>CM024184.1:6062379-7348195 GCA_013433145.1 Ascaris suum | reverse complement strand
AAGTTCAGAATGTCTCCCTTTAGAATTTTCTTCAGCTGCGCGCTTGATATATTCGAGATTTGAGTTTCCATGAAAAAAAAAACAATTGTTCATAATGGAAAAAAGTGGAATTTAATTATCCAGATATTGAAGCAGTGCGAAGTTTCCGCATTAAAACTTCGTGTTGCGCGTAAGAAATATTGGTATTGCATTTTTTTGTGCATCGACACAGCATGTTTTTGAACATCATGAAGGCAGTTGGTTTGTTGGACTGGCATGTACCTTAGAGGCGAGCAGATGAATACGAATTAATGGGCAAGTTCATTTGTGCAGCCACCTGGAATTAAGTTGACCGTAGGTGAATGTTTCTGAGCCATTCAAGAAGTAGAGAATGCAAATAAATCTTTCACTTGAAGACTTCACTAAAATAATACAAAGTACCAGAACTTTTGGAAATATGGAATATATAAGAAATCATAAGACCCCTCTAAGTCCTGCATTTGTTGGAAAATCATTGGGGTTTATTTAGGAGACTCCTTTAGGATTGAGAGGATTTCATCGACGTCTATATCGCAGCCAGCTAGTGATATATTTGCATTTGTATTTTGACGGCACCATTACTTTCAATAGAAAGCAACTGCTTCCTGCAAGCGCTGTGCCGTGATTTTGATCTTCTGATAGCGGAATTGTTGTGACGATTATTAGTTGGGTTTTCAGCTGCCTTCAATGATTTTATTGCATTTTATTGCCGATTTGCTAAAGAGATTGGTGAATGAGGAGGAATATGTCGCACTGGATGAACTCATGAGATACACCTTTCCTTCGCGCTTGAAGGTCGTTATAAAACGGCTCATTCAAACCAATAACATATGTAGGTTTCATTCTTCATTTAATTATCGTTCTCTCTAATCTAATCGTTATCGATTTTTATATATATATATATATATATATATATATATATATATATTATATATATATATATAGATTTTTTGCACCTGATGGTTGTAGAGAGTTTGTTTGAGACCTGTGTCCTGTCTCACAAACACTGTACACGCTTGGGTGTTTAGCGTTTATTGGCTTTATGCAATGCGCGACTTGAAATGTTGAAATTTTCTGCAACTAAGGTTAAAGGACCTGCTAAAATATTCGTGCTGAGAAGTCAGAGTTGCCAAACATGGTGGCAGCATAAGCGTTCCGTTCGCGAGTGCTCCTTACGCTCGTATTCGTCGCTGCTCCGAGACCAGCCAATTGCGAGGTTCTCCGATGGGAAAAGGGTGGTAGCTTCTGGAAATTGTCATGCTTTGGGATACAGACAGCTTCGCAATACTGAGAGGTTGAAGCAGTTGAGCATAACGCAAGTGATCCCGCCTTGTGGTATCTAAAAAACGGAGACAACCATATTCGAAATCTGCTGCAAAGTCATTCATCGAATCTTCTCATATGACTTTGCACATCCTGTAATCACTTAGCAGCAAGCAGTTTCAGTATCTTTCCCTCCTTTCTTCTAACTTGTCGTTGACATCATTTTTGATTCACAAGGAAATCACATGATTGGCACGCATTTGCATATTCCGTTAACTGAAAGTTCGTCTGTGGAGAAACGTCTAAAGTTGCCGGACCGCCGCAAAACAGGAAAGAACGAAATTTCGCTGCATATTTCTACGAGTGGCCACTTCGTTTAAAGTGTCAATAATTATTGCATATGTTTTATTGTTTACATTGTCCTGTGAAATGGTCATGATAGGTTGGTAAATTATAAAATCTGACAAGCGTGCTTGCAAAGAGCACATATCGTGCCAGTCTCAGTGGCGCATTTTCATAATCTTTTGCATTTTATATTCTTAAGACCCTAATAGCGAAGGTTTGATGTCTATGTAGATATCCGTTCTCTTCCACTGCCTTTAAACTTTAATTGTGGAACCTTTGCGGTTACGAGTTCAATGGACTCCATCATAGGTTGACTTCCGTATTTTTTCGCCAGTAAACATCTGGACATAGCTTGAAGGTTACATGATTTTATCGTCTACTTTGATGCACATTTTGCACGTAGTCTGAGTGGGAATGCAATTTTTTTCGAGATGTTTGGTCTCTCATATTATTTTTTGAATGTTTAGGCTTCTATAAAAGAAGAATGGGGGCATGCACTTTTTGCAACAGCCACCTCCTATGTTGGCATGTCTATAGGATCGGTGCCGCTTTGAACGCTTCGCAGTAAAATTATTCAGAAGCTTGGCCAGTGAATTTCATGACTATGACTTCCTTCCTGCCACGACGCCACGAGGTTTTTTCTATTTGCCTTTTGGGCCATTTAATGGCGTCATCCTTTCCTTCCCTTTTCTCGCAACCCTCGCATACGAGTCCTTCTAGAAAGGGGGCCTTCAATTAGGTATCGTGTCCAGATAGTATCCTCGACTATGAAGTCTCCTTCGCCACCGCTGCGTTTTTGGCCCAAAACTTCATCCACTACTCCATTTTCGGCTCAAGAATTCGACTAGCACTTCATTTTCGGCCCAAATTCGACTGCCACTGCAGTTCTGAAGCAGTGGTAGCCGACTAAACTGGACACTATTTGATGTAAAAATTCAGGAAGAACTAGCCTATAAGGTAGTTCGGTGTGCCCTCAGGTGTGCTCAATATTGCGAAGTGCCATCCAAAACGAAATGAACATTTCTCGGTCTTTTTTGAGGAAACCTTGCGTCCTTTCTTGAGGAGACCTTCGTATTCGAAAGGAGAAAAATGTTTCAGCTGACGACTATCGTTCAATGTGCTTCATTCTATGCGCTCTGCTAGTGTGTCTTCTCGATTTTCAGTGGTTCGACGGCGATCCTCAGTTCCTCATTCTTTTATCCGCCTTGACACACGTCCAGTTACGGTTGATCCTTGATAACCCTGAAATGGTATGATTTCATTAATCATCCAACATCCTTCATTAATATACAGATGGCGATTGCTTCGAATATTTAGAACTAAGAAGGGGGCTCATCCATGCACTTAATGTCAAAATGAAATGCTTCCGATGCATTACTGTTCTTACTCGTTCTCTCGGCATACGTGTACTATTATTATGCATCCATATGAATCTACCCAAATGTTCTGCGTGACCTCTGTGCGTATATATGCACGTGTGCACATACCTTTGTGTGTTGGCGCAGGGGAGCATTTCAAACTGTATCCATGCATATATTCTGTCGTATATGCGCGTAAGTGCGCGTGCGCATACGCTTTCGCAAGAACTAGGTATCTATGAAGAGGTGAAGTATATGTTCCTTTAGGAGTTTTTTTCAAAACCTCACGTTTGGAATCCTGCAAAAAATTTTCGAATCGTTACTTTTGCAGTAAGGAAGGGATACCTATGAAAGTTATTAAGCTAAAAGGTAAGAAATAATTTCGTGGACGGGCATAAGGCGATATTTGGGTATTTGAGGAGTTCGTACAGTCCTCGAAGCATCAGTATATACTTTAATGTTCATGAAACTTGCCAGTAGGAAAAATGCTGAGCTTTGCTTTTTGCTTTCGTTGATGCGACCAAAGGGCATTTTGCACAGGCTGGGTTCTGCGCTGCGCATTGCAATCGATTTAAGAGGGGAACCTGGCCGCCGTGAGAGGGAACCGCAGCGTGCAAATTTTGGCCGAAATCACTTGTCGCTGGCCACGTCATTCAATGCTGTTTTTTATTTGTCATGTTTGCTTGAATGGAAATTGATTTCCTTAGAAGCCATTTCAAACGGCTAAAAATGGACTTCTATGTTGAAAAACTTTCTCTCTTTGTCCGTTACCTTTTCACTCTTTTGAACTTCTTTCTGCATCGGATGTAATAAATTCTTTAAGCCAATTAAGCGTCTGGAAATGTGCAGGATGTTCAGTTTTGCTCGTTCAGAATGCTGCTATTTATATCACTGTGCCCGCAGTTTTAAATTGTTCTGTTGAGGATTTTTTCTCGCACCTGAGTGGCTCTAAATGACGCAGTCATTGTGGTTAAAGGATATAAGACTATGCAAGTGGTAGTGTTGACGGGCACATCCACTTGCCATACCTTCTTGTACGTCCTGTTCGTTGCATTGTCTGTCTTCGTTTGTTGGTGTCGATCATCTATAATCCGTCACTGTTCACAGCCTTCCTCACATTCTCTTATTTGTTTCCTTTCGTCTGGAGGGACTCTCTAACACGGGCCATGCTTATCACCTCAGTAAAGTCTTTTCTCGCAATCCCCTCCTAACCAACACAAAAGTGGGCATCAGTTCACAATCAAGAACAATTTTGACGCGGATGTACCGTGCAAAATGTAGTCTTCCTGCACATTCATCGTCGCGTTTTGCATTTCCAGTTCATTGCTCTGGCAGAAGAAGCAAGAGGAGTTTAAATAGTACTTAAGAGAGGGATTGAGGGGAGACTACTTGCAATGTCCGGTCTATCGTGCCTCGCACTTTTTTCGCGTTCAACCTCTCTCTCTCCTCTGCATTCCTTTCTTACTTCAGTAGTGCTTGTTGCGTGCTTCCGCAGTTATTTAATTACTACAAGAATAAACGCCAGTAGACTTTTATTCACTTCACTGTTTATTCGTATCCACATCCATAAAATTATACTTTATACACTCTCCAACTCCTAGTTATCCCTGGATTATTTAAGAGTTTTGCTTGCAGATTAACGTCGAGGATCTCATTTCATGTGCCACACTTGGGGAGTCGTTCATTCAGTGTGTTGAAGAAGGTGACTTCCTTGATGATCAGCAGTAAGTTCTCTAGCTGCAATCCTTTATTCCACTTTGTTTTCTGATTATCGTTTCAGGTTGAACGAATGAGCTAATGAGGTGAACAGTTGAAAAAGGGCAAGGGTTGGGAGCTTTGTAAAAGCGGGATTGCTGCTGCGAAATCAATTATGCGACTCCGTCCTGCTGGCAAATAAGTGCGGAATTAACTATTTCGAGGGTCCGATTGATTCACAAAATTAGAAACTGGTGGTGCTTCAAGAGTTGAGCTGTAGTATGAGACATTAAGGTAGGTAGTACCTTATGTGCTTTGAGTCAGATTGTGAGAAATATGGGGACAAGCCGTTATGCATATATGCCGTCTTAGATGTCAGCAGTTCGGCTTGTTGGGACGAATTTTCCTTCGCTGGAAGTCGTTTCTCGCAGAGAATGTTCCTTGCAATGAAGGCTGTCTTGTATTTGTTGGCCCTTCTTCCCGCATCCCACCCCTCCTCCTTTCCTTAGAAGAAGGCAAAAATCTTCAAAAGTTTATGCTTAAGCATTCTTCTTGCACCTTAGGGAGTTTACATGTAACTTTTGATTGGTGCGTCTGGGTATTTTTCACGGCGCTATCAGTTTAGATGTTTTAAGTTGCAGTTTTCATGTGCTTATCAGTGATGCCTGTGCACCTGTGTGCGAATATTTCAACAAGATATACCTGGATGCTTTTCGAGTTAAGGTGCAGCTTATACATAACGTCCAAAAACTTCGACATCTCCTCAGTCAGCGCGCAAACTCAGATAATTGAAAGAAGTCAAGGCACGTAGCGCATTCAGTCTTCCTCTTTCTCAGTAGCACTGCGCTGAGCCCTTCTCCATCTCGTGCTCCTCCCCTCCTCGCCTCCTACACCTCGCCTCGGTCATAGAGTTGGGGGGGGGGGGGGTTGAGTTTCTCATTTCTTCAAGTATTGAGTCACTTCCTCGTGTCTGAAGTTCTGACTGCTCTTCCATGTTCCCATCCTTCATAAGAAATTTTTCAGGAAGTACTGCTTAGCGAGTCAAAGTTTTGAAATACACAGATGCGGTGAAGGTCCGCACATCACATTGCATGGTGGTAAAGGTGAACATCTAAGCACCCTGCCGCTGATCTTATTACACGTGATGGGAAAAGATGTTTTGCTTATTGGAACTGAAAGTTATGAGGAGGGAAGCGTGAAACGCCGTATCCACTGACGCCATCGATTCATCTTTTGCATGTTCTGTTGGTCGCATTTTTTGAGGTGCCAGAAGGATCTCTCATACCCGTCACAACTCGTAGTGGATAAAACACATGATCGATAAATCGTCTGCGATTATAATGAATTCAGAGGAACCGGGAAGTTGTTAATATCAAACGCTTTTTTTGCGTTTTTATTGCTTTGGCTTCTCAAGAATTATGTCTTCGGCATGGATATTTGCAGAGCGACAATGGTTGGTCGCAGCTGTCAGGAATGTGTTTCCTATGTATGTGAATACCTGGTTGAGTGCCGCAAAGATGAGACCGTCGAGTTGCAGTCAAGTGCGGAAATTGTTCTCTATCGATTCATTTGTTCATATTTGGCTATTGGAGGCCACAACACTATTAATAGCAGTTTGATTGACGATGTGCTTCTTGCCCTTGTTGACATTGCGAGTAAGTGGTTTTAAGGCAGATATTGAATACTTTCAAGTATTTAGCAAGGATGTCTCGAACTATCTTGATGAAACGCGTTTTTACTGCTTAATGCTCTTTTCTTTACGGATACCCGAATATCTTCTTTTAATGTCTCTTCTTTCAGTTAAGTCGTGTGTTATTGGGTGCGGAGACACCGAAATGTTTCATGTGAATCTGTATTGCACTTTCAAAATCTCTTGGGACGGGTGGGCATGCCAGCAGGATGTTTTGAATCACTCGCTTGATGGAGTGGGTTATTACACTGCGAATGGTGACGCCAGTTGCTAGTTCGAAGTATGTAGAATCGGCATTCTACTGTTTGTTGAAATGTATGTTGTGCTCGTGCTTTGATCCCTGAATGTGGACGCTGTCGACTGTTTCTTTTGGTCAACGTTTGAATGAAATTGATCAAAATGGAAAGTGAGTGCTGTTGAGCACTTAGGTGTATACGCTTGATGCGTAAACCTGGGATTCTAGATCCGCTCGAAAGCGATGGAAACGACGTAGTGGATGGGGCTGAGAGCCACATCGAATGTTTAACTCAAAGATTTTGTCATCCGACTTTAGTACATTGCTCTCACTTCACAACTTTTTTCAGTTTGTGTGTGTGCGTTTTTTTGGAACGGTTCTGACGAATAATCAGCAAATTTACTTGCTGTGCTATTGCAGAATCATTGCAGAGGATCTCAGTGCTGTTGGTTTTGCAGTATTTATGATGTCGTGGGCCGGAATCTTCGTTGCATCTCATAAAATTTTTTGTAAAGCATTGACATTCAACCTACCTCGTTTCTTCTTTAGTTTTATAGAACGAGAATCGCACAGGTTGTTCCTAGGTCAGCAGTGGTGAAGTTCATCAATAGCACATATTAAAGGGCGTTCTTGCGAGCATGGTGATGCCTCGGTGGTGGAAATGCTATTGCCGAGCCTACCGAATTTTAATTCACTGCCGAGTTCGTGTCTCGATCTGATTGTGTCGTGTTTGGAGAGGCAGTCTTCGATTGGCGATTGTGCTCGACTCTCTGCGAAGGTAGCTTTCTGTCTGAAAAGTTTGTGGTACTGACATTTGTAGCATAAGGTTTTTCGGACGGAGCTCGCTAATCTTTTGTTTTCAGAGAACATCATAATTGTATTTCGTCTTCTGAATGATTTCTAAATTATTTCTTAAGTATTACAAATTCTTATTTGATGTCAGTTAAAATCTGCGTGTGTTTTGTTATTTGAACGCTACTCGAATGCTCTCGCTTTGCGTTTCTTTGAGCAGTATGCTTGGAAAACTCTGTGCATATGGGAAAGGTCGTCTGTGGACTTCTTTCCTTTTTCTAAGTTTCATATGTTTTCACTTCGATAAGTTCTTTCCCTAATCCTATAGGTTTTTTCCTAGACCCCCAACCCCTCCGTTCAGTGGACATTCACATTTTGTCAAATGGGTTCTGTCAAAAAGGAAGGGATGTCTAGATCTTCAGCTGTTTTTCTCTCATAGGATTTTCTCAACAAATACTATCAGGGAATGGTAGTGTATCCCTCAGGTCATTTCTTTTCTTCTTTACTTAAACTACGGGAGTAGGCAGACGAAGCTTTGTTGTCAGTGATATTACCCTCACCTCATGAAACTTCCTGAGCTCATCATTCGGCTGTTCTTTTGCGCGTGCGAGCTTAAACTGTATGCATATGATGAAATCTTCAGCACATGAGTGCATCCGTCTTTCAATCATTTCCTTAGCGCACATTGGTATCGTTCGCTGCATATCCTTTTTGCACACTGTACTTGCTGGTTTACTCTGTCGTCGCTTGTAGTCTTTCACTTTCCTTTAGGCATTTTTTTACATTTACGAACGGAATTCAAACTGCCCGCTTGCTGAATACAACCTCAAACAATATTGGTTAAATTTGCGAAGGACGCATCTACTTTCTTTCATTCAGGCTCAGCGAATTGTGCAGCTTGAGCGAAATGAAATGATCCGTGGCAGGACGGATTTGGTCTGGGGTTTTTAAATGCTCCTAAATGGTTCGTAGAAAGACGCAGTATTGGTTCTTTCGTATTGTTCTTTGTGACATTCCGATAGACATTTCGCTTTGTCCAGTAAAATGCAATGATTTATGTCGCACTAGTGCTCTTTTCCGTCTCTCTGTTTTCTATGCATTTTTACTTCCGAAAATGGTTATTTTAGCCGTTCAGCGCTTCAAACGAAGGGAGGAGGGAATAAATTTTATAGTGTAAGTGGCGGGTATGATCGGATATTGTGGTGTTGATTGAGCCGAACTGTTTATAATCTGATGAATGATAGTGAAAATTCATGGTCAATCTTAGTTGCACTTCAGATTATTTCGAGGCTTCAGGTTGCACGTGTCGTCGATGAGCTGAAGGACCGCAGCAATTGGTATATGGAAGGAAGTCTTACGTCGGCCAAACAACTGGCGCAGAAGCTAGGCAGCAGAGATTTGATTGAAGCTTTCTCGGCGCTGAAATGAAGTTTTATTCGCTTGCATCTTTGACTGCTTCAATTCGAGTTGTCACAGTTGCTGTGGAAAGGCACTCCGTATTTTATTTTCTGTGAGCTTACCTAGTCTCATAGAGATAGGATTTGATTTCTGATATAATGACGTAGGATTTGATCATCTCTATGCAAGTTTATACTGCTCCGATGTGTTTTGCAATTGCAGCAGGATTCGGCATTAGAGACAATAGTCTGCTTGAGTTGAAGCAGCGTCATGAAATTTATATGTGTTTAGAACATAAAGGAAATAAATTATTAAAACGAAGTGCCGACTTTGACGGGCCCTCTACATTTGCGTGCGCGTCCACTGATAGTTTCATTTGGCGAGGAGAAAGTTGCTGTCAATGAGCTATAAACAGGAAGTTGAGATAACTGGTGATGGAGGGTAAATGAAAGGTCGGGAGAGCCCTCTCCCCCCCCCCCCCCCCCCCCCATTCCCGTGAAATACGCATATTCGCGTGATAGATCATCAGGCTAATCGGTCATGCAAGTAAACAGTAAGAAAGTGGCAAAATGTTCGATGGCGTTTATCATGGAAACATTTGGTTGTAGAATTTCTTAACCAAGAAAGTCATTTTAGTCTACGCTTGATCGTCCTAAGCAAGGTATAACTTGCATTTTTCAATGATATTGAATAGATCACCTCAAATCGTGGGTTGTGGACGCCATGCGCGCAGATATTGATGCGCACTTCCGTAATTAAATGGTTTGTTAAATTGTTCTTTCTACGACTCGTCAAATATGGTGACAGTGACCATTTGGTTAAAGTGGTTTGTAGTCGGTTGGTCGCTGGGTGGGTGTGTTTATTATCGGTTTATTGTTTTTATATGCTTTTCCAGATTTCTACAAAAGCATGTTATATCGATGTTCATGCGTTTGTATATGATTTGTTCGGCATTCCCAGCTCTCGAACCGCAGAAGCTTAAGCTGCAAGACTTGGAGTATGTAGTCCACTACATCAGCAGTTGTTTTTACCCTCAGTTTCACCATAGCTGGTCACTATTCTGTGGGCATTTTATGTCTTAATATGCTGGTGGATATTCGGACCGGCAGGTCGGAATGCAAAAGCCCATGTTATGCTGGCCTACCTGGCGCAAATCCATTATTTGAGTAATAGATATGACTGGTTGAATTGGGTCGGTCTAGCTGATGAACCACGTCATTCATTTCTTCAAAGGAAACTTGACGGCTGTTGAATAAATTACATTAGAACGATAATGTGGATAAGCAGTCAACATTGGAACGTAATTTGTATGGAAATGAAATAAAAGATTGTGGGTTTGCAAATACGCACATACGATATTGCAGGTAATGTGGATTGTGGGTCCTTGCCGCGACGCGTTAGTTCGAGGATGAGACGTTGAGACGGCGCAGACTTTCCTTTCATGAAGCCTTAAGAAGCTAGCTATATGCCTCATGCTTTAAAAAGCCTTAAGACCCTAAGAGGTCGCCTTAGAAGGCATCAGAAGAGGGTTTCCACATTAAAAGTCTTAAGTGGTCTTAGAGCATTTTTCGTGATAAAGTTATCATCTCTAATTCGTGACGTAAGGAAACTGAGGCAACGCGTAGACATTGGACGATCAGTATTTGGGTGTTAGTTCGTTTATTCATTCGTTAGCGAGAAACTTGTTTCTGGGCGTTTTAACAATACAACCAAATTGGTACGCGATATTCAGGAGTGGATCGTTTGTAGGAGGAAGTAGTTTCGCTGATGTTTTTAATCGCAATAGTCTGGCTTTAAGGCAAGACCTCATGTACCACCTTGAGCCATCGACTGTACAGCTTACTCGAATTGAGCAGTTCATTTCGTCCTCAGGCCAGAAAGTTACGTGTAATAGCTGACATTCTGCCGCAATGTAATTCTGACACTTGATCGATCAGCACTGTTGTCTTATGAGCAAAAAGATGGAGCGTTCGACAAGACGAAACTCACTTCAGGTTTCGTTCATTGAAGACCAAGACAATAAAGGCCTGGCAACGCTGCCTTGCGCGATAACTGAGGTTGTAACACTTTCAGGAAACTCATTTTAATATATCGGTCAGCAGGGGATCCATTTGGGTAACGAATAAAGAGTACAGTGTTCTGGTTTGATGTGGCTATCCAGAACGAAGGCATTTTGTAAACTATGCGGACTATGTCCGTTCCAATCTTTCATCTAAAAACTGACGCGCGGACACCACTTGCCTCATTTTTGCTCATTTGCTAACGGCCGAATCATCCTAATGTTTGCATAATGAGTTTCTAGAAACAACTCTGGGCGCAGTGGTTGATGAGTTGAAACTATTCGACGGATAGACTCATGCATACAAGCAGTGTCTTCTTAGAATGTCCCCTACATGCCATCTCTAAGAGCTCGGGAGAATGTAGACCCCCTCACATTCTATTTATTAATCGACGCGAAAGGAAAACAAACTCTACCATTTATTGATCATAATGATCGATAAAAATTTCTCTGGGTCTGAAATAAGTGGAAAGCACTCGGTTGAAGGCGACCGAATTTCAAAAATAATCGTTGGTTCATGATTAATGATGCTCCGTAAAAGCAGAACTTCGGTTGCAACTGACCACGCTTCAAAAATTTCAATCAGCGTCGCCCGAAATATTAGAGCAAGGCCAGATTTCAGCTGCCACTGAAAAAACCAAGGAAGGTGAAAATTGACTGAGGCTCGTAAAAACCGGCCGAATTCCATCTGGTTGGTTGTCGGCGCTATAGTTTATACTTATAACCTGAGAAAAGTAGTTGATAAATCAAATGTAAATGGAGGCGGAAAGCGTACTCGTTGTGATGCCGAAGGAAAATGTTTTTTCATTGTCAAGACCTGATTTTCCAGGAAAAGCTTCCAGCTAGGTCTGCAAGTTGTATGCTCTAGGCACCCTACATGGTGAGATGCATTCTTTTTACGAGTAAATTTGGAGGAAACAAACAAAATATGCATGTTGGAGAGTAGCTTGTGTGATGAACACAATTTCCTTGCGCCTTCTCTGCGCAGGATTTATTTCATACCTGTCTTCCCGGGAATATATGGGTGGCGCGTGTCTTATCTTTGTAGCTTGATGTGCCTGTAACGTCTTGCCTTCGTTGTGTGGGACATTTATACAAGGAAAAAAGCAATATAAGAAGGTCATGCGTGCAAAAACAGAGACTTCCGTTTCAGCTATAAATCTGAGCGAGATGTTTGAAGTTTCAATTTCGCAGTGTGGACATGATGGTGTGGCAGGTGGACAATGTTCTTTATTCCTTTTTTTGAGGAACGCATTTCCTTCAGACATTTAAATCGATTTAAGTGAAGCTGCTTGTAATCATTTATAATTTATCGTCAACTATATGACTATTTATGTGCAGCTCAAAAAGAACAGGAAAGCATAAAAAGAAATGGAGGAAAAAAAAGAAGAAATGAAGTAATTGGGAAGAAAGACTTGAAAAAAAGCAGAAAATGGACATCAGTTCCAACTCGCGTACCTGGAATTTCTTTTGGTTCTGATTCCGATCTTTTGGAAACCCCCTTTCAGCGCAAACTATGGTTTTCATACAAATATATTCAGTCTTTTTTTTCCGCTAATTTCCAATTTTGTTTTATTTTCCACGCTTTTAAGACTCGCAACACCAGCTCTTTTTTAAAGACTCCAGCGATTTTTTCAACCTTTCTCGATGATATGAGCGTATCCTTTGCGCTTTTTTTAATGTCATATTTGGAAGCTTTTCATCCTTTTTTTTCTCACTGCTCTTTCTCTTGTAACATTTTGAGCTTTTTTCTGAATAAATAACGCTCGTAAAACATGATACCATTGCTTGTTAATATAGGTGAAATATAGTAGTATGAATGTCGAATATAGAATTATAACTGCCTTTTACGATGCGAGTTAAAGCAACCTTAAAAGACCGTCAGTATCTACCCACTACTTCCTGCAAACTTTACTCCTACTTCCCATCTCATAACAACAGTATTATTGTTATTGAGTTACCTGCAAAAGTTCACAATTTGCAATTTTTTGCGTATTATCATCTGAGGGACTTTTAAACGGAGAGCATCAAGTCCTCTTTAGCACCGTGCAATTTTGCGAAATGGCCTTTTTTGACGAAATATGCGTGATTACGATAAATGTTGCATGCTTCATCCGCCCTTCGACACGCATTTGAACGCTAAACTTTTCGAATGAAATGTTGAAGTTTTCTTCAGATCAATCAGTTTCAGGCGAAATCTTGATTACACCGGGATGATATTAGTGAAGAGTAATCAGTCTTTATTCAAATGAACAGAGAAAACTGCGCAGCGGTACTATAGTTTTAGTGGAAAATGTGTGAGCTGTTCGCAAGTCGGCGATTTGAAAGCGAATTATGAGCACTAATTTTTCACCGCAATACGCAACTACATCTGAGTGAATACCTGAATACTTAAATGCTTTCCTACATACACTTGAACACATATAGTTGATCATTGAGGAAAATAATTGAACAAACCGAAGACGTCAGCCGTGAAGACTTCTTGCACGTTACAATCATTATCACCATAACAGCGAACATCCCGATGAACTCTGAGCCACCAATGAAAGCCGACATTGCACAACCAGCATTCATCATACAGCAGGCCATCACGAGCCTAGAAATGAGATGACGTCCTGATGGCTCATGGCGATCGGCTTCCTATCAATTTGTACAACTGCTTTATTGCAAACTTCCTCTATAGTTCAGAGAAAAAACAAACTGTCTGCGTGCTAGAGTGATAAAATTATGCGCTTTTTGCATCTTTTACATATGCGTTGTTATTGCTGGATGATAAAAACTGTCGCGAGGCGCCATATAACGGACATATATGAGCGTATTTCCGGACCATATTCCGACTTAGTGTTCGTTGCCACATCGAACCACATTAGGATAGAAGAGCAAAAGAGAACGAGAGGAGAGAATGAATCGATCTTGCTATGAACGCCGAATGTTAGAAGATCGCCTCATCCGCCTGTCGACATTCAGCGTTTCAAGTGTGTCAGGTACAGGTTTCGTGCCACTTTTCAGCTTCGTGATTATGCGTACGATGGACAACTCCGGCGACTTGGTACACCTCCCAACCATTGCAGAAAATATGCTACGGCCAAGAACGTGGCTATACTGTATAAGCGTTGCTCGTCTGCGACAGATTATAAATGGTTCTATACTGACGTTGGCAGATGCTGACAGCTGCCCTATATTTCTTACAGCCAGTTCCAAATGTGAGGGAAGAATTGAATGGGGGCAGCCGATGGGAATTTCTTTTTTCGGTAACCAACTGAAGGCGCAGTCACTTGCAACCGGAATTCTGTCAAATGCATTTCGGGAATGTCAGTCGGTCACCCAACGATAACAACTACCGAAAACCGAATTTCAACTATAGTCAAAAAGTCAAATGAGCGAAAACCGAACTTTGCATGGTAGAGACCCGTCGAGATTTCGGTTTCTGGTCGAAATCCGATCGTTTAACATCGCGAAATACTTGTCCTGCAAAGGAACCTAATGAAAAATTTTGACACTAGGGCAGTATCATTCGCTAAAAAAATTTCAACACAAACAGAAAAGGAAGGAAGGCGGAGATGAATCTCTGCAAGAACAAGCGTGAGTAAAATATTTGTCCAAATCTGGCGCTGCCAACCAACGCATCTCGTTAACACCGCAGTTGGCCCTGCATTTTTACTTCGCAACCTTTAGAGATTTCTTCGAAATAGTGATAAGAGAGGAGGCTCCACGTCATCTTCCTTCTTAGCCTACTCCATACCACCAACCCAGAAAAACAACAACTTTAAGCAAACCCAAATGTCACCCACTTACCGGCGGTGCTGCCAATCGGCACCTCCAAATGAAATCTTTCCGATACCTGTGCTACTTCCGCACGATCGGTTCACGAGAATTACTGTAAATTCGCTGATCTTTACAAATTAAATCAATACAGCAAGTTGTCAGGTCCGCCCGTTCAGTCCAAGCGCAAACGTTGTTGGCGGGCTTCTGCTAAATAGGTTGAAAGTATCACGCCGCTCCGCACATATGCTGCTGTGATTTCGCAAATTCCGTCATGTAGCAACAAACGCGCATGCAAAAGTCAATCGAACAACAATTTACTAGTTGGTACTCACTCACTGAATGTAAATGTGTAAATATCCACCGCAACAGCAACTTCGGTAAAATAATTTTGAAGGCAAGTTCGTTATCAGTATATTTATTCACCATCGGGTCCTACCTTTTTACCTTTTCTTGCTGTACAGCTTAAGATAAACGGAAGTAAAAAAACGTACAACAAATCATACGCCATCCAATACAATACACAAACAAGCCAAAGAGCGGTGAGTTGTACAGCAAACAATCATGCGATGAAACAGTTCACGCAATACGCAACGGTGAAAACAATATGGGACACAAACAAAAAAAAAACTCGTTTCTTGTGCGACTGGAGTATTCGCACATGACAAAATCTACCTATGCAAGTTAGCCATCACGACCACATGCAAAATCACCGATAAGGTGACCGGCCGCAACAAAACTAAATTAAGAATGCTAGCCTACCGTGTTCCGTGAACTGGAGCAAATAAGCACTACAATCAGAAACTTGAACCGGGTTCGCGAGCGGACCTTTCCGCACGATTTCTTCCCCATTGTGGAACGGAGTTTCTCCGCACACCATGATATAAAGCAGAATGCACACAGTTACCAGACCGCTGCCTTCAGATCGTCATATCCAGAGAATAACAACCATTCCGGTGGGATATACACAATTCCTTAAATAAGAGAACGCGAATGGATACGGCATCAAATGGATAAAAAGTATCTCAATGAGCATGTACCTTACTTGCTTCTTCAAGTGATTTCTAAG
This sequence comes from Ascaris suum, assembly GCA_013433145.1. Taxonomy (NCBI): domain Eukaryota; kingdom Metazoa; phylum Nematoda; class Chromadorea; order Rhabditida; family Ascarididae; genus Ascaris; species Ascaris suum. The sequence goes on along the minus strand of CM024184.1, from coordinate 7,332,511 downwards.
TGACATGAACAAATACCGTTTTTAGACTCAATATGTCATAGAATTATGACTGTATCTCTGTACTTTTGCAACCAGAAGGCTCTCCTACAAAGCAGAGCAACTTTCCCCGCTGAACCACGACCAAATGGAACCTAGCAGCCATCAAGGCGAAATAAGGTGAGAGAAAACGACCCCGCGTCGTCCTTCCTCATACAGAGGTGACTGGAAGGAACTAGTACATACTTCCTTCAGGGTCTGTCTAGCGCATCTGCAAGACCCCGAGGTCCAGGATATGGCTCACCGATTCGCCGCCCCACTATTCCTACACAAGAGTAGTCTCTGGATCTAAGGATTGTTGTAAGGCTGAAAGGCTGAAAGCTGCAAGACACTACATTTGTGTATGGTAAAGCTGCAAAATATGGCAATTTAGCAAAAATTACCATATTTTCACAACACTGAACTCCTATATCATATTTTTTATTAAACGACTAGTGTATCTTTCAGCACTGGATCGTTCCTTAGTTACTATGCAATAAAATGCACAATCGGCACCTGTGTATAAATTTTTTTACTCTTTCAATGGGCTTAACGTGTGCTGCTCGAAAATAGCGACGACAACATTCTCCCCTCTCCCTTCCCTCTCCATCGATCCTCCAGATAGAACCACAGTCTCATCAATGACCTAAAAACTCATAGAATATCAAACAAGGGACGAAAGCTGAATTTCCCGCATTAATTAATCAGCAATGATATGAGAAATTCGTCGGTCAACACATAAATCTTCATCGGAACAATATGAATTAAAACCATGGCAGGAAACCACTAAAACAAAAAAAAGAAAAGAAAAAAATCCCACGCAGACACCCCCTCCCCTCAAAAAGAAAATACCCACCCTCCCCGTTTTTTTTTCAATGACCGACAGCGAAATCAAAAGCATATAGATAAAACTTCTTTTGAACGATAATATCATTGTCATAAGTAGTCACTCATAAGGTAAACGTAGAATGGCTGTTTTATATGGGGAACGAAATTGTTCGATGCGACAAATAGAATACAGCAGCATAATAAAAAAAGACGAAACCAATCATAAGACAAGTATATAAACCAGCTATACTCATCTAGATCGATCATCAAAATGAATCTCGCAGGATCAACGCATACTAATATATCGATCCTTGCATCCTTGGCTCGCGTAGTCGCGAACACTTACGTATCGCCAATCTCAAATCTCCTGTTTTCCTAGCTCGTGTTTTCGTTTCCATTCTCAGCTTCGTCTCTCTCTCTCTCTCTCTCTCTCTCTCTATATATATATATATATATATATATATATATATATATATATATATATATATATATATATATATATATATATATATATATATATATATATATATAATTTTTAAAGAAGATTTATTAAGTTATTCATATCTCTACCTGTTATGTTCAAACTTTAACGTCTCTATCTACTCCAAATCATGAGCTTACACCGATATATATATATATATACATATATACATATATATATATATATATATATATATATATATATATACATATATATATATAATGTATATATATATATATATATATATATATATATATATATATATATATATATATATATATATATATATATATATATATATATATATATATATATGGTATAAGCTCATGATCTGAAGCAGAGCTAAGGTGCGGAGATAACAGGTACAGATATAAACAGCTTAATAAATATTCTATTCTTTAAAAGAAAAGCTGAAATAAAAAAGTGCTAAATGAAATCACATAACTTAGCGTACCTACTGTAATGAAATCAAACCAAGCTGAAATTGTTCAAATCTTATATCAAAAATGAAATCAGCAATCACTAAAAACCAAATCACAAAGCTGAAATTAAAAAAAAAACCTATGAAGTGCAACGAAATCACTCAACTTAGCCTACCTATTGCGATGACAATGGAGCATACTTACTCTAATAAAATCACACCAAATCTCCCTAGACGACGTCTAAAGCAAGGATCCTAGTTCAATACATAAGCAACAGTTTCAAATGCGTTGCACAACACTGTACAAATGTCGCAACGCCGTGAGAGCAGTCAACGTCCGAAGTAGAAATGTCGTGCGCTGCATGCGACAACATTGCCATTGAGTCATTGGTGTGGGTAACATTAGCCACAAGCGCACGCGCACAGGAGAGACGGAGAGAGACCGCGCGCGTCATTGGAAAGCGGCGCGGCAGTGGTCACTCGGCAATAAAATTGTCGCAGTAATATGAAAATAAACCATAAGGAAACAAAATTCGAACGATGAGTTTCAACACACTTTGAAGAGCATTGAATGCTCTATCAGAATCATTAATAAGCTGAGACAAAAACAGGAACCTTTCTATAAGATCAATTTCTTATGTGACGCGCAATTGACAAAAATTGCAGGGTCATCGACATATCAGGGCCTATAAGTGTATAAAGGAACAAGATTTGGGAAGAATGACTAGGCAGACCTTAAAGAGCATTAAAAACTCTATCAGAATCATCAATAAACTGAGACAAAAACAAGAACTTTTCTATAAGATCAATTTCTTATATGACGCGCAATTGACAAAAATTGCACGGTCAACAATATATCAGGGCCTATAAGTGTATAAAGGAACAAGATTTGGGAAGAATGACTAGGCACACCTTAAAGAGCATTAAAAACTCTATCAGAATCATCAATAAACTGAGACAAAAACAAGAACTTTTCTATAAGATCAATTTCTTATATGACGCGCAATTAACAAAAATTGCACGGTCAACGATATATCAGGGCCTATAAGTGCATAAAGGAACAAGATTTGGGAAGAACGACTAGGCAGACCTTAAAGAGCATTGAAAGCTCTATCAGAATCATCAATAAACTGAGACAAAAACAAGAACTTTTCTATAAGATCAATTTGTTTTATGACGCGCGATTGACATAATTTGTAGACTCGAAGTACATGCGTTACAGAGATTGACGTATGTTGACACTGCTGAATATGCGAGCGATTTAAGAAGGCAATCGCTCGACGAATCACCGAAACTCCATCAATGACTCTAAGTGGCAACAGATGTCGTTTCTCAACAGGATTGTGGGTGTCTTCTAGAGATCTGAAGCAAACACCTGAAGTCTCAGATATGATAGGGATCATGGCGAAAAGACGTTATATAAGTAGCGGAAGTTTTGTGCTGCTTCAATTACGAGCGCTTAACAAGTGATCCTCTCTCTGTCTTGAAACATCGCGAGTTTGGTGCTACTTCAATTGTGGAAGAAACCAGAGGTGTGCTGTTTGTGTTTGACGAGGTGGCGAGGAAAAGGATGCAAGGAATATGGCCTATCGAGCCAGATGCAGCTATTTCTTCGAAGTATCCTTGTCAGCCGGAACAGGCGCAAAACAAGGGGATATTTGTTCCCCGACATCCTTATCAACTCTCGAAGGACTCTTGAGAAAGATGGAGACTGCAGATGGTTTCAATTTATTCAGCAAATAACTCTAAATGCTTCTCTTTGCGGACGAAGTTCTACTGGTTGCCGATCACCCAAAAAACTTGCAGTATTCACTGAACGAGGTCAACAAGAATGCCAAGAAAATTGGGCTCAGCATTTGCAAATGTAAAACGAAGTGGATGAAAAATACACTCTGTCGTTAGTTTCCCATGAAGCTCGACAGTGAAAATATCGAACTTGTGGAACATTTTCTACAGTTAGGATAGACTTGCAAATGAGCGGCGATTTGGGTCAGGAATTAAGCAGATGAAAAAGAGCGCGTTGGCTATTATTCGCCAAGCTCAACGATGTCTATTGCGACCCAATGATAAAAATGTTCGTGGAGAACTCTTCACTTCGACGGCCATCCTGTTCTTCTGTGAGGAGCGAAATGTGGAATATCAGACTCGCTGAAGAAAACAAACTAGCAGCGACCCAGCGAGCAATGAGAGGCGAATGGAAAGTATCAACAAACTGCAACACACAACAAACGAAGAGTTGCGCTCTGGATTCGCATTGAATGTTATCGTTGAAGAAATGTACAAATGAAAACTAGGGTGGGCTGGTCACGTAGCCAGGTTAAATGACTATAGATGGACTAAGTAAATCTTCTAATGGTAATCAAGAGACATAAAACGATCACGCGGCAGGCAACAACAAGGGAGGAAGACCCGCTGAGGCGCCTGTATGTAGATACTTAGATGCGGAGGGCTCAGGATCGCTATAGATGGAAGAGTTGCCAGCTGCGTCGATGGGGGAACGACGAAATCGACGAAATCACGGCTGTTTAAAGCATTCAAAGTAAAGTAGCCTTGCCGGACTGCATCCGTCGCAGTGCACATATAGCTATCTAAGTCGAAGCATAGCGCTGCAGCCACTGAGTCAATGTCGGCTCCCCAACGCAGAATATCCACAGTGTTCAGCGCTGTGTCCCATCTCCATTACAGCACTTCGTCCACACTGTTACACGTGGCCTTAGATGTGAACATCTCTTAAATCTACTCACACTCATTTATGATCTGAACTTTCATTTTAAAGCATTGTTTAGGGATTCCTCTGAAGCAGTGAATTGTTTTGTAACATTCAAAGCGATAACTATCCAAAGCTCAGTCTTCTGCGATATTTGAAGGTGATGAGAATCGATCGGATATCTGGGTGATGATGCCCCGTTCCCTTGATGCAACACGCGAATGCTGTGAAAGATCTAAATGAATCGATCGCTATCTAATGCCAACGCCACATTCCATTGTTAGGAGCCTTTGTGCGAAATAAGCATGCCTGGAGCAGCCTTTAACATCCTAACGGCACTGTGCAAAAATGCATGCCCATCAACTTTCTGAAGGTTGAGCACTGCACGCGGCTTATGTCGTTATCAAGCTTCCGATCCGCTTTAGTCGACTTAATCATAGGTTGCATTGTCGAATGCGCAAACTTTGTTTCGACAGGCTGTGCCCTTCGAACGCTTCGGATGCGAGAAACTGATGCTGGGTGTAAAAACAATTGCCATCACCTCTGATTGCACCGTCGCTCATTCTCCTGGTTTTTTGATCAACTGGGAATGAACATGAGTCGGTGAACAGGTAACTTGCACGTGAGGCAAGTACTTCTTCTAAACGTTATTCAGCCATTCTAGATTAGTGGCTCGAAACGAGTGCTCTTGATAGCCCCATCTTCTATACGATCTCCTCCACATCCTAAGAGTAGGCTTCTTTGCTAGAGTTGCGCACTTCAAATGATTGCTTGCATTGAAAGCAATTCTTCGAATTGGGAACATATCGCCTTCGATCTGCTTTTTCCTTCACAATCCTGACTTGCCTATGTCGGAGAGCAAGTGCTGCATGCAATCAAACTATGTCAGTGCAATGAACTAGACGCTGAAAGCGTCGATTGGCTTTTTACTATCAAACGAACTTACAATGCCCGTTATCGGTATGACTACACGGGAAAGAAATGAAGTGATGAGAACCTGGAGCTGTCGAACTGAAGAATTCATAACCGGTGCATATAACAGTCGCACGAAAGATCCATTCATGAAGAGTCACAGGGAGTTTAATGCAAGTTGAGAACGATTGAGTCATTTCATCAAACCGTCGAGGGTCGATTCATGAATTCAGTTCACCAATAAGAACACAGTGTCACGAATGCACGAGAATAACGCATAAGATAATACATAACGCGACATTGAAATTTATGGCAATTGCGCGTCATATAAGAAATTGATCTTATAGAAAAGTTCTTGTTTTTGTCTCAGTTTATTGATGATTCTGATAGAGTTTTTAATGCTCTTTAAGGTCTGCCTAGTCATTCTTCCCAAATCTTGTTCCTTTATACACTTATAGGCCCTGATATATCGATGACCATGCAATTTTAGTCAATTGCGCGTCATATAAGAAATTGATGTTATAGAAAAGTTCTTGTTTTTGTCTCAGTTTATTGATGATTCTGATAGAGTTTTTAATGCTCTTTAAGGTCTGCCTAGTCATTCTTCCCAAATCTTGTTCCTTTATACACTTATAGGCCCTGATATATCGATGACCATGCAATTTTAGTCAATTGCGCGTCATATAAGAAATTGATCTTATAGAAAAGTTCTTGTTTTTGTCTCAGTTTATTGATGATTCTGATAGAGTTTTTAATGCTCTTTAAGGTCTGCCTAGTCATTCTTCCCAAATCTTGTTCCTTTATACACTTATAGGCCCTGATATATCGATGACCATGCAATTTTAGTCAATTGCGCGTCATATAAGAAATTGATCTTATAGAAAAGTTCTTGTTTTTGTCTCAGTTTATTGATGATTCTGATAGAGTTTTTAATGCTCTTTAAGGTCTGCCTAGTCATTCTTCCCAAATCTTGTTCCTTTATACACTTATAGGCCCTGATATATCGATGACCATGCAATTTTAGTCAATTGCGCGTCATATAAGAAATTGATCTTATAGAAAAGTTCTTGTTTTTGTCTCAGTTTATTGATGATTCTGATAGAGTTTTTAATGCTCTTTAAGGTCTGCCTAGTCATTCTTCCCAAATCTTGTTCCTTTATACACTTATAGGCCCTGATATATCGATGACCATGCAATTTTAGTCAATTGCGCGTCATATAAGAAATTGATCTTATAGAAAAGTTCTTGTTTTTGTCTCAGTTTATTGATGATTCTGATAGAGTTTTTAATGCTCTTTAAGGTCTGCCTAGTCATTCTTCCCAAATCTTGTTCCTTTATACACTTATAGGCCCTGATATATCGATGACCATGCAATTTTTGTCAATTGCGCGTCACATAAGAAATTGATCTTATAGAAAAGTTCTTGTTTTTGTCCCAGCTTATTAATGATTCTGATAGAGCATTCAATGCTCTTTAAAATGTGTTGAAATTCGTCTTTCGAATTTTGTTTCCTTACGGTATATTGTCATATTTACTGCGACATTTTATTGCGGAGTGACCACTACCGCGCCGCTTTCCGAGGACGCGCGCGGTCTCTCTCCGTCTCTCTCGTGCGCGTGCGCTTGTGGCTAAGTGCGTCGACCCCGAGTCATTTACGCACGCGTGCGTTGTGCGAAAGAAACCGAACCTTGTGTGTGTAGTGTTTGCAGTGGTGACTGAAACTGCAGCGTTTTCGCCGTTTTGAAATGGCAACGATAGTCGACTCCTTGCCAGATGTAATTCTGGCTATTATGGGCCTTTTAGGCCTTATCAGAGTAAGGCGTTGCAGCAACGCCTTTGCAGCTGCCGCCTCTTTGTTCGGCGTTGAAGAGGCGGAGCTCTACCGTCAGGTGGAGCTATTTATTGTGGACCGCTGGGAAGAACTTTTTGCTGCTTTGGATGTCTACGGACGCGGTCGGCAGTATTTTGGTTTGTTTTTCTACACATCTTTTTTCTAAATTTCGTTTTTTTTTTCTTGCAGCTTTTTTGAAGTTTTTTCTAAAGTTTTACAAAGTTTTTTTTTTTTTCAAGAGTTGTTTCTTACTGCTTTCTTAACTTTTTTGCAAAGTTTTTTTTTGCAGCTCCCTTTTCTCTAATGTTTTTTTCTTTCTTCCGCCTATTTTCGCCGTAAGTCGTGAACTGTTCAAGGAGTTATTTGAGAGGAATGCAGATGTATTACAATACAGAGGTCTGTTTGCTTACTACAGTTATGTGTAGATTGTTGTGATCGGTTTCCAGCTAGCTTCAGATGATTATTAAAGAAATAGTGTTTTTCGATATAAAACAGTTGTAGTGGGCCATTTTTTTTTTACTCTTTTCATGCTGTGCCACGAAATTCTTAGGAATTCTGACATAGGATGGATGCCACTGGAGCTTGAGACGTGCTTTGATAACGAATAGATATGGTCGTATGTCATATCCCATTTGTTATAAGAGTCCCTTATTAATGTCATTCTTATCTCATGTTATACTATCGTTGCTTTTGCAGTCTTTCTGGCTGAAACATTCGATGACAAACAGTTGCCATCAAATTTAACCGGCTGCCCTGCTTCGCGATGAAAATTAGAGCTTTAGTATCCAGATAATAACGTGGATGTGTTGCAGTTGGCGAGGCAGCTGGGCACCGTCCGAATCCGCTGTTGCTCGAGGCCGCCTGTCGGCTGATGAAAGCACAGTTGACCATCCTGGATTTGGACCGGCACAGTGGCGACCTCTTCGGCCACGATGGGCGAATGTATACTGCCGTCATCCAGGGAGGGCAGTTCATCGCCTTGATGGGACAACCCCTGGTGCCGGTGAGTACATTTAAATTTAGAATGCGTTACTCCGGTCATATGTTGAGCGTATCACCACATGGAGATTCGGATGTTCGCATCTGCAACAGCGAAGTTTTTTCAATGTCGAGACCAAAGTCACACTAAGAGTGCGTGTCAGTATGGAAGTTGTTGTAAAATTGGCAACTTTATCACTAAAATAAAAGAATATCTGGAGCATGTTTGCAAACTAACGAGTTTTTCGATTATAGTGGCACGAGGACGTCTTCCCCGAGATAGAGCCCAGCACTAGCTCCTGGGGCAGAGTCTCGCCGAGGATCGTGCTCCCGATGCAGGCTGTGCCGGAAGAAGTGGTGCTTCTGCCCGAGGCGGGCCCTCGTCTTGAGGAAGCGAACATGACGCTGCTTACCCCACCTGAGGTAAGCAGCACATCAACCTAAGTTTAAGATACCTCTACAGGTCTCAACTCTTAATTCATGTTCACCAGTAAACAACATATGCCCACTAATCCAAACTGTTGCACATGTCTGGTCAGAAGTCTGCAAAGTCAACCTTTCGCAATGCTCGACATTAATGGGAGGGGAAGGAGAGTGCAAAAACTGCTCAAACATATGATTCGTTCGAGTAATTGAGCGTTTATCAATGCCTTCATGTATACATGCATTTATATATGTGCATATGCCTTCGAGAAGACGTTTTGCTTGATGGTCCGATCATTACTACAGTTATACTTAGTAATGAAATTTCAGCTCGGAATGGAGGACATATTCGATACGGGATTTTTGGATGAATTGCCTTCGACTCCTCGGTTGCGTTGCACCGCTTTTCAATCTTCACCTGATTCGACATCTGAGAGAGATGTCAGACACCTTTTGAGTTCAAACGCGCAGCGTTCTCCGTTGATGACAGCACCTTCACGCAGGATAACTCGCAGACGATCATCCAGCGAATTTCATGTTTGTTTCTGTCTTTTCTTACTTGGGATACTCCGGAACTTATGACATGTTTTGGTTTATTTTTGACAGAGGAAAAACTGGACGATTCTCTCTTATAACGTCCGTAACCTCTAACTGACGCAAAATCTATCCAGCAATTTATTGTCGAATAGAGAACAGATTCCTTACAAGATTTTGTTCAGGGTCTTTAATATCCTCGATATTTTGGATTTCTTAATCGAAATTCATCTACACATCAGAAAAAGTGAACTTTTGATCTTGTGATCTGTTGAAAACGAGAATGAATTTGATGAAGCTTTTTATTAGCACCTCAAATGCTCTAAATAATATGAGTTATTTGATAATACTACCCCATATCTTTGATGTACTGACTGAATTAAGAAAATTTAAACCCTTGCATGGCAGTAGAAGGCAATTTATTTAGGACGCTAGAAGGCAATATATTTATTTAGGACTTCAAGTCCGGTACCTTGAGTGTTATTAACAAGTGTAAGGTGTTTTGGTAATGAGCCTTACTCTTGATCTATTAGTTGAACTCAAAAGTTAACACATCCTCGCAAACTTTTGGAGATAAGAAGGCACGAGCTCATTAGTAGTTGTTGGTATAATATGGACACAGTCAAAAAGCATAACGGAAACCCCTTAGGTGGAATGGAAGCATGTCTCCAGTGAAAGAAAACACTCGTAGCGTGTCAAGAAGCTCTGCGACACTGTGCAATCCACACGGTCTCAAAGAAAGAAAATCCATTGCTGCCAGGGTCCCACAGTTTGCTGTCTCTTCCCCTCCTCTTCTACTTGTCTTCCTTCTGGTGACGAGAAAACTCGTCTGCCAGGGAAGTAGTCGAATTTGCAACATAGCACCACTTAGAGAAGGGGCCATAGCTCTCCGGGACTAGCTATTCCCCGCGAGGGATTATGAGAAGGGAAACCTTCGGCGAGGACAAAAAGCTCTCTACCCTGGAGATCTGAACTCCCCCTCCCATCGGCGATATGATTCATCTTTTCACATGGCGAGTCCGCGTTCATCCGGCCCCATTCCAAATACCAGAATCAACGGTTGAACAGGCAGATATGCGCCTCTTACAGTAATCTGCAAAAGGACATGAAAGTCGACATGTGCTGCCATTGTTTCCCTTTCTGTAATATACGACGCGAATATTTCCTTCAGGAAATACCACTCGTAGTTTCTCCGTACTAAATCTCGGCATACGCAAATTTCACTTTCGGATCTTGCGTTTGGCAAAGCTGCTGCTCCTCTATTAGCCAGCCGGTCTTCCCTTTGGAGGCTTCTTAAGAGGCTTGCAAAAACTGGGAACTTCGGACCCTCCAATGTTTTAGTGTTAGAACAATTGGGCGAGGGGAACCTGCCACCAGTCACACAGACACATTGACGAGTCCCATCTTATGTTTGATGATGGAGTGAGGCAAAATAACCAAGCTTATTTTAGTTGTGTGAGTTGAGCTGTTTTTCGAAACAGGAAGTACTTTTCAAAATGAGTTTACTGTTGGACGATTCGAGCTTTTTTATCGATGCCTTATCGGAGCTTTCTTACAGAAGATCTTGGATATGAAGGAGGAGGAAGTTGTCATTCAATAAAGCACACTCATATCTGTGCAGGACTGAGTTAACATTGCACAAAACATAAATTGAAAAATACACAGAACGTGTTCAGTAAAGATAACCGTTATTCTCCATTAACTTTGGGAATCAATGAAACGTTCATCAGTATGTTTCGGGCAAATCATGTACTTCCTTGAGCGGAGTGAGTTCATCTTTTTAGTAGTTTGTAATTCGTAAGGCTAGCGATAGTTGAAGATTTCAGCAGTTTGATTTCAGGCGCTGATAACAGCGCACAAAAAAGAGCGCTGCGTTGGCGCCTCGAGGCTCATCCTGCAGCAGAGACGCGCAAACGTCGTCTGGCTGGACGGCCTGATGAGGAATACCGGCCACATTCTGGTGCCTGGTTAGCTCTTTCTTCATTGCCAGCCTTTATTCCGTTTTACTAAATTGTGTGGCGCGACAAAACAAAATGATCGGAAAATTCGTATATATTTCCACATGAATTTATATATATTTAATGTTTATATGAGTCGAGAATTTATATAAACCAATATATATATATATATATATATATATATATATATATATATATATATATATATATATATATATATATATATATATATATATATATATATATATATTTATATATATATATATATATCCCTAGACGCGCGTGATTTTACGAAATGAGTGCACTGACATGTGGTTTGTTATGATTCCAAGGTAGCTCTTCGCTTCCGATACTTTTCAAAAGAAGAAGACATCGTGACCCTTGCAACTGACTTTCCTGAAGTACAACATTTCGACTTAGTTTCCATAAATGAGACAATGAATGGAATTGTTTGTATGGCATGAAAAGCATGATGCTTGATGGCTCCTCGCAACCCTCATGTGCTTTGTTTACGCACATGTTTTATCGTGGAGTTTTTGAGGCGCCAGCAGAATTCTGAGAGGTGGCCACCATCCAAATCGACTTTTTGCCCTTCTTGTATCTCGCTGATCGTATTATTTCAGTAGAGTTTTCCTTACCTGCTTATAAATCGAAAATTTTGTTGTAGTCATGTCTTCTTATGCTTTTGAAAACAACGCTCACAAGAGTTAGGGCATAAAGCGGATGTTCAGGTGTGCACCAGGAAGAAGCGGCGGCGGGACCAGAACAGCAGTCGGCAATACGAAGAAAGCGGCACTATGAAGCCGAGGAAGCGCGTAGGGCCGATATTTGCGCCGCTTATCTGAAGCGGTTCAAAGTGACAGAGCCCGAGTTAATGGCAGAAATAGCCAGAGAATATCAGCTGACGCTGCCTTAGACGAGAGGTAAGCAAGCCCAGTTTGTCTCTTCTTTAACACGTCTATTTCGTCAGTAGTAAGTTTATATCATCTGCATTTATGAAGTAGTTTTGTGGTATTCCTTCCTCTCTCGAATCTTCCTCTTTCAGAAACGGCGGCGTCATTCTGATGCGTCGTCGTGCTCGCGTCGAACTCGCCATTTCCTGTTGGCTGCCATCTGGCCGTGGATCTTCGAGCAGCACTCACGCTCGTAGCAGGGAAATGGACTCGGTGCTCGCAATATCTGGTTTTCGCCGCCGGCGCTGCAGTGGCTGCGATCTGTCCGCCGCAAGTTTTTCTGCTGACTGCAGATCTTTCATGTTTTTCATATGCATGTGTTAGCCGCAGGTAGCCGCTATCCGCTGCCCGCATTCCTCATTGCTCATTATTAGTGCTCAATTATCGGTCCACTGTGACCTGATAGAACAGAGTCATAGGCTGTAGAGGAACTTCTTCAAGCAGAGCGAAGTGCAGCCACATGGTCCATAAGCCTTTATGCTGTAGTTCAATTCATGTTCATTTCTCCGCACAGTTTTTATTCAACTCACCTTGGTCATTTTGCCTCTTCCTTATGGAAAAATGCGCAGCCATACATGACTCGACAAAGCTGCTCCAGGGAGAACTTCAGAAATCGTGCTCGGAGAATTTTATTCTTCTCTTCTTGTGCGTGCAATCATTTTTTAGCTTTGTATGATGCAAAGCTGGTTAGCGAAGAGTAGGAAATATTAGTGTAGAGTATGCAGAACAAAACGTCCGGTTCGCTGCCGGTGGTTCAAAACGTGGGAAGGCTGCTCTTGCGAATGATAAGGCTTTTGAGCAAACTAACCTGTGAAATTCGTAGCTGTTGAGGTTTGCGCAGCCAAAACATTTTGCACACTGTTTACAATGAGTCGCGAGAAATCGTTGAGGGTTCCCAAAAACACCGTTGGCTTCAGAACAGGCATCTTAATATGAAGTCAATTAGTCTTCGTTTGAGCGCATGACTGTTCTGACCGCTTCAGATATACACGTGTATCCCGAAACTGCCTTTCATTGAAATGTCTTCTCCATATGTGTTGTATCCCTAGCCGCGAGTCGCTGAGAGGAGACCGAGGGCAGAAGCGAGAAGCAAGAGGTGCCGGCCTGCGTACAGTCGAGGGATAAGACTGACTTCGACGGCTGAGGCCCGCCTTATATAGGCTTCGGCCGACCCAAAGTACAAGTTGAAACAAAGACATGACGCGAACACGAACAATGACATGGCGCGCACACACAACGCTATAAAGCAAAAGGTCACTGTTTCATCACACAGAGATATCTTGGGTTGGCTCTTTAACGCCATACCCAACAATATGCAAGGTTTATTTCGTTTGGAACGGACGTTCAATGTTCGTATAGGTCGATATTGCACGTTCATAGGAGGATTCGAACGAAATCAACGTCAAGCAGGTTTGTCTGAAGGTGAGAACCATACAAGCGAGCGCATTTCTGTTTTGTAGTTTGTTGAATGTTTATAGTTGTTTGTAACCCCTCACTCCCACCCCCGCTCTCCTTCAGAAGAATCGTTCATCGAAGTGCTATGCGGAAGAAAACGTGGATCTGTGACGCTTTCGGTACAGATCAGGAGGTTCTGCGAACATCGAAAACTTCCTGTCGATTATGGTCACATGGTTTATGAAAAGGTCAGTTGTTTCATCGCTTAGAAGACTAACATTTCTGAATATCACGGTTGGGAGGGGAGGGGGAGGGGGAGTTTGCTTGAAGAGTTTTATTCGATTTATTCTCCTTCTGATCCTGCAAGCGAAGTAACATTGTCAGATATAAAGAGGCTGATATGACCAGAGGTCAGCAATATGTTGCAGCGCCCGAGCGTTGGTCTATCTAGCCTTTGCTGTGCTTTATAGCAGATTATTTTTCACTACCTCTTCTTCATCTTTTCAGCGTACATTTATGGATCCATATTGTAAATTTATTCGTTCATGTGGATCCACATTTGTTATGCAAATCGGTGGTGAATGTAGAGTGGGAGGGAGAGAGGGTGAGCCTGGCAGAGAGACAGGAGGGGATGGACGTGGCAAGTATCGGAGCGGGGATAAAGCTCAAAAAAAAATTTTTTTTTTCTTTAAATTGGTCGAAATTCTTGAGAATGAGAAATTCGATTGCACTTCCAACACTGATGGAACTCAGCTTTTTACCATTGACTGGATTTTGATTGTCCGGTCGATCGAATGCTTGTCACTTATTGCATTGAAAAATTCTAGTGAGCAAGAAATGGATAGGAATTAATGTTTGGAGAGTTACTTAATGAGGAATATTTGATGATGTTGCAAAATGTTTACTCCTGTAGGCGCCATATCTCTTGCTAGACAGACTTGTTAGAGAAAATGTCATTAATATTCAATTTCGTTTAAAACTCGAACGTTTTATTTTTTTTATTTTCAATTTCATGCATTGCATAAAATTTCACGATTTTGTTTGCAATCGGTGAAAATAAGAGGAAACGGCGGTGATACTCAATCGCTGCACTCCTAACGCCGCTCACACCTTTTACTCAAGAGGTCATTTAAGCCCCTCTATAGTGCTCACCAGGAATTATTTGAAATCATGCAAACAATGAGAAATTGACGCGAATTTCTTTCGTTTTACGGGTCGTGAAATTTCGGCAACGTTTCCGATGAGCAGCACCGTCCCTGCGCGAGAGCTCTCCTTGGGTTTATCTAGAGTGATCGCCGAAGAAGGTATTCATATAGATGGACTTGAACGGCATACTTCAGTAAAACTTATATGAAGCGATGGGGCGGGGGGGGGGGTGGATAAAAGATTCTTATGGGAGGAACCTTTTGCACGCAGTTGAATACTTTTGTTCTCAGAACCTGCAGTTGTACTCAATGCAAAGTTCAAGAAATGGGGCCGTAAAATGTGTGCCATGTGGTGTTATGCGATGTTGCTTTGATTAGTGGCGTCTGTTTGGAGCAGCGAAGCTGCGATATTCTTCCAATGGTCTCAAGAAGCAGTTCGAAGCAGTTCAAAGGTGGGAGTGAAAAATTGAGAGAGAAAGGTACGCATCATCGCGAGACACCATAAACTACCGTAACGCATCGTTACGCGATGCCAAAATTACCCTGTGGCAAATTAGATGGAAAAAAAAATGAATTATCCGCTTTACGATCCCCTCCAGCCGTTTATGGCCTCTCCCCACGGATTAAAGGAGCAAAGTTCACGCCCTCCTTCTTTCGTTCATCATTCGTTCATCCACTCGTCATTGTTAGTCGAGCCCACGTCCGATTCGTCGTTGCTGTTCTTCGTGTTGTTTATTTAATTTTAATGTTGTGTTTTTTAGTTGTGTTCGTTTTATTTGTTAAACTCGTGTCGTGATTTTCATTTAAGCTTTCAATTCAACGCAGCTTTGAAATGTGTTTTGAACCGTTGAATGGAAGCAGCCGAAATTTTGAATCTATTCTATTCTATACAGAACATCACTAGGGCGATGGCCATACATGCTGCAGAACTAGCTCGTCGTAATCGGAACCTGGGTGTGTCGATGTTAGGACCGTTGCGTCGCGAGACGAACAACGATGGTTGGCGCAGGCGGGCAGTAGTTATCGAATTCGACGTTGGATCCTCCTCAGATTCCGACTTATCAGCTAGTCTATTCTATACAGAACATCACTAGGGCGATGGCCATACATGCTGCAGAACTAGCTCGTCGTAATCGGAACCTGGGTGTGTCGATGTTAGGACCGTTGCGTCGCGAGACGAACAACGATGGTTGGCGCAGGCGGGCAGTAGTTATCGAATTCGACGTTGGATCCTCCTCAGATTCCGACTTATCAGCTAGTCTATTCTATACAGAACATCACTAGGGCGATGGCCATACATGCTGCAGAACTAGCTCGTCGTAATCGGAACCTGGATGTGTCGATGTTAGGACCGTTGCGTCGCGAGACGAACAACGATGGTTGGCGCAGGCGGGCAGTAGTTATCGAATTCGACGTTGGATCCTCCTCAGATTCCGACTTATCAGCTACTCTATTCTATACAGAACATCACTAGGGCGATGGCCATACATGCTGCAGAACTAGCTCGTCGTAATCGGAACCTGGATGTGTCGATGTTAGGACCGTTGCGTCGCGAGACGAACAACGATGGTTGGCGCAGGCGGGCAGTAGTTATCGAATTCGACGTTGGATCCTCCTCAGATTCCGACTTATCAGCTAGTCTATTCTATACAGAACATCACTAGGGCGATGGCCATACATGCTGCAGAACTAGCTCGTCGTAATCGGAACCTGGGTGTGTCGATGTTAGGACCGTTGCGTCGCGAGACGAACAACGATGGTTGGCGCAGGCGGGCAGTAGTTATCGAATTCGACGTTGGATCCTCCTCAGATTCCGACTTATCAGCTAGTCTATTCTATACAGAACATCACTAGGGCGATGGCCATACATGCTGCAGAACTAGCTCGTCGTAATCGGAACCTGGATGTGTCGATGTTAGGACCGTTGCGTCGCGAGACGAACAACGATGGTTGGCGCAGGCGGGCAGTAGTTATCGAATTCGACGTTGGATCCTCCTCAGATTCCGACTTATCAGCTACTCTATTCTATACAGAACATCACTAGGGCGATGGCCATACATGCTGCAGAACTAGCTCGTCGTAATCGGAACCTGGATGTGTCGATGTTAGGACCGTTGCGTCGCGAGACGAACAACGATGGTTGGCGCAGGCGGGCAGTAGTTATCGAATTCGACGTTGGATCCTCCTCAGATTCCGACTTATCAGCTAGTCTATTCTATACAGAACATCACTAGGGCGATGGCCATACATGCTGCAGAACTAGCTCGTCGTAATCGGAACCTGGATGTGTCGATGTTAGGACCGTTGCGTCGCGAGACGAACAACGATGGTTGGCGCAGGCGGGCAGTAGTTATCGAATTCGACGTTGGATCCTCCTCAGATTCCGACTTATCAGCTACTCTATTCTATACAGAACATCACTAGGGCGATGGCCATACATGCTGCAGAACTAGCTCGTCGTAATCGGAACCTGGATGTGTCGATGTTAGGACCGTTGCGTCGCGAGACGAACAACGATGGTTGGCGCAGGCGGGCAGTAGTTATCGAATTCGACGTTGGATCCTCCTCAGATTCCGACTTATCAGCTAGTCTATTCTATACAGAACATCACTAGGGCGATGGCCATACATGCTGCAGAACTAGCTCGTCGTAATCGGAACCTGGATGTGTCGATGTTAGGACCGTTGCGTCGCGAGACGAACAACGATGGTTGGCGCAGGCGGGCAGTAGTTATCGAATTCGACGTTGGATCCTCCTCAGATTCCGACTCATCAGCTAGTCTATTCTATACAGAACATCACTAGGGCGATGGCCATACATGCTGCAGAACTAGCTCGTCGTAATCGGAACCTGGATGTGTCGATGTTAGGACCGTTGCGTCGCGAGACGAACAACGATGGTTGGCGCAGGCGGGCAGTAGTTATCGAATTCGACGTTGGATCCTCCTCAGATTCCGACTTATCAGCTAGTAAATATATACAGAAGATTACTAACTCATTTTCGACGCGTCACGCGATGTCTTTATGACGTTGAAGGATCGGGATGAAATTAGGAGGGGGTTTGTTCGGTGGAGGGGGTGAGCTGATTAGTTTTGTGGCGGGTTTTGAGCGGGGGGAAAGTGGAAAAATACCCTCCTCATGGTACCAAATGCACTGAACTGGAAGTTTAGCTTGGAATATATATATATATATATATATATATATATATATATATATATATATATATATATATATATATATATATATATATGTATATATATATATATCGTTCATTATTCTTTGTATAGTAATTTCTCACGTTCATTCTTCATTTTCTTTGTTCGCATATTCTACTAACTGTATCAGTTCTAGGCTCTCATCGGACAACGAATTGCAGTTTTCATCGTTAGCTGTTTGCAACAGCAGAATGAGGCGCAGGTTTGAATGATAAGAAATTTGATTTTTTTTTTGTATCGAATGTCGTGCATTGTGTCGTTTTGAGAAATATGCGTATTTTCATGCGTTTTCAGGATGCTATTATAATCTTATTTCAGGTTCCACCCTTCCCCCTTGCATCCCATGTATTATTTGTTTGCTATATTGGTTTTTGTTTATTTGTTTCTTCTCCTTTTTTATTTAAATGCGCTCGTTTGTTTATTTCTCCCTTCAGACATTTTTTGCTTGATTCTTTCGATTTCGCTCTAATCCTTTTGTTTAGCATACAAACTGAGTGATAACGTGGCATCGCCAAGGCTTCCTGGTGACAGTGAGTAACAACCCAGCAGTGGCTGCTAACAACCGATTTTCGAAAATGACACGGGAATCTCTCCCCATTTCGTCTGATCAAGGGTTCCATTTACTTCTCAGCTTTTTCTTGTTATTTCAGCAGAGTGAACCATCTATCCGTAGGCTTGAGGCAGCTGCCTAAGCGAGGAGGTTTTGTATGTTAGTGGTTGATTATAAAAAAAGTGGGGAAGCTGGCACTTATTTACAGCTTCCTCACTACACTTTGCTTCATTTTGTCTGTAGAATGTGGTTCCACATTTTAGCAAGCGGGTGGAGTATCTTTTGCTGCTTAAAAGATACCACGCTTATCTACTGCATTCATAGAAGAGATTGCTATTATAGCAGAGAATCAAGCTTGTTTCTTAGGTGTAAGTTTCGAAACGAGAATGGCAGCGGATTGCAGCGTTTATTCTTATTGCTTTCATTTTTTAAATTCAATACAGCATCAAATACTTTTTACAAGTAAGCGCTATTGTTGACATTGGGAAAGCGTACGCAGCATCGTCGGGTTGTGTATCGGATGCGCATTCGCCATCCTCGAATGTTCCCTTCTCATTTGAGAAACTGCAAGGAGTTGTAGTGAGCTTCTAAATATCCTTTGGTGATCAGCTGTAATCTAGAACAAGTGTATTAAATCAAGGACCATCCTTGTCTTTGCATCCATGTGGCTGCAGAATCCTCTAAAACGATGTTATGGTCTATGAACTGCGTAGGATGTATTTACTTGAGGTGGAAATTTCTTGATCTGTTTTTTTTCTCAATAGCCCTCGTGTAAAGGAGTAGTATTTTTCGCATACTGCGGACAGGTCACAGTAAGTTTTCATCAAAGGGGCACATGAATAGCGTGACTCCAAACATTTTATGAGACACGCAATCCTGCATCTGGATTGTATGTTCTTGGACTTGCGGCTATTGATTATGTGGCTTAATGCTTGTATCGCTTCGCGTCCCTGTTAATGGTAGCTCTGCGTCTCTTCCATGTTTTTCATATATGGCGCAATCATTTTATTGTTGTGTGATTGCTGCATGTGTGGGTGGCGAAGCCTCTTTCGACAGACGTTTTTTTCTGTTGGTGTCGTTATTGATTTGCTGCTTCGTTAAAACAGTGTGCAATTCGCGTGGTCTTCGGTGATCTTTCGATGAGCGAAGCTTTGATTGTTAGTATACAAGCTAATCATATTTCTTAATTCATTACTGATTCTTTGGTTGCCTAGCTATCATATTTCGGGTACAGATAGGTTCCTATTAAGTGATAATCCCACTAAGTGAGAATTATCGTGCAAAATATTGTTCATTGTTATGGCCGTTCACCCAACCATTAGTGGATATGGGCATGCCACCGAAAGTCCGCGCTTTAGCCTCTTGTTGTATGACTTTAAAACGTATCATCGTAAGTTTGGTGCTTCTTTGCTGACCACTTATAGTTACTGTCTAATAGTTGTGCTCTTTGGTTATATCTGGTCCATTTTTCTTTCTTTCCTTTGTTTCATGTATGCCAAGTGTATTGGTGCTTTTTAACTTCTTCATTCATTTTTTGCAAGGGAAGAGCATTGCACTAAAAATACATTGCCGATGGATAAACAGGGGCTGGTTTCCGGCATCGCTTTTCCTTATGATGCTACGAGAGAGCAGAACCATGCCGTTATTTTATGCCTGAAGTCTTCAAAAAGGCCCTCGGATGGTGCCGAAGTGGTATTTCGCTCGCCTGACATAGTGCTGTTCTCTATTTTAGTGCAATCGCATATTTTGATTTTGCTTTTTGTTCTTCATGGTTGTTCATTAGACATCGTTTGGTTTCGACTGTTTTTAATCTACGATTTCTGAATGCACCTAAGAGAGGGATTAGGCGTATAATTTGTATATAAGAGGAAGGGGTTGCCACTGCCCATGTTTATCTTGGAGTGTGCAGGTGAACTCAATGCTACGCACTTTACTGCATTCGCAGATGTGGTGCAGCTAATCTTTTGGATTATGGGTTGATTCAAAGTTTCGCCGTGGTGATTTTCTCATGCATTCTTTCACCCTCTCCATTCCTAATCCTTCTCCTTTTGTACTCGAGATACCTTTGGATCATGCTATATTCTTGCTAATAAATAAAAATGAGAGCTAAAGTCTCGTTTGGTAAAGGAGAAGATGGATCAAAGGATGAAGAATCGTCGATTTCACGTTCAGTTGGATATCTTGCGCCATCGAACTGCTCATGAATTTTGTGGCGAGTCATTTCTTCTTACGTTCGGCTGGACGAATGGCATGTGAATATGGCTTGCATGCTTCGCAAAAGGTGGGATTAGCCTGCCAGTTTCATCCTTTCGTTTATAAGCATTGCTTCTTAAGGTATAACCCTAGCGTATTTTTGTTTAGGAGTGGAGTTAGCAAAATGTACGGTCTTTTTCAGACTTGGTGATGCAATTTAATGTATGCAGAGTTGCTTGCTCGGTAGAAGTCTTGTTTCCTTGATAACTTGTCTTCAGTCGAACTGAGGCAAAAAGAAGTTTGTTTTGTTCGGGGAGTGTGAGAAATTAGCAGCAATATGTTAAATTTTGAAGGAAATAGTTCGTGAAGTCCGATTCAATTATTTCGGTATCTACTTACTGGAGTGTTCACTACTGCAGCGCCCATCCTTAGGAACGTGAAAGGACTGGTCAAAATTGGTGGGTAATCAGCTGGGAGTGAGGAGAACACGCAGTCGGTAGATAAGAAACTTGTGAATTCGTGTGTTCGTTTGTGAATAAAATGAAGCAAAATATTATACGGTCGTCCTGGCCGTGGATGTATATTTATATGTGAAGTCGACCATTTTAAAGTACCTGAGTCAACTTGGCGAATAGGGTTTTTTATTGGAACGACCTCACATTATATGGTTTATTATGTAATAGGTTGAAGTGATCCCGATATCAAGGAGTTTCTTTCATCAGGAGCAAGGACACGACTTACGACGGTAAGTTGAGTGCACGTGCAGCATGCCAACTGTTCATTGCCTTCCATTAAATGTTTTTTTTTAATCTTGATACATCAAGTTGAAATCTTGATACGTAAGGTCACACTCAGTTATTTAATTCCTGATATATCTCTTCAAGGATTGATGTTTTCGGGTAGAACTCGATGCAACTGAAACTATCACATTGAGGGAAAATGAGGATATCGGTGAGACTGAAGCAGTTTTGACTGGTTGTAGCCAGGAGGAGAAGCACTTCGGCTGACCGTTTCAATGACAAATTTCTCTCAGAAATCTTTTAGACTGGTCTAACCTTTCGGCGAGTATACGGATGGAATTGAAAGACGGAGGTAATACAACGGATGGAATATATTTGTACAATATCTTGTGCCTAGCTTCATTGGTTCCCGAGTTGGGACTGTGGTTACAGTGGGTTTTAAGATTAATAAAGGACGCAGCTCGTACAGTGAACATTGCTGAAGCAGTTCACAATGACACCTCGAAAGCAGGCTACCGTTAAGTGGAGTTCCTTCCCGAAGCTCCGCCCTTCCTTGCAAATTCTGTTTTCGAAAGCGGCAAAATTTGTGGGTAGGATCTCTTGGGTGTAATTTATTTCTCGGAGAATTCGTATTTTTATCTTCTAGCTTCCTTCACAACACTCATTTTCCAAAGTGACAAATCTAACAGGTTCCATTCCTCAACTTCTGGCTTCGACGGTAAGTAAAACATTCGAAAGCGCCGCGCATTGATTACTTGGCATACATAAAGCAGCCACTTGCGGTGGTTGTGCTGGCTGCATCGTTAGATGCATGAGGTTGGTGTGATGCAAACAGCATATGGCTGCTGTGTGTTGTTTCAACATAGCGCTGTCGTTGTGTATCGAGCGTCGGATGCTCGTGCTCGACGTTTCTTGCGTTATTCAAATAGTGATATTTTACATGCGTTTTTGTAAATTTTGCGTATCGAGAGTGACTGCACCGATATATTGTCTGCATGTATGATAATGTCTGTCTGTCATCTTGTTGGCTCGTTTCGGCTTGGGAACTGCTGGAGCCCCGCAACGAAATTTAACATGTATGAAGCAGTGAAAATCCAGCGCTTTGCGACTACATTCATTTTTATGCCTTCCTATTTTGACACGTGGAAATAAAGGAATAAGTAGAGAAATAATATTTACCATAAAATGAGCTCATATTCATTGATTTAAGTTGTTCTGACCTTTTCATAAGGAGTTATTGATAAGGTGATCGCAAATTTGCATGCGTTTTCGGCCAGTAGTATTTTCGTTTTGCACCGGTCGGATTGCAAAAAAAAACAAAAAACAGAAAATTGCGCGAGTTGTCAAACCAGTTAAAAAAAGTATATGCATTATTGCTCAATTTATTACTGCTGGTAATTCATGCAACCAACTGTTATAATGAGTCGAATTGTCAACGAATAATACATCATGCCAACCGCTCTAGCGGTCTCTAGCAAAGCTGGCGCATGCATCTGTTCTTCCGTTGCCTCATTCTCCATTTGCAGCAAACACTTTAGTGTCGAGATATCTGTGGACTATGTGCTACTTTCCTTTTAGTTAGAGACCTAACACGTTGCCACATCCAGCTGAAAGCGCCACCAGCGAACATCTTATGTTTGGTTTTCATCCTTTAAAGTAAAAATGTGATGAGAAATAACTGCGTATTGCGGAAACTGCTCTCAAAGGTTTAAAAGAAGCACTTTAGTGTGGCGCCATAGAACATGCTAAAAATGCCGGCGAGGTATGCTAATTCCCGGTCGTGGGATTAGAAGTATAGTTTGTGCTGTGCCAGTCATGCTCCGTACCATATGGGTCTTTTAAAGGGAGGAAGAATTTCATTACACGCGCAGAGTTTAGTTATAGATGAAAGCGGATTGTTGCTGTTCTTTTGGGCGCAAGTATACTGAAGATGATTTGGCCATGTGTTATTTATAATGTAACGAGGCGTCTGTTTGAAGCTTGTTTTATTTAAGTAATTATACGTTTACCAGTGTATTCGGTATTTTCTTGCGGGGATGTCTATTTCCATAGAAATTGTTGGATGAAATGAGTTGAAGTCCTAAAAGAAATGCGGCTCTTATGCCAGTTTCTGGATAGATTCGTTGGATTCAGATGCTTCTTCGTCCGTTCTAGTTTATCACTTATGCTTCCACGGTTTACTTGATTCCAGTTTAATGAAAATCCACCGAACTTACGTTCGCTTATTGGTGACTTTGTGTACTAATGGGATTCACGTACCACTTGCAAGCGGAAGACCATCGCAATGAAAAGTGCGCATTAGGATTCGACTGTATAAATGCAATGAATGGAATAGAACAAATCATCTCCTGAGTTATTTAATGCTATCGCGTTTGTTTTGTATACGCTGAAATCAACGATGCATAACGCTTCTGACAGTGCAGAAGAGACGTGAAAGCGCAGGCAGATGCATTACATGGAGTTGAACTGTCATCAGATATCATCCATTGCCTTAGTGAAGCCGTAAAATTGAAATCTGAATAAAAGCTTTTTACACATGCAAAATCAATCTGAGTTTAATTATTTAGGGCCAAAACTCGATCATTGCAAGAGTTGAACAACTGAGGAACTGTTGATTTCACCTTTAAGAGACCAAACGGCCTTGGTTTGTGATTGAAAAAATTGTTTCGAACGAAATGATTGTTGAGCGAACCCTGAACTATCACTTCCATACCGACCATATTAAGGAAGCAAATTTATAATCAGAAATTTCAAGGTGGCGTATTGAGCAACGGAGAGACTATTGCAGTCTTCCGCAGAGAAGGGACGAAGGAAGCCTCGAGAGATAATCTAAAAGGGATTGACAGAGGATAAAAACCTCATAAGCGGTTTGCTTCAAGACAAAAGAAAGAACGCCATCATGAGTGGAAGATATCTTATCACTAAGAGATCTGATAGCAGTAGCAACGATGATAATATCAATAGGAGGATCATCAAGAGTCACCGTAGTTCGGGCTTAAAATGAAGGCACCACACGACTCTCCTTTTCGAAAACACTTGAGAAATATCCTGTAAAAGATTCTGCATTTGCGAAGTCATCAGTGACACTGTGACCCATACTTTTTTTTAACGCTGCGAGTATTACATCTCACCTTCATCTTTCCATTAACATATCTGTGAAAAGATTTTGCGTTGTTGAAATGTGCCACATTTTTTTCAACATTCTTTGTGTACTCATCATAGCCTTTGCTGTACTCATTGCAACATTCTTCAAACGCTTGTCGACCAACCTGGGATAAAACAATGCAATCAAAACCGAGATTTCGCTTTCCTTAACTACAGATAAGAGCCCTAGGTATCTTTGGGACAAGACGTCTTGATTGGGACGCAACACGAAATAACCTGATGAACACTCGACGAAGAAAGGTCATACATTGATTCAATATCCATATAGTGCCCAATGCCTACATCCCAGTCACGCGAAGAAAGCATGATATTAGCATTATTGCCAATCTCCGCTGGGATAATCATAAGGTAAACCGGTCTTGTCTGACGCAGTTGAGGAAAAATGAATGAAATTGTGTTCGTGTTCGCTAGGCGAAGATGGTGGTCCAACAAAAACGACGTCATGGATTATATCCAGGTCCTTTGTGAGAACTTAATCGACTATAATAATCCAATGGGTTCCATCGAATATAAGATTAATAAGGCCCTTTCTCGAGAAGAAGTTCTCAAAACGATTTGACGGATAATGTATGCCAAAAATGGATTGATATTTAACGAATCAAATTGATCTGTCGATCTCATAAGTAGTACATAGTGACAAGATGATCGCAAATTAATGTGCGCTTTTGAACGATGGTATTGTCATTTTACAGCGGTCAGATTGACGAAAAAAAATGGATTTCTTCTAGAAGACTTGCACGAATTGTCGAATCAGTTAAAGAAATGCATGCATTATTATGCAGACTTATAGTTTTCTGGTACTTCATGCAAGTTTCTTTTCTAGTGAGCGAATTTACCAAAGCGCATATCGCGCCAACTCTTCTATACTGTAAATAGGCTTCACCAAACACATTTCTAGGTCTTTTCTTCTGATATTATGACTAGCAAATTAAAGCGGTGTTTATAGACAATGATTAAATGGGCGTCTACGTACTTTTCTTCACATTTAGTGTTCTGGGAAAAAAACTGCATTAAAATTGTTAGAAGAGCATGCACTTCGAAATAATTGCAGTACGATCTTGAATGCAATACGCACTGTGTGTATTTAAGCATGTAATTAAGCGGATTTTATAGGATTCTTTCCAGTGTCCAACGACTTCGATGGCCTAATTTTCATACTTACCACCGCTGACACCAAAATGCCATAGCGAATGAATATCAGGTTTACTTTTTCATTTTGCTTTATTTCTTATCAAAACCCCGTATTTAATTCTCTCTCAATTTAATTATTTATGTTTTTGCTTCATGGATAACAAAAACTCCGCAATCATCAACACTACTTATTAGAGATTTCGGCATATTATGCTACCGGCACAGTTGTCACTTTCATGTCCCTTTCCTTCCCCTTCCCCTATCCCCTCCGAGGAGGACATTATCCACTCTAATGACTTTGGGGCCCGAGTGGATCTTATAATACGAAGAACTGGATGCTTAGACTAAGTCTGCTCGGGTTGGCTGTTGTGCCGTTCTAATTGACTCAAAAATTTCCACGGTTCTCTGCACGCGGTTAGATCTTTATATGTCTTAATCTTTAAAGCGGAACGTCATTATGGGATTATAACATATGTGCATATGTGTGTGTACTTACTTGCTTGGTGATCTCAACTCATCTGCTAGGAAATCAGTAGAATGACATTTGATGGGTAACATAGATAGTGGCGGTCCTGAGGTCCAGTTATGCGCTGAGTAATCGTTTACTTAATCTATGTGGACATCTAAAGACATCGAAAAATCTTCCTCCGCAGCTATCGGGTCGTGTGGGAAATCGACACATTATTTGGTGTTGATCATGGTGTCACCGATCTTTTATTATATTGAGGGGCGAAATTGCAGAATGGCAGAAACTGCACACCATAGCAGTGTCGTTGGTGCGCTTTCTGCTTTTTGTGCTATTCGTCGACATCGGTGACGTTTCAGGGCGTAATCAGATATCTTAAAGGGATAAATATGAGCTGGGTCGCGGTGGCTTCGGTACAGCGTATAGCGCTATGCGGATTAATTACAAACTTCGAGTCGCATTCAAATATAACGAACGCAGTAAAATCACCATGTGGCAACGAGTAAGTCATTCACCAATAAAGAACGTAGCGTAGCGCTCTTAAATAATTCAACACTCCTTTTAAAATATAAAGCTAAATGAATCGACGAGATGAAAGTGCTCTTTATAGTCGTACTTTCATCGATAGACATGTGGACTTTTTATCATAGTTCACGTCTTCTCGGTTTAATGAAGTCACAATGAATTTGTATTTCTTATCAAAATGCCTCCTGCTGCTTGTTTTCTATCCTAAGTGCCTCTTCCAGTTCTTACCTTCGAATTGTCAGCGGTTTCTCTCAAAAAGGTAAGTATTTTGTCGTCCCTTCATTCTTCCTCCTCCACATCTTCCGCTTAGACTACCAGACGTCTTTATAGATTGTTCTGTTAACAATAGCACTTAAGCATTTGAATTTGTTTAGTTTATTGCTGTTGGCAGTAACGTCATGCCACGTTCGAGTATGACTGTGTTCTGCAGGTACTGGATACTTTAATCGCGTGTGCTTGAAGGGGCATCCTACATCGCGATATAAAGGATGAAAACGTCTTTATCGACCTGCGGACTGGTCGTTCAAACTGATCGTCTTTGAAAGTGCGACTTTCTTTGAACCCGACAGTGGTTCTTTCTCGGATTTCCAGGGTACGCTCTTCTCGTATCGCATTTCTTTGTCGGGATATCAACCTTTGTCATTGTAGAGAAAACGGAGCGCAGTGATCGTTAGATAGCAAATTATGCGGATATATCTCGTCGTGCCGTTGCGAATTTTTTCCAGAATATTTTCGAGCAGCACACGTTAAGCCCATTGAAAGAGTGAAAGAATTTATACACAGGTGCCGATTGTGCATTTTATTGCATAGTAACTAAGGAACGATCCAGTGCTGAAAGATACACTAGTCGTTTAATAAAAAATATGATATAGGAGTTCAGTGTTGTGAAAATATGGTAATTTTTGCTAAATTGCCATATTTTGCAGCTTTACCATACACAAATGTAGTGTCTTGCAGCTTTCAGCCTTTCAGCCTTACAACAATCCTTAGATCCAGAGACTACTCTTGTGTAGGAATAGTGGGGCGGCGAATCGGTGAGCCATATCCTGGACCTCGGGGTCTTGCAGATGCGCTAGACAGACCCTGAAGGAAGTATGTACTAGTTCCTTCCAGTCACCTCTGTATGAGGAAGGACGACGCGGGGTCGTTTTCTCTCACCTTATTTCGCCTTGATGGCTGCTAGGTTCCATTTGGTCGTGGTTCAGCGGGGAAAGTTGCTCTGCTTTGTAGGAGAGCCTTCTGGTTGCAAAAGTACAGAGATACAGTCATAATTCTATGACATATTGAGTCTAAAAACGGTATTTGTTCATGTCACTTAGAAATCACTTGAAGAAGCAAGTAAGGTACATGCTCATTGAGATACTTTTTATCCATTTGATGCCGTATCCATTCGCGTTCTCTTATTTAAGGAATTGTGTATATCCCACCGGAATGGTTGTTATTCTCTGGATATGACGATCTGAAGGCAGCGGTCTGGTAACTGTGTGCATTCTGCTTTATATCATGGTGTGCGGAGAAACTCCGTTCCACAATGGGGAAGAAATCGTGCGGAAAGGTCCGCTCGCGAACCCGGTTCAAGTTTCTGATTGTAGTGCTTATTTGCTCCAGTTCACGGAACACGGTAGGCTAGCATTCTTAATTTAGTTTTGTTGCGGCCGGTCACCTTATCGGTGATTTTGCATGTGGTCGTGATGGCTAACTTGCATAGGTAGATTTTGTCATGTGCGAATACTCCAGTCGCACAAGAAACGAGTTTTTTTTTTGTTAGTGTCCCATATTGTTTTCACCGTTGCGTATTGCGTGAACTGTTTCATCGCATGATTGTTTGCTGTACAACTCACCGCTCTTTGGCTTGTTTGTGTATTGTATTGGATGGCGTATGATTTGTTGTACGTTTTTTTACTTCCGTTTATCTTAAGCTGTACAGCAAGAAAAGGTAAAAAGGTAGGACCCGATGGTGAATAAATATACTGATAACGAACTTGCCTTCAAAATTATTTTACCGAAGTTGCTGTTGCGGTGGATATTTACACATTTACATTCAGTGAGTGAGTACCAACTAGTAAATTGTTGTTCGATTGACTTTTGCATGCGCGTTTGTTGCTACATGACGGAATTTGCGAAATCACAGCAGCATATGTGCGGAGCGGCGTGATACTTTCAACCTATTTAGCAGAAGCCCGCCAACAACGTTTGCGCTTGGACTGAACGGGCGGACCTGACAACTTGCTGTATTGATTTAATTTGTAAAGATCAGCGAATTTACAGTAATTCTCGTGAACCGATCGTGCGGAAGTAGCACAGGTATCGGAAAGATTTCATTTGGAGGTGCCGATTGGCAGCACCGCCGGTAAGTGGGTGACATTTGGGTTTGCTTAAAGTTGTTGTTTTTCTGGGTTGGTGGTATGGAGTAGGCTAAGAAGGAAGATGACGTGGAGCCTCCTCTCTTATCACTATTTCGAAGAAATCTCTAAAGGTTGCGAAGTAAAAATGCAGGGCCAACTGCGGTGTTAACGAGATGCGTTGGTTGGCAGCGCCAGATTTGGACAAATATTTTACTCACGCTTGTTCTTGCAGAGATTCATCTCCGCCTTCCTTCCTTTTCTGTTTGTGTTGAAATTTTTTTAGCGAATGATACTGCCCTAGTGTCAAAATTTTTCATTAGGTTCCTTTGCAGGACAAGTATTTCGCGATGTTAAACGATCGGATTTCGACCAGAAACCGAAATCTCGACGGGTCTCTACCATGCAAAGTTCGGTTTTCGCTCATTTGACTTTTTGACTATAGTTGAAATTCGGTTTTCGGTAGTTGTTATCGTTGGGTGACCGACTGACATTCCCGAAATGCATTTGACAGAATTCCGGTTGCAAGTGACTGCGCCTTCAGTTGGTTACCGAAAAAAGAAATTCCCATCGGCTGCCCCCATTCAATTCTTCCCTCACATTTGGAACTGGCTGTAAGAAATATAGGGGCAGCTGTCAGCATCTGCCAACGTCAGTATAGAACCATTTATAATCTGTCGCAGACGAGCAACGCTTATACAGTATAGCCACGTTCTTGGCCGTAGCATATTTTCTGCAATGGTTGGGAGGTGTACCAAGTCGCCGGAGTTGTCCATCGTACGCATAATCACGAAGCTGAAAAGTGGCACGAAACCTGTACCTGACACACTTGAAACGCTGAATGTCGACAGGCGGATGAGGCGATCTTCTAACATTCGGCGTTCATAGCAAGATCGATTCATTCTCTCCTCTCGTTCTCTTTTGCTCTTCTATCCTAATGTGGTTCGATGTGGCAACGAACACTAAGTCGGAATATGGTCCGGAAATACGCTCATATATGTCCGTTATATGGCGCCTCGCGACAGTTTTTATCATCCAGCAATAACAACGCATATGTAAAAGATGCAAAAAGCGCATAATTTTATCACTCTAGCACGCAGACAGTTTGTTTTTTCTCTGAACTATAGAGGAAGTTTGCAATAAAGCAGTTGTACAAATTGATAGGAAGCCGATCGCCATGAGCCATCAGGACGTCATCTCATTTCTAGGCTCGTGATGGCCTGCTGTATGATGAATGCTGGTTGTGCAATGTCGGCTTTCATTGGTGGCTCAGAGTTCATCGGGATGTTCGCTGTTATGGTGATAATGATTGTAACGTGCAAGAAGTCTTCACGGCTGACGTCTTCGGTTTGTTCAATTATTTTCCTCAATGATCAACTATATGTGTTCAAGTGTATGTAGGAAAGCATTTAAGTATTCAGGTATTCACTCAGATGTAGTTGCGTATTGCGGTGAAAAATTAGTGCTCATAATTCGCTTTCAAATCGCCGACTTGCGAACAGCTCACACATTTTCCACTAAAACTATAGTACCGCTGCGCAGTTTTCTCTGTTCATTTGAATAAAGACTGATTACTCTTCACTAATATCATCCCGGTGTAATCAAGATTTCGCCTGAAACTGATTGATCTGAAGAAAACTTCAACATTTCATTCGAAAAGTTTAGCGTTCAAATGCGTGTCGAAGGGCGGATGAAGCATGCAACATTTATCGTAATCACGCATATTTCGTCAAAAAAGGCCATTTCGCAAAATTGCACGGTGCTAAAGAGGACTTGATGCTCTCCGTTTAAAAGTCCCTCAGATGATAATACGCAAAAAATTGCAAATTGTGAACTTTTGCAGATAACTCAATAACAATAATATTGTTGTTATGAGATGGGAAGTAGGAGTAAAGTTTGCAGGAAGTAGTGGGTAGATACTGACGG
This sequence comes from Ascaris suum, assembly GCA_013433145.1. Taxonomy (NCBI): domain Eukaryota; kingdom Metazoa; phylum Nematoda; class Chromadorea; order Rhabditida; family Ascarididae; genus Ascaris; species Ascaris suum. The sequence goes on along the minus strand of CM024184.1, from coordinate 7,301,678 downwards.
TCTTTTAAGGTTGCTTTAACTCGCATCGTAAAAGGCAGTTATAATTCTATATTCGACATTCATACTACTATATTTCACCTATATTAACAAGCAATGGTATCATGTTTTACGAGCGTTATTTATTCAGAAAAAAGCTCAAAATGTTACAAGAGAAAGAGCAGTGAGAAAAAAAAGGATGAAAAGCTTCCAAATATGACATTAAAAAAAGCGCAAAGGATACGCTCATATCATCGAGAAAGGTTGAAAAAATCGCTGGAGTCTTTAAAAAAGAGCTGGTGTTGCGAGTCTTAAAAGCGTGGAAAATAAAACAAAATTGGAAATTAGCGGGAAAAAAAAGACTGAATATATTTGTATGAAAACCATAGTTTGCGCTGAAAGGGGGTTTCCAAAAGATCGGAATCAGAACCAAAAGAAATTCCAGGTACGCGAGTTGGAACTGATGTCCATTTTCTGCTTTTTTTCAAGTCTTTCTTCCCAATTACTTCATTTCTTCTTTTTTTTCCTCCATTTCTTTTTATGCTTTCCTGTTCTTTTTGAGCTGCACATAAATAGTCATATAGTTGACGATAAATTATAAATGATTACAAGCAGCTTCACTTAAATCGATTTAAATGTCTGAAGGAAATGCGTTCCTCAAAAAAAAGGAATAAAGAACATTGTCCACCTGCCACACCATCATGTCCACACTGCGAAATTGAAACTTCAAACATCTCGCTCAGATTTATAGCTGAAACGGAAGTCTCTGTTTTTGCACGCATGACCTTCTTATATTGCTTTTTTCCTTGTATAAATGTCCCACACAACGAAGGCAAGACGTTACAGGCACATCAAGCTACAAAGATAAGACACGCGCCACCCATATATTTCCGGGGAAGACAGGTATGAAATAAATCCTGCGCAGAGAAGGCGCAAGGAAATTGTGTTCATCACACAAGCTACTCTCCAACATGCATATTTTGTTTGTTTCCTCCAAATTTACTCGTAAAAAGAATGCATCTCACCATGTAGGGTGCCTAGAGCATACAACTTGCAGACCTAGCTGGAAGCTTTTCCTGGAAAATCAGGTCTTGACAATGAAAAAACATTTTCCTTCGGCATCACAACGAGTACGCTTTCCGCCTCCATTTACATTTGATTTATCAACTACTTTTCTCAGGTTATAAGTATAAACTATAGCGCCGACAACCAACCAGATGGAATTCGGCCGGTTTTTACGAGCCTCAGTCAATTTTCACCTTCCTTGGTTTTTTCAGTGGCAGCTGAAATCTGGCCTTGCTCTAATATTTCGGGCGACGCTGATTGAAATTTTTGAAGCGTGGTCAGTTGCAACCGAAGTTCTGCTTTTACGGAGCATCATTAATCATGAACCAACGATTATTTTTGAAATTCGGTCGCCTTCAACCGAGTGCTTTCCACTTATTTCAGACCCAGAGAAATTTTTATCGATCATTATGATCAATAAATGGTAGAGTTTGTTTTCCTTTCGCGTCGATTAATAAATAGAATGTGAGGGGGTCTACATTCTCCCGAGCTCTTAGAGATGGCATGTAGGGGACATTCTAAGAAGACACTGCTTGTATGCATGAGTCTATCCGTCGAATAGTTTCAACTCATCAACCACTGCGCCCAGAGTTGTTTCTAGAAACTCATTATGCAAACATTAGGATGATTCGGCCGTTAGCAAATGAGCAAAAATGAGGCAAGTGGTGTCCGCGCGTCAGTTTTTAGATGAAAGATTGGAACGGACATAGTCCGCATAGTTTACAAAATGCCTTCGTTCTGGATAGCCACATCAAACCAGAACACTGTACTCTTTATTCGTTACCCAAATGGATCCCCTGCTGACCGATATATTAAAATGAGTTTCCTGAAAGTGTTACAACCTCAGTTATCGCGCAAGGCAGCGTTGCCAGGCCTTTATTGTCTTGGTCTTCAATGAACGAAACCTGAAGTGAGTTTCGTCTTGTCGAACGCTCCATCTTTTTGCTCATAAGACAACAGTGCTGATCGATCAAGTGTCAGAATTACATTGCGGCAGAATGTCAGCTATTACACGTAACTTTCTGGCCTGAGGACGAAATGAACTGCTCAATTCGAGTAAGCTGTACAGTCGATGGCTCAAGGTGGTACATGAGGTCTTGCCTTAAAGCCAGACTATTGCGATTAAAAACATCAGCGAAACTACTTCCTCCTACAAACGATCCACTCCTGAATATCGCGTACCAATTTGGTTGTATTGTTAAAACGCCCAGAAACAAGTTTCTCGCTAACGAATGAATAAACGAACTAACACCCAAATACTGATCGTCCAATGTCTACGCGTTGCCTCAGTTTCCTTACGTCACGAATTAGAGATGATAACTTTATCACGAAAAATGCTCTAAGACCACTTAAGACTTTTAATGTGGAAACCCTCTTCTGATGCCTTCTAAGGCGACCTCTTAGGGTCTTAAGGCTTTTTAAAGCATGAGGCATATAGCTAGCTTCTTAAGGCTTCATGAAAGGAAAGTCTGCGCCGTCTCAACGTCTCATCCTCGAACTAACGCGTCGCGGCAAGGACCCACAATCCACATTACCTGCAATATCGTATGTGCGTATTTGCAAACCCACAATCTTTTATTTCATTTCCATACAAATTACGTTCCAATGTTGACTGCTTATCCACATTATCGTTCTAATGTAATTTATTCAACAGCCGTCAAGTTTCCTTTGAAGAAATGAATGACGTGGTTCATCAGCTAGACCGACCCAATTCAACCAGTCATATCTATTACTCAAATAATGGATTTGCGCCAGGTAGGCCAGCATAACATGGGCTTTTGCATTCCGACCTGCCGGTCCGAATATCCACCAGCATATTAAGACATAAAATGCCCACAGAATAGTGACCAGCTATGGTGAAACTGAGGGTAAAAACAACTGCTGATGTAGTGGACTACATACTCCAAGTCTTGCAGCTTAAGCTTCTGCGGTTCGAGAGCTGGGAATGCCGAACAAATCATATACAAACGCATGAACATCGATATAACATGCTTTTGTAGAAATCTGGAAAAGCATATAAAAACAATAAACCGATAATAAACACACCCACCCAGCGACCAACCGACTACAAACCACTTTAACCAAATGGTCACTGTCACCATATTTGACGAGTCGTAGAAAGAACAATTTAACAAACCATTTAATTACGGAAGTGCGCATCAATATCTGCGCGCATGGCGTCCACAACCCACGATTTGAGGTGATCTATTCAATATCATTGAAAAATGCAAGTTATACCTTGCTTAGGACGATCAAGCGTAGACTAAAATGACTTTCTTGGTTAAGAAATTCTACAACCAAATGTTTCCATGATAAACGCCATCGAACATTTTGCCACTTTCTTACTGTTTACTTGCATGACCGATTAGCCTGATGATCTATCACGCGAATATGCGTATTTCACGGGAATGGGGGGGGGGGGGGGGGAGAGGGCTCTCCCGACCTTTCATTTACCCTCCATCACCAGTTATCTCAACTTCCTGTTTATAGCTCATTGACAGCAACTTTCTCCTCGCCAAATGAAACTATCAGTGGACGCGCACGCAAATGTAGAGGGCCCGTCAAAGTCGGCACTTCGTTTTAATAATTTATTTCCTTTATGTTCTAAACACATATAAATTTCATGACGCTGCTTCAACTCAAGCAGACTATTGTCTCTAATGCCGAATCCTGCTGCAATTGCAAAACACATCGGAGCAGTATAAACTTGCATAGAGATGATCAAATCCTACGTCATTATATCAGAAATCAAATCCTATCTCTATGAGACTAGGTAAGCTCACAGAAAATAAAATACGGAGTGCCTTTCCACAGCAACTGTGACAACTCGAATTGAAGCAGTCAAAGATGCAAGCGAATAAAACTTCATTTCAGCGCCGAGAAAGCTTCAATCAAATCTCTGCTGCCTAGCTTCTGCGCCAGTTGTTTGGCCGACGTAAGACTTCCTTCCATATACCAATTGCTGCGGTCCTTCAGCTCATCGACGACACGTGCAACCTGAAGCCTCGAAATAATCTGAAGTGCAACTAAGATTGACCATGAATTTTCACTATCATTCATCAGATTATAAACAGTTCGGCTCAATCAACACCACAATATCCGATCATACCCGCCACTTACACTATAAAATTTATTCCCTCCTCCCTTCGTTTGAAGCGCTGAACGGCTAAAATAACCATTTTCGGAAGTAAAAATGCATAGAAAACAGAGAGACGGAAAAGAGCACTAGTGCGACATAAATCATTGCATTTTACTGGACAAAGCGAAATGTCTATCGGAATGTCACAAAGAACAATACGAAAGAACCAATACTGCGTCTTTCTACGAACCATTTAGGAGCATTTAAAAACCCCAGACCAAATCCGTCCTGCCACGGATCATTTCATTTCGCTCAAGCTGCACAATTCGCTGAGCCTGAATGAAAGAAAGTAGATGCGTCCTTCGCAAATTTAACCAATATTGTTTGAGGTTGTATTCAGCAAGCGGGCAGTTTGAATTCCGTTCGTAAATGTAAAAAAATGCCTAAAGGAAAGTGAAAGACTACAAGCGACGACAGAGTAAACCAGCAAGTACAGTGTGCAAAAAGGATATGCAGCGAACGATACCAATGTGCGCTAAGGAAATGATTGAAAGACGGATGCACTCATGTGCTGAAGATTTCATCATATGCATACAGTTTAAGCTCGCACGCGCAAAAGAACAGCCGAATGATGAGCTCAGGAAGTTTCATGAGGTGAGGGTAATATCACTGACAACAAAGCTTCGTCTGCCTACTCCCGTAGTTTAAGTAAAGAAGAAAAGAAATGACCTGAGGGATACACTACCATTCCCTGATAGTATTTGTTGAGAAAATCCTATGAGAGAAAAACAGCTGAAGATCTAGACATCCCTTCCTTTTTGACAGAACCCATTTGACAAAATGTGAATGTCCACTGAACGGAGGGGTTGGGGGTCTAGGAAAAAACCTATAGGATTAGGGGAAAGAACTTATCGAAGTGAAAACATATGAAACTTAGAAAAAGGAAAGAAGTCCACAGACGACCTTTCCCATATGCACAGAGTTTTCCAAGCATACTGCTCAAAGAAACGCAAAGCGAGAGCATTCGAGTAGCGTTCAAATAACAAAACACACGCAGATTTTAACTGACATCAAATAAGAATTTGTAATACTTAAGAAATAATTTAGAAATCATTCAGAAGACGAAATACAATTATGATGTTCTCTGAAAACAAAAGATTAGCGAGCTCCGTCCGAAAAACCTTATGCTACAAATGTCAGTACCACAAACTTTTCAGACAGAAAGCTACCTTCGCAGAGAGTCGAGCACAATCGCCAATCGAAGACTGCCTCTCCAAACACGACACAATCAGATCGAGACACGAACTCGGCAGTGAATTAAAATTCGGTAGGCTCGGCAATAGCATTTCCACCACCGAGGCATCACCATGCTCGCAAGAACGCCCTTTAATATGTGCTATTGATGAACTTCACCACTGCTGACCTAGGAACAACCTGTGCGATTCTCGTTCTATAAAACTAAAGAAGAAACGAGGTAGGTTGAATGTCAATGCTTTACAAAAAATTTTATGAGATGCAACGAAGATTCCGGCCCACGACATCATAAATACTGCAAAACCAACAGCACTGAGATCCTCTGCAATGATTCTGCAATAGCACAGCAAGTAAATTTGCTGATTATTCGTCAGAACCGTTCCAAAAAAACGCACACACACAACTGAAAAAAGTTGTGAAGTGAGAGCAATGTACTAAAGTCGGATGACAAAATCTTTGAGTTAAACATTCGATGTGGCTCTCAGCCCCATCCACTACGTCGTTTCCATCGCTTTCGAGCGGATCTAGAATCCCAGGTTTACGCATCAAGCGTATACACCTAAGTGCTCAACAGCACTCACTTTCCATTTTGATCAATTTCATTCAAACGTTGACCAAAAGAAACAGTCGACAGCGTCCACATTCAGGGATCAAAGCACGAGCACAACATACATTTCAACAAACAGTAGAATGCCGATTCTACATACTTCGAACTAGCAACTGGCGTCACCATTCGCAGTGTAATAACCCACTCCATCAAGCGAGTGATTCAAAACATCCTGCTGGCATGCCCACCCGTCCCAAGAGATTTTGAAAGTGCAATACAGATTCACATGAAACATTTCGGTGTCTCCGCACCCAATAACACACGACTTAACTGAAAGAAGAGACATTAAAAGAAGATATTCGGGTATCCGTAAAGAAAAGAGCATTAAGCAGTAAAAACGCGTTTCATCAAGATAGTTCGAGACATCCTTGCTAAATACTTGAAAGTATTCAATATCTGCCTTAAAACCACTTACTCGCAATGTCAACAAGGGCAAGAAGCACATCGTCAATCAAACTGCTATTAATAGTGTTGTGGCCTCCAATAGCCAAATATGAACAAATGAATCGATAGAGAACAATTTCCGCACTTGACTGCAACTCGACGGTCTCATCTTTGCGGCACTCAACCAGGTATTCACATACATAGGAAACACATTCCTGACAGCTGCGACCAACCATTGTCGCTCTGCAAATATCCATGCCGAAGACATAATTCTTGAGAAGCCAAAGCAATAAAAACGCAAAAAAAGCGTTTGATATTAACAACTTCCCGGTTCCTCTGAATTCATTATAATCGCAGACGATTTATCGATCATGTGTTTTATCCACTACGAGTTGTGACGGGTATGAGAGATCCTTCTGGCACCTCAAAAAATGCGACCAACAGAACATGCAAAAGATGAATCGATGGCGTCAGTGGATACGGCGTTTCACGCTTCCCTCCTCATAACTTTCAGTTCCAATAAGCAAAACATCTTTTCCCATCACGTGTAATAAGATCAGCGGCAGGGTGCTTAGATGTTCACCTTTACCACCATGCAATGTGATGTGCGGACCTTCACCGCATCTGTGTATTTCAAAACTTTGACTCGCTAAGCAGTACTTCCTGAAAAATTTCTTATGAAGGATGGGAACATGGAAGAGCAGTCAGAACTTCAGACACGAGGAAGTGACTCAATACTTGAAGAAATGAGAAACTCAACCCCCCCCCCCCCAACTCTATGACCGAGGCGAGGTGTAGGAGGCGAGGAGGGGAGGAGCACGAGATGGAGAAGGGCTCAGCGCAGTGCTACTGAGAAAGAGGAAGACTGAATGCGCTACGTGCCTTGACTTCTTTCAATTATCTGAGTTTGCGCGCTGACTGAGGAGATGTCGAAGTTTTTGGACGTTATGTATAAGCTGCACCTTAACTCGAAAAGCATCCAGGTATATCTTGTTGAAATATTCGCACACAGGTGCACAGGCATCACTGATAAGCACATGAAAACTGCAACTTAAAACATCTAAACTGATAGCGCCGTGAAAAATACCCAGACGCACCAATCAAAAGTTACATGTAAACTCCCTAAGGTGCAAGAAGAATGCTTAAGCATAAACTTTTGAAGATTTTTGCCTTCTTCTAAGGAAAGGAGGAGGGGTGGGATGCGGGAAGAAGGGCCAACAAATACAAGACAGCCTTCATTGCAAGGAACATTCTCTGCGAGAAACGACTTCCAGCGAAGGAAAATTCGTCCAACAAGCCGAACTGCTGACATCTAAGACGGCATATATGCATAACGGCTTGTCCCCATATTTCTCACAATCTGACTCAAAGCACATAAGGTACTACCTACCTTAATGTCTCATACTACAGCTCAACTCTTGAAGCACCACCAGTTTCTAATTTTGTGAATCAATCGGACCCTCGAAATAGTTAATTCCGCACTTATTTGCCAGCAGGACGGAGTCGCATAATTGATTTCGCAGCAGCAATCCCGCTTTTACAAAGCTCCCAACCCTTGCCCTTTTTCAACTGTTCACCTCATTAGCTCATTCGTTCAACCTGAAACGATAATCAGAAAACAAAGTGGAATAAAGGATTGCAGCTAGAGAACTTACTGCTGATCATCAAGGAAGTCACCTTCTTCAACACACTGAATGAACGACTCCCCAAGTGTGGCACATGAAATGAGATCCTCGACGTTAATCTGCAAGCAAAACTCTTAAATAATCCAGGGATAACTAGGAGTTGGAGAGTGTATAAAGTATAATTTTATGGATGTGGATACGAATAAACAGTGAAGTGAATAAAAGTCTACTGGCGTTTATTCTTGTAGTAATTAAATAACTGCGGAAGCACGCAACAAGCACTACTGAAGTAAGAAAGGAATGCAGAGGAGAGAGAGAGGTTGAACGCGAAAAAAGTGCGAGGCACGATAGACCGGACATTGCAAGTAGTCTCCCCTCAATCCCTCTCTTAAGTACTATTTAAACTCCTCTTGCTTCTTCTGCCAGAGCAATGAACTGGAAATGCAAAACGCGACGATGAATGTGCAGGAAGACTACATTTTGCACGGTACATCCGCGTCAAAATTGTTCTTGATTGTGAACTGATGCCCACTTTTGTGGTTGGTTAGGAGGGGATTGCGAGAAAAGACTTTACTGAGGTGATAAGCATGGCCCGTGTTAGAGAGTCCCTCCAGACGAAAGGAAACAAATAAGAGAATGTGAGGAAGGCTGTGAACAGTGACGGATTATAGATGATCGACACCAACAAACGAAGACAGACAATGCAACGAACAGGACGTACAAGAAGGTATGGCAAGTGGATGTGCCCGTCAACACTACCACTTGCATAGTCTTATATCCTTTAACCACAATGACTGCGTCATTTAGAGCCACTCAGGTGCGAGAAAAATCCTCAACAGAACAATTTAAAACTGCGGGCACAGTGATATAAATAGCAGCATTCTGAACGAGCAAAACTGAACATCCTGCACATTTCCAGACGCTTAATTGGCTTAAAGAATTTATTACATCCGATGCAGAAAGAAGTTCAAAAGAGTGAAAAGGTAACGGACAAAGAGAGAAAGTTTTTCAACATAGAAGTCCATTTTTAGCCGTTTGAAATGGCTTCTAAGGAAATCAATTTCCATTCAAGCAAACATGACAAATAAAAAACAGCATTGAATGACGTGGCCAGCGACAAGTGATTTCGGCCAAAATTTGCACGCTGCGGTTCCCTCTCACGGCGGCCAGGTTCCCCTCTTAAATCGATTGCAATGCGCAGCGCAGAACCCAGCCCTGTGCAAAATGCCCTTTGGTCGCATCAACGAAAGCAAAAAGCAAAGCTCAGCATTTTTCCTACTGGCAAGTTTCATGAACATTAAAGTATATACTGATGCTTCGAGGACTGTACGAACTCCTCAAATACCCAAATATCGCCTTATGCCCGTCCACGAAATTATTTCTTACCTTTTAGCTTAATAACTTTCATAGGTATCCCTTCCTTACTGCAAAAGTAACGATTCGAAAATTTTTGCAGGATTCCAAACGTGAGGTTTTGAAAAAAACTCCTAAAGGAACATATACTTCACCTCTTCATAGATACCTAGTTCTTGCGAAAGCGTATGCGCACGCGCACTTACGCGCATATACGACAGAATATATGCATGGATACAGTTTGAAATGCTCCCCTGCGCCAACACACAAAGGTATGTGCACACGTGCATATATACGCACAGAGGTCACGCAGAACATTTGGGTAGATTCATATGGATGCATAATAATAGTACACGTATGCCGAGAGAACGAGTAAGAACAGTAATGCATCGGAAGCATTTCATTTTGACATTAAGTGCATGGATGAGCCCCTTCTTAGTTCTAAATATTCGAAGCAATCGCCATCTGTATATTAATGAAGGATGTTGGATGATTAATGAAATCATACCATTTCAGGGTTATCAAGGATCAACCGTAACTGGACGTGTGTCAAGGCGGATAAAAGAATGAGGAACTGAGGATCGCCGTCGAACCACTGAAAATCGAGAAGACACACTAGCAGAGCGCATAGAATGAAGCACATTGAACGATAGTCGTCAGCTGAAACATTTTTCTCCTTTCGAATACGAAGGTCTCCTCAAGAAAGAACGCAAGGTTTCCTCAAAAAAGACCGAGAAATGTTCATTCGTTTTGGATGGCACTTCGCAATATTGAGCACACCTGAGGGCACACCGAACTACCTTATAGGCTAGTTCTTCCTGAATTTTTACATCAAATAGTGTCCAGTTTAGTCGGCTACCACTGCTTCAGACTGCAGTGGCAGTCGAATTTGGCCGAAAATGAAGTGCTAGTCGAATTCTTGAGCCGAAAATGGAGTAGTGGATGAAGTTTTGGGCCAAAAACGCAGCGGTGGCGAAGGAGACTTCATAGTCGAGGATACTATCTGGACACGATACCTTAATTGAAGGCCCCCTTTCTAGAAGGACTCGTATGCGAGGGTTGCGAGAAAAGGGAAGGAAAGGATGACGCCATTAAATGGCCCAAAAGGCAAATAGAAAAACTCGTGGCGTCGTGGCAGGAAGGAAGTCATAGTCATGAAATTCACTGGCCAAGCTTCTGAATAATTTTACTGCGAAGCGTTCAAAGCGGCACCGATCCTATAGACATGCCAACATAGGAGGTGGCTGTTGCAAAAAGTGCATGCCCCCATTCTTCTTTTATAGAAGCCTAAACATTCAAAAAATAATATGAGAGACAAAACATCTCGAAAAAAATTGCATTCCCCACTCAGACTACGTGCAAAATGTGCATCAAAGTAGACGATAAAATCATGTAACCTTCAAGCTATGTCCAGATGTTTACTGGCGAAAAAATACGGAAGTCAACCTATGATGGAGTCCATTGAACTCGTAACCGCAAAGGTTCCACAATTAAAGTTTAAAGGCAGTGGAAGAGAACGGATATCTACATAGACATCAAACCTTCGCTATTAGGCGTCTTAAGAATATAAAAATGCAAAAGATTATGAAAATGCGCCACTGAGACTGGCACGATATGTGCTCTTTGCAAGCACGCTTGTCAGATTTTATAATTTACCAACCTATCATGACCAATTTCACAGGACACATGTAAACAATAAAACATATGCAATAATTATTGACACTTTAACCGAAGTGGCCACTCGTAGAAATATGCAGCGAAATTTCGTTCTTTCCTGTTTTGCGGCGGTCCGGGCAACTTTAGACGTTTCTCCACAGACGAACTTTCAGTTAACGGAATATGCAAATGCGTGCCAATCATGTGATTTCCTTGTGAATCAAAATGATGTCAACGACAAGTTAGAAGAAAGGAGGGAAAGATACTGAAACTGCTTGCTGCTAAGTGATTACAGGATGTGCAAAGTCATATGAGAAGATTCGATGAATGACTTTGCAGCAGATTTCGAATATGGTTGTCTCCGTTTTTTAGATACCACAAGGCGGGATCACTTGCGTTATGCTCAACTGCTTCAACCTCTCAGTATTGGCGAAGCTGTCTGTATCCCAAAGCATGACAATTTCCAGAAGCTACCACCCTTTTCCCCATCGGAGAACCTCGCATATTGGCTGGTCTCGGAGCAGCGACGAATACGAGCGTAAGGAGGCACTCGCGAACGGAACGCTTATGCTGCCACCATGTTTGGCAACTCTGACTTCTCAGCACGAATATTTTAGCAGGTCCTTTAACCTTAGTTGCAGAAAATTTCAACATTTCAAGTCGCGCATTGCATAAAGCCAATAAACGCTAAACACCAAGCGTGTACAGTGTTGTGAGACAGGACACAGGTCTCAAACAAACTCTCTACAACCATCAGGTGCAAAAAATCTATATATATATATATATATATATATATATATATATATATATATATATATATATATATTTATATATATATATATATATATATATATATATATATATATATATATATATATAAACTAATACATGGTCAACCACATGTGGTCAATATGTGGCCAACAAACATAACATCATTTGAGGGTTGAGAGAGAATTAAGTGCGTTCTTTATTTGGGGAATAAAACGAAATAAAAGGAGATCTGTCGATGCGAACCGTGCGTTAGCTATGAATCATCAAGTTTGTTTATATGAAATCAATATTTTTTTTTTCTCATGTGAATAGAAAATTCAAAAAATTTCCAGGAAAAACGTTTCTTTTTTCTTATTGCAAGCATTAATTAGCAACATCGGTGCGGCGTTTTTTTTAATGCACCTCAAATGCGCCCAAAACGCACTTAACAATTTACGATCTTCACACCAATGGCTTCTTTCGAAAGTCTTACATACGAATTTCGATGCGCCTCACTACATTCTCAACAAATCTTCAACGACACATTCCAATAAATAATAAAATTCAATCTCAAAGAAATCTTCATTTCAAAAGACTCCCCAAATTTGAAGAGATAACAAGCAATTTGATTCACTTCTTAAGGCATTTCTCTAAAGTATAGTCCCATCTACCTTCATCCTCACGCTCCTTCACTGAGTGAAAAACAGGGCTTTAATGATATGGACAAAAATATTCATCACTTTCATAATACATCAGAATATAATTCGATACCTACGAACGACAACAGAAATATAGCACATAAAACAGGCGGCAAGGCGCTTTTGAGGAGCCAGAAAAGGTACACCAGACGAAACGACCCCTCTTACGTTGAAGAAGATTCACTCTTTCTAGTATATCTCGCTGTCCTAAGAGAATGTCTATACCTTAGGGACTCTTGTACTCTTCAATATTTTTTACATCTTCCGGTGCGTTCATATTATAGCACAGCTTCCCGCAGGTACATATAGTCTGAATAGTGAGTGATAACATCAGGAGCATAGAGATGCATGAAGACAGTAATAACAGTGTGTTATATAGCAAAACTGAAAACGCATTGTTGATATGTATATTTGAAAGTTTTTACTACTGATATTTCGACAAATAAAGCCATTGCGAATGCGAGCACCTGCTAAAAAAAAAGATCTGAGAGGAATAATGGCAGAGTAAAGAGGAAAAGACTGACGATAAAAGAATGAAATTCTTTTGGGCGAAAATCATTGGAAGAAGCGGAACCAATCGTGCACGCTAAAAGATGAAAGATGAAGTGAAACGATATGTGATAAAGGATTTGAGACAGGAAAATGGGACAAGACATGTGCAGAAATAATCATTTGAGAAGGTCGCATATAAATAATTAATTTGTGAGAAAGGAATGGTATGAGGCGATTGAAACTCAAAAAACCGTTAATGGAAGAGCCTCGAAAATAAACAGATCATGTTTTTTCGGAAAATGCTTTAAGAAGGCGCATTGGCTTAGGCTTTCACCATGCTACAGCAGAATGGCAGTTAGGGAGTACGATGACGTGTTTACTATAGAACAATTAATATGCGAAAGTAGAATGATCTATGCTCTTGAAGAAGCTTATGTTAGAAGCCATCTGCATCATTCAGGTGGACCGCACTACATTCCAGACATTCACTAAAGAAAACGTCTTCGGGCTACGATGATTCAGCGAACTTCTTAAATGTCATTTATAAACTTATTAAATGATATTCATCGTTTAGTATTGCTTATTGCGCGGTCGATTTTAGGAGAGCTCTCAGCAGATTCTTTGGCTTCGTCCTACCGAGTCACACCAACCAGGGATCTAATCGGGACGAGGATGCTGCAGCAAGTCAGAGCCCTTCTCTTGAATGGAACAACGATGAATCGACCCGTCAGTATCCGACGGGCATGAGACGAGCCTGAGCTATAATCTTCACACTACCTTACAACTTCACCTAAGCGGAAGTGGACGATATAAAGAGACATTTATTCGTAATGAATACTTTGTCGATTAAAGTAAATAGATAAATAAATAAATGAATCTAGAAAGAGTGCAACAAACACGATCGCACTAACGATCACAAACGAGCAGATCTCAGCGATGCTGTAGTGGAATATCACAATTTCTGCAAGCAAATACGAGTTGCAAATGATGTAAATAAGGTCGGCAATAAATTCATTAATAACATGAGTGGTAATATACATCCTTCACTAAATCAACATCGGCTTATCGTTCTTCCATCAAATGTGACGTTTTAAGATATTTCTTTGACACGATCTCTTTCTTCAAACACTTCTTTAATCCCGTTTCGCAGCATTAGCAATACTCAAAAGCAATGCTTATCGCCCCTCACTCATCGATATTATTACAACTTTCCAACCATCTTGAATAAAAAAACATGAACTAAATCGATGCAAAAGCTTTCGCTGTTTTACCATTAACGATAAATTCACTGATAGCTTTATTTCCAAAATATTTCGTTATTTTCGACGCCCTTTCATTAACGACTCTTAAGTTTCAATCACTTCATATCATTCCTTCTTAGCGAATTCATTATTTGCATACCTCTTTGCTTCTATATCAATTTTCCATCCAACCATTATTTCTCCACATATTCTCTCTATTTGGCGTCTCTAATCTTTTATCACATACCCTTCCACTTCATCGTTCATCTCTTAACCTACACGTTCCTCTTCTTCACTTTAGGATTTTTGTCTAGGTATTCGCTCCCTCGTCTTCAGCCCCTCCTGTTCACTCTATTATCTTTCCTTCTAGATTTATTTTTCCGCAAGCGCCCACATTGAAAACGGCTCCTATACCGAAACATGAGCAATTGATGCCTTTAAAACACATGTATCTCCGATGCATTATGTAGCCTAAAATAACACACACGGCCGTCCATACGCACTAATGCAAGGAACGGAGGGAGGGTGGAACAAACATATCAGTTTCGCTTCCATTTTCTTTTCCCTTCTTATCATGCAGAAAAAACCTCAGGAGGTCCTATCGGTAAGAAAGAGCAAAAGTGATTTTCTACATTTCTGGTTGTAATATTTACTCGGTTAGGCTTCTAGCCCAACTCTTCACACAGCGTTTATTTGATATTAAAATGAAATTTTAAGTGAGAAATACGATGTCGTCACAACGAACGTTGTAAATGCCGACTCATCAAAGTGCGTTAAGAGTGCGGAATTTGACGAGCTTCGATTTGCGACAGTAAGGTTTTTGTTTTTCTCGGCCGTGTGAGCGGACAAAATTTTGTAGAGCGATGCTTAAAACGCAAAATAATGAAATGCTTCTCTAGCACCCATGACAGAGTGTGTCAACGCGATCTTCATTTCACGACGCTCCCTCCGACACTCGCTCAGGTTTTTGATATAAAGCCCTAGAGCAGAAACGTCGAAACAACATCACAACACCACAGTTCGAGGATCAGTCCCGAAATTAATGCTCAGACCTTAGGGCAAATCTATATCCTTGAATTAGTTTCTTTCTCTCTGTACTCCTGAATTTTTATTGCGCGTCTTGGGTCATCATGCAAGTCGCAACCCCTTCTTCGCGACCTATTCCATCTTTCACTTCGCCTAGTTTGTCCGCGATTTCTGTTTCTTTCCGATGATTGTTGAATTATCCGACGCTCAGAACCTCCAACTTTCTTCACTTCGATATATATGGGCTCCACTAGTTCCATTTTCTACTCCTATCTCTATGCCTGACTCATTCAAGACGCGTATACCGTTATAAAGGAATTTTTTAAACATTGCTTGCTACCTCTATAACCCCATCAAGGTCATGCGATCGAGGCATCATCCACATTCAGGAAATAAAATGCACAATTAGAATTATACACTATGAGACAATCGAAAGTTCACCGATGTTTCAGGATGCCATTACGATAGTTTAACAATGGAACTATTACAATAAACATGTTATAGAACAATAAAGACTTGTTGTAATCACAGACATAAACAACTCACCTGAAGGATGAAAAATGGGAACTCAAGAGTGCAAATATCGAATGCCTAGGACCAACGCGATCAAAAGATAGAATCGAACGGCCTTGCAGAAAGGCGAAAACATTAAGAAGCAATTAGATTGTGAACATAGAGGCGATGAAAGAAAGTAAGACGCGTGAAAGATGAGGATGAAAACAAATCAGAGATTCTTAAAAAGGAAAAAAAAACGAATATTTTTTCATAGAGTCGACCATGATGAAAGGACGAAGTAATTCGCTTGAGAAAAAATGAAACCACTGAACGACATTCTTCAATTTTCATTTATTTTTATGAGAATTAAAAAAAAATTTGTAGTAATGAAGGAAAAATGACTTTGGGAAAAGACTGAATGCGGTTCTCATAAGTGTGTTACATCGTTGAGGAACGTTGGAGAAGAGAAGGCATATTCCATAAGCTCCTGAGAGTAAATGTTCTTTGAAACCGAGAAAGGCTAACTGGAACTGAGTGACACGCCCAAGAGGTGAGCGCGGAGAGTGAAGGAAGAATTGGAAGGGGTACATGCTTCCACCTTCATTCGGCTACAAGGTCGCTTTCGATTTGGAAGAACATTTTGAAGAGAATGCTGAAAGCAGGTTTGAAGTATCTCCTTTATCACCTTCATACGAAATCAATAGGCGCTGCGCTAAAGCTCAGAGTGCATCGAAAACTGATAGTGATTATCGAAATATGTGATATATATAATTTGGAGGAAGAATGTGAAGAGCGCAAGCATTGCATAATTGTGTTTCGAAGAGCCCTTCTAAATAAATAGCAAACAGACACCTACTAGTTCAACAGTGGCCCCAAGCATCAAAAAATATTCAAGTTAAAGATTATTTAATATTTGAGCCAAACTAAGGAAGGAAGTAAAAATATTCAAGTCAACTACTATTTAAAATTTAAGTCAAATTGAAGAAAGAAATGCAAATAATCTACATGATTTAAATTTTACGAGAAATTTCTTTTTCACTATAGTAATGTAATTTCTTTGCAAATTACAAAAATTTTCTATCATTTCATAGAATAAAGATTACATTGGCACTTGTGCTACCACTTTATAATCCTAAAGAATGAGAACAATTAATTTCATCATATATTTCAGTAACACGGATACAATAGACTAAATGTCAATCAAGACAAAGGCGGATTAATTTAGCAAATTGAAACAAGCTGCTCAAAATAAACTATTCAAAATTATAAATCATTTTTTTCAGTGCAATTCCAAAATTCTCTCAGAATATTTTACAACATTCCATCAATTAGCAATAATTTTTTAAAAGTGAACGTTTATATATGTCTATGACGTCCAGCATCTTCACTAACTTCACCTCATTTACTGCATCTGCCTTGATTAGGTTAATTTGTAACAGTTATGCGATGAGCGACTTCTTGTTATGAACAGAATTGATGTGAAATGGTCTTAAGCATGACTCAAAGTCCGAGCATTCAAAAATGTGGAACAACGATGGAGCATGTACCCATACCATACTTTTCATCACACAAAAACGTATTTACTGAGAGCAGGCATTCATCAACAACAATTCATAAAATCTCAATGAGTCGTTGAGCTATATTTGCAACCGTTTATATTCATGCATTTGTTATTTGAATAGCCATTCTCCGAATAAGTAAATAAGGAAGTATAATTTTGAATGCAGGTTTGTGTAAATGAGAACTGCAATTTCGTTCTCTTGATGGTTTATACAGCTAGTGAATTTCACGCAAAACATTCATACTACAACGGCTGTCTTAAAGAGTGCAATATGCACAGTTATCCTGGCGCATGTCTCGATTTCTTCAGTTCATCACATTTATAAATGGGGCAAAATTAGGATAATACTGCTGTGAAACTATTAATAGAGACGGACCAGTGAATTTGCCAATCAGAGCTTATGTGGGTTTTGCTTTTATGCGACGATAAAATATTAGAAAGCTCATAAGGATTTATCGTTTTTTGATGAATTAAGTGATAATATTACTAACCCTTTCTGCCATATCGCTCAGTGAAGAGCGGTGTTGTAAACGTGCCAATGAGATAGCCTATAGCCCAAACGTTCAGGATGGCACTCCATATCCATGTGTATTGAAATTCGGTTAATCCTCAAATAGGAGCAATGAAATTTACGTATTTTCTAACCGACTGGCTTGCTAACCAATCGCAACAGCCATGATCAAATATATATGTTTGCTCGCGAGCAAAGGAACGAGCCTAGCACCCTCGGAATTGCTTCAGGCTACTTTTGCAAGCACTAAAAGTTGCGACTTTAAAACCTTGCGGAAATTTACACGATCAACTTAAAAATATGGGATGTTAAGAAGCGTCTAGTTTTTTACGTCTGTTTTGAATAATACTTTGGCACAAAGATTTTTCAATCATAAATGCAGACTTACCTCCGTCGTCTCCTCGTGCTATATAACTCTCATTGATGAAATCCCGAAACGATGCAAAAGCTGTATTGGGATAAGAATTTGGGTAAGAATCCTGTAATGCAACTCAGTAGCGAAAATACCTTGCTATTCCTGCGAGAAATGCAACATTCATGAAGCCTGACAAAACTCGTAAATAATCCAAATTGCTCGCATGGGAAAAGATGATGATTTCACTTCAGATGACTGCAGTATGAAAGCATTCGCAGCAAAACCATCGCTATTCCCCGACAACCCTCACTCCTTCGATAGTTTTATCTCACGACTCAGCAGAGACTTACCTCTTTATAGAGTCCGATAATTTTACTACGGTAAAGTGAAGTACAACTAGGCTACGCTACGTTTTATTTTTGAGATTTTTTTTTTACAGCTTTGAGGGTTTATCACTGATTTTTGTGCGCAAAAAGCGAAAATAATCTTTGGTGTTTTGCTTTGCGTCGGCAATGAAAAAATTTCTAGCAAAATATAATGTGCTTTCTGAATATAACAGCAGCGAACGGTGAGTTTCACAATTTTCTGGGACCTATTGCATGAAATTAGAGATATTATCGATTGACAGCAGGAAATGTTATCGATTGTTAGCGCTCCAGAATTGCCACAATCGATTCCGATCAATCGGCCTATCACGTGATATTCACATGACTCGTTATATTTTTAGCGTTATCGGGTTTATTGTGTGTGTATCTGTGTGTGTATACATCTATGCAATCTGCTCCTGTTCGCTTTTTGCTATAGGGCGTCTGTTTATCAACATACAATAATTGAGCTGAGATTGCAAATTCTGTAATAAACTGTCGAAATTGCAGGTGCATTTGCAAGGAAAGAATGCAAAACGCACCTGCCTCTAGCTCTCTCTTGGAAAGCTCTCAGAAACAAAAAACGAGCGCTCTAAATCATCCCTATACTCCAGAATAATCCGTCGTTTGAAAACTGCACTAGGAGTTTTATTCCCTAATATCAGTGTTATATTTTCTTTCTTGAGCTCTTCAGGTGTACAACAAGCAAGAACGCTGAACTTCCCTTGTCCACGACGGCTATTTCTTGATTTCTAAACAGGTTTATTAACTTAGAGTAGTGAAATTGCTGCCTATAGAACGAAAAGACATTCTTGGTAGTGGAAATTTAAATTGGCGATAACGCCAGAAAAATTATATTCAAAGCTAATTCAACAAAAAGCGTGGCATTCCAATATGCAGCGATATTTTCAGCGTCCCTTATCTAACACAACGTCAATAATTAAGCACTGTTCCAACTGCGCATTGCTAGGGGCTATGGCTTGCATGCAGTTGTGTTTGCTACTTTCTATCCATATAAATGCATGCCAGTTTGGAGTTGAAAAATGCGGATTTAAAAGAATTATTCCTTGCTACTGCCACCTAAAAACGTATTTCTTATGAATATAGGGAAGGAATTTGGTCAAAAGGAACGGCTTACCTGAAAGTTTGAAAGACAAGTGAGAGCAGCGCAAAGTGCAAAAAATTTCAGTCGATTTCCACGTGGCGCAAGCATTGATCAACGCTCCACTCTGAAATTAAGCCCTCTTCTCGCATGATAAATAGCAAAATATTTTTCAGAGGCCCATTTTCTCTCATTCAAAACAAAAAACAAAATTTGAGGCCGAATTATTGAAAATACAAAATCTGTCATACACGCTTTGCAGATTCTTGCAAAGGCAAATTATTACGATATGTTATCTCACATGTGCATATATAGAAATATGCCCATCTCTTTATCTATTACTTCCAACTCTAAAATGCTACAGTTAGAATTAAGAAATGCGCATCAAATTTGCTGCGCATATTCTGAGTAAGCGTTAGCCCCTTCGTAACAAATTTCAAATTAACTCCCCAAATTTGAGGGAAGTTATGATAGGTTTCAGATTCTGAGCAAACAAATGGTAAAAAATGAGTCGTTTGCTGAGGATTTGTACGAGCAAAATGACAGCAACTATTATGCAAATTTTGCTATCGCATTTTAAGCTGTTTTTTCGAAATTGACCGATCAGGCTGGCTGATTGCCAGCTGAATGTGCGAATGGTTAGGAGCTGACACACTAGAAAGGTAAGGCGACATAACACAAGAATTGTTTCTTAGTAGTATGTCAAACCGGTTTCTGATGAGAGAAGTTGAAAAGCGCATGTCTCGCTCTTCCCCCCACCCACTCCAACAGTGTTGTCATTTTCCATATTTACTGCTGAAATTTTGCTCATACAAACCCTCAGTAAATCGGTGTGCTTCCAACTTATTCATAACATTCTGTAAATTAGCGTTTTGGGGTGGTGTTATGGCAAATTCATGCTCGCGGCCAATCGAAACATCTCAGTTTTTGGCGCACTTTCGGCTGCAGCTTTCTGTCCAGGATTTTTGCCTAGTATCTGAAATGGGGCTATTTTAAGAGGATTAAGAACCCACTTGGTAATCGCGCTAGTGAGTGGCAGAAGAGGTCCTACTTCATCTTGGCGCCTGCGGCAAATAGAGTGAACCATTCGATTGAAGACAATGATGACCGAACGCAAAATGCTTGCAGTGCGGTAATGGTAACAGTATAGTGGCAAACGTTGATTGAAGGACGTGATAACTGGATTTGCCGGATCCCGTTTGCTCGTAGTTAAAATGTTCTTGCGGGGATGGACGATCATCTCGAGTCACTTCAGTTGTTGTGCTTATATAGACTTCTTACATAAAGCTTGCTGTCTTAGAACGTGTTGCTATTAATGCAAAAATCTATGTCACTGAGAATATAGTATCCGTTATGCTAATGCCTTAGAAAACATGTGGAAATGAGCGCATGCTGGTTATTATGTGCTGAATGTTATCAGAAGTGATATAAATGGTAGATCAAGCTCCTCTCTAACATGGCTCAGTCATGGACTTCTAAATTTTTGGTGTTATTGACTTCTTATTTTCGGATCAATCATCTCTTCTCTTTATCAGATTACTATATTCTCAGTGACGGTTACAGCAACTTTAAAGGTTATGTCAATTCTGCAGCCACTTGCGCCAAAAACTCCTTTTTAAGGGTCAGCAACGTGTCACACAAAAGTATTTTCAGCCGTACTCCCGGCTTGATGCTCTTACTCTTCAAAAAACAGTCAAAAAATGCTCTTGTTGATCAGTCCTGACTACGCCATCGCCGTGCGTTTCAACTTCGAGTCATCGTTTCTTCATCTGTTGATCAGTCCTGACTACGCCATCGCCGTGCGTTTCAACTTCGAGTCATCGTTTCTTCATCTCTCTCATTTATAATTTTGTCCCGTTTATGTGCGTTTGATGCCATTGGTGTTTCTATCATTTGTCGCGTTTTACCTTCCATATTCATGTTGCTATTTGAGCGTACTAGATGACCATTATATGCGTTACAATATTCCAAGCGGTGAAACATTAGAAATGGATTGGAAGTGCACATAACAATATTCGAAAGCATTTTCCATTTGTTGATATTATCTTTGAGGAATCTCAAATCAGCTGAAATATTTGATGGAATTGCTTCGGTTCCGGTTATGTTGTTTTCGATCGTTTGAAATAATTCAGGATTCCAGTTTCGCTTCCCTCCCGGTCCTCTACTTCGTTCCGGTTTGTCCTTAGTATGTATATATGAGACTGCTCTTGTCTATGTGCCTTTCTGTCAGGTGTGTCAGGTGTGTCAGGTGTCTTAACTCACCAACGATAAAAGCGGGAATGATGAGTTCTGACGGGTATGAGGTATAATAGAGGAAGAAAGGTCCCCAATCTCAACTCCACGACGATCCATCACGCACTCTATCAGTTATCGAGCATAAAATTGCTAGATGCAATAAGCTCTTATATGCTAGTGCAAATATTCTCTGCAAAAGTGCGTTATGCTGATGTTTGATCTGTGCGTATCAGTCAACCCAATAGTTTCAATCCGAAGAACATTAACGATAGGATAATGCAGTTCGGGGGATACCAACTGTACGCCATGGGATGACCACATACAGCCTATTTCGGAAAAGTTGATCAACTTTTAGAGGGGATATGAACATTTAGCCACGCCAAATGTATATATTTTAATAATTGGAAAATGAATATCTTGTAGATTTGTTCAGACAAATCACACAAAACATGGAGGCAGTTTTTTGCATATCTCACTCTTTTAGTCGTTAATCGCGAAAGTTGTTGATGACATGGTGGGATGCTGAAGTGCATTTTGTGCCAACCGCTCTTGCGCGCTTCGTCATTTATTCGGTTCAGGATTCCCATAATCAGCGGATTGCGTGGGGAAACTTATTGTAAGCTTTACACCATTAATTCTGCGCATTTGGGCAAGTGATTATCTTGAAGGGGAAAGCGCTTATCGCGACTGTCTCATTGGCGCGTTTTCCCACTTATTTTAATCAACAGTGTTTGCGCATTTTGACCCATGCATAGTTCACGGAAGCGACAGAAAGTGTGCTAGATGGGTGGATGCGGCATATGCACTGACAGCCTTCCTCATTAGCAGAACAAATTCCATGAATTCCACCAAAATAATAAGACATACGCAGCCAAGCGTGAAAACAATAACCAAAACAACGTTTACATAAGTACAAAAATCCTAGAAAATGATTCATTTTTTTCATAGAGACCACGTAAAATGTGAGTCAACGGCCGTGAAAGACGCAAAGCAAAATTTGAATATTCAACTAAGTACTAGTGGATAAACTCGAAAGTAGGCAAAGGAGTCCTAATTTTTGGTTTGGATTGTTCCCATCGAATTTCACACCTCCAGCTTAATCATTCTCTTATTGAGACTCTCAGACACACAAACGCGGATACACAAATAGAGACAACGTCACGCGTAGACAAATGCATACTTGCAATGGAGAGTCAAATCAAGTTCACTTTTTTTTTTTAAATTCAAATTGAAACAATTTGGTTATCACATATGTGAAGTATGTGCAAAGTTGTTGTACGTACGAAATCTGCATTCTGCATAAAATATCACAACTAACTTGTAAATTGGGCTTTGAAGATGCATATCATGCGCATCATATAGCACCATATTTTAAGCATCACCTCATCGCTACTGTCACTTCAGTTCATCTTAATGACAATAAGTATCATCGGGTATAGTTCTTAGACATTTTATTTTCAACTATGTTTAGGTCGTCTCAAATGGGAGAGCGCCATTGTTAACTCAAAAGCCTATTTCTGCTCTCCTCTTGATATATGTGAATGAGGCATAGCAGCAGCGGAATCAGAAAACTGCAATTTGATATCAAATTTAATTCGGCGATAAGCTAATATGATAGTAGGAAAGAGAGCTTGTGTTGTTGAATTCATGACCTTTTTTCGAAAGCTATCCTGGCCTTATTTTTCGTCTATGATAAAGAGTGAAACTAAGCCGGATTTATCTCGGGCCAAGCAGCTGCCGTTGCTGATATCAATTTTTCGTAGGTGCAAACTTCGTCTTCAGTTGTAGTTATGACCGCTTATAACAGAAAGAAAACCAAAGTCGTTCCATTAGCAAACAGCCATAAAAGTCTTCATATCGAGATGACCAAACAAATAATGGTAATCAGAACCCAGAACTCTGAAAGTTTAATGACAGGTGCTCTTAGGTGTGTGGGCAGGTATATGTTTGCGTCTTATACTCGTGAAATCCTCTATATTCTCCAAAGGCAGCCAAACTGACGTATCCTTTGGGAAAGTAGTTCTTTTTCGTAATCAGATATGTCGTCCTTTTTAACGAACTCCCTGCTGTTGACGACACTGCATCCATGGCCGTCCTTGGAATGGGCTATGAAATCACTCTCTGCACGAGGCATATTCCCTACTCTTCTTGCAACACGCGAATAACATTCTTACCTGCATACGGAAAACTCCATTAAACAAATACTTCAAACATCATCTGATAGAAAATCTTCACACCTATTAACATTTGCGTAATAGTTTCTTAGCTTTAAAGGGGACAAAATTTTAAAGTAAAAGGTAACGAATAGGTGAGGACTAAGCGTATAGTGACATTACAATATGAAATTCATTGAATCGACGGATCAGATGATGCAATATGGTGCACCCGCACCTTCAAAGAGAGGGATAATTTTATCTATCGACAAGTGACAAGAATATAAAAAAAGTGGAATACCACTTATCAGTGCTATCAATGTTTCTACATGCTGCACTTACTATATACAGGGTAAATTATGTGGGCGCACTTGAAAAATGAGCAAAAAAAAAAGAAAATTTGTGGGTTTTTTTAAAAGAGGATTTTCGGATTCGATCTTACATGGTTAGATCACCGGTAACATACAACCTGACAATAGTTGAGACCGCTTTGCAGGCATCCTAGAACTTTGCTGGGATAAACTGTATGTAATTGTTGCTTCATTCGTAACATTTGAGACGTTAACTTGAAAATTATCCCTCTGGGCTTTGAACCTTGTGTGGATCTGATTCTGAATCTTGGAAATTATTTACATACAACATTCCCGCTATTAACTGTGACCTCAAGCTGGCATCCACATTCTTTTTGGAGTATTTGAACCCCTAACAGCGCTGCAGTTCCACCTACTAAGTGCCAAAGCTTTTCCGTCAATAGAAAAGGTAAAAACCTTTATTGTGGAAGTTTGCGACCGTGAAATTTTACCCAGTACGAGATCCCTTGAATACGAAAACTAGACGAAGACTGCATTGGCATGCCCACAACCCGCATAACGAGCTTTTGAGAGGTATTCTTCGAAGAAGATGTAAAACATTTAATGCTCGCTTTTGATATTGCAACAGCACTTTTTTTGTTTTTATCATGCTTTTTGCAACGCATTCGACTATTTTATTATTACGCTTTGATTAAGCGCTGATTTGACATCATAAATAAATTTTAAAAGAAATTGCGGCTATGAAAATTTAAAAGAATCTATCAAATTAGATGAACTCAAGTTATACCTAATGGGTTACATTTTTAGAATTACGAATACTTAAATTCTCATTAAGTGATCCTTAAAAATTCACAATTAAGGTGGGATAAGTGCAAAAGTTTCAATTCTAACGCCAATATCTCAATGTTTTAGTAAAAGTTTTGTTCATTGCTAAAAATTCGTATGGTTAAGGCTTGAAAACAAAAAAATAGCAGTTGAAAAGGCAGTTTATCGGATGATGTTAACTAGAACCTTTCCTCCAAATGAAACAGTTTCGAAAGAATCATATTTAGGGCTTACGCTTTTCTGCAGTCTTCAGAATCGATTGATCGTCTCTCTTCCATGTTATGGCTCAAAAAGAAATAGCAAACGAACCCAAAATAGAAAAATGTAAAGCTTCTACTAGAATACTTGTACTAGAATGCCTGAAGTACTACAACTAGTATTGCATTATCTTTCCGCCTTGTCAGAAAGGACAGAAGATGCGAAACAATCAAATATTTGAACATAACTGAGATATGAAGACGTTTTTTTTTTTATCTCTGGCGAATCACGATTTTCGTTCTCCCGGCTTTGAAGAAAAGTGTTAGTTTCAATTGGGACAAGTCTACTTTAACAGTAACGTATCTCTTCCCATATCCATTCCGGATGCGAAGAATTTGAGTATAACATAAAACAGCATGTATCATTTACTCTATCTGCAACGGAGGCTTCAGCGTGCCTTTTCGTAAACGTTCCGGCTGACAGCTTCACTTATCCCACCTGAGGTAAGCAGCACATCAACCTAAGTTTAAGATACCTCTACAGATCTCAACTCTTAATTCATGTTCACCAGTAAACAACATATGCCCACTAATCCAAACTGTTGCACATGTCTGGTCAGAAGTCTGCAAAGTCAACCTTTCGCAATGCTCGACATTAATGGGAGGGGAAGGAGAGTGCAAAAACTGCTCAAACATATGATTCGTTCGAGTAATTGAGCGTTTATCAATGCCTTCATGTACATGCATTTATATATGTGCATATGCCTTCGAGAAGACGTTTTGCTTGATGGTCCGATCATTACTACAGTTATACTTAGTAATGAAATTTCAGCTCGGAATGGAGGACATATTCGATACGGGATTTTTGGATGAATTGCCTTCGACTCCTCGGTTGCGTTGCACCGCTTTTCAATCTTCACCTGATTCGACATCTGAGAGAGATGTCAGACACCTTTTGAGTTCAAACGCGCAGCGTTCTCCGTTGATGACAGCACCTTCACGCAGGATAACTCGCAGACGATCATCCAGCGAATCTCATGTTTGTTTCTGTCTTTTCTTACTTGGGATACTCCGGAACTTATGACATGTTTTGGTTTATTTTTGACAGAGGAAAAACTGGACGATTCTCTCTTATAACGTCCGTAACCTCTAACTGACGCAAAATCTATCCAGCAATTTATTGTCGAATAGAGAACAGATTCCTTACAAGATTTTGTTCAGGGTCTTTAATATCCTCGATATTTTGGATTTCTTAATCGAAATTCATCTACACATCAGAAAAAGTGAACTTTTGATCTTGTGATCTGTTGAAAACGAGAATGAATTTGATGAAGCTTTTTATTAGCACCTCAAATGCTCTAAATAATATGAGTTATTTGATAATACTACCCCATATCTTTGATGTACTGACTGAATTAAGAAAATTTAAACCCTTGCATGGCAGTAGAAGGCAATTTATTTAGGACGCTAGAAGGCAATATATTTATTTAGGACTTCAAGTCCGGTACCTTGAGTGTTATTAACAAGTGTAAGGTGTTTTGGTAATGAGCCTTACTCTTGATCTATTAGTTGAACTCAAAAGTTAACACATCCTCGCAAACTTTTGGAGATAAGAAGGCACGAGCTCATTAGTAGTTGTTGGTATGCAGAGATATGGCGAATCCCAGCGCGCTTTATGAGTGAAGTTTTACTGAGCACAGTGGGGTTGTGGAAATTTTACGGTTGGATTAAGTGCTATATGCTTCCCTTTCGCGTTCGTTAGAGGGCGTTTCGTTGGTTTTTATTAACTCTGACATGCTTATGCTGTTGGGTGAAGTTTCTTAATTAAGGACATAAATAAGCTCGGTATCATGGGTTTATGCGTGATGCCGGTAACACTTGGGGATTGGTTAGATGATGCTGGAGACGGTCATTCCGCTGAAAGCCCGGTCGGACGAAGTCGTCGAAAGCGTGTCGTACGTCGTATCTCACTACAGTCAACTCCGGATGCAAGTCCGGATCGCTCAGGTATTTAAGTGTTTATATTTCTTTTTCCGTTACCTGAGTAGAGAGTTAGGAAGGACATTGAATTAGTGTTAATCTGAAGCGGTTGATAACGTCAGTCAGTTATCATTGCGAAGATTAGCTGACAGATGAGATTTAAATTCTTATCAGCCGACATGTAGTTGTTTAAATTCTTATCAGTCAACATGCAGTTGTTACTATGACAGGTGTTGATGTTACCTGTTGAAAAGAACTTATTACTGAACAAAGTGGTACTGGTAAAGCACATGAGATTTGACATGCCTAGACTTAAAGAAGGTGCAGATAACGAGCGTGCTCAACGGTGGGTTAATAATGATGCTGCTAAGTTATATATAGGCGGCTGCTACCTGCAGCCAATTTTTAATCTGTATGCAAACGATTTCGAAGTAAAGAAGGAAAATGTGAAACCCTAGAAACAATTCAGCGATAGGTTTTTTTGCCAGAAGAGATTACCATTATGGCCATGCAAATGATATCACTAGACAGCATCGAGATTACCGCTTTCTACGAAAGGTTCGTGGATAGGTGCTCAAAAGTCGCGAAAGACAGGCAGAGATTGGATGAGATGCTTGAAAGTAGTTTTCGGCTTGTTTGTTTGCCGTACCGTAGGAAGCAGCTGGTGTAAATTTTGCTGCTCGATTGTTTTTGAACGAAGTGTGTTGTGTTTCAAAGAATTCACCGATCGTTTCATTCACTTTATATTGGAAAGCCTCGATTTACTTTAGAGGCTCATCTTTCAAGGTTATTCGTCGTTTACTCCCCATACTTTCAAAACTCTGAATCGACGACCTATTCCATAAGTTTACTTCCATAAGTTTATGGAATAGGTAAAAAAAATATTTCCGATGTGCTTTGGTCTCTTCTTTAGGGGCTTCAGTTCACTTCACATGCGTTGCCTTAAAAAAAATTTTTTTTGGCTGTCGTTTTGCCGATTGTGAGTTGAGTTTCGCAAGTTTTTGAAGGTTTTTTTTTTTTTTTTTGAAATAAGCGTTGGAAGAGGCTTACTTGAAATGCACATATTCTTTTAGTTTTTTTTTTTCTAAGGGTGTTCGATTCAGTCTTATGAAATCGCGATTTTTTGGCAGTTGCAATGGAGAGCTGAAAGTTAGCGACGGGAGGAAGAGGAAGGAATATCCACATACACTTGAAATTAAGAAATTAGATAGGAAAACTAGGTTTTCCTCGAAGAGATGGAGTTCGCTAATTCCCTGTTTTATATCCGCCAAATTTCAAGAAGCAAGGGGATTGTTCATAAATTATGTGCGTTTTTTTTCTTCAGATCATTCAGTTAAGGCCTGTATTCAATGGGGATTGGCATTCAAAAAGATGCGATCTTACGGTTCTCGTTGAATTACGCTGTAATTTCGTCCTGTGAAGTATATTCCTACCGTACTCTTCGAAAAAGCTTCAGCAGTCGTAGATTCCATAGAATTTTAGATTGTGGAATTTTTGGCAAACTACAGCATTGTGTTGATTGCGTTGAATTTGTTAAACTAAGCCAATTTTTTCGAGGTTTATGAATAAAGAGAGGGAGGAAAGGTTTTTATTAGTATGGGGTTACCTCGTCCTCCTCTAAAAGTTAGAAGGGATTTTTGAAGGAGTACTTTTTCTCGCAGTATACTAAATTGTTCATATTGAGAGCATTTAATATATATTTACATATTAAGTGCGCATTTAATGTATATTCAGATGCTATGTGAAGTATGGAATTTTATGGTCAGATAATCGAATGCTTATGCAAATATCATCGATTTTTAATAGTCGTTATTCGCAGGTGAACGTAGAGTCTGAAATGCAACCCCAGCAATGGCGTTTGAACCGTGTTCGAATTGATAGTCTACCTCGACTGAGTTTTTCAGTGCGTAAATTTCTGGATACAAAAGTTTATTGATGCATTTTAAAAGCTTTTTTCGCTTCTTGCTGCATAGGGTGCCCGATTCAATCTTGATGCAGTCAGTGCTTTTAATGCCACGGATCTTGTGTGATTTTGGCTCTTCCATCAAGTTTGGGTGAGGCGTGAAGGATATTTGTCATTACGATGTTAATTTTATGTTTTTAAAATCTTTACGCAAGTTTGCGAGCCGATTCCTTCATTAACGAACTAAAAGTACTCATTTTAGGCCATTCATCGAGATCTGCGCGCGTTGAAGTAGTGAACGAAGTGCGCATTGTACCAGAGACATCGAGAACGTAAAGGGGTTGCAATAGTAGGCGCACAATTGTGACTGATGATTCTTCAGTTGTAGCTGAGGAAGTTTCTGCACTTCCGCTCACACCTCCAGCTCAGCCACAACGTTGTCGACGCTCTGACTGGCATAACGGTGCATGGACGGGTCAAGACGGATCCGATCATAGAGGTTCGGTTGCGTTGGGCGAGGAATCCGCAGTTATTGCCGACCTGACCAATACGCCTTCAGTCGGAGTAGAACACCTGCAATCCATTGCTCCGGGTTACAGCACTGCACAAACAGTTCGAGTGGCTGAAAGCCAGCTCTCGAGATCTACGTCGGGACGGCTGCCTATCAGTATGAGTGGTATAGCAGCACTAAACATGAGAGGCAGAGCGTTACTGAGCGATGATAAAGAGTCGCACAATGTGCATACTGGCAGACCGGCAACGGCACAAGCCACTGATACATGTGTTGGCAGGTCCGTTCTGTTTTATTTATGCAAATATCTACTCAATTTTTGCATAGGTGTAGCTACTTTGATCTTGAAGTGCGACCATGAGTGTGTCGACTGAAGGTGTTTATGCTGGTACCTTTTTTTACCTGAGGTGTTTGCCTGAAACTGCACTAATATTTTGTCATCTTGAGGTATTGTCGAAGTGTTAGCTTTAAATTGCCTCATCTTTGAGCTATAAAACCTCCATAGGTCTTACTACCTATGATCTAGGAGCTAAGTGTTGCGAGGCAACGGGTTAAGTAACAGTGATGTTTTTTGCATTGCAAAGAGTGATAGTCTATGTAATACAGAAGTTAGATAACAGAATTATTTACATTTTTTCCATTTTCCAGACGTTACGATGTTGAACACATGAGGATAGTGTGTTGTAGTAGTTCTCAGTTTGTTTTTGCTGATAAAGTCAAGGAAGCTTGCTGCACGAAGCACTTTAACGCCTGAGGCATCCGAGCGGAAGTTTATTAGTTGAAGTTAGCGTTCAGCTGGAAAGAAGGAGAGAGGTCATGCCTGTGATTATGTGCATGGTAATGTTGTTTATGCTTCATTAGCTTGTTGTGTTTGCTTGATGGGAATGAGTCATTTCATGGGTTTGGCTGAAAGCCGAGCCTTTGGGCCAAGTCCGTCGCCCAAATCGATTTCGCCGTTGAGACTTTCTTTCTGATAGCTACGGTTTTAGAAAGTGAGTAAGCGATGACTACAGCTTAGGAGCTGATAAAGGCTTGAAAAATATGATTCATTTTAGCTGATAGTTTTATAACAATATGTTCTCAATAATTTTATTTCTCACCTTCCAGTGGTAACTAAGTTTGGTTAGGTTTTTAATACGTTTGGAGAAGTGTTCTGCTTCTTTTATTTTCCTCGCTCCGTTTCCTGCTTTCCTCTTTGCCTTCTTTATTCTTCATGAACTGACTCTTTTGTCTTATTGTCTTTCATGTCTCACCAATGAACACAAGTGAAAAGATATTATTGTGTCGTTGCTATTGTTATTAGTATCGTTATCAATGATTATATTGTTCACCATTGTTCCTACAACTCTCATTTTTACAGCTGGTATTTATTATTATATATGTGATTCTCCTTCCCCCTATTGCAGGAACGCAAATATTAGGCGTGCACAGTATGCGCTTAATGAAGATAGTCGTACGACAGCTCGCAACGCGAATTCGCCACGCCGTGTTGCAGTTGATGCTCTAGCCGGAGTTTCGTCGCGGTTAGCGTTATTTATTTTGAGTTCTTTGAGGTAAAAAAGTTTTATGTTTTTTTCGGCTTTTTAATTTCGGATTCCTTGGGATAAAAAGTTTTGTAAAATGTTAATTACATTGAATTCTTGAGGAAATATCATAACAATCCCCCATATTGTAGTCTTCGTCGGTTATGAACGAGGAGGGTGATTTTAAATGGGGACGAGGAATGATATAGGCATCACATCTATTCCCTCACCGTCTTTCTTTTATCTTGTTTTCACCCTGTCGCCCAATCTTTTCCGTTTCTTCGTTCTTTTTTTTTTTTGTGAAGAGAACAGTGGGGAAATTTTCTTTCTGCAGAAAAGGGAAATTTTCTTTCTGCAATATATATATATATATATATATATATATATATATTATATATATATATATATATATATATATATATATATATATATATATATATATCTGCAGCTGTGCTTAATTTCATTCTCGACCAAGTGTTATTCATTAACGACATTCAAATGTATCGTAAAATTTGCAAATTAGTTTCGTTCAACAAAATACAGATACGTGTGGTCTAAGAAGGAACAATTTTGACCCGTAGATTGATGCACATGGTCGTTTTTTTTTTTGCTCGAGGAGTTTTCCAGGTGTTTTCCATTATTTTTGGATATTTGGGTAACAAGTTGTCGCGGTGAAATGAAGCGCAAAAGCACATGTCGTGCCAGCCACCATCCCGGGCTTTCTCAAATAGCCTTTTCCTTCATAGGCTTGGACTACCTTTAAGTTTTTCCGCATTGGAATTTAAAAATTTGCTAACTGCCAAGTGGCAGCAAGTTTATGCATTTGGTTTATTGGTTATTATGGGCAGTACGGTGCAACACACCTCTACGGGGCGGTGGCCGTTATCAGCGACGTGCGAATACACGACAATATCGTCCATTAGCACCTGGTCAGCATTGTATGATTTGCTATGAGGAGCAGCCGGATGAACCGATGGGATGTCTCAACTGTAGGCAACTAATCGGATGCAGGAAATGTGTTATGGAATGGAGGCGCACCAATAACATCTCTGAGTTGAATAGATGTGCTTATTACTTCCTGGAATATGATTCTTGAACTTAGCGGAGAGTGGGGTATTTTCGAAATGTTGTTGTACTGGTAGGAGAAAAGATGTTATTTAATAAGCCAAGAGATTGATAGAAAATAGGGATTTAGAACGTACAAAATCAGATTCAGTTAATTAAAAAATTTCAACAGATGTGGAGTTACGTCAGCAAAGGTAAATTTTCTGTTGTTTTACTGTTATTTTTAATTCCACATAATCCACGTAATTTTCAACAATTTCCACAGGCATCAGTTGAAAGGAGGTAGGAAATTCTTAACAACTGGAGAATCTCCATCAGACGATCTCCTTCCTTTCAGGATACGCCTAATTGCTGTGAATTTATTTTATTAACTTCAAACATCTTAGAAGTATATAATTTGTTCAGTTGGTACTTAAGGTCACGTCTAGTGTTGCTAGGGAATGGCGTGCGGCTAAATGTTGGGATTGAGCCAAACTACTGACGCATTTTGAAATTGATCTATTAGGAGTGCATTCGAGTTGAGTTTTGTTTTTCAGACGTTCGCCATTGTCGATTGGCTGCTCCTCGGTGAACCATTGAAAATGTCCTCTGTGCCGCGCCGGATGGGACCTTTATCCGGACATAGCTCCTTCTTTAAGGGTATACCCTCTCCTCTAGGCGCCTGTCGCCTCCTTCCGTCCATCTACCGTGGAGTTTGCGCTAAGGCGGATGAAGTATCTTTGTTCATGAAATGTTTTTTTTTTAATGCTGTGCTGTTCGTTAAGGAATTTTTTATATTGTTTTAATTATTTTCGGAAAGTGGCTTTTCGGTCCGAAAAACTTCTGTTGCATTTTATAGTCTTTTTGCAAATTTCCTCTGTGGAGATTGGAGAAAGGTTTTTCTTTGTTTTATTTAGAATTGATAACAGTAAACAAATAGTAAATGCAAAGAAGATGAACATACATACTAGGCTATATGCAAATATTATCAAATAATGCCACTAGGTTGCCTTGCTGTGTAGATAAGGGAAAGCGACAAAAACGGTAGGTGGTTGCATATTTTTTGGTTCAAATCTAACAGTATTTTCACCTTCATATTTTTGAGAGTATTTTTTAAATGGAGTTCACTTGGATCGTTGAATACAGACAATAGCAAAAAATTTTGGCTTTTGTTTACCTTGGTGAAGTTAATTAAAGGTTTATTGGAGGTTTTTTGAGAGAGAGAGAGTTAAGGAAGTGATGAGCATAGAGGTGGGTTCGTAGTGGTAAAGGATTTCACAAATTTTGCATCTAAAGAGCTGATCCTTATTGTAGAAAAATGCAACTTTATTTTATTTGATTTCTTTCGTATTATTGTACGCCAAACTTTTTATCGAGTTTTACTTTCATTTTTTTTAATTTTATTTTTTATTGTCGGCCTATTCATTCCTTTAAAGCGTCCAAAATCTACTCTGTCAATTTGATTGAAGCTGCCATTGTTGTTGTACGCGATAAGTGTGTGATATAGAATTATAAGCTAGAAGTCTATTCCATCCATTAAGGATCTTAGTTTTTGGATTGTTTTCTATAGCATTGGAAATCGACTAGAAAACCTTAGTAATATAGCGCGTAGTGAGGATATATTTATTGATGTATAAAGATTTTCGGATGTGATTGGGGTTTTCCTCTCCAAGCGATCTTATCCTGTTACTTGTGATGCAAGGATCGATATATTAGTATGCGTTGATCCTGCGAGATTCATTTTGATGATCGATCTAGATGAGTATAGCTGGTTTATATACTTGTCTTATGATTGGTTTCGTCTTTTTTTATTGTGCTGCTGTATTCTATTTGTCGCATCGAACAATTTCGTTCCCCATATAAAACAGCCATTCTACGTTTACCTTAAGAGAGACTACTTATGACAATGATATTATCGTTCAATAGAAGTTTTATCTGTATGCTTTTGATTTCGCTGTCGGTCATTGAAAAAAAACGGGGGAGGGTGGGTATTTTCTTTTTGAGGGGAAGGGGTGTCTGCGTGGGATTTTTTTCTTTTCTTTTTTTTTTGCTTTAGTGGTTTCCTGCCATGGTTTTAATTCATATTGTTCCGATGAAGATTTATGTGTTGACCAACGAATTTCTCATATCATTGCTGATTAATTAATGCGGGAAATTCAGCTTTCGTCCCTTGTTTGATATTCTATGAGTTTTTAGGTTATCGATGAGACTGTGGTTCTATCTGGAAGATCGATGGAGAGGGAAGGGAGAGGGGAGAATGTTGTCGTCGCTTTCATGGTAATGAAGGAATACTCAAAAAAACCTCCCCTCCTGACCCACATCCTCACGATAACGGATGCTAGTATAGTGGATGGATTTTCTTTAGAACATTCTGGTTGAAATTTCGATGAGTTGCTTTCAAAAGCGGTGAATATTACCGGAATTAAGTTAAGATACTAGAGGTCGATGGAGAGTTTATTGGATGAACTCCTTATATATTCCCAATTATGTTTTATGCTTTATCAATGAATTTTAATGTTGATGTGAACGTCATATGTTTCCTGCCATCTGTTTCTGGTTTTATTCTCGCTTTTTGGAATTGTAGATGATCCCTTTCATAAATGTCGGTTTTATTTCTTAGTTCATATATGACTTTTCAGCAGAGCATTTATTCAGCGATCGATTGGCGGAGGGCAAATTAATGAATTTGAGGGTTTCTTTGTTGATGTGATGCTGTTATATCGAAATAGAGGAGATGAGCGACGATCACATTTTAGAGCTAGACGGATCGGGGGGCAGTGCATTCCTTAAAGAGTTGCATACAAGAATCAGAGGGAAAGGTCTAGCCGAAGATTCATCCTCACCACAAATCAGCTAATTCAGTTTCACGTGGATTGGGGCGACCCGCCTTCAGAACTTTCTCCTCAACACTTGCCACCGGTCTAGAATGCTATGCCGTATTTATACCATACCGTACATCATACCATATATATACCAAATTTTACTATACCATGTTATACAATAATTATGCCAAATAATTTGTATCATACATATCGTCGCGCCGCCGTGTGAAACCATGCTATGCCTTATTAATATATTCTCGAACTTATCATGTGCAATTTTGGCAGAAGCGTTCGATTAGCGATAGGAATTCCATAATCAAAATGATATGGGCGCGATCAAGACATAAGCCACAGAAAGCTCATTCTCTAAGTAGGGAAAAGAGATCCCTCTATTCCGCATGTCGTTTAGTGGTTCTATTCAAAAGTGGATTTTGCTTACGAGAGCGGGCGTAAATTCAGATCACCGCAATTAATCGTTCTTGAAAAAAAATAATTGCGAAAGAAATCTTGAAGGGGGTAGTAACCTACATAAGAGGTAATGTCGAACCACTGGGGAAAACGATCGTAAAGAGTATGATGAATAGAGTCGTCGTTAACAGCGTTCGTTTGGTTGTCTCATTTTCGATTGACATGTGCAAAGCAAGCGCGAACGTAACCGCGCCTTTCATTCCTATAACCTTCGCTAAATTATTCGAAGTTTTAACAGAACTAGAAATTTGTGAAGCTTGAAATCAGTAGGTTTTTATTGGTGCATGACAAAAGTACAATAGAAATAAAACGAAATGACATAGCGATTTATAGGTAGCTTTTTAAAATTTGAAACACGTAGGTCACAGAAGTTTATGATTGTTTGCTCCTAATTTCAAGCAATCAGCTGAGACTCTGAGAAAAATCCGCTTCAATGTCTAGTTTCCACAAAAGTTTTATTATAAACACCACTCTTAAACAATCACGATAATTTTATTTCATTTACATTCCGGCAGTCATCACTGTCACCATTATAGCCGAAAGTCGAAAACTCAGAGCATTCCACATCTTGTCTACAGTATATTCTGCAACGAGGTCACTACTCATTAGGGTGTTAATCCTTTTGAAGCTTTGTGGAGTCAGTGTTTGTTCTAATAAAGCCCGTGAACATATAGCAAAGTGGTCGACGGTTTTTATGAGCGCACTATGACGGAAGTTTCCCAGCAGCCGAGAGTCCAACACGAGTAAAACAGCACTCATTAAACCACTTTTCCCACAATACATCTTTCTTGGGCGTTCAAATTTAAATGAGTGCTGTTATGACATGCAGCAACTGTGGTCCTTATTCTATTTTTCTGTTCCATAAGAGCTAACGAAGTACATTTATTTGCATTCTTATCCAAACAGTCGAGCACCCAATAGAGCCAATACGTTAGCCACTGCTACCGATGCATACTTCCTTCTGTTTTATTAAAAGTAGGTGGTCGTGCATGTTAAATCTAACAAGTAGAGATAGGGCACTGCCGTCGAAGAAGCCGTCATACGTTTTATGGGCAACGATAATATTGTGCTTAAGGCACAGTGATGTGGTCTTGTTTGTTTTTGTTACTTTTTTGGAGTGGGTGAGGAGAGAGGGAAGGGAGGAGGGGGGAGCGGGAGTTTGTTCATGCAGCTCATTTTGTTGAAACTTCTGGTTGTGCGTTCATTCATTTCTCTGGCAGATTGACCACATATTTTATCAAAACTTTTTTTCGTTCGTCGCCATTACTACAACTGTAGAAAGGATACGAGAAACCAGGATATCAAATATATGATTGATATGATTATATTAAAGGCGCAATATTCGACGACTCATTTTATATACGAAATTGTTGAATGTTTGATTATAATTTTTTTGTCCATTCTAAATCATAGTACCTGATTTTTGAAAAAATTACGTCTTTAGCCGTTTACTTCTGATCATTTTAACGATCTAATTTTTGTCAGGTGCTAGTCTCACAGGGCGTAACAGTTGCACTATATATATAGTAATGTTTACACCCCTGTGGGTCGAATCTTATTGCCGACCATGCACGCATACAGTATATGGAGCCGGAAGTACCATGGCAGGTGTTTTTTGAAAACTCACTGTTCTGGGTGTGTTCACATTTGAGAGCGTCATCTGCAAGTTTATCAGGGTGATAGGCAAATTATCAAATATTACAAGCAAATATCCGTTAGTCTATTTAGCCTTTGCTGTGTTTTATAGCAGATTATTTTTCACTACCTCTTCTTCATCTTTTCAGCGTACATTTATGGATCCATATTGGACATTTATTCGTTCATATGGATCCACATTTGTTATGCAAATCGGTGGTGAATGTAGAGTGGGAGGGAGAGAGGGTAAGCCTGGCAGAGAGACAGGAGAGGATGAACGTGGCAAGTATCGGAGCCGCGGATAAAGCTCAAAAAAAAATTTTTTTTTCTTTAATTTGGTCGAAATTCTTGAGAATGAGAAATTCGATTGCACTTGCAACACTGATGAAACTCAGCTTTTTACCATTGACTGGATTTTGTTTGTCCGGTCGATCGAATGCTTTCACTTATTGCATTGAAAAATTCTAGTGAGCAAGAAATCGATAGGAATTAAGGTTTGGAGAGTTATTTAATGAGGAATATTTGATGATGTTGCAAAATGTTTATTCCTGTAGGCGCCATATCTCTTGCTAGATAGACTTGTTAGAGAAAATATCATTAATATTCAATTTCGTTTAAAACTCGAACGTTTTATTTTTTTTTTTATTTTCAATTTCATGCATTGCATAAAATTTCACGATTTTTTTTTGCAGTCGGTGAAAATAAGAGGAAACGGCGGTGATACTCAATCGCTGCTGTTGGAAATTAAATAACCATAGTTGAAAATGTTACATCAAGCACTACTTATAGCAGGAGTTTGTACTTGCTTATAGTGGAGACGGGTAATGCTTCTGAACATAATGGAAGAGCTAGGATGTCCATCGACTTTTCATTGAAATTCCATAAACCGTATCTCCAGTTGCATTTCTGTAAACCTACCCGCTACCAACGGTTTGCATTTGGTACGCCCTGCCAAAACTTTTCATTCCTTCATTTCATCGAGGTAAACGAAAGGGAGAGAGCACATTCCCCTTCGTCGATCAGAGCAGAGATTGGCAAAGAATAAGGGAGTGTGAAGAAAACCACTGAAAACAAAGGTAGCAGGAAGCGATAACATAAAGGAAAAGACAGAAATTGAACAAATAGTCACGAAAGATTTCGAAGTTGTGGTTGCGTGTATTTTTTCTTTCTCTTTTTTTGACATTGAGATAAGAAATTTTTCTGAGAAGTGTTTGCTGCCAGAAATTTAATTTTTTTTGTAGAGTTTTAGTAGCATTTGTGCTAATTTTGGCCATTAGATAATATCATTGTTGTATTATTGAAATTGTGTGTGAATAATGAATGGCTTTCTTTGAAAGGGGACTATAAAACGTTGGAAATTAGGTGGCTTTAGAATGAATGGAAAAAAATGTCACAGGAATTAGCCCGATATTTTTTTTTCTTGTCGTACCGGCGACTAGTTACACCGATCACTTTTATAGATGACCAGCACATAATGCAGCATATGTTTTATTGCTTGCATTTTTAAATTGACTCCAGCTGCTCATTTTGATATTCCAAACGTGGCCGACTGTTAAATATGAACGGATTGATGTAGGTGCATCACAAGTAGGCAAATGTTTGGGTGCCTTAAAGTGCTGATAGTTCCTTTCAAAGTTGGTAGGTAAAATTGCAGGATATTGATGGTGATGGGAGGGAGGAATAAGGCATCATATTGATATGTTTTGTAGGTGTAAATTTGCAGAAGCTTATTAAAATTTGGGAGGAGCTCAAGGTCTTTTTAAGGAACATTTGAAGAAAATGGAGAAAAGAAAATTTTGGGACACTGAGATGCACAGAAATTCTTTGGAAAGGGTGGGGGGGGGGGTCTATGATAACAGCTGGATTGATAATTGCGTGATAACATTTTGATTGTTCCTAGAATTTCGCTTGTGTTTTTCTATGAGATGTTAATTTTTGCTTCTCTAAATGTCACAACCGGGGGATTGATTTCTTTACTTCCTCATCCATTGTTCCTCAAATTCGTTTTTTTTGCTTAGAATCCCAAAATTTTTGTCGTCGATTTCTGAGTAGATCCCTCCTCAGTGATCGCGACGCATAGTGGGATGATCGCGTTCCTTTTTTATATCTACAGGTATCGTACCTCATGGTTATTAAGCGTCAAACTTAGTGTGTCCTGCAATGCATCCTATACAAACGACACACTACTTACCATGTGTATTTAATGATTTATCAATGTGGAAGCAATGTTGTAACCTACGAAACGTGCCAGCTAAGGCAGGTAAGCTAGCTACTTGATACGCTTAGCTAGAGTATACCGGCTACTTGAAACACTTCTGAAAACTTGCTTGTCTTGTTTATAATGTCGTAAAGAAGTGATGTTCAGTTTTCTTTTATAGGGCCGCTGATTGGAACCTGATGAACCAGATTGGGTAGGTCGTATGCGTTTAGTGGCAATCGGCAAAAAATTGGAGCTTCGTTTAGAGGACAAATCAAGTGGTCAGCTGTTTGCAAAGGCCCCCATTGATGAGTATCCGGGTATCTGCATTGAACCGGTCATCGACTCATCGCGTTATTTTGTTGTGCGGCTAAAGAACGACAATGGACAAACAGCGTTCATTGGTGAGTTGTTGAATTCAAAAAAGCATCGTTAATAAAATTCTTGATATTCCATATTGGTCAGAAAGGGTTGTATGAGTACTGAAATTATTTGGCTAAAACTTCCTTTGATGTCTTTACATTTTGAAATTTGAAATTTTGCTGTTGTTAAATACGTGAAGGTTTGTAAAGACATTGGGAAACATAAAAACAGTCTATTCTTTTGTCTGAGGTGCATATTTCGACAACTTTATATTATGGTTTGCTCTGTAAACACAATTAAAAGACTTGCAATTAAATATGCGAACTGACCGAAAGATATGTGTAGATCATCGTTCGTAGTTAAGAATCGTGTGAATTGCGGGACTGAATTAATAAATGGCTCGTAGGAGTTGAAAGCGTAGATGGCGATCAAGCTTGGCGGTCTTTCTTACACGTAGAAATGTATCAGTGTTGTCAACACTGAACTACAGCTCTCTGATGTTATGGTGAAATAGCCCAAAAAGCACATAGTGGCATCACTCTTCAACAGTAGAAATGGATGAGATATCCTCGCTACTCGCAGCCGGCTTCCGTTGATCTCGAAGGAAAAGGGGGAATAATTTTTGAGCTGAAGAGCCATATTCGAGTAGTCGAAATGAATGTTTGTGGAAGGCTCTCGTTATATTCTATGAAGCTTTTGTCTCGATATGTTCACCATAACTAACACAACATGGCCTAAAGTCTAGCGATCGCAATTTTAAACTGTGATGTATGTAAAAATTTTCCGTCATTTGGGCTTGTTATCAGTGTCGGAAGTTTGGCCGGATTCATTCGCTTTTTTCCCAAAATTTTCGTTTCATTTTATCCTTCAGAAATTTGCAATTTAACACAGTAAGATAAATTTCTTTAGTCACTCGCCGCCTACTGGATAACTTTCGGTCGTTCAGAATTTCAGTTAGTTTTCAGTTGCTTGGGATATCATTTTAAGTCTTTCGATGAGGGAATCATTGCATCGCAAAAGCCATTTATTTCATTGGCTGTGTGGTTCATCTCTCCGTGATCGTACTCTTATGGCCCACTTTTCCTTGATTTGTGAATGGAAAAGCTGTCTGATCGAGTTGAGCAAGTAGCGAAGTAGTGACAGCGATACGTGGAACATCGAAAGGATACCGACGGATGCTAGGGATAGGTGGGTTATGTGTGACTGACGTCCTTCTTTGAACCCAGGTGCGAAAAAATTCGCAAGTAAGGTGTTGAACGAATGTGCTGTTGTTGTTGGTAATGGTCCTTAGGCGACGCAGCGAACGAGTGACCAATAAAGGCGAATTGCATATGGGATTCGGCGATCGAGGTGACTCGTTCGACCTCGACGTCCCCTACAGGACCATTTCAAGTATATCGAAAAGAGCACGAGCTCGAAAAGGAGCAAATAAGTGGCAGTCAACCGAAGCTGGACCTGGGCTTCAAAGAAGGACAGACAATTACTTTGAACATTGGGTACGTTCATCCATTAGGATGTTACTTCAGCTGTGAACGTTAGACACGTGAAACTCGATGACAGCTTAGATTTTGAAGTAAGGTATAACCTGGGAAGACATCAGCAGGTAACGCGAAAGGAAAATAGG
Organism: Ascaris suum; assembly: GCA_013433145.1. NCBI lineage: Eukaryota > Metazoa > Nematoda > Chromadorea > Rhabditida > Ascarididae > Ascaris > Ascaris suum. The sequence continues at coordinate 7,260,292 of CM024184.1, read as the reverse complement.
GTCGATTCAAAAAGGGGTTACCGATGCAGTTTTTAATTCCTATCGTTGTTCGCTTTCTAAATGCATGGAAGTAACTGTTCTTAACGACCTTTTAGATATACCAGTTCTCAATAGTGCACTACTTAAAATTTTTACTACTGTTTTAAATTGCAAATTTCTGAAGGATAAAATGAAACGAAAATTTTGGGAAAAAAGCGAATGAATCCGGCCAAACTTCCGACACTGATAACAAGCCCAAATGACGGAAAATTTTTACATACATCACAGTTTAAAATTGCGATCGCTAGACTTTAGGCCATGTTGTGTTAGTTATGGTGAACATATCGAGACAAAAGCTTCATAGAATATAACGAGAGCCTTCCACAAACATTCATTTCGACTACTCGAATATGGCTCTTCAGCTCAAAAATTATTCCCCCTTTTCCTTCGAGATCAACGGAAGCCGGCTGCGAGTAGCGAGGATATCTCATCCATTTCTACTGTTGAAGAGTGATGCCACTATGTGCTTTTTGGGCTATTTCACCATAACATCAGAGAGCTGTAGTTCAGTGTTGACAACACTGATACATTTCTACGTGTAAGAAAGACCGCCAAGCTTGATCGCCATCTACGCTTTCAACTCCTACGAGCCATTTATTAATTCAGTCCCGCAATTCACACGATTCTTAACTACGAACGATGATCTACACATATCTTTCGGTCAGTTCGCATATTTAATTGCAAGTCTTTTAATTGTGTTTACAGAGCAAACCATAATATAAAGTTGTCGAAATATGCACCTCAGACAAAAGAATAGACTGTTTTTATGTTTCCCAATGTCTTTACAAACCTTCACGTATTTAACAACAGCAAAATTTCAAATTTCAAAATGTAAAGACATCAAAGGAAGTTTTAGCCAAATAATTTCAGTACTCATACAACCCTTTCTGACCAATATGGAATATCAAGAATTTTATTAACGATGCTTTTTTGAATTCAACAACTCACCAATGAACGCTGTTTGTCCATTGTCGTTCTTTAGCCGCACAACAAAATAACGCGATGAGTCGATGACCGGTTCAATGCAGATACCGGATACTCATCAATGGGGGCCTTTGCAAACAGCTGACCACTTGATTTGTCCTCTAAACGAAGCTCCAATTTTTTGCCGATTGCCACTAAACGCATACGACCTACCCAATCTGGTTCATCAGGTTCCAATCAGCGGCCCTATAAAAGAAAACTGAACATCACTTCTTTACGACATTATAAACAAGACAAGCAAGTTTTCAGAAGTGTTTCAAGTAGCCGGTATACTCTAGCTAAGCGTATCAAGTAGCTAGCTTACCTGCCTTAGCTGGCACGTTTCGTAGGTTACAACATTGCTTCCACATTGATAAATCATTAAATACACATGGTAAGTAGTGTGTCGTTTGTATAGGATGCATTGCAGGACACACTAAGTTTGACGCTTAATAACCATGAGGTACGATACCTGTAGATATAAAAAAGGAACGCGATCATCCCACTATGCGTCGCGATCACTGAGGAGGGATCTACTCAGAAATCGACGACAAAAATTTTGGGATTCTAAGCAAAAAAACGAATTTGAGGAACAATGGATGAGGAAGTAAAGAAATCAATCCCCCGGTTGTGACATTTAGAGAAGCAAAAATTAACATCTCATAGAAAAACACAAGCGAAATTCTAGGAACAATCAAAATGTTATCACGCAATTATCAATCCAGCTGTTATCATAGACCCCCCCCCCCACCCTTTCCAAAGAATTTCTGTGCATCTCAGTGTCCCAAAATTTTCTTTTCTCCATTTTCTTCAAATGTTCCTTAAAAAGACCTTGAGCTCCTCCCAAATTTTAATAAGCTTCTGCAAATTTACACCTACAAAACATATCAATATGATGCCTTATTCCTCCCTCCCATCACCATCAATATCCTGCAATTTTACCTACCAACTTTGAAAGGAACTATCAGCACTTTAAGGCACCCAAACATTTGCCTACTTGTGATGCACCTACATCAATCCGTTCATATTTAACAGTCGGCCACGTTTGGAATATCAAAATGAGCAGCTGGAGTCAATTTAAAAATGCAAGCAATAAAACATATGCTGCATTATGTGCTGGTCATCTATAAAAGTGATCGGTGTAACTAGTCGCCGGTACGACAAGAAAAAAAAATATCGGGCTAATTCCTGTGACATTTTTTTCCATTCATTCTAAAGCCACCTAATTTCCAACGTTTTATAGTCCCCTTTCAAAGAAAGCCATTCATTATTCACACACAATTTCAATAATACAACAATGATATTATCTAATGGCCAAAATTAGCACAAATGCTACTAAAACTCTACAAAAAAAATTAAATTTCTGGCAGCAAACACTTCTCAGAAAATTTCTTATCTCAATGTCAAAAAAAGAGAAAGAAAAAATACACGCAACCACAACTTCGAAATCTTTCGTGACTATTTGTTCAATTTCTGTCTTTTCCTTTATGTTATCGCTTCCTGCTACCTTTGTTTTCAGTGGTTTTCTTCACACTCCCTTATTCTTTGCCAATCTCTGCTCTGATCGACGAAGGGGAATGTGCTCTCTCCCTTTCGTTTACCTCGATGAAATGAAGGAATGAAAAGTTTTGGCAGGGCGTACCAAATGCAAACCGTTGGTAGCGGGTAGGTTTACAGAAATGCAACTGGAGATACGGTTTATGGAATTTCAATGAAAAGTCGATGGACATCCTAGCTCTTCCATTATGTTCAGAAGCATTACCCGTCTCCACTATAAGCAAGTACAAACTCCTGCTATAAGTAGTGCTTGATGTAACATTTTCAACTATGGTTATTTAATTTCCAACAGCAGCGATTGAGTATCACCGCCGTTTCCTCTTATTTTCACCGACTGCAAAAAAAAATCGTGAAATTTTATGCAATGCATGAAATTGAAAATAAAAAAAAAAATAAAACGTTCGAGTTTTAAACGAAATTGAATATTAATGATATTTTCTCTAACAAGTCTATCTAGCAAGAGATATGGCGCCTACAGGAATAAACATTTTGCAACATCATCAAATATTCCTCATTAAATAACTCTCCAAACCTTAATTCCTATCGATTTCTTGCTCACTAGAATTTTTCAATGCAATAAGTGATAAGCATTCGATCGACCGGACAAACAAAATCCAGTCAATGGTAAAAAGCTGAGTTTCATCAGTGTTGCAAGTGCAATCGAATTTCTCATTCTCAAGAATTTCGACCAAATTAAAGAAAAAAAAATTTTTTTTGAGCTTTATCCGCGGCTCCGATACTTGCCACGTTCATCCTCTCCTGTCTCTCTGCCAGGCTTACCCTCTCTCCCTCCCACTCTACATTCACCACCGATTTGCATAACAAATGTGGATCCATATGAACGAATAAATGTCCAATATGGATCCATAAATGTACGCTGAAAAGATGAAGAAGAGGTAGTGAAAAATAATCTGCTATAAAACACAGCAAAGGCTAAATAGACTAACGGATATTTGCTTGTAATATTTGATAATTTGCCTATCACCCTGATAAACTTGCAGATGACGCTCTCAAATGTGAACACACCCAGAACAGTGAGTTTTCAAAAAACACCTGCCATGGTACTTCCGGCTCCATATACTGTATGCGTGCATGGTCGGCAATAAGATTCGACCCACAGGGGTGTAAACATTACTATATATGTAGTGCAACTGTTACGCCTGTGAGACTAGCACCTGACAAAAATTAGATCGTTAAAATGATCAGAAGTAAACGGCTAAAGACGTAATTTTTTCAAAAATCAGGTGTACTATGATTTAGAATGGACAAAAAAATTATAATCAAACATTCAACAATTTCGTATATAAAATGAGTCGTCGAATATTGCGCCTTTAATATAATCATATCAATCATATATTTGATATCCTGGTTTCTCGTATCCTTTCTACAGTTGTAGTAATGGCGACGAACGAAAAAAAGTTTTGATAAAATATGTGGTCAATCTGCCAGAGAAATGAATGAACGCACAACCAGAAGTTTCAACAAAATGAGCTGCATGAACAAACTCCCGCTCCCCCCTCCTCCCTTCCCTCTCTCCTCACCCACTCCAAAAAAGTAACAAAAACAAACAAGACTACATCACTGTGCCTTAAGCACAATATTATCGTTGCCCATAAAACGTATGACGGCTTCTTCGACGGCAGTGCCCTATCTCTACTTGTTAGATTTAACATGCACGACCACCTACTTTTAATAAAACAGAAGGAAGTATGCATCGGTAGCAGTGGCTAACGTATTGGCTCTATTGGGTGCTCGACTGTTTGGATAAGAATGCAAATAAATGTACTTCGTTAGCTCTTATGGAACAGAAAAATAGAATAAGGACCACAGTTGCTGCATGTCATAACAGCACTCATTTAAATTTGAACGCCCAAGAAAGATGTATTGTGGGAAAAGTGGTTTAATGAGTGCTGTTTTACTCGTGTTGGACTCTCGGCTGCTGGGAAACTTCCGTCATAGTGCGCTCATAAAAACCGTCGACCACTTTGCTATATGTTCACGGGCTTTATTAGAACAAACACTGACTCCACAAAGCTTCAAAAGGATTAACACCCTAATGAGTAGTGACCTCGTTGCAGAATATACTGTAGACAAGATGTGGAATGCTCTGAGTTTTCGACTTTCGGCTATAATGGTGACAGTGATGACTGCCGGAATGTAAATGAAATAAAATTATCGTGATTGTTTAAGAGTGGTGTTTATAATAAAACTTTTGTGGAAACTAGACATTGAAGCGGATTTTTCTCAGAGTCTCAGCTGATTGCTTGAAATTAGGAGCAAACAATCATAAACTTCTGTGACCTACGTGTTTCAAATTTTAAAAAGCTACCTATAAATCGCTATGTCATTTCGTTTTATTTCTATTGTACTTTTGTCATGCACCAATAAAAACCTACTGATTTCAAGCTTCACAAATTTCTAGTTCTGTTAAAACTTCGAATAATTTAGCGAAGGTTATAGGAATGAAAGGCGCGGTTACGTTCGCGCTTGCTTTGCACATGTCAATCGAAAATGAGACAACCAAACGAACGCTGTTAACGACGACTCTATTCATCATACTCTTTACGATCGTTTTCCCCAGTGGTTCGACATTACCTCTTATGTAGGTTACTACCCCCTTCAAGATTTCTTTCGCAATTATTTTTTTTCAAGAACGATTAATTGCGGTGATCTGAATTTACGCCCGCTCTCGTAAGCAAAATCCACTTTTGAATAGAACCACTAAACGACATGCGGAATAGAGGGATCTCTTTTCCCTACTTAGAGAATGAGCTTTCTGTGGCTTATGTCTTGATCGCGCCCATATCATTTTGATTATGGAATTCCTATCGCTAATCGAACGCTTCTGCCAAAATTGCACATGATAAGTTCGAGAATATATTAATAAGGCATAGCATGGTTTCACACGGCGGCGCGACGATATGTATGATACAAATTATTTGGCATAATTATTGTATAACATGGTATAGTAAAATTTGGTATATATATGGTATGATGTACGGTATGGTATAAATACGGCATAGCATTCTAGACCGGTGGCAAGTGTTGAGGAGAAAGTTCTGAAGGCGGGTCGCCCCAATCCACGTGAAACTGAATTAGCTGATTTGTGGTGAGGATGAATCTTCGGCTAGACCTTTCCCTCTGATTCTTGTATGCAACTCTTTAAGGAATGCACTGCCCCCCGATCCGTCTAGCTCTAAAATGTGATCGTCGCTCATCTCCTCTATTTCGATATAACAGCATCACATCAACAAAGAAACCCTCAAATTCATTAATTTGCCCTCCGCCAATCGATCGCTGAATAAATGCTCTGCTGAAAAGTCATATATGAACTAAGAAATAAAACCGACATTTATGAAAGGGATCATCTACAATTCCAAAAAGCGAGAATAAAACCAGAAACAGATGGCAGGAAACATATGACGTTCACATCAACATTAAAATTCATTGATAAAGCATAAAACATAATTGGGAATATATAAGGAGTTCATCCAATAAACTCTCCATCGACCTCTAGTATCTTAACTTAATTCCGGTAATATTCACCGCTTTTGAAAGCAACTCATCGAAATTTCAACCAGAATGTTCTAAAGAAAATCCATCCACTATACTAGCATCCGTTATCGTGAGGATGTGGGTCAGGAGGGGAGGTTTTTTTGAGTATTCCTTCATTACCATGAAAGCGACGACAACATTCTCCCCTCTCCCTTCCCTCTCCATCGATCTTCCAGATAGAACCACAGTCTCATCGATAACCTAAAAACTCATAGAATATCAAACAAGGGACGAAAGCTGAATTTCCCGCATTAATTAATCAGCAATGATATGAGAAATTCGTTGGTCAACACATAAATCTTCATCGGAACAATATGAATTAAAACCATGGCAGGAAACCACTAAAGCAAAAAAAAAAGAAAAGAAAAAAATCCCACGCAGACACCCCTTCCCCTCAAAAAGAAAATACCCACCCTCCCCCGTTTTTTTTCAATGACCGACAGCGAAATCAAAAGCATACAGATAAAACTTCTATTGAACGATAATATCATTGTCATAAGTAGTCTCTCTTAAGGTAAACGTAGAATGGCTGTTTTATATGGGGAACGAAATTGTTCGATGCGACAAATAGAATACAGCAGCACAATAAAAAAAGACGAAACCAATCATAAGACAAGTATATAAACCAGCTATACTCATCTAGATCGATCATCAAAATGAATCTCGCAGGATCAACGCATACTAATATATCGATCCTTGCATCACAAGTAACAGGATAAGATCGCTTGGAGAGGAAAACCCCAATCACATCCGAAAATCTTTATACATCAATAAATATATCCTCACTACGCGCTATATTACTAAGGTTTTCTAGTCGATTTCCAATGCTATAGAAAACAATCCAAAAACTAAGATCCTTAATGGATGGAATAGACTTCTAGCTTATAATTCTATATCACACACTTATCGCGTACAACAACAATGGCAGCTTCAATCAAATTGACAGAGTAGATTTTGGACGCTTTAAAGGAATGAATAGGCCGACAATAAAAAATAAAATTAAAAAAAAATGAAAGTAAAACTCGATAAAAAGTTTGGCGTACAATAATACGAAAGAAATCAAATAAAATAAAGTTGCATTTTTCTACAATAAGGATCAGCTCTTTAGATGCAAAATTTGTGAAATCCTTTACCACTACGAACCCACCTCTATGCTCATCACTTCCTTAACTCTCTCTCTCTCAAAAAACCTCCAATAAACCTTTAATTAACTTCACCAAGGTAAACAAAAGCCAAAATTTTTTGCTATTGTCTGTATTCAACGATCCAAGTGAACTCCATTTAAAAAATACTCTCAAAAATATGAAGGTGAAAATACTGTTAGATTTGAACCAAAAAATATGCAACCACCTACCGTTTTTGTCGCTTTCCCTTATCTACACAGCAAGGCAACCTAGTGGCATTATTTGATAATATTTGCATATAGCCTAGTATGTATGTTCATCTTCTTTGCATTTACTATTTGTTTACTGTTATCAATTCTAAATAAAACAAAGAAAAACCTTTCTCCAATCTCCACAGAGGAAATTTGCAAAAAGACTATAAAATGCAACAGAAGTTTTTCGGACCGAAAAGCCACTTTCCGAAAATAATTAAAACAATATAAAAAATTCCTTAACGAACAGCACAGCATTAAAAAAAAAAACATTTCATGAACAAAGATACTTCATCCGCCTTAGCGCAAACTCCACGGTAGATGGACGGAAGGAGGCGACAGGCGCCTAGAGGAGAGGGTATACCCTTAAAGAAGGAGCTATGTCCGGATAAAGGTCCCATCCGGCGCGGCACAGAGGACATTTTCAATGGTTCACCGAGGAGCAGCCAATCGACAATGGCGAACGTCTGAAAAACAAAACTCAACTCGAATGCACTCCTAATAGATCAATTTCAAAATGCGTCAGTAGTTTGGCTCAATCCCAACATTTAGCCGCACGCCATTCCCTAGCAACACTAGACGTGACCTTAAGTACCAACTGAACAAATTATATACTTCTAAGATGTTTGAAGTTAATAAAATAAATTCACAGCAATTAGGCGTATCCTGAAAGGAAGGAGATCGTCTGATGGAGATTCTCCAGTTGTTAAGAATTTCCTACCTCCTTTCAACTGATGCCTGTGGAAATTGTTGAAAATTACGTGGATTATGTGGAATTAAAAATAACAGTAAAACAACAGAAAATTTACCTTTGCTGACGTAACTCCACATCTGTTGAAATTTTTTAATTAACTGAATCTGATTTTGTACGTTCTAAATCCCTATTTTCTATCAATCTCTTGGCTTATTAAATAACATCTTTTCTCCTACCAGTACAACAACATTTCGAAAATACCCCACTCTCCGCTAAGTTCAAGAATCATATTCCAGGAAGTAATAAGCACATCTATTCAACTCAGAGATGTTATTGGTGCGCCTCCATTCCATAACACATTTCCTGCATCCGATTAGTTGCCTACAGTTGAGACATCCCATCGGTTCATCCGGCTGCTCCTCATAGCAAATCATACAATGCTGACCAGGTGCTAATGGACGATATTGTCGTGTATTCGCACGTCGCTGATAACGGCCACCGCCCCGTAGAGGTGTGTTGCACCGTACTGCCCATAATAACCAATAAACCAAATGCATAAACTTGCTGCCACTTGGCAGTTAGCAAATTTTTAAATTCCAATGCGGAAAAACTTAAAGGTAGTCCAAGCCTATGAAGGAAAAGGCTATTTGAGAAAGCCCGGGATGGTGGCTGGCACGACATGTGCTTTTGCGCTTCATTTCACCGCGACAACTTGTTACCCAAATATCCAAAAATAATGGGAAAACACCTGGAAAACTCCTCGAGCAAAAAAAAAAACGACCATGTGCATCAATCTACGGGTCAAAATTGTTCCTTCTTAGACCACACGTATCTGTATTTTGTTGAACGAAACTAATTTGCAAATTTTACGATACATTTGAATGTCGTTAATGAATAACACTTGGTCGAGAATGAAATTAAGCACAGCTGCAGATATATATATATATATATATATATATATATATATATATATATATATATATATATATATATATATATATATATATATATATATATATTGCAGAAAGAAAATTTCCCTTTTCTGCAGAAAGAAAATTTCCCCACTGTTCTCTTCACAAAAAAAAAAAGAACGAAGAAACGGAAAAGATTGGGCGACAGGGTGAAAACAAGATAAAAGAAAGACGGTGAGGGAATAGATGTGATGCCTATATCATTCCTCGTCCCCATTTAAAATCACCCTCCTCGTTCATAACCGACGAAGACTACAATATGGGGGATTGTTATGATATTTCCTCAAGAATTCAATGTAATTAACATTTTACAAAACTTTTTATCCCAAGGAATCCGAAATTAAAAAGCCGAAAAAAACATAAAACTTTTTTACCTCAAAGAACTCAAAATAAATAACGCTAACCGCGACGAAACTCCGGCTAGAGCATCAACTGCAACACGGCGTGGCGAATTCGCGTTGCGAGCTGTCGTACGACTATCTTCATTAAGCGCATACTGTGCACGCCTAATATTTGCGTTCCTGCAATAGGGGGAAGGAGAATCACATATATAATAATAAATACCAGCTGTAAAAATGAGAGTTGTAGGAACAATGGTGAACAATATAATCATTGATAACGATACTAATAACAATAGCAACGACACAATAATATCTTTTCACTTGTGTTCATTGGTGAGACATGAAAGACAATAAGACAAAAGAGTCAGTTCATGAAGAATAAAGAAGGCAAAGAGGAAAGCAGGAAACGGAGCGAGGAAAATAAAAGAAGCAGAACACTTCTCCAAACGTATTAAAAACCTAACCAAACTTAGTTACCACTGGAAGGTGAGAAATAAAATTATTGAGAACATATTGTTATAAAACTATCAGCTAAAATGAATCATATTTTTCAAGCCTTTATCAGCTCCTAAGCTGTAGTCATCGCTTACTCACTTTCTAAAACCGTAGCTATCAGAAAGAAAGTCTCAACGGCGAAATCGATTTGGGCGACGGACTTGGCCCAAAGGCTCGGCTTTCAGCCAAACCCATGAAATGACTCATTCCCATCAAGCAAACACAACAAGCTAATGAAGCATAAACAACATTACCATGCACATAATCACAGGCATGACCTCTCTCCTTCTTTCCAGCTGAACGCTAACTTCAACTAATAAACTTCCGCTCGGATGCCTCAGGCGTTAAAGTGCTTCGTGCAGCAAGCTTCCTTGACTTTATCAGCAAAAACAAACTGAGAACTACTACAACACACTATCCTCATGTGTTCAACATCGTAACGTCTGGAAAATGGAAAAAATGTAAATAATTCTGTTATCTAACTTCTGTATTACATAGACTATCACTCTTTGCAATGCAAAAAACATCACTGTTACTTAACCCGTTGCCTCGCAACACTTAGCTCCTAGATCATAGGTAGTAAGACCTATGGAGGTTTTATAGCTCAAAGATGAGGCAATTTAAAGCTAACACTTCGACAATACCTCAAGATGACAAAATATTAGTGCAGTTTCAGGCAAACACCTCAGGTAAAAAAAGGTACCAGCATAAACACCTTCAGTCGACACACTCATGGTCGCACTTCAAGATCAAAGTAGCTACACCTATGCAAAAATTGAGTAGATATTTGCATAAATAAAACAGAACGGACCTGCCAACACATGTATCAGTGGCTTGTGCCGTTGCCGGTCTGCCAGTATGCACATTGTGCGACTCTTTATCATCGCTCAGTAACGCTCTGCCTCTCATGTTTAGTGCTGCTATACCACTCATACTGATAGGCAGCCGTCCCGACGTAGATCTCGAGAGCTGGCTTTCAGCCACTCGAACTGTTTGTGCAGTGCTGTAACCCGAGCAATGGATTGCAGGTGTTCTACTCCGACTGAAGGCGTATTGGTCAGGTCGGCAATAACTGCGGATTCCTCGCCCAACGCAACCGAACCTCTATGATCGGATCCGTCTTGACCCGTCCATGCACCGTTATGCCAGTCAGAGCGTCGACAACGTTGTGGCTGAGCTGGAGGTGTGAGCGGAAGTGCAGAAACTTCCTCAGCTACAACTGAAGAATCATCAGTCACAATTGTGCGCCTACTATTGCAACCCCTTTACGTTCTCGATGTCTCTGGTACAATGCGCACTTCGTTCACTACTTCAACGCGCGCAGATCTCGATGAATGGCCTAAAATGAGTACTTTTAGTTCGTTAATGAAGGAATCGGCTCGCAAACTTGCGTAAAGATTTTAAAAACATAAAATTAACATCGTAATGACAAATATCCTTCACGCCTCACCCAAACTTGATGGAAGAGCCAAAATCACACAAGATCCGTGGCATTAAAAGCACTGACTGCATCAAGATTGAATCGGGCACCCTATGCAGCAAGAAGCGAAAAAAGCTTTTAAAATGCATCAATAAACTTTTGTATCCAGAAATTTACGCACTGAAAAACTCAGTCGAGGTAGACTATCAATTCGAACACGGTTCAAACGCCATTGCTGGGGTTGCATTTCAGACTCTACGTTCACCTGCGAATAACGACTATTAAAAATCGATGATATTTGCATAAGCATTCGATTATCTGACCATAAAATTCCATACTTCACATAGCATCTGAATATACATTAAATGCGCACTTAATATGTAAATATATATTAAATGCTCTCAATATGAACAATTTAGTATACTGCGAGAAAAAGTACTCCTTCAAAAATCCCTTCTAACTTTTAGAGGAGGACGAGGTAACCCCATACTAATAAAAACCTTTCCTCCCTCTCTTTATTCATAAACCTCGAAAAAATTGGCTTAGTTTAACAAATTCAACGCAATCAACACAATGCTGTAGTTTGCCAAAAATTCCACAATCTAAAATTCTATGGAATCTACGACTGCTGAAGCTTTTTCGAAGAGTACGGTAGGAATATACTTCACAGGACGAAATTACAGCGTAATTCAACGAGAACCGTAAGATCGCATCTTTTTGAATGCCAATCCCCATTGAATACAGGCCTTAACTGAATGATCTGAAGAAAAAAAACGCACATAATTTATGAACAATCCCCTTGCTTCTTGAAATTTGGCGGATATAAAACAGGGGAATTAGCGAACTCCATCTCTTCGAGGAAAACCTAGTTTTCCTATCTAATTTCTTAATTTCAAGTGTATGTGGATATTCCTTCCTCTTCCTCCCGTCGCTAACTTTCAGCTCTCCATTGCAACTGCCAAAAAATCGCGATTTCATAAGACTGAATCGAACACCCTTAGAAAAAAAAAAACTAAAAGAATATGTGCATTTCAAGTAAGCCTCTTCCAACGCTTATTTCAAAAAAAAAAAAAAAAAACCTTCAAAAACTTGCGAAACTCAACTCACAATCGGCAAAACGACAGCCAAAAAAATTTTTTTTTAAGGCAACGCATGTGAAGTGAACTGAAGCCCCTAAAGAAGAGACCAAAGCACATCGGAAATATTTTTTTTACCTATTCCATAAACTTATGGAAGTAAACTTATGGAATAGGTCGTCGATTCAGAGTTTTGAAAGTATGGGGAGTAAACGACGAATAACCTTGAAAGATGAGCCTCTAAAGTAAATCGAGGCTTTCCAATATAAAGTGAATGAAACGATCGGTGAATTCTTTGAAACACAACACACTTCGTTCAAAAACAATCGAGCAGCAAAATTTACACCAGCTGCTTCCTACGGTACGGCAAACAAACAAGCCGAAAACTACTTTCAAGCATCTCATCCAATCTCTGCCTGTCTTTCGCGACTTTTGAGCACCTATCCACGAACCTTTCGTAGAAAGCGGTAATCTCGATGCTGTCTAGTGATATCATTTGCATGGCCATAATGGTAATCTCTTCTGGCAAAAAAACCTATCGCTGAATTGTTTCTAGGGTTTCACATTTTCCTTCTTTACTTCGAAATCGTTTGCATACAGATTAAAAATTGGCTGCAGGTAGCAGCCGCCTATATATAACTTAGCAGCATCATTATTAACCCACCGTTGAGCACGCTCGTTATCTGCACCTTCTTTAAGTCTAGGCATGTCAAATCTCATGTGCTTTACCAGTACCACTTTGTTCAGTAATAAGTTCTTTTCAACAGGTAACATCAACACCTGTCATAGTAACAACTGCATGTTGACTGATAAGAATTTAAACAACTACATGTCGGCTGATAAGAATTTAAATCTCATCTGTCAGCTAATCTTCGCAATGATAACTGACTGACGTTATCAACCGCTTCAGATTAACACTAATTCAATGTCCTTCCTAACTCTCTACTCAGGTAACGGGAAAAAGAAATATAAACACTTAAATACCTGAGCGATCCGGACTTGCATCCGGAGTTGACTGTAGTGAGATACGACGTACGACACGCTTTCGACGACTTCGTCCGACCGGGCTTTCAGCGGAATGACCGTCTCCAGCATCATCTAACCAATCCCCAAGTGTTACCGGCATCACGCATAAACCCATGATACCGAGCTTATTTATGTCCTTAATTAAGAAACTTCACCCAACAGCATAAGCATGTCAGAGTTAATAAAAACCAACGAAACGCCCTCTAACGAACGCGAAAGGGAAGCATATAGCACTTAATCCAACCGTAAAATTTCCACAACCCCACTGTGCTCAGTAAAACTTCACTCATAAAGCGCGCTGGGATTCGCCATATCTCTGCATACCAACAACTACTAATGAGCTCGTGCCTTCTTATCTCCAAAAGTTTGCGAGGATGTGTTAACTTTTGAGTTCAACTAATAGATCAAGAGTAAGGCTCATTACCAAAACACCTTACACTTGTTAATAACACTCAAGGTACCGGACTTGAAGTCCTAAATAAATATATTGCCTTCTAGCGTCCTAAATAAATTGCCTTCTACTGCCATGCAAGGGTTTAAATTTTCTTAATTCAGTCAGTACATCAAAGATATGGGGTAGTATTATCAAATAACTCATATTATTTAGAGCATTTGAGGTGCTAATAAAAAGCTTCATCAAATTCATTCTCGTTTTCAACAGATCACAAGATCAAAAGTTCACTTTTTCTGATGTGTAGATGAATTTCGATTAAGAAATCCAAAATATCGAGGATATTAAAGACCCTGAACAAAATCTTGTAAGGAATCTGTTCTCTATTCGACAATAAATTGCTGGATAGATTTTGCGTCAGTTAGAGGTTACGGACGTTATAAGAGAGAATCGTCCAGTTTTTCCTCTGTCAAAAATAAACCAAAACATGTCATAAGTTCCGGAGTATCCCAAGTAAGAAAAGACAGAAACAAACATGAGATTCGCTGGATGATCGTCTGCGAGTTATCCTGCGTGAAGGTGCTGTCATCAACGGAGAACGCTGCGCGTTTGAACTCAAAAGGTGTCTGACATCTCTCTCAGATGTCGAATCAGGTGAAGATTGAAAAGCGGTGCAACGCAACCGAGGAGTCGAAGGCAATTCATCCAAAAATCCCGTATCGAATATGTCCTCCATTCCGAGCTGAAATTTCATTACTAAGTATAACTGTAGTAATGATCGGACCATCAAGCAAAACGTCTTCTCGAAGGCATATGCACATATATAAATGCATGTACATGAAGGCATTGATAAACGCTCAATTACTCGAACGAATCATATGTTTGAGCAGTTTTTGCACTCTCCTTCCCCTCCCATTAATGTCGAGCATTGCGAAAGGTTGACTTTGCAGACTTCTGACCAGACATGTGCAACAGTTTGGATTAGTGGGCATATGTTGTTTACTGGTGAACATGAATTAAGAGTTGAGATCTGTAGAGGTATCTTAAACTTAGGTTGATGTGCTGCTTACCTCAGGTGGGATAAGTGAAGCTGTCAGCCGGAACGTTTACGAAAAGGCACGCTGAAGCCTCCGTTGCAGATAGAGTAAATGATACATGCTGTTTTATGTTATACTCAAATTCTTCGCATCCGGAATGGATATGGGAAGAGATACGTTACTGTTAAAGTAGACTTGTCCCAATTGAAACTAACACTTTTCTTCAAAGCCGGGAGAACGAAAATCGTGATTCGCCAGAGATAAAAAAAAAAAACGTCTTCATATCTCAGTTATGTTCAAATATTTGATTGTTTCGCATCTTCTGTCCTTTCTGACAAGGCGGAAAGATAATGCAATACTAGTTGTAGTACTTCAGGCATTCTAGTACAAGTATTCTAGTAGAAGCTTTACATTTTTCTATTTTGGGTTCGTTTGCTATTTCTTTTTGAGCCATAACATGGAAGAGAGACGATCAATCGATTCTGAAGACTGCAGAAAAGCGTAAGCCCTAAATATGATTCTTTCGAAACTGTTTCATTTGGAGGAAAGGTTCTAGTTAACATCATCCGATAAACTGCCTTTTCAACTGCTATTTTTTTGTTTTCAAGCCTTAACCATACGAATTTTTAGCAATGAACAAAACTTTTACTAAAACATTGAGATATTGGCGTTAGAATTGAAACTTTTGCACTTATCCCACCTTAATTGTGAATTTTTAAGGATCACTTAATGAGAATTTAAGTATTCGTAATTCTAAAAATGTAACCCATTAGGTATAACTTGAGTTCATCTAATTTGATAGATTCTTTTAAATTTTCATAGCCGCAATTTCTTTTAAAATTTATTTATGATGTCAAATCAGCGCTTAATCAAAGCGTAATAATAAAATAGTCGAATGCGTTGCAAAAAGCATGATAAAAACAAAAAAAGTGCTGTTGCAATATCAAAAGCGAGCATTAAATGTTTTACATCTTCTTCGAAGAATACCTCTCAAAAGCTCGTTATGCGGGTTGTGGGCATGCCAATGCAGTCTTCGTCTAGTTTTCGTATTCAAGGGATCTCGTACTGGGTAAAATTTCACGGTCGCAAACTTCCACAATAAAGGTTTTTACCTTTTCTATTGACGGAAAAGCTTTGGCACTTAGTAGGTGGAACTGCAGCGCTGTTAGGGGTTCAAATACTCCAAAAAGAATGTGGATGCCAGCTTGAGGTCACAGTTAATAGCGGGAATGTTGTATGTAAATAATTTCCAAGATTCAGAATCAGATCCACACAAGGTTCAAAGCCCAGAGGGATAATTTTCAAGTTAACGTCTCAAATGTTACGAATGAAGCAACAATTACATACAGTTTATCCCAGCAAAGTTCTAGGATGCCTGCAAAGCGGTCTCAACTATTGTCAGGTTGTATGTTACCGGTGATCTAACCATGTAAGATCGAATCCGAAAATCCTCTTTTAAAAAAACCCACAAATTTTCTTTTTTTTTTGCTCATTTTTCAAGTGCGCCCACATAATTTACCCTGTATATAGTAAGTGCAGCATGTAGAAACATTGATAGCACTGATAAGTGGTATTCCACTTTTTTTATATTCTTGTCACTTGTCGATAGATAAAATTATCCCTCTCTTTGAAGGTGCGGGTGCACCATATTGCATCATCTGATCCGTCGATTCAATGAATTTCATATTGTAATGTCACTATACGCTTAGTCCTCACCTATTCGTTACCTTTTACTTTAAAATTTTGTCCCCTTTAAAGCTAAGAAACTATTACGCAAATGTTAATAGGTGTGAAGATTTTCTATCAGATGATGTTTGAAGTATTTGTTTAATGGAGTTTTCCGTATGCAGGTAAGAATGTTATTCGCGTGTTGCAAGAAGAGTAGGGAATATGCCTCGTGCAGAGAGTGATTTCATAGCCCATTCCAAGGACGGCCATGGATGCAGTGTCGTCAACAGCAGGGAGTTCGTTAAAAAGGACGACATATCTGATTACGAAAAAGAACTACTTTCCCAAAGGATACGTCAGTTTGGCTGCCTTTGGAGAATATAGAGGATTTCACGAGTATAAGACGCAAACATATACCTGCCCACACACCTAAGAGCACCTGTCATTAAACTTTCAGAGTTCTGGGTTCTGATTACCATTATTTGTTTGGTCATCTCGATATGAAGACTTTTATGGCTGTTTGCTAATGGAACGACTTTGGTTTTCTTTCTGTTATAAGCGGTCATAACTACAACTGAAGACGAAGTTTGCACCTACGAAAAATTGATATCAGCAACGGCAGCTGCTTGGCCCGAGATAAATCCGGCTTAGTTTCACTCTTTATCATAGACGAAAAATAAGGCCAGGATAGCTTTCGAAAAAAGGTCATGAATTCAACAACACAAGCTCTCTTTCCTACTATCATATTAGCTTATCGCCGAATTAAATTTGATATCAAATTGCAGTTTTCTGATTCCGCTGCTGCTATGCCTCATTCACATATATCAAGAGGAGAGCAGAAATAGGCTTTTGAGTTAACAATGGCGCTCTCCCATTTGAGACGACCTAAACATAGTTGAAAATAAAATGTCTAAGAACTATACCCGATGATACTTATTGTCATTAAGATGAACTGAAGTGACAGTAGCGATGAGGTGATGCTTAAAATATGGTGCTATATGATGCGCATGATATACATCTTCAAAGCCCAATTTACAAGTTAGTTGTGATATTTTATGCAGAATGCAGATTTCGTACGTACAACAACTTTGCACATACTTCACATATGTGATAACCAAATTGTTTCAATTTGAATTAAAAAAAAAAAGTGAACTTGATTTGACTCTCCATTGCAAGTATGCATTTGTCTACGCGTGACGTTGTCTCTATTTGTGTATCCGCGTTTGTGTGTCTGAGAGTCTCAATAAGAGAATGATTAAGCTGGAGGTGTGAAATTCGATGGGAACAATCCAAACCAAAAATTAGGACTCCTTTGCCTACTTTCGAGTTTATCCACTAGTACTTAGTTGAATATTCAAATTTTGCTTTGCGTCTTTCACGGCCGTTGACTCACATTTTACGTGGTCTCTATGAAAAAAATGAATCATTTTCTAGGATTTTTGTACTTATGTAAACGTTGTTTTGGTTATTGTTTTCACGCTTGGCTGCGTATGTCTTATTATTTTGGTGGAATTCATGGAATTTGTTCTGCTAATGAGGAAGGCTGTCAGTGCATATGCCGCATCCACCCATCTAGCACACTTTCTGTCGCTTCCGTGAACTATGCATGGGTCAAAATGCGCAAACACTGTTGATTAAAATAAGTGGGAAAACGCGCCAATGAGACAGTCGCGATAAGCGCTTTCCCCTTCAAGATAATCACTTGCCCAAATGCGCAGAATTAATGGTGTAAAGCTTACAATAAGTTTCCCCACGCAATCCGCTGATTATGGGAATCCTGAACCGAATAAATGACGAAGCGCGCAAGAGCGGTTGGCACAAAATGCACTTCAGCATCCCACCATGTCATCAACAACTTTCGCGATTAACGACTAAAAGAGTGAGATATGCAAAAAACTGCCTCCATGTTTTGTGTGATTTGTCTGAACAAATCTACAAGATATTCATTTTCCAATTATTAAAATATATACATTTGGCGTGGCTAAATGTTCATATCCCCTCTAAAAGTTGATCAACTTTTCCGAAATAGGCTGTATGTGGTCATCCCATGGCGTACAGTTGGTATCCCCCGAACTGCATTATCCTATCGTTAATGTTCTTCGGATTGAAACTATTGGGTTGACTGATACGCACAGATCAAACATCAGCATAACGCACTTTTGCAGAGAATATTTGCACTAGCATATAAGAGCTTATTGCATCTAGCAATTTTATGCTCGATAACTGATAGAGTGCGTGATGGATCGTCGTGGAGTTGAGATTGGGGACCTTTCTTCCTCTATTATACCTCATACCCGTCAGAACTCATCATTCCCGCTTTTATCGTTGGTGAGTTAAGACACCTGACACACGTGACACACCTGACAGAAAGGCACATAGACAAGAGCAATCTCATATATACATACTAAGGACAAACCGGAACGAGGTAGAGGACCGGGAGGGAAGCGAAACTGGAATCCTGAATTATTTCAAACGATCAAGACACAACATAACCGGAACCGAAGCAATTCCATCAAATATTTCAGCTGATTTGAGATTCCTCAAAGATAATATCAACAAATGGAAAATGCTTTCGAATATTGTTATGTGCACTTCCAATCCATTTCTAATGTTTCACCGCTTGGAATATTGTAACGCATATAATGGTCATCTAGTACGCTCAAATAGCAACATGAATATGGAAGGTAAAACGCGACAAATGATAGAAATACCAATGGCATCAAACGCACATAAACGGGACAAAATTATAAATGAGAGAGATGAAGAAACGATGACTCGAAGTTGAAACGCACGGCGATGGCGTAGTCAGGACTGATCAACAGATGAAGAAACGATGACTCGAAGTTGAAACGCACGGCGATGGCGTAGTCAGGACTGATCAACAAGAGCATTTTTTGACTGTTTTTTGAAGAGTAAGAGCATCAAGCCGGGAGTACGGCTGAAAATACTTTTGTGTGACACGTTGCTGACCCTTAAAAAGGAGTTTTTGGCGCAAGTGGCTGCAGAATTGACATAACCTTTAAAGTTGCTGTAACCGTCACTGAGAATATAGTAATCTGATAAAGAGAAGAGATGATTGATCCGAAAATAAGAAGTCAATAACACCAAAAATTTAGAAGTCCATGACTGAGCCATGTTAGAGAGGAGCTTGATCTACCATTTATATCACTTCTGATAACATTCAGCACATAATAACCAGCATGCGCTCATTTCCACATGTTTTCTAAGGCATTAGCATAACGGATACTATATTCTCAGTGACATAGATTTTTGCATTAATAGCAACACGTTCTAAGACAGCAAGCTTTATGTAAGAAGTCTATATAAGCACAACAACTGAAGTGACTCGAGATGATCGTCCATCCCCGCAAGAACATTTTAACTACGAGCAAACGGGATCCGGCAAATCCAGTTATCACGTCCTTCAATCAACGTTTGCCACTATACTGTTACCATTACCGCACTGCAAGCATTTTGCGTTCGGTCATCATTGTCTTCAATCGAATGGTTCACTCTATTTGCCGCAGGCGCCAAGATGAAGTAGGACCTCTTCTGCCACTCACTAGCGCGATTACCAAGTGGGTTCTTAATCCTCTTAAAATAGCCCCATTTCAGATACTAGGCAAAAATCCTGGACAGAAAGCTGCAGCCGAAAGTGCGCCAAAAACTGAGATGTTTCGATTGGCCGCGAGCATGAATTTGCCATAACACCACCCCAAAACGCTAATTTACAGAATGTTATGAATAAGTTGGAAGCACACCGATTTACTGAGGGTTTGTATGAGCAAAATTTCAGCAGTAAATATGGAAAATGACAACACTGTTGGAGTGGGTGGGGGGAAGAGCGAGACATGCGCTTTTCAACTTCTCTCATCAGAAACCGGTTTGACATACTACTAAGAAACAATTCTTGTGTTATGTCGCCTTACCTTTCTAGTGTGTCAGCTCCTAACCATTCGCACATTCAGCTGGCAATCAGCCAGCCTGATCGGTCATTTCGAAAAAACAGCTTAAAATGCGATAGCAAAATTTGCATAATAGTTGCTGTCATTTTGCTCGTACAAATCCTCAGCAAACGACTCATTTTTTACCATTTGTTTGCTCAGAATCTGAAACCTATCATAACTTCCCTCAAATTTGGGGAGTTAATTTGAAATTTGTTACGAAGGGGCTAACGCTTACTCAGAATATGCGCAGCAAATTTGATGCGCATTTCTTAATTCTAACTGTAGCATTTTAGAGTTGGAAGTAATAGATAAAGAGATGGGCATATTTCTATATATGCACATGTGAGATAACATATCGTAATAATTTGCCTTTGCAAGAATCTGCAAAGCGTGTATGACAGATTTTGTATTTTCAATAATTCGGCCTCAAATTTTGTTTTTTGTTTTGAATGAGAGAAAATGGGCCTCTGAAAAATATTTTGCTATTTATCATGCGAGAAGAGGGCTTAATTTCAGAGTGGAGCGTTGATCAATGCTTGCGCCACGTGGAAATCGACTGAAATTTTTTGCACTTTGCGCTGCTCTCACTTGTCTTTCAAACTTTCAGGTAAGCCGTTCCTTTTGACCAAATTCCTTCCCTATATTCATAAGAAATACGTTTTTAGGTGGCAGTAGCAAGGAATAATTCTTTTAAATCCGCATTTTTCAACTCCAAACTGGCATGCATTTATATGGATAGAAAGTAGCAAACACAACTGCATGCAAGCCATAGCCCCTAGCAATGCGCAGTTGGAACAGTGCTTAATTATTGACGTTGTGTTAGATAAGGGACGCTGAAAATATCGCTGCATATTGGAATGCCACGCTTTTTGTTGAATTAGCTTTGAATATAATTTTTCTGGCGTTATCGCCAATTTAAATTTCCACTACCAAGAATGTCTTTTCGTTCTATAGGCAGCAATTTCACTACTCTAAGTTAATAAACCTGTTTAGAAATCAAGAAATAGCCGTCGTGGACAAGGGAAGTTCAGCGTTCTTGCTTGTTGTACACCTGAAGAGCTCAAGAAAGAAAATATAACACTGATATTAGGGAATAAAACTCCTAGTGCAGTTTTCAAACGACGGATTATTCTGGAGTATAGGGATGATTTAGAGCGCTCGTTTTTTGTTTCTGAGAGCTTTCCAAGAGAGAGCTAGAGGCAGGTGCGTTTTGCATTCTTTCCTTGCAAATGCACCTGCAATTTCGACAGTTTATTACAGAATTTGCAATCTCAGCTCAATTATTGTATGTTGATAAACAGACGCCCTATAGCAAAAAGCGAACAGGAGCAGATTGCATAGATGTATACACACACAGATACACACACAATAAACCCGATAACGCTAAAAATATAACGAGTCATGTGAATATCACGTGATAGGCCGATTGATCGGAATCGATTGTGGCAATTCTGGAGCGCTAACAATCGATAACATTTCCTGCTGTCAATCGATAATATCTCTAATTTCATGCAATAGGTCCCAGAAAATTGTGAAACTCACCGTTCGCTGCTGTTATATTCAGAAAGCACATTATATTTTGCTAGAAATTTCGCAACGAATGCTCTCTTGATTGTAATAAATAAATGAAGAATTTATGTTTGTGGTTTCACTTATTATTAGTGTGAACAAAATGTCCACATTAACTAGTATAAAATCTGTGTTATATTGTCTTTTACGCTGTATACTTTAAACATGGCTAATTTCTTTGATTGGCTATTCCGACGGTTTCATAGCAATTTAAAGGTTATCAGAAGAGGATAGAGTTGTATTCTTCGTTGATTTGTGTTATTTTTGTATTTCTACTTTTGCTGATACGTTTTGTCTATTGCTATATGGAAATTGGGCTCTGATGGCGCATCAGAGATCATTAAAGAATAGTTTAAGCGAGCATGATTTCCGATTCCTTTTATGAAGGACAGGCGAAGGACAGGCGAAGTGTGTCCCTCTCCCTTCCTCTCCCCCCTCTCCCAATCCCCTGATCCTTTGTTTCTTATAATTTTTATTAAATGGCTGGAACATAATTGTTTCACAACCTAATTCGTCATGGTGACAGCATAATTCACTAAGTGAAATTTATTGTAGAATATTCCCGAAGTCCTTATTTAGATCGGAAGCAACGAGGATCGTTCGATCAAGAGGATTCGTTTGACGCAGGGCGTCCAGCTCAGCCCAGCCGAGTGAGGAGTCACGTCCACAACCACCTCAGCAACAACTGTTGGCTGCCATTATCGATCAGTTTGCTTGCGATCTCATCGATGTACACGTCTTTCAAAATCTTTTCACAGCAATTCCAAGCTCGACTAAGTATTTCGGCAGCCCTCTCTTCCAATCTCTTTTAATTCTTTTTTTTTTTTTTCATAATCTCATCAGTAGGAAATCACCTATTACTTCAAGAAATTTTTCTGATGGTTTATTCATTTAGAATTATCGCGCGGCATTGCGTAAGCAAATAGAAATGCAGTTGGAGTTGAAAAGTTCTAGTCTAGTCGAAGGATTTTTATCAGCAGACATGAATCAATTTGGCGAAATTATTTACATGGGAACGGTGTCATTTGGTGATGACGATGAGTTGACCATGGTCATTTGCTTATCGATAGGTTGGTATCGAAAATAACATTTTTAAAGATTAGAACGTCGCTACCGCAGTAGGTGATACGTGCCTCGGAAGATACGTCTTTTCATCAGATGAGAGGGGGAGGGAAATGAGGGGTATAGAGGTCTTATGCGGAATGGAGAAAAAAATAGTATTTAATTTCATGAACGTTTACAGTTTATTTATTTCGACCCGCTATTTTAAGATTTCAATGATATTGCCTTTGAAAGGATTTTCTTCGAAAAGTTTTCATCACTTCTGTGGTTAATGAATAGTGAAGAAAGCGACCAATAGGATAAAGAAGTTTTATATGGGCGATTGCGCATCATTTCGATGTGTATAACTAACTTAGTTGCAGTGGAACTTCTCCTTCTGACTATAGTACATGGTTGAAAAGGATTAGGATTGAGCAATTTTATGGTTAGATCGCTCACTTAGCAGTTGTTTTGCAAGAAATATTATATAATTGCGAATTTCCGGCTTAATTTTTTCCAGATTCGCAAATCACTTGAGATAAAAGGTTCTTTGCATGTATTTATGAAGGGAGGGCATATATTTCTTATCTGGAAGCATAAGGCATTTATAAGGAAGTGGTCCCGTTCTTAGAAATGAGCATGAAATGGTTTTATGGAAGACACCAATATTTGCAATTTTGAAAAGCACGTGCAGAGGTAGGGGAAAGGCGCAATTGTGCAACAGTGTGTCCGCCTATCTAGAGAATGTTGTTTGGCATAAAAGAGAATATTTTAGGTGTATTGTCCTCTTTGTATCAACATTGGTTATATTGGAGATCACACCGAATATGAATTCGTGTGTGTTGAAACAAACGATCCCTAGCGATGGGGTAATTGTGCAAAAAGCTGAAGGCAAGGCGACGCTCTATCTGTGTAGTGGAGAGCGAATTAATTATTTTTCAGTTTATGTCACTTTTATTAAATTTCATTTAATAAACTTTTTTATCCGACGACTTTTTCCTGGTATTTTTTATCCGAGAATGTTGCGTATTTCTTCTGTGCTAAATGCTTCACGTAATTTTCCTTTTGTAGCCCCTGGGGCTTAGATCATTGGTAAGTCTGCAGAGTCATAAATGAAGTAATATGGTATTGAATGTCTAGTGAATGGAGCGAAGCATTTAGCGATAAATGAGCCTCGAACGACGAGCTTCAAAGATGGTTGGTGTAGTTGGCGACGTGCCCGAATTTAATGATCGAGGACTCTTGTAGCAGCTCTATATCGCTGGTCCAACCGCAAAGAATCCAAATGGGCAGTGCAAGGAGCGTGGTTGGTTATTTAAGTTTACGTTCCATGTTTTTTAAATATGGGGCATCGTGGTAGATTGCTATAGTCGCGTGTTTTAGGAGCAACTAATTTTTGGTATTAGCACTGCAGTGTTGCATCTAGTTAGTCAAAAACACCTCAACTTTTAGCACCAGGACTTCTCATGTTTTGAAAAGTACATGAGCAGTTAATTGCTCAGATGTATAGTTGCCGTCTGCAGAGGTATGCAGAAACATTTTGCGAAGTATCTTTGGGGAGCTAAGCGCATTATCTGTGTTGCGTATGTTGTGCTGTCTATAAAACATATCGATTAATGCGATTTTTAATATTTCTTCGCATCTAGGTTATAAAGATTTGGGAGGAAAGGATGGCCAGAAGGAGGGGGGGGGGGGGGTGAATGGACAAAGTAGAGCGGTGAGAAGCAGAATAATTTTTTAGTGTCATACGAGTATTTTTATGGTTTCCTTGACGATGTTATCTGGTGCCTTTATTCTCGGATGGGATTTTCGAAGCAATGGAACACCTAAATCATGATTTATCATTTGCAATTAATTCTTGACCAGCGCTATACGTCCTGGACCACACCATTTACGCTCACCAGTCTGATAAGTTTGGTGAGAGTGAATGTGTGTTCACTGCATTTCTGTGTGGCATGATCCAAGAGCCTGGACAGGAGGACGGTGTTGGGTGTTGAATCTGTCTGGCTGTGGGTCCTGAATGTCTCTGGCTGTTAGAATTCTTCGAAGGGTTTGTTAATGGTTAAATGCGGTGATCACTCAATTAAAATGTTGGGGGTTATTCGAATGCATTCCATGTAAATTTCGCGGTCTCCGAGGGGCAAAAGTGCGAAAACTTTGCAGCATTTTCTTTAGTTGTGTTAAAGGCGCGTTTAATTTCTTCTCCTAAGGCCAGAAATAAGGCCAAACTTACGGCTAAGCCTAAAGCGAAGCTTACGGCTCAGCCTAAGCCCAAGGCCAGAAATAGTTCCAAGCTTACGGCTAAGCCAAATCCTAAGCCTAAGTCCAACCTTACGGCCTAGGCTTAAGCTTGGCCTTAGGCTTGGGCTCAGCCGTAAACTTGGCCTTATTTCTGGCCTCACGGTTAGGCTTAGCCGTAAGCTTAGCCTTATTTCTAGCCTAGGCCGTAAGGTTGGACTTAGGTCTAGGATTTGGCTTAGCCGTAAGCTTGGAATTATTTCTGGCCTTGGGCTTAGGCTTAGCCGTACACAGGTTATGCTCAGTGGTACAGCCACACCAACTTTTCGCCACTATAACTTAGTCGTCTCTCAGATGAAAGTACCGAACGAACACAACCACATAGCCACATATATGCACATGCACACAGCGTATATATATATATATATATATATATATATATATATATATATATATATATATATATATATATATATATATATATATATGTATATATATATATGCAACGAATGAGAACGGATGTACGGATATACAGGCAACGGATGAGTTATCACAGGAACGCGTTCACGAACTGAATAATTGCAAACAATACGCAAAGCTGAAAAGCTAAAATAACAATCCCGGACGAATCAACTCGGCGTACTGACAGAACACAGGCTTTTGAACAACTATAAGACAAAAATTCACCCATAAAAGAAGGAATGAAATCAAAAGCGTGCCGAAATAATGCAAAGACCCGAACTTAAACACCATTTCTTCAAGAACCCAAGTATTTTAATGCCTCCAAAGGAAAGCTGCAGATTGAGATAATTTTAATGCACAATTAAATTTATCAAGATAGCTTCATGCCTGGAACTTTAAGAGGTGGAAATTGAAAGTGCATGTGTTCTCGCCTTATGTAACTGCAAATATAGAAACTATGCACAAAACGGGGTAAAACAATTAGAGATATTAGTAGTTTATAAACACGTGAACAAGATAATTTCTGAGTAACAGAAAGCACTGACTGGCACCATGTCTGGATAAAAGTTCCGGTCGCGAGTATTAGTGCAGAAGTACAAACGGGCAAACGTTGAGATTGAATTCTCGCGACTTTTTCGCCAATGCGCGTTTTTCCGAATCAGTTGACGTAAGATTACCCAACGTGGGTGTCGTCTCATTCATAAATGATAGAAGACCCGTTATTATCGTAGAGACCTAAAAAGCATAAGAGTTACAAAAACGGAGTAGACCACACGCATAAATATAAAACAAACTAATTAGGAAATGAACAAGCACCTAAAGACGTTCCCGTAATCGCAAGCCAACGCCAATACTGCAAGGTGTTGCACTTTTGTGACGAAAAAAGCGTATATCATGATTGCATGACTGCCTCTCAGCACAAAAACAGAACGCTACGCAAATACGAAGCAGACAGCAGCCATCACATTTCCATCTCCATGCCGAAATCGTAAATGCGCGGCTGCTCGCACTGGTCACATCACACAAATGATATATAACAGAAGGAAATGAGTACTGAAAAAGGCCACTTCCTTATCGTGCACTCTTTCATTTGGATTGAAAATCGTTGCCACGCATGCCTCTACATTTACATCCCAAGTTTAAATGTATTGATGCTTCTCCACGTTTCCCCGCCTTCATCTTCACAATAAGCGAAAGCGTCGAAGGAAGAGAGGAGTTTAGAGGTTGAAAGATTTAAACTTTCCTGCCTCCTTTCCCTGCCCTCTCCCTTCCCCACCCACCCCCCCCCCCCAAAACACAGTTAGGGCAGCACTTGCGGCCTCAAACTACCTCTGCAAACAGTGGAAACGATCCCATGTGGTATGACTGCACAATAAAAGAATACTCCTTGAAGTTTTATATCACTTCTTCGAAATCTCTTTCATGGATAAAGAATTGCGCGAAGTACGGAAAAAATGAGGGTACAAGAAATAGCTGAATTTAAAGACGGCTCCATCAGTATAACTGCTCGCAAAAATCAATGAAAAGCATAAAATAAGCTCCACTGCGTGCACTTACAAGTTACTTTGTGCCATGCAAAAACAATCTGCTTTCCACAAAACCATAGTAAAAGCTGATTTACATGAAAATAACGAACCGTCCATGCCGGATTCCACATATCGGGATGAAAATCGGAGATCAATAAGGAAAGGCGTGTGTTGGTCTGGAATCGGCCTGACGGTGTCAGCATATAAATTGCTAGTGGCTTGAAGGGGAAATCAGGCGGAAATACGAGTTTTCCGTGGTATACACCGCCTATAATTCAAACAGTTAGAGCTTTAGCATTATCACCTCAGAATCCCCAAACCTTTAACCTTGGTACTACTAAACGAACATCGGCCATGCAATAGCAATAACAACAGTGCCCATGTTTGAGTCACAACGAAAGCATATAATAGCTTATATGAAAATGCCATCCACACGCATCAAGAAAGAGCAACAAATTAAATGATGTATTCGAAATCAAAATAGGGCAACTGAAAACTGGTTCAATATAACGATCTGACAGATGCGGTGCTGAAATTACACGATTTAGGAGTCAATAGGGAGATGAAAACGATACGATACCAGTAGAATGGTAAATGGTGGTTCGTAGACTGCGTCAAACAGCAATTCGCAACGCAAACGGAACGGCACAAATGTCGAATTGGATGCAGTGGCAGTAACGGTTCACGATCGAAAGCGGTTTTTAACGAGTGTAGTCAGGTACGATTTCCGTGAAGAGAAGGAATTCATGGATCATTGCCAAGATGTGTAAAGCAAACAAAGAATAAACTTAGCCTTCATAGGGAGTTGAAGGAGCTCCACGAATAAAGTAGTGCCACTCAAGGATGTTGGAGTGGAGGAGTGCGGCCAGTACGTACGGAACCGGGTCCTGCAAAAAATATTTGGTATAAAGTGCACATATAAGACTCATTTAGCCGACTCGCCGATCCTCGCATTCTAAAAAAATTCTCCGATTTGCTGAGCAACGAAAAGCTCACGACGAAAGGCGATAATAAAGCGCTAGCAGAAACTTCACTCTTGCGAATGGCCAGAACTCCGCTGTCAAAGCGTTCAATTCCTCACACCGCTTACGCAACAGCAAGCCCAAAAACACTCATATGTGGAAGCCCAAACAAGACGAACATGCGCTTTTTGCACCTCTTAGGGTATTGTACCCATCAAAGAATGTCCTGCATGAATGTAGGGAAGAATAACGAAGAACGCCGTTGAATATTTACTCCCCGTGAAGTGACTTTCCCACTACCTAGTGATGATTGCAGCAGGTGAGAGGTGTGCTGATTGACGTATATATACGATCAGATGGCAGAAAATGGAAGAAGCAAATTAGTATCACCCTATACCAGTCTATAAGAGCGCAACAGCGTGTCTCTTGTCTTATACGTCGCTTGAAGAAGAGAGCAGCATTGTTCAAATCACATTCGTTGACAGGCACCGTCTAGTATTCCACATCTTGCATTTGCTGTCATCCTTTCATGTGTTCACATACACATACATATCGATCAACATCAAAAAACCCCGATCCACTATCGGTGGGAGTAGGAACGCCCTGCCAACGTTTACTGATCCAATCCTAAAGATGCCTCGTAGCAAGCTTTCGTTCGAAATGTTCCCGCACTATACTTGGACCAACCTCTACCTCTACGGACAGCTGCTCACTCTAAGTTATCATGAAATCGTTTAAATGGATGAGATGAGGCCGCAATCCAAACGCATGTCTTCAAAAGTTTCAGTAACATAATACCCTCTGGTGAGGATGACGCATTTATAATATTGAAACTGTCGTTGTTTTGTAAACCATTGTTTCATTAAATACACACATGAACCCACCTTTAACAGCTTTTGAGTAATCCTTCTTCAACCTGGCAACTGCAGTTACTGATGCTCCCACCATTCCGATCCGTCCTGCAATATAATAGCAGAAAATAACCATCGATCATTGCGTTTGCTTTATGCAAATTAATTTCGTTCAGAAGTTATTATCACCAACAGACATGTCAACGATCAACGAGCATGAATAATGACAAGGTTTACTGAAATTAAACAAGCCAACGTTTAAACAAGGAAAGCTGTAGCGATGAAAATAGAAGCAACTCACGCTGAGACAAGATACATACAACATTCACAAATATACATGGCTAATGTCTCCTTATGAGGCATTTTTTTACGAAAATCAGCATCGACACAGTATTAGGTAGGCGTGCTGATCGAGGAATCTCGATCTCCACATATGAACTTAGAGCACGCTAGAAAACTCTGAAACCTTCAACCTCCCGCCTCAACCGCCAAATGTGAAATGAGACCGGCGAGTTTCATACATCCCCTCGAATGACAACGAAGCCCATTTCTACAGACTTCTGATCTCACTGTGCATTATTTTTTTGCGTGAGTGCAATTGTTCTTAATTTATTGCGTCGTTTTGCGTTTTTGCTAACTTGCAGTTGCAAGGCCGCTAGAGCAAGAGTTGCAAGATTTTGTGGCTATTATTTACACCATGCGGCCACATCCCACTTCCAATGCGGTCGATCGACTTCGAAAGGAATTATAGGTATTTAAAGACCTGGATATGCCTGTTTTATCTGCCCGAAAGATTTGCCTGGATCTGTTTTTAATGCTTCATTCTACGCACGTCAGACATGCTCCAACGGTCAAACAATGAAAAGTCACCGAGTGCTGTCATTATTGCTTCCACATTTAGCACTGTGAAGTCTTCCTTTTAAGATCCACATAACAGAGAGTAAACGTTTTGACATCAAATCCCCATCTGCATTTCGACTTCTGTTCAAAAACGATCCTGAATCTGTTTTAGCACAAGCCCACTGTGATGATGTCGTCCCCTTGCACATGTAACCTATATCTGTCTCCCTGCCTGATACTTCTTACTTCGCAAGCATTGACGCTATCGTCATGAAATTTATTGATCATTTTAGATTACGTGTCTTAGGCATACAAAATTCCTAATTACATACCGCGCAAATTCCTAGTACATATGAAAATTATACCTGCAAAGAACGCAAAACAATAGGGACGAGCTGCTTGGGCTAGTACTTGGTTAGAGGTGAGGAAACAGACAACCGCCCGACTCGAATACCTACAAACTACACAACAAGCACCCTGAAGGCAATCACCTTGAATTTTGTGCTAACCAAAATTCGCAAAAGTTCATTCGAAAATGAATCTACAACTGCATAAAATAGTAAGCTAGCCTTACACCTCATCATCAATTACGAATTCTTCAACGACCATCTCTCCAGCCTCCCCTCTACAAATTAAAACCATCAGTATTTGTAGGCAACCATCAAAATGAGATATGTTAAGAAAGCCCCTACCTTAATAATTATTCTTTTTTAAGCCCTTTTGCGAAGCAGCTTTTACACAAGCACAATAAGATCATATCCTGTTCCAATGTACGAATGTGTCTGTTCACTTGCCAGACAGACGAGCATAGCACCCGCCTAAGCAAGAAATAATAAGCTTGGTGAATATAGCCGGCGCTATTGGACGACTTCTTGTCGTCCTTTTCAAACACTCATCAACACCAACACGAACTGTCATCAGTTATGGCACTAAAGTGTGTTTTGAAATATGCATTCACTTCATCTATATCGGAATACATGCTATAGGAGACGGCGTTGCGACGAATCCTTATAGATGACCAGTGCTAGCAGTTGGATAGCTTAAACTACGAATGCGCTATTCTGTGTTTTATTATCGACTAAGCAATTTTATCTAAGTGAATGAATGGAATGCAAAAAACGCATTCCGTGCCTTCTCATTTGGCATCCTCTCCAATCATTTACTCCTGCCATCAGCTCTCGAAAGCAACTGCGGGCGCGTAATGCGATGACTGCAAATACATACCGCAAATGATACTCCTGGCACAGCTGATAACGAATGGCTGACATCTAACCTTATTTGCAGTTGTGGTTGGAGTTTCGATTCAGCGAACAATCTGGCAAACGCTTACTAAATACGAGGATGCTCTGCTGACAGCCGTAGACATACACAGATAGACATGAAGGAGGAGTAACTGTCATGACATACGTGTTTGCAATCCGTTTAGGCAAACAATGTTTCGGAAGTCACCAACAAAAAATAAAAATTTAAAACAGTGCGCTGATATTTGAAGTGATCCGATCGCCGCTGCACATCTTCTACAGACGACTCGTTACTATTCGACCCAACCGCTCTAAAATATACGCAGCTTTTTAGCATCTTTAAACGTCTTCTACCAACTTGTTGACGAATTAAAATCGCGCAAGATGGCATTTTAATCATATATTACAACCATTAAATTCCATTAGCCAATGCACATTGCGTGGTTCCCATACCTGTGAACATGCGCTTGATCGAGTAGCAAACATAACAACAAACCTGTGAAGATATCACGGTACGCTGTTGCAAAACGAATCCGTCAAAACGCACGAAAATGAACGCGTTTCAAGTTTAGTTTCTAAGCGGCACCTTGCAAAATCTCAAGCGATTCTCACAATTTATGGCTTAGTCTATTTGAAATGCTATCCGAATGCCGAAATTATTCTTTGCCGGATTCAAAAATTCTCCAGAAATCGTGAACAGTGAAAAAATGCCCAGAAACCATGCGTTGAGGGCACTGCTAACATGTTTGAGTGCCTAGTACTGCATGTGGATATTATTATGCTAAGTACTACTGCAGCATCCCCATAGCGCAGAGTGTGAAGGGTTCCGTATTTTAAGTGATCCGCCAACTCCTATGAACATTCAAATAAAGATTTGTCTCTCTCTCTCTGAGCATAATGGAGTAAAATGCACGCAAATTGTATAACGCTGTAATGTAAAATCATACTGCATAAAATGTATGCATTCGAAATGTTGAAAACACCTTTCGGAGATAGGCACTTCAAATATTCAAATATCTTTTGAAGCCGATTGTCTCGCATAAGACGCTGTCGGCAACCCTACAGTGTACACTGCGCTAGCTAAATATGTTAGTCTTAATCTGAAGCGAAACAATACCTAAGATAGATACAAACATATGCATATAATCATACATACATAGAAATCGTTGCAGCAATTCTTAGTGGATGCAAAATTGCAAAACAACATATAAAGAAACATCGACAATTCACTCCGAATAATCAATAAACGCGCATTGCAAAGCACATCCATCTCCGATTTATGTGACCGGCGCAAAACGGACTCTTGTATAACTCAACGCATCAATTTTTTCCTACCTTCAATGCTCCCTCATATAAATAAGAATTAAAAAATAAATAATTTAAAAACATAAAAATTTATCGACTGCAATAAGCAAGAAATTAAAAAAAGAGGTGTTTTCTATCCTTAATGAAATACGCTTCCCGAGAGTATCAATGCTCTGAATAGTGCTGAATGTTGTGACCATTTCGTCTAGCTGTTTGATAGCTCGTCTAACAAGCACAACAATCCGCACTGCCATCCTCCACACGGGGAGATAACATGAATCACGATCAGTAGATTAGTGATGCTTCATATCGATGATCTACCTATCACCATATCACTGAAATTACTAATAAACATCGACCAAACAATGAAAGTATCAATTGAAACGATAAAACGTTCTCAAGACGAAATCATTTGTCAACATCTCCTCTTAAAAATTATTTTTGGCCATTTTATTCAACGACTACGAAGTCATCAAATAACATCAAACATCCACTGAAAATTTCTTATCTTATATAAACGATAATTTGAAAATTCACAACACAATTAAACATTGCATTAATAAATAAAAATCAGTGACGAAGCATATCTAATGACCAACTTCTCTAAGAAAATTAGCACAGGAAATTTGCAACGGATATAATCGCTTCTCCTATTTCCTTTATCTTATCTTTCATTTTTCCACTACTCTCTTCTTCTCTGACTGTATGCCCAACATCACTGCTGCTCACTTGCTGCATTCGACCGTCGCTTTTTGCTGCAGAAAGTCAAGCGTTGGTTTCATTTAGAAATCATTCCATCTAACTGTGCAATCCCTCTTCTCTAAGTCCCCGCCTGACTAGACCGAACAAAATATTGCAAATACAACATATAATCTCATAAATTTCTATAAATTGAATATTCTCTACCAACGTCCGGCATTCCGCCAAACAAAATAAACGTTCATTTTTAGTTCATATCAAACGGACCATCGTTCTTTGAGTACTTCACCCCACATAGGCAGCACAATCATTGCGGAAACATCTTATCATTACTGACCATGAGCGATGTATAAAAGCATGGAATCCTCAAGTTATTTCGAAAACTGCAGTCCTCTTTGATACTAAAGAATTTATTAGGCGGTCAATAATTCAGCGTGATGCCCGGTTATTAATCACAGTCGAAAGCGCTTTTCGCGAATTCGGCCCAATGCCTGCCTCAGAAAGCTTATGCTCTATAATGTAACCCACACTCACTGTTTATTACCCAAAGAGGTCATTTACCGAAAAACACATTCATATTTTCCTATCCTCCAAAATGGTCACTTCCTATTTCATAGTGTTTCGTATCTGAACCAGTTATTCGGTTTCAGAACAAAATCAGAAAACCCAAAACTTTCACTGCATAAGTTCCTACACAGGAAACCCATTAACTTATCAATTAACTTAATCGTTCATCGAAACGATATAATGAAATGAGTCATCATCCAAGATCTGTGCTTCGTCACTGTCTTCCTTATTTTCCTCACCAAAGAAAAATCAGCAGTGTAAACTAACCCGCTATCCTTCCTTTCTCCACCAGTCTCGTCACCTGAACAACGGAAAAGCAAATACCCTGATCGTTGCCAACAGGTGGACTATGTATGTCATGGCTGCTCACAGCAACTTGAAGCGCCACCACAAGCAACCCCATTCACATAATCAAAAGTAATAAAAAACAGAAAGTCGAATAAATAAATAAACAACTGGATTACGCAGTTTCAAACACAGCACTCATCAAGAAAGTCGATGGTCATTACACTTAATACATATGGAGAAGAAAGATAAAGAACACAACATATTTAGCCAAACCAAAAAAAAAACGCATATATTGAATTTTATTAAGATATACTAACCCACAGCTTACAAACCACCGCTCCAAGACACAAAAAACGTTGATAAAAATGAAACTTTCAATTTCTAGATCGTCCAATGCCGATGAAATTCTTCGATAATTCCCACTGCTCGACCAATCAAACGGTCTTAACCGCAATAATATGTTCGAATATACTGCACCGAGTAAAACAAAATTTTCACTTCCCATCCTAACCCAAAATAATTGGTGACCGAATCAACGACTCACAAAGATGAATGGGAAAAAAGTTGAAAAACTTAGCTTTTTTTGGCACAATCAAACAAATGTAAAAAATAGAGCAAGTTCGACAGATTGAATAATGAATTATAGTTAAACCAGAAATTGCAATTAATTTAGTACTTGAAACCGTATTTGATATATTCACAAATTAATTTTCATATAAGAGCAGATACGATTGCCCCGAGTGTTGTACGTTCCACATCACGCAATACGACTTCAATATTCGCCTACAGGTCTCTGAAAGGAACAACAGAAAAAATAAAAGTTAAATATGAAGTCATTAAGTACACATTACCAGGGCCCTCCCTATGCGTTATCAGGAACCTCTTCGTTATCAAAGACCTTATCAGATGAATGATAACTTCAGTACAGTCATACGAAAAATGTATAAGATGCCTCAGCGTTCAATCGTGAAAGACCGAAATTCAAGATTGCCCATATGGCCACTTCTTCCCTCTCTCTTCCCACCCTCACTTTTCTCTTTGGAAACTTTTTGCGCGATTTCCAACATCAACAACTTTAGCTTGGATCTGATTTGTTATTACCTGTCGACAAGAAAGTCGCCAGCTGAAGTAAAAGCCAAAGGTAACGCGAACAAAAACAAAAGCATATCGAAGCACTTCAACGCAAGCCGCATCAAACAAACCTAACGATGCTTGTGGTGGGCATAGAAAATTATATTGCTTCCTCGAGAAAATAAATAAACAACTTCGACGAATTCTCTCATCTAGGACTTTCCTTAAATTCGATAAGATTTTCAAATATGACTGCATTTAGCGATTTCTGTTGCTAAAAATGTGAAGCCAGTTGAATATTATCAAGCGTGACTTCTCACAATATTAGTGCAATTATTACGGCAAAGGCCTGCACAGCAAGCGCGAATTTTAGCACCGATGCTGAGCGCACCGATTTTATTTTGATAATTGCGTCACTTGCTTAAGTGGGATCTTTGAGGTCCAAATCACAGTGTTTCACTGATATTTTCTTCTAAATTCATACTCATTTCTTAACAGGGAAGTGGTGCTCTCATGCTGCCGCTTCGGGACGAATACTATCAGTTTTCCAATTTCTTCCCTGCTGCTTCTTTCTTTCCTTGTCTTTGCGCATAGAAAAGAGGGAGCGAATACTACCAGACCTACGCATCTACCCTTCCGTCACCGCCTACTATGTGCAATGGACGGTTAAGAAAGAAGATGGAGTACCTGTGTGCCGCCTAAAAGCAAGAAACGGAATCCCATAATCCGCTCGTAAAATACTCATAGCCAAAATACAATGATTTAACTTAAAAGCTGACGAAACTAGTACCATCAACAGCAAACACTGCACTACGAATAACCTAGCACGAAAATATAGTCACCTCGAATTGCGGTAGTAATAACGAGATAAGAAATTAACGTGACAGTGTCCTTCACATACTTTACCAAACGATAGGTGCTACTGCATTATTTGACTGGGATGTTTTAGGTGCTCAGTCAGGTCCATTCTTCCTCCTCTCCCTCATTTTCCGAACCATCCAAGCTTGACTTTGCATCTACTTAGCTATCCATACCGGTCTCACCTCATCAATCTGAATATTCATTCCCTCTGATGAAAGAAAACAGTAGTTTCAAATACTCACAATAACGACGTGGAGGATGGAGCATAACTGCCGTGATGATCGGTTGCGGCCGTATTCGGACGTACTCGCTGTGAGATGGGCGCACCGCTCGAAGGTGGTGGTGGCAAAAGAGGAAAACCGCTGCTTGTTGTTGAAGCCGATGTTGCTGGACGCGGTCGAGGGGCACCCGTCGGCTTTTTCTACAAATATATACATAAATCAAAATTTGCAAACAAACTTCATCAATTTCACCACTAGTAACAGTTAGTAAAACTAAATGAAACTGAAGTCATTCTATGCGCTGGTTGTCTTTGTTCCTACATTCCCCCCATCGGGATCCTCATCCAGCGATAAAATATTATCATAAGTTTTTTTTGGGTGTCTTTTTTTTCTTATACTATCAGTATACAACCTGAAATAATTTTCTAGAATTCAGAAGCTTGAGAGAAGTATCATCAGGTGTAACACTTAACCTTATCGGCAAGCATGCCTACATTAAAATATTCACATAACCTGTTTCAAACGGGAAAAAAATAGACGCGACTCTTTGCTTGTGACAGAAACTTTTACCGGCGAACAGCTGTTTCATGAAAACTTCTACCTTTAGCTCATGCAACCTCGAACTATCACAAACATGCAAAATTAATCTTCCATTCACCATTTCGATCGCACCTTCACGAAAACTTAAAAGCGAGTTCCAACTTGAGCCAGCTAGGATAATATACGTCTTTTGGGATATCATAACGTAGTGCTAAATATTGTAGAAATGGTATATCTAAAAGGTCGTTAACTGAGACATATTACTTCCATGCATTTAGAAAGCGAACAACGAATAGGAATTAAAAACTGCCACGGTAACCCCCTTTTTGAATCGACCCTATTTTCCTTTCGCGTTACCTGCTGATGTCTTCCCAGGTTATACCTTACTTCAAAATCTAAGCTGTCATTTCGAAACCTCACGTGTCTAACGTTCACAGCTGAAGTAACATCCTAATGGATGAACGTACCCCAATGTTCAAAGTAATTGTCTGTCCTTCTTTGAAGCCCAGGTCCAGCTTCGGTTGACTGCCACTTATTTGCTCCTTTTCGAGCTCGCTGCTCTTTTCGATATACTTGAAATGGTCCTGTAGGGCGACGTCGAGGTCGAACGAGTCACCTCGATCGCCGAATCCCATACCTGCAATAAAGCCTTTATTGGTCACTCTTTCGCTGCCTAAACCCCAATACCAACAACAACAGCACATTCGTTCAACACCTTACTTGCGAATTTTTTCGCACCTAAGTTCAAAATCACGTCAGTCACACATAACCCACCTATCCCTAGCATCCGTCGGTATCCTTTCGATGTTCCACGTATCGCTGTCACTACTTCGCTACTTGCTCAAACTCGATCAGAACAGCTTTTCCATTCACAAATCAACGGAAAAGTGGGCCATAAGAGTACGATCACGGAGAGATGAACCACACAGCCAATGAAATAAATGGCTTTTGCGATGCAATGATTCCCTCATCGAAAGACTTAAAATGATATCCCAAGCAACTGAAAACTAACTGAAATTCTGAACGACCGAAAGTTATCCAGTAGGCGGCGAGTGACTATAAGAAATTTATCTACTGTGTTAAATTGCAAATTTCTGAAGGATAAAATGAAACGAAAATTTTGGGAAAAAAGCGAATGAATCCGGCCAAACTTCCGACACTGATAACAAGCCCAAATGACGGAAAATTTTTACATACATCACAGTTTAAAATTGCGATCGCTAGACTTTAGGCCATGTTGTGTTAGTTATGGTGAACATATCGAGACAAAAGCTTCATAGAATATAACGAGAGCCTTCCACAAACATTCATTTCGACTACTCGAATATGGCTCTTCAGCTCAAAAATTATTCCCCCTTTTCCTTCGAGATCAACGGAAGCCGGCTGCGAGTAGCGAGGATATCTCATCCATTTCTACTGTTGAAGAGTGATGCCACTATGTGCTTTTTGGGCTATTTC
Source organism: Ascaris suum (assembly GCA_013433145.1). NCBI lineage: Eukaryota > Metazoa > Nematoda > Chromadorea > Rhabditida > Ascarididae > Ascaris > Ascaris suum. The sequence continues at coordinate 7,221,997 of CM024184.1, read as the reverse complement.
ACCATAACATCAGAGAGCTGTAGTTCAGTGTTGACAACACTGATACATTTCTACGTGTAAGAAAGACCGCCAAGCTTGATCGCCATCTACGCTTTCAACTCCTACGAGCCATTTATTAATTCAGTCCCGCAATTCACACGATTCTTAACTACGAACGATGATCTACACATATCTTTCGGTCAGTTCGCATATTTAATTGCAAGTCTTTTAATTGTGTTTACAGAGCAAACCATAATATAAAGTTGTCGAAATATGCACCTCAGACAAAAGAATAGACTGTTTTTATGTTTCCCAATGTCTTTACAAACCTTCACGTATTTAACAACAGCAAAATTTCAAATTTCAAAATGTAAAGACATCAAAGGAAGTTTTAGCCAAATAATTTCAGTACTCATACAACCCTTTCTGACCAATATGGAATATCAAGAATTTTATTAACGATGCTTTTTTGAATTCAACAACTCACCAATGAACGCTGTTTGTCCATTGTCGTTCTTTAGCCGCACAACAAAATAACGCGATGAGTCGATGACCGGTTCAATGCAGATACCCGGATACTCATCAATGGGGGCCTTTGCAAACAGCTGACCACTTGATTTGTCCTCTAAACGAAGCTCCAATTTTTTGCCGATTGCCACTAAACGCATACGACCTACCCAATCTGGTTCATCAGGTTCCAATCAGCGGCCCTATAAAAGAAAACTGAACATCACTTCTTTACGACATTATAAACAAGACAAGCAAGTTTTCAGAAGTGTTTCAAGTAGCCGGTATACTCTAGCTAAGCGTATCAAGTAGCTAGCTTACCTGCCTTAGCTGGCACGTTTCGTAGGTTACAACATTGCTTCCACATTGATAAATCATTAAATACACATGGTAAGTAGTGTGTCGTTTGTATAGGATGCATTGCAGGACACACTAAGTTTGACGCTTAATAACCATGAGGTACGATACCTGTAGATATAAAAAAGGAACGCGATCATCCCACTATGCGTCGCGATCACTGAGGAGGGATCTACTCAGAAATCGACGACAAAAATTTTGGGATTCTAAGCAAAAAAACGAATTTGAGGAACAATGGATGAGGAAGTAAAGAAATCAATCCCCCGGTTGTGACATTTAGAGAAGCAAAAATTAACATCTCATAGAAAAACACAAGCGAAATTCTAGGAACAATCAAAATGTTATCACGCAATTATCAATCCAGCTGTTATCATAGACCCCCCCCCCCCCTTTCCAAAGAATTTCTGTGCATCTCAGTGTCCCAAAATTTTCTTTTCTCCATTTTCTTCAAATGTTCCTTAAAAAGACCTTGAGCTCCTCCCAAATTTTAATAAGCTTCTGCAAATTTACACCTACAAAACATATCAATATGATGCCTTATTCCTCCCTCCCATCACCATCAATATCCTGCAATTTTACCTACCAACTTTGAAAGGAACTATCAGCACTTTAAGGCACCCAAACATTTGCCTACTTGTGATGCACCTACATCAATCCGTTCATATTTAACAGTCGGCCACGTTTGGAATATCAAAATGAGCAGCTGGAGTCAATTTAAAAATGCAAGCAATAAAACATATGCTGCATTATGTGCTGGTCATCTATAAAAGTGATCGGTGTAACTAGTCGCCGGTACGACAAGAAAAAAAAATATCGGGCTAATTCCTGTGACATTTTTTTCCATTCATTCTAAAGCCACCTAATTTCCAACGTTTTATAGTCCCCTTTCAAAGAAAGCCATTCATTATTCACACACAATTTCAATAATACAACAATGATATTATCTAATGGCCAAAATTAGCACAAATGCTACTAAAACTCTACAAAAAAAATTAAATTTCTGGCAGCAAACACTTCTCAGAAAAATTTCTTATCTCAATGTCAAAAAAAGAGAAAGAAAAAATACACGCAACCACAACTTCGAAATCTTTCGTGACTATTTGTTCAATTTCTGTCTTTTCCTTTATGTTATCGCTTCCTGCTACCTTTGTTTTCAGTGGTTTTCTTCACACTCCCTTATTCTTTGCCAATCTCTGCTCTGATCGACGAAGGGGAATGTGCTCTCTCCCTTTCGTTTACCTCGATGAAATGAAGGAATGAAAAGTTTTGGCAGGGCGTACCAAATGCAAACCGTTGGTAGCGGGTAGGTTTACAGAAATGCAACTGGAGATACGGTTTATGGAATTTCAATGAAAAGTCGATGGACATCCTAGCTCTTCCATTATGTTCAGAAGCATTACCCGTCTCCACTATAAGCAAGTACAAACTCCTGCTATAAGTAGTGCTTGATGTAACATTTTCAACTATGGTTATTTAATTTCCAACAGCAGCGATTGAGTATCACCGCCGTTTCCTCTTATTTTCACCGACTGCAAAAAAAAATCGTGAAATTTTATGCAATGCATGAAATTGAAAATAAAAAAAAAAATAAAACGTTCGAGTTTTAAACGAAATTGAATATTAATGATATTTTCTCTAACAAGTCTATCTAGCAAGAGATATGGCGCCTACAGGAATAAACATTTTGCAACATCATCAAATATTCCTCATTAAATAACTCTCCAAACCTTAATTCCTATCGATTTCTTGCTCACTAGAATTTTTCAATGCAATAAGTGATAAGCATTCGATCGACCGGACAAACAAAATCCAGTCAATGGTAAAAAGCTGAGTTTCATCAGTGTTGCAAGTGCAATCGAATTTCTCATTCTCAAGAATTTCGACCAAATTAAAGAAAAAAAAATTTTTTTTTGAGCTTTATCCGCGGCTCCGATACTTGCCACGTTCATCCTCTCCTGTCTCTCTGCCAGGCTTACCCTCTCTCCCTCCCACTCTACATTCACCACCGATTTGCATAACAAATGTGGATCCATATGAACGAATAAATGTCCAATATGGATCCATAAATGTACGCTGAAAAGATGAAGAAGAGGTAGTGAAAAATAATCTGCTATAAAACACAGCAAAGGCTAAATAGACTAACGGATATTTGCTTGTAATATTTGATAATTTGCCTATCACCCTGATAAACTTGCAGATGACGCTCTCAAATGTGAACACACCCAGAACAGTGAGTTTTCAAAAAACACCTGCCATGGTACTTCCGGCTCCATATACTGTATGCGTGCATGGTCGGCAATAAGATTCGACCCACAGGGGTGTAAACATTACTATATATGTAGTGCAACTGTTACGCCCTGTGAGACTAGCACCTGACAAAAATTAGATCGTTAAAATGATCAGAAGTAAACGGCTAAAGACGTAATTTTTTCAAAAATCAGGTGTACTATGATTTAGAATGGACAAAAAAATTATAATCAAACATTCAACAATTTCGTATATAAAATGAGTCGTCGAATATTGCGCCTTTAATATAATCATATCAATCATATATTTGATATCCTGGTTTCTCGTATCCTTTCTACAGTTGTAGTAATGGCGACGAACGAAAAAAAGTTTTGATAAAATATGTGGTCAATCTGCCAGAGAAATGAATGAACGCACAACCAGAAGTTTCAACAAAATGAGCTGCATGAACAAACTCCCGCTCCCCCCTCCTCCCTTCCCTCTCTCCTCACCCACTCCAAAAAAGTAACAAAAACAAACAAGACCACATCACTGTGCCTTAAGCACAATATTATCGTTGCCCATAAAACGTATGACGGCTTCTTCGACGGCAGTGCCCTATCTCTACTTGTTAGATTTAACATGCACGACCACCTACTTTTAATAAAACAGAAGGAAGTATGCATCGGTAGCAGTGGCTAACGTATTGGCTCTATTGGGTGCTCGACTGTTTGGATAAGAATGCAAATAAATGTACTTCGTTAGCTCTTATGGAACAGAAAAATAGAATAAGGACCACAGTTGCTGCATGTCATAACAGCACTCATTTAAATTTGAACGCCCAAGAAAGATGTATTGTGGGAAAAGTGGTTTAATGAGTGCTGTTTTACTCGTGTTGGACTCTCGGCTGCTGGGAAACTTCCGTCATAGTGCGCTCATAAAAACCGTCGACCACTTTGCTATATGTTCACGGGCTTTATTAGAACAAACACTGACTCCACAAAGCTTCAAAAGGATTAACACCCTAATGAGTAGTGACCTCGTTGCAGAATATACTGTAGACAAGATGTGGAATGCTCTGAGTTTTCGACTTTCGGCTATAATGGTGACAGTGATGACTGCCGGAATGTAAATGAAATAAAATTATCGTGATTGTTTAAGAGTGGTGTTTATAATAAAACTTTTGTGGAAACTAGACATTGAAGCGGATTTTTCTCAGAGTCTCAGCTGATTGCTTGAAATTAGGAGCAAACAATCATAAACTTCTGTGACCTACGTGTTTCAAATTTTAAAAAGCTACCTATAAATCGCTATGTCATTTCGTTTTATTTCTATTGTACTTTTGTCATGCACCAATAAAAACCTACTGATTTCAAGCTTCACAAATTTCTAGTTCTGTTAAAACTTCGAATAATTTAGCGAAGGTTATAGGAATGAAAGGCGCGGTTACGTTCGCGCTTGCTTTGCACATGTCAATCGAAAATGAGACAACCAAACGAACGCTGTTAACGACGACTCTATTCATCATACTCTTTACGATCGTTTTCCCCAGTGGTTCGACATTACCTCTTATGTAGGTTACTACCCCCTTCAAGATTTCTTTCGCAATTATTTTTTTTCAAGAACGATTAATTGCGGTGATCTGAATTTACGCCCGCTCTCGTAAGCAAAATCCACTTTTGAATAGAACCACTAAACGACATGCGGAATAGAGGGATCTCTTTTCCCTACTTAGAGAATGAGCTTTCTGTGGCTTATGTCTTGATCGCGCCCATATCATTTTGATTATGGAATTCCTATCGCTAATCGAACGCTTCTGCCAAAATTGCACATGATAAGTTCGAGAATATATTAATAAGGCATAGCATGGTTTCACACGGCGGCGCGACGATATGTATGATACAAATTATTTGGCATAATTATTGTATAACATGGTATAGTAAAATTTGGTATATATATGGTATGATGTACGGTATGGTATAAATACGGCATAGCATTCTAGACCGGTGGCAAGTGTTGAGGAGAAAGTTCTGAAGGCGGGTCGCCCCAATCCACGTGAAACTGAATTAGCTGATTTGTGGTGAGGATGAATCTTCGGCTAGACCTTTCCCTCTGATTCTTGTATGCAACTCTTTAAGGAATGCACTGCCCCCCGATCCGTCTAGCTCTAAAATGTGATCGTCGCTCATCTCCTCTATTTCGATATAACAGCATCACATCAACAAAGAAACCCTCAAATTCATTAATTTGCCCTCCGCCAATCGATCGCTGAATAAATGCTCTGCTGAAAAGTCATATATGAACTAAGAAATAAAACCGACATTTATGAAAGGGATCATCTACAATTCCAAAAAGCGAGAATAAAACCAGAAACAGATGGCAGGAAACATATGACGTTCACATCAACATTAAAATTCATTGATAAAGCATAAAACATAATTGGGAATATATAAGGAGTTCATCCAATAAACTCTCCATCGACCTCTAGTATCTTAACTTAATTCCGGTAATATTCACCGCTTTTGAAAGCAACTCATCGAAATTTCAACCAGAATGTTCTAAAGAAAATCCATCCACTATACTAGCATCCGTTATCGTGAGGATGTGGGTCAGGAGGGGAGGTTTTTTTGAGTATTCCTTCATTACCATGAAAGCGACGACAACATTCTCCCCTCTCCCTTCCCTCTCCATCGATCTTCCAGATAGAACCACAGTCTCATCGATAACCTAAAAACTCATAGAATATCAAACAAGGGACGAAAGCTGAATTTCCCGCATTAATTAATCAGCAATGATATGAGAAATTCGTTGGTCAACACATAAATCTTCATCGGAACAATATGAATTAAAACCATGGCAGGAAACCACTAAAGCAAAAAAAAAAGAAAAGAAAAAAATCCCACGCAGACACCCCTTCCCCTCAAAAAGAAAATACCCACCCTCCCCCGTTTTTTTTCAATGACCGACAGCGAAATCAAAAGCATACAGATAAAACTTCTATTGAACGATAATATCATTGTCATAAGTAGTCTCTCTTAAGGTAAACGTAGAATGGCTGTTTTATATGGGGAACGAAATTGTTCGATGCGACAAATAGAATACAGCAGCACAATAAAAAAAGACGAAACCAATCATAAGACAAGTATATAAACCAGCTATACTCATCTAGATCGATCATCAAAATGAATCTCGCAGGATCAACGCATACTAATATATCGATCCTTGCATCACAAGTAACAGGATAAGATCGCTTGGAGAGGAAAACCCCAATCACATCCGAAAATCTTTATACATCAATAAATATATCCTCACTACGCGCTATATTACTAAGGTTTTCTAGTCGATTTCCAATGCTATAGAAAACAATCCAAAAACTAAGATCCTTAATGGATGGAATAGACTTCTAGCTTATAATTCTATATCACACACTTATCGCGTACAACAACAATGGCAGCTTCAATCAAATTGACAGAGTAGATTTTGGACGCTTTAAAGGAATGAATAGGCCGACAATAAAAAATAAAATTAAAAAAAAATGAAAGTAAAACTCGATAAAAAGTTTGGCGTACAATAATACGAAAGAAATCAAATAAAATAAAGTTGCATTTTTCTACAATAAGGATCAGCTCTTTAGATGCAAAATTTGTGAAATCCTTTACCACTACGAACCCACCTCTATGCTCATCACTTCCTTAACTCTCTCTCTCTCAAAAAACCTCCAATAAACCTTTAATTAACTTCACCAAGGTAAACAAAAGCCAAAATTTTTTGCTATTGTCTGTATTCAACGATCCAAGTGAACTCCATTTAAAAAATACTCTCAAAAATATGAAGGTGAAAATACTGTTAGATTTGAACCAAAAAATATGCAACCACCTACCGTTTTTGTCGCTTTCCCTTATCTACACAGCAAGGCAACCTAGTGGCATTATTTGATAATATTTGCATATAGCCTAGTATGTATGTTCATCTTCTTTGCATTTACTATTTGTTTACTGTTATCAATTCTAAATAAAACAAAGAAAAACCTTTCTCCAATCTCCACAGAGGAAATTTGCAAAAAGACTATAAAATGCAACAGAAGTTTTTCGGACCGAAAAGCCACTTTCCGAAAATAATTAAAACAATATAAAAAATTCCTTAACGAACAGCACAGCATTAAAAAAAAAACATTTCATGAACAAAGATACTTCATCCGCCTTAGCGCAAACTCCACGGTAGATGGACGGAAGGAGGCGACAGGCGCCTAGAGGAGAGGGTATACCCTTAAAGAAGGAGCTATGTCCGGATAAAGGTCCCATCCGGCGCGGCACAGAGGACATTTTCAATGGTTCACCGAGGAGCAGCCAATCGACAATGGCGAACGTCTGAAAAACAAAACTCAACTCGAATGCACTCCTAATAGATCAATTTCAAAATGCGTCAGTAGTTTGGCTCAATCCCAACATTTAGCCGCACGCCATTCCCTAGCAACACTAGACGTGACCTTAAGTACCAACTGAACAAATTATATACTTCTAAGATGTTTGAAGTTAATAAAATAAATTCACAGCAATTAGGCGTATCCTGAAAGGAAGGAGATCGTCTGATGGAGATTCTCCAGTTGTTAAGAATTTCCTACCTCCTTTCAACTGATGCCTGTGGAAATTGTTGAAAATTACGTGGATTATGTGGAATTAAAAATAACAGTAAAACAACAGAAAATTTACCTTTGCTGACGTAACTCCACATCTGTTGAAATTTTTTAATTAACTGAATCTGATTTTGTACGTTCTAAATCCCTATTTTCTATCAATCTCTTGGCTTATTAAATAACATCTTTTCTCCTACCAGTACAACAACATTTCGAAAATACCCCACTCTCCGCTAAGTTCAAGAATCATATTCCAGGAAGTAATAAGCACATCTATTCAACTCAGAGATGTTATTGGTGCGCCTCCATTCCATAACACATTTCCTGCATCCGATTAGTTGCCTACAGTTGAGACATCCCATCGGTTCATCCGGCTGCTCCTCATAGCAAATCATACAATGCTGACCAGGTGCTAATGGACGATATTGTCGTGTATTCGCACGTCGCTGATAACGGCCACCGCCCCGTAGAGGTGTGTTGCACCGTACTGCCCATAATAACCAATAAACCAAATGCATAAACTTGCTGCCACTTGGCAGTTAGCAAATTTTTAAATTCCAATGCGGAAAAACTTAAAGGTAGTCCAAGCCTATGAAGGAAAAGGCTATTTGAGAAAGCCCGGGATGGTGGCTGGCACGACATGTGCTTTTGCGCTTCATTTCACCGCGACAACTTGTTACCCAAATATCCAAAAATAATGGGAAAACACCTGGAAAACTCCTCGAGCAAAAAAAAAAACGACCATGTGCATCAATCTACGGGTCAAAATTGTTCCTTCTTAGACCACACGTATCTGTATTTTGTTGAACGAAACTAATTTGCAAATTTTACGATACATTTGAATGTCGTTAATGAATAACACTTGGTCGAGAATGAAATTAAGCACAGCTGCAGATATATATATATATATATATATATATATATATATATATATATATATATATATATATATATATATATATATATATATATATATATATATATATATATATATTGCAGAAAGAAAATTTCCCTTTTCTGCAGAAAGAAAATTTCCCCACTGTTCTCTTCACAAAAAAAAAAAGAACGAAGAAACGGAAAAGATTGGGCGACAGGGTGAAAACAAGATAAAAGAAAGACGGTGAGGGAATAGATGTGATGCCTATATCATTCCTCGTCCCCATTTAAAATCACCCTCCTCGTTCATAACCGACGAAGACTACAATATGGGGGATTGTTATGATATTTCCTCAAGAATTCAATGTAATTAACATTTTACAAAACTTTTTATCCCAAGGAATCCGAAATTAAAAAGCCGAAAAAAACATAAAACTTTTTTACCTCAAAGAACTCAAAATAAATAACGCTAACCGCGACGAAACTCCGGCTAGAGCATCAACTGCAACACGGCGTGGCGAATTCGCGTTGCGAGCTGTCGTACGACTATCTTCATTAAGCGCATACTGTGCACGCCTAATATTTGCGTTCCTGCAATAGGGGGAAGGAGAATCACATATATAATAATAAATACCAGCTGTAAAAATGAGAGTTGTAGGAACAATGGTGAACAATATAATCATTGATAACGATACTAATAACAATAGCAACGACACAATAATATCTTTTCACTTGTGTTCATTGGTGAGACATGAAAGACAATAAGACAAAAGAGTCAGTTCATGAAGAATAAAGAAGGCAAAGAGGAAAGCAGGAAACGGAGCGAGGAAAATAAAAGAAGCAGAACACTTCTCCAAACGTATTAAAAACCTAACCAAACTTAGTTACCACTGGAAGGTGAGAAATAAAATTATTGAGAACATATTGTTATAAAACTATCAGCTAAAATGAATCATATTTTTCAAGCCTTTATCAGCTCCTAAGCTGTAGTCATCGCTTACTCACTTTCTAAAACCGTAGCTATCAGAAAGAAAGTCTCAACGGCGAAATCGATTTGGGCGACGGACTTGGCCCAAAGGCTCGGCTTTCAGCCAAACCCATGAAATGACTCATTCCCATCAAGCAAACACAACAAGCTAATGAAGCATAAACAACATTACCATGCACATAATCACAGGCATGACCTCTCTCCTTCTTTCCAGCTGAACGCTAACTTCAACTAATAAACTTCCGCTCGGATGCCTCAGGCGTTAAAGTGCTTCGTGCAGCAAGCTTCCTTGACTTTATCAGCAAAAACAAACTGAGAACTACTACAACACACTATCCTCATGTGTTCAACATCGTAACGTCTGGAAAATGGAAAAAATGTAAATAATTCTGTTATCTAACTTCTGTATTACATAGACTATCACTCTTTGCAATGCAAAAAACATCACTGTTACTTAACCCGTTGCCTCGCAACACTTAGCTCCTAGATCATAGGTAGTAAGACCTATGGAGGTTTTATAGCTCAAAGATGAGGCAATTTAAAGCTAACACTTCGACAATACCTCAAGATGACAAAATATTAGTGCAGTTTCAGGCAAACACCTCAGGTAAAAAAAGGTACCAGCATAAACACCTTCAGTCGACACACTCATGGTCGCACTTCAAGATCAAAGTAGCTACACCTATGCAAAAATTGAGTAGATATTTGCATAAATAAAACAGAACGGACCTGCCAACACATGTATCAGTGGCTTGTGCCGTTGCCGGTCTGCCAGTATGCACATTGTGCGACTCTTTATCATCGCTCAGTAACGCTCTGCCTCTCATGTTTAGTGCTGCTATACCACTCATACTGATAGGCAGCCGTCCCGACGTAGATCTCGAGAGCTGGCTTTCAGCCACTCGAACTGTTTGTGCAGTGCTGTAACCCGGAGCAATGGATTGCAGGTGTTCTACTCCGACTGAAGGCGTATTGGTCAGGTCGGCAATAACTGCGGATTCCTCGCCCAACGCAACCGAACCTCTATGATCGGATCCGTCTTGACCCGTCCATGCACCGTTATGCCAGTCAGAGCGTCGACAACGTTGTGGCTGAGCTGGAGGTGTGAGCGGAAGTGCAGAAACTTCCTCAGCTACAACTGAAGAATCATCAGTCACAATTGTGCGCCTACTATTGCAACCCCTTTACGTTCTCGATGTCTCTGGTACAATGCGCACTTCGTTCACTACTTCAACGCGCGCAGATCTCGATGAATGGCCTAAAATGAGTACTTTTAGTTCGTTAATGAAGGAATCGGCTCGCAAACTTGCGTAAAGATTTTAAAAACATAAAATTAACATCGTAATGACAAATATCCTTCACGCCTCACCCAAACTTGATGGAAGAGCCAAAATCACACAAGATCCGTGGCATTAAAAGCACTGACTGCATCAAGATTGAATCGGGCACCCTATGCAGCAAGAAGCGAAAAAAGCTTTTAAAATGCATCAATAAACTTTTGTATCCAGAAATTTACGCACTGAAAAACTCAGTCGAGGTAGACTATCAATTCGAACACGGTTCAAACGCCATTGCTGGGGTTGCATTTCAGACTCTACGTTCACCTGCGAATAACGACTATTAAAAATCGATGATATTTGCATAAGCATTCGATTATCTGACCATAAAATTCCATACTTCACATAGCATCTGAATATACATTAAATGCGCACTTAATATGTAAATATATATTAAATGCTCTCAATATGAACAATTTAGTATACTGCGAGAAAAAGTACTCCTTCAAAAATCCCTTCTAACTTTTAGAGGAGGACGAGGTAACCCCATACTAATAAAAACCTTTCCTCCCTCTCTTTATTCATAAACCTCGAAAAAATTGGCTTAGTTTAACAAATTCAACGCAATCAACACAATGCTGTAGTTTGCCAAAAATTCCACAATCTAAAATTCTATGGAATCTACGACTGCTGAAGCTTTTTCGAAGAGTACGGTAGGAATATACTTCACAGGACGAAATTACAGCGTAATTCAACGAGAACCGTAAGATCGCATCTTTTTGAATGCCAATCCCCATTGAATACAGGCCTTAACTGAATGATCTGAAGAAAAAAAACGCACATAATTTATGAACAATCCCCTTGCTTCTTGAAATTTGGCGGATATAAAACAGGGGAATTAGCGAACTCCATCTCTTCGAGGAAAACCTAGTTTTCCTATCTAATTTCTTAATTTCAAGTGTATGTGGATATTCCTTCCTCTTCCTCCCGTCGCTAACTTTCAGCTCTCCATTGCAACTGCCAAAAAATCGCGATTTCATAAGACTGAATCGAACACCCTTAGAAAAAAAAAAACTAAAAGAATATGTGCATTTCAAGTAAGCCTCTTCCAACGCTTATTTCAAAAAAAAAAAAAAAAACCTTCAAAAACTTGCGAAACTCAACTCACAATCGGCAAAACGACAGCCAAAAAAAATTTTTTTTTAAGGCAACGCATGTGAAGTGAACTGAAGCCCCTAAAGAAGAGACCAAAGCACATCGGAAATATTTTTTTTACCTATTCCATAAACTTATGGAAGTAAACTTATGGAATAGGTCGTCGATTCAGAGTTTTGAAAGTATGGGGAGTAAACGACGAATAACCTTGAAAGATGAGCCTCTAAAGTAAATCGAGGCTTTCCAATATAAAGTGAATGAAACGATCGGTGAATTCTTTGAAACACAACACACTTCGTTCAAAAACAATCGAGCAGCAAAATTTACACCAGCTGCTTCCTACGGTACGGCAAACAAACAAGCCGAAAACTACTTTCAAGCATCTCATCCAATCTCTGCCTGTCTTTCGCGACTTTTGAGCACCTATCCACGAACCTTTCGTAGAAAGCGGTAATCTCGATGCTGTCTAGTGATATCATTTGCATGGCCATAATGGTAATCTCTTCTGGCAAAAAAACCTATCGCTGAATTGTTTCTAGGGTTTCACATTTTCCTTCTTTACTTCGAAATCGTTTGCATACAGATTAAAAATTGGCTGCAGGTAGCAGCCGCCTATATATAACTTAGCAGCATCATTATTAACCCACCGTTGAGCACGCTCGTTATCTGCACCTTCTTTAAGTCTAGGCATGTCAAATCTCATGTGCTTTACCAGTACCACTTTGTTCAGTAATAAGTTCTTTTCAACAGGTAACATCAACACCTGTCATAGTAACAACTGCATGTTGACTGATAAGAATTTAAACAACTACATGTCGGCTGATAAGAATTTAAATCTCATCTGTCAGCTAATCTTCGCAATGATAACTGACTGACGTTATCAACCGCTTCAGATTAACACTAATTCAATGTCCTTCCTAACTCTCTACTCAGGTAACGGGAAAAAGAAATATAAACACTTAAATACCTGAGCGATCCGGACTTGCATCCGGAGTTGACTGTAGTGAGATACGACGTACGACACGCTTTCGACGACTTCGTCCGACCGGGCTTTCAGCGGAATGACCGTCTCCAGCATCATCTAACCAATCCCCAAGTGTTACCGGCATCACGCATAAACCCATGATACCGAGCTTATTTATGTCCTTAATTAAGAAACTTCACCCAACAGCATAAGCATGTCAGAGTTAATAAAAACCAACGAAACGCCCTCTAACGAACGCGAAAGGGAAGCATATAGCACTTAATCCAACCGTAAAATTTCCACAACCCCACTGTGCTCAGTAAAACTTCACTCATAAAGCGCGCTGGGATTCGCCATATCTCTGCATACCAACAACTACTAATGAGCTCGTGCCTTCTTATCTCCAAAAGTTTGCGAGGATGTGTTAACTTTTGAGTTCAACTAATAGATCAAGAGTAAGGCTCATTACCAAAACACCTTACACTTGTTAATAACACTCAAGGTACCGGACTTGAAGTCCTAAATAAATATATTGCCTTCTAGCGTCCTAAATAAATTGCCTTCTACTGCCATGCAAGGGTTTAAATTTTCTTAATTCAGTCAGTACATCAAAGATATGGGGTAGTATTATCAAATAACTCATATTATTTAGAGCATTTGAGGTGCTAATAAAAAGCTTCATCAAATTCATTCTCGTTTTCAACAGATCACAAGATCAAAAGTTCACTTTTTCTGATGTGTAGATGAATTTCGATTAAGAAATCCAAAATATCGAGGATATTAAAGACCCTGAACAAAATCTTGTAAGGAATCTGTTCTCTATTCGACAATAAATTGCTGGATAGATTTTGCGTCAGTTAGAGGTTACGGACGTTATAAGAGAGAATCGTCCAGTTTTTCCTCTGTCAAAAATAAACCAAAACATGTCATAAGTTCCGGAGTATCCCAAGTAAGAAAAGACAGAAACAAACATGAGATTCGCTGGATGATCGTCTGCGAGTTATCCTGCGTGAAGGTGCTGTCATCAACGGAGAACGCTGCGCGTTTGAACTCAAAAGGTGTCTGACATCTCTCTCAGATGTCGAATCAGGTGAAGATTGAAAAGCGGTGCAACGCAACCGAGGAGTCGAAGGCAATTCATCCAAAAATCCCGTATCGAATATGTCCTCCATTCCGAGCTGAAATTTCATTACTAAGTATAACTGTAGTAATGATCGGACCATCAAGCAAAACGTCTTCTCGAAGGCATATGCACATATATAAATGCATGTACATGAAGGCATTGATAAACGCTCAATTACTCGAACGAATCATATGTTTGAGCAGTTTTTGCACTCTCCTTCCCCTCCCATTAATGTCGAGCATTGCGAAAGGTTGACTTTGCAGACTTCTGACCAGACATGTGCAACAGTTTGGATTAGTGGGCATATGTTGTTTACTGGTGAACATGAATTAAGAGTTGAGATCTGTAGAGGTATCTTAAACTTAGGTTGATGTGCTGCTTACCTCAGGTGGGATAAGTGAAGCTGTCAGCCGGAACGTTTACGAAAAGGCACGCTGAAGCCTCCGTTGCAGATAGAGTAAATGATACATGCTGTTTTATGTTATACTCAAATTCTTCGCATCCGGAATGGATATGGGAAGAGATACGTTACTGTTAAAGTAGACTTGTCCCAATTGAAACTAACACTTTTCTTCAAAGCCGGGAGAACGAAAATCGTGATTCGCCAGAGATAAAAAAAAAAAACGTCTTCATATCTCAGTTATGTTCAAATATTTGATTGTTTCGCATCTTCTGTCCTTTCTGACAAGGCGGAAAGATAATGCAATACTAGTTGTAGTACTTCAGGCATTCTAGTACAAGTATTCTAGTAGAAGCTTTACATTTTTCTATTTTGGGTTCGTTTGCTATTTCTTTTTGAGCCATAACATGGAAGAGAGACGATCAATCGATTCTGAAGACTGCAGAAAAGCGTAAGCCCTAAATATGATTCTTTCGAAACTGTTTCATTTGGAGGAAAGGTTCTAGTTAACATCATCCGATAAACTGCCTTTTCAACTGCTATTTTTTTGTTTTCAAGCCTTAACCATACGAATTTTTAGCAATGAACAAAACTTTTACTAAAACATTGAGATATTGGCGTTAGAATTGAAACTTTTGCACTTATCCCACCTTAATTGTGAATTTTTAAGGATCACTTAATGAGAATTTAAGTATTCGTAATTCTAAAAATGTAACCCATTAGGTATAACTTGAGTTCATCTAATTTGATAGATTCTTTTAAATTTTCATAGCCGCAATTTCTTTTAAAATTTATTTATGATGTCAAATCAGCGCTTAATCAAAGCGTAATAATAAAATAGTCGAATGCGTTGCAAAAAGCATGATAAAAACAAAAAAAGTGCTGTTGCAATATCAAAAGCGAGCATTAAATGTTTTACATCTTCTTCGAAGAATACCTCTCAAAAGCTCGTTATGCGGGTTGTGGGCATGCCAATGCAGTCTTCGTCTAGTTTTCGTATTCAAGGGATCTCGTACTGGGTAAAATTTCACGGTCGCAAACTTCCACAATAAAGGTTTTTACCTTTTCTATTGACGGAAAAGCTTTGGCACTTAGTAGGTGGAACTGCAGCGCTGTTAGGGGTTCAAATACTCCAAAAAGAATGTGGATGCCAGCTTGAGGTCACAGTTAATAGCGGGAATGTTGTATGTAAATAATTTCCAAGATTCAGAATCAGATCCACACAAGGTTCAAAGCCCAGAGGGATAATTTTCAAGTTAACGTCTCAAATGTTACGAATGAAGCAACAATTACATACAGTTTATCCCAGCAAAGTTCTAGGATGCCTGCAAAGCGGTCTCAACTATTGTCAGGTTGTATGTTACCGGTGATCTAACCATGTAAGATCGAATCCGAAAATCCTCTTTTAAAAAAACCCACAAATTTTCTTTTTTTTTTTGCTCATTTTTCAAGTGCGCCCACATAATTTACCCTGTATATAGTAAGTGCAGCATGTAGAAACATTGATAGCACTGATAAGTGGTATTCCACTTTTTTTATATTCTTGTCACTTGTCGATAGATAAAATTATCCCTCTCTTTGAAGGTGCGGGTGCACCATATTGCATCATCTGATCCGTCGATTCAATGAATTTCATATTGTAATGTCACTATACGCTTAGTCCTCACCTATTCGTTACCTTTTACTTTAAAATTTTGTCCCCTTTAAAGCTAAGAAACTATTACGCAAATGTTAATAGGTGTGAAGATTTTCTATCAGATGATGTTTGAAGTATTTGTTTAATGGAGTTTTCCGTATGCAGGTAAGAATGTTATTCGCGTGTTGCAAGAAGAGTAGGGAATATGCCTCGTGCAGAGAGTGATTTCATAGCCCATTCCAAGGACGGCCATGGATGCAGTGTCGTCAACAGCAGGGAGTTCGTTAAAAAGGACGACATATCTGATTACGAAAAAGAACTACTTTCCCAAAGGATACGTCAGTTTGGCTGCCTTTGGAGAATATAGAGGATTTCACGAGTATAAGACGCAAACATATACCTGCCCACACACCTAAGAGCACCTGTCATTAAACTTTCAGAGTTCTGGGTTCTGATTACCATTATTTGTTTGGTCATCTCGATATGAAGACTTTTATGGCTGTTTGCTAATGGAACGACTTTGGTTTTCTTTCTGTTATAAGCGGTCATAACTACAACTGAAGACGAAGTTTGCACCTACGAAAAATTGATATCAGCAACGGCAGCTGCTTGGCCCGAGATAAATCCGGCTTAGTTTCACTCTTTATCATAGACGAAAAATAAGGCCAGGATAGCTTTCGAAAAAAGGTCATGAATTCAACAACACAAGCTCTCTTTCCTACTATCATATTAGCTTATCGCCGAATTAAATTTGATATCAAATTGCAGTTTTCTGATTCCGCTGCTGCTATGCCTCATTCACATATATCAAGAGGAGAGCAGAAATAGGCTTTTGAGTTAACAATGGCGCTCTCCCATTTGAGACGACCTAAACATAGTTGAAAATAAAATGTCTAAGAACTATACCCGATGATACTTATTGTCATTAAGATGAACTGAAGTGACAGTAGCGATGAGGTGATGCTTAAAATATGGTGCTATATGATGCGCATGATATACATCTTCAAAGCCCAATTTACAAGTTAGTTGTGATATTTTATGCAGAATGCAGATTTCGTACGTACAACAACTTTGCACATACTTCACATATGTGATAACCAAATTGTTTCAATTTGAATTTAAAAAAAAAAGTGAACTTGATTTGACTCTCCATTGCAAGTATGCATTTGTCTACGCGTGACGTTGTCTCTATTTGTGTATCCGCGTTTGTGTGTCTGAGAGTCTCAATAAGAGAATGATTAAGCTGGAGGTGTGAAATTCGATGGGAACAATCCAAACCAAAAATTAGGACTCCTTTGCCTACTTTCGAGTTTATCCACTAGTACTTAGTTGAATATTCAAATTTTGCTTTGCGTCTTTCACGGCCGTTGACTCACATTTTACGTGGTCTCTATGAAAAAAATGAATCATTTTCTAGGATTTTTGTACTTATGTAAACGTTGTTTTGGTTATTGTTTTCACGCTTGGCTGCGTATGTCTTATTATTTTGGTGGAATTCATGGAATTTGTTCTGCTAATGAGGAAGGCTGTCAGTGCATATGCCGCATCCACCCATCTAGCACACTTTCTGTCGCTTCCGTGAACTATGCATGGGTCAAAATGCGCAAACACTGTTGATTAAAATAAGTGGGAAAACGCGCCAATGAGACAGTCGCGATAAGCGCTTTCCCCTTCAAGATAATCACTTGCCCAAATGCGCAGAATTAATGGTGTAAAGCTTACAATAAGTTTCCCCACGCAATCCGCTGATTATGGGAATCCTGAACCGAATAAATGACGAAGCGCGCAAGAGCGGTTGGCACAAAATGCACTTCAGCATCCCACCATGTCATCAACAACTTTCGCGATTAACGACTAAAAGAGTGAGATATGCAAAAAACTGCCTCCATGTTTTGTGTGATTTGTCTGAACAAATCTACAAGATATTCATTTTCCAATTATTAAAATATATACATTTGGCGTGGCTAAATGTTCATATCCCCTCTAAAAGTTGATCAACTTTTCCGAAATAGGCTGTATGTGGTCATCCCATGGCGTACAGTTGGTATCCCCCGAACTGCATTATCCTATCGTTAATGTTCTTCGGATTGAAACTATTGGGTTGACTGATACGCACAGATCAAACATCAGCATAACGCACTTTTGCAGAGAATATTTGCACTAGCATATAAGAGCTTATTGCATCTAGCAATTTTATGCTCGATAACTGATAGAGTGCGTGATGGATCGTCGTGGAGTTGAGATTGGGGACCTTTCTTCCTCTATTATACCTCATACCCGTCAGAACTCATCATTCCCGCTTTTATCGTTGGTGAGTTAAGACACCTGACACACGTGACACACCTGACAGAAAGGCACATAGACAAGAGCAGTCTCATATATACATACTAAGGACAAACCGGAACGAAGTAGAGGACCGGGAGGGAAGCGAAACTGGAATCCTGAATTATTTCAAACGATCGAGAAACAACATAACCGGAACCGAAGCAATTCCATCAAATATTTCAGCTGATTTGAGATTCCTCAAAGATAATATCAACAAATGGAAAATGCTTTCGAATATTGTTATGTGCACTTCCAATCCATTTCTAATGTTTCACCGCTTGGAATATTGTAACGCATATAATGGTCATCTAGTACGCTCAAATAGCAACATGAATATGGAAGGTAAAACGCGACAAATGATAGAAACACCAATGGCATCAAACGCACATAAACGGGACAAAATTATAAATGAGAGAGATGAAGAAACGATGACTCGAAGTTGAAACGCACGGCGATGGCGTAGTCAGGACTGATCAACAGATGAAGAAACGATGACTCGAAGTTGAAACGCACGGCGATGGCGTAGTCAGGACTGATCAACAAGAGCATTTTTTGACTGTTTTTTGAAGAGTAAGAGCATCAAGCCGGGAGTACGGCTGAAAATACTTTTGTGTGACACGTTGCTGACCCTTAAAAAGGAGTTTTTGGCGCAAGTGGCTGCAGAATTGACATAACCTTTAAAGTTGCTGTAACCGTCACTGAGAATATAGTAATCTGATAAAGAGAAGAGATGATTGATCCGAAAATAAGAAGTCAATAACACCAAAAATTTAGAAGTCCATGACTGAGCCATGTTAGAGAGGAGCTTGATCTACCATTTATATCACTTCTGATAACATTCAGCACATAATAACCAGCATGCGCTCATTTCCACATGTTTTCTAAGGCATTAGCATAACGGATACTATATTCTCAGTGACATAGATTTTTGCATTAATAGCAACACGTTCTAAGACAGCAAGCTTTATGTAAGAAGTCTATATAAGCACAACAACTGAAGTGACTCGAGATGATCGTCCATCCCCGCAAGAACATTTTAACTACGAGCAAACGGGATCCGGCAAATCCAGTTATCACGTCCTTCAATCAACGTTTGCCACTATACTGTTACCATTACCGCACTGCAAGCATTTTGCGTTCGGTCATCATTGTCTTCAATCGAATGGTTCACTCTATTTGCCGCAGGCGCCAAGATGAAGTAGGACCTCTTCTGCCACTCACTAGCGCGATTACCAAGTGGGTTCTTAATCCTCTTAAAATAGCCCCATTTCAGATACTAGGCAAAAATCCTGGACAGAAAGCTGCAGCCGAAAGTGCGCCAAAAACTGAGATGTTTCGATTGGCCGCGAGCATGAATTTGCCATAACACCACCCCAAAACGCTAATTTACAGAATGTTATGAATAAGTTGGAAGCACACCGATTTACTGAGGGTTTGTATGAGCAAAATTTCAGCAGTAAATATGGAAAATGACAACACTGTTGGAGTGGGTGGGGGGAAGAGCGAGACATGCGCTTTTCAACTTCTCTCATCAGAAACCGGTTTGACATACTACTAAGAAACAATTCTTGTGTTATGTCGCCTTACCTTTCTAGTGTGTCAGCTCCTAACCATTCGCACATTCAGCTGGCAATCAGCCAGCCTGATCGGTCATTTCGAAAAAACAGCTTAAAATGCGATAGCAAAATTTGCATAATAGTTGCTGTCATTTTGCTCGTACAAATCCTCAGCAAACGACTCATTTTTTACCATTTGTTTGCTCAGAATCTGAAACCTATCATAACTTCCCTCAAATTTGGGGAGTTAATTTGAAATTTGTTACGAAGGGGCTAACGCTTACTCAGAATATGCGCAGCAAATTTGATGCGCATTTCTTAATTCTAACTGTAGCATTTTAGAGTTGGAAGTAATAGATAAAGAGATGGGCATATTTCTATATATGCACATGTGAGATAACATATCGTAATAATTTGCCTTTGCAAGAATCTGCAAAGCGTGTATGACAGATTTTGTATTTTCAATAATTCGGCCTCAAATTTTGTTTTTTGTTTTGAATGAGAGAAAATGGGCCTCTGAAAAATATTTTGCTATTTATCATGCGAGAAGAGGGCTTAATTTCAGAGTGGAGCGTTGATCAATGCTTGCGCCACGTGGAAATCGACTGAAATTTTTTGCACTTTGCGCTGCTCTCACTTGTCTTTCAAACTTTCAGGTAAGCCGTTCCTTTTGACCAAATTCCTTCCCTATATTCATAAGAAATACGTTTTTAGGTGGCAGTAGCAAGGAATAATTCTTTTAAATCCGCATTTTTCAACTCCAAACTGGCATGCATTTATATGGATAGAAAGTAGCAAACACAACTGCATGCAAGCCATAGCCCCTAGCAATGCGCAGTTGGAACAGTGCTTAATTATTGACGTTGTGTTAGATAAGGGACGCTGAAAATATCGCTGCATATTGGAATGCCACGCTTTTTGTTGAATTAGCTTTGAATATAATTTTTCTGGCGTTATCGCCAATTTAAATTTCCACTACCAAGAATGTCTTTTCGTTCTATAGGCAGCAATTTCACTACTCTAAGTTAATAAACCTGTTTAGAAATCAAGAAATAGCCGTCGTGGACAAGGGAAGTTCAGCGTTCTTGCTTGTTGTACACCTGAAGAGCTCAAGAAAGAAAATATAACACTGATATTAGGGAATAAAACTCCTAGTGCAGTTTTCAAACGACGGATTATTCTGGAGTATAGGGATGATTTAGAGCGCTCGTTTTTTGTTTCTGAGAGCTTTCCAAGAGAGAGCTAGAGGCAGGTGCGTTTTGCATTCTTTCCTTGCAAATGCACCTGCAATTTCGACAGTTTATTACAGAATTTGCAATCTCAGCTCAATTATTGTATGTTGATAAACAGACGCCCTATAGCAAAAAGCGAACAGGAGCAGATTGCATAGATGTATACACACACAGATACACACACAATAAACCCGATAACGCTAAAAATATAACGAGTCATGTGAATATCACGTGATAGGCCGATTGATCGGAATCGATTGTGGCAATTCTGGAGCGCTAACAATCGATAACATTTCCTGCTGTCAATCGATAATATCTCTAATTTCATGCAATAGGTCCCAGAAAATTGTGAAACTCACCGTTCGCTGCTGTTATATTCAGAAAGCACATTATATTTTGCTAGAAATTTTTTCATTGCCGACGCAAAGCAAAACACCAAAGATTATTTTCGCTTTTTGCGCACAAAAATCAGTGATAAACCCTCAAAGCTGTAAAAAAAAAATCTCAAAAATAAAACGTAGCGTAGCCTAGTTGTACTTCACTTTACCGTAGTAAAATTATCGGACTCTATAAAGAGGTAAGTCTCTGCTGAGTCGTGAGATAAAACTATCGAAGGAGTGAGGGTTGTCGGGGAATAGCGATGGTTTTGCTGCGAATGCTTTCATACTGCAGTCATCTGAAGTGAAATCATCATCTTTTCCCATGCGAGCAATTTGGATTATTTACGAGTTTTGTCAGGCTTCATGAATGTTGCATTTCTCGCAGGAATAGCAAGGTATTTTCGCTACTGAGTTGCATTACAGGATTCTTACCCAAATTCTTATCCCAATACAGCTTTTGCATCGTTTCGGGATTTCATCAATGAGAGTTATATAGCACGAGGAGACGACGGAGGTAAGTCTGCATTTATGATTGAAAAATCTTTGTGCCAAAGTATTATTCAAAACAGACGTAAAAAACTAGACGCTTCTTAACATCCCATATTTTTAAGTTGATCGTGTAAATTTCCGCAAGGTTTTAAAGTCGCAACTTTTAGTGCTTGCAAAAGTAGCCTGAAGCAATTCCGAGGGTGCTAGGCTCGTTCCTTTGCTCGCGAGCAAACATATATATTTGATCATGGCTGTTGCGATTGGTTAGCAAGCCAGTCGGTTAGAAAATACGTAAATTTCATTGCTCCTATTTGAGGATTAACCGAATTTCAATACACATGGATATGGAGTGCCATCCTGAACGTTTGGGCTATAGGCTATCTCATTGGCACGTTTACAACACCGCTCTTCACTGAGCGATATGGCAGAAAGGGTTAGTAATATTATCACTTAATTCATCAAAAAACGATAAATCCTTATGAGCTTTCTAATATTTTATCGTCGCATAAAAGCAAAACCCACATAAGCTCTGATTGGCAAATTCACTGGTCCGTCTCTATTAATAGTTTCACAGCAGTATTATCCTAATTTTGCCCCATTTATAAATGTGATGAACTGAAGAAATCGAGACATGCGCCAGGATAACTGTGCATATTGCACTCTTTAAGACAGCCGTTATAGTATGAATGTTTTGCGTGAAATTCACTAGCTGTATAAACCATCAAGAGAACGAAATTGCAGTTCTCATTTACACAAACCTGCATTCAAAATTATACTTCCTTATTTACTTATTCGGAGAATGGCTATTCAAATAACAAATGCATGAATATAAACGGTTGCAAATATAGCTCAACGACTCATTGAGATTTTATGAATTGTTGTTGATGAATGCCTGCTCTCAGTAAATACGTTTTTGTGTGATGAAAAGTATGGTATGGGTACATGCTCCATCGTTGTTCCACATTTTTGAATGCTCGGACTTTGAGTCATGCTTAAGACCATTTCACATCAATTCTGTTCATAACAAGAAGTCGCTCATCGCATAACTGTTACAAATTAACCTAATCAAGGCAGATGCAGTAAATGAGGTGAAGTTAGTGAAGATGCTGGACGTCATAGACATATATAAACGTTCACTTTTAAAAAATTATTGCTAATTGATGGAATGTTGTAAAATATTCTGAGAGAATTTTGGAATTGCACTGAAAAAAATGATTTATAATTTTGAATAGTTTATTTTGAGCAGCTTGTTTCAATTTGCTAAATTAATCCGCCTTTGTCTTGATTGACATTTAGTCTATTGTATCCGTGTTACTGAAATATATGATGAAATTAATTGTTCTCATTCTTTAGGATTATAAAGTGGTAGCACAAGTGCCAATGTAATCTTTATTCTATGAAATGATAGAAAATTTTTGTAATTTGCAAAGAAATTACATTACTATAGTGAAAAAGAAATTTCTCGTAAAATTTAAATCATGTAGATTATTTGCATTTCTTTCTTCAATTTGACTTAAATTTTAAATAGTAGTTGACTTGAATATTTTTACTTCCTTCCTTAGTTTGGCTCAAATATTAAATAATCTTTAACTTGAATATTTTTTGATGCTTGGGGCCACTGTTGAACTAGTAGGTGTCTGTTTGCTATTTATTTAGAAGGGCTCTTCGAAACACAATTATGCAATGCTTGCGCTCTTCACATTCTTCCTCCAAATTATATATATCACATATTTCGATAATCACTATCAGTTTTCGATGCACTCTGAGCTTTAGCGCAGCGCCTATTGATTTCGTATGAAGGTGATAAAGGAGATACTTCAAACCTGCTTTCAGCATTCTCTTCAAAATGTTCTTCCAAATCGAAAGCGACCTTGTAGCCGAATGAAGGTGGAAGCATGTACCCCTTCCAATTCTTCCTTCACTCTCCGCGCTCACCTCTTGGGCGTGTCACTCAGTTCCAGTTAGCCTTTCTCGGTTTCAAAGAACATTTACTCTCAGGAGCTTATGGAATATGCCTTCTCTTCTCCAACGTTCCTCAACGATGTAACACACTTATGAGAACCGCATTCAGTCTTTTCCCAAAGTCATTTTTCCTTCATTACTACAAATTTTTTTTTAATTCTCATAAAAATAAATGAAAATTGAAGAATGTCGTTCAGTGGTTTCATTTTTTCTCAAGCGAATTACTTCGTCCTTTCATCATGGTCGACTCTATGAAAAAATATTCGTTTTTTTTTCCTTTTTAAGAATCTCTGATTTGTTTTCATCCTCATCTTTCACGCGTCTTACTTTCTTTCATCGCCTCTATGTTCACAATCTAATTGCTTCTTAATGTTTTCGCCTTTCTGCAAGGCCGTTCGATTCTATCTTTTGATCGCGTTGGTCCTAGGCATTCGATATTTGCACTCTTGAGTTCCCATTTTTCATCCTTCAGGTGAGTTGTTTATGTCTGTGATTACAACAAGTCTTTATTGTTCTATAACATGTTTATTGTAATAGTTCCATTGTTAAACTATCGTAATGGCATCCTGAAACATCGGTGAACTTTCGATTGTCTCATAGTGTATAATTCTAATTGTGCATTTTATTTCCTGAATGTGGATGATGCCTCGATCGCATGACCTTGATGGGGTTATAGAGGTAGCAAGCAATGTTTAAAAAATTCCTTTATAACGGTATACGCGTCTTGAATGAGTCAGGCATAGAGATAGGAGTAGAAAATGGAACTAGTGGAGCCCATATATATCGAAGTGAAGAAAGTTGGAGGTTCTGAGCGTCGGATAATTCAACAATCATCGGAAAGAAACAGAAATCGCGGACAAACTAGGCGAAGTGAAAGATGGAATAGGTCGCGAAGAAGGGGTTGCGACTTGCATGATGACCCAAGACGCGCAATAAAAATTCAGGAGTACAGAGAGAAAGAAACTAATTCAAGGATATAGATTTGCCCTAAGGTCTGAGCATTAATTTCGGGACTGATCCTCGAACTGTGGTGTTGTGATGTTGTTTCGACGTTTCTGCTCTAGGGCTTTATATCAAAAACCTGAGCGAGTGTCGGAGGGAGCGTCGTGAAATGAAGATCGCGTTGACACACTCTGTCATGGGTGCTAGAGAAGCATTTCATTATTTTGCGTTTTAAGCATCGCTCTACAAAATTTTGTCCGCTCACACGGCCGAGAAAAACAAAAACCTTACTGTCGCAAATCGAAGCTCGTCAAATTCCGCACTCTTAACGCACTTTGATGAGTCGGCATTTACAACGTTCGTTGTGACGACATCGTATTTCTCACTTAAAATTTCATTTTAATATCAAATAAACGCTGTGTGAAGAGTTGGGCTAGAAGCCTAACCGAGTAAATATTACAACCAGAAATGTAGAAAATCACTTTTGCTCTTTCTTACCGATAGGACCTCCTGAGGTTTTTTCTGCATGATAAGAAGGGAAAAGAAAATGGAAGCGAAACTGATATGTTTGTTCCACCCTCCCTCCGTTCCTTGCATTAGTGCGTATGGACGGCCGTGTGTGTTATTTTAGGCTACATAATGCATCGGAGATACATGTGTTTTAAAGGCATCAATTGCTCATGTTTCGGTATAGGAGCCGTTTTCAATGTGGGCGCTTGCGGAAAAATAAATCTAGAAGGAAAGATAATAGAGTGAACAGGAGGGGCTGAAGACGAGGGAGCGAATACCTAGACAAAAATCCTAAAGTGAAGAAGAGGAACGTGTAGGTTAAGAGATGAGCGATGAAGTGGAAGGGTATGTGATAAAAGATTAGAGACGCCAAAATAGGAGAGAATATGTGGAGAAATAATGGTTGGATGGAAAATTGATATAGAAGCAAAGAGGTATGCAAATAATGAATTCGCTAAGAAGGAATGATATGAAGTGATTGAAACTTAAGAGTCGTTAATGAAAGGGCGTCGAAAATAACGAAATATTTTGGAAATAAAGCTATCAGTGAATTTATCGTTAATGGTAAAACAGCGAAAGCTTTTGCATCGATTTAGTTCATGTTTTTTTATTCAAGATGGTTGGAAAGTTGTAATAATATCGATGAGTGAGGGGCGATAAGCATTGCTTTTGAGTATTGCTAATGCTGCGAAACGGGATTAAAGAAGTGTTTGAAGAAAGAGATCGTGTCAAAGAAATATCTTAAAACGTCACATTTGATGGAAGAACGATAAGCCGATGTTGATTTAGTGAAGGATGTATATTACCACTCATGTTATTAATGAATTTATTGCCGACCTTATTTACATCATTTGCAACTCGTATTTGCTTGCAGAAATTGTGATATTCCACTACAGCATCGCTGAGATCTGCTCGTTTGTGATCGTTAGTGCGATCGTGTTTGTTGCACTCTTTCTAGATTCATTTATTTATTTATCTATTTACTTTAATCGACAAAGTATTCATTACGAATAAATGTCTCTTTATATCGTCCACTTCCGCTTAGGTGAAGTTGTAAGGTAGTGTGAAGATTATAGCTCAGGCTCGTCTCATGCCCGTCGGATACTGACGGGTCGATTCATCGTTGTTCCATTCAAGAGAAGGGCTCTGACTTGCTGCAGCATCCTCGTCCCGATTAGATCCCTGGTTGGTGTGACTCGGTAGGACGAAGCCAAAGAATCTGCTGAGAGCTCTCCTAAAATCGACCGCGCAATAAGCAATACTAAACGATGAATATCATTTAATAAGTTTATAAATGACATTTAAGAAGTTCGCTGAATCATCGTAGCCCGAAGACGTTTTCTTTAGTGAATGTCTGGAATGTAGTGCGGTCCACCTGAATGATGCAGATGGCTTCTAACATAAGCTTCTTCAAGAGCATAGATCATTCTACTTTCGCATATTAATTGTTCTATAGTAAACACGTCATCGTACTCCCTAACTGCCATTCTGCTGTAGCATGGTGAAAGCCTAAGCCAATGCGCCTTCTTAAAGCATTTTCCGAAAAAACATGATCTGTTTATTTTCGAGGCTCTTCCATTAACGGTTTTTTGAGTTTCAATCGCCTCATACCATTCCTTTCTCACAAATTAATTATTTATATGCGACCTTCTCAAATGATTATTTCTGCACATGTCTTGTCCCATTTTCCTGTCTCAAATCCTTTATCACATATCGTTTCACTTCATCTTTCATCTTTTAGCGTGCACGATTGGTTCCGCTTCTTCCAATGATTTTCGCCCAAAAGAATTTCATTCTTTTATCGTCAGTCTTTTCCTCTTTACTCTGCCATTATTCCTCTCAGATCTTTTTTTTTAGCAGGTGCTCGCATTCGCAATGGCTTTATTTGTCGAAATATCAGTAGTAAAAACTTTCAAATATACATATCAACAATGCGTTTTCAGTTTTGCTATATAACACACTGTTATTACTGTCTTCATGCATCTCTATGCTCCTGATGTTATCACTCACTATTCAGACTATATGTACCTGCGGGAAGCTGTGCTATAATATGAACGCACCGGAAGATGTAAAAAATATTGAAGAGTACAAGAGTCCCTAAGGTATAGACATTCTCTTAGGACAGCGAGATATACTAGAAAGAGTGAATCTTCTTCAACGTAAGAGGGGTCGTTTCGTCTGGTGTACCTTTTCTGGCTCCTCAAAAGCGCCTTGCCGCCTGTTTTATGTGCTATATTTCTGTTGTCGTTCGTAGGTATCGAATTATATTCTGATGTATTATGAAAGTGATGAATATTTTTGTCCATATCATTAAAGCCCTGTTTTTCACTCAGTGAAGGAGCGTGAGGATGAAGGTAGATGGGACTATACTTTAGAGAAATGCCTTAAGAAGTGAATCAAATTGCTTGTTATCTCTTCAAATTTGGGGAGTCTTTTGAAATGAAGATTTCTTTGAGATTGAATTTTATTATTTATTGGAATGTGTCGTTGAAGATTTGTTGAGAATGTAGTGAGGCGCATCGAAATTCGTATGTAAGACTTTCGAAAGAAGCCATTGGTGTGAAGATCGTAAATTGTTAAGTGCGTTTTGGGCGCATTTGAGGTGCATTAAAAAAAACGCCGCACCGATGTTGCTAATTAATGCTTGCAATAAGAAAAAAGAAACGTTTTTCCTGGAAATTTTTTGAATTTTCTATTCACATGAGAAAAAAAAAAATATTGATTTCATATAAACAAACTTGATGATTCATAGCTAACGCACGGTTCGCATCGACAGATCTCCTTTTATTTCGTTTTATTCCCCAAATAAAGAACGCACTTAATTCTCTCTCAACCCTCAAATGATGTTATGTTTGTTGGCCACATATTGACCACATGTGGTTGACCATGTATTAGTTTATATATATATATATATATATATATATATATATATATATATATATATATATATATATATATATATATATATATATATATATATATATATATATATATATATATATATATATATATATATAGATTTTTTGCACCTGATGGTTGTAGAGAGTTTGTTTGAGACCTGTGTCCTGTCTCACAACACTGTACACGCTTGGTGTTTAGCGTTTATTGGCTTTATGCAATGCGCGACTTGAAATGTTGAAATTTTCTGCAACTAAGGTTAAAGGACCTGCTAAAATATTCGTGCTGAGAAGTCAGAGTTGCCAAACATGGTGGCAGCATAAGCGTTCCGTTCGCGAGTGCCTCCTTACGCTCGTATTCGTCGCTGCTCCGAGACCAGCCAATATGCGAGGTTCTCCGATGGGGAAAAGGGTGGTAGCTTCTGGAAATTGTCATGCTTTGGGATACAGACAGCTTCGCCAATACTGAGAGGTTGAAGCAGTTGAGCATAACGCAAGTGATCCCGCCTTGTGGTATCTAAAAAACGGAGACAACCATATTCGAAATCTGCTGCAAAGTCATTCATCGAATCTTCTCATATGACTTTGCACATCCTGTAATCACTTAGCAGCAAGCAGTTTCAGTATCTTTCCCTCCTTTCTTCTAACTTGTCGTTGACATCATTTTTGATTCACAAGGAAATCACATGATTGGCACGCATTTGCATATTCCGTTAACTGAAAGTTCGTCTGTGGAGAAACGTCTAAAGTTGCCCGGACCGCCGCAAAACAGGAAAGAACGAAATTTCGCTGCATATTTCTACGAGTGGCCACTTCGGTTAAAGTGTCAATAATTATTGCATATGTTTTATTGTTTACATGTGTCCTGTGAAATTGGTCATGATAGGTTGGTAAATTATAAAATCTGACAAGCGTGCTTGCAAAGAGCACATATCGTGCCAGTCTCAGTGGCGCATTTTCATAATCTTTTGCATTTTTATATTCTTAAGACGCCTAATAGCGAAGGTTTGATGTCTATGTAGATATCCGTTCTCTTCCACTGCCTTTAAACTTTAATTGTGGAACCTTTGCGGTTACGAGTTCAATGGACTCCATCATAGGTTGACTTCCGTATTTTTTCGCCAGTAAACATCTGGACATAGCTTGAAGGTTACATGATTTTATCGTCTACTTTGATGCACATTTTGCACGTAGTCTGAGTGGGGAATGCAATTTTTTTCGAGATGTTTTGTCTCTCATATTATTTTTTGAATGTTTAGGCTTCTATAAAAGAAGAATGGGGGCATGCACTTTTTGCAACAGCCACCTCCTATGTTGGCATGTCTATAGGATCGGTGCCGCTTTGAACGCTTCGCAGTAAAATTATTCAGAAGCTTGGCCAGTGAATTTCATGACTATGACTTCCTTCCTGCCACGACGCCACGAGTTTTTCTATTTGCCTTTTGGGCCATTTAATGGCGTCATCCTTTCCTTCCCTTTTCTCGCAACCCTCGCATACGAGTCCTTCTAGAAAGGGGGCCTTCAATTAAGGTATCGTGTCCAGATAGTATCCTCGACTATGAAGTCTCCTTCGCCACCGCTGCGTTTTTGGCCCAAAACTTCATCCACTACTCCATTTTCGGCTCAAGAATTCGACTAGCACTTCATTTTCGGCCAAATTCGACTGCCACTGCAGTCTGAAGCAGTGGTAGCCGACTAAACTGGACACTATTTGATGTAAAAATTCAGGAAGAACTAGCCTATAAGGTAGTTCGGTGTGCCCTCAGGTGTGCTCAATATTGCGAAGTGCCATCCAAAACGAATGAACATTTCTCGGTCTTTTTTGAGGAAACCTTGCGTTCTTTCTTGAGGAGACCTTCGTATTCGAAAGGAGAAAAATGTTTCAGCTGACGACTATCGTTCAATGTGCTTCATTCTATGCGCTCTGCTAGTGTGTCTTCTCGATTTTCAGTGGTTCGACGGCGATCCTCAGTTCCTCATTCTTTTATCCGCCTTGACACACGTCCAGTTACGGTTGATCCTTGATAACCCTGAAATGGTATGATTTCATTAATCATCCAACATCCTTCATTAATATACAGATGGCGATTGCTTCGAATATTTAGAACTAAGAAGGGGGCTCATCCATGCACTTAATGTCAAAATGAAATGCTTCCGATGCATTACTGTTCTTACTCGTTCTCTCGGCATACGTGTACTATTATTATGCATCCATATGAATCTACCCAAATGTTCTGCGTGACCTCTGTGCGTATATATGCACGTGTGCACATACCTTTGTGTGTTGGCGCAGGGGAGCATTTCAAACTGTATCCATGCATATATTCTGTCGTATATGCGCGTAAGTGCGCGTGCGCATACGCTTTCGCAAGAACTAGGTATCTATGAAGAGGTGAAGTATATGTTCCTTTAGGAGTTTTTTTCAAAACCTCACGTTTGGAATCCTGCAAAAATTTTCGAATCGTTACTTTTGCAGTAAGGAAGGGATACCTATGAAAGTTATTAAGCTAAAAGGTAAGAAATAATTTCGTGGACGGGCATAAGGCGATATTTGGGTATTTGAGGAGTTCGTACAGTCCTCGAAGCATCAGTATATACTTTAATGTTCATGAAACTTGCCAGTAGGAAAAATGCTGAGCTTTGCTTTTTGCTTTCGTTGATGCGACCAAAGGGCATTTTGCACAGGGCTGGGTTCTGCGCTGCGCATTGCAATCGATTTAAGAGGGGAACCTGGCCGCCGTGAGAGGGAACCGCAGCGTGCAAATTTTGGCCGAAATCACTTGTCGCTGGCCACGTCATTCAATGCTGTTTTTTATTTGTCATGTTTGCTTGAATGGAAATTGATTTCCTTAGAAGCCATTTCAAACGGCTAAAAATGGACTTCTATGTTGAAAAACTTTCTCTCTTTGTCCGTTACCTTTTCACTCTTTTGAACTTCTTTCTGCATCGGATGTAATAAATTCTTTAAGCCAATTAAGCGTCTGGAAATGTGCAGGATGTTCAGTTTTGCTCGTTCAGAATGCTGCTATTTATATCACTGTGCCCGCAGTTTTAAATTGTTCTGTTGAGGATTTTTCTCGCACCTGAGTGGCTCTAAATGACGCAGTCATTGTGGTTAAAGGATATAAGACTATGCAAGTGGTAGTGTTGACGGGCACATCCACTTGCCATACCTTCTTGTACGTCCTGTTCGTTGCATTGTCTGTCTTCGTTTGTTGGTGTCGATCATCTATAATCCGTCACTGTTCACAGCCTTCCTCACATTCTCTTATTTGTTTCCTTTCGTCTGGAGGGACTCTCTAACACGGGCCATGCTTATCACCTCAGTAAAGTCTTTTCTCGCAATCCCCTCCTAACCAACCACAAAAGTGGGCATCAGTTCACAATCAAGAACAATTTTGACGCGGATGTACCGTGCAAAATGTAGTCTTCCTGCACATTCATCGTCGCGTTTTGCATTTCCAGTTCATTGCTCTGGCAGAAGAAGCAAGAGGAGTTTAAATAGTACTTAAGAGAGGGATTGAGGGGAGACTACTTGCAATGTCCGGTCTATCGTGCCTCGCACTTTTTTCGCGTTCAACCTCTCTCTCTCCTCTGCATTCCTTTCTTACTTCAGTAGTGCTTGTTGCGTGCTTCCGCAGTTATTTAATTACTACAAGAATAAACGCCAGTAGACTTTTATTCACTTCACTGTTTATTCGTATCCACATCCATAAAATTATACTTTATACACTCTCCAACTCCTAGTTATCCCTGGATTATTTAAGAGTTTTGCTTGCAGATTAACGTCGAGGATCTCATTTCATGTGCCACACTTGGGGAGTCGTTCATTCAGTGTGTTGAAGAAGGTGACTTCCTTGATGATCAGCAGTAAGTTCTCTAGCTGCAATCCTTTATTCCACTTTGTTTTCTGATTATCGTTTCAGGTTGAACGAATGAGCTAATGAGGTGAACAGTTGAAAAAGGGCAAGGGTTGGGAGCTTTGTAAAAGCGGGATTGCTGCTGCGAAATCAATTATGCGACTCCGTCCTGCTGGCAAATAAGTGCGGAATTAACTATTTCGAGGGTCCGATTGATTCACAAAATTAGAAACTGGTGGTGCTTCAAGAGTTGAGCTGTAGTATGAGACATTAAGGTAGGTAGTACCTTATGTGCTTTGAGTCAGATTGTGAGAAATATGGGGACAAGCCGTTATGCATATATGCCGTCTTAGATGTCAGCAGTTCGGCTTGTTGGACGAATTTTCCTTCGCTGGAAGTCGTTTCTCGCAGAGAATGTTCCTTGCAATGAAGGCTGTCTTGTATTTGTTGGCCCTTCTTCCCGCATCCCACCCCTCCTCCTTTCCTTAGAAGAAGGCAAAAATCTTCAAAAGTTTATGCTTAAGCATTCTTCTTGCACCTTAGGGAGTTTACATGTAACTTTTGATTGGTGCGTCTGGGTATTTTTCACGGCGCTATCAGTTTAGATGTTTTAAGTTGCAGTTTTCATGTGCTTATCAGTGATGCCTGTGCACCTGTGTGCGAATATTTCAACAAGATATACCTGGATGCTTTTCGAGTTAAGGTGCAGCTTATACATAACGTCCAAAAACTTCGACATCTCCTCAGTCAGCGCGCAAACTCAGATAATTGAAAGAAGTCAAGGCACGTAGCGCATTCAGTCTTCCTCTTTCTCAGTAGCACTGCGCTGAGCCCTTCTCCATCTCGTGCTCCTCCCCTCCTCGCCTCCTACACCTCGCCTCGGTCATAGAGTTGGGGGGGGGGGGGGTTGAGTTTCTCATTTCTTCAAGTATTGAGTCACTTCCTCGTGTCTGAAGTTCTGACTGCTCTTCCATGTTCCCATCCTTCATAAGAAATTTTTCAGGAAGTACTGCTTAGCGAGTCAAAGTTTTGAAATACACAGATGCGGTGAAGGTCCGCACATCACATTGCATGGTGGTAAAGGTGAACATCTAAGCACCCTGCCGCTGATCTTATTACACGTGATGGGAAAAGATGTTTTGCTTATTGGAACTGAAAGTTATGAGGAGGGAAGCGTGAAACGCCGTATCCACTGACGCCATCGATTCATCTTTTGCATGTTCTGTTGGTCGCATTTTTTGAGGTGCCAGAAGGATCTCTCATACCCGTCACAACTCGTAGTGGATAAAACACATGATCGATAAATCGTCTGCGATTATAATGAATTCAGAGGAACCGGGAAGTTGTTAATATCAAACGCTTTTTTTGCGTTTTTATTGCTTTGGCTTCTCAAGAATTATGTCTTCGGCATGGATATTTGCAGAGCGACAATGGTTGGTCGCAGCTGTCAGGAATGTGTTTCCTATGTATGTGAATACCTGGTTGAGTGCCGCAAAGATGAGACCGTCGAGTTGCAGTCAAGTGCGGAAATTGTTCTCTATCGATTCATTTGTTCATATTTGGCTATTGGAGGCCACAACACTATTAATAGCAGTTTGATTGACGATGTGCTTCTTGCCCTTGTTGACATTGCGAGTAAGTGGTTTTAAGGCAGATATTGAATACTTTCAAGTATTTAGCAAGGATGTCTCGAACTATCTTGATGAAACGCGTTTTTACTGCTTAATGCTCTTTTCTTTACGGATACCCGAATATCTTCTTTTAATGTCTCTTCTTTCAGTTAAGTCGTGTGTTATTGGGTGCGGAGACACCGAAATGTTTCATGTGAATCTGTATTGCACTTTCAAAATCTCTTGGGACGGGTGGGCATGCCAGCAGGATGTTTTGAATCACTCGCTTGATGGAGTGGGTTATTACACTGCGAATGGTGACGCCAGTTGCTAGTTCGAAGTATGTAGAATCGGCATTCTACTGTTTGTTGAAATGTATGTTGTGCTCGTGCTTTGATCCCTGAATGTGGACGCTGTCGACTGTTTCTTTTGGTCAACGTTTGAATGAAATTGATCAAAATGGAAAGTGAGTGCTGTTGAGCACTTAGGTGTATACGCTTGATGCGTAAACCTGGGATTCTAGATCCGCTCGAAAGCGATGGAAACGACGTAGTGGATGGGGCTGAGAGCCACATCGAATGTTTAACTCAAAGATTTTGTCATCCGACTTTAGTACATTGCTCTCACTTCACAACTTTTTTCAGTTGTGTGTGTGCGTTTTTTTGGAACGGTTCTGACGAATAATCAGCAAATTTACTTGCTGTGCTATTGCAGAATCATTGCAGAGGATCTCAGTGCTGTTGGTTTTGCAGTATTTATGATGTCGTGGGCCGGAATCTTCGTTGCATCTCATAAAATTTTTTGTAAAGCATTGACATTCAACCTACCTCGTTTCTTCTTTAGTTTTATAGAACGAGAATCGCACAGGTTGTTCCTAGGTCAGCAGTGGTGAAGTTCATCAATAGCACATATTAAAGGGCGTTCTTGCGAGCATGGTGATGCCTCGGTGGTGGAAATGCTATTGCCGAGCCTACCGAATTTTAATTCACTGCCGAGTTCGTGTCTCGATCTGATTGTGTCGTGTTTGGAGAGGCAGTCTTCGATTGGCGATTGTGCTCGACTCTCTGCGAAGGTAGCTTTCTGTCTGAAAAGTTTGTGGTACTGACATTTGTAGCATAAGGTTTTTCGGACGGAGCTCGCTAATCTTTTGTTTTCAGAGAACATCATAATTGTATTTCGTCTTCTGAATGATTTCTAAATTATTTCTTAAGTATTACAAATTCTTATTTGATGTCAGTTAAAATCTGCGTGTGTTTTGTTATTTGAACGCTACTCGAATGCTCTCGCTTTGCGTTTCTTTGAGCAGTATGCTTGGAAAACTCTGTGCATATGGGAAAGGTCGTCTGTGGACTTCTTTCCTTTTTCTAAGTTTCATATGTTTTCACTTCGATAAGTTCTTTCCCCTAATCCTATAGGTTTTTTTCCTAGACCCCCAACCCCTCCGTTCAGTGGACATTCACATTTTGTCAAATGGGTTCTGTCAAAAAGGAAGGGATGTCTAGATCTTCAGCTGTTTTTCTCTCATAGGATTTTCTCAACAAATACTATCAGGGAATGGTAGTGTATCCCTCAGGTCATTTCTTTTCTTCTTTACTTAAACTACGGGAGTAGGCAGACGAAGCTTTGTTGTCAGTGATATTACCCTCACCTCATGAAACTTCCTGAGCTCATCATTCGGCTGTTCTTTTGCGCGTGCGAGCTTAAACTGTATGCATATGATGAAATCTTCAGCACATGAGTGCATCCGTCTTTCAATCATTTCCTTAGCGCACATTGGTATCGTTCGCTGCATATCCTTTTTGCACACTGTACTTGCTGGTTTACTCTGTCGTCGCTTGTAGTCTTTCACTTTCCTTTAGGCATTTTTTTACATTTACGAACGGAATTCAAACTGCCCGCTTACTGAATACAACCTCAAACAATATTGGTTAAATTTGCGAAGGACGCATCTACTTTCTTTCATTCAGGCTCAGCGAATTGTGCAGCTTGAGCGAAATGAAATGATCCGTGGCAGGACGGATTTGGTCTGGGGTTTTTAAATGCTCCTAAATGGTTCGTAGAAAGACGCAGTATTGGTTCTTTCGTATTGTTCTTTGTGACATTCCGATAGACATTTCGCTTTGTCCAGTAAAATGCAATGATTTATGTCGCACTAGTGCTCTTTTCCGTCTCTCTGTTTTCTATGCATTTTTACTTCCGAAAATGGTTATTTTAGCCGTTCAGCGCTTCAAACGAAGGGAGGAGGGAATAAATTTTATAGTGTAAGTGGCGGGTATGATCGGATATTGTGGTGTTGATTGAGCCGAACTGTTTATAATCTGATGAATGATAGTGAAAATTCATGGTCAATCTTAGTTGCACTTCAGATTATTTCGAGGCTTCAGGTTGCACGTGTCGTCGATGAGCTGAAGGACCGCAGCAATTGGTATATGGAAGGAAGTCTTACGTCGGCCAAACAACTGGCGCAGAAGCTAGGCAGCAGAGATTTGATTGAAGCTTTCTCGGCGCTGAAATGAAGTTTTATTCGCTTGCATCTTTGACTGCTTCAATTCGAGTTGTCACAGTTGCTGTGGAAAGGCACTCCGTATTTTATTTTCTGTGAGCTTACCTAGTCTCATAGAGATAGGATTTGATTTCTGATATAATGACGTAGGATTTGATCATCTCTATGCAAGTTTATACTGCTCCGATGTGTTTTGCAATTGCAGCAGGATTCGGCATTAGAGACAATAGTCTGCTTGAGTTGAAGCAGCGTCATGAAATTTATATGTGTTTAGAACATAAAGGAAATAAATTATTAAAACGAAGTGCCGACTTTGACGGGCCCTCTACATTTGCGTGCGCGTCCACTGATAGTTTCATTTGGCGAGGAGAAAGTTGCTGTCAATGAGCTATAAACAGGAAGTTGAGATAACTGGTGATGGAGGGTAAATGAAAGGTCGGGAGAGCCCTCTCCCCCCCCCCCCCCCCCCATTCCCGTGAAATACGCATATTCGCGTGATAGATCATCAGGCTAATCGGTCATGCAAGTAAACAGTAAGAAAGTGGCAAAATGTTCGATGGCGTTTATCATGGAAACATTTGGTTGTAGAATTTCTTAACCAAGAAAGTCATTTTAGTCTACGCTTGATCGTCCTAAGCAAGGTATAACTTGCATTTTTCAATGATATTGAATAGATCACCTCAAATCGTGGGTTGTGGACGCCATGCGCGCAGATATTGATGCGCACTTCCGTAATTAAATGGTTTGTTAAATTGTTCTTTCTACGACTCGTCAAATATGGTGACAGTGACCATTTGGTTAAAGTGGTTTGTAGTCGGTTGGTCGCTGGGTGGGTGTGTTTATTATCGGTTTATTGTTTTTATATGCTTTTCCAGATTTCTACAAAAGCATGTTATATCGATGTTCATGCGTTTGTATATGATTTGTTCGGCATTCCCAGCTCTCGAACCGCAGAAGCTTAAGCTGCAAGACTTGGAGTATGTAGTCCACTACATCAGCAGTTGTTTTTACCCTCAGTTTCACCATAGCTGGTCACTATTCTGTGGGCATTTTATGTCTTAATATGCTGGTGGATATTCGGACCGGCAGGTCGGAATGCAAAAGCCCATGTTATGCTGGCCTACCTGGCGCAAATCCATTATTTGAGTAATAGATATGACTGGTTGAATTGGGTCGGTCTAGCTGATGAACCACGTCATTCATTTCTTCAAAGGAAACTTGACGGCTGTTGAATAAATTACATTAGAACGATAATGTGGATAAGCAGTCAACATTGGAACGTAATTTGTATGGAAATGAAATAAAAGATTGTGGGTTTGCAAATACGCACATACGATATTGCAGGTAATGTGGATTGTGGGTCCTTGCCGCGACGCGTTAGTTCGAGGATGAGACGTTGAGACGGCGCAGACTTTCCTTTCATGAAGCCTTAAGAAGCTAGCTATATGCCTCATGCTTTAAAAAGCCTTAAGACCCTAAGAGGTCGCCTTAGAAGGCATCAGAAGAGGGTTTCCACATTAAAAGTCTTAAGTGGTCTTAGAGCATTTTTCGTGATAAAGTTATCATCTCTAATTCGTGACGTAAGGAAACTGAGGCAACGCGTAGACATTGGACGATCAGTATTTGGGTGTTAGTTCGTTTATTCATTCGTTAGCGAGAAACTTGTTTCTGGGCGTTTTAACAATACAACCAAATTGGTACGCGATATTCAGGAGTGGATCGTTTGTAGGAGGAAGTAGTTTCGCTGATGTTTTTAATCGCAATAGTCTGGCTTTAAGGCAAGACCTCATGTACCACCTTGAGCCATCGACTGTACAGCTTACTCGAATTGAGCAGTTCATTTCGTCCTCAGGCCAGAAAGTTACGTGTAATAGCTGACATTCTGCCGCAATGTAATTCTGACACTTGATCGATCAGCACTGTTGTCTTATGAGCAAAAAGATGGAGCGTTCGACAAGACGAAACTCACTTCAGGTTTCGTTCATTGAAGACCAAGACAATAAAGGCCTGGCAACGCTGCCTTGCGCGATAACTGAGGTTGTAACACTTTCAGGAAACTCATTTTAATATATCGGTCAGCAGGGGATCCATTTGGGTAACGAATAAAGAGTACAGTGTTCTGGTTTGATGTGGCTATCCAGAACGAAGGCATTTTGTAAACTATGCGGACTATGTCCGTTCCAATCTTTCATCTAAAAACTGACGCGCGGACACCACTTGCCTCATTTTTGCTCATTTGCTAACGGCCGAATCATCCTAATGTTTGCATAATGAGTTTCTAGAAACAACTCTGGGCGCAGTGGTTGATGAGTTGAAACTATTCGACGGATAGACTCATGCATACAAGCAGTGTCTTCTTAGAATGTCCCCTACATGCCATCTCTAAGAGCTCGGGAGAATGTAGACCCCCTCACATTCTATTTATTAATCGACGCGAAAGGAAAACAAACTCTACCATTTATTGATCATAATGATCGATAAAAATTTCTCTGGGTCTGAAATAAGTGGAAAGCACTCGGTTGAAGGCGACCGAATTTCAAAAATAATCGTTGGTTCATGATTAATGATGCTCCGTAAAAGCAGAACTTCGGTTGCAACTGACCACGCTTCAAAAATTTCAATCAGCGTCGCCCGAAATATTAGAGCAAGGCCAGATTTCAGCTGCCACTGAAAAAACCAAGGAAGGTGAAAATTGACTGAGGCTCGTAAAAACCGGCCGAATTCCATCTGGTTGGTTGTCGGCGCTATAGTTTATACTTATAACCTGAGAAAAGTAGTTGATAAATCAAATGTAAATGGAGGCGGAAAGCGTACTCGTTGTGATGCCGAAGGAAAATGTTTTTTCATTGTCAAGACCTGATTTTCCAGGAAAAGCTTCCAGCTAGGTCTGCAAGTTGTATGCTCTAGGCACCCTACATGGTGAGATGCATTCTTTTTACGAGTAAATTTGGAGGAAACAAACAAAATATGCATGTTGGAGAGTAGCTTGTGTGATGAACACAATTTCCTTGCGCCTTCTCTGCGCAGGATTTATTTC
Organism: Ascaris suum; assembly: GCA_013433145.1. NCBI lineage: Eukaryota > Metazoa > Nematoda > Chromadorea > Rhabditida > Ascarididae > Ascaris > Ascaris suum. The sequence goes on along the minus strand of CM024184.1, from coordinate 7,182,573 downwards.
ATACCTGTCTTCCCCGGGAATATATGGGTGGCGCGTGTCTTATCTTTGTAGCTTGATGTGCCTGTAACGTCTTGCCTTCGTTGTGTGGGACATTTATACAAGGAAAAAAGCAATATAAGAAGGTCATGCGTGCAAAAACAGAGACTTCCGTTTCAGCTATAAATCTGAGCGAGATGTTTGAAGTTTCAATTTCGCAGTGTGGACATGATGGTGTGGCAGGTGGACAATGTTCTTTATTCCTTTTTTTTGAGGAACGCATTTCCTTCAGACATTTAAATCGATTTAAGTGAAGCTGCTTGTAATCATTTATAATTTATCGTCAACTATATGACTATTTATGTGCAGCTCAAAAAGAACAGGAAAGCATAAAAAGAAATGGAGGAAAAAAAAGAAGAAATGAAGTAATTGGGAAGAAAGACTTGAAAAAAAGCAGAAAATGGACATCAGTTCCAACTCGCGTACCTGGAATTTCTTTTGGTTCTGATTCCGATCTTTTGGAAACCCCCTTTCAGCGCAAACTATGGTTTTCATACAAATATATTCAGTCTTTTTTTTCCCGCTAATTTCCAATTTTGTTTTATTTTCCACGCTTTTAAGACTCGCAACACCAGCTCTTTTTTAAAGACTCCAGCGATTTTTTCAACCTTTCTCGATGATATGAGCGTATCCTTTGCGCTTTTTTTAATGTCATATTTGGAAGCTTTTCATCCTTTTTTTTCTCACTGCTCTTTCTCTTGTAACATTTTGAGCTTTTTTCTGAATAAATAACGCTCGTAAAACATGATACCATTGCTTGTTAATATAGGTGAAATATAGTAGTATGAATGTCGAATATAGAATTATAACTGCCTTTTACGATGCGAGTTAAAGCAACCTTAAAAGACCGTCAGTATCTACCCACTACTTCCTGCAAACTTTACTCCTACTTCCCATCTCATAACAACATATTATTGTTATTGAGTTATCTGCAAAAGTTCACAATTTGCAATTTTTTGCGTATTATCATCTGAGGGACTTTTAAACGGAGAGCATCAAGTCCTCTTTAGCACCGTGCAATTTTGCGAAATGGCCTTTTTTGACGAAATATGCGTGATTACGATAAATGTTGCATGCTTCATCCGCCCTTCGACACGCATTTGAACGCTAAACTTTTCGAATGAAATGTTGAAGTTTTCTTCAGATCAATCAGTTTCAGGCGAAATCTTGATTACACCGGGATGATATTAGTGAAGAGTAATCAGTCTTTATTCAAATGAACAGAGAAAACTGCGCAGCGGTACTATAGTTTTAGTGGAAAATGTGTGAGCTGTTCGCAAGTCGGCGATTTGAAAGCGAATTATGAGCACTAATTTTTCACCGCAATACGCAACTACATCTGAGTGAATACCTGAATACTTAAATGCTTTCCTACATACACTTGAACACATATAGTTGATCATTGAGGAAAATAATTGAACAAACCGAAGACGTCAGCCGTGAAGACTTCTTGCACGTTACAATCATTATCACCATAACAGCGAACATCCCGATGAACTCTGAGCCACCAATGAAAGCCGACATTGCACAACCAGCATTCATCATACAGCAGGCCATCACGAGCCTAGAAATGAGATGACGTCCTGATGGCTCATGGCGATCGGCTTCCTATCAATTTGTACAACTGCTTTATTGCAAACTTCCTCTATAGTTCAGAGAAAAAACAAACTGTCTGCGTGCTAGAGTGATAAAATTATGCGCTTTTTGCATCTTTTACATATGCGTTGTTATTGCTGGATGATAAAAACTGTCGCGAGGCGCCATATAACGGACATATATGAGCGTATTTCCGGACCATATTCCGACTTAGTGTTCGTTGCCACATCGAACCACATTAGGATAGAAGAGCAAAAGAGAACGAGAGGAGAGAATGAATCGATCTTGCTATGAACGCCGAATGTTAGAAGATCGCCTCATCCGCCTGTCGACATTCAGCGTTTCAAGTGTGTCAGGTACAGGTTTCGTGCCACTTTTCAGCTTCGTGATTATGCGTACGATGGACAACTCCGGCGACTTGGTACACCTCCCAACCATTGCAGAAAATATGCTACGGCCAAGAACGTGGCTATACTGTATAAGCGTTGCTCGTCTGCGACAGATTATAAATGGTTCTATACTGACGTTGGCAGATGCTGACAGCTGCCCCTATATTTCTTACAGCCAGTTCCAAATGTGAGGGAAGAATTGAATGGGGGCAGCCGATGGGAATTTCTTTTTTCGGTAACCAACTGAAGGCGCAGTCACTTGCAACCGGAATTCTGTCAAATGCATTTCGGGAATGTCAGTCGGTCACCCAACGATAACAACTACCGAAAACCGAATTTCAACTATAGTCAAAAAGTCAAATGAGCGAAAACCGAACTTTGCATGGTAGAGACCCGTCGAGATTTCGGTTTCTGGTCGAAATCCGATCGTTTAACATCGCGAAATACTTGTCCTGCAAAGGAACCTAATGAAAAATTTTGACACTAGGGCAGTATCATTCGCTAAAAAAAATTTCAACACAAACAGAAAAGGAAGGAAGGCGGAGATGAATCTCTGCAAGAACAAGCGTGAGTAAAATATTTGTCCAAATCTGGCGCTGCCAACCAACGCATCTCGTTAACACCGCAGTTGGCCCTGCATTTTTACTTCGCAACCTTTAGAGATTTCTTCGAAATAGTGATAAGAGAGGAGGCTCCACGTCATCTTCCTTCTTAGCCTACTCCATACCACCAACCCAGAAAAACAACAACTTTAAGCAAACCCAAATGTCACCCACTTACCGGCGGTGCTGCCAATCGGCACCTCCAAATGAAATCTTTCCGATACCTGTGCTACTTCCGCACGATCGGTTCACGAGAATTACTGTAAATTCGCTGATCTTTACAAATTAAATCAATACAGCAAGTTGTCAGGTCCGCCCGTTCAGTCCAAGCGCAAACGTTGTTGGCGGGCTTCTGCTAAATAGGTTGAAAGTATCACGCCGCTCCGCACATATGCTGCTGTGATTTCGCAAATTCCGTCATGTAGCAACAAACGCGCATGCAAAAGTCAATCGAACAACAATTTACTAGTTGGTACTCACTCACTGAATGTAAATGTGTAAATATCCACCGCAACAGCAACTTCGGTAAAATAATTTTGAAGGCAAGTTCGTTATCAGTATATTTATTCACCATCGGGTCCTACCTTTTTACCTTTTCTTGCTGTACAGCTTAAGATAAACGGAAGTAAAAAAACGTACAACAAATCATACGCCATCCAATACAATACACAAACAAGCCAAAGAGCGGTGAGTTGTACAGCAAACAATCATGCGATGAAACAGTTCACGCAATACGCAACGGTGAAAACAATATGGGACACTAACAAAAAAAAAACTCGTTTCTTGTGCGACTGGAGTATTCGCACATGACAAAATCTACCTATGCAAGTTAGCCATCACGACCACATGCAAAATCACCGATAAGGTGACCGGCCGCAACAAAACTAAATTAAGAATGCTAGCCTACCGTGTTCCGTGAACTGGAGCAAATAAGCACTACAATCAGAAACTTGAACCGGGTTCGCGAGCGGACCTTTCCGCACGATTTCTTCCCCATTGTGGAACGGAGTTTCTCCGCACACCATGATATAAAGCAGAATGCACACAGTTACCAGACCGCTGCCTTCAGATCGTCATATCCAGAGAATAACAACCATTCCGGTGGGATATACACAATTCCTTAAATAAGAGAACGCGAATGGATACGGCATCAAATGGATAAAAAGTATCTCAATGAGCATGTACCTTACTTGCTTCTTCAAGTGATTTCTAAGTGACATGAACAAATACCGTTTTTAGACTCAATATGTCATAGAATTATGACTGTATCTCTGTACTTTTGCAACCAGAAGGCTCTCCTACAAAGCAGAGCAACTTTCCCCGCTGAACCACGACCAAATGGAACCTAGCAGCCATCAAGGCGAAATAAGGTGAGAGAAAACGACCCCGCGTCGTCCTTCCTCATACAGAGGTGACTGGAAGGAACTAGTACATACTTCCTTCAGGGTCTGTCTAGCGCATCTGCAAGACCCCGAGGTCCAGGATATGGCTCACCGATTCGCCGCCCCACTATTCCTACACAAGAGTAGTCTCTGGATCTAAGGATTGTTGTAAGGCTGAAAGGCTGAAAGCTGCAAGACACTACATTTGTGTATGGTAAAGCTGCAAAATATGGCAATTTAGCAAAAATTACCATATTTTCACAACACTGAACTCCTATATCATATTTTTTATTAAACGACTAGTGTATCTTTCAGCACTGGATCGTTCCTTAGTTACTATGCAATAAAATGCACAATCGGCACCTGTGTATAAATTCTTTCACTCTTTCAATGGGCTTAACGTGTGCTGCTCGAAAATATTCTGGAAAAAATTCGCAACGGCACGACGAGATATATCCGCATAATTTGCTATCTAACGATCACTGCGCTCCGTTTTCTCTACAATGACAAAGGTTGATATCCCGACAAAGAAATGCGATACGAGAAGAGCGTACCCTGGAAATCCGAGAAAGAACCACTGTCGGGTTCAAAGAAAGTCGCACTTTCAAAGACGATCAGTTTGAACGACCAGTCCGCAGGTCGATAAAGACGTTTTCATCCTTTATATCGCGATGTAGGATGCCCCTTCAAGCACACGCGATTAAAGTATCCAGTACCTGCAGAACACAGTCATACTCGAACGTGGCATGACGTTACTGCCAACAGCAATAAACTAAACAAATTCAAATGCTTAAGTGCTATTGTTAACAGAACAATCTATAAAGACGTCTGGTAGTCTAAGCGGAAGATGTGGAGGAGGAAGAATGAAGGGACGACAAAATACTTACCTTTTTGAGAGAAACCGCTGACAATTCGAAGGTAAGAACTGGAAGAGGCACTTAGGATAGAAAACAAGCAGCAGGAGGCATTTTGATAAGAAATACAAATTCATTGTGACTTCATTAAACCGAGAAGACGTGAACTATGATAAAAAGTCCACATGTCTATCGATGAAAGTACGACTATAAAGAGCACTTTCATCTCGTCGATTCATTTAGCTTTATATTTTAAAAGGAGTGTTGAATTATTTAAGAGCGCTACGCTACGTTCTTTATTGGTGAATGACTTACTCGTTGCCACATGGTGATTTTACTGCGTTCGTTATATTTGAATGCGACTCGAAGTTTGTAATTAATCCGCATAGCGCTATACGCTGTACCGAAGCCACCGCGACCCAGCTCATATTTATCCCTTTAAGATATCTGATTACGCCCTGAAACGTCACCGATGTCGACGAATAGCACAAAAAGCAGAAAGCGCACCAACGACACTGCTATGGTGTGCAGTTTCTGCCATTCTGCAATTTCGCCCCTCAATATAATAAAAGATCGGTGACACCATGATCAACACCAAATAATGTGTCGATTTCCCACACGACCCGATAGCTGCGGAGGAAGATTTTTCGATGTCTTTAGATGTCCACATAGATTAAGTAAACGATTACTCAGCGCATAACTGGACCTCAGGACCGCCACTATCTATGTTACCCATCAAATGTCATTCTACTGATTTCCTAGCAGATGAGTTGAGATCACCAAGCAAGTAAGTACACACACATATGCACATATGTTATAATCCCATAATGACGTTCCGCTTTAAAGATTAAGACATATAAAGATCTAACCGCGTGCAGAGAACCGTGGAAATTTTTGAGTCAATTAGAACGGCACAACAGCCAACCCGAGCAGACTTAGTCTAAGCATCCAGTTCTTCGTATTATAAGATCCACTCGGGCCCCAAAGTCATTAGAGTGGATAATGTCCTCCTCGGAGGGGATAGGGGAAGGGGAAGGAAAGGGACATGAAAGTGACAACTGTGCCGGTAGCATAATATGCCGAAATCTCTAATAAGTAGTGTTGATGATTGCGGAGTTTTTGTTATCCATGAAGCAAAAACATAAATAATTAAATTGAGAGAGAATTAAATACGGGGTTTTGATAAGAAATAAAGCAAAATGAAAAAGTAAACCTGATATTCATTCGCTATGGCATTTTGGTGTCAGCGGTGGTAAGTATGAAAATTAGGCCATCGAAGTCGTTGGACACTGGAAAGAATCCTATAAAATCCGCTTAATTACATGCTTAAATACACACAGTGCGTATTGCATTCAAGATCGTACTGCAATTATTTCGAAGTGCATGCTCTTCTAACAATTTTAATGCAGTTTTTTTCCCAGAACACTAAATGTGAAGAAAAGTACGTAGACGCCCATTTAATCATTGTCTATAAACACCGCTTTAATTTGCTAGTCATAATATCAGAAGAAAAGACCTAGAAATGTGTTTGGTGAAGCCTATTTACAGTATAGAAGAGTTGGCGCGATATGCGCTTTGGTAAATTCGCTCACTAGAAAAGAAACTTGCATGAAGTACCAGAAAACTATAAGTCTGCATAATAATGCATGCATTTCTTTAACTGATTCGACAATTCGTGCAAGTCTTCTAGAAGAAATCCATTTTTTTTCGTCAATCTGACCGCTGTAAAATGACAATACCATCGTTCAAAAGCGCACATTAATTTGCGATCATCTTGTCACTATGTACTACTTATGAGATCGACAGATCAATTTGATTCGTTAAATATCAATCCATTTTTGGCATACATTATCCGTCAAATCGTTTTGAGAACTTCTTCTCGAGAAAGGGCCTTATTAATCTTATATTCGATGGAACCCATTGGATTATTATAGTCGATTAAGTTCTCACAAAGGACCTGGATATAATCCATGACGTCGTTTTTGTTGGACCACCATCTTCGCCTAGCGAACACGAACACAATTTCATTCATTTTTCCTCAACTGCGTCAGACAAGACCGGTTTACCTTATGATTATCCCAGCGGAGATTGGCAATAATGCTAATATCATGCTTTCTTCGCGTGACTGGGATGTAGGCATTGGGCACTATATGGATATTGAATCAATGTATGACCTTTCTTCGTCGAGTGTTCATCAGGTTATTTCGTGTTGCGTCCCAATCAAGACGTCTTGTCCCAAAGATACCTAGGGCTCTTATCTGTAGTTAAGGAAAGCGAAATCTCGGTTTTGATTGCATTGTTTTATCCCAGGTTGGTCGACAAGCGTTTGAAGAATGTTGCAATGAGTACAGCAAAGGCTATGATGAGTACACAAAGAATGTTGAAAAAAATGTGGCACATTTCAACAACGCAAATCTTTTCACAGATATGTTAATGGAAAGATGAAGGTGAGATGTAATACTCGCAGCGTTAAAAAAAAGTATGGGTCACAGTGTCACTGATGACTTCGCAAATGCAGAATCTTTTACAGGATATTTCTCAAGTGTTTTCGAAAAGGAGAGTCGTGTGGTGCCTTCATTTTAAGCCCGAACTACGGTGACTCTTGATGATCCTCCTATTGATATTATCATCGTTGCTACTGCTATCAGATCTCTTAGTGATAAGATATCTTCCACTCATGATGGCGTTCTTTCTTTTGTCTTGAAGCAAACCGCTTATGAGGTTTTTATCCTCTGTCAATCCCTTTTAGATTATCTCTCGAGGCTTCCTTCGTCCCTTCTCTGCGGAAGACTGCAATAGTCTCTCCGTTGCTCAATACGCCACCTTGAAATTTCTGATTATAAATTTGCTTCCTTAATATGGTCGGTATGGAAGTGATAGTTCAGGGTTCGCTCAACAATCATTTCGTTCGAAACAATTTTTTCAATCACAAACCAAGGCCGTTTGGTCTCTTAAAGGTGAAATCAACAGTTCCTCAGTTGTTCAACTCTTGCAATGATCGAGTTTTGGCCCTAAATAATTAAACTCAGATTGATTTTGCATGTGTAAAAAGCTTTTATTCAGATTTCAATTTTACGGCTTCACTAAGGCAATGGATGATATCTGATGACAGTTCAACTCCATGTAATGCATCTGCCTGCGCTTTCACGTCTCTTCTGCACTGTCAGAAGCGTTATGCATCGTTGATTTCAGCGTATACAAAACAAACGCGATAGCATTAAATAACTCAGGAGATGATTTGTTCTATTCCATTCATTGCATTTATACAGTCGAATCCTAATGCGCACTTTTCATTGCGATGGTCTTCCGCTTGCAAGTGGTACGTGAATCCCATTAGTACACAAAGTCACCAATAAGCGAACGTAAGTTCGGTGGATTTTCATTAAACTGGAATCAAGTAAACCGTGGAAGCATAAGTGATAAACTAGAACGGACGAAGAAGCATCTGAATCCAACGAATCTATCCAGAAACTGGCATAAGAGCCGCATTTCTTTTAGGACTTCAACTCATTTCATCCAACAATTTCTATGGAAATAGACATCCCCGCAAGAAAATACCGAATACACTGGTAAACGTATAATTACTTAAATAAAACAAGCTTCAAACAGACGCCTCGTTACATTATAAATAACACATGGCCAAATCATCTTCAGTATACTTGCGCCCAAAAGAACAGCAACAATCCGCTTTCATCTATAACTAAACTCTGCGCGTGTAATGAAATTCTTCCTCCCTTTAAAAGACCCATATGGTACGGAGCATGACTGGCACAGCACAAACTATACTTCTAATCCCACGACCGGGAATTAGCATACCTCGCCGGCATTTTTAGCATGTTCTATGGCGCCACACTAAAGTGCTTCTTTTAAACCTTTGAGAGCAGTTTCCGCAATACGCAGTTATTTCTCATCACATTTTTACTTTAAAGGATGAAAACCAAACATAAGATGTTCGCTGGTGGCGCTTTCAGCTGGATGTGGCAACGTGTTAGGTCTCTAACTAAAAGGAAAGTAGCACATAGTCCACAGATATCTCGACACTAAAGTGTTTGCTGCAAATGGAGAATGAGGCAACGGAAGAACAGATGCATGCGCCAGCTTTGCTAGAGACCGCTAGAGCGGTTGGCATGATGTATTATTCGTTGACAATTCGACTCATTATAACAGTTGGTTGCATGAATTACCAGCAGTAATAAATTGAGCAATAATGCATATACTTTTTTTAACTGGTTTGACAACTCGCGCAATTTTCTGTTTTTTGTTTTTTTTTGCAATCCGACCGGTGCAAAACGAAAATACTACTGGCCGAAAACGCATGCAAATTTGCGATCACCTTATCAATAACTCCTTATGAAAAGGTCAGAACAACTTAAATCAATGAATATGAGCTCATTTTATGGTAAATATTATTTCTCTACTTATTCCTTTATTTCCACGTGTCAAAATAGGAAGGCATAAAAATGAATGTAGTCGCAAAGCGCTGGATTTTCACTGCTTCATACATGTTAAATTTCGTTGCGGGGCTCCAGCAGTTCCCAAGCCGAAACGAGCCAACAAGATGACAGACAGACATTATCATACATGCAGACAATATATCGGTGCAGTCACTCTCGATACGCAAAATTTACAAAAACGCATGTAAAATATCACTATTTGAATAACGCAAGAAACGTCGAGCACGAGCATCCGACGCTCGATACACAACGACAGCGCTATGTTGAAACAACACACAGCAGCCATATGCTGTTTGCATCACACCAACCTCATGCATCTAACGATGCAGCCAGCACAACCACCGCAAGTGGCTGCTTTATGTATGCCAAGTAATCAATGCGCGGCGCTTTCGAATGTTTTACTTACCGTCGAAGCCAGAAGTTGAGGAATGGAACCTGTTAGATTTGTCACTTTGGAAAATGAGTGTTGTGAAGGAAGCTAGAAGATAAAAATACGAATTCTCCGAGAAATAAATTACACCCAAGAGATCCTACCCACAAATTTTGCCGCTTTCGAAAACAGAATTTGCAAGGAAGGGCGGAGCTTCGGGAAGGAACTCCACTTAACGGTAGCCTGCTTTCGAGGTGTCATTGTGAACTGCTTCAGCAATGTTCACTGTACGAGCTGCGTCCTTTATTAATCTTAAAACCCACTGTAACCACAGTCCCAACTCGGGAACCAATGAAGCTAGGCACAAGATATTGTACAAATATATTCCATCCGTTGTATTACCTCCGTCTTTCAATTCCATCCGTATACTCGCCGAAAGGTTAGACCAGTCTAAAAGATTTCTGAGAGAAATTTGTCATTGAAACGGTCAGCCGAAGTGCTTCTCCTCCTGGCTACAACCAGTCAAAACTGCTTCAGTCTCACCGATATCCTCATTTTCCCTCAATGTGATAGTTTCAGTTGCATCGAGTTCTACCCGAAAACATCAATCCTTGAAGAGATATATCAGGAATTAAATAACTGAGTGTGACCTTACGTATCAAGATTTCAACTTGATGTATCAAGATTAAAAAAAAACATTTAATGGAAGGCAATGAACAGTTGGCATGCTGCACGTGCACTCAACTTACCGTCGTAAGTCGTGTCCTTGCTCCTGATGAAAGAAACTCCTTGATATCGGGATCACTTCAACCTATTACATAATAAACCATATAATGTGAGGTCGTTCCAATAAAAAACCCTATTCGCCAAGTTGACTCAGGTACTTTAAAATGGTCGACTTCACATATAAATATACATCCACGGCCAGGACGACCGTATAATATTTTGCTTCATTTTATTCACAAACGAACACACGAATTCACAAGTTTCTTATCTACCGACTGCGTGTTCTCCTCACTCCCAGCTGATTACCCACCAATTTTGACCAGTCCTTTCACGTTCCTAAGGATGGGCGCTGCAGTAGTGAACACTCCAGTAAGTAGATACCGAAATAATTGAATCGGACTTCACGAACTATTTCCTTCAAAATTTAACATATTGCTGCTAATTTCTCACACTCCCCGAACAAAACAAACTTCTTTTTGCCTCAGTTCGACTGAAGACAAGTTATCAAGGAAACAAGACTTCTACCGAGCAAGCAACTCTGCATACATTAAATTGCATCACCAAGTCTGAAAAAGACCGTACATTTTGCTAACTCCACTCCTAAACAAAAATACGCTAGGGTTATACCTTAAGAAGCAATGCTTATAAACGAAAGGATGAAACTGGCAGGCTAATCCCACCTTTTGCGAAGCATGCAAGCCATATTCACATGCCATTCGTCCAGCCGAACGTAAGAAGAAATGACTCGCCACAAAATTCATGAGCAGTTCGATGGCGCAAGATATCCAACTGAACGTGAAATCGACGATTCTTCATCCTTTGATCCATCTTCTCCTTTACCAAACGAGACTTTAGCTCTCATTTTTATTTATTAGCAAGAATATAGCATGATCCAAAGGTATCTCGAGTACAAAAGGAGAAGGATTAGGAATGGAGAGGGGTGAAAGAATGCATGAGAAAATCACCACGGCGAAACTTTGAATCAACCCATAATCCAAAAGATTAGCTGCACCACATCTGCGAATGCAGTAAAGTGCGTAGCATTGAGTTCACCTGCACACTCCAAGATAAACATGGGCAGTGGCAACCCCTTCCTCTTATATACAAATTATACGCCTAATCCCTCTCTTAGGTGCATTCAGAAATCGTAGATTAAAAACAGTCGAAACCAAACGATGTCTAATGAACAACCATGAAGAACAAAAAGCAAAATCAAAATATGCGATTGCACTAAAATAGAGAACAGCACTATGTCAGGCGAGCGAAATACCACTTCGGCACCATCCGAGGGCCTTTTTGAAGACTTCAGGCATAAAATAACGGCATGGTTCTGCTCTCTCGTAGCATCATAAGGAAAAGCGATGCCGGAAACCAGCCCCTGTTTATCCATCGGCAATGTATTTTTAGTGCAATGCTCTTCCCTTGCAAAAAATGAATGAAGAAGTTAAAAAGCACCAATACACTTGGCATACATGAAACAAAGGAAAGAAAGAAAAATGGACCAGATATAACCAAAGAGCACAACTATTAGACAGTAACTATAAGTGGTCAGCAAAGAAGCACCAAACTTACGATGATACGTTTTAAAGTCATACAACAAGAGGCTAAAGCGCGGACTTTCGGTGGCATGCCCATATCCACTAATGGTTGGGTGAACGGCCATAACAATGAACAATATTTTGCACGATAATTCTCACTTAGTGGGATTATCACTTAATAGGAACCTATCTGTACCCGAAATATGATAGCTAGGCAACCAAAGAATCAGTAATGAATTAAGAAATATGATTAGCTTGTATACTAACAATCAAAGCTTCGCTCATCGAAAGATCACCGAAGACCACGCGAATTGCACACTGTTTTAACGAAGCAGCAAATCAATAACGACACCAACAGAAAAAAACGTCTGTCGAAAGAGGCTTCGCCACCCACACATGCAGCAATCAAACAACAATAAAATGATTGCGCCATATATGAAAAACATGGAAGAGACGCAGAGCTACCATTAACAGGGACGCGAAGCGATACAAGCATTAAGCCACATAATCAATAGCCGCAAGTCCAAGAACATACAATCCAGATGCAGGATTGCGTGTCTCATAAAATGTTTGGAGTCACGCTATTCATGTGCCCCTTTGATGAAAACTTACTGTGACCTGTCCGCAGTATGCGAAAAATACTACTCCTTTACACGAGGGCTATTGAGAAAAAAAACAGATCAAGAAATTTCCACCTCAAGTAAATACATCCTACGCAGTTCATAGACCATAACATCGTTTTAGAGGATTCTGCAGCCACATGGATGCAAAGACAAGGATGGTCCTTGATTTAATACACTTGTTCTAGATTACAGCTGATCACCAAAGGATATTTAGAAGCTCACTACAACTCCTTGCAGTTTCTCAAATGAGAAGGGAACATTCGAGGATGGCGAATGCGCATCCGATACACAACCCGACGATGCTGCGTACGCTTTCCCAATGTCAACAATAGCGCTTACTTGTAAAAAGTATTTGATGCTGTATTGAATTTAAAAAATGAAAGCAATAAGAATAAACGCTGCAATCCGCTGCCATTCTCGTTTCGAAACTTACACCTAAGAAACAAGCTTGATTCTCTGCTATAATAGCAATCTCTTCTATGAATGCAGTAGATAAGCGTGGTATCTTTTAAGCAGCAAAAGATACTCCACCCGCTTGCTAAAATGTGGAACCACATTCTACAGACAAAATGAAGCAAAGTGTAGTGAGGAAGCTGTAAATAAGTGCCAGCTTCCCCACTTTTTTATAATCAACCACTAACATACAAAACCTCCTCGCTTAGGCAGCTGCCTCAAGCCTACGGATAGATGGTTCACTCTGCTGAAATAACAAGAAAAAGCTGAGAAGTAAATGGAACCCTTGATCAGACGAAATGGGGAGAGATTCCCGTGTCATTTTCGAAAATCGGTTGTTAGCAGCCACTGCTGGGTTGTTACTCACTGTCACCAGGAAGCCTTGGCGATGCCACGTTATCACTCAGTTTGTATGCTAAACAAAAGGATTAGAGCGAAATCGAAAGAATCAAGCAAAAAATGTCTGAAGGGAGAAATAAACAAACGAGCGCATTTAAATAAAAAAGGAGAAGAAACAAATAAACAAAAACCAATATAGCAAACAAATAATACATGGGATGCAAGGGGGAAGGGTGGAACCTGAAATAAGATTATAATAGCATCCTGAAAACGCATGAAAATACGCATATTTCTCAAAACGACACAATGCACGACATTCGATACAAAAAAAAAATCAAATTTCTTATCATTCAAACCTGCGCCTCATTCTGCTGTTGCAAACAGCTAACGATGAAAACTGCAATTCGTTGTCCGATGAGAGCCTAGAACTGATACAGTTAGTAGAATATGCGAACAAAGAAAATGAAGAATGAACGTGAGAAATTACTATACAAAGAATAATGAACGATATATATATATATATATATATATATATATATATATATATATATATATATATATATATATATATATATATATATATATATATATATATATATATATTCCAATAAACTTCCAGTTCAGTGCATTTGGTACCATGAGGAGGGTATTTTTCCACTTTCCCCCGCTCAAAACCCGCCACAAAACTAATCAGCTCACCCCCTCCACCGAACAAACCCCCCTCCTAATTTCATCCCGATCCTTCAACGTCATAAAGACATCGCGTGACGCGTCGAAAATGAGTTAGTAATCTTCTGTATATATTTACTAGCTGATAAGTCGGAATCTGAGGAGGATCCAACGTCGAATTCGATAACTACTGCCCGCCTGCGCCAACCATCGTTGTTCGTCTCGCGACGCAACGGTCCTAACATCGACACACCCAGGTTCCGATTACGACGAGCTAGTTCTGCAGCATGTATGGCCATCGCTCTAGTGATGTTCTGCATAGAATAGACTAGCTGATGAGTCGGAATCTGAGGAGGATCCAACGTCGAATTCGATAACTACTGCCCGCCTGCGCCAACCATCGTTGTTCGTCTCGCGACGCAACGGTCCTAACATCGACACATCCAGGTTCCGATTACGACGAGCTAGTTCTGCAGCATGTATGGCCATCGCCCTAGTGATGTTCTGTATAGAATAGACTAGCTGATGAGTCGGAATCTGAGGAGGATCCAACGTCGAATTCGATAACTACTGCCCGCCTGCGCCAACCATCGTTGTTCGTCTCGCGACGCAACGGTCCTAACATCGACACATCCAGGTTCCGATTACGACGAGCTAGTTCTGCAGCATGTATGGCCATCGCCCTAGTGATGTTCTGTATAGAATAGACTAGCTGATAAGTCGGAATCTGAGGAGGATCCAACGTCGAATTCGATAACTACTGCCCGCCTGCGCCAACCATCGTTGTTCGTCTCGCGACGCAACGGTCCTAACATCGACACATCCAGGTTCCGATTACGACGAGCTAGTTCTGCAGCATGTATGGCCATCGCCCTAGTGATGTTCTGTATAGAATAGACTAGCTGATAAGTCGGAATCTGAGGAGGATCCAACGTCGAATTCGATAACTACTGCCCGCCTGCGCCAACCATCGTTGTTCGTCTCGCGACGCAACGGTCCTAACATCGACACATCCAGGTTCCGATTACGACGAGCTAGTTCTGCAGCATGTATGGCCATCGCCCTAGTGATGTTCTGTATAGAATAGACTAGCTGATAAGTCGGAATCTGAGGAGGATCCAACGTCGAATTCGATAACTACTGCCCGCCTGCGCCAACCATCGTTGTTCGTCTCGCGACGCAACGGTCCTAACATCGACACATCCAGGTTCCGATTACGACGAGCTAGTTCTGCAGCATGTATGGCCATCGCCCTAGTGATGTTCTGTATAGAATAGAGTAGCTGATAAGTCGGAATCTGAGGAGGATCCAACGTCGAATTCGATAACTACTGCCCGCCTGCGCCAACCATCGTTGTTCGTCTCGCGACGCAACGGTCCTAACATCGACACATCCAGGTTCCGATTACGACGAGCTAGTTCTGCAGCATGTATGGCCATCGCCCTAGTGATGTTCTGTATAGAATAGACTAGCTGATAAGTCGGAATCTGAGGAGGATCCAACGTCGAATTCGATAACTACTGCCCGCCTGCGCCAACCATCGTTGTTCGTCTCGCGACGCAACGGTCCTAACATCGACACACCCAGGTTCCGATTACGACGAGCTAGTTCTGCAGCATGTATGGCCATCGCCCTAGTGATGTTCTGTATAGAATAGACTAGCTGATAAGTCGGAATCTGAGGAGGATCCAACGTCGAATTCGATAACTACTGCCCGCCTGCGCCAACCATCGTTGTTCGTCTCGCGACGCAACGGTCCTAACATCGACACACCCAGGTTCCGATTACGACGAGCTAGTTCTGCAGCATGTATGGCCATCGCCCTAGTGATGTTCTGTATAGAATAGAGTAGCTGATAAGTCGGAATCTGAGGAGGATCCAACGTCGAATTCGATAACTACTGCCCGCCTGCGCCAACCATCGTTGTTCGTCTCGCGACGCAACGGTCCTAACATCGACACATCCAGGTTCCGATTACGACGAGCTAGTTCTGCAGCATGTATGGCCATCGCCCTAGTGATGTTCTGTATAGAATAGACTAGCTGATAAGTCGGAATCTGAGGAGGATCCAACGTCGAATTCGATAACTACTGCCCGCCTGCGCCAACCATCGTTGTTCGTCTCGCGACGCAACGGTCCTAACATCGACACATCCAGGTTCCGATTACGACGAGCTAGTTCTGCAGCATGTATGGCCATCGCCCTAGTGATGTTCTGTATAGAATAGAGTAGCTGATAAGTCGGAATCTGAGGAGGATCCAACGTCGAATTCGATAACTACTGCCCGCCTGCGCCAACCATCGTTGTTCGTCTCGCGACGCAACGGTCCTAACATCGACACATCCAGGTTCCGATTACGACGAGCTAGTTCTGCAGCATGTATGGCCATCGCCCTAGTGATGTTCTGTATAGAATAGACTAGCTGATAAGTCGGAATCTGAGGAGGATCCAACGTCGAATTCGATAACTACTGCCCGCCTGCGCCAACCATCGTTGTTCGTCTCGCGACGCAACGGTCCTAACATCGACACACCCAGGTTCCGATTACGACGAGCTAGTTCTGCAGCATGTATGGCCATCGCCCTAGTGATGTTCTGTATAGAATAGACTAGCTGATAAGTCGGAATCTGAGGAGGATCCAACGTCGAATTCGATAACTACTGCCCGCCTGCGCCAACCATCGTTGTTCGTCTCGCGACGCAACGGTCCTAACATCGACACACCCAGGTTCCGATTACGACGAGCTAGTTCTGCAGCATGTATGGCCATCGCCCTAGTGATGTTCTGTATAGAATAGAATAGATTCAAAATTTCGGCTGCTTCCATTCAACGGTTCAAAACACATTTCAAAGCTGCGTTGAATTGAAAGCTTAAATGAAAATCACGACACGAGTTTAACAAATAAAACGAACACAACTAAAAAACACAACATTAAAATTAAATAAACAACACGAAGAACAGCAACGACGAATCGGACGTGGGCTCGACTAACAATGACGAGTGGATGAACGAATGATGAACGAAAGAAGGAGGGCGTGAACTTTGCTCCTTTAATCCGTGGGGAGAGGCCATAAACGGCTGGAGGGGATCGTAAAGCGGATAATTCATTTTTTTTTTCCATCTAATTTGCCACAGGGTAATTTTGGCATCGCGTAACGATGCGTTACGGTAGTTTATGGTGTCTCGCGATGATGCGTACCTTTCTCTCTCAATTTTTCACTCCCACCTTTGAACTGCTTCGAACTGCTTCTTGAGACCATTGGAAGAATATCGCAGCTTCGCTGCTCCAAACAGACGCCACTAATCAAAGCAACATCGCATAACACCACATGGCACACATTTTACGGCCCCATTTCTTGAACTTTGCATTGAGTACAACTGCAGGTTCTGAGAACAAAAGTATTCAACTGCGTGCAAAAGGTTCCTCCCATAAGAATCTTTTATCCACCCCCCCCCCCCGCCCCATCGCTTGATATAAGTTTTACTGAAGTATGCCGTTCAAGTCCATCTATATGAATACCTTCTTCGGCGATCACTCTAGATAAACCCAAGGAGAGCTCTCGCGCAGGGACGGTGCTGCTCATCGGAAACGTTGCCGAAATTTCACGACCCGTAAAACGAAAGAAATTCGCGTCAATTTCTCATTGTTTGCATGATTTCAAATAATTCCTGGTGAGCACTATAGAGGGGCTTAAATGACCTCTTGAGTAAAAGGTGTGAGCGGCGTTAGGAGTGCAGCGATTGAGTATCACCGCCGTTTCCTCTTATTTTCACCGATTGCAAACAAAATCGTGAAATTTTATGCAATGCATGAAATTGAAAATAAAAAAAATAAAACGTTCGAGTTTTAAACGAAATTGAATATTAATGACATTTTCTCTAACAAGTCTGTCTAGCAAGAGATATGGCGCCTACAGGAGTAAACATTTTGCAACATCATCAAATATTCCTCATTAAGTAACTCTCCAAACATTAATTCCTATCCATTTCTTGCTCACTAGAATTTTTCAATGCAATAAGTGACAAGCATTCGATCGACCGGACAATCAAAATCCAGTCAATGGTAAAAAGCTGAGTTCCATCAGTGTTGGAAGTGCAATCGAATTTCTCATTCTCAAGAATTTCGACCAATTTAAAGAAAAAAAAAAATTTTTTTTGAGCTTTATCCCCGGCTCCGATACTTGCCACGTCCATCCCCTCCTGTCTCTCTGCCAGGCTCACCCTCTCTCCCTCCCACTCTACATTCACCACCGATTTGCATAACAAATGTGGATCCACATGAACGAATAAATTTACAATATGGATCCATAAATGTACGCTGAAAAGATGAAGAAGAGGTAGTGAAAAATAATCTGCTATAAAGCACAGCAAAGGCTAGATAGACCAACGCTCGGGCGCTGCAACATATTGCTGACCTCTGGTCATATCAGCCTCTTTATATCTGACAATGTTACTTCGCTTGCAGGATCAGAAGGAGAATAAATCGAATAAAACTCTTCAAGCAAACTCCCCCTCCCCCTCCCCTCCCAACCGTGATATTCAGAAATGTTAGTCTTCTAAGCGATGAAACAACTGACCTTTTCATAAACCATGTGACCATAATCGACAGGAAGTTTTCGATGTTCGCAGAACCTCCTGATCTGTACCGAAAGCGTCACAGATCCACGTTTTCTTCCGCATAGCACTTCGATGAACGATTCTTCTGAAGGAGAGCGGGGGTGGGAGTGAGGGGTTACAAACAACTATAAACATTCAACAAACTACAAAACAGAAATGCGCTCGCTTGTATGGTTCTCACCTTCAGACAAACCTGCTTGACGTTGATTTCGTTCGAATCCTCCTATGAACGTGCAATATCGACCTATACGAACATTGAACGTCCGTTCCAAACGAAATAAACCTTGCATATTGTTGGGTATGGCGTTAAAGAGCCAACCCAAGATATCTCTGTGTGATGAAACAGTGACCTTTTGCTTTATAGCGTTGTGTGTGCGCGCCATGTCATTGTTCGTGTTCGCGTCATGTCTTTGTTTCAACTTGTACTTTGGGTCGGCCGAAGCCTATATAAGGCGGGCCTCAGCCGTCGAAGTCAGTCTTATCCCTCGACTGTACGCAGGCCGGCACCTCTTGCTTCTCGCTTCTGCCCTCGGTCTCCTCTCAGCGACTCGCGGCTAGGGATACAACACATATGGAGAAGACATTTCAATGAAAGGCAGTTTCGGGATACACGTGTATATCTGAAGCGGTCAGAACAGTCATGCGCTCAAACGAAGACTAATTGACTTCATATTAAGATGCCTGTTCTGAAGCCAACGGTGTTTTTGGGAACCCTCAACGATTTCTCGCGACTCATTGTAAACAGTGTGCAAAATGTTTTGGCTGCGCAAACCTCAACAGCTACGAATTTCACAGGTTAGTTTGCTCAAAAGCCTTATCATTCGCAAGAGCAGCCTTCCCACGTTTTGAACCACCGGCAGCGAACCGGACGTTTTGTTCTGCATACTCTACACTAATATTTCCTACTCTTCGCTAACCAGCTTTGCATCATACAAAGCTAAAAAATGATTGCACGCACAAGAAGAGAAGAATAAAATTCTCCGAGCACGATTTCTGAAGTTCTCCCTGGAGCAGCTTTGTCGAGTCATGTATGGCTGCGCATTTTTCCATAAGGAAGAGGCAAAATGACCAAGGTGAGTTGAATAAAAACTGTGCGGAGAAATGAACATGAATTGAACTACAGCATAAAGGCTTATGGACCATGTGGCTGCACTTCGCTCTGCTTGAAGAAGTTCCTCTACAGCCTATGACTCTGTTCTATCAGGTCACAGTGGACCGATAATTGAGCACTAATAATGAGCAATGAGGAATGCGGGCAGCGGATAGCGGCTACCTGCGGCTAACACATGCATATGAAAAACATGAAAGATCTGCAGTCAGCAGAAAAACTTGCGGCGGACAGATCGCAGCCACTGCAGCGCCGGCGGCGAAAACCAGATATTGCGAGCACCGAGTCCATTTCCCTGCTACGAGCGTGAGTGCTGCTCGGAAGATCCACGGCCAGATGGCAGCCAACAGGAAATGGCGAGTTCGACGCGAGCACGACGACGCATCAGAATGACGCCGCCGTTTCTGAAAGAGGAAGATTCGAGAGAGGAAGGAATACCACAAAACTACTTCATAAATGCAGATGATATAAACTTACTACTGACGAAATAGACGTGTTAAAGAAGAGACAAACTGGGCTTGCTTACCTCTCGTCTAAGGCAGCGTCAGCTGATATTCTCTGGCTATTTCTGCCATTAACTCGGGCTCTGTCACTTTGAACCGCTTCAGATAAGCGGCGCAAATATCGGCCCTACGCGCTTCCTCGGCTTCATAGTGCCGCTTTCTTCGTATTGCCGACTGCTGTTCTGGTCCCGCCGCCGCTTCTTCCTGGTGCACACCTGAACATCCGCTTTATGCCCTAACTCTTGTGAGCGTTGTTTTCAAAAGCATAAGAAGACATGACTACAACAAAATTTTCGATTTATAAGCAGGTAAGGAAAACTCTACTGAAATAATACGATCAGCGAGATACAAGAAGGGGCAAAAAGTCGATTTGGATGGTGGCCACCTCTCAGAATTCTGCTGGCGCCTCAAAAACTCCACGATAAAACATGTGCGTAAACAAAGCACATGAGGGTTGCGAGGAGCCATCAAGCATCATGCTTTTCATGCCATACAAACAATTCCATTCATTGTCTCATTTATGGAAACTAAGTCGAAATGTTGTACTTCAGGAAAGTCAGTTGCAAGGGTCACGATGTCTTCTTCTTTTGAAAAGTATCGGAAGCGAAGAGCTACCTTGGAATCATAACAAACCACATGTCAGTGCACTCATTTCGTAAAATCACGCGCGTCTAGGGATATATATATATATATATATATATATATATATATATATATATATATATATATATATATATATATATATATATATATATATATATATATATATATATATATATATATATATATATTGGTTTATATAAATTCTCGACTCATATAAACATTAAATATATATAAATTCATGTGGAAATATATACGAATTTTCCGATCATTTTGTTTTGTCGCGCCACACAATTTAGTAAAACGGAATAAAGGCTGGCAATGAAGAAAGAGCTAACCAGGCACCAGAATGTGGCCGGTATTCCTCATCAGGCCGTCCAGCCAGACGACGTTTGCGCGTCTCTGCTGCAGGATGAGCCTCGAGGCGCCAACGCAGCGCTCTTTTTTGTGCGCTGTTATCAGCGCCTGAAATCAAACTGCTGAAATCTTCAACTATCGCTAGCCTTACGAATTACAAACTACTAAAAAGATGAACTCACTCCGCTCAAGGAAGTACATGATTTGCCCGAAACATACTGATGAACGTTTCATTGATTCCCAAAGTTAATGGAGAATAACGGTTATCTTTACTGAACACGTTCTGTGTATTTTTCAATTTATGTTTTGTGCAATGTTAACTCAGTCCTGCACAGATATGAGTGTGCTTTATTGAATGACAACTTCCTCCTCCTTCATATCCAAGATCTTCTGTAAGAAAGCTCCGATAAGGCATCGATAAAAAAGCTCGAATCGTCCAACAGTAAACTCATTTTGAAAAGTACTTCCTGTTTCGAAAAACAGCTCAACTCACACAACTAAAATAAGCTTGGTTATTTTGCCTCACTCCATCATCAAACATAAGATGGGACTCGTCAATGTGTCTGTGTGACTGGTGGCAGGTTCCCCTCGCCCAATTGTTCTAACACTAAAACATTGGAGGGTCCGAAGTTCCCAGTTTTTGCAAGCCTCTTAAGAAGCCTCCAAAGGGAAGACCGGCTGGCTAATAGAGGAGCAGCAGCTTTGCCAAACGCAAGATCCGAAAGTGAAATTTGCGTATGCCGAGATTTAGTACGGAGAAACTACGAGTGGTATTTCCTGAAGGAAATATTCGCGTCGTATATTACAGAAAGGGAAACAATGGCAGCACATGTCGACTTTCATGTCCTTTTGCAGATTACTGTAAGAGGCGCATATCTGCCTGTTCAACCGTTGATTCTGGTATTTGGAATGGGGCCGGATGAACGCGGACTCGCCATGTGAAAAGATGAATCATATCGCCGATGGGAGGGGGAGTTCAGATCTCCAGGGTAGAGAGCTTTTTGTCCTCGCCGAAGGTTTCCCTTCTCATAATCCCTCGCGGGGAATAGCTAGTCCCGGAGAGCTATGGCCCCTTCTCTAAGTGGTGCTATGTTGCAAATTCGACTACTTCCCTGGCAGACGAGTTTTCTCGTCACCAGAAGGAAGACAAGTAGAAGAGGAGGGGAAGAGACAGCAAACTGTGGGACCCTGGCAGCAATGGATTTTCTTTCTTTGAGACCGTGTGGATTGCACAGTGTCGCAGAGCTTCTTGACACGCTACGAGTGTTTTCTTTCACTGGAGACATGCTTCCATTCCACCTAAGGGGTTTCCGTTATGCTTTTTGACTGTGTCCATATTATACCAACAACTACTAATGAGCTCGTGCCTTCTTATCTCCAAAAGTTTGCGAGGATGTGTTAACTTTTGAGTTCAACTAATAGATCAAGAGTAAGGCTCATTACCAAAACACCTTACACTTGTTAATAACACTCAAGGTACCGGACTTGAAGTCCTAAATAAATATATTGCCTTCTAGCGTCCTAAATAAATTGCCTTCTACTGCCATGCAAGGGTTTAAATTTTCTTAATTCAGTCAGTACATCAAAGATATGGGGTAGTATTATCAAATAACTCATATTATTTAGAGCATTTGAGGTGCTAATAAAAAGCTTCATCAAATTCATTCTCGTTTTCAACAGATCACAAGATCAAAAGTTCACTTTTTCTGATGTGTAGATGAATTTCGATTAAGAAATCCAAAATATCGAGGATATTAAAGACCCTGAACAAAATCTTGTAAGGAATCTGTTCTCTATTCGACAATAAATTGCTGGATAGATTTTGCGTCAGTTAGAGGTTACGGACGTTATAAGAGAGAATCGTCCAGTTTTTCCTCTGTCAAAAATAAACCAAAACATGTCATAAGTTCCGGAGTATCCCAAGTAAGAAAAGACAGAAACAAACATGAAATTCGCTGGATGATCGTCTGCGAGTTATCCTGCGTGAAGGTGCTGTCATCAACGGAGAACGCTGCGCGTTTGAACTCAAAAGGTGTCTGACATCTCTCTCAGATGTCGAATCAGGTGAAGATTGAAAAGCGGTGCAACGCAACCGAGGAGTCGAAGGCAATTCATCCAAAAATCCCGTATCGAATATGTCCTCCATTCCGAGCTGAAATTTCATTACTAAGTATAACTGTAGTAATGATCGGACCATCAAGCAAAACGTCTTCTCGAAGGCATATGCACATATATAAATGCATGTACATGAAGGCATTGATAAACGCTCAATTACTCGAACGAATCATATGTTTGAGCAGTTTTTGCACTCTCCTTCCCCTCCCATTAATGTCGAGCATTGCGAAAGGTTGACTTTGCAGACTTCTGACCAGACATGTGCAACAGTTTGGATTAGTGGGCATATGTTGTTTACTGGTGAACATGAATTAAGAGTTGAGACCTGTAGAGGTATCTTAAACTTAGGTTGATGTGCTGCTTACCTCAGGTGGGGTAAGCAGCGTCATGTTCGCTTCCTCAAGACGAGGGCCCGCCTCGGGCAGAAGCACCACTTCTTCCGGCACAGCCTGCATCGGGAGCACGATCCTCGGCGAGACTCTGCCCCAGGAGCTAGTGCTGGGCTCTATCTCGCGGAAGACGTCCTCGTGCCACTATAATCGAAAAACTCGTTAGTTTGCAAACATGCTCCAGATATTCTTTTATTTTAGTGATAAAGTTGCCAATTTTACAACAACTTCCATACTGACACGCACTCTTAGTGTGACTTTGGTCTCGACATTGAAAAAACTTCGCTGTTGCAGATGCGAACATCCGAATCTCCATGTGGTGATACGCTCAACATATGACCGGAGTAACGCATTCTAAATTGAAATGTACTCACCGGCACCAGGGGTTGTCCCATCAAGGCGATGAACTGCCCTCCCTGGATGACGGCAGTATACATTCGCCCATCGTGGCCGAAGAGGTCGCCACTGTGCCGGTCCAAATCCAGGATGGTCAACTGTGCTTTCATCAGCCGACAGGCGGCCTCGAGCAACAGCGGATTCGGACGGTGCCCAGCTGCCTCGCCAACTGCAACACATCCACGTTATTATCTGGATACTAAAGCTCTAATTTTCATCGCGAAGCAGGGCAGCCGGTTAAATTTGATGGCAACTGTTTGTCATCGAATGTTTCAGCCAGAAAGACTGCAAAAGCAACGATAGTATAACATGAGATAAGAATGACATTAATAAGGGACTCTTATAACAAATGGGATATGACATACGACCATATCTATTCGTTATCAAAGCACGTCTCAAGCTCCAGTGGCATCCATCCTATGTCAGAATTCCTAAGAATTTCGTGGCACAGCATGAAAAGAGTAAAAAAAAAATGGCCCACTACAACTGTTTTATCGAAAAACACTATTTCTTTAATAATCATCTGAAGCTAGCTGGAAACCGATCACAACAATCTACACATAACTGTAGTAAGCAAACAGACCTCTGTATTGTAATACATCTGCATTCCTCTCAAATAACTCCTTGAACAGTTCACGACTTACGGCGAAAATAGGCGGAAGAAAGAAAAAAACATTAGAGAAAAGGGAGCTGCAAAAAAAAACTTTGCAAAAAAGTTAAGAAAGCAGTAAGAAACAACTCTTGAAAAAAAAAAAACTTTGTAAAACTTTAGAAAAAACTTCAAAAAAGCTGCAAGAAAAAAAAAACGAAATTTAGAAAAAAGATGTGTAGAAAAACAAACCAAAATACTGCCGACCGCGTCCGTAGACATCCAAAGCAGCAAAAAGTTCTTCCCAGCGGTCCACAATAAATAGCTCCACCTGACGGTAGAGCTCCGCCTCTTCAACGCCGAACAAAGAGGCGGCAGCTGCAAAGGCGTTGCTGCAACGCCTTACTCTGATAAGGCCTAAAAGGCCCATAATAGCCAGAATTACATCTGGCAAGGAGTCGACTATCGTTGCCATTTCAAAACGGCGAAAACGCTGCAGTTTCAGTCACCACTGCAAACACTACACACACAAGGTTCGGTTTCTTTCGCACAACGCACGCGTGCGTAAATGACTCAATGGCAATGTTGTCGCATGCAGCGCACGACATTTCTACTTCGGACGTTGACTGCTCTCACGGCGTTGCGACATTTGTACAGTGTTGTGCAACGCATTTGAAACTGTTGCTTATGTATTGAACTAGGATCCTTGCTTTAGACGTCGTCTAGGGAGATTTGGTGTGATTTTATTAGAGTAAGTATGCTCCATTGTCATCGCAATAGGTAGGCTAAGTTGAGTGATTTCGTTGCACTTCATAGGTTTTTTTTTTTAATTTCAGCTTTGTGATTTGGTTTTTAGTGATTGCTGATTTCATTTTTGATATAAGATTTGAACAATTTCAGCTTGGTTTGATTTCATTACAGTAGGTACGCTAAGTTATGTGATTTCATTTAGCACTTTTTTATTTCAGCTTTTCTTTTAAAGAATAGAATATTTATTAAGCTGTTTATATCTGTACCTGTTATCTCCGCACCTTAGCTCTGCTTCAGATCATGAGCTTATACCATATATATATATATATATATATATATATATATATATATATATATATATATATATATATATATATATATATATATATATATATATATATATATATATATATATATATATATATATATATATATATATATATATATATATATATATATATATATATATATATATGTATATATGTATATATATATATATATCGGTGTAAGCTCATGATTTGGAGTAGATAGAGACGTTAAAGTTTGAACATAACAGGTAGAGATATGAATAACTTAATAAATCTTCTATATATATATATATATATATATATATATATATATATATATATATATATATATATATATATATATATATATATATATATATATATATATATATATATATATATATATATATATATATAGAGAGAGAGAGAGAGAGAGAGAGAGAGAGAGAGAGGACGAAGCTGAGAATGGAAACGAAAACACGAGCTAGGAAAAACAGGAGATTTGAGATTGGCGATACGTAAGTGTTCGCGACTACGCGAGCCAAGGATGCAAGGATCGATATATTAGTATGCGTTGATCCTGCGAGATTCATTTTGATGATCGATCTAGATGAGTATAGCTGGTTTATATACTTGTCTTATGATTGGTTTCGTCTTTTTTTATTATGCTGCTGTATTCTATTTGTCGCATCGAACAATTTCGTTCCCCATATAAAACAGCCATTCTACGTTTACCTTATGAGTGACTACTTATGACAATGATATTATCGTTCAAAAGAAGTTTTATCTATATGCTTTTGATTTCGCTGTCGGTCATTGAAAAAAAAACGGGGAGGGTGGGTATTTTCTTTTTGAGGGGAGGGGGTGTCTGCGTGGGATTTTTTTCTTTTCTTTTTTTTGTTTTAGTGGTTTCCTGCCATGGTTTTAATTCATATTGTTCCGATGAAGATTTATGTGTTGACCGACGAATTTCTCATATCATTGCTGATTAATTAATGCGGGAAATTCAGCTTTCGTCCCTTGTTTGATATTCTATGAGTTTTTAGGTCATTGATGAGACTGTGGTTCTATCTGGAGGATCGATGGAGAGGGAAGGGAGAGGGGAGAATGTTGTCGTCGCTATTTTCGAGCAGCACACGTTAAGCCCATTGAAAGAGTGAAAAAATTTATACACAGGTGCCGATTGTGCATTTTATTGCATAGTAACTAAGGAACGATCCAGTGCTGAAAGATACACTAGTCGTTTAATAAAAAATATGATATAGGAGTTCAGTGTTGTGAAAATATGGTAATTTTTGCTAAATTGCCATATTTTGCAGCTTTACCATACACAAATGTAGTGTCTTGCAGCTTTCAGCCTTTCAGCCTTACAACAATCCTTAGATCCAGAGACTACTCTTGTGTAGGAATAGTGGGGCGGCGAATCGGTGAGCCATATCCTGGACCTCGGGGTCTTGCAGATGCGCTAGACAGACCCTGAAGGAAGTATGTACTAGTTCCTTCCAGTCACCTCTGTATGAGGAAGGACGACGCGGGGTCGTTTTCTCTCACCTTATTTCGCCTTGATGGCTGCTAGGTTCCATTTGGTCGTGGTTCAGCGGGGAAAGTTGCTCTGCTTTGTAGGAGAGCCTTCTGGTTGCAAAAGTACAGAGATACAGTCATAATTCTATGACATATTGAGTCTAAAAACGGTATTTGTTCATGTCACTTAGAAATCACTTGAAGAAGCAAGTAAGGTACATGCTCATTGAGATACTTTTTATCCATTTGATGCCGTATCCATTCGCGTTCTCTTATTTAAGGAATTGTGTATATCCCACCGGAATGGTTGTTATTCTCTGGATATGACGATCTGAAGGCAGCGGTCTGGTAACTGTGTGCATTCTGCTTTATATCATGGTGTGCGGAGAAACTCCGTTCCACAATGGGGAAGAAATCGTGCGGAAAGGTCCGCTCGCGAACCCGGTTCAAGTTTCTGATTGTAGTGCTTATTTGCTCCAGTTCACGGAACACGGTAGGCTAGCATTCTTAATTTAGTTTTGTTGCGGCCGGTCACCTTATCGGTGATTTTGCATGTGGTCGTGATGGCTAACTTGCATAGGTAGATTTTGTCATGTGCGAATACTCCAGTCGCACAAGAAACGAGTTTTTTTTTTTGTTAGTGTCCCATATTGTTTTCACCGTTGCGTATTGCGTGAACTGTTTCATCGCATGATTGTTTGCTGTACAACTCACCGGTCTTTGGCTTGTTTGTGTATTGTATTGGATGGCGTATGATTTGTTGTACGTTTTTTTACTTCCGTTTATCTTAAGCTGTACAGCAAGAAAAGGTAAAAAGGTAGGACCCGATGGTGAATAAATATACTGATAACGAACTTGCCTTCAAAATTATTTTACCGAAGTTGCTGTTGCGGTGGATATTTACACATTTACATTCAGTGAGTGAGTACCAACTAGTAAATTGTTGTTCGATTGACTTTTGCATGCGCGTTTGTTGCTACATGACGGAATTTGCGAAATCACAGCAGCATATGTGCGGAGCGGCGTGATACTTTCAACCTATTTAGCAGAAGCCCGCCAACAACGTTTGCGCTTGGACTGAACGGGCGGACCTGACAACTTGCTGTATTGATTTAATTTGTAAAGATCAGCGAATTTACAGTAATTCTCGTGAACCGATCGTGCGGAAGTAGCACAGGTATCGGAAAGATTTCATTTGGAGGTGCCGATTGGCAGCACCGCCGGTAAGTGGGTGACATTTGGGTTTGCTTAAAGTTGTTGTTTTTCTGGGTTGGTGGTATGGAGTAGGCTAAGAAGGAAGATGACGTGGAGCCTCCTCTCTTATCACTATTTCGAAGAAATCTCTAAAGGTTGCGAAGTAAAAATGCAGGGCCAACTGCGGTGTTAACGAGATGCGTTGGTTGGCAGCGCCAGATTTGGACAAATATTTTACTCACGCTTGTTCTTGCAGAGATTCATCTCCGCCTTCCTTCCTTTTCTGTTTGTGTTGAAATTTTTTTAGCGAATGATACTGCCCTAGTGTCAAAATTTTTCATTAGGTTCCTTTGCAGGACAAGTATTTCGCGATGTTAAACGATCGGATTTCGACCAGAAACCGAAATCTCGACGGGTCTCTACCATGCAAAGTTCGGTTTTCGCTCATTTGACTTTTTGACTATAGTTGAAATTCGGTTTTCGGTAGTTGTTATCGTTGGGTGACCGACTGACATTCCCGAAATGCATTTGACAGAATTCCGGTTGCAAGTGACTGCGCCTTCAGTTGGTTACCGAAAAAAGAAATTCCCATCGGCTGCCCCCATTCAATTCTTCCCTCACATTTGGAACTGGCTGTAAGAAATATAGGGGCAGCTGTCAGCATCTGCCAACGTCAGTATAGAACCATTTATAATCTGTCGCAGACGAGCAACGCTTATACAGTATAGCCACGTTCTTGGCCGTAGCATATTTTCTGCAATGGTTGGGAGGTGTACCAAGTCGCCGGAGTTGTCCATCGTACGCATAATCACGAAGCTGAAAAGTGGCACGAAACCTGTACCTGACACACTTGAAACGCTGAATGTCGACAGGCGGATGAGGCGATCTTCTAACATTCGGCGTTCATAGCAAGATCGATTCATTCTCTCCTCTCGTTCTCTTTTGCTCTTCTATCCTAATGTGGTTCGATGTGGCAACGAACACTAAGTCGGAATATGGTCCGGAAATACGCTCATATATGTCCGTTATATGGCGCCTCGCGACAGTTTTTATCATCCAGCAATAACAACGCATATGTAAAAGATGCAAAAAGCGCATAATTTTATCACTCTAGCACGCAGACAGTTTGTTTTTTCTCTGAACTATAGAGGAAGTTTGCAATAAAGCAGTTGTACAAATTGATAGGAAGCCGATCGCCATGAGCCATCAGGACGTCATCTCATTTCTAGGCTCGTGATGGCCTGCTGTATGATGAATGCTGGTTGTGCAATGTCGGCTTTCATTGGTGGCTCAGAGTTCATCGGGATGTTCGCTGTTATGGTGATAATGATTGTAACGTGCAAGAAGTCTTCACGGCTGACGTCTTCGGTTTGTTCAATTATTTTCCTCAATGATCAACTATATGTGTTCAAGTGTATGTAGGAAAGCATTTAAGTATTCAGGTATTCACTCAGATGTAGTTGCGTATTGCGGTGAAAAATTAGTGCTCATAATTCGCTTTCAAATCGCCGACTTGCGAACAGCTCACACATTTTCCACTAAAACTATAGTACCGCTGCGCAGTTTTCTCTGTTCATTTGAATAAAGACTGATTACTCTTCACTAATATCATCCCGGTGTAATCAAGATTTCGCCTGAAACTGATTGATCTGAAGAAAACTTCAACATTTCATTCGAAAAGTTTAGCGTTCAAATGCGTGTCGAAGGGCGGATGAAGCATGCAACATTTATCGTAATCACGCATATTTCGTCAAAAAAGGCCATTTCGCAAAATTGCACGGTGCTAAAGAGGACTTGATGCTCTCCGTTTAAAAGTCCCTCAGATGATAATACGCAAAAAATTGCAAATTGTGAACTTTTGCAGGTAACTCAATAACAATAATACTGTTG
Source organism: Ascaris suum (assembly GCA_013433145.1). NCBI lineage: Eukaryota > Metazoa > Nematoda > Chromadorea > Rhabditida > Ascarididae > Ascaris > Ascaris suum. Next base: position 7,152,226 of record CM024184.1, on the reverse strand, counting down.
TTATGAGATGGGAAGTAGGAGTAAAGTTTGCAGGAAGTAGTGGGTAGATACTGACGGTCTTTTAAGGTTGCTTTAACTCGCATCGTAAAAGGCAGTTATAATTCTATATTCGACATTCATACTACTATATTTCACCTATATTAACAAGCAATGGTATCATGTTTTACGAGCGTTATTTATTCAGAAAAAAGCTCAAAATGTTACAAGAGAAAGAGCAGTGAGAAAAAAAAAGGATGAAAAGCTTCCAAATATGACATTAAAAAAAGCGCAAAGGATACGCTCATATCATCGAGAAAGGTTGAAAAAATCGCTGGAGTCTTTAAAAAAGAGCTGGTGTTGCGAGTCTTAAAAGCGTGGAAAATAAAACAAAATTGGAAATTAGCGGGAAAAAAAGACTGAATATATTTGTATGAAAACCATAGTTTGCGCTGAAAGGGGGTTTCCAAAAGATCGGAATCAGAACCAAAAGAAATTCCAGGTACGCGAGTTGGAACTGATGTCCATTTTCTGCTTTTTTTCAAGTCTTTCTTCCCAATTACTTCATTTCTTCTTTTTTTTCCTCCATTTCTTTTTATGCTTTCCTGTTCTTTTTGAGCTGCACATAAATAGTCATATAGTTGACGATAAATTATAAATGATTACAAGCAGCTTCACTTAAATCGATTTAAATGTCTGAAGGAAATGCGTTCCTCAAAAAAAAGGAATAAAGAACATTGTCCACCTGCCACACCATCATGTCCACACTGCGAAATTGAAACTTCAAACATCTCGCTCAGATTTATAGCTGAAACGGAAGTCTCTGTTTTTGCACGCATGACCTTCTTATATTGCTTTTTTCCTTGTATAAATGTCCCACACAACGAAGGCAAGACGTTACAGGCACATCAAGCTACAAAGATAAGACACGCGCCACCCATATATTCCCGGGGAAGACAGGTATGAAATAAATCCTGCGCAGAGAAGGCGCAAGGAAATTGTGTTCATCACACAAGCTACTCTCCAACATGCATATTTTGTTTGTTTCCTCCAAATTTACTCGTAAAAAGAATGCATCTCACCATGTAGGGTGCCTAGAGCATACAACTTGCAGACCTAGCTGGAAGCTTTTCCTGGAAAATCAGGTCTTGACAATGAAAAAACATTTTCCTTCGGCATCACAACGAGTACGCTTTCCGCCTCCATTTACATTTGATTTATCAACTACTTTTCTCAGGTTATAAGTATAAACTATAGCGCCGACAACCAACCAGATGGAATTCGGCCGGTTTTTACGAGCCTCAGTCAATTTTCACCTTCCTTGGTTTTTTCAGTGGCAGCTGAAATCTGGCCTTGCTCTAATATTTCGGGCGACGCTGATTGAAATTTTTGAAGCGTGGTCAGTTGCAACCGAAGTTCTGCTTTTACGGAGCATCATTAATCATGAACCAACGATTATTTTTGAAATTCGGTCGCCTTCAACCGAGTGCTTTCCACTTATTTCAGACCCAGAGAAATTTTTATCGATCATTATGATCAATAAATGGTAGAGTTTGTTTTCCTTTCGCGTCGATTAATAAATAGAATGTGAGGGGGTCTACATTCTCCCGAGCTCTTAGAGATGGCATGTAGGGGACATTCTAAGAAGACACTGCTTGTATGCATGAGTCTATCCGTCGAATAGTTTCAACTCATCAACCACTGCGCCCAGAGTTGTTTCTAGAAACTCATTATGCAAACATTAGGATGATTCGGCCGTTAGCAAATGAGCAAAAATGAGGCAAGTGGTGTCCGCGCGTCAGTTTTTAGATGAAAGATTGGAACGGACATAGTCCGCATAGTTTACAAAATGCCTTCGTTCTGGATAGCCACATCAAACCAGAACACTGTACTCTTTATTCGTTACCCAAATGGATCCCCTGCTGACCGATATATTAAAATGAGTTTCCTGAAAGTGTTACAACCTCAGTTATCGCGCAAGGCAGCGTTGCCAGGCCTTTATTGTCTTGGTCTTCAATGAACGAAACCTGAAGTGAGTTTCGTCTTGTCGAACGCTCCATCTTTTTGCTCATAAGACAACAGTGCTGATCGATCAAGTGTCAGAATTACATTGCGGCAGAATGTCAGCTATTACACGTAACTTTCTGGCCTGAGGACGAAATGAACTGCTCAATTCGAGTAAGCTGTACAGTCGATGGCTCAAGGTGGTACATGAGGTCTTGCCTTAAAGCCAGACTATTGCGATTAAAAACATCAGCGAAACTACTTCCTCCTACAAACGATCCACTCCTGAATATCGCGTACCAATTTGGTTGTATTGTTAAAACGCCCAGAAACAAGTTTCTCGCTAACGAATGAATAAACGAACTAACACCCAAATACTGATCGTCCAATGTCTACGCGTTGCCTCAGTTTCCTTACGTCACGAATTAGAGATGATAACTTTATCACGAAAAATGCTCTAAGACCACTTAAGACTTTTAATGTGGAAACCCTCTTCTGATGCCTTCTAAGGCGACCTCTTAGGGTCTTAAGGCTTTTTAAAGCATGAGGCATATAGCTAGCTTCTTAAGGCTTCATGAAAGGAAAGTCTGCGCCGTCTCAACGTCTCATCCTCGAACTAACGCGTCGCGGCAAGGACCCACAATCCACATTACCTGCAATATCGTATGTGCGTATTTGCAAACCCACAATCTTTTATTTCATTTCCATACAAATTACGTTCCAATGTTGACTGCTTATCCACATTATCGTTCTAATGTAATTTATTCAACAGCCGTCAAGTTTCCTTTGAAGAAATGAATGACGTGGTTCATCAGCTAGACCGACCCAATTCAACCAGTCATATCTATTACTCAAATAATGGATTTGCGCCAGGTAGGCCAGCATAACATGGGCTTTTGCATTCCGACCTGCCGGTCCGAATATCCACCAGCATATTAAGACATAAAATGCCCACAGAATAGTGACCAGCTATGGTGAAACTGAGGGTAAAAACAACTGCTGATGTAGTGGACTACATACTCCAAGTCTTGCAGCTTAAGCTTCTGCGGTTCGAGAGCTGGGAATGCCGAACAAATCATATACAAACGCATGAACATCGATATAACATGCTTTTGTAGAAATCTGGAAAAGCATATAAAAACAATAAACCGATAATAAACACACCCACCCAGCGACCAACCGACTACAAACCACTTTAACCAAATGGTCACTGTCACCATATTTGACGAGTCGTAGAAAGAACAATTTAACAAACCATTTAATTACGGAAGTGCGCATCAATATCTGCGCGCATGGCGTCCACAACCCACGATTTGAGGTGATCTATTCAATATCATTGAAAAATGCAAGTTATACCTTGCTTAGGACGATCAAGCGTAGACTAAAATGACTTTCTTGGTTAAGAAATTCTACAACCAAATGTTTCCATGATAAACGCCATCGAACATTTTGCCACTTTCTTACTGTTTACTTGCATGACCGATTAGCCTGATGATCTATCACGCGAATATGCGTATTTCACGGGAATGGGGGGGGGGGGGGGGGGAGAGGGCTCTCCCGACCTTTCATTTACCCTCCATCACCAGTTATCTCAACTTCCTGTTTATAGCTCATTGACAGCAACTTTCTCCTCGCCAAATGAAACTATCAGTGGACGCGCACGCAAATGTAGAGGGCCCGTCAAAGTCGGCACTTCGTTTTAATAATTTATTTCCTTTATGTTCTAAACACATATAAATTTCATGACGCTGCTTCAACTCAAGCAGACTATTGTCTCTAATGCCGAATCCTGCTGCAATTGCAAAACACATCGGAGCAGTATAAACTTGCATAGAGATGATCAAATCCTACGTCATTATATCAGAAATCAAATCCTATCTCTATGAGACTAGGTAAGCTCACAGAAAATAAAATACGGAGTGCCTTTCCACAGCAACTGTGACAACTCGAATTGAAGCAGTCAAAGATGCAAGCGAATAAAACTTCATTTCAGCGCCGAGAAAGCTTCAATCAAATCTCTGCTGCCTAGCTTCTGCGCCAGTTGTTTGGCCGACGTAAGACTTCCTTCCATATACCAATTGCTGCGGTCCTTCAGCTCATCGACGACACGTGCAACCTGAAGCCTCGAAATAATCTGAAGTGCAACTAAGATTGACCATGAATTTTCACTATCATTCATCAGATTATAAACAGTTCGGCTCAATCAACACCACAATATCCGATCATACCCGCCACTTACACTATAAAATTTATTCCCTCCTCCCTTCGTTTGAAGCGCTGAACGGCTAAAATAACCATTTTCGGAAGTAAAAATGCATAGAAAACAGAGAGACGGAAAAGAGCACTAGTGCGACATAAATCATTGCATTTTACTGGACAAAGCGAAATGTCTATCGGAATGTCACAAAGAACAATACGAAAGAACCAATACTGCGTCTTTCTACGAACCATTTAGGAGCATTTAAAAACCCCAGACCAAATCCGTCCTGCCACGGATCATTTCATTTCGCTCAAGCTGCACAATTCGCTGAGCCTGAATGAAAGAAAGTAGATGCGTCCTTCGCAAATTTAACCAATATTGTTTGAGGTTGTATTCAGTAAGCGGGCAGTTTGAATTCCGTTCGTAAATGTAAAAAAATGCCTAAAGGAAAGTGAAAGACTACAAGCGACGACAGAGTAAACCAGCAAGTACAGTGTGCAAAAAGGATATGCAGCGAACGATACCAATGTGCGCTAAGGAAATGATTGAAAGACGGATGCACTCATGTGCTGAAGATTTCATCATATGCATACAGTTTAAGCTCGCACGCGCAAAAGAACAGCCGAATGATGAGCTCAGGAAGTTTCATGAGGTGAGGGTAATATCACTGACAACAAAGCTTCGTCTGCCTACTCCCGTAGTTTAAGTAAAGAAGAAAAGAAATGACCTGAGGGATACACTACCATTCCCTGATAGTATTTGTTGAGAAAATCCTATGAGAGAAAAACAGCTGAAGATCTAGACATCCCTTCCTTTTTGACAGAACCCATTTGACAAAATGTGAATGTCCACTGAACGGAGGGGTTGGGGGTCTAGGAAAAAACCTATAGGATTAGGGGAAAGAACTTATCGAAGTGAAAACATATGAAACTTAGAAAAAGGAAAGAAGTCCACAGACGACCTTTCCCATATGCACAGAGTTTTCCAAGCATACTGCTCAAAGAAACGCAAAGCGAGAGCATTCGAGTAGCGTTCAAATAACAAAACACACGCAGATTTTAACTGACATCAAATAAGAATTTGTAATACTTAAGAAATAATTTAGAAATCATTCAGAAGACGAAATACAATTATGATGTTCTCTGAAAACAAAAGATTAGCGAGCTCCGTCCGAAAAACCTTATGCTACAAATGTCAGTACCACAAACTTTTCAGACAGAAAGCTACCTTCGCAGAGAGTCGAGCACAATCGCCAATCGAAGACTGCCTCTCCAAACACGACACAATCAGATCGAGACACGAACTCGGCAGTGAATTAAAATTCGGTAGGCTCGGCAATAGCATTTCCACCACCGAGGCATCACCATGCTCGCAAGAACGCCCTTTAATATGTGCTATTGATGAACTTCACCACTGCTGACCTAGGAACAACCTGTGCGATTCTCGTTCTATAAAACTAAAGAAGAAACGAGGTAGGTTGAATGTCAATGCTTTACAAAAAATTTTATGAGATGCAACGAAGATTCCGGCCCACGACATCATAAATACTGCAAAACCAACAGCACTGAGATCCTCTGCAATGATTCTGCAATAGCACAGCAAGTAAATTTGCTGATTATTCGTCAGAACCGTTCCAAAAAAACGCACACACACAACTGAAAAAAGTTGTGAAGTGAGAGCAATGTACTAAAGTCGGATGACAAAATCTTTGAGTTAAACATTCGATGTGGCTCTCAGCCCCATCCACTACGTCGTTTCCATCGCTTTCGAGCGGATCTAGAATCCCAGGTTTACGCATCAAGCGTATACACCTAAGTGCTCAACAGCACTCACTTTCCATTTTGATCAATTTCATTCAAACGTTGACCAAAAGAAACAGTCGACAGCGTCCACATTCAGGGATCAAAGCACGAGCACAACATACATTTCAACAAACAGTAGAATGCCGATTCTACATACTTCGAACTAGCAACTGGCGTCACCATTCGCAGTGTAATAACCCACTCCATCAAGCGAGTGATTCAAAACATCCTGCTGGCATGCCCACCCGTCCCAAGAGATTTTGAAAGTGCAATACAGATTCACATGAAACATTTCGGTGTCTCCGCACCCAATAACACACGACTTAACTGAAAGAAGAGACATTAAAAGAAGATATTCGGGTATCCGTAAAGAAAAGAGCATTAAGCAGTAAAAACGCGTTTCATCAAGATAGTTCGAGACATCCTTGCTAAATACTTGAAAGTATTCAATATCTGCCTTAAAACCACTTACTCGCAATGTCAACAAGGGCAAGAAGCACATCGTCAATCAAACTGCTATTAATAGTGTTGTGGCCTCCAATAGCCAAATATGAACAAATGAATCGATAGAGAACAATTTCCGCACTTGACTGCAACTCGACGGTCTCATCTTTGCGGCACTCAACCAGGTATTCACATACATAGGAAACACATTCCTGACAGCTGCGACCAACCATTGTCGCTCTGCAAATATCCATGCCGAAGACATAATTCTTGAGAAGCCAAAGCAATAAAAACGCAAAAAAAGCGTTTGATATTAACAACTTCCCGGTTCCTCTGAATTCATTATAATCGCAGACGATTTATCGATCATGTGTTTTATCCACTACGAGTTGTGACGGGTATGAGAGATCCTTCTGGCACCTCAAAAAATGCGACCAACAGAACATGCAAAAGATGAATCGATGGCGTCAGTGGATACGGCGTTTCACGCTTCCCTCCTCATAACTTTCAGTTCCAATAAGCAAAACATCTTTTCCCATCACGTGTAATAAGATCAGCGGCAGGGTGCTTAGATGTTCACCTTTACCACCATGCAATGTGATGTGCGGACCTTCACCGCATCTGTGTATTTCAAAACTTTGACTCGCTAAGCAGTACTTCCTGAAAAATTTCTTATGAAGGATGGGAACATGGAAGAGCAGTCAGAACTTCAGACACGAGGAAGTGACTCAATACTTGAAGAAATGAGAAACTCAACCCCCCCCCCCCAACTCTATGACCGAGGCGAGGTGTAGGAGGCGAGGAGGGGAGGAGCACGAGATGGAGAAGGGCTCAGCGCAGTGCTACTGAGAAAGAGGAAGACTGAATGCGCTACGTGCCTTGACTTCTTTCAATTATCTGAGTTTGCGCGCTGACTGAGGAGATGTCGAAGTTTTTGGACGTTATGTATAAGCTGCACCTTAACTCGAAAAGCATCCAGGTATATCTTGTTGAAATATTCGCACACAGGTGCACAGGCATCACTGATAAGCACATGAAAACTGCAACTTAAAACATCTAAACTGATAGCGCCGTGAAAAATACCCAGACGCACCAATCAAAAGTTACATGTAAACTCCCTAAGGTGCAAGAAGAATGCTTAAGCATAAACTTTTGAAGATTTTTGCCTTCTTCTAAGGAAAGGAGGAGGGGTGGGATGCGGGAAGAAGGGCCAACAAATACAAGACAGCCTTCATTGCAAGGAACATTCTCTGCGAGAAACGACTTCCAGCGAAGGAAAATTCGTCCAACAAGCCGAACTGCTGACATCTAAGACGGCATATATGCATAACGGCTTGTCCCCATATTTCTCACAATCTGACTCAAAGCACATAAGGTACTACCTACCTTAATGTCTCATACTACAGCTCAACTCTTGAAGCACCACCAGTTTCTAATTTTGTGAATCAATCGGACCCTCGAAATAGTTAATTCCGCACTTATTTGCCAGCAGGACGGAGTCGCATAATTGATTTCGCAGCAGCAATCCCGCTTTTACAAAGCTCCCAACCCTTGCCCTTTTTCAACTGTTCACCTCATTAGCTCATTCGTTCAACCTGAAACGATAATCAGAAAACAAAGTGGAATAAAGGATTGCAGCTAGAGAACTTACTGCTGATCATCAAGGAAGTCACCTTCTTCAACACACTGAATGAACGACTCCCCAAGTGTGGCACATGAAATGAGATCCTCGACGTTAATCTGCAAGCAAAACTCTTAAATAATCCAGGGATAACTAGGAGTTGGAGAGTGTATAAAGTATAATTTTATGGATGTGGATACGAATAAACAGTGAAGTGAATAAAAGTCTACTGGCGTTTATTCTTGTAGTAATTAAATAACTGCGGAAGCACGCAACAAGCACTACTGAAGTAAGAAAGGAATGCAGAGGAGAGAGAGAGGTTGAACGCGAAAAAAGTGCGAGGCACGATAGACCGGACATTGCAAGTAGTCTCCCCTCAATCCCTCTCTTAAGTACTATTTAAACTCCTCTTGCTTCTTCTGCCAGAGCAATGAACTGGAAATGCAAAACGCGACGATGAATGTGCAGGAAGACTACATTTTGCACGGTACATCCGCGTCAAAATTGTTCTTGATTGTGAACTGATGCCCACTTTTGTGGTTGGTTAGGAGGGGATTGCGAGAAAAGACTTTACTGAGGTGATAAGCATGGCCCGTGTTAGAGAGTCCCTCCAGACGAAAGGAAACAAATAAGAGAATGTGAGGAAGGCTGTGAACAGTGACGGATTATAGATGATCGACACCAACAAACGAAGACAGACAATGCAACGAACAGGACGTACAAGAAGGTATGGCAAGTGGATGTGCCCGTCAACACTACCACTTGCATAGTCTTATATCCTTTAACCACAATGACTGCGTCATTTAGAGCCACTCAGGTGCGAGAAAAATCCTCAACAGAACAATTTAAAACTGCGGGCACAGTGATATAAATAGCAGCATTCTGAACGAGCAAAACTGAACATCCTGCACATTTCCAGACGCTTAATTGGCTTAAAGAATTTATTACATCCGATGCAGAAAGAAGTTCAAAAGAGTGAAAAGGTAACGGACAAAGAGAGAAAGTTTTTCAACATAGAAGTCCATTTTTAGCCGTTTGAAATGGCTTCTAAGGAAATCAATTTCCATTCAAGCAAACATGACAAATAAAAAACAGCATTGAATGACGTGGCCAGCGACAAGTGATTTCGGCCAAAATTTGCACGCTGCGGTTCCCTCTCACGGCGGCCAGGTTCCCCTCTTAAATCGATTGCAATGCGCAGCGCAGAACCCAGCCCTGTGCAAAATGCCCTTTGGTCGCATCAACGAAAGCAAAAAGCAAAGCTCAGCATTTTTCCTACTGGCAAGTTTCATGAACATTAAAGTATATACTGATGCTTCGAGGACTGTACGAACTCCTCAAATACCCAAATATCGCCTTATGCCCGTCCACGAAATTATTTCTTACCTTTTAGCTTAATAACTTTCATAGGTATCCCTTCCTTACTGCAAAAGTAACGATTCGAAAATTTTTGCAGGATTCCAAACGTGAGGTTTTGAAAAAAACTCCTAAAGGAACATATACTTCACCTCTTCATAGATACCTAGTTCTTGCGAAAGCGTATGCGCACGCGCACTTACGCGCATATACGACAGAATATATGCATGGATACAGTTTGAAATGCTCCCCTGCGCCAACACACAAAGGTATGTGCACACGTGCATATATACGCACAGAGGTCACGCAGAACATTTGGGTAGATTCATATGGATGCATAATAATAGTACACGTATGCCGAGAGAACGAGTAAGAACAGTAATGCATCGGAAGCATTTCATTTTGACATTAAGTGCATGGATGAGCCCCCTTCTTAGTTCTAAATATTCGAAGCAATCGCCATCTGTATATTAATGAAGGATGTTGGATGATTAATGAAATCATACCATTTCAGGGTTATCAAGGATCAACCGTAACTGGACGTGTGTCAAGGCGGATAAAAGAATGAGGAACTGAGGATCGCCGTCGAACCACTGAAAATCGAGAAGACACACTAGCAGAGCGCATAGAATGAAGCACATTGAACGATAGTCGTCAGCTGAAACATTTTTCTCCTTTCGAATACGAAGGTCTCCTCAAGAAAGAACGCAAGGTTTCCTCAAAAAAGACCGAGAAATGTTCATTCGTTTTGGATGGCACTTCGCAATATTGAGCACACCTGAGGGCACACCGAACTACCTTATAGGCTAGTTCTTCCTGAATTTTTACATCAAATAGTGTCCAGTTTAGTCGGCTACCACTGCTTCAGACTGCAGTGGCAGTCGAATTTGGCCGAAAATGAAGTGCTAGTCGAATTCTTGAGCCGAAAATGGAGTAGTGGATGAAGTTTTGGGCCAAAAACGCAGCGGTGGCGAAGGAGACTTCATAGTCGAGGATACTATCTGGACACGATACCTTAATTGAAGGCCCCCTTTCTAGAAGGACTCGTATGCGAGGGTTGCGAGAAAAGGGAAGGAAAGGATGACGCCATTAAATGGCCCAAAAGGCAAATAGAAAAACTCGTGGCGTCGTGGCAGGAAGGAAGTCATAGTCATGAAATTCACTGGCCAAGCTTCTGAATAATTTTACTGCGAAGCGTTCAAAGCGGCACCGATCCTATAGACATGCCAACATAGGAGGTGGCTGTTGCAAAAAGTGCATGCCCCCATTCTTCTTTTATAGAAGCCTAAACATTCAAAAAATAATATGAGAGACAAAACATCTCGAAAAAAATTGCATTCCCCACTCAGACTACGTGCAAAATGTGCATCAAAGTAGACGATAAAATCATGTAACCTTCAAGCTATGTCCAGATGTTTACTGGCGAAAAAATACGGAAGTCAACCTATGATGGAGTCCATTGAACTCGTAACCGCAAAGGTTCCACAATTAAAGTTTAAAGGCAGTGGAAGAGAACGGATATCTACATAGACATCAAACCTTCGCTATTAGGCGTCTTAAGAATATAAAAATGCAAAAGATTATGAAAATGCGCCACTGAGACTGGCACGATATGTGCTCTTTGCAAGCACGCTTGTCAGATTTTATAATTTACCAACCTATCATGACCAATTTCACAGGACACATGTAAACAATAAAACATATGCAATAATTATTGACACTTTAACCGAAGTGGCCACTCGTAGAAATATGCAGCGAAATTTCGTTCTTTCCTGTTTTGCGGCGGTCCGGGCAACTTTAGACGTTTCTCCACAGACGAACTTTCAGTTAACGGAATATGCAAATGCGTGCCAATCATGTGATTTCCTTGTGAATCAAAAATGATGTCAACGACAAGTTAGAAGAAAGGAGGGAAAGATACTGAAACTGCTTGCTGCTAAGTGATTACAGGATGTGCAAAGTCATATGAGAAGATTCGATGAATGACTTTGCAGCAGATTTCGAATATGGTTGTCTCCGTTTTTTAGATACCACAAGGCGGGATCACTTGCGTTATGCTCAACTGCTTCAACCTCTCAGTATTGGCGAAGCTGTCTGTATCCCAAAGCATGACAATTTCCAGAAGCTACCACCCTTTTCCCCATCGGAGAACCTCGCATATTGGCTGGTCTCGGAGCAGCGACGAATACGAGCGTAAGGAGGCACTCGCGAACGGAACGCTTATGCTGCCACCATGTTTGGCAACTCTGACTTCTCAGCACGAATATTTTAGCAGGTCCTTTAACCTTAGTTGCAGAAAATTTCAACATTTCAAGTCGCGCATTGCATAAAGCCAATAAACGCTAAACACCAAGCGTGTACAGTGTTGTGAGACAGGACACAGGTCTCAAACAAACTCTCTACAACCATCAGGTGCAAAAAATCTATATATATATATATATATATATATATATATATATATATATATATATATATATATATAGAAAAATCGATTAATGAGAGAGAACGATAATTAAATGAAGAATGAAACCTACATATGTTATTGGTTTGAATGAGCCGTTTTATAACGACCTTCAAGCGCGAAGGAAAGGTGTATCTCATGAGTTCATCCAGTGCGACATATTCCTCCTCATTCACCAATCTCTTTAGCAAATCGGCAATAAAATGCAATAAAATCATTGAAGGCAGCTGAAAACCCAACTAATAATCGTCACATCAATTCCGCTATCAGAAGATCAAAATCACGGCACAGCGCTTGCAGGAAGCAGTTGCTTTCTATTGAAAGTAATGGTGCCGTCAAAATACAAATGCAAATAATATCACTAGCTGGCTGCGATATAGACGTTCGATGAAATCCTCTCAATCCTAAAGGAGTCTCCTAAATAAACCCCAATGATTTTCCAACAAATGCAGGACTTAGAGGGGTCTTATGATTTCTTATATATTCCATATTTCCAAAAGTTCTGGTACATTTGTATTATTTTAGTGAAGTCTTCAAGTGAAAGATTATTTGCATTCTCTACTTCTTGAATGGCTCAGAAACATTCACCTACGGTCAACTTAATTCCAGGTGGCTGCACAAATGAACTTGCCCATTAATTCGTATTCATCTGCTCGCCTCTACGGTACATGCCAGTCCAACAAACCAACTGCCTGCATGATGTTCAAAAACATGCTGTGTCGATGCACAAAAAATGCAATACCAATATTTCTTACGCGCAACACGAATGTAAGATGCGGAAGACTTCGCACTGCTTCAATATGCTGGATGAATTAAATTCCACTTTTTTCATTATGAACAATTGTTTTTTTTTTTCATGGAAACTCAGAATCTCGAATATATCAAGCGCGCAGCTGGAAGAAAATTCTAAAGGGAGACAGTTCTGAACTTCAGAAAAAATTTTAGAAAGAGAGGGGACCACACATCACAAATACAGGTCAGAAAATTACCTCAAACTGTGTAGAGGTCAGAAAATTATCTCAAAGTGTATGCGAAGAACTCCCTCACCAAACTCAACGCCGGCATATTCATAAATGTGGACATCTCTGAAAACTTCCTCCCGTACGTCTATATTGTTTCTTTTTCCTCGCACATATACTTGCAAAGTCCGTATGGGTGCAAGGACTCACTGCACACCTCAACTGCTGGTAAACGCTAGAAACTTTGAGATAAAAGAGAGATAAAAGAGTCACAGCGTCCATTAATACATTCATCTCTCGCGTATACTGATATATTATTGCGTCACATTAACCTCTGAAATGTTCGTAAATAAAAGTGGATCCTACAGCTGTTTGCCTGTCGAAATAACACTATTCAAAACTTGACAAAGATAAGAGGATCTCTGCAAATGAACCTGCTCGGTCATTTCGTTGAGCGTTTTGGACAACACCTCGACAATCTCAGCAACGTCATTCACACCAAGCAAATCGCCGCTAATTCGCAGCAATGCACCACAGATGTTTTCCAATTGTGGCACCTCCCATTTTCTGAAACAGATGATCACGAACTGATATTAAATTTAAGAAATACCACTTAACGAAGCCTATGGTTGTTCTCTTCTTATTCCGTGATCACCCTTTGAAACCTCATAATCTAAGAACGAAGAACGACGCGCAACCGTTGAGGAAACACTCTACGACCCCAAAATGACTGGAAAGCTTCAATCACTCGTCTGCCAGCTTTCAATTGCAACAATGCTTAATGATAATTGTATGCAGCTATCCGATGACCTTTGGCATCGCAGAGCACTCTTAAAATGTCATCTTGCCTTAGTAAGAAGGACGTGGTAATCATTGTTGGGCGACACTGAAGATCGCAGTCGAAAAACCAATTCTTTCACGATCATCCACCCCCAAAAGTCAGTCATTTTATTTACTCGGTCACGATTGACGTAATGAATGTGCACGATTCTCGCTCTTTGATTTCGTTTCGGTTGTTTCGAGAGAATTAGCCTAGAAACGAGCACATACACACTCAACGGAGCATCAAGTTCTTTGTGTGCACGTTTTCGTTATATTCGTTTGCTTGTTTCCGACGATATATATTTGAAGATTGCATGAAATTTGCAATTGCAGTTTGTTAGAAAGGTGGAGGAAAAAAGAATATCTTAAAAGTTGCGGATCCGTGAAACGCGGTCCAGGCGCTGATCAGATTGCGTAAGCACCAGACGGGTTACACAAATAAGTGCCATTATGCACAATTCCATCATTCCATCACTCGTATAGACCGATAGCATAAACGCTCAAAAGCACTTTTCTAGCACCTTAACAATATAAACCGCAACAATCCTTCTTTTACAACCATCTAACAAGTCTACGATCCATAGTTGAAGTTTTGCCCGAATATCGGCTTCAATGTTCCATCTTGGCTTGAGAGTGATGGCAGTGCGCGAGTGGATTTAAGCTTGTGTTACCCTATGTCTGGCGGCATAACGCGCCATAAATGGAGCTTTTTGTGTTTTTCAGCAGCTGATGAATCAAGAATAAGCAATGAAGGCTTAACAGTGTTGATACTCAAAAATTCAATGTTTTTAAGGAGCGTACTGAGTGGTGCTGTCGCACAACCTGGGCGTGTGCTCACTGACAGGAAAGCGCTACACATTGCTTTTCATAATGAAGGCGCTACATGAATATTGCATATTTATGACGGCATCGCACCTAAGTTTTACAGCTATGGCAGTGTTACGCTTTCTTCCACAATTTCCTTCATATTTTTCTTCAATTCTTTCATTTTTACCCTGCTCTCTCTTCTGCGGCTCGGTCGTTTCCTCCCCACCCGCGGGGATATATCTGTGCTTGGAATTTTTCTTAATTCTTTCATTTTTAACCTGCTCTCTCTTCTGTGGCTCGGTCGCTTCCTCCCCACCCGCGGGGATACACCTATGCTTGCATCTTTTTCTTCCAATAGGTGAGTGGGGAGCTGACACCATTAATAATAAGGGCAGTTGCGGAGCATCAAAAAAGTGCTACACTCGACACCAGGTATCTGGGGTGTATGCGGACCTTTATACCAGGATGTCGGATATATGTCAGGTGGATATTTGTTTCAACGTGCCATCTACCTAGTCAAAAAGTGGATCGTACTCGAGTCACCCGTTCAAAGTAATACTTCTGCGTACAGAAACAGCATTGAAAATGAAAATGAACCGAAGCTCGCATCTGCATCGCACCACACGACCGGATGGTGTACTTATGCATCCGGCTATCTTAACGATCTCAGTCAGCAACAACGTATCTACTGAATGGCGAACGATGTCCTTTCGGGTCCATTCTAATAAAACCATATCAAAGCACTGCATAGACATTAAGTATTTCCCGGCACTCATCATGCTAACGAAACCAAACGGTTGCGTATTCACACTTAATATCAATGCAATTACCGTACAATTCAACAGCTATATCAAAGAGCATGAGGAAGAAAATTAAAGATCGTTACCTTTGTGAAACAAGTGAAGTACATAGTGGCTCGATAAGGCATTTGAACTTCAACAAATCCTCTGCGGAACAACTCGAAAGAACAACCGATATGATGTCGACTGCCAAATCACGATAATGACTCGAATTCTCGCTTTCTAAAATCCGATCACTTCGATGCAATGAAGCAAACAACTCAGCTAGATGTCACTAGTTCCACGCCAGTAACGTAATCTGCAATTTAAAAGTGCAAAAAACGAATATCGTTCTCTCAGTCGCTTTCAATGGATCATGATTTCATTGCAACGACACGCTTAGACAAAGGTAAACCTCTGAACTATAACCTCTCTAAGAGACATATGAACTGCTCAGAGAAATTATAAATCACAATAAGCAAATCTATGAACTAAAAGGTGGTGTAATTAGTGGAAACAGCAAAACCTCCTCGGTGAAAACTTCTTTAATTTCAGCTGATTTCTATCTGCTCTTATTTCTCTGATAACCATTTCCCTTTCAATGGGACCGTCAAAGCGAATTTCTGCAAGAAAACACATTGTACTCGAAAAATTCTATTCAGACCTCGGAAGGGAGTAAGGATAAAGGATGCAAGTATCTCCCAACCATCTCATCGTGTTTTGACTTTGGAATCAGTGGCGTATCCAAGAAGTCCTCAACACGTATTGAGATACCATTTACCGTAGGCTAAAAATTAATTTATACTACCCGTGCAAGTAGAAAACTCACAATGACGTCATCCACAGCCGAGAGAAGGAAAACATGAGCGAAACTACTTGCGTAACCACAATCCGAGTTATACGTGGTCAGACTATGCCTGAGACGGAATCACAACTCCGTCTACACTTCATTGCTCATCTGTCTAAGCGTATTTTGCTTTTCTTCCTATAAGGAAGCAAGATTCTCCGTTAGCCTGCTACACGATACTTGACGACTCATTAGATGGTGGGAGGAGGGAGAGGGGAGGAGGAAAAGGTGGGTCTGAACGCGATCATTAATAGCCATTGAAGTGGCCTACCTACAACAGCTTCAATCATCCCTGCTGTGTCCACAAATTAATGGCGCAGACCTTGGACTGGGTCATTGATATTACAAATGATAGTGAATCAACTATGCTTTCCACAATGTCCGCCTTTCACAAAATAAAGCGATGCCCATATATGCGCAGCGAATGCAGAATCAAGTGACTTTAGCTATAATTTTGTTACGCTGTGCGCACGAAGCTGAAAGTCTTCCGAGGAAGGAATGAAAAATCAGTCGGCTAGCTTCAATTTTGTGTCTGCAACAATCACGAGACGGTTTTTTCGCGAGTCACTTAGGACGGGTTCTTTTCCCACCATAAGTCCTGCGTGACAGCCGAATTTGAACTGTTGCAATCACTTCCATTTAAATGCCATTAAGTTACCAATCACATTCGGTACTGTTGATATAAGTCGCTGCAACTAACAAGCATTTAACTAGTACATATATTGGATGATTAGCTCAGGTGATCTTCACCTGTCTGCTTGTACCGAATAATGTGAACGTAAGAGAGTCTCATACCCCGTCCGTTTAAATGCTGGCAGCATAGATATATGTAGACAGAAGGCGGGAAAAAGTTTGCAAAAAATGCCGAAAGGCTTGCAAACATCCGAATCTTCATAATGTTGGTGACGGGACAGAAGTCTGACCAGTGAGAACATCATGCTTGAAATCTTCCAAAACTCCAGTATTTTTTAGATTAAAACAGAAAACCAAGATTCAAGAGAAATGAACAGCATCGATGATGTCGAAAAAAATTCGAGAATGCTGAATCGGACTCTGCGACGATATCCGAAGTGCCAACACAAACTACGCTGAATGAAGGATACAGCAACTATCCATCTTCTATACTAAAGAGAAAGCGGCTTCGCCATGGTTTGAGGTTTTGTCCCGGCTGATGCATACGTTTTGCCGTTGTTTTTCCATGCATTTGCAGAAGATGACTTGTTTAATTAAAATTAAAAAGTTATATAGAGTGAGAGCATCTATAGGCATAGATAGACAGGATTTGAAAACATCAATTTCCATTGAAAAACTTACATTAAATATAAACGACTAACTTTCATTGGTGATCATTCTCTGAAGTAGATCCACTGGCAGAACGTTGATCATTTCGGTTGCTTCACTCTCAGTTAGCGGTCTCAATTTCAACATCTCCGGTAACTGAAACTTTATTAGTTCTTTTATGTTAAGCCTCAGACAGAAACCGACATAGAGACTTATCGATGTGGTCTTAAGAGTACGAATAGGCAGCAAACACCCTCACGCACATATAGAATCACGTATGTAAACATTTATAGAAATACACATATCTCTTACAATGCACTTTACAAACGGAAACAGTGTTTGGGATGCTGAAAGGATTGATCGGACCGATGCAGTCATCTAAATGCCCATAAATTAGCCCCACACCACAATAATGGGAACTTTCGAGCCTGGTGGTGGCGGATATTTGTATCGACAAAACTGAAGAATTCAACATCAACTACATCTTTCTTTGGACTCATACGAATAATTTTTGAATTATTCGGATGATTTCCACACTTCAATATTAGACGTTCTCAAATGCACAGACATCGAATATGAGGCTGCTTATATGTAATAAAAGTAATGGTCAGTGCATTTATGAACGGGAAACGGAATTGCACATTTCGATCTCAATGGTTTACTAGTGAATTTTACAGGTGGCCTGAGCAATTAACCCTGCCAGCCTCTTTGACGCCAACCCTCTTATGCCAGCCGAAACCATTGAAGCTTTTAACCGTTGCTGATCTGCAAAAAACCATTTCAATGGAGTTATTGGTTCGAGAAGCATTTTTTTGGCTATATTGCGTACTACTGTGTCCACCTTTTGAAGTTCTAATAACGATGCGGGATTACACAAGAGTATATTCTGAGGCTTCCTGATTGCAAAAAAAGAGAAAAAAATCCGGGAAGTCGAACACTTTGACCATAAGGGCCTTCTTCATGGTTACCTTGAGGGGTGGACACTGAGTATGTCTAATTTTCCGTGCTGGGCTGATGCCTGACGATGCACGCAGCGTGAAAACCTGTTTTTTAAACAGCGTTTTTGCGGTAAAGAAAAATTTAAATGTAGTCCTATCAAGTCTGGCAGGGACCAGACAACTTTGAACAGAAGGCGCCGTAATATGCACTAGGGCTGTTTCCTCATCTGCTTCTAAGGGAGGGGGATGAAAATAGGAGAAGAAAGGGGTCCTTTATTCACCGCACCTCTTATCTCTTATCTTAATAGAAATACGAAAGATCAGACATTGTATATAAAAACATAGTAGAAAAACTCACATAAGCAAAAACAAGGAAGAAGTGCTGATCGCACTTACATGCCGCCAGTAATCGACAGCACGCAGCAATATCGGTCTGTGCGCAAGACCGGAAATTCTGCAGTACAGTCGAGAAACTGTCATGCTTGTCTTCCGACTGTGGCATAATATCGCTCGACGACGAATCACTTTGCTTCATTCCAAAGGCGAGAAACGTCTTCTAAGCAACAGATATAAGAGCTGAGAAAATATGAAGATGAAATAACTACAGTGAAGTAACAATTATCATACAACACATTCATATGAGTGAATATAATACCATTCGGTTAATCGTATCCCCGAGGGCGAACATCGTTCCTGGGGAAGATTAAATCAGCGTCGTTTTTTTGCACATAGTCAACGGTCACAACACAAGTTATTTCAAAAATGCTAGAACGACATCAAAGACTCCACTCGCCTAGTTTGTTGAACATTGCGTTCTCTTACCTGTTTTCACCTATTCTAATAAATCTTCTTACCTACAACGCCTAATGCCTAATCCCTGCGTAAAACTTTGAAAAACGCTGCTTTATCACATACTGATTCCATTTCATGCAAAAACCATGTTTCTCGGATGATTCATAGTGCCCATGTTGTCCACGAAGTCTACAACGTCGATTAATGGCTTGAAGTTAGGAAGAGGAATATCGGTAAGCGTTTAATAAGCACATAATTGAGGCTGTAATAATGAACTTTGTTGCATGAACTCTTTGTTATGTTCATGGATGACCAGATCTGGCGCCTCCCGACCTCTGCGGCGCCAGTTCCTTATGACAGCCGCGTTTCCATCGTTTCGCGCCTTCTTCCGTCAATTGAAAGAAAGATTTCAGCCGTTCAGTATATTGTCGATGTAGTTATGACAGTTTTTTTAAATCATCGCAATGGAATGTAAGCAGTGTCCCTAAGGGGTAATTTAATTAAAATTTGGCTATATTCTAATAAAGAGTCTACAAAAATGAGGAATACGAATAGGACAACCACATTCCACAAAACGCAGCGTAAATTGAAAAATAATAGCACACTAAGTTGGATTCTTTTTTCTTGTCATCGCTTCAGTGCACCATTAATTTCGGCTAGTAATATGAAAAGGACAACCGTTCTAATCGTCCCCTCATGTCGTAATTGGGGTCATGATTCTTTCTTTCGCGATAGATTGTCTCGTTGTTTCGTATTTTGACGTGGACATAAGTATGGATGTTTTGCTTTCTATCACTTCTGATATCTTTAATCCCACTTCCTCTACCTGCAAATAGTAGCCAGCCGGTTTCACAATAATTTTTACCCTTATTCGCTTCAAGGTTTTCACTGTTTTTATTTCTCGATTCTGCAAATAAACTCTCCCTTTGTAAACTCTCTCGAGTTAGCAATTTCTTTCGCGCCGCACCACATTAGCTTTATTTTATTGCTCTTTTGAAATAATAACTAAAGGTAATTAGGCAGTGTAATCCTGAAGGATATATTCGAACAGAATCAAAGTCAGTATCCGTAGCCGTTGCCGTTGCACGCAGTCCTCTTCCCCTTCGATCGCAGCTGAATAAAATTTTACCGTAAAATTCACTGGAAACGATGTAGCGTACTCCGGCGGTTAGGAGTCCTCAGAGTCGTTGCGGCCAACAGTGAAACCAAAACTTGTGTTTAGCACGCTCGTCATATCCACCATCCTTCCCTCTGTCTTTTTCCATTCTCTTTCCTTCGCTTCCATTTCTAGCCTTTTTTAATCAAATCCTGAGGTTAAGAGTTACCTCCAGCAGGTGCTTGTACCATAGGATCACACTATAGTGCATACGGGAACCAACCATGTTTATTGTTTTCTCTGTTAGCATGTTTCTCTTCATTTCAGAGTTTGAATATACTGTGAAGTAGATGGCTGAACGGGACAAATTCGACGATGTGGGATTCGTTGAACCTGAAGAAGATTTTGCAGAGGATGATTTGTTCACACCTGAAGATGGTAATATGCCATGTAAGTTAATTTCATTCTATTTGAAATTCATCGAGTATGACCATCGCATCGGAAAATGCGAAAATGCCTTGGGTGATGTTTCTTCATAGACGGCTGATGCTCGAAACGGAGCATTAATTCGGGTTCAGCGGGCTGATTTACCGCTTCCTTACTTTGTGTGCATTTATTTATTTCACTCACCTAACCAAAGAGTTGCCACTAAAAACGGCTTCAATTCTTAGTGGACCCTTTTTTTTTCAAATAAAGACACATTTTCCTGCGACCTGATTTGCGTGGAAGGGCAATCTGATCAGTGTGGAATGCAGGCAAAATTTTTCACTTGTTTGGCTGCTTACAACTTTTCAAAGCGGATAGATTAGTGGAAGATATGTTGCAACAGGTGATTTTCTATAGTGCACGTTATACGTACCCTTTATTCTTCATCTGGTAGTCAGTCAGTCCGTTTATCATATTTGAGGTCTGGTACTTGATGGAAGTTCATCGAGGTCTTTCCTCGAGCGTGACAACTTCGAGAATGAGCTTGGCCTAACCGTCGACGATCCGTTCGCGGAGGATTTCACCGATATGAGTCAACAAGATATTGTCAACGTTATCGCCGATGGCGACAGGGTTGGCAGGTAATGACATCATTAAGAGCGATTCTATCTTCACTGTTCAGTGGAACAAATAGCAGTGCAAAAGCTTTAGTTTTTGAATTGAGCGTCAAAAAGTGGTGCTGGAGATGTGGTTCACTAAATGAATCTGAAATAAAATGAGCTTAGGAAAAACCGACCAGTACCATCACCACCCCTTGAATCCAGGCACTGTAGGTAAACTTTTGACCCAGTGCGTTAGCAGTCAAGGTTCCAAAACTGACGATGCTGTAATTTCCGCAAAACTTTTCGTCTTTGATGTCATCAAAGTGATACTGAAAAGAAGAGCTGTACGGTTGGACTAAGATCGAAACAAGCAATTATTGGCCTACCCAGTAGCCAGGTTGATCCCTCTTCGCCAACGGCACGTTCTTCCCAGGACACAGATTGTCCTAGACTCTAGCCTTACAACTATTACAAGATTGTTCCCTCTCCTCCAGCAGCACTTTCTTCCCAAGACACAAGCTGTCCTAGACTCTGGTCTTGCAAGGATTACGCAAAAAATGCTAAAAGCACCAATATTGCTTACTTCAGAGTGAGATAATTTCAGCAAGCAGCTGAAAGAGTCTGTTTAACTCATAGGAACTCCTTACCTTACTGTGGAACATTGACTTTAAATTTGCTCGTGGGGACACTCACAGTAACTTGGGGAGTTTTGCGGCACTCTGCGTTGAAGATATCCTCATATGTTCATTCTATTTCTTTTGAATGCATTGCGATTTGTATTATTAGTGCCTTATTAGCTATGTTATTCGTCGGGTAGATAGCTTTTATAATTGGTAATTAAGATAATTAAGAGCTGAATTGCTGTGATGTTTGGTTTGCTCGATTTCATAGTAACTTCCGTGATTTGGTTGATCAACGCTGTTCTAATGGAATTCCAGTACGTTGACAGCTTCATTATCGACGCTGGAGGCAAACTCATAAGAAGTCTGCCATTAATTTGCTAAAGCTTTTGATATAAATTATTCCTCGCTCGTTCAGGAAGCTAAAGAACTGTTTAGTATGCGAGTGCATTTAAGAAGTTAGAAAATATTAACACAAAGACCTTGTATTCGAGGGAGAATACCGAAAGTCTTCATTAAAACAGCGATATTGTTTAAATGCACACATATAAAATAATGGCATAATTGCCGTATGAAGGTGCAATTCAGTGACCCTATGAGATTCAGACCATAGATCAAAGGACTTGATTGAAAAATCCAAGTGGTTCTAAATTGCGGTTCATTTGCTCGATGTGATTCTTCTCAGCAATATTTGCTTTCAGGCCAATAATCGTTATTTATGCATATCGTCTTCCTTCAAATAAAACTTTCGACCACCAGAAGTTTCTTAGGTGAGTTGCGTATTGATTCCTCTGTGATATGGCATTAGCGAAGGTTGAGGTCTATGTGTCCAATCGGTTAAAGAACTTGGGCTGAGAGGAATGAAGGACTTCTTTCATCGGTCAAGTTAGAAATTGAAACTAAAATGTGGCCAGAGTACATTGGTGTTTCATAAATACTTTCAATGTTGAAATGCCATTAATGGATCGTAAAGAAGGCGTTTTGGAATGGTGTTGTGATAATTCACTGATTATTAATGAGTGTTGATGAAATGATTTGCTGCTGTTGACTTGCAGAGGTTTTATGAGCAAGATTTTGTTTACGATATTAAAAGTTAGAACGTGTTTTCCTATTTGTCGTTGCCTATATGTTATGTGGAATGCTTTTCCTGATCGACAATAGCATCATCGCTTGATCTACTTTATTCACAACTACTCGTGACCGTAGCTTTAGTGGTTTCCGAGCTGAAGATGCCGGATAGATAGACATACACATATGTGCGATATATATATATATATATATATATATATATATATATATATATATATATATATATCTTTTTGTCACTAGCGTAATTAGGCGTCGTTTGCGGCGTGGCTTTAATGCTGTTGTGCTTGGGTTAACCGCTTTGGGGGAGGTGGAGGGGAGGCAGACAAAAGGATTTCTACGGTGCTCAGGTTATCATAAAATTTCACGGTTGGAGACAATCGAGCAAAGCGATTCTGAAAGTGACTAAACGTGAAGTCCTTTCATTGTGCCGGAAGGATAAGTTTATTCACCTGACGATGAAGTCACCATTTTCCCCTGATCGCAATTGGACGGGAGGTGGGGGGAAGAGATATAGAAGTGGTGTCTTCGGAAAGTTTTAATGTCCATAACAAATGTGCTATGATGGGACGAAACCCCTCGCCTGGTACTGCTCCTTCCTACAGGTTGCAACCGATTTCACCACCCCTCCGGACTAGAAATACACTCGGAACGGAGTTGGGGTGGGAAACCTGGCTCTCGAGTGATATCTGGCACTCATATCCCGAGTCATCTAATGCCACCTCTAACGTCTGTAAAACGATGGAGTTGTTTCATTGTGGGTTCGGGGATGTGTTCAGTTCAGTGGCCTGGTGACTCTAAACTTGACCTTCAGGTTTCTGCAGTTCACGTTGGATAAAGTAGTGGAACTCGATTACACAATTGTATATTTCCATTATGGATTGCGAAGCAACAACAAACCGCCTTTGAAATGGCTGCTACAAGCATACACTATCCTTGATAGAAGGTTGATTCTTTTTCTTTCTTTTTACCTGTTTCAGTTATGTTTTGTGCTGACCTTTGTTGACGTGGAGGTTTTTTTAGCTGTGAGTTTGTGGTGCCTGATAACAAGAAGTGGCACTCAAAGAGGTACGACCAAGGAGGCTGGCAGGAAGTTTGATGCTGTGAGACGATTCTTAAATATGCTTAAAGTGTCTAATTCCGAAGTCCGCGGAATTTCACTATGTTTCTTAGAGTAAGGTGGCAGCGGTGTCGTCAAAACAAAATTTTTACTACCTGGACCAGGTGAGTTACACGCCCCGAGGTTATACGCCTATTACAAGCGCATCTAGCACCATCGGAATCCTGTCAATTTTTTTACACATCCTCTGCTATCGTTCAATTCATCCGATGTCCCCAACATCAGTGTTAATATTTTTCCGTGCACATTGTTAAAAACGTCACCATTTACTGAATAGTCGAGTATTTCCTTGACATTGCTGGAGAGCCCATAAGCACAGCTTCAAATTCCCTCCCCCTGACTGTAAAGAATAACCTGCAGATTATTTACCGTTTTCGTCATTCGGTGTTGGTTTTAAATAATACAGGTGGAGTGATTCACTCAGCGATTAACAGATATAGTAGGCTTTCGAGCTTGTTTCTGTTAGAATGGATGGAGGTAAAGGAAGGGTATTAACTAACGCCTTAACCACCTGCCGCGTTCAGAGAGTGGTCTGAGGAAGTGGCTAGCTTTTTAGTGAAAATGCTGTTGTGAATCGTTTGATGTTGAACAATATGGAGTTCGTTTTTTGCAGGGGGAGGGGGTGTTTACTTTGTGAAGCAATATTACTACAACCGAGGGCAACGGAGACCCTAAGGAAGATGCTTTCCACAGTGTACAATAGCAGTGTTTAATTTTCAGATCGCTGGAGATAGTTTAATTCTCTAATTGTAAATGGTTCTCATAAACACGGGGAAGAGTACTCGCAAAAGCTGAGTGGTGTTATTGAAGGAGATTTCACTCGAAATAATATAGTATTGTCTTGATCAGATTTGATGTCTTGATGGGAGTGTTGAGTTCATTTTTGTTATTGTTGGTACTAACGATAATATAGTGAATCTTTATTGTTTTTATCAGCTAGAATGGAAAATATCAGCGGTTTATGTGGTATTCGAAACGCATTATATAGCATTTTTGTTATGTGGACTTTCCCAGTGACGCCTCGATTGTCTTGAATGCTATAGTCTCTCTCAGAGATGAAAACTTGCATTTTTGTGATTGGGAGTGGCTGTTGAGTGGCGGACATTTATAAGCGATGTGCAGGTTGCTTGTTGCGGTTTAAACCTGGTAGTTACTCACGTGCTATTCTGGGAGGAGGGAGGAAGGGATATCAGAAGGCTCTGCGAAGATATGGGGAGCCGCTGTATCATATGGATCGCGTTCTTGCAAAATCGGATTAAAGAAACACGAAGTAATGAAACTGGATGAGCTGGCCTGCGTGATGTCAATAGGGAAGAGGGATGCATCAGTCGTTTTCTCGACAGTGACTTGTTGATTGACTGTCACTTTTGGTTCCATTTAGACAGCATCGCAGAGGAGATCTTGATGGAGGCGATGACCTTTGAACAGTTGTTAGCAATATCGAACGATGCGGCGTCTATAAACTGTAATGCTAACCACAGACTGCAAAAAAAGAATAGATCATCTCAACAGCCCATTTCAAATGAAACTGCTCAGTTCAGCAGTTATGCCGCTTCGAAATGCGTGGGTCAGATTTGCAGCAGCTTTCTGAATTAGCATATTTAAGGAGGGTATATTTCAGAAGCTGGCTTCAAATGTAATTTCAGGTACAAAAAGAATCTGAAGGCATTGTTCCTCGTACATCCCACACGATTTATTCGCGTCGTATGGGGTATCTTCAAACCGTTTATCTCGATCAAGTTCGAGCGTAAAGTGCACTATGTTAATTATTTGCACGAATTGAACGCATCATTGCGCGTCGAACAACTCAATCTCCCTCAGCCTATTAAAGAGCAAGTTTTTTGTGTGTGCTTTTCGTTCGGCTAGACGCATATATTTGCAAACGTTTGAATTTAGTATTTTCAAACAGTCAAAACTTGATAAAATGCCAAGAACTCAATTAAAAAATAGTTAGGCTGCAAGGTTGGAAGTGCAGAAATAAAAATTAGGAAGTTAACAAAATTGCTCGGGGAAGCCTTACTTTTTTTGCTGGATCAGTCAAATATGCCGGACATCTGCGTCCACTATGTATGCGCTGAACAGCGGCTTAAATATTCCACTTTAACGAGTGCAGTCTGTAAGTGTGGGCCATATTCGAGAGATTCGCGTTGTTATCACCTTTTTTTCACACGCAATGATCAGCTTTCTTCTATGCATAAATTTTTCAATTTATTTTATAATTTGCCACTGCGGTTTGTCCAAATTACACTTGATTATTTAAGGAATTAGCGAGATTCGGCAAAGAAGTAAGGATTCATTGTTGCGCACTTTTCAAAGAAATTTTCATGTAGATCTGAAGGAGGTTCCGGTAAATATTTCACATCTGTATGTAAATATTTAAATATGGATTGTTTTTTCAAAAATTTAGTCATGATGCTTCGCTGCAAATGGCTTCACGTACAATGCGACGAGATTCTTCCCAGTGGATGAGCAACACTTCTGCACCGCCCCGGCCAACACAGCAGTTCAACGTGCCACTCGGCTTGTTTGTTCTTTTCTTTCCTGAATTTCCCTTCTGACCCTTTCCAGATTATTCACTTGTTATCAGGGAACGTGTTTAGTGCGAGCTGACAGTTTTCTGCGAAAGCACGCTATATCCATGTCGTTTGTGCGTATATGTGTCTTTGCCTGGTTGTCTGCCTAATAAACGCTATAGAGATCAAGTGGGGTGGCCAAAAACGATTTTTCAGTTGACCAGAAAAAACTTGAAGGAACAATTTCATTGCCGTTCCCGATATTTTGCCTGAATGGATGGATGGAAAAAACTCATTGAACGGTTGGAATACATGTTATAGCAGCCGGCGAGTCTCCCACTTTTTAACTAATGTGGCACATTTTTGAATGCTGGGAAAATTGACACACGGGAAATGTTGTGTCTTTCAATGGTGTAGTCGAGGGAAGATTAGAGGATAACCGTACTAGCAGGCCTTTGCGGATCACGACCGGCTAGAAAAAAATACGGCTTATATATCAATGTCATGAGTAATCATTATGTAGCTCGCAGTCATCATCACAATATCGTTAAATCGTCACCAAGGTATGATGAATCAGCACCGTGCTAATGCGTATATATAAATGTATTTGTATATGTGGACGCATATATATATATATATATATATATATATATATATATATATATATATATATATATATATATATATATATATATATGTATATATATATATCCAGCACCTCTCTTTTTGAAGTATGATAGGTGGAATAAACGTCGACGTATGTCATGGACATCGTATCACCGTGTATTCAACAGCAACTTTTTGGCTCTCGTTTTATAGAAAAACAGTTAATGGACTGGAATTGAGTTGTTTTCGTTAGGCATGGATAATACCAATTGAATTCTATTCCTCAAATTTTTTGGCACGCCAACTAAAATTGCCGAAATGATAGAAAGACGTATGTGTTTATAAATATAATTGCATCCATGGTTCATTTATCTGTAGGAATTTAACAAGGGTGTACAAGGAGGAAATATTGCATCGTGTCGCCCTCTTACAGTTGATGGTCTTTATATCCTTCTTCATCTCACATATATCCACACTGTTGACGACTTTTATAGAAATATGTTATTGTGAAATTGCATGCTGTTTTTAAGTGTGCTTGACCGGTGGATAGTCAGTTAGAGCGAAGCTAGTCTTCGGTGCATATTTCCCCGCCAGGTGTCGTTTTTGTCCAATACTGTTCGCAACCTGAATCTGCGGCGTGGATGTTACTCTTGGCTATAACTTATGACTGTTAAAAATCTCACATATGTCGCGCAGTGAATTGACGTTTCAGTTGAAATACCCAGTGGAGACAATGTGGAAGCAGGTTAAAACACAGGTAGTCAGTCTACTTTCACTTGTATCTGAGAATGAGACGAGAGAAACAAGAAATAAAGTCAGCAAACCTTTGTTTGATGCATTCGGCCAAGTGGTCAATTACCGCTGATTCAACACAGTGGTTTAATCGTAGCTTCAAGTTTAAAGGGATTTCGTTCATTTATTTTTGAAAGTTTTCTATTGTGCAAAGGATAGTTTTGCTTACAGCATCCTATCGCATCACCCGGACTGTGATCTACCACCGATAGTGACTGATTTGATCTCATTTCTGCGTGAAAATTCACTCGAAGTTGAGGGTTTGTTCCGTCGTTCAGCAGAAGTTTCATCAATTAAACGACTTCAAGAAAGAGTCGATCGAGGTAACTGCATGAAGTCTTATTTGAATGCACTGAACCGTGCATGGCTTGCAGTGGCTTACCTCTAATTACTAGTTGTCTTTAATAACCATTAAAGTAAAATGTGTGATGATGCTATGCACCAAACAAACAAACAGTGTCTGCATTATTTTCATATAGCAGTCAGCGAATGGTTTGCTATTGAATTCTCTCGAAATGCGAAAGTTGAAGCATTTTGTTCTCTCTAGTGGACTGTGGTTTAGAGCATATTTGGACGATTCGTTTTGAAAGAGATTCGTCATAGGCATCATGGATAGCAAGAAATGTCTATGAGAAACGCTAAGCTTGTGCATTCACCTTTGTTACAAATATTATGGTATGTTCCCGGAAATAATATTTCTTCATGAATGAAACGTAAAAAGGTTGAGGAAGATATTATTAGCTGTCGCTTAATAAATGTTGTCTGAAAATTTTCGAAAGTTTATTTAGTTTTCTTGCTGAAAGATGTGGAAAATATACCTCGTACGAGGAACCTATAGAAGTGCTTTCACGTTATCGAATGGTTTCATACTATTATTTGATAATTTTTCTCTCGCTGCATGCATTTCCTTTTTGCAATTAGTATCAGAAAATTTTACGGGGGATAGCGAAGGGTTTTTCGCATAAAGCTTTCATGTCTCTTTTAATTCCCCTTTTAGTGCAGTTATCTTCTTCCTCTGTCAGGAAAGAATCCAGATTTCACCAAACTTTATATATGTGACTATCACTTAGGAGTAATGCACGTCGCCATAAAATTTTCTGTAGTTTTAGTAGCATGCATTTTTATTTCAACTGCATTTTCTCCAACAGTTTTGCATTTATCTATGCGAGTTGCAACCACTGCCTCGGTCGGTGCGTTCAGAGCAATCGTGCACCCTTGAAGTTGGAATGTAACTCAGGTTTTTTTTCGATATTTCGAGTGAAATGGCTAATTGCGATCAGAATGTGAAGTAAAGTGCAGCCGTTGATAAAACGAAATTCATGTTTATCATTTTTGAGTCGATTTTTTATTATCTGGTATGGTCCACTTCACCAAATGCAGGATTACATCCACACTTGAATTTAAGGCATCGCTTTACTGGCTATCTTCAACGCCAAAATCTGATTCGGCTAATCACTGGGTACATCGTCTGTCTTAGCATATGGAGTCAGGGTGTGCGCTTGCGCATGCTTTGTCGAGTTGAAATGAAATAGCGCCAGCTTTCGAATGGCTTCCTATGAATCAGTTGCAGCGCTCGAAATGCCGCTTTATAACACTTGAGCATCTCATTCGGTAACCCGACTGCAGAACACCTCTCTCGAGGATTGGTGTCGTTTTACGTTCACAGTGGTAGTGCAGAAAGGCTTCGCATTATGCACAGAGTTCGGCGCAGGATTTATACAAAATGTATGTAATATAGCAGTGCGGCATATGGGCTTTTTAACGAATGGGCGTTTATTGAATGGTTACGGTGAATTGTTGAATGAGAGCGTTGGATGTTGATAATGAAATCAATGAAATGAACAGTGCAGCATTAAACAGTCAGTGAGGCTACTGCAGGAGAAGAGATAGACTTCTTAAACGAAGAGCCGTACCGGAACAATCTTCTAGCCGCGTCGATTGATGCATCTGTGTTGCTGAAGACGTTTCTGAGGTCGCTCGGTGAGCCTGTAATTACGAATGCGCTATATCCGAGATTGACAGCGCTATCTGGTTCGTCATTTATCCTTTATTTATTAATTATTTGTGCAATTTTGTAATTATTTGTGTTAAAAAGCATTACAAGAAGGTCGCTTAGGTTAAAAAAGAATTTCACTGAAAAATTTCATTTATTAAAATTTAAATTTGTTATTAAATTTGAAAATTTTTACATACGGCTAATATATTAGGGGCAAAAATTCACTAATAATTTGTCGTTTAGAAGTGCCGAAAGAGAAGAAATTGAATGCTATATGCGAATTTGTACGTTTGATGCCACCCGAGAATGTATTGCTTTTGAAGACGATTTGTCGATTTCTTAAAGAGGTTAGTGGAAATGATTTTTATTCGAGAATAGCAATGACTAGTTGAATAGAACGTGGGGTATATTTTTGCTGTTTCTTTGTTGGAAGATTAGCTTAACTTTCAATTTGCTCGAGCTTTTAAAAGCACTTATAGAAGTTCTTCGACGCTGTGAAATAAAAATTTGAAGGCGCGGATGAATATCCTCACAAAACATTTGAACCTATTTTCGACTTATTTGACGTTGAGAGGGCAGGTGGAGGATGTTGGGTGATAAGCACTAAGATTGCAACAAGAGAGTTTTTGCAAAGGTGCTGCCAAATATTTGAAACACAACAACCGAATAATCGCTTCATGATGTGATATTATGTTATGCCTATACTGTTCCTTGCTTTGCTTCACATTCGTTGTTTGAAATTGCTTGGTCGCCCGTTCCCTTGCTACGTCTAAACTATACGTTGAATACCGCACTAATAAGAAAATCAGTGGGCAATTTATTTTATATTGAACGAGCCTTATCAACGCATTCGGTTATTTCGGCGGCATTATTTGGAGCATTTGAGGGATGAGAGGCTTTTCCTGAAAAGCGTTGAAGGTTTTTCTAGTTTGCTTTGTCTTCTTGAGTAGCTGTTAATTATTTCTGCTGACCAGGTATCTCTCCGATGCGGCGTCTCACTCACCTGTAAAGAGCTCTGCGCCAAAAATGTGTCTGCTTTTGCACATATAACTTTTTGATATCCTTTCCTTTGTTTCGTGCATTTGTTGAAGGAAGAAGACAGATGCTCTGAGAAAGCAGCAGTTCAAAATAAGAGATACTTGTCGTAGATATATAACCCGAGAAATGGGGATGTGAAACATACTTGCTTGGAGGAAGGGAGTCACGTATGGACTACAAAAGAATACTATATAATGCATAGAAACCCCAAGGAAGCGCCACTTGAATGTTTATTTCGAGGATGTGTTGTATAAAATCAAACTCTTCTCCCATTTTATAAAGGAATATTTAGTATGGAATAAATCTTTATGTAGAGGAGCAGGGAAGTTACGATGGGGGCTTAGAGCAGTTTAATATGCTGTGATCGTCAAAAGATCGAAATACACCCCCACTCCCCTTCAAGTAGTACGCGTTTTCCGAGAGGTGCTGAAACTTCCGCTGTTGAATATAACGGCTTTTCTTGTTTTCTAGGCATATCACCCTTCAGTGTCAGCTTCCACCCGACTTGATCCCCGACGTCTTCTTGCAGAACCTCAGGGTAGTTAAACATTTGCCACTTTCGGTGCTTTACGAAGGAGAGAATTTAGTGTTGAGAGGCGGATGCTCACAGAGTTTTGTTAGTCACTAATTGCACTCCTCAGTATCGATAGTCATACAATTCAGATCCGATGACCACCACCAACCCTACTGTCGTCTGAGGAGGGAAGGGGTGGGGGGGGGGGGGGAGAGGATTGATTGCAACTGTAATCGTCAACTTAGTAATATGGCAATTAGCGCATGCTCAGTGAATGAAACTTTTCCTGAGATGTGCTGATATTTCAGGTAGCATCACATAGCAACGTGAATATGATGACTGCGAACAATCTTAGCGTTGTATTTGGACCGAACTTGACGTGGCCTACCGACCAGCAGGTTATTAATTGCTCACTGGTCTTTTGTATGCTTGTTTATTCGTATTCTCACTGTTTTGGGATGAATAGTCGAGTTGAAGTATATCACGAGGATTCGAAGAGCAGCTTAATATTCGAAGTGTTTGGTGACGGAAACAATTTTTAGAGACAGGGAGCTGTAATTGTTATTTTCTGGATACGTCTCTTTGAATATGCATATGAGTGCGTTTATTTTTCTAGTTTTATTTTTGGAACTCGCAACTAATCTTGATAATTCTGCATAGTCCGGCGGAGGTAGTTTTTAATGCACGATGACTTGCTCACCAGTAATCGTGGTATCTATTAAAGCTTAAAAACATTGACGTGTGTTTCAAGACTTGCACACATTTTACGATAAAGCGAGCACATGTTGTAGACAATCGGTAGGAAACGAGTGAAAATATGCGTTAAAAAGTTGGCGCATGAGACGCTTAAATTTTTTGGCATTCACAATTATCCAATGGACCAGTTTTATATGTTGCTTTGAAAACATAAAATATGGGTACCAGTGTAGTCATACTTTGAATGATCCAACAATTCGTGTTCACAGGCTGCTTATGTTTTCGATCGGTTGCAAAATGCATGAAAATTTTAGCCACATATTCAAGTCTGTATGCATCATCAGAGCGTCCTTTATAAGCGCACCTTTTGATAAAGGAATTTCTTATGGGGATGTGTAAGAAACGAATAAAAGAAAAATATGCAACTTTCTATGGAAACTTTATGTAGGATTCGTTGACCCTTCTTGTGTTGTTACGTCAATTGGGCAATTCGGTTTGGTCATAAGTCAGGTTAAATTACCGTAATGTTTCATAGGTTCGGTTAAACAGTCGATACCCTTAGCGTACTGTTAAATTATTAATAACGAGGAGCGGGATGGTCTGGAAGAAACCTATATGTTTGAAGTGAGGATTTATTTTTGCATTTAGTTAAATATTGTTTTGAAGGAATACGACAAATCATGACCCATTTCGTAAAGAAGTTTGAAGTACTTAACTGATATTCCTCGTTAAAGTCTCATAATTTCAGGTGCCGATTTCACAATTGAACAACCTGAACAATTTTTGCTATCGGCTGATCGTCGACTATGATACCGTATTTGCGGATATATAACTGCATTTATTTCTTATTTACGGTTATATTTAGGTGTTTTTGCTTTTGTAATATTCTCGGTATTTTCTATCAACTTTGCAATTCCCTTTATTTCTGCCTCGTCTTCAATATTCCTTTGTTTTGTTAAGTGATGATGTAAGTGATAATATCGGTGATTATTACATGTGATCTTGGTTATAAGAGATGACGAGTGGTATATGAAAGGGGCGAGAGGGAGTTGTAATCTGAAAATACATCGTTCGATTGACGTATCGAACACAGCGAAGAAACAAATACGTTCAGAGAGCGCCAATTTTGTTGCTTTAAAATAATAAAAAAGAGGACAATTTATAGACAAAGTCCTTCGCGATTATTTTAAGTCTCTTATGTTTGATACTTTTGTGACTGATGTTTTTAAGTACTTTATATGGTTTTAGCTCCCCGTTAAATGCAGAATAAGTATGAGAAAGAGTTTGCAAAGTTATTTGGGATTTACCCGAGGAAAAGTTCTAGGTAAGTGGGTAGGATAGGTGTGAGAGAGGATGAGATGTCAGGGGAGGTGCTGGGATGCTAATGGCCTTTGGTTCGCAGTAAGTGGCTTATTACTTCAATTAGTGTTTTGTGTTGGATGCATTTCACTGTGTGCATTTCGTATTTCTAAAGTCAGTGATATTAATTTAATACCTAAAGTGTACCTGTAATAATACCTATATTCTGAGTGCACTTTGTGAGGTTGTGGATTACTGTAGCGAACTGCACTTGATATTCCACCAGTTGATTTAGTGAGAAGGGTGGTAATTGTTTTTATGTAACACTTTCAAGGCAAAAAAGCATGAAATTATTGATGTTCACATTTTTGTGTGCATATTGATCGGCTGCTTTTATCAGGATCTCGCTTACGGGAGGCAGAGGAATAATTTCATCAACGATGGCTCCAGAATAAGTTTCATCCACATAACAGAAGTATATTTTGGGTTAGCCAGATAAGTGGGTAGCCGATTGAAAACATGGAAAAAACATTTTTATTTGCAATAGCCAAACAGGATTCCGCTATCGAAATTATTACTCTTGAGAGGCTAATGAGTTCGACAGTGGAATTTCAGTTCAAGAAGGTATTCAAGTTCAACGGTGGGAGTTCAAGAAGGCGTCCTGCTCACTTCCATGGTCATCTTCAACTCATTATAGGCTAGGACCAACCAACCAATCTCCGCAGATTAAGAAAAAACTGGGGAGTATTCTAATCGGATGGATATAAACACCTGAAGAGTATCAAAGTGTTGACCAGCTTCCGCCGTCAAAATGAGTGGGCGGTTGACCGATGCTCTGGTTACATCGTACTGATTGGACATAATGTCGAAATTGATCAAGTACGATTTGGTGGAGTGGAACTGCCTTATTTTTATTATCTATTTGTCTTTTTTTTCTAAGAAAAATTTTGCGCTTGCATATGGAAACGGGTTACTCCTTCGAATGAGGTAATTGAGGGCTAAGGAGAGAGAATTATGCCTTTTTCAATAAACCTAGAAGGGGGAAGGGTTTTATTACGAGTGGTATGGTATATATGTGCTTACTATCAGATGTTGTATTGTTACATTGATTTATTTGCTGTTCGCTTGCGAATCTTATTTGTTTATTTATCTTGTTGATTGATTTACTACGATATAATGCAAATGCATAGTCCAGCTTATATAGTCGCCTCCCGATCGCTTGATCGCGCCTCACGCTTACCTTTGCGTCGTCATAATCGACACGACTCCAAAGGTGGATAATTTTTTGCCTAATGAATAGCGGTGAGGTGATACCCTTTATGGGCATCAGTTAGCACTTGGTATGGGCTTTGCGAAATATAATAAGGCAGTGATGGGTCTTTGCTTAGGAATTATGTCGGGGGATGGGTCATGTGGTGTTGTGAACGGTAATGATTTTAATATTCAAGTGTGTACGCATCAGAGGTTTGCCTTTCTTGACTCTTTTTGTGCTGTTGCGATGTGTGCTGCATTTAGGTAAGTTCGTAGTAATTTTCGTCTTGTTTTTCAATTTGATTCTCTATGAACGAGAAGGTAATTGCGTTGAAGGTGTCGTGGCACACTTATTATTCTCCCTTCTTTTATCTTATTATTTAGCTTCGTTTTTCGGCGTTTCCCCGTCGCAATGATTCGTTGTTTTTGGTGGTATTCCTGAAATTTTCACTGTCATCAAACCTTTTCGAAGTACCTTTCGCGGTGTTTTCAGCCTAGAAAGAATGCTATATTCAAGGTAAAAATGAAGAATTTCAACAGACGGATCACATATGAGATGAAGTTTCCCCCGAATCTGTATGTTATAGGTTGTGCTGTGACGGAGATTGTCAGATATTCTTATCTTTTCCGGAGAGCCACAGTGGTATCTTTCTCCTTTCCTTCGCAGTGGTTGTGATGACCAGAATTTCACTTTTTCGAAGAATGGCGTCTTCGGAATTATCAAAATCTGAAGACATCTCCTTAGGGAACTCGGCGACGATGTAACAGTCTGGGAATTGGGCATCCATGTTACGAATTGCTCAGTGTTTCCGCTTAGAATAGAACTACACCAGAGATCCATCGAATCAGAACGTTTTCTGAGCTCTCAAGCCTCAAGAATTGCACTGGCAAAGTTTGGTGATGACATTCGAATTTTGTGGATTGCGTACTTGGTTCTCTAAAGAAGCCACGTTTTTCTCTTTCCGCCCGAAGATAGATAAGATACTTGTTGGCGTGTTTGTAAATTCCTTCTCCATAAAACTTTCGATTTTCAAAAGTTGCATGTACGACGAGTTTATTGGATGCTATACATAGTCTGTAATCACTTGCGAGGGGAAACTTGTAGGTTTCTTTTTCCCTTTAAATGACTTGTGCAGTTTTAGAATAGGCTCTAAGATAGACTCGAACCTGTGAGGTCCAGAAGACTAGCTTTTGCTGTCTTTATTCCTCACCGACGGCAATCGGGTAGATGAAGCGTCCAGAGAGGGATCAGCGTCTGAGGACCCGAATTGATGTGTTGAAGGAAGCTGCTCTTTGCACGCTTCTCCATTTGGTCGTTGTTACTTGTCTGTTCTCGCCTCTCGCTATTTAGTGACCACTTTATCTGCTCTTTCTTGATTTAATTTCGGAGCTATTCCCATAATTTATTATTATTTCGCTTATATTGCATTATTGCCGTTTCAAAGAGTGTGATTTCGAAAGTATGATCTTTTAATAAAAAGGTTTTCGTTTATTTTATAATATTTTTACGAATCGGTCATAATCCCATCTCAAATTCTATAAGATTTTGCAGTCGTTGAATTAATGTTGACGAGTTAATGCCTTAATTGAGAGCTTTCGGTCCTAATGTGTTTTTTGTATTGCAAGGACGTTTCACTCATATGTAGGTAGGTATAGGTGCATTTATGTCCGTTTCCAATGCCTGTTGTCGGAAACCACGCTCAAATCACGAAATTTTGCATGCCGGTCAATTTGCACACTTGTTGAAGAGGAATTTTCAAGTTTTACCCGCATTAACTAGCAGAAGTGCAGACCTTTGTGGCCTCACTGGAAGTTAATCAAATGTTGACATGCGACAACGTTTTTCCGATACTTGATTTGACGTGCAGTGGGCCCGTCCTCGACGACCGAGCTAAGTATGAGGTGGTAAACAGTGGGCATTGCGTTTAAATATGAATTGGGAAATGGCGGGCAGGGTGGCCACACTGAGCTGATAGACCGTGGGCTTTCCGCAACGCTTTGGGTTCAGTTCAGGAGTAGTGCATTGCTTCGTTGCTGAATAGTGAAGGTGTGAGATGTGAATACTTTTCCAGTGAACTTGTTCTGTTCTGTATTTGTGGCGGTTTAGAAAACATTTTTGTGGACTAGTTGAGGAGTGCTAGATTTCAGCTTGAACTTTTAATCAGTGGTCGTTTTTTTTTTGAGAGAGAGAGAGATGAATGCGATAAATATTTGAGCATTGCTTTTCAGTCAATACCTCGAAGGAAGCGGAAGCCGTTGATAAATTAAAGCGGGAAGGGGGAGGGAGTCTGCATTATGCTGTCCTAGACATGACTCCATCCGTGTCGTTATAGGTACGGATGCTCACTCTTCATGATATATTTTTATCCTGAGGAAGCAAATAGTTCCGCTTACAAAGTGCATCCACGAGGAAGGCGTATACAATACAAGTTGAACCGTTCTCTCATAACCATGTACCAGTTACCGTTAAAAAACGTCCTCAGAGAGAGAAGAGGTTGAAGGAGTGATAAGGAATATCAAGCACTGTCTATTACAACTATTAATAATATGCTCACTAGTTGTAGCCATGATTGCTACTCGCCATGATAATATCCGACTGATTATTACTGTATTTAGTACTGTGTTTTATATTTTTGTAGTAATATTTGCTCCTAGCAGTACCAATAATTTGCGGTAGTGCTATCCTTATTACCAAGAATATTAGCGCTAGCGTTGCAGTATCATCACCGCTGTCAATCAGTAATAATACTTTGGAGGTTTGGTGCTGCGGTAATACTGCTGGCACCAGTTGTTACCAGCTGGGTGGTTCTAATGTTGCTAACCGAAAGGTACTGGTTTGATATTCTTGATCAGCGCAACTGTCAATAACTGCTTTTTGACATATTCTTGGTGGCTTTTCGCCGGAGTAAATCACCGCTAATATCGATGCATCTAAGTAGCAGTAATACTGGTTTTAGCACACGTATGATCCCACTACCTATTAGCATAAAAGTTGTAATATTTGTGTTTCTTTTTTCTTTATGTACTGCTGTTGCCTAAGTTACTGAATAGAGTACTTATCATTGCTCGTTTGTTTTAGTTGCAAGGAAATAGGGCTTCTCATCGTTTCATAGCAGCTTAGAGGGATGATGAAAGGCAAAGGTGAAACCTCTCCAAAGGGTCGCGAGATCCGGTCGTCGTAAAACGTTGCAATGAGGAGTCCAAGGACCTTCGGCGAGAGCCCTCGGAATTCCGCTTTTACAAAATCAATGCAGATAGTCACCGTACGCGACGCATGCA
Source organism: Ascaris suum (assembly GCA_013433145.1). Taxonomy (NCBI): domain Eukaryota; kingdom Metazoa; phylum Nematoda; class Chromadorea; order Rhabditida; family Ascarididae; genus Ascaris; species Ascaris suum. Next base: position 7,114,203 of record CM024184.1, on the reverse strand, counting down.
TTGAAGTGGGTGTGTGCACGTGATATGCGTTCGCGTTCAGCGATGCAACCAGAGGTTTTTTCGTCGTGGTTTGCCTTTCATTGATTAGTGAAGCGGCTGTTGGTGCTTAGCTGTCTTCTGGTTGGTGTTGATTATTTCATAGTTGAGGTTGTTGGCTCTCAACTTGGCGTTGAGGTGCACTCGGGAAGGAAGCTGTTGAATGCGATTTTCCTCGGTGATTCGAATTATTGTAAAGGGTCCCACTGGTGATAGCATTTGGAGAGAAACTCGTGATTTGCGATTACCTTCTGGTGGAAAAAAGCTCTCGTTCAGACAGGTTTCTCTTTATTTATTTTCTCTCTTGCTTGCAATGATGGATACATTATAAGAAGGACTTTTGTGTCAAGTCCTCTCGCATGAGTCGCAATCGGACCCGGGTTTAGTCCATCGTCGTATCGAAATGTGTCGGATCCGGTCGCGTTGAGCGACTGCCTTTATTTACCATAGATCGGGGCCATCTCCACAAGGCCATGAGTTAGATCTCAGCCGTTTGCTGTTCCGTTTTGCGAAGCGGGTTAATGCGAGAACCTGATGGCAGTCCTTAACCCCAAATGACCAGTTTTTGTTTTCCTTCTCTCTCCCATTTCTGATGGGCTTAAAAACGTTTTAGAAAATCCGTGTGGATTTTTGAGATAAAGGACGTTTATTCAAATCGGTTTACTTGGAAAGGACAGTTACCCGCTTTCTTTAGTGGATGTGTAGTTTCTCGTTGATGCCACTGGACAGTTTGACCCAGTTTAATATTCTCGATTTTCCTCCACTTCCTCTTTTTTCTCTCTCTTTTCTCTATTTTTTCTCTCTCTCTATTTTTTCTCTACTTTTCTCTCTCTATTTCTCTGCTTCCGCTTTTTATGCAAAATCATAACCTTATAGTTAGTTGCAAGCAAAGAGTTCGGCGGATTCTCTACTTGCATTTATTCTCATTCTTTCAGTAGCGCTATTGCATATAAAATATTTCACAGTGAGCAGTACAATGTTGTCAAGTCGATGAAGGAGCACTCCGAGCGACGCGCTTCAGGAAGCAGCCGCTCAAGCAATGATTGTTTTACTTCCTTGCAGAGTTTTATCGGCGTTGACCAAATGTCATGTTTGCTGTTATCTTCGCGTCCATCGTGAAGTGCGAAAAGAGCAGTATGCCGAGCATAAAGCCGTCTTATGACACCTAAGTCTCATCACTCATAGTCTGCTCCATTTCCGCAGTTTATATCATCGGGATTTGCTTTAGGCATATCCCTATGAAGCATTCTTTGTTGAATATTTCAACAGAATGGACCACTCTATCTCTTGATATAAATCGGTGATAACTAAACTTTGAGAAGGTAGTCTGTTTATGCCACATGGCATTTTCCTTTGGTAACATCTATGTCTAGCAGTTGGCACATTTTGCGTCATGCTTTATTAGTGGTTGTTGGTTAGCTTTTCAATGGCATTTCGTTTTCGGCGGCTCTCCGGCCAGTAAGCCAGTGAAAGGATTCGTCGGCGAAATCAGCGAGTGCTACATTTATTTCAAGGTCTCGGAAATGATAGGTTTGCACTGCATCAGATGGAACAGATGCGAGTTTGGCGTTAAAGTGGTAGACGAGTATCACCGACTGGTTAGACTTCAGTAGTTAAGCAACCATTTCAAAGAAATGTTATGAAAAGCCTCGCTGTGGAAATGAAGCCACTGAAAAAACTTTTAGTTGTTGTTGGAAAAGAAAGTGACAGCGTTCAATTACTTTCTTTTCATCTTCCATGTTTTTTGATGAGGGGGTTTTCCCAAGCCCTTCTAGCAAGTGCAGTGTCACCAAGGTTAAGTGGTGCTTGCATGATGTGGCAACGTCCTTCCACGATTTTTGGAAATTTTCAACAAATCGCCATGAGGTTGGTTGATTCGGCATATGTGGATCATTTCTTTGTACTGAGCTGGCTTCAGTCTCAAGTGGCGGTACTATAGATGGGTGCGAGTTCGAGTGGTTGGTGTGTGTGCCTCTTCACAGTGCGGCTGAACTGCTCGCTGAGCAGCATAGCCTTGTCCGTACGCTGTGTTATATTTGATACAGTAAATACATTATATTAGAGCGGGTCGCCCTTCACTGCGGATTGATAATCGATCTGCCTGCAGGACAGCACCCTTAGTGCTGTCAAGTGTTTTGAGTGATTGTCGAGGCGTTTAGGCGTGTTTTATGTGATTACAGGTCGTGGTTAGTTTATGAATACACAGGTTGGCCCGGAAGTAGTTATGGAAGTGTAACTGTGCGAATTTAAAAGCTTTCTGGAAAAACTTCCAAATTTTATTTGAAAAGAGTTATAGAAGTGAAAGTCACAATAAACACCGATCAACACAGTTCCTTATGAACGCCGTGGAGCTCAGTGCATTTTTTCGGCCTAAAATTTGAAATTTTCTTTCTTTTGATTCAGTAGGCCGCGACCGTTGATGCGAGTTGGTCCTCAAAAGTACTCCTTTCCTTAAAATTAGTGACAGCAATCTTGGTCACCGTGGAGTCCGGTGTTGACGTGGAGAAGTGCTCACACCATTATCTGGCAAGTTCGACGAAGTTCTCGTATTTGCAATAAAGCTTCACCATCAAAATGTGTCCTTGCAGTGAGCGCCTGGTTAAAATCATCCCGTCCTGGAAGTTAAGGATTTTTTTAGCTTGCCAGGTGCAAAAAAACTAGGATAAAACGTGAAAACATAACGAAGATATCGATCGCGGAGCAATGCACTGTTACGTCTGGGCTAATCTATACGTACTATTTGAAATCAAGTGCTCAAGCATTTCACTGTTTATACATAGAAATGAGTTTTGGTGAACTGTTTCGGTTGCAAATCATTTCCTCCCTCCCTTATGAATTGAACGTTGCATCATTCGAATAAAACGTTTTCTAATATCCAACACTTGGTCAGTTGTTTTAGTCCTCAATTATTTCTTAATCCGCTTTGCTAGCTTTATAAAAATACTGTTAAATGCTTTTGCTATAGAGGTGCATTTTTTCTAAAGCAAATCTGAGAAGTGTCTCAGGGTGGCTGAGATGTTAAACCGATTGCTGAAATGTGCAGGAACACAGATGAAACTTTTATAGCAAACAATTTTTGCCAAAAAAAGAATCGTTTTCGAGTCATATGTGATGGAAAATGCTGCGAGCTTTACTTATGAAATTTATAACTTTAAGTACCAGTCGTTCTTATGGAAGCTGGTTTATAAAACATGGACCAGCTGGTGTTCGGAGTTCACCGCAATCCCTCCACCCGCGGGGGTTCCAGCGCGGCCTCCGCGTTAATATAAATCAAAAATTTTGGATTGAGGGGTCCCGCAGTCAGAAAATCCTGTGACCTGCTGGCGTCCTAGTGGTCTTAATCATCTCTGTGAGGGATGTTACAAGGGCGAATTCTGCGGTCGCAAGCTGAAAAAGAATTCCTCACTAAGTCACGAGATATGAGGAAACTACATGATGCAGTGTGTTGGAACGAGAAACGCTAAAAGGCAACGTGGCGCAAACGTGTCATCAGAGAAACAGCAGTCTATCATGGAAGATGATGTTGAGATAATATGGACACAGTCAAAAAGCATAACGGAAACCCCTTAGGTGGAGTGGAAGCATGTCTCCAGTCCAGTGAAAGAAAACACTCGTAGCGTATCAAGAAGCTCTGCGACACTGTGCAATCCACACGGTCTCAAAGAAAGAAAATCCATTGCTGCCAGGGTCCCACAGTTTGCTGTCTCTTCCCCTCCTCTTCTACTTGTCTTCCTTCTGGTGACGAGAAAACTCGTCTGCCAGGGAAGTAGTCGAATTTGCAACATAGCACCACTTAGAGAAGGGGCCATAGCTCTCCGGGACTAGCTATTCCCCCGCGAGGGATTATGAGAAGGGAAACCTTCGGCGAGGACAAAAAGCTCTCTACCCTGGAGATCTGAACTCCCCCTCCCATCGGCGATATGATTCATCTTTTCACATGGCGAGTCCGCGTTCATCCGGCCCCATTCCAAATACCAGAATCAACGGTTGAACAGGCAGATATGCGCCTCTTACAGTAATCTGCAAAAGGACATGAAAGTCGACATGTGCTGCCATTGTTTCCCTTTCTGTAATATACGACGCGAATATTTCCTTCAGGAAATACCACTCGTAGTTTCTCCGTACTAAATCTCGGCATACGCAAATTTCACTTTCGGATCTTGCGTTTGGCAAAGCTGCTGCTCCTCTATTAGCCAGCCGGTCTTCCCTTTGGAGGCTTCTTAAGAGGCTTGCAAAAACTGGGAACTTCGGACCCTCCAATGTTTTAGTGTTAGAACAATTGGGCGAGGGGAACCTGCCACCAGTCACACAGACACATTGACGAGTCCCATCTTATGTTTGATGATAGAGTGAGGCAAAATAACCAAGCTTATTTTAGTTGTGTGAGTTGAGCTGTTTTTCGAAACAGGAAGTACTTTTCAAAATGAGTTTACTGTTGGACGATTCGAGCTTTTTTATCGATGCCTTATCGGAGCTTTCTTACAGAAGATCTTGGATATGAAGGAGGAGGAAGTTGTCATTCAATAAAGCACACTCATATCTGTGCAGGACTGAGTTAACATTGCACAAAACATAAATTGAAAAATACACAGAACGTGTTCAGTAAAGATATGTGCTTAAGAAAAACACTGAAAAAAGCAAAGTGTTTCATTTCGAAAGACGGCTGCAATTAACGATATTAAAATTCCTCTCAAATTGTTCTCGAACACTTCTAGTTGCCACTTGTTGGCACCTGGTTGTTTGTCAGACGGTATTTGCAACTTCCTGCACTTTATATCCTCGTTTGTATATGGTCATACGTGAAACGAAGTGGCGATACTTGACTGACCCGGAAAGTTCAGTTGCTTTTTAATTATTAAGTTTGCGGTTGCTTATGGGGAGGTTTTGCAGAACTCATTGATTGCGTTCGCTGTGTGTTTGAGCGGTTTCGTCTACCTCCAGTTTCAAGCGGACGCAAATCCTGATTCTCATTGGGCAAGTAAGTATCGTTTACTTTATGCATTTTGTAATCATTTAGTCTTATCATGATATGTTTGTTGTTTTTACTTTCTGGGGCAATGGAAAGGATGTTTATTGCGTTCATTAAAGAGCTTCCCTTTCTAGCGGATAAAATCAGCACGATGATGTTTGAGAAATCCATCTTTGTCTATTGGGATGGTTCATGATATGAGAACACGACGAATAATTAGCTGATGATTTTGGCGTTGAAGATTTCTGGCAAAACTCGCCACCATATGCGCTATTGTGTTGCAGTTCTGTGGATTATTAGCCTCTTCAAGATTAATTCAGAAATAGCTGTCTTAATAAGAGCATCAAATTGCATTTGTTACATTTTTTTAATGCGCTTCTTTTAAAGGTTCGCGTTGGCAAAGCAAATCATCGCGAACTTTTGTTGTATTTGTAGTACTGTATACATATGTTGGCTTTTGTTTCGTCGTTTCAACACTGAAGCTGTAATTGTGAAAGCAATGAGCATAATGTGGGTCACAGGTTGAGCTCCTTCCAGCTTGTTACTTTCCGAGGAATTTTTGGGTATTTTAAGGTGCTTGAAGTTTTGCATGCATTTCCGATTAGTCGGTCTGCATTTTGCATCGATCAGACTATTAGAAAACAAACTTTGTGCGAACATTCTACACGGTTGGTCGGGTCAGTGTGGATGGGCTACTGCTAGGGCAGTGTTGTTTGCTGATACTTATATAAGTGGCTGATCCGATGAGCGGAATTGCAAGAACGTGCATTTTGAAACACATTTCAGGATGGTACCGGGGCATGACGACAAATCCGGCTCGCCTGCTGGGGCTAGACCAGACACCGGCGATACCCAACTTGGACCCGTCAGTGCTGAAGAAGTTAGCTTTTTATGTCATCTTATCTCAGCACATTGATAAAGCAACAAAGGATTTTACAAAATGGAGGAAGAGAGCACTAAAAAATTTTGGGGCACTATCACTCCCAGATTCGGATCAGGCGCTTTTGTCGCAATCAATTCGCGACATCTTTTCGAGTCTATGCATTGCCAAATTTTGTTTGTGTAGGCAATCATTTTCCTCGATGAGTGGGCAAGGATTTCTGATTCTTGGTGTTTTTCAAGATTAGGTAAATAATTCTTCAAAAGGTAGGAACTGGGTTCCCGAGAAATGTTTTGGGACGCTCAGGTTTTTAAAAAACCATAGCGTGAGCAAAAGGAAGGAGGTCAGGAATTGCGACTTTCAGTCTTTGAAATTAATTTTTCCCTTCGCAGCTGTAGTTGGAAAGAGCAATTGTTTGAGTCAGTTAGAATTTTTGAGTTCTTCTATTTGAATTTAAACATCAAAATGATTCGTTTTCATCATTATTGTCGTACTTCCATTTATTCAAGCGGTTTTTTAATGCGCATTGAATGACGTTCTCCGACCAAATCCAATATTGCCTGAGCTTGCAGATAAAGTCGCTGATCCATGAACCAACCGCGGATACGAAGGATTTCTATTTTCAGCAGACAATGCTACGTATCAAGGATCCTCGCAAATCGTTGCCATTCTATTGTAACGTTCTTGGCATGAGGTGGTTTCCCATCACTTTTTCATTCGGGGGATATGGAAGAAGCGAGTGGTCAGAATTGCCCTGTCAGAGACTGTTTGTTTGAAAAGGCTGGGATGGGTGAAGAACTAAAGAGCCTAACGTAGTATTTCAATTCACAGAATTGAAAGGTTTTTGCAATTTCTGCTTTGTTTTTTCATAGACCGACATGACACGCGTATGAAAGTAACATTGCAGCAATGACTGGTGGTATCACTCATGTTCTCTATGGTTTTGTCCTCTAAATCTCCCTTCGTTGTTCTCTGGTCTTTTTAAATCAGCCAGGTTTGGAAAGTCGTGATTACTGTAGGAGCAGGCTAGAAAAACACAGACGATGAAGATTAACGCGGTGAATATTGTCATTCCACGGCTATGCAAAATTCAGCAATGTTTGTGCAGAATTAGATACTCAGCTTCGGCAGTACAACTAGTTCTAAACTTATAGGCCATTTTTACAGATTGTTGAAGCAAATGGACTTCCCGGGAGGCGAGTTTTCGTTGTATTTTGTTGGTTACAAGCCGGCTTCTGAGATCCCAACGGATGAGCGAGAAAGACAGCAATACGCACTCTCGACACCATCGACTATCGAACTCACGCAGTAAGTTCATTTCTTTTGCTCGGGATCAAACTCTTGAGTGATTTTAGAGAGAGAGGGAATCTTCTTGATACACTTTGCCTAGTCTAGCTTCGTTGTCGGCGTCCGAACGTTGGAAAGCTAAGCGAATATGGGCAAAAGGTTGGCTGTTGTTAGAAGAAGGCAAGCTCACATTCTGCAACGTCGCGGTGTTAGGAATTAGTTTAGGCAATTAGTGGATAGGATGACAGTCCCGGAGTTTGCTCCAACAGGCGTTTATATTCCAGCTGGAGCGACATGCTAATTTTCTGCAAAAGATTCGTCGAGAAGTAGGGCGATCACCATGAAGGTTGATATAACGAGGTCATCTTGTGGTGTAGGGTATAGGGCGACATAGGCAGGGAGATCACTATGTTTCGATGAGTAATTCTACGACTTAAATGCGACAGCCGTAAGCATGATAGACATGGTTCCGGTATAGGCATCGTAGGCATCCCTTCAGCATTGTTCTGTTGTGAGGGCGATTCCCTTGTTACGGTCGGAAAACCCCAAGAACAGTGAGGATACTGCAGCTAGAGAGCTCGTGATTATGGTCCGTTCCTTTGACGCCATTGCATCATCGGGAACAATTCTATCGTTATTGCAGTCAGAAAAATTCCAGCAAGAATGAGCTTCAGATTGTGATCGTCAATCTGACCCAGAGAATCGGAGAACGCTGATAACGCTTTTCTGGTTGCCCAAAGTCGTAGTGGGAGCTGTCGTTGAGGCCTTTTTATCGAGTGTGTTCCACCATTTAAAATTTATCCAGTGCATAGAGAATAAGAGCCTTAGAAATTCTTTTAGCAAGTTGATTTATGAGACAGGTAAACTCTCGTATCATAAGGGTGGGATTTGTGAGACGGCGGAATTCTTTTTGTTCAAGATGGAGGCCTCTTTATGGCTTCCTACTGGCTGCTACTGTAGTGTGGCCGAGTGACGGTTCGGCTATATTTTCGATTTGCCGCTCATACCAGAAAAAATATACTTCGCGTGCAAAGCGTCCAAATCATCATTTTGTTTTCCAGCAATTGGGGTACCGAAAATGATCCCAACTTCAGTTACCACAATGGCAATAAGGATCCTCGCGGGTTTGGTAAGTTCATGTCTTTCAGCATGCAGTTTTATATAGCTTGAGAATATGTGGTTGATATGTCTGGAGGAATTAATTTTTGTGTACTTGGAACGGGCACAGTAGCCATGTGTATGACGTTATTGAAACCATGTCCTTATATCCGATTCGAACTGTGCGGTAAATATTCAAGCTTTTTTTCTAAGTTTGTGAAATCGATCCCGCTGTATAGTTTTTTTTTATTTTTTGCTTTTGAAAAGCTAAATAACCGAATGGCTAAATACTGGGACGTTCCTGATTAACGGATGTAGAATGTGCATTTTTTGTTTCTTCTCCGAGCATTTTCGGAGATCACGTGTTGTGCCTTACTAGCTTATCGCTTCCTTCTCAATTTTGTCGACGACGGAGCGGCAGTCAGGATCTCCGAGAAGTTGGAGGTTTAAACTTTCTGAAGTGTTCATGAAACTTTCAAGATGGCCAGACTCATTCGATCCGGCATGCGTCGGGAAGTTAATTACTTCTTTGATGGCCTCTAGAAATGATCGTTGGGGATAATCGTTGATGCAACAGAAGCATAAAGTGCAATGTTTCAACACTTTTGGGCTAGAAAGTGCATTCCAGCTATATAGCGATCTAGGTGTTTAACTTTTGCCGTTAACAACAATAGATAGTACTTTCAGGTCATATCGGTGTGGCAGTGCAAGACGTATATGCTGCATCGGCTAGATTCGAGAGCATGGGCGTGCAGTTCGTGAAGAAACCTGACGAAGGTCGTATGAAAGGTCTGGCATTCATCCAGGACCCCGACGGTTATTGGATCGAAATTTTCAATCCCAAGACTATTTGATCTGTTTCATTCCGCTGTTTGTTCTCGAAATAATATTTGCAGTTTTATTCGTAATGCATTGTGGTTTCGCATTGTTCTATGAGTTTCTGTCTGTCTTGCTTGCAGGGAACTTTCGATACTGTTTGGCTTTTTGGCAGTTTGCTTTTATAATATAATGGTGTGTGGTTTGAATTCAGACAGTGAACGTTTGAGGAATAAATGATATTAAATCTAAAAGTCGTTTCTGAGGCCGTAAATCATGGATATTTATATTTTTTAGAGGCGAGTCCTCTTTTGTTTCCAATTAGAGAACACGCCGCGAATATTTGGCCGCTCTGTCTGCCGAGTCATATGTATGAATCTCATCATAAGACTTGTGTATGATAAGAAGTGGCTTTATGTAGATATCAGTTAGTGAATTAGAAGAATTAAATGCTCCAATATTGTCAGTGTGGCTCCACGAGAGGCACATAAGGGTATTCAGAGGCAGCTGCGGTGGAAGCGGCAACGGCGATCCTTTATGAGGACAGTGAGTGCACAGAATATCATCTGGGCTTGAATCGCATGCATACCTGAGCTTGGGATAACATTACGAAGAAGGTCACCTATGTGGGAGAGTATGTAGATGGGTGTTGTACACAAAGCCGGAGTGTAGCCGTGGACGATGCGGCAGAGTATGAGTTCAAAGTGTTTATCACTCTATATTTATTAGGTGCAATTTTGATAAGGGGGAACTAGGGGGTGGATTTCATGCGTATAGAGTGGGCATTTTTAAGGCATCTGCATAGAACTAGGGAATTCCTGTGCATCAAGACAAGGACCGATGTGGTAGTAATGTTATGTTACTTAAACGTTTAAAAGCAACAAGCGAATAAAAGAGAAGAGTAAGAAATAATAAAATAGTGGAGGAATTGGAATGCTGTACCTGAGATCTTAAAATCTAGCGCATGGTGTTTAACAAATGGTGCATAACATGTTTCGGGTGGTTCAGAAAAGGTTTTACAGCGATGATGATGACTGTTGTAGGTTAGCGTTATGAACGCTCTGAACTCATCAATGAATGGAGACCTTTTTGCAGGACACCCTTGACGGACAATGTTTTGCAGCATTGAAATTCTATCGCTTCTTTTTTAAGGCTCTAATAGATTTATACTTGTTTTAAGCTATTCTAGCAAAAGCTTTCTATTCGTTAATTTCATAAACTGCGTCACTCATTTATGCTTCTTTCGATTCCTCTTAATTTCACCACCACATCCATTTTATGTTGCAAGAGCAAAACTTTCTCTCTTTTTCTTCCATCTTGCATAATTCATTCCACACTTTCACTGTCTTGCATATTTATGTAACGAACCATGGGATCATTTAGAACACCACTAGTTATATGGTCTACGTGAAAAACGTCAAAGTATACTGCCGAAATCCTTTCATTCGTTCACTGTTGATATCTGTTGATAACTATTTCTGCTTGTAGGTTGCCAAAGCTTTCCCTCTTTAATGCAAAGTGTGCAAGGATAGAGTGCTTAAGCTGCTAAGTTTCAAGATGCCTTCGATGCTGAAAATCGGCAACATTCGAAAAGAGTTTTGGACGCTTGAAGCAAATATCGAAATAAGCAATGCCTAATATCGGTACATTTTCGGCCATTGGCTCAATACTTGAACTTCTACGCAAGATGTTTGTTGGTGGAAAATCATAAGCAGTTAGCCTCATATTAGTCCATGTAGAGAAAGATGCTAATTATGGAGTTTATTTATGACAATACAAGTCAATTATTTAGAGCTCAGTACAGCTAATTATGTGTTCTTCGAAGGGTGTTATCTTTTAGTCGGACATATCAATAATCAAAAAGCGAATAGATGACTTTTTTACTGGTCCAATGAAATTAAAGGTGTTTACATAAGAACAAGGAAGATTAGCATGTCACTTTCATATGAATAATCATTCATATTCCCATGGAACGAAACGTTCAACAATCTTTCAGCTGTTGCGAGTGTTGAAAGAGATCGTAACTTCCAATATGATTTTACTATATAATTGAAGCGATAGAAGTATCCAATTTTTCTTAGAATTTCAGACATTTTGGCTTTCTTCTTTAGAATTCTGCTGTATATTATAAGAATGAACGAAGCGAGTGGAAAATTTTGAGGGTAAATTGGATGAAATATTCTAAAAAGTTTTTCATCAAATCAGGCTGGAAATTTTTACGTTATGACAAGCGAAATGAACGAAGAATTTTGAAGCAAAAGTAGGCGAATCGAGTCAAAAAGTTCTAATTAATCGGATTGGATAGAATGAATTGATATCCGTTACCAATCTTCATATCTTCCTGGCTGTTCTAGAAGAAGATAGTAAGACATATATGTAGTAACATGAGTGTCTCATATGCCATCCACTCGGCTTAACATTTTTAGTTGCTGGCGTTGTATATAAACATGTTATAGTTATATATGAAATGAGGCTTCTGGTCGTATGGAAACGATATAGCGGATATTCCGGTTATATGAGTGAGGTGCATGCAATGCTAAACTCTCATTTATTCAGCGTATGTACTGCCGATTACAACTTATCGTGTATTTTAAGCACACTTCACTTGCACATAGAGGCCAATTTCAGCGACTGCAATCCATTCGGTTGGCAGAAAAATTCCGTCTATTCTGCTTTTTGGATCCAGCGGGATGGCGACGATGTTCTCATCGCTAACTGCTAATGAAACACCATTACAGTAAATGGTATTCGTCGTTCATTGAAGGCCTTATTCATTGGAAAAATCTGAGTTCGGGTGGAGCTTAGAATTTCTTAATAACGCACTTCCCTTCGATAGGGTTGCATTTGAAATTTGAAAGCGAAATTTTTCGTTGGTTTCGCAACCAAGTTCCTTATTTTCTATGCACTATTTTTTAGCGGCTATGTTAGTTAGGAATTAAGTTTTTAGACCGCCAATCAGACCGATTCGTGCTAAAGTTTAATAGGTGAACAGGAAAGCTGATATGCTATGTGGGCAGATTACGCTACCTTGAGATCACGTCATTGAAACATCTGCTAATCAGCTATCGATGCGTGAGACAAGTTTCATGTTTATTATCCATCTCAGCTTTCTCCCATCTCTCGTTTTACCCTCTCTACCCCTCCCCCCCCCCCCCCCTTCCTTTCCTGCACCGAGCCAACTTTCAAGAAGTCTGCAATCAGCAGTTCTCTGAATTCAGTGATTTGCACGGGCATTATATATGCAATAAAAAGTTTACTTTCTTTGAGATTCCACTGATAGCATTCAGGGGTATACGTGAGTCGCTAGTCAAAGCGAAAAAGTGCAAAATATCTGTCTTTCATGCTCGTCGCATGAGGTGCACGAGGCACAGAAGAACAGTGAGACAACTCCATATACGATGTCTAACAGACGTCAAGCTAAGAGTATATATGACTCGATGTCGTACGCATGAGTCTGTAAGTTTCTTTCCATTTTATAATAAATACATAGAAGCCAAATATAATGAAAAAAATGCATATTAAATTTTGTTTTTTCGACGCTGTTGCTCATCTTATCAACGAAACGGTCATTTGCTTTCGCATTTCTACTTGGCTAACTCGAATTCATTAGCTTCGAAGGGGCTACTTTAAGTACCAGTCTGTTCTGCCAAGAAAAAGCCATACGGCCACCAATCTACTTTCGAGCAATTCTTTGTCGTTTTTTTTTATTTTTTTTGCATTCGTGAATACTCCTCGCTGAATAAACAGATCTCAAGATTGTGCAATAAACTTCTGAGAGGTAATTCAGGTGGGTCGGAAAAAAAATATAAAACTTCAAATCACGAACGCTACCAGGTCGCATCATTGAACTTCTTAAGTCTTATAGCCTTTAAAAATTAAAATTTCCTGCAAAGTTCAGTTTTATTTCATCGCAAGCTTGAGCTCTTCCTCGGTGACTATTCACTATCTTTGCTGGAACCTTGTCCTTCAGGATGAAGTTGTCTGCGATGTGAGAGTTCCTTACTGCTAGAATGTGACACCGAATTCAGACGCGATGTTATGGAATTAGCAGATCGTCGAAGACGTTCATAAAGTGGTGCACACATGCGTAATGCCACCTGAAATTGTATGCCTTTGCGAATTTGTTGGAATTAATTATGCTGTCGTATTTTCCTTAGTCTCCAGTTTTGAAATCAAATGAATTCCTTAAGAAAGACCGCATTGATGCCCGCGTCAGGGAGCAGTTTTCTTTCTGACAGCTTTTCGATGTCTCAAGTCTGTCGCTATCGAAATATGAATAATGTCAAACAGTTCCATAGCGGCAAATTGCTCAAACTAAAGAAAAGTTTTCTTACGCTGGTGCTTGCCATGGTCTAAATAGACCTAAGTATTTATGGTTGTAGCCAATTGCTCGATGATATGACGAAGATTCCAGCGCTCACCAAAACCACGACACTAGCACAAGCGAGCAGAATTCTGTCTCGAGAGGAGAAAAGATTACATGGCCCTGGGGCCAAATTTTTGAACGATTTGAGTAGGCGTATGGATACCCATTTCTACATCCCCAGTCTTAATTCCATTCATCAGTTTCACTAGTATCGCTGTATTCACACTGAATGAAGTTATCATATCACGAGGCAAAGTGCTCATCAATTTCTAAACGAAAGTTAACGTGGAAACAACCTCCGAGAATCGAGTGAATTATTATTCGTTGCCGACTTTCTACAGTGACTTCAAGATTTAGATCAAAACTAGCGCAGTTTGCATCCACTACCTCAAACACGATTTCTTACAACCTATTTTCTTCGATTGGGATCCATTTTCATATGGTCTGCCTAACAGTCCATTCTATCGGAACTCGTAATGTTCGACTGCCAATAAACGTTAAGGTCTTGAAATCAAGTGAAAATATCCTTCACAAAATGAAACCTTTTGACATATTCCGCTCACCTCATATGGTGGAGGAGGTTCATCAATAGGCCTCATTGGTTCAATAAGTGGCCTTCTATCTTCTGTTGGTTCTTCGCTTATCGAATTGTAACCCGAGGATCGCCATGCTGCAGAAAGTCCACCGATACTTGCCGACCGAGGTGGTCCGCCATTCAGAGAACGAGGCAACGCCACCGATGACGTTGATACTAATGATGGATCGGCTCGATTTGCGTTTCTCAACCGACAAAAATTTTTTGAGACGTAGCATATCAAAGTAATGCGCAGGTAAAGTTTTAAAATTAGATCGGGCGGTATTCTTCAACCTAGGCTGGAAAAACACAAAGTAAATTATACGCGAATGAAGTATAAAGCCATCGAGCGGCATTGAAACTGTCAAATGGATTATCGTAAACATGAAGAGCTATGTCACAGATATAAATCTGTGACTTCCTTCTTACTTTGCAATCGAATTTTATTGCCCTGCGGGAGAGGTTGTCGTTTGGGGGAAACTCGAAAGTAAATTCAAATACGGGCTCTTTAGTGCCATAAATCAGCTCCGAGATATGTTTAGGAGTGCAAATTTACCAGTCAAAAATTCTTCCCATGTGGTAGTGTTAAGTAGTGTCGACATATTTTGTGCATTCTTAGCACAAGATTCACTACGATTTTTGCTTGTTGCTTATCTCGAATGGTTTAAATGTCATGTTTGCATTTATTTTTTGCATACTTGAGAATTTCAACAGATTTCTCCAAGACTTCGTCTCAATCTTGCTTCAAGAATTCCACAATCAAGAAAAAAAATCGAATATTCTCAAGCTAAATTTGTGAATCCAAACAAACGCTTCTTCAGAGTTGACGGAGAGTTGAAAGATGAGTGATTACATATAATATATTTTTTTTTGAATTCGTATTCTATGCATCGAATAAATGAATCAACTAAGCGATATCTTTTAGGTGCATTTATCAAACTTGCAAAAATTACAAGATTTTGCCGAAAATTCAACCGTCTTTTAAAGTGTTTGAACATCGTAAGATATCGACATCTCATAGCGTTTAAAATTTCAAATAAGAAAATGCCTAATGCAGCATTTCTACGAGGGGTTGTAAAGCTGATGTTTGCAATGATTAATTGCTAGACGGAACTTTTGAAAAATTGGCCCCTTAGTGGTGACGATGCCAAATGCGAGAAAAAAGGTGCTTGCACATGATTTTAGAGAAGTTGTCTCGTTGAGATGAAGCTTAGGACTTCATTTACTCTCCATCAATGAATAATCGCTAGTTACATTCATAGATATCGGCATTTCCGTAGTCCGATTTCCGAAAAAAAAGTATACCGCATTACAGCACTTGCCAGAACGTAGATGGTAAAATGTTTCTTATGGATAATGCAAGATCTAGGCATAAATTAAATGATAATAATAATAATAACGGAGTGGTATTCAGGTAAATGTGTTACTTTTAGATATATTTCACACATAAATAAGGCATTCTTGTAGTTCATGATCCTTATTCGGCTTTTAATCTCGGTTTGTTATCGGTAGTGAAAGACGACTCAAAAGTTTATTAAAGGTGAACAATCTATTTTAGAAAAAGGTGCCCTGAAAGCAAATTTCATATGGGACCATATAACGTTCAAATGCTTTTATCCAGATTAGCTTTGCAGCATTATTTCGCTAGTAAATGGTGCATGAATGCACTGCAATGACTCAGGAATATAAACCTGCGTGTAAGTGAACTCAGAAAAATTCATCATCATAAGCGGTAGCTAACCACCAGTTCAATACCTTATCAAATCGATTTCTATAAGAAGTAACTCCAATAAATTTATAAATATCCATTGAACACCTCTTCATTTAATAAAGTCTCAAGGTATCGATCGTGCGTTGTACGCCATTCGACAACAACTGTTAATGAAATAATTAATACAAAAACAGACAGCCGTTCGTTAGTTGATGTGTAGTGCAATATAAATTTCAACCTGATGACCTTGATAATCTTTCTCTATCAAACTTAAAGCCCCAAGCAATTTTACTGCTCCATATACGAGCGCAATTAATTTCGCATTCAATAAATGTGATGCCTTACCTGTTGAACATGAGACTCATTGAACGGCTTCTTATAGGTAGACGCTGCATAATGGTTTGTCTGAACGACTGTCGTATCCCGCTCCTATCTGACTCGCGTTGGGCATATGATCGTCCAATTGCACCGTAATTTGCGATCACTAAATTTTCGTTGCAAGCCACCAATGGACGATGACGATTACTAAAATGTCCAGATGGGAGATAGATCTGAAAGAAGTAGAAAACCAATATTAGAAAATTAATTTCAGGCTCATTCTTAACCAAGTCGATTGAAACGTTGTACTATCTTATATCTTAAACCAATGTCTTGTTTAAATGTTCATGCATTAAACTTATGGAAGGGGACAATAGAGGATCCGTAGAGACGGAAGAAATATGCCTTCCAGCTCTGCCTGAGCATTGTTCGAGGGACAACTCTCCCAGGTCGAACTAATCGGTAGATAGGCCGAGATTGAACAAAAATTTAACTGCTTTAATTTCCGAAGCAAACTTAAACACTGTTCTGCATGCTCAGCTATAAACTGGGACAGAAAATATGGCAGCGTATCATCCCATTCGTATAGGAAGCATTATTACGTACATCTTGCAATTAACTCACCAATGGGATTCCAATCCGATCAACTCACCAATCGGTTTCGACCAATAACCAATGTGCAAAACAGTGCATTCATACCGTAGGTAAACCGAGTATATTCACGCAAAAAATTCTTTCTTTTTTGCAATCTAACAGGCGCAAACAAAGAACAGATCGGAGCAAAATATACATACACTTTTTTCCGCCTTCATATGTCTATAACTTTTTTTAAACGAGAATTTTTCGTGCAAAATATGATATAGGAAGTAAAACCACAGTATCATGTCAACTTGTTTCACATATTATAATAGTATCAAATCTCTTAACCCTAATTTGCGTTCCTGAATTGAGACTACCGAATACATAGGCACAACAAATACATAGGCGCAGATATGACGCCACTATAGTGCGTTTTTGTAAAGCAAAATTGCAAAAAGCCGTAATGGAAAATAAGTGGGGGTTACAACGGACGGCAGGTAGCAGTGCTGACAATCGGGCACCTGAAATCGAGGACCCTTGAAAAGTTTTCGGTGCATCCGGATGAATTTTCCATATGCATTGCCATCAAGGAGCTTGACACAACACCCACTTGTGCAACTCTCTAATAAACTAGCCGCAGTAATGTTTGAAAATCTTTGAAATCCTATTCCATGAGATTCTTTCTGATCAAGTGTCCAAAAAATTGACTTGCAAATTTCATGATAACTTTAAGCGTTTAAGCGTTAATCGCTCGTAGAAGGGATGTTGATCAATGATAGCAACATCGACATGCAGCTTATTATCAACTAATTTTCACTGCTTCAGCTATTGTCATTCATGTGTTGAATGTAATGTACAAACAGAGGCATCTGTGCAAACATATGTCATTTTAGAATATATAATTTTATGTGAGTTTGCAAAACACACGGAAAACTTTACAAATGTGAATTTTCGTGTGTGAAAACGCAACATATGCAACGTCCGCCAAGTAGCTTAGATGTGATGGACGTGTATATGCAATAGTCTTGTTATGCTTAGTGGGGAGCGAGAGGAGGAAAGATATTTCGCAGTATATATAAGCGCTCGTGAAGATTGAATAAAGGTAAATCTATCCAGCGATTACAAAGGAGGAAAGACAAGAGAATGGGCTGAGCCTGGAAGGTTATCCCAGAAATGGTGTACTACATGCGAAGCACTGCGTATTCAGTGACAAATTTCGCTTGGGAATTAGTGAAGTCTACGTGAGCTTGCTTGATGAAGCATGTGTCATTAGTCGAAATTCTTCACTATGAAAAAAAAAACTGTTCTTAGTTTTCTGGCATGTAGCGGACAAGAAAACTCATGCTAAACAAGTTGCAAGTGCAAATGATAGAATTATAGAAAGATTTCATGACCTGAGCGTTGGCAGATGAAGGCTCGAGAAGCATAGCTTCACTATAACTCGGAACGATGAGGTAGTTGTCACGTTGCACTGCCATCTCCAACTCTCTACTATCCATCGTTGATGTACGTGTTAGAGGACCCGTGTAGTTCACGCTCGATGGACTGCAATTACAACTACGAATTCGAAAAACCGCTTCAAATATAGCTACTAAAATGAGTAAGCAATATTGCTTGGAATAGCTTCTATTGGAAAGTAGATATTCCTATATTCATTAGTTGCGATCATGATTTCGAGTCACGATAATTTAGAAATATCGCTTGTAGGAACCCATAAGGAAAATGTGTGGCTTCTTTGGGAAATGACTCTATGTAATTTTCCAATTCTTCGGATTTTATATTTTTTTATCAAAACGAGTGAGAAATGAGAGCATTTTTATTTGGAATGGAGTGATGCATGGAATAAATCGGGGAACTTCAATAAAGGCATTTAAGAAAATTGCCGATATAGTTAAACGCTCTTTGCAGTTAGTGAATGACAAATGATAAATTTTTGGTAACAACAAACGCAAATAAATAAAATTTATGTGAAATATTCGAAATTAATCCCTAAACGGGCTTCGAGCGCAATCGAGTCGACAAAGATGAATGGACGCATTCTTGTGCAATCGTTTTAGAAAGCGTTTTTCAAGCGAACAGTTATGTTTTGTGAATAAATGCAGCGTGAAGAATGAAATTCACAAGGGAACAATTAAAGTAAGCGATTAATTTTAACGCGGAGCGAGATGGCGTTAGTGAATGCTTCTACAAAACTGTGATTGAATTTAAATGAGTGCCACTCGACTCGCTATAATAAATGCGGAAAATAACGGCACTGGTAGAAGCACTCACTTAAGTATATCGAGTGAGCCATAATCAAATCAATCCGAGACATCTGTGACGAGGTGAAAAGAAAAGCCGCTCACCTCAGGTAATTGGTACCGAAAAGCTTTGTTATTTGATAACTGACATGTGCCGTCCGCAGTTCGCAAAGTAACCGTAGCGGCCAACTTAACAAGAAAATGCTAAAAATCCAGAAAGCTGTTGCTGATAGATACCATGGACACTTATGACTTGGTGATGAGAATACAATCAATTGATCGGTGAACTGAAGGTCAGCAAAGTCAAGACCTTCGCGTACCTGAAATGAAGCAAATTCCAATGTTAAGGTAATTAGTTATATTACTTGTAAAGATACTGTATAGTTCGAAAAACGTTCACTACAACTCGATGATCGATGCAGATGCACTAGAGACAATAATTCAGATGCGCCAAGATAGCGACTACAATCAGCTTATGGCTTCGATATACCATAAACAGACTCTCCGACACATCAACTTCCTCTCAATTTCTAGCCACCTACGATATGAGACCTCTAAAAGAACATAGATGTCACCCTCAAAAAATTTTGCGTAGAGTAAAGATTTTGTTCAGCAAATTTCATAGCTTTTACTGCAGTGACCTCCTCCCCCTCCCCCCCACGTTGAAAGCACGAATAAATGAGGAGACACATACAGGCGTATTAGCATGGACCTGGCATCGGTATAATTCGCGTGGTGATGCAAATATTTCAAATGCGCATAAAAACTGAAATAAGTGAAGGCACGTCTTACGTCCTTAGAATAAATTCATATATTTAAATTTACTTCTGGTTTTTTCATTTTTGTTTTTTTCTTTTCCCATTTATTTCTTTCATTTTTTTGTTTTCTTTTCCCTGTTCTTTCCCATTTCACTTTACATGTTTTCCATAATCTCATCCATTTCTATAAACATTTTTTCATAACTAATTTTCCTCATAGGTTCTAAAAACTTTTCCATTTATCGCGTAAAAACTCTCCGGAACTTTGAGGTTTAAGTAACTAGAGGAAATAACTGCACCGTTGATTATGGCGTAAAGTGCCCAAGCATCGAAGAAACTATTCTACGTTACTGGTCACACACTCGGTGTTCTCAGCTACAAAAATTATTTCATCGCTATTTAAACAACCAGTTCCCTAGCTACGAGACGAGAAAAGGGAAGGGAGTTCCCTCAAAAGCCCATATTCCAATAGAGGGAATATTTCGGCCTTTTCCGCTTCATCCCTCCCCATTCTTCCGCGAAACCACGGCCGTGAGCTTCTCTGATCTTATTTTACAAAATTTTTCAGCTTCTGGCAAAACCACTTCAGCTCACTTGAAAACTTCGACATATCTCATCATTGAAATTTTCGGAGACATTTTTCTAAAAATTTTCGTCGATGTTCTATGACCACGGAACGCATATCAGATTCGGTGGACATTTTATAGCACAACAGGCATTTTATAGACAAAATTTCCCTTGAGTAACTGCAGATCAATGCGACGAAATTGGCGCACTTAAAATTCACTTCTTTAAGAAAATATCATCCGTACTTTTTCTAGCGATCAAGGAATGAGAAAAGATTTTCCAGAAATTCAAAACTGCAGTTGCTTTTTGGTCTGTGGCCAGAATGGAGCAATCGAAACTATATCCTTCATTTCGAATACATCTCCTCTTCGAAAAACCACTTCGAAATTCATTCTATTCTTTTATTTGCATCGTTTTTCTTTCAAAATTTTTAAATCTCAGTAAGCCCGTGTAGCAATACCTTGACAAGAGAGCGATCATTGCATTCATTTATGCTGTAGAATGCGGCATTCCTGAGAAATGGCCGAAAAAGCAGACAAATTCCTCTTGTTATGCCAAAATCCTGGCTATAGACTCCCAAAAAGCCCTTAGAAATCTCATCGTAACTCACGCAGCTGCTGCTTGAGATGAAGCAAAAGTGGAAAGCAAAAATTTTTAAATAAATAAAATGAAGTGAAGTGAGAACTTTTCGAGCCAAAACAAGCTAATTCTCCTGGCCTCCTCCTCGTACGCAAAGGATTGCAACCATAGGGACAAAGAAAACATGTAAAAAAAGGATGCAGAACGAAAACTCTCCTGCTTCCTTCTTAAACGATGTACTCACAAGGACCCAGCTCTCAAAAAAATGTTTGTTCACTTGAAAAAGTTTCGTTGTAACCACTATGGGGAGACTTACAGACCAAAAAAACTCGCCCTGCTAGGACGTGATTTACCCATTAGGTCGTGAGGAAGCGCGTCGCATTGAACACGTCCAGGGGGTCTCGTTGCCGCACTTTATCTCATCTGTCCGTTCTTACGCTAAAGAATCTGCATGAACAACGCAATCTGCCAGCTTGTTTAACTGACATTAAACTTGTTATGAACAAGAATGTAGCGATAACGAAAAGGTGATGATATTTTATATTTACTCTTTGCTTACCTCCATATAATCATCTCGAATTTCATTTTCATTGAAAAATCGTGCTCGCTGCTCTTCGAATTCATTGGCAGCTTGCATGCATGCAAAAACGAAACCCTTCGAGAGGCGTATCTTCGTCACCGGAAACCGATCGAGATCCACCAAACATTTGGATATATCCTCAAAATGAAAACGGAACACCCATTTGAGAAATAAGATGAAGCAAAAGCAACCTACAACTTTAAATCACCCTTGAAATGTGAGGAAATCCCTTCCGATAGAAAAATTATTATATCACTTCAGTGAAAAACGATGATTCTTGTCCTGCTCGCAGAGTAAAGAAAGCATTAGCTGATAGAAAGACAGTAGGAAACAGCCAAAAGGGTCTAGACATATTTTTGTTGCAAAAAAGTGGAAGTGGAAAATAGGCGTACCTTAACACCACATACATCGAACATAAACACATTGCCGGCACTATGCGAATTTACCCGTTCATAATATGCCTGAGTTGCTGTAATAGCGTCCCCATTACGATATCTAAAACCCTCAGTATTATTTTCATTGATATTGCAATCAATACGGAAGATCTGTGGAGCAATCGATGAAATCACTCTGAATCACGCATTAAGCAGATTGTTTCTAAGCTGCACAACCAAAGCAGTTCTTAAGTAACATCAACGGACAGCAGTTCAAGATCCACAAGTTCGGATGTAGTGCATGAAGGAAACTCATCTAAGGCCTTGTGCGATTGCAACTTTCATTAAAACCAATGAAAATTGAGCAAGCATATAAGCTTTAAAGGGACAGAGCATAAAGAATAATCGTCGACCTAGTTCGATACTCTTTATGTGAATTGCGCTGCGACGCATTGCACGTGAATCTAACCGCGTCGAGAACATCGAGCAGACATTGCCAAATAAATGTATTTACACCTTTCGAATAGTAACTGTAAACGGACTCCACATTGCAATGATCCGCCACAAACGTATTCACATAGAAATATCAGTCTGTTTGCTCATCAAAAAACTAGTGATTTAGGCGCCAGGGTGGTGTCAAGCACCCTCATAATTCATGGGCTTCGGAGACGGGATTTCCGAACGATCATCGGAAGAAAAGAACGGTTTTTGAGTGGCACTGAACGTCTTTTCGAGTATGCAAATGGCTTTATGAAAATTTAATATGGGCAAACAGTAGTTACCATATCTCTTCATTGATGGCGAATGCGCGATTTGACCAATTTGTCACAAAACGCTGCGACTTTTCATGACTCTGATTTACTGCCTTCGGTAAATGGAATAATTTGGCCGCAGAACGCCCATCTACTAGTTTCTATTTGCTGGTTAATTTACCTAGCTTTCAGCGAAAAAAAAACAAGCAACCACTGTGTAATTAAAATGTTGTTGTAAAACCTAGAGCTTATAAATATATCAAACTTATTTATGGCCAGCCAACTTTGTATAAATCATGATTTGGGAGCATAAGTGAATAAGTTTGGAAAATGCTTGAACTCATCACAATGATCACCACAAATATTATCAAATCAAAGATCGATACATGTTTTCGGTTTGCAGCTCTAGTCCTATCATCACTAATGCTTAAAACACCATCAACGAGCTTCTTTATCAGCATATTTCCGTGGTGAACACTTTATAGCAATAAAATTTAAAATAGGTCGCTCAACAGTTAATCTTGTTTCACAAAAAAATGCTTGAGCACAAACATATCAACAGAAAAAAAAAGTTCGGCTTTCCAAAAAAAAAAAACAGTTCATGGCTTGCAGGCAAGTACCATACTTTTCATCACTTTTCAACTATAATATTTCCATCACTGCTGCGGCCTTCATCAATTAAGGGAAATGCGTTCTTAAGTGAGCTCAGTCTCTAGACGCTCATGATGCATGCGTTAGCAATGCATCCACTGATCAAACTCCTTAAGCCATGGGAATAAAAGTTCAGATTCGTCGATCTATTGATCTCGTCAACAACCACTGAGTGATTTGATATTAACTGAAATTTCAAAAAACGTCGAATTTTCTTAGATTTTCATATGTCACCGAATTGGACTGCTTTTCGAGAGCGAATATTTGAAAAAAAAAGGGACAGATCATCAGATGAAAGCTCTGAGCATTCTTGAATAGCATATAAATGGAATCTATTCCTATAGGAAAACTATAATTCCACACTTCCACCAATTTCGTGACTTTCTTTCTAATTCACCGTTACTTAAATGAGCCGTAAAGAGGCGAAGCATAGGCTGACTTATTAAAGACTCATCGAGGAATGATGATGCCAGATGAAGGTGGATCTCTGTCAGATAGAAGCAAAACGATTTCTCGATTGAACAAAACACACTCTACAGTAAGGTGAGACAATAGTGCAACATCCAGTGATTATACAGCGACTTGCCAATAGCACAACTTGTGTGAAATGAATCGTCCAATGCAATTTGTCGAGCACCCTTGCCTTTTTTGCTGACGATTGGTTTGATTTTTGAATGAAGAATTCAAAATAAAAAAAAAATTCGGAGGTACTTTCATACTGCGTGAGTATATGCTCAATTATTTTGAGATATTGATTCTAGCTTCCTTCGAAAACGAACGGAACACATTAGTTATATTACTAGCCTCGTGACTTGTCGTGTTCTCCGCACATAATGATAGCAGATACTCTTCCACCAAACAATAGGTGAAGCCGCTCGCATTTTTTCGATATATTCCAATGCTTCTATGTGATGCACCTGAAAACACTTGGAATATTAAGATTGTTGAAATACCTCAGCTAAATGTTACAACTTTGCCCAAACATATTCAGCCGTGTCGACTACTTCATACTGTTTCTCATTTGCGGTGACGAGTGAAAGCAATCTGTGCAAGTGTGACTCAAACTCTTGGCCTACCAATTTCCCAATCTATGCTTTCCCAGCATCACTGCTGCTTAAATTCAACGCTTTCCGCTAGCTGCCATACCTCATCTGTCTTACCACGCAAATAGTTCTCGTCCATCACGTCATATGGTCACCACTAACCTGAGCTAAACTAAACTTCATTCATCCGTCTCATTCATAAACGCTAAGCAGAAATGTATTTTGCACTCTCAATGAAACCGTCCCGAAAACCAAAAACATTCTTTCGGAAGTTCGTTTAGTATAGTAAACGCGGAAGAATAAAAGAATCTGTATCTGTGGAGTGCCAATAAACGTGCCGAAGATGCTAAAACAGTATGCACTTTTCCGATTTCCCTCACCTGATCCAATCCCGAACAAGTTTCCCAGTACCGTTCATTTGCAAGAACTGTGTGCAACTCAATGGACTCATATTTAAATGATCCGACCATTCATATCAATTTTTAACAAAAGGCTTTTTGCAAACTTACCAATCTAGAATGCATGCAAATTTTTAGGCACTTTAAAATTACTATGAGTTCTTTGGAATTTGATCGATAAACTTAAATTTGGGTATAGACAATCCAACATATGGCGCAGTGTGCATTATGCCCATCAAATTTTGCAACGCATCAACGATTCCCTACGTGAAACTACTGGACATACAGATGCATATGCGTAGACATGACGTGGCCATGATGCGTTCCACAGATGCAAAATACGAGATAGCTAAAACCGATAAAAAGACATGAGGCTGAGACTTGAGACAAAACAAGATGACTTTTTAATTTATTGAAAACAAAAGTTCATTGCGAATGAGGATGCGTGAGCTGAGCGCAACTTGCGTCGAAAACCGATAAAATTTCAAATGGCTTCATCTTAAGTACTTTGTACAAGAATGATCTGATATATGTCGCTCTATTTTCCATCGAAAAGAGCCGACTTCACTGGTAAAGGTATTATTTTTCCCTCTCTATGGAGATAGATATTTTCGCTAAAGTTTTTCAATTTTAAGCTGATTTCCATCGCAGAAAGTGCTGACACATATCTCATCACTTATAATGTATCGATTAGCACCTTCAAAACATACGTTTGAGACGTTTAAACCTCCTAAAGAAAATTGCTCACCTTTTTAATTTTGCCGACTTTGACGCGAGTGTGCCAGCATTCCATTATATAAACTATGTACAACATAATGCCGAAAGCGATCGGAATAAAATTGTAGCCTTGAGCGCATGGACCATGAGAATAGCTGTAAGTGACATTTAGGAATCGTGACTTCTATGAATGATTCATGTTGATGGTAATTCCTTGGATAACTTGAAATTGCTTTTGGTTTGGAAAAGAGTGAATCCTATTTGTGCACTTTCCTTGCAATTAGCCAATGATTACAGATGTTGGCCAACGCAAACAGTATGAATAACCTGCTTGTCAAGTGCAATTTTCAAGCAATTCTGAATTCCACTTTAAAAATAAGGTCGCCTGGACGTATAGAGTTCATTACCTGAAATGCATAATACCCCTCCACATACTCTCGATATGCAAAAACATATGTTCCTTGATAGACTCTTTGCGCAATGCAAGGCAAGAAGGAAAAATGCACATTGAAACAAATAGGAGGGAATTCCAATAATGAATGGTAAAGAAAGTGACTAGAAGTGAAAGTCAATAATTTCAACATATGATAGACGATTATAATGAAGTTTCGAATACGGAACTTTGTCTAATTGTTATGTAGAATAGATAAAAGCACATACGTGAACGAGATGCGTGAGGCATAAGCATAATGGTTTAGATGGCACCAAACCGCATAGCAAGCACATAAGTGAACCAATAGCGTACTGAGTAGACATTTCCAATAGAATTCATAACGAATTGCACCCAAAATAGTACGACGAGTTGGTCTTTGCTGAAACAAAATTCGAAGACCGAGTAAAACAACTAATGATTTGCAATAAAACCGACTATATAGCAGCGCTACTGCTAAAATTTTTTTGGGGAGGAACGATTTTGCTATGAAATGCTCAGTTTTGTGTTAGAAAAGTTAACAAGCGCGAATAAAAACGTGTGAAAAGTTCTTTTCTTTCAAAGAATAAGGCGATTTTGTTTCATGCTGTGTAACTTGATGGCATCCAACGTTGAATTGCGACAGAATGGGCAAATCAGCTATTAATCAAAACTAAAAATCATAATGCAAGCCGCAGAGTACTTCGTACATCACCTTGGTGGCCATGATCAAATATAATACGTTTGCTATTTTTCACTAGTTAAAATATGCAACACTCCTGTGTTGCTGATCCTATAGATTAAAATTACCAAATGGAAGAATAGTTCTACACGGAGCTCATATAAATTGATGGATCACATGTAAATTGAAGTGTGTGAGCTCAAGCAATGGCAGCTGCTGGATTCTACGCGCAGTACGTAAGCAAGAAGCGCTCTCAAAAGATGTTCGTATTAAATTCTGGAGTGTGAAAAACATCACAACAGCCTTGCTTTATTTCTACCATGCCATATTTTAATTTCTATCTTTTCTACTTATTTATTTATTTATTCCTATTTCTATTATAGGAGTCTTAGTATTTTTATTTCTATCGGTATTTCCATCTTTTTGTACATATCTGTAAATTTGCATGCCTAAGTTTTGCAGTACAATCGATATGCTGCAAGAAAGTGCGGATTTTTGGCTGAGAATCTGCATATGTAATCTATAGGCGAAGTGCGTTTGCAAGCCGATCACCTGGCCTGACAGTTTTGCAAATTGGCAACAAGAAATTACGGATTCAAAATAACGCCTTTATAGGTTAACTGATTCAATTAATCGCATAAATCCTCCACAAAAGATTAGCTTTCTTTTTCTTCGATAGGCGCAAAAAATATGCAAGTTTCTTGTACGTTAAACGTCTTCGTGCGAAATCATCTTATACAATTTTCGCGCAGTGCATATTGGAAGGGAGCTATAACTCTGATCGATCAGTGTGAAATGTTTCATGCTATGATTTGCATAATCACTATTTTCACTCAACTTGTAGCTTTAATTTCAATAATTGCCCGATTAAAACAATTTAATAGACGAGTCTTCAAAAATACATACGCACAGACAAGATTCACTGTCATCCGCTTATGCAATGCAAATGTCCAAAAGCGCACAAAAGTTTATGCTATATCAATGCTGATCTCACATTGCTCGCCTTTCTAATTTTCAAAAATTGCTGGAATTTATGAAGTGAGCCGTTTTTGACATGAGTATGCTTGTTCAAAACAATTGTGAGATGTTTTCCATCAAAGATAGTGAAGTTGGAGACTGGTAGGGTGGTCTACTCTAAGAAGCTTTATGTTTATAACCATTGCCTTATGACAATATAGTATCATATGGTCTCAACGTGATGAAAGTGGTACAAAAGTGCGACTAACAGTATGAGCTTCACTGAGTATATCCCTTGTTCGCGTCATTCCTTCTGGCCTCTATAGATAGCTTCATCTCAAATTCGTTCCTAACAATGCATCTATAAATTGATTTCTGAGATCATTGCGCACTAAGGAGAAAAGAACACGTCAATAAAATCGATCGATAGAAAAACAAAAGAAACTTATTAATATATCATTTTATGCTTAACTAGACCTTCACATATCTTCAGCTAATTTCAATTATGCTCATCAGCACATCATCACATCACAATATATTACAAATGATAAAGCTAACAAATAATAACACGTACACGAATGCGACTGAATGAGAAAGTTTAACGGCATCAAGGATTTTCTGTATATAAACTAGTAACTGTCCATATATATATATATATATATATATATATATATATATATATATATATATA
Source organism: Ascaris suum (assembly GCA_013433145.1). Classification (NCBI taxonomy): domain Eukaryota; kingdom Metazoa; phylum Nematoda; class Chromadorea; order Rhabditida; family Ascarididae; genus Ascaris; species Ascaris suum. Next base: position 7,086,171 of record CM024184.1, on the reverse strand, counting down.
TATATATATATATATATATATATATATATATATATATATATATATATATATATATATATATATATATATATATATATATATATATATATATATATATATATATATATATATATATATATATATATATACGCTTCTGCTTATTTTCTTGCAAAAACAGCTACAGCCAAACCGTTTCAGAAAACGGCAATGTTTGTGGCGATCACAATTTAATAGAATGAGCCATACGTTGCGTGTTTGTATCTGCAGAACAATAATTAACGCATTGAATTAGCGTTCAATCGGCTTGCCACACATCAAACAAATTCGCACGCTTAACAAGATTTCAGCTGGGCGACCTATTCAGTTGTCTGACAATCGACGTCAACGAAATTTGCAAGCGGAACTTTCAGGCCGAAACCATCTTGTTGGCATTTGCCTTTTTCGACGAGCACCTACCTATTGTTGAGGACTAAAAGTGCTATTTCGACAGTAATGTGCTATGATAAGCGATATCCGTTTAGGGTTCACGGCACAACTCGCAACTGCATATTGCAATGCTCACATTTCAAATTTATCGGCTCTGCGCTAACTTTGTGGTGATATGTATCGATCCCTGCAGACTCTAAAAATATCATTCGTGAAAAATTGAAGATTTTAACGTTAGAGTGGGCACTGGGCATCTCCAAAGTTCCATACCGCATCGCCACATAAAGGTCTAAGTAATAAATTTCCAAAAGTGGCATTTGTGAAGTCAGCATGAAGTTTAGCATTGATCGGACAACTTTCAAAAGTGTGCACCATAATATGTAAGAGCGGCGCAAAATTTTATTGGCAAATTGAATATGAACGAAGCGAGATTAGTTATAATTCAATGAGTTTATGAATAATCAAAATTTTTTCTCGGGGGTTTTATTGAGGTGCCGTCCATAGAATAGACCGTCTAATGAATAATAAACAATCTGAATAGAGATAATTTTGATTGACCAACTTGTTTAAAGCATATAAAAATGCAATTAAGCACGAAGCAACGTCATGGAATAGATTCAAACTTTACTACGCCATAGAAGCAGGTTTATGGAAAAGATGAAAAGCATAGGCGGCGAAATTTAGCTGAAGTAGAATTTATTCCGCTCTACTTTTTACACCATAAGTTTTTAAGATGCTTTGCACTATTCCTGCAGTGAACGAATAAATTTCACTTATATTGTGTATGATATGTGTTTCCTTTATTTATGAGGTAACTGTGCCCTGCACTGTTACTACACTATAATTTATCTCCTTGAAATATATTTTTATAATGAAATAGAATAGTTCAATTTAATTCTCGATTCAAATCGAATGTATCTCATAAACTCTTTCAGCGATCAGAGTCGTTCGAGGAAAGCCACTGTCCTATTCCAGGAGAAGGAAATCGAGAAGAATAAATATTAGACCAAAATCGACCGAAATTCGAATTTGCAACCGAAATTGTCTCAACACTTAACACAAGAATAACAAGAGCCTTAGCTAAATATGCAACATTTCATAAAATATTCCAAGAATGTGGATGACAGAAATGAATGACAGAAATGGGAAAGAGAAAGCCGCCTGAGAATTGCAATAGTGGATGCGCTGAAATATAGGAGAGGAGTATATATGGGGGTCGTAGTTGAACGGTGAAACTCATAGACTCATAGCAGCACATACGAGTGAAAGTTCTTTGAAAAATCGCCTAAAAATACTGGAAACCGAAACAAATTTAGAGCGCCTTGGAACAGAAGATTTAATGGAAGAGCCATGACGTGTCTATTTGAACATTTGCCCAGAAAGAAAAGTACCTTATTGCTTCTGCGAATATTGCTTCATTGTTGTGAATCTTGAGCATATATTGTTATGGTTGCGAGATCATTTGATATTTTATTCCTTACATACTAGTAAACGAAAACAGAATCCATAGGTAGTTTTGGTGTAATAAAGCTTCGAAATTTGGAAAGCCATCGAAATTAAGATCGCCGAGTCACTGAGTGTCTTAAGACGAATCATCGAAAGTCTTTCTGTATAGCACTTTTGGGAACAGCCTAAGCTATCGAACACGTCCGGCTAGAACAGAAAAGCGAGGAAGTAGAAAGTCAATTTGGTGAATTAGAACTGACGGAAGCCTTTATTTCTGTCTGAACATCGGTTCGTCAGTTATCATCATTAGCCGATGGCTGGGCACATCGTTCCGACGGCAACTTGCTCGCACATAAGAAAATATGAATGGTCCACGTTTTCCAATCAACGGCCAAGTTACGGTCTGGGCTGGCAGGCGGCCTCACCATGTTTAACATGTTCCTTCACCAATGTCCTTTGCAGCAGAATCAAGTAAGTAAACAAATAAACGAAATTTTAGTCGCATCTTGCAGGCACAGCTGATTAAATAAAAAGTTTATATCAAAAGTGGTCGCGAAAATGTCCAGAAAAGGATTAAAGAATGATGTATGTTGGCGAAATAAAGAAAGATATTTTACTAAAGCGGAGTATGACTCTTCTCTGCTTCTAAAGAATAATTTTGAGTAGCAAAGCTACAGCGGCTCTGGATTTCAAAAATAGCCGCAATTTGCAGATGCAATCCTTAGTCCTATATTTATATCTGCTTGAAATGCCACAAGAAAAATTTGGAGTCTGTGAAAATATTCTTCATTTCCCATTAAATGCGTAAAATGGTATAAGAGTGAGACCATCATCACTTCTGAGACCCAAAGTCAAGTATGCAAAAAGCGGAAAAGAGCGCTGTAGTCGCTCGCACGATATGCACTCTCGCATTCCATTCCTTAACAAGCCAGTTTTATAGGCCTACCAATATATATTATCGCAAACGCAATAAAGGGTTTACATTTAACCATCCTGACCGTTCGTACCCATGAAAGTTTGGATTTCTACGGCTTGCCCAATACAAAATGCCACATGACTTGGTTCAAAAATGTATGCAGTTTTTCTTTCTACATTGAAGTGTTCGTGATCATTTCAAGACTGAAAGTAGGAATAGGAGGTCATGCTTAAATATAGGTTATACCAGTGAAAGTTGTAGCTCTAGATTCAGCTGTTATGGAGTTGGAAATATTAGAAAGAAAGATAGACATCAGATATAAGCAAAATGCATTATAGCTGCAATGCGCCATGGATGCAACTTAGCAAAAACGCATAAAACAATGAAAAAATTTGACCTAAAAATCGTTTTGCAATTAAATTTGCCAACTCTTCCAATCTTAGGCCTAAAAATCGCCTTCGAATTGTTGACTGTCGGTAGCAAAATGAATTTGCTTCATGAATTTTACGCTGTTTTTAATTTTCGAAAGTTTAAACAAAGCGGGAGTAATTGTAGTGAAATTTTTGTTGGATATCATTTTTGGTATCGACTATAGCCTCAAAAATGTTGCAGAGGTTTCCGTGACTTTGGAGTTGAAGCCATAAACAAGACGCATACACACAGAACGCTATGGAGGAAGTGGTAACTTATCGACAATCCCTATCGACAGATGAAAATGATAGTCCGAAAAATGAAACCCATCCTATACATTTACCTTCCAAGTGGGTGCTATTAAATCGCTAAAAAATTTGAGAAGCACTCAAATGTTTCAGAAAATCAGATTCTTCTGCTTGCTACAGTTAATAGAACCACTGCTAATGAAAACTCACGTATATATATATATATATATATATATATATATATATATATATATATATATATATATATATATATATATATATATATATATATATATATATATATATATATATATATATATATATATATATATATATATATATATATAACAAATGAAGGACTCATTTACATGCAAAAACGGCAAACGATCACACTGTCTCGGCATTTGGCAGTCGCACAGCACCGTCCTTAACAAAGTTCATCAATTTGTATGAGGATAAAGCATTCTGGAAGTATTTTTTATGGCCATTATTTTCATACATAGAAGAGCGTTACTCCGTTTGTTAATTGAATTCTGTCGCCCCACAAAATAATCGGCGAGGCTTTCATGAGTATGTTATTTTATTATGCAACGTAATAAACGAAATGAGAGGGTCAGTGACCTGCTTGCGTTGATCAACGACTTGTTCATCTTGTTTGCTGCATTACACAGTAATACAACAGACGTTCAAGTTATCTACGTTAATTTATATTCACTTTCAATCTGTTTTGAATATATTCCTCTTTAGTTGAATATTTTCTCCGCTATGACTGAAAAATTCAAGAATTAAATAATTCGCCCTTAATAAACTCACTTCATGAAACCAAGTTTTGGTGAGAAATTCAAGAAAGGCTCATTTGACTATATGAGTGTTTGGTCTGCCTGAAAATCTACGTGAGCGTCTTAAAAAAATAGAATAATAACCGAAAATCAAGCGAGAACATTTTAGGCTATTTGATTAACAGTTCTTATCCAAAGAAAAATTCCGGTAGCTTTTTGGCTTTTGAGCAGATGCTGCAGTCACAAGACTCTGCACTATCCCCTCCATTCACCCATTTGCGAAATCGAGTTCTAACTACGGCGATAAAAATGCATGACATGTTCAAATAAAAGAAGTGAGAGTAACTGGGAGAAAAAAAAATATTTGATAAGAGGATTGCTGCAAGTCGTTGTGAAACGATGATTTCGTTTTTTAGGCTATTAAGAGAACAACGATATTTGGGGGAAGAAAGTGGAGATTTAGAGCCAAAGTAGTGCAACAAAAAGGTTCCTACTTTTTGATAAAAATGTTATCTTATCCTAAGGGAAAAACAAAATGAAGCAAAACTGCATTCCTTCACATATGCAAAAAGCAAGCAGATGCTTTTCAATGTTGAGCACTCCGTGTCACAACGAACACAATTTCTCTCGAGGGATGAATCGCGACAAGCGATGCCGCAATTGTCTACATCACAGCTTAAGATCCAATTCACAAGACCAGTAGAACATTAAAAGGGGACAACATTAAATTCCTTTAAAAGTTGCATGCAAAAAAAAAATTAAAATGCGCCCTTGTAGCATGATAATCAAATCGCTGTGAGTCATCCCGACAAATTCATTACTATGGTAAGGTGTTGTTGTGGTATAGATGTATATGAGTAAGCGGAAATGCCAATCGACCAGTTTGACCCGGCGATCGAGGAGGACGCTGTCACCAAACATGATGACAATTAGCAGATGCAGCTAATGATCAACAGAGATCGTGAGTTCCGTTTCCACTCACCAACTCTTCCCTCATTCGTTCAATATCTACGTCGATGCTGTGTCCTATATTATGCGTCGCTGTTATTTCCCTTCGAATTGTACACGATTATGTGGTCAGCTATTGTGGTTTAATACTAATGGTATCAAAATATTATATCCTTTTCTACTGCGGCTCTATGTTGTCGAAATGAGATTGCATTAATTTTAAAAAATGTTTTCCACTTGGCAATGGGGCAAATTGAACATAGGAAACGAGGAGAAAGTATGTTCATGCATATAAGGGGGAAAGTGTTTACTATGCATATGATCATTATGCCTTAGAGCCACGAAAATGTTTCAACGTTGTAATAACTGTCGATCGAATGTACACACGAGAATTCGAAACACTGAAATCAACAAGAAAATGTCACAGCGTTAGGACTCGGTTTTAATGAGCGCTTTTGTAAATTGTCATTCGCAAAACATTTGAAGATACCGTTTCTATTCCCCGTGTAGGTGGCTCTCAATCTCTCTAATGCAGACCACACCCCATTTGCAATATACGTCGCAATCTCCAACGTTTAGCAGCGTTCCTTTTTATACATTAATCTCTCAAGAATTCTTTCTTCTAAAGGTCGAAAGAACGCATGCATTTTGCATTCCCTCGGACTTTTTTACGATGCTCGGGTCACAATCGAATCTTGTTTGCGCTATGATAGGTGCAAATGAAAATCCAACTGATAGATGCAACGCGCACCTGAATTTTATGTGAAGTTTAACGCCTGTAACTCCACCTGAACTTGACGAGGTGAGGTGAAAGACACCTCATTAACTCATATCATAGTTTACGTCACATCATCAAACTTTACAACCCTGGCTTCAGTGGTTCTCGAAGTTGAAGTACTGCCCAGATGAATATTTTAGAGTTTCAAGCGAAGCCGTTGTATCTTGCTTAGTTATGCAATAAATCTTGTAAGGTTAGAGATCAAGGTGCGCCCAAGATGGCGTATGTAAACACCTACACGATATTGCAATAATACAATTTAAAGGTGCTAATTTACAAAAACGCGTGAAAACGAATCGTTTCTTGAAAAAGCTATACGAACGAACGTACTACGCAAGGCGCTAATGCATAACTCCGCGCACTTCTTCATTCGATAGCAATTTGTGAAACAATTTGTTCTCGAAAGTGGAATTGCAAAAAGCGCATACCGTGCCAAGCTTGATATGCTTGCTGGAATTAAAATATTGGGTAAGTTATAGCGAACAGTTGCTTCGTCTTATTTTGTGGAATATAGATTATTGTGCAGTCCAAATTATAGTAAAGGACGATTAGAGCAATCGATTAAATCACCAAGCATATTCAATATGCATTTATCATATTATCTACAATTGAAACAGTACTTAAATTTGTCTCTATAAATTCAAAAGGTTTTACTTCACTTCGCAAACTGAACAGCTGATTAGCACTGATAATGAACGAGTTACGAAATGGAATCATAGTGATCGATAGTGATATTTTTTGTTTCTTTTTGAGTGAAGAAAAATCAGACTGCGCCATTTCTATGAACGAACCTCGGATAGGAAAATTGTTGAAGTGACAAAGTGACCAAACGAATGAATGAACATCTGTTTATTTACTAATAATATGATGGTATAAAAAATAAAAAGCGAATGCTCAATGAAACATAACAGCGCTAAGATGGCAGTGAGATAAATAGTAAACGGTGTAATAAGTAAAGCGATGCAGATAGATGAAATTATATTTATTAAAATATTAAACAATAAGGAAAATGCAGATGAGATATTAGTAGGCCAATTGAAAACATAAAATGAACTTAAGAATGAACGATAATTTGCGTGTGTATGGTGAGTGATACGAATAGCCGGCATTGGAATGTCAGCTCATTTTAATCTTCGTCATGAAATCACCGCGTCAATCAGGAAGTCAGCTAAAAATATGAAGGAGACGGGCGTACAATTAAACATCCATGAAGTATCGCTCAAGACTAAGAATACTTCGCCATAAGGCTGAATCACAGCAATGAAATTCTAGAGTTTGTAGGACTTAATCTTATTGTGAGCGGGTGGGGGGGGGGGGTGTTGGACAGAGGTAGATCTCGCCTCAAATAACCAGGCATATAAAAATCATTCAGCTGTGCAAAGATCTGCTGAAGAGGAGGACTTGAGGTAATCTTATCCTCTGAACTTTTGAGAGACAAAGGCAGAGCACGATGAATTTTAGGTCAGCTTCATATTTGACTATTCTGAAAGCTATTACAAGGTCTAAGTAAAAAATCTGGACTGAAGAAGTTGAATTTGCAACCAAGTGAGCCTGTTGTATGTATACATTGCCCTGCACCTAAGGTATGGCAGAAAAAGAGGAAGCGAAAGGTAAGGGGCGAAGGTAGGCAAGCTCGGGCTCTTTTCCTTTAAAACAAAGTAAATCAGCAGCGAAAATCAATGAGGCGTAAAATTGTCGTTAGTGCGTAGGGCAATCATTCCGAATTCGCTTCAAAGCATTAGCCCATCTAGTTGGCGCGTTTGTTTACTGTTTGCAATCACTCATCGGCTTAGGAAGCGCATCTGTTTAGTAAAGAAAGACTACCCTCGATAAAATAATGCCATCACCATCTTGAATATCATCGAGTCAAAAAATATAGTAAAATAAATGAGGCACGAACCTGAAGGTGAGTAAGAAGGACTACTGTTATGCTAAGATGGAGACCCCCCGGATAATAGCTTGAAGAATCCCTGACGATGTTCCGACATTTTTGAGTTGTTATGCCATCGAAACCCATGCCAAGTTCTCAGTTTTTCAGTTTCTCACCTGAGCGTCAGTCTGGGACGCTGCACATTGTGTTGCACACTCCTCAGATTGCGGGATCGGGTCGAAACCTCCTTCGAGGGCATAGTCTGAGCTTTGCTGACCCCAAAAGTATCGCTATTCAGGAAATGAACTTTCTAACTTGCAAGCCATTCATCACATGATGGCTGTGTCCAGCCTTTTGTATTAATTATTAGGTGCTTCCCTTTATGGCAATTTGAAATTTTCGAATATTTGAAGTTTTTCAATTTTTCTGATGGAAGAGGCAAAATATTTCAAAGTGATCTCGAATGTCATTGCATTGATGGCAGATAACTGCCACTGTCAGTTAGCAACCATCCCCACTGCATTAGTTTAGATCTTCACAAATTTCAGGATATCGGCGAGTGATATTAAGCTTTCTGCAAATGCACATTCAATAGCCTTATCTATTGCAGAGATCGGTGGGATGGGAATAACAGGTTCAAAAGTGAGCTAAAAACATCAAGTGATGAGCCGAAGGACGAGCTTCCAACTTCTCATGGACATGAATAAATGTATTCTTGAGGTGCCCACATCGTATATCTGTACTCTTTTATTCAATTTTTCAAGAATATTTTATTTCATTTCTGCTCGATGGTTGTTAACTTCTACAAATTTTTCTTTCGAACGATCCCAATCAATAAACCCACAATGCCTGTTCCTCCTCCAAACGTGAGAAATGTTTAACGCGATAATGAGCATAAGCGCGCCCAGATATTTCGCATGCAAATGATTTCACCAAACCATAAAAAACGCGCACTCTGCCAAGAATTACAAACTTGAAAGGTACTATGACGCGAAAATTTGCTGGATTCTTTGCCAGTAGAAAACTCCTACCTAGCGACTGCCTGCTTTTGCACTAATTGTTATCAAAAAAAGTAAAAATTTGCAATAGCTTCATTAAAAATCGCCGTTATCGATCTCCTATGGATTCAACCTATTAGTGCAATCTTCAAAATGCTAATGTTTACGGAGATCGTTCCGTTGTTAACGATTCACTAAAACAAAGGCAATTTCAAAGGTAATTTAAATTACAAGAATAATTCAAGGCAATCTTCAAGGTAACTTTCACGCTTTTTTTGAAAAACAATGCGATAGGACGTTTAAACAACTGCTAGAAATTACAAATTTGATAATCAGCGCATCAATTTTTCAAGGGAGAGCCAACGATGTTGTGAGGTGAAAATTTCTATTCTTAGGCAAATGAAGCAAACTAAAAAAATTTTTTATTACATTGAGCGAAATGAGCAGAAAATATTGACCTTCATCGGCAAACTGCATTTTTTTTCTGAAGTGTTCTTGATTTTCCAAAGGATTGGTGATAGAGTCTAAACCTGCAAGCTACCCATTCCGTATGTCAATGACGGTGACTTTTATTATAAATAAATATGCCTAAGAGTCACTTAAAATTTCCATTGTCAAATATTCTCCACGCAAAGAAATTACCACTGCTGAGAGAAAATAGGAGGGAGAAAGAAGCAACAGAACACAGCGGCAAAGTATCAAATTTCATAATACAATATCAGAAAGTAACTGCAATAAGTATACATCTTGCTATCAACATATACCCAATCGAGTACTTCTAAGCGCAGCATTTCTTCTTCCTATTTTTTGTCATGAAGGAATATTGCATACATAAACCTAAAATTGCTGCTATCTTATTAATAAAAACACAATCTTCATATTCACAAGTTAAGCAATCTATGTCCGAGTGTACGTCAGCGTAGCGATCAGGTACTACTGCACTGATGCTGTCAGTAGACAAGACCATACTTTCTTGAATTGCCACATTCGTAGTGTTCCTGAGAGTAGTCTTCTGCCTGATGCTATCAAATAAGCTGTAGGCTAATTATGTTCGCTTGTTACGCAGAACCTTTATGTTATTCAGCTCTGCTCACTGAAGACAAAAGAACAAGGTTCTTGCTGACCTCAACGTTCTTAGGCGCAAAATTGCAAAGCGCTTCACAGGAGATAGGAATAACCGTTGATGGAAGAAAGACATGGGTAATCGGTCCTTACTGGTAGATACGTAGTTTTGAACTTTCTTAGCACTTTTTTTCGGAATAATATTTCGTCAACCCAATAGTCTGTGAAATTGCATCTAGTTCTAAAATGGTACAAACGTAATATTCACTTTAAAGCCAAAAATTTCAAATATGTCTCTGGCATACTCTTCTTTTTTTGATTTTATATTTCACGCCCAATTTTTCTTTCTTCTAATCCGAATCCTTTATGCTCTCCATCCCCATGGATTAAGTTAATTGGAAGGCAAATTTCTTGCACAATGGTCTTCTCCTTCGTATTTCTAGTTCGCCTCCATTTCTTGATTCCTACTGTGATCACTTTGAATTGCATATTCGCTCGAAAAAATACATGAAAAATAACAATTTTCATTCAATTATTAAGCTAGAATATACGTTATTGTTATTTAGAATCTGAGGAAAAAGAAAAAAGGAGGCGGAAGGACTTTGTTGGATTAGAGGAACTAAAGGAAAAAGAAAAGAACTGAAGGAACTCGACAAATCGGTATCGGAAGAGCAAGAAGGAAACTTCTATCTTATCTAAACAAGCTGCCAAAAGTAGTAGAGTGACAAATTTGATGGAAGGACTCATTCAGCGTCATATCACAATGCTTCTATGAAGGCCAAATAAAGCACTCGATTAAGTCAGCGACAGGACAAAGAAACTAGCTAAGATGTGCACTTCATGAATGCACATATATGCACTTTTATGGAGTAGCTTGAATGCACATAAAAATAGTTTCCGCAGCAATTCTGGAGGGGCGCAAATATCAATCCTTTTGACGACGATCTTTTCTCGCACCTTTCCAATCGAAATGCCACCAGCTGCAATCATCAGCAACGTTTAGTTCTCATGGATTTAGCCCCATGGAATCAGCTGTTATGTGGGGGATTTCCGATTCCAACGCTTCTTAGCGGGTCAAGACATTCGGCACCTCTTCAGCTTGCAAGTGACTTTCCATTACACTGAGAAAATTTGATGAGCCCTGAAATAGCCAATCAGCAGATAAGAATTCGTCGAACCTGACTAAATGGCCTAGATACCTATTTAGTCAGTTTGGAACTGTGCCTGCAGAACAAGAAAGTAAGTACGGACAGATTAATGAACAAAGAGAAGTGATCCTTGCAATAATTCTCCGTAACAAGAACAAATGCGTCAAATGATCTCTTCGGGGTCTCGACGTCATCTGACATAGGAGAACTGCAGAAGTGTCATCTCGACATAAGGACGAGCAAACCAACATCGAAGCGTTACAAGAGGAGATTTAATTGGGGCGGAAGCAAAATGAACAGTAAGAGTACAGTAAACTTGATTGTACGATAAAGTCGGATAGGAAGTAATTGACTTCATGCGGTAACGGATTACCTTAACGGCAAAGAATGGTATGAAAAACTCAAAAACATAAAAATTGGTCCACTATGAATGGTTAATAAGAATACGAGTCGGAATCTCTACAAATCTATAAAAATCTCTTTAAGTATGAAAAAAAAAAGAATCTCTGTAAGGCTTATGCTTGTAAAACATTCTGCCGACGTTGCGACATGGCCGCCTAAGAATGGAAGACAGAAATGCGAAAAAAAATCTTGAATATTTACTGGAAGAGCTGAAAGAATTTGGCCACTTATATTTGCTAAAATATGGCGGTAGTCTATGGGAATAATAGTGTCACGATCCACATATCCTCCCCGTTCTTCAATTCTGGGAGCTGCTAGGGAATTTTTTTTTTGAAATCTATAATATGCTGAAACCGAAAAGGCACTCAACATGACTGACAACTGAGCAATGAGAATACAAAAGTTTTTAAAGAAATCCTAAACGTCACTGTTTAAAGACACAGATTTTCGTCAATCCATCCGTTTTTGCATATGTCCACATCCAAACTTCAAGCCGCATCAAAATTTGCATAACTCCGGAAATTAAACTTCCTAGGCCAGAATAAGTCCACTGTATGTGTGTGAAAAAAGACTGCTGTGGAATATTATAAAGGAAGAAATCTTGATTCACTGTTCTAAAATACATTTTCACTGTTCTTAAATACCAGCTTTAGATAAATATGGCACAATGATGTATGTCCCTAGAATCGGGAATGCCCACTCCTTGACCGACCGAGTATGTCCAACCTCTATATTTAAATTTAGTGAGCACAAAAAAACACCTAATCACAGACAAATCTGCATGCCAACTTGCACATTTCTATTACTACTCTCAAGTTTATAGGTTACGAGGGAAGAACAGAAAAATTTAGACTATTTTATTCAGGCCTCGGTATATTCTTTACTAAATGAATAAGTCGTCAAGTACCTACTCTAGTGACCGATCATTATGAAACCGTTAATAACTCGGAAATTAGTGAACCTCAACCATGGAACCTCAATTCAAACCATTGTGCGAGAAGAAGTAGACCAAGATGGATATCGTCAAGTACCTACTCAAGTACCTATTGCTAAGGTAAATCTTCACTCAGTCTAAGCAGCAAGAACTAATATGATTGCTAAATGAAAGCTGCTCCACACATTCTTAATTCAATCACAGTCCTATTCGCCTCATAAAGGAACTGCAATACAAGCAAACAAGGAAGAAGTTTAAAACAATTGATTCGGTGAAAATTTTGAAATGCTTGACTGCTCCGTGACGTCTGATTGCTGGGGATCGGTCTCCGAAGGTCGAATAACAAATGTTCCTGTCAAAAACCACAAAAGACATTGATTTAACTGTAGATTGAACTTGCTTTTGGAAAGATTAAACTTCCGATAAACTGCAATACTCCGTTTTTTGGTAGAATTGTGAAGCGGGCGGCGGAGCGGGCGATTTGATTCTATCGAGGAATTGACGTCGTTTGGAGGCATGAAAGCATCCCTCAAGATTTGATGTCGCACGCTTGCAGCTCTTAAAATAAGCGATCCATCAGTTCGTGATGTTGTCTATTGGACCGGAAAAAATGCTGCCACTAATCTCACCTACGGCTGATGCTGTTCAAATAATCACTGCCATTCATTTTGTGATCGCTCGCTTTCCTTTTTTTAAGGATCGCATCTAAGCTTCATCGTCGGCTGACGGAGAGAGAAACCTGGTGTGCACAAAAGTTTGGAAAAGAAATCTTCGAAAAAGGATCAAAAGTGAGTTGTTGCTAAGCGGGCCCGTTTCTACAGATGTCATGTTCTCTTGTCAACGAAGCAAGCTCTCTAGGCTGCTGTCACGAAATAAGTCGATGATGTGGATGCATATTTTCTACGATCTCAACGTATTGTTAGCTGAAGAAAGAGATGAAGCATTGCCAAAACCACCAAAGTGCACCAACCACACGTCATACCTAAGTCATGTTATACTTTCGTGACCGTAGATTCGACTCTTATCGCAATGACTACTGACAGTGAATGTGCTATGCGATAATCGAACAATATCTGAAATAGACACAAACGGGTTTACTGCATCACCTCTAATGAGAGATCAAAATTCTGTTTCTGCAAAATCAGGAAGACAGCATTTTGCTCCAATGAGGTATCTCGTCTCTCTTCATATTGCGGAAGGAGTTTAAACTGAGAAGAGATTAAGTTGCATTGTGAACAGGAAAGTTCGAAAGCATATTCCACGTAGTAAAAATTGAAGCCGCATTTACCGCGTGGTTGAATGGTTCGAGTGGACATTTACGCCTTTTCCGCTATTAAAGTTAAAAGATAAAGACAGGCGGCAACTCATACGCTAACTACTTCGTAAAGGAAGGAAAGGTGGAATACTTGGTAAGTACTTGTGTATAATGAGCAGCTACAAGTTTTGCTGGATTATTTCTGGCAGTATATTCAGTGAGCTGAAATGAATCATTCAATGAGGCCATAATCGCAAAGCATTTTGCTATTTTGTATAATTTTGTGAACAGTGATTTTCTCTGAAAGCCTCAGGTTAAGCCTAAGCGAATGATGCAATAGTCATCTGAAATTTGAAATAAAAATAATTTCGAAGATCGGAGAAAAAGTAATTCTCTTTCGAATCTTAGATATCATTAAACATTACTCATCTCAGCAAATGTTGCGTGTTTTTTTTTAGAATAGAAAGGAATAAACGTTGTAAATAGAGAGAATGACCACAAAAGGACAAAATTCGGGAAGTATAGACGATAAGCTATTTAGCCTAAATCAACAATAAAAACTCAACCAACATATTTTCTCGCTATTCATATTCACATTTTGCTCTAATTCATCCGATGCTATTCGTGTGAATTCCAGTCAGCAAAATCACATATTCCAACAGACGAAACAAAAAAAAAATGCTGATATAAAAGCTTTACTGAGTGAAAAGTTGAGGATTTGGCATCTTTGTTAGAATCAGCTAATTGTTGATGACACATTTCCTGCAGAATTACCGGCAGAATGACCAGTAAAAGCAGATCGCAAAAAAGCGCATAGTCTCCCAATTCCTCGTGAAGTGATGCGATTAACCTGACGGTGAGAATTCTTGGAATTTCCATCCCTGTGCCACTTTCATACATACATTTCTTAAGCCCTACCATTAGTTCAAGCCATATTCACGTATCTGCCCTTTAGGCCTCTTACTCTTTTCCCAAAAGTGGGGAATTATGAGCATATCACATAAGTGCAATTGATTTGCTAAATTCAAATTGGTCGCCAAACAAAATTCATGTTTAAAAAACTTGGAAAATATTAAAATGGATTTCACACATTGCTCAACAGTGTGGTCAAATTAAATGTATCATACTTACAAATTACTAAAAGAATACAAATAATTGTGTTTGGTGATGACTTATATATTTAAATACTCGTGACTAGAACCTTTCACAATATAAACATTACAAGGAATCAAAAGATGTAGAAAGATTTATGGAAACGGAGCGAAAATTCGTCGATTTGGTAATCGGTCAAAGGCTTAAGCCTGCAACCGAAATTCAATAAAAATGAGCGCATTTTAGAAGCGTTAATCAAAGCGCAACCAAAAGCATTTATTTAAAGCTGAGTTTTGGTTAGAACCGTACGCATTCGAGAACTCTTGAGCAGGCACCGACCAAAACTGTCCGGTTGAAACTTTAATTACGGTTTGAAAAAAACAACTCAAAAAATGAGAACCAAGTCCCATTCAGTAAGAACGGATACAATTTTTGCGCTCCACCCCGGAAGTTTATCAATATTCTCAGGCATTCTCATTTACAGATTCAAAATGAGCTGCAGAAAGAGGAAAAATATAGGCAGCTGGGAACAACAACGGCGGATGCTTTGAAAGCAAAACAAGGCAAGAAGTGTGCCAGAGCAGCTGGCGGGATATGGAATTTTGCATTTCGCTCATGCGACTAATCAGTTTCTCAGGTTATTAATCAACAAAAGATATGCAGAACAAAGTCCTCATCTCATATTATATATCTAGATCGTCGCATAAACCTTCTATTAAACATTCTTACCGCCGTGTCCTGATCGCCGATAAAACGGTTACCGAGCTTACTTAAAACATAAGCAAATTTCTGACATCATGTAAATAATTATGGTTTGCTTAGTATCTGATTGACCAACAAAAAACAAAGTGTGAGAATTCACCCTGTGGTGTAATTTACACTCGACCGATTCTATGTGCCAACCTTCAGAGTTTCCAGAGTCGAAACAAACCGTAAAACAGACACATTTTTATATAAGTACAATGACACAGCGTTGTCCTATTGGATTTCTGCGAACCGAATTCGCAGATGTTCATAAAAAGATAGAAACGTTGAAGGTTGCAGCCGAATAGAGATGTTTGGGAAAGGACATCGGTAAACATCGGATCTGCCCGTCCATTTTTCCGCTATGCTAGATTTCAGTCAGAAAGTCGTCTTCGAATTGTACACTATCCTATCGTTATCCATGATATTCTACGCACACCTCTATCATGCATCTGTAGTCTTTTGCGATGCCTGAACCATGAACACAGTAAACAGTATCGCGTTTGAACACCGGTTCTTTGCATTATGCAGCAAGGCGAGGAGACGAGGAAGACAAGGAAATAACGATAAAATGAGCAATGCGTCCCAGTTTTTTGGCTCTCTCAATGAATGTCTGAAAGACAAATAACGCTTTCGCTCTTCGCCACCTTTAAATTCATTGTTCTGCCGTATTGGCTGCGTTTGGCAGTTAATCTATTCCATTGTTTGGAATTCGATGGAAGAGAGGTGGTACTTTCAGCATTCATAGGATTGCGTAAAAATTTCCTTCAGTGGATTCACCTAATGTTTGAAGTTGGCAGCCTACTAGGGCTGCCGAGCATTAATTTTTACGATCTGCTTGAACATGTAAGTGCGAATTGAAGTCTTGTAAGGCGGAAAAAGCGCAGGGTTCTCAAAATAGTTGTTGGCAGGACATCTGAACTGTGCGTAAGCTCACTTCTCATCGCATCCTCTCTCCCACTTCCCCATTTTGTCAGTTTTCTAGCGCTCTCTCACACTTAAACTTTCACGCTAGTCTACCTACTTTCCTCCTCAATAAGATCACCATCAAGCGTCGCATTCATAGTGGAAAATATGATTTTTGTGAGAAGACTAAGAGGAAATGGCATTCCCAATGCGATTTTTGGCGTGGATTTACCTGCAGCTGGATTTTATCGTCCACTTCAAGAGCTTTCAAAAATTTCTGCTTTCATGAACTGCACATCCAATTTGGGAGATAAAGTTCAAAAAGCGGGCTGAAACTCTTTGCCACTGAAAAAAAAAAATTCACTAGAAAATAGTTCTCAGGGTTCCGTCTCTTCAACATGTGTGGAAATGCAACACTGCTTTAGTTCGCTCACGCCATGGGACGCTTTCTTCATGGCGTCAATGATTATATGCTTCATCCAGCATAAATCCCTCATCAACGATACTCTTCATCACAGACAATTCCCATAGGACACTTCCCTTTCAGACAGTTCTCCTCCTTTTGCAATCGTCCGTAGCTGCCAGAATGTTTTGTGACAGAAATGTCTCACGAGGAGTTCCCTGTGACTAATGCGTCCGCTGATGGAAGTGCCTTCGACGTAAGTACGCAGCCCATCCCGGCATAGTGGGTGCATTGTATGGCTGGCATTCGAAAATTTGACGTTCCTGGGAGCTTGCCGAAGGCAGGTCAGTTGACATGTAAACTCCTGATGCTGACGGGTCCTCTCGTCCTTCGTGAGAAGCTCTTCTGAAGACTAATGGTTACAAACATTAGCCTACAGAAGGGTTAGGGAGAAGAGTAGGGTGTCACCCTTCATCACCTTCTGTTAAGACCCAGTGATCACTTCAAGTAACAAAAATCACCAAAAAGCAGTGAATTCCCGAGCTCATATTGATATAAAGATTCACGATCCGCTTCGCCGCTTCAACTTAAAATTCTTTCGCCTGTCCGGCAACCCTTACCTCACGAAGTGGATGTGCAATCGTGGAAAACTAAACTCCTAAGAGTTGTCTCCGTTAAAAAAAACACTAAATCAGTCTCTCTGTACTGGTCAAGTAGCAGATCAGCCGGGTGAAAAAGATTTTTACTTCGACTATACTGAAGTCCATGCTCAAAATTCTGTGCACTATCCTGTTTAATCAAAGGTTTCTGCGACTCCCACTTTTCAAGCAGTCAATCAATAGGCAGCATTGACTCTTAAAGTAAGGCCTTCATAGGCTTCACAATTCGCAGTGCATATGAACTGCGGTCAAAGTGGAGGTGTGGAGATATTGACTCTTCGACTTCTGTTCTTGTCAGAAGAGCTTATTAAAGTCGTCATCAAGAATAAACTGTCATAAATTAGCGTTTGGAAAGGGCCCCCCACCCCCGCAACGTGAAATGATGGATCATGTCCCCGCGAGGGCGCAAGAACCCTTCGCCCCCGCGGGGGTTGAGTTCTCAGAATCCCCTGCGGGCGGTGGGGTGGTCCCGAAGATCAGGGGGCCCACTCTCGGAATCGATACTACGTTGCACATGCGATTACCTCTCTGGCGGACGAGATTTTCTCGTCACCAGAAAAAAGGCAAGTATGAGAGGAGGAGAGGGGAAAAAACTGCGGAACCCTGGCAGTGATGAGTTTTTCTTGGAGCTCCGTGTGGACTACACAAGTCTGCATTAAAGATGTGTCGCAGAGCTTCTTGATACGCTAGAGCGCTTTCTTTCATTGGGGACATGCTTCTATTTCACCTAAAGGGTTTCCGCTATGTTTTTTGACTGTGTCCATATTATCTCAATATCGTCTTTCACGATAAACTGTTGTTTTCTCTGATGGCACGTGTGGGCCACGTTGCCTTTCAGCATTTCTCATCCTCGCATTCGTTCTAATTTAGTAGAGAATTTTTTTTTTCCTGTTTGCGACCGCAGAATTCGTGCTTCTAATGTCTTTCAAGAGAAACGAAAACAGCAGGGACACCAGCGGGGGCGGGAATTTTTTGGCCAGGAGGGCCCCGCGGTCCAGAGTTGATGATGTATTTTGATGCGGGGCCACCACTGGGGCGGGGGATGACAGTGAAGTCCGAACACTACCATAGATTCAATCGTTCCTTCAAGTCTCAGGTAAACTTATTTCATGAAGCAGCCACATCGACAGAACTCAGGAAAACAAATGAATGATGGTACCAAGTGATGCAGTTTTGCAATCCCGAAAAGAAGGACTTTCCGACTCCGAATGGATTAACCAACCGATCACGGTTGTACTGAGAAAATATTGAAATAACTTAAGATTACGAGCTATTTATTCGTTCCATAAACAGAGAAAACTCATGCTTAGGGGAAACGTAAACTAACAGGAAGAATAGGTGGCACGGAATTTGCTCTTACAATTCTACCCACTGCATCAGTCTACTGCAGAAGTTGGCCACCAAAGAGTTAAACATTAGTAGTGACAGGTTCCTCGTTTAAAAGACTCCGCATCTGCTATCAAATCTTCACACGTGATAACTCATGCAAAACGTGAAATTGCAAGTGGAAAATGAATATATTTTTGGCACCCCCAAATACATCATCATTAAAGATGGCATATTTTATAACTCCATGCGCACATTACGTCCAATGTATTTCATAATTTTAACTGTCGTGGCTCCCAACTTAGCACTACCGGCGGACACGTAAACGCATTTGCGCACACGCACACAAACTTAAGCATGAATAGGGCGCTGCCATATTACGATGCAAATTTTTGAAAGCGGAAACACGTGGAAAAACATAATAGTGGAGCTTGCAATGATATATGGCCTTGCTACACAGTGAACCAACCACTTTCATGATTTACCAAGAAATAATAAAGCCTGCACAATAGCGCACTGAAATTTAAATACGAAACATTCCCTCTTTATCTGATTGCTCGTAAAACATACTCAAAGCGACGTGAAATATTCGACCTAATCGGTGGCAAAAAAACGCAAATTTTCGGACAGATTTATATACGAATAAGTTCTTTAGAATTCCATGGTCGACTTAGATGTTAGCAGAATCAACGACTTCATTGTTGCTAAAGCTCAAGAATATCACGCGTTTTGAATTCTTTGCAGCTTTAGTGGTTGAGATTTCTATCACAATTAATCGGAAATTCTCTCAGTATCTACCAAAATATCTACAGCTGAATGAATTTCGTGAATGCAGCTTCAGTGGTTGAGAGAACGATCTAATAGCCGAAAAATACAGACTAATATGTACTCATCTATACAAGAAAGCGACATCGCCATATTGCGCTCTGCAAAATGAGTTTGTGAAGAACACAAAAACTGCTTAAACGTTCAATGTGAGTTCGCCCAAGGTTTTTAGTTTCGCGTTCCAAAAGCGCATTCGAGAATTCATACTTATATGTCGCGATGGCGTTTTTGAGAATCTCGAAGATTTCATCTATAATCTGCATAACGTTTAAGCGGCATAAAGTTTTCTTGCCACTTTTGCTTGTGCAGATTAATTCCCATGATATAGATCGAGAGCAAATAAAAAATGTCTAGCTATTCACTGAACTATCATATTCACTGACAACAGCGATCAATCAAAAAGCCTAGAAAAGAAATCAACTGGCATGGCTCGAATTTCAGATGATGTTTGCAAGTTGCAGCTGGATTTAATTTGGCTAAACATGGCACCTGCATCACAACGTATGCGAAGCACTAGGCTGCCATGGGAACTGCTCAATGATGTCTAGCCGTAGAGAAGCACACCTATATTCGCTCTTTAATAAAGTTGCCTTCATTGCTCCATCTGCACCTAGAAATCTAAAAAACATTTATGCGAATAGAGAACATGCCTACTGTTCTTATAGAAGGTAAAGCGGTTATAACTGCAGTGAAGTTGTAACTAAACGAAGTTGAATATTTGTTCTTGAGAAAATTCTAAAAATCTTTTAAACTGAAGTAATGGAAGAATTAATGAGTCTCATTCTTATTCTTAATATTTATAATTTTGCCCTCGATGAGCGTATCGACTATAGAGATTGACGGTTAGGCACATTATAATGCATTTTCGTAATCCCTAAGTGAATTGAAATACAAAAAGTGAATATTAGCGAAAGCTCGTCAACGAAACTGATAACGTGTGCGCATTATTGTGGAAATTTTCCGCACTTCTAGCGGAAAGCAATACTGCGTTTTGTTAATAAAATCTACATGATTGCCGGCTTTGCACATTAGGAATTGCGTGCTCTGCTCGTCCACGTCAACTTTAGGACTCCACTCCTTTTTTTGCAACCAAATATTATAGAACTACTTATAAAACCTACAGTATCCATTCAGATGTGATAATGACTTATAACAACAAAAATAATGCAGTTAAATACTAGAACACGCAAAGATAAACGCCACTTAACTGTTCTGTGCCATGCAGTCATTTGAAAATGCAACAGCAACATTCGTTGACAGCTGATTCCATCTCAATAGTAAAAGAAAATTTGTGTATGCTCACACTTTGATGGAACAGAGAAATAATGCAAAAACATTTTACTGACGGTATTGAAATGTGCGCCTCGATTTGATTTCCTTTCAAAAAACTTCACTGCTGAAGTCAACGATAATAAGAGTGTTTGGAGTGCTAAAAACATGAACGCAGGAACTGAACGCTGGAGCATTTTTTGTAAGTTGAAACTGCCAGATGAGCAGGTGGGAACACATAGATACAAAGGTGCATAGAAACACAGCAGCGATCAATTTGAATGAAGTATTAATGCCTCATTGTATATCTTTTATTATTTCCTGTGAATTTACCGCACTAACTGAAAGACCGCACAATGCGCCAGCCTATTTAGTATTTTGCTCCATTTGCTGTAGTGACAGAACCGGTTACTCTGGTGGACTGCAAGAAGCAACTTGACAATGGATACTTTGAAAATTAGTTGGTTTTTGATGGAATTGGGTAGATATTCTTGAGTTGCGAATAAACAACCATATAAAATTTCTGAATAGACACTTCAGTTTCCAGTCAACTGAATTGATAGGAAATGAAACGAAAAAAATGACCAGGCTTGCGTTTTTTTTTGTTTGGTACCGCCAGTATTTAGGCATAGGTGTCGCGAGAAATGATCGATTATCATAACACATTCACTACTCAAATAGAGCGCTCATTCAAATCGACCAGATTTTGAGACGGGGAAAGAGGGATACAACTATCTATTTGAAGATACAATTTTCTCACCCAGAATGCTAGGCTTTGGCAACATCATCCATATTGTTGGTACTGCATTAAAGATATGGCAGTTGAGATGAGAAGTTATATTATTGAACTTCCGGAAAATTTCAAGGATTCTCTTTTGAATAGGAAACTATTTAATCTGTCAAGTCCTAAATGACCTTAGAAATGCAGTGCTTATCCACATTAAGTGCTATATCTGTTCAGTTTCATGTCTTCACATTTTCTTAATATTTATTCAGCAAAGCGTTTCTCGTGATCATAAGCGCAGACGATAGCCGGAAAAGGTAGAGCGCATACATTGCAATTGCGAAGAACATAATCAGCATCCGCTAACACGTTCTTTGATGAAATAATAAAAGAAACTCAGATATTTTGAGCGCAGGTGCTAGTTCACTGAGGTGAGGCATTCATCAGACAGGTCAACTTGGACAAGAAAAGCTCCAGTGAGCGAGTTCTTATGTCATAAATACAAAAAAATTGACAAAAGATTTCACCTTCAAAAATGCATGAATTAATCGCTGATATTCAAATACATATAGGCACCGAAAGTAGTATTTTTGTCGTATAAACTCATAATATAGATTTATTTCTGTCTCATAATATATTTTACTTCCGTCGTATAAACATAACTTAGATACGTAAAATGATAGATTTATTTCTTTTGTTAATTTAAAACTAAACGCAATTTTTGGATTGTTTCTTTTATTATTCCTCCTTATTCATTACTAAATTTAGGCAATATAAACGAACATATGACTCTTTTATAAAGAACTGATACTTGCGATCGCAATTCCTTCAGTGGAAATGACAGTAGATTTATTTTGTTAAGAAATCTGAATTTTCATTGAGAAGCCACATAATCTCTCTCTATATGTACCATATTCGTAATGTTTATTTGATATGGAAATATTATGTAGAACTCGTAAAGGTGGCATCATTTTTTCTTTAAATAAAATTTTAACTGCCTCGACGTATAGCATAATTTCTGCTTGACTATCGGTGATTCATCACGCTGAATGATTCTTTAATTACTCCTTAATATCAAGCCCTGGTCTTAATTCTGAAGTTTTCACAGGTTGAAATGCTCGAAGATATATTTGTGCTCATGAAATTTATTAGAAAATCATGAGAGATGTCTTAGGAAGCGCCATTCCTTTCGGCTGCAGGAGTCGGATAAATTGGTCCTCGATGTGGAAGTGATCACGAGAAGTGAAAGCTTAATTTTTTATATTTGAGCAATAGTTCAAGGATGAAAATACTTGTGCAAAATTGCTTATTCATGTTAAACACGTTTGAGTGACTCGATGAAAGATTCCGCACTGCTCACTGTGGGTTTATTTTTCACGTTTCCAGTAGGACAGAAGGAGAGAGTTTTACAATGTACTCATATCTAATATGAACAGAACATTTAAGGTATGGAGTAAGACGACGTGACAATCTACCTTCAGTGCTAAAGATGTCCGAGACAATAAGTTTTTTTTGTAGTTATAAGAAGGAGTGTGACAATGCATAACTCCTTACGGTTCCAGATTGCTTCTACGATAACCAGTTTAAAAAAATCTAATGTACCCTTGCAAGTCCTCTGCTACACAAGTTCACACACACACACACACACACACACACACACACACACACACACACACACACACACACACACACACACACACACACACACACACACACACACACACACACACACACACACACACACACACACACACACACACACACACACACACACACACACACACACACACACACACACACACACACACACACACACACACACACACGGACATTTATATTGATGGACGTTGGGGAAAAACTGAGAACTTCTTTCAGTCGGAGAATTAAGACACGCCTAGAGCAATTATACTCATCAATAATCAATTTTGCACACAATGACCATTGCAAATGGCGATTATTGACTTTTGTTTTCTGGCGCAGCTTGAATGCCAAGGGCGGAAGCAGCTGGTAAAGCTGCTGATTAGAGAGTAGCGTCCTAGCTATTAAAGTGGTCTTGTAAAGGCATGTCTGATTGGGTCACATGAATAGAGATGGCGAGAATTTAAACTTCATTATGCGATCAACACAAACATCGCCTAGCTTTTGCGCATTGCTTTCAATCACATCTAATCGGCGCTGTACAATCAACTACAGGTTGCCGAATATGGCAAACATATTATCATTGAGAGCCTAGATGGGAATTAAGTATAAGATAAGAGAGAAATATAAACAAAGGAAAGGTACACTCAAATCTTCACGATTAGAGATCATCAGATGTGAGAAAAAATGCTGAAATGATGAGAAGGTTTTTATAATGAGTTAATAGAGAGAACAACGAAATGCTATCCTGAGAACTAAGGATATCAATTTCACCTGTGGCAAAATTTTCATCGTCGATTAACCTAGATGCATATTTCAAATCAACTAGTTATCACTTAATAAAAAAAATCAGCAAAAATTTTCATTCGCTAAGTTCAGAAAGTTGAAGTAACTGACTATTATTTATTCGCAAACGCGCTTCGTAAGAAACGAAATAATCAGTAAACACAATTTTAGCGCAAATGCTTTTGGTATCGCTCAACAAATAAATGCAATAAACGTATAATGCAATAAATTTTGATGTCATATAATATACAATCGGTGAAATTAGTTATACTTTTCAAGGCTTTCTACTAGTTGTTAACTTGAGCTAGTGAGTACGTAGTAAGATAGCTAGAGTGAAATTGCTGACAAAAGCGTACGTAAGAGGAAACCTTTTTCTAGAAAAAAAATTGAATGACATTGCATAAATGGAAGTGGCATTTTTGAATGAATACGAGGTGTGATAAATCTTTGCAAAACAATAGTAAGGAATTTTTAAAGAAAAAAGGCTATGCAAACAGCTTAAAAGCATATAAACTCAGGAAGAATTGTGCGAACGACAAAGAAATATTTTCGCTGCAACTGATTAAATTTTACACTTGAAACAAATCTATCGAGAACGTTTCCTTTTAGCTGTACGAAAGCTCTGCAGTATGTTTAGGATATACGGCTGTCAATGGTCAATAAAACTACCGCTGATTAGAAATAAATATTTGACAAAAAAATTGCGTTCTCTTCATGAATTATGCAAACGCCTTGTGCGCAAATGGCTTGCTCTCCGATCAGCAAAAAATTCTTAAGCTTTAACCAGTGCTGGGAGAGGCCATTTTTGGCTTAAAGTCCTTTTGACGAACAAAAAAAATTGAGCCACATTCCCTTCATGCATTAGCAAGAGAAAAGTAATTCGGCCACGCATTATGCTCGTGTGTTCATCGATTCACTCGAAGATTATACCTTTAGAACTTTGAATGATCAAAGCTATAATAGTCAGCATAGCTTTCCTATCTACAGCACTATCTATCCGGTGCACACTAGTTGTGAAATCATGTGAGAATAGTGCCTTTAAAAAAAAGTTTCTAGAAGCTCATTTGAAATCGCTACAGAATTTCTAGACAAGTAGGTTATTTTTAAAAATTCGTTTACTTTGAGCCGCTAGAATTGATCACTTCCATCGTTGATAGTGCAAAATAAATAGTTGCATGAATGCATTGATAAAACATGATAATCTTTCTTTACAAGAACTAGCCTTAAGCTATAACTTTAACCCACATTGAAGCGCCACCAATGCTAACGATAATTCATGAAGCGTTTTACTACTACAGACTTTTTATTTACTTTGATACTTCGTTAATTGGCTTACTGCTGTGCAATATTTCCCAACAAGAGATGAATAGGGTGTAAAAATTATCATATAATGGAGGCCGGACTCTAAAAAAGGAAAATGAATGGCGATTTGAGCAAACAAGCATGCAACTATTCGTACAATTCTGAGCCCCATTTGAAAGTTCGTTAGCATAGTTTGCAATTGGCGCAATGCGTGGCTGAAGCACACTGCTCATATGCTCTAAAAATTCGCGCAATTTTCTTAACTTATTGCGATGGGCGGATGGAATTCGTTGTTACACTTTTACTTTTTTGTGGGGTCTACATGTTGTATCTTTTTCAGCATCCTTCAAGGATTGAAGGATTGGCAACATGCCGATTGGGTGCATAACCAGTCCTCCTGCGCAGAACCTTTTGAAACAAATGAAAAATTCACGGTGGACAATGGAGAGATGTTAATTTCAAGATAAGAAAGATATTAGTATCAAACATATTGCATTGCAAGAACGAATATTCTTCTCTTGAAATAGGGTTATGCAAAGAAAAAATTAGTTCATAGATTCATCTTTTATACTTCCCTGAGCCGAGAAAGCCGACGAACCAACGAAATACGTGAAGCTAGAACGAGGTACACATTGATAAATTCATACGCGCATGTTTGAAAACACCAGTGGATATAGAAGAGAGCTTGCTTAGTTTCAGTGAAAAGTCACACTCAAGAACGATTTAATTTGCTCTTCCCGAGTGACAAGCAACTCCATCTTCAGGGCACCACGGTCAAAAAGCCTCAGCCCAAATTGAAATAAATCAAAACTTATTCGAAACAAGAAACCGTTGAGACTAATTTCGTAGTGGGGAATAAAATGCTGGCGGTAATGTAAAATTAAAAGCATCACTAGCGGCGGAGTATGTGGTTGAGGAGTTTTTGAGTGAGTGAAAATTTTTTTGCCACAAGTATTTAAATAGCAACGGTTAACTTGGGAATCCAATCGGAAGTATTCGATTATCTTCTTCTTGGCGTTGTAATTGGTAGGCAAATTGAATGTAAATCCTTCTTTTTGAATAAAATTGCCTCAGTGGTGCAGGCAGTGCCTAAAACCAGAACACACACTTAACGCAGATTCTGCAGACTGGATGAAGAGTTGGAATCAGAGTCGTCTTCCGTTGGTTGAGCGGCTGCAGGCAGGAAGAGGGAGCAGATGTGCGCTTGTGCATCTTTGCTTATATGCGAACGTTCCCCCGAGGTTTAGCGACGATTCAAGACCCATTCATCAAAACACTGCCCTCGAATACGCTTCTGCTTCTCTCCTTGCCATTCCGCTCCTCCCCTTATTCGGTATAAAACTGCGATGCACAAAACCCCCTGGAGCAAACTTTTGCCTATTGTTATATGTCAGGGACCATAACGCTCGCGACATCGAAGCATGCGTAGCATGCGATCGTCATTAAGAGTGAAAGCAGTTTTTTATGCATTCCAAGTATATACGTTTGTCACATGTAGCTAAAACACTGCAAGCAATATTCTTAGCCAACGCGATTTTTTATTTCAGTCAAATTACGAACTTGCCTACGCTGTCCTATAAACTGTCTGTTCGAAATTAATTGTTGCCAGGAAAATATAGGAACAAGAATTTAGTGCATATTATGCAAAATGATGCGCTAACTAAATATATTTCACTTAAATAAGGCCGAATCAACTTCAAGTTGAACCAACTTCCAAGATGATTCATCCTTATAAGAGTTATGCGCAATTACAGTTACCAAGAAATTTGCATGTATGTTGCATTTGCGAGTACTAAGCAGCTGCATTGGTCGTCAACAAGTTTCGAGAATCCGGGAATAATACCCTCATCTACTGCTCGACGAGATATTTCGTGCAGAAGTCCCGAAACATAACCCTCATATTGGTGTAAAATATACACAAGCTCCTAGGCAAATTGAGTTGTCTAGATTTACTTCAAGAAGTAATAGCAGCGCTTGAAAGAATCTACAGCAATTACAAAATGTTATACGCTACGACCACTGAATGCAGTGTTTCTAAGCTCAGCGATTTCAGGTTCGTGGAAAAGAGGCGGACGTATGCATACAAGCCAGTCTATAGTTTATAACAAATCGCTTTTCTCTACAACGTAAATGGCCCCTTTGCATGGCTTAACGACGACGTTGTGCTAGCCAAAACTATGCACAATATTTGCCAGACAATCGCTTTGAAAGCGCGCGATCATATAATTTTAACAAGAGCAACGCGGTGCGTGAGATGGTGTTTTTGTTAAATTATGCGATTTTCAAGTGATAGATGAGCTAGATCATAGAAATGATGAAATTTTTATGACTTCTTGGCAAGTTGTACCCATTGCATTCAATTTTTGGTTTATTTCCTGATCCAGAAAAGATGCCGCAGTATAATGATGTTGTTGATAACTTATAAAGAACTAAGGGCCTTGAAGAGTCCCACCTTTTGAACCCTCGACGTGCAAAGAGCTTGGAATGAATTGACTTTCTGTACAGTTATGAAGGTTTTATGAAGTGGAATCAAAACGGCAGCTCGTCGCAAACAACAACACTTCAGTGCTCATGCTTCGAGCTGAATTAACATGAAGTTTGCTCAGGTAGACAGGACGTGCAACTTAAAAGTGGGCCAATGAAACCTTCACCGAGGGACAAGGCATCGGGATTTGTGGCGTTCATACCAAACATCTACCTCCATGAGAAGTACACATTTGGCACGAAGTCTCGAACTCGACCATAACTTGATTAGCATTGTGCAAGTGGGAACAGAATTCTGCTCCCAAAATTAACGCACTGAAATTTGCATCGACGGATGGAAAATGCCGGCCGCGTTCACTTCCACAGTGGTCCAATCTAACAGTGATATTAACCATGACGAGATTAACTAACCACAGAAGGTATATGCAGACGTAGCCGAGATGTTTTGTTGAGATTTCCGTCAAATATTTACTTTGATCTTTAAACATTTGCCGAAAGTTTGCAAAAATAGTATCTAAAATGTGACTAATAATCTTGACACCGTTTGCATACGTTCACTTGCAGCTGAAGAAACCTAAACGGAGTGAAAAAACAAGTTTAGTAACTGCAGGGTGTCAGCATTCTCGGATTTCTATAAGTCAGTGCTCAATTACTGAACATGACAATAATGACAGCAAAAACCGCGATTCCAACCGCTTCAGAAATTCCAACACGTCAGCCTTTTAGGTCATCAAGATCAGCAATGGTCAGAAACTTTTTTTAACAAGAAAACACCAACCATTATTGTAATTTCTTCGGTAAAACCGACTCACTAGGTTTTTATAAATTTAGAATTTCCAAGCCCAGCAAAATTTCAATCTTCAAAGCGTCTGTAATTTTAGGATGATTTGAATAGAGGATGGGTTGATCCTTTGAAGCGGTAGTTTTCTTGAATTCCAAAATATTGAGAAAGGTTTAAAGCGCCTTTACGAAACACTGAAAGGTTAAAAATTCAATGCTTTGTCAATTTCGAAATGAAATCTCCTGCTAAGTGACATGAATTGAGTGCGAATGACAACTACGATGAGCCCATTGAAAGATAAAGACACATTGGCCTCCTTTGATTTGTATAACATAGCGTTGTGTTGTACAAATCAAAGAAATGGTTGAGATTGTGCAAGCAGAACGTTTTGCTTCGGTGGGGCGTCTAATCGCAGACTGCATTGTGAGCATTTTCGAGAACCTGCCATCTTTTCCTCTTTATATTGCAAGCTTTTTTTAAAAATTATCAGTGCATTTTTAGTAGCCACTTATATTTCTTTCTGGAATTCTTGCATTGTAAAGCGCGCGCAGGTCTACTGGATATTTTCAAGAGAGATCCGAATTCCAATTCCAAGTTTCACAGAAACATTCATCGGGTGGCTAATATCACTGGAACAGTAACTGTTTTTCAGCGAGGAATTTATACAATCAATCATTCTACCATTTCACTCGCTCTTTTACAACAATATGTTAGCGTAGATCCAAATCCGCCTACAATACGTTCAACAGATATTCACATCAACTAATCAAACTTATTGGCACTAACATCAGTATTGACGGATAACATCTCGGAGTTTGAGAGTATTCAGAAAGGTTCCCCTCTAATCACTTAAAAAGGATTCGCTGATATTCTCACATTTAAAATGCTTCTATTCTCAACTCTTCTCGATGAAAAAAATTTTTGAGATAAAGGAAATCAGGCAAAATTTCAACAATAACACTAATACTTCATTGCAATTCCCAACGGCTCAATTCGGCGCTCATTGTTTCAACTCATCGATGGCAGCGCTCATATTTTCTCGTCATATGAAATGCAATATTCTTGCGCTTACATCACCACATTTCGCTAATTCAATATATTCATCCCACAGAACCATCGTATTTGTTATAAATCGAGCAAATGAAATTATGCTCGAAAAAAAGAGCACAAGGTTGTGTTATACAAAGCACTGGTTTTCTTCCTAACGACGACGCGTGCCGATTTTCCCATTTCTACTCGGTTCTGATGGAACACCTCGAAAGCCGCAATCGACGTTTCACAACGCTGAGATTTGAGCTTGAATGCTGTCTATTGCCATTATATTATCTCAAGTAAGCTAAAACATCTTTTGCGAGAAACTAACGCCCGTGTGCAGTTTTGCTTCTCACTTTATTATACGATGGATCTGCTAACTGACGAGGCAGGTATACGCTATAGCTGTCTCAGTGCATGTTCACACTTTCATATGAACATATGAGGTACAGTAAACAAAACAATGTTTTTTGCTTTCAAGGTGACCACAAGAGGTTCCTTTTCCTCTTGAAGGATTGAATCAATTTGGCTGGAACGTGGACCACTGCCACGTCAGCAATCACGACTAGGCGCATCTCAAAGAGGACCTAAATGCCGACGTTTTTGATTGATAAAAACTGGCGCTTTTAAAACAAGAAGTTTAGGATTATATATATATATATATATATATATATATATATATATATATATATATATATATATATATATATATATATATATATATATATATATATATATATATATATATATATATATATATATATATATATATATATATATATATATATATATATATATATATATATATATATATATATATATATAAACGAAGAATGATGCTAATGGACGTAAAAACGCTCAATATAACAGACCTCGCTAATGACAGATCGGCGTTTCCGAGTTCCAAATGAGTACAGCTCGGTGAATATAAGTAGACCTTAATCACCCACTTTCAAACGAGCTATCAATTGAACGAGCTATCAATTGAACGCGCTGACAGCTCATATGTGGACCGGATTCCGCCACGCCTTGTTGAAGTTGCGCATTAGCTGCAGTTAAGTTCAGTTTACGACTGGCATGCTATTTTCATATTTGGGCAGACATGACAATTTTTTTTCCAGGATTTTAGTTAGCGGACACAAAGTGCGTGCACGAACATGTACTTGCATAAGCGCTTGCCCAGGAATGTCGCCGAAGACGTAAAAATAAATCGAAAGTTTCTTCAGCCAATAGAGAATCGATCTTGAAAGCATTTTCTCTTCTCACTTCTTCAATATATGCATGGATATTCGTAACATTAGCAGAATACCTCTTAGAGGTTATTACTCCTGAAGTAGTTACTGATGTGAGAAAGTTCTGTGATGGAGGATGTAAAGTCATGTTTTTTTTGCCTGTGAGTCAGTTAGAATCAAGCTGAATATGCTTCAGGAGTCCGCTAAAAGCTAGATACATTTACCTAAAACTTGACTCGCTGCTTGATTCTGCTCTAGATTTACACATTTGCAAAAAGATGTTCTTCAAGAATCAATCGGAGAGACACGTATACATTTGTATATATTTATCTCGCATTTGGGTGGCGCTTTTAACGCGAATGTAATTGAATTCTGTGAAGGAGAGTTAAAATGGCTTAGAGATAATGGGAGAAATGAATTCACTTTCAAGCGACGGGAATCGCTTCATTTGATGGTTCTGTAAGACAATCCATATGAACAGTAGGCGATGAGAGCATTATGAGATTATCACGGCCATTGATTGCATTGTTTTATCTGTTATTCTTTTCTACGTACAGTTTAACCTATTCTTTTTTCGATTACAACTCACCGCTATGCAACTTAAGAAAATATCGTTCGTTCAGATTTCGACGAGAAGATTGATGGCCTTCTATAAACTGTTGCAGCGGGAGCTTGAGACGTGTTTTAATGGAAATGCCCATGTCTCCTAACCGCTCATTCAATAGAGCCGAAAGAAGAATACGAAAATATCAGTAGCTGTCCTACAGAAGCTCTACTACCGTAGACACTAGTTTTGCGTTGATCTAAGATGGCATACATTCTTGGTAAAGCAACAAAATAGTTACTCTGAAGCAACCTTATTTTGTCACTTTTACATCCTTTTCTGTTACTGCACCGAATAAAAAGTCATCGCATAATACTGTAAAATACAAAGACTCGAGCCAATCGAGCGAAAGCGATTCCACATTCAGAGTCAGCAGCATCACAAACTCATTGGAAAATCAGTCGGATAAAGTGAAGATGAAATAAGAGTTGACCTATGTTATCACTTACAGGCTTCTTAGCAGCTACGTTCCAATACGCTCTAATGTACTTGACACTGGCTACATTATTGAGAAAGTCCAATTTGTTACCATAAAGGTGCATCCTCCCATAAACATGATAATGACTACACAGGTATGCTTTCATAAAACTGCCTATATATATAACAATTTCTGGAGCACTCAGATGGACGAGACTCCAGGTGGATAGCATGGATAAAAAAATGACACTCCATGAGAGCGGGGTATTCGATCGGAAACGACCATTCGGTTCGTGAAACAGCTTCATACTACTCGAAATTCGTGCATTCAGTTCTCATTTAAAGAATCAGCACGCGCCATGTCACACATCTGACTGTCACCAAAATACAATGCAGTAATTTATTAGAGAATTTTTACGCGTCTCCAAGCGGCCGTGGAAAGCAGAAAACGTCGCGTTAGAAAGTGCTTCCCTTGCGTAGTTACGCCTGACTAATGCTATAGCTTGTAGAAAACTAATGATTTTTAAGCGTTCAAAGTCATATCCGTCCCCCCCCCCCCCCCCAGGTTAAGATATTTATCTTCAAACACTGATTAGTCTCTAAATATATATAATGTATAATTTAATATATAACGTTGGATTTCGTCTTTATAGGAAACTGCGCTGTTGGAAGATGCGGGTGCAAAAAATCTACAGTAGTGCCCCAAGAAATGAAGGCACCAGCGGATTAACCGTTACAGATTTGGCAAACTTGAAATCGCTATGTCACCTTCCTCCGCTGCGTCACTCCTCTTCTCCTCCTCACCTCTGTTCTTGAATTCTTTTTTTCTTGCGGAAAAAGGGGAGGATCGGAGTGAAGAGGGGAGTGACTGCTACAAACTTCACCCAGCTCGATTCATCCACTCCCTTGCTCTTCTTTTTTCTTTAGCTCTCCTAGAAGGCCAGAATTTCTCTCCAGCTTTGCCGGAATAAACCACCCTATTTACATTGCGGAATCGGCCAGCGCCAACAATAAGAGCCAATGATTTGTCTAGGCATCCAACAACAACAGCTGTAATGTCTGAGCAGCTCCCCTTACACATCATCCTCTTTTTTCACATAGAACGGAAATAGGTATTTACCGATACTGTTTTGCTGAGATTCTAAAAACTCGGCATGCCACAGAGCATTATCTATCAATTGGTTGCAACCAACGATGTGAGTCGAATGACGTCCCCTTGTTCTCTTCAGCTCAATTTTGGAACAGTTATTGAAAATATGCAAATTGAGCATGAAGCTGAATACTATGTTAGAGTGTGCAAAGGCATTTTCAGGTCTCCGGCTGTCGTGTCCAGGTTCATCCACATCGGCTTGCAGACGAACAATTTGAGAGATCGATAAGATGTTCTTTCTCCTATAGGGTAATTTTCCCGAATAAAAAATACTTGTTTTCTGAGAAGAATCCTCCAGACTGATGTTTTCTTTCACTCCAGAGAATTTCTGGCCGAAATGCTTTTGCACTGTGAAGAAAAGCTGTCTTCAAGATCGTTTTTTATATAAATTGATGAAAATCTGGAATGATCTGAATGTTCTGGAGAAAAAAAAATTAAAAATTAGCAAATCCAGAGGGTTCCGTTTCCCATCCCCCCCCCCCCCCATCAAGTCGACTAAGCAGCTTCTAAATTTCCCAAAACCTACAGAATCAAAAGGGAGGTTCAGTACAATACTGGTTGAACATGAAAATCTCGCGCAGCTGTGCCGCAGCCCATATGCCTCGTGCTGAATCATTGCAACGCCCGCACAGCCTCTCCTGTTAGCAAGTAGGTTTCGAAATCCCATAGAAATGTCTGAAGGTGCTAGCCATTGCAGTCTCATGAAGATGTCACCTCGTATGTCTTTTTTGAAACCGTTCGGTCAAGTCTCGCCTGAACTTCAAAAAGCATGAGGGAATGCTAATCACTTGATCCAAACTTGAATGAACTCCAAAATGGCGCGCAGAAAACGACTTCCCATAACAGTGCAATGACTTCCAAGCCGGATGCGACCTTAAGAAATTTTTTCAAGTCTGAAGGAGCATCTGAGATGACATTTCATCTGAGATGACATTTCAACGGAACTGCAATGGCTCGTGTGGTATTGCCTAGCGTCTCTATATGAGCCACTCGATATGAACGAACGTGAATCTCAAAGCAGCAAAAAGAATTTATCCTGGAAGGATTCCTAGCTTCCGATATAGAGAATTATGTTCTAAAACCAGCTGAAGTATGATGGCCCCCAGAAAATGGCAGGAGCTGTATGAAAGAGCAAAATTTGAGACTCGTTCGAGCTATAAGGTAATATTTACGGAGGAACTCTCTAACCACATTATATCCAACAGAGCCAAGCTAAACTGAATGGAACGGGAAGGAGTCCAGAAGAGATTGAAAGTGCATCGTCAGAATGGACCTCCACAACAAAGGCGTAGCAATGTTTTCAAAAACTCCATAGATATATGTGACCGCGTTGTCAACGATGCAGTATTGTCAACATTGTGTAGAAGGCGCATAACGGTTAATGGCAATTCAAGTGCTAGCATTCGAAAGGTGAGTGTTAAAGGAATCGTCTATTGTCGTAACTAGCATCGCCTCCAGCCTCCTTCTCTCACCAAAAATTCTCTTGAGTCCATGAAAATCGCTCAAAGCTCCAAAATCAGGGGACCACGAAGTTCAGAGCTAAAAATTCTTGCACTAGTTTTGGTCTTCGAGAGAACTTCCATCCATGAATTTTGGGACCCTCGAACTTTTAAGTTCCTCAGAGACTACAGTGGTTCTTTCGAGCTCGGATTTCTTAGAACTTGAGGGCTTCTAAATTTCACTGATCTTCGAAAGTCGTTTGAGATTCAGAAAAATGCTCAGGATCCGAGACCCGCTTGATGATGGTGAAATTTGAGACATCTGAAGTGTGTGGTACTAAGTTTCCAGGATCACAAAGTTCGGATGACCAAATTTGAACACTCGCGGCAATGGAGAGGTCACTCGGCGGAGCTAGCGAAGAAAATGAAGACGACGCACTTCTCTCAAAAGATAGATAAGTGAAATGAGGGGGACGGAACATTGTTATGAATGTACATATATTTGCTTGCATGCGTAAAGTTAAAAAAACGGAAAGGCATCTGCCCTTACAGTCCCGCCTATTAGACCAACCAACTTCATTAACTGTCAACGTATGACTAAGCGCACTCCATGCGCATCCAAATTTCGTCGGAAGCGACCGCTTACACCACCCTCTCTGTATGGATTAAGTTTTCCAATCCGATCACCGTAGAATCTGACCTAATGCATGCGTGAAACACCGTGAGATTGTTTCAACTTCTTCCAGCCTCTTTTATCAAGAGAGTTCAATTACAATCTCATGGGCTGAATAAAGAATTCATACCAAAAATGTTCCGGTAAAATTTCTGTACAGAAGACTTTAGAATATGCCAACTTGGACATATTCAAAAGATCATTCTTTTCTGAGGAATGTTGAGTTTTGATTAAAATTAAGTAGATAGGAGATATTCCGATGACGAATCAGTCGAAGATATTGCTGACCTAAACAGCCTTTTTTTATCCGAAAATTTCCTGGAATGCCGAGGCTCTTTTGTAAATTAATGAAAGCCATCACCTAAATGATCTCGCAATTAGAAGTCAAGATCAAGTGCATTTTGCAAAGAGTTAACCTCTAGCCTCAATTGGAGAGAGCCTCTACCTTCAAAAATTTGTCACAAAACACGTCGAAAAAGTGAAATTGATATATGAGTGAGATGATTTTCAAAAATATGCAAAAAACGTAACAAAAGTTGTTGAATAATACATATAATGAAGAGTTCCTGGGCCCTTTTATAGTATGCTCAGTTTCGATGGCGGCCATTTCTCAAGAGAATCCTTTTATGGCAATTCCGATTCTTGCTTTCCAAAATTTTTTAGAAGCAAAGTAGCTGGCATACGCATTTTCATTGGAATAAAAAAAAGTTTTCAGTTGCGTCCAAAATTTCGGAGGAATATTCATCCAACGTCTTGAAATTTCTAAAATCCAACGCTCTTTTAAAAAATTTGTGACCTCTTTTTTATAGGTGAGCGAATAGAGACCTAATAGAGACGAAGACTTTCAAAAAACAAAAAAAGTTCGTGAGAACCCCGTACCTTTTCGCATTAATGGGTTCCATGCACAATATTGCTAGCCTGAGCTCCAAATTGTGAGACAATGATTAAAATGCGATTATTTAAATTCATTCAGAAAAAAAGCGATTTTTTAAAGTATTTTAGGAAAGATTACCATAAAAAGTTGTTCGAATAAGTGACGACTGCAGTTGTTAAATCAAGGAAATATTCCTTATCTGCTCAATTGTTATATATTTTAAAAAAACTTTTGACCGCAACTCGAATGAGGCCGTCACGTCATTTTATATCTTATGCGCTAGAAGGCATTAAGAAAAAAGGCTCGAATTCTGTCATAATTTATCACTTTGTGTTAAAACTCCATTTTCCATTCACGATGATCGCGTCCCTTTGTATAGGTCATAGCGAAGTTGAAACTATGGCACGATGTATGCCATAATTAATTCATTCGAAATCTTGCACTAGTTGCTGTATTTAAAAATATAAAAATTCGCCACTGATATGGCATATGACATCACAAGAATTGCGAAAAAAAATCTTCAAATTTCTCAACGATCACCCTCCATTGTTGAGGTGTTGATAAGGCGGGAACAAATTGAAGATTGGTGATGAAAAAGAGTTTGGAATAGCACGACAAGGCACGACATACAACCAACACGCAATGCAGCAGGCAATGCATCCGCGCCTTGTCGCAAATTGCTTCTTTGCACACTTCGAAGTGCCTAATTCGGTGGTATGCGAGCAACCCTTTCATGTCATATGCTCATTCACGGCACCGGTCGCCGCGAGCTTAGCATTATGTGCCCTATCCAATCCTTTCCTTGTCTGTCTTGCTTTCATTCTTCCTGAAGTCTATCTACTTTCCTTCGGTTCGGCCTCACGCAGAGGTTCATGCTGAAGTGCATAAAAAGAACCACAGCTCATGCCTTTTTCAGGACTCAACTAACTGATTTATCGCAGTTAATTCCAGACGCTTGTTTTGATCGCACGAAGACGTGTTAGTGATATGAAGATTATTTCTTTCTTTCAAAATTGGCTCTTTCTTCCAAGGCAATTGAAATTTATCTTTCGATCAGTCCACGGAATATATGGCGGCATATTCGAAAGGCTGACATGAATTAGCATGCATCAATCTTAAACCAGCACGTCCTACCCGAATCGACTGACTGACTACACATAACCATTCTCACAACTATGTGCAAATTATTATTCTATTTCGCAGTGTGCAATTCCATGCAGGACAAAACTGTCCTACTGATTAGCATGTACGTTCCATAAGAGAGGTGATCAGAAGAAATGAAAGTGGAGATTATAGAAGAAACATCCTGTTGCATATCATACATTATACTCGTCAAGAATTCATCGTCGATATTTGTTACTTAAGAATGGAACGATAGGACAGAGGGCAACAAATATGAGCATAGACATAGCGCCACCTCAACGTATTTTTTGGAAACTTGGTCAAGGTACACAAAGATAGAAGATAACTCAAAGGATTTTTGAACAGCGAATGATTGTACGCACAACTCGTATTTTTGTTTTTTTGAATTTTTGCAAGAGCGAATTGCAGCTAATTCACATCGCTACGCGTAGACGTGTGTACGTTTCTCTGCAGCCGTCTGCCTGTTGGGGACCCTCAATTCACTCACTAAAATAGCTATTGCAACCTAGTTTCCTGTACTATGTACTTTGTGACGAGCTATTGAATAGGATATCGAATTTGCATGTTCAAGTTTTCTAACAAATCGGATGCTCGCCAAAAAATAACAAATTTTTGGTGCATTTGCTGGAAGTGTAGTATTATCACCACAGTAAACGATAGAGCTAATAATTTGGCCATCGATTTTTAGCTCTAAGCAATTGTTCGAAGGCATCTGAAGAGCCTGAGGACTATTGGTTCGAGCGGATAATCATTTAAACAGCAGCATATTTTAACTGAAACTCTTTCGTGATGCTTGTGGCAGCAAAAAACTTTAAAATTTTCTGTCTAATTTGTTAAGTAATATATTTTCTCTTCGCTTAAACTCTGGAAGTGCTGTGATTTTTCTCGATCTTGAAGGATCGATTCCGACCAATTAAAAAACAACTTCTTCAAGCAGTTAGGAATACGAATCGAGTGCATTTGCAGCACATGAAAAAGATATATGCCTTAATATCAGGTGCGATTATTTGACGACGAAAACGCTCGAAAACGAACTTTTTCGGGTATCAACAGTGAAGCCTTTTGCGGAAAAGACCTCCTGAAATTGCGGAGATTCCATTCCTCTCACAAAATTTACAGGAAATCAAAGAAGATAAGCAGCGTGGAAGTAAAATATGTTAGAAGGTATCGCATGGCATGCGGAAACATGGTTTGGATCAAAGCGGTATTAGCTAATTGCGTAAGTTCATAGAGGCAATGAAACCTTACCTTGTAATGCATTCGCTTTCATATCCAGTTGACTGCACAACGTTTACCTCTTATTAGCCTTAATGCGCTATTGCAAGTCTTTGTCGAAAGCATGTTATGACGATGTATATGCGCAATTATTTGTACTTGAATGTAGGTGCGTGCGCGTTCCTCCATCTAGCACTTTCAGCTCTGCAAACATCGCAGGTGTGACAGTGAAATAAAGCGGATTTAGTTCGTTTAGCCCAGTTTCACAGGGAATAACTATCATTTGGAAAAACAAATCCTGCGCCACCCTCTGAAAAAATCTTCGGACTACCATACTATCTTCAGACTACCGCATCATTCACTTGTTTTAGTCGGACATTGATGCCTTGCATTGTTGATGCAATGATATATTCGTAATTCTAGGCGGGTCTATCAGCTTATAGTGCTGTCACGTCGCACTTAGGTGATAGCGACAGTATGCTTTTTATTAAACCCTATTTGAATGCGGTAATATAGAAATTGCATTGGGCGCGCTTCAATCTTCAAAAGGGTTATAAGTGCACCATTCAAAGGGTCCTTCAAGATAAAAACATTGTAATACAGTATAGTTTTTGAATGTAGGTTTTGATTTTTTGTGCAGTGATCGAAAATTTTCCAGAGCTAATACATCTCCCGGAGAATTTTTGAAGGTATAATTTATTTAGAGCAAAAAATGCCCAAGAAACATCGATATTATTTATTTGTTGCCTTTCTTGTTGAACAGCTGAATTGTTCTCCAGTCTTTCGTGTGTGTATATGGGGGTGGCGGATTATGTCTTGCATTATTCGTTGTGGCAAGTCATGCTACTATCAAACCAGAAACTTCAAAACAGATTTAGAATCTCGTTCAGTTGTTACATTTGGTTAGCCGCATGAAAACAAAAAAAAAAAAAAAAAAACGAGGAAGCGCATAGCCGATGTTTTATGAGATATGTGCACATGACTTTTTCCAATAGAGACGTAACGACCGAAACGGTTGGATCCTAATCAAACATTCTATTGATTACCTCAGCGACACAGACATACAAACAAACGCAGAGATACTTAAACACCCATCACGAACAATTATTGGTTTGGTTCTAAAGCACAGTGAAACGTCTTTTTCAAGAAAAATTCATCATTTGCAAAGAAGCAGTGGTAACCTTATAAAACTTTGTCCTGCCGGCAAACATCAATGGTATCGGTTTGTAAGCGAATGCATTTAAAAATTCGCGGTCTGCCACTGATCGAAGTCACTGGGCTGAAAGTGAAATTTGTTTGCATCCTGACGTCTGTCATAAATATTCGTCGATTATCGGCGGAGTGCATTCGATGGGAACTGAATTTCGCCTGGAACTGAAAAAATTTGAGAGTCGAATTTCGTCCAGTGAAAGCCGATCAAAACTTTTCTCTCACCGTTGTTAGAGGAGTTTATCATGAAGACAGCTTGGAAGTTTGCTTGATTATTGCAATTAGACCTTCTATAACTTTTATTCCAATAAAAATAGCAGGCAGACAAGCGAGTGACAACAGCAGGACTGGATAAAATAAAACATAATAGAAATAACAACATCTCATTAGAAATTACTCTTTATTTTAAAGAAGTTTTTAACGTTTCAGAAAAATAGGTTATAGGAAGGAAAAGGATTAAATCATCTACGAATTCCTCTTCGACAGCCCGATGTCCGTAACGCGCGTCTTCTTGCAAGTCTATTTCCCCTTAGAGAGCTTGATGATACCAAATTGAAAGACTGACAATTGCAAATCAGAAATTATAACGTGGAATCTCAGGTAGTTGTTACATTCCGTCAGCGGCATGAAAAAATGAGCAAGCACATAGCCGATGTCTTATAATATATTTACATATGATTGTTTTCCAGAAGATATGTAAAACGACTGAAACATTACTGTTGTCAGTGAAATCAAAGACATCATTTTTTTGGATGGAAAATGAAATGAGTGGCATTTCTGTGTATTGGTGAATTCCGCACTTCTGCAACAGCTTTCGTGGCGCTTCTATTCGTTGAGTGTAGATGGACGTTCTATTCGCTGCATTTCTATAGACGATTATGCAAACAGCCATTGTATGAAACTAGCAACCGGTACCGTCAAAATTGTATAAAAGCGCTGTTATAGTTGGTTTCTTTCATTTGAACGCTGAATGCATCGG
The DNA here is from genome assembly GCA_013433145.1 of Ascaris suum. Lineage (NCBI taxonomy): Eukaryota > Metazoa > Nematoda > Chromadorea > Rhabditida > Ascarididae > Ascaris > Ascaris suum. The sequence goes on along the minus strand of CM024184.1, from coordinate 7,045,665 downwards.
TCTACATTCATTTCTGATGAGTGCTCACGCTGTGGTTGTTTATAATATTGTAAGAATTTTCTATTCTATGAATTTGTTTCTATGTTTTCCGCTGCAACAAGGCCTAGCAATTAAGCCAAATCAGCATCTCACTGCTAATTTATGCAGCAACTGCATAAACGAATTGGATGCAGCATAAGTGTTAAGTTTAGTTGTCACTGAAGAATGTCCCGAACGCCACGAATGTTTGACTACTTGTTAAGTTAATTCTCTCGTCTTCCCTTTTCTGGTTTTCATTCGAGTCGCAGCACGTAAAACCGAGACAATCAGACACAGGCTGTTGTATGAAGGAGGCGTTCTTTCGCCTTAGGAACTCTCACAGAGGAAGGAATCCCAAATTCTAAATCTTGGTTATAAAAACCGATCAAGGTGAACTCGGAAGTGTGATAAAGCCGACAGGTTGCCCGAAACGAAGCACTCTTAAGCACCCTTATGAGAATTAAATAGTCACTATCCAGAGCTTTTCTTAATCTAGATGTTTTGCATTATAGTGTAGTCTTTGCCTATGAGCGCTCGACATTAAACTGAAGTAGTAGATTAGTTGTGAGCTATGAATTCAGAATCCTTAAATTCTGATAGCTATAACTGATTGTATGAGAAAATTTGAGTAAAGATGATAAGATCCTGCAATAGAAAAGTGAGAAAGCTCGTTAAAATGGTTGACATGATATGCGCCACTGTGACCCTGCTCATCGCGGCATCTACTTTTGTAGAAAAATAATAGGCGCGCAGGAGTTTTTTTTTTCATATTTAAACCATGCCGCCTGTTGGACAAAGAGTTCATTTTCCGCGTATTTTTCTGTCTCATTTGGAAGATAGATTAACCTTCTAAAACGCACGACCTTGTTAATCATGTTAGGTACCATGCAACCCAATTTTAAATTGGTAATGGAATTGATTCTAGCGCAGTCAACTTTTCTAGTTCTACTTTCAGAAGTATCCAAGTTGAAACAACCTGAACAAGCAAACAGACAAACAAATAAGCAGAAACGCATCCGTACAAACATGTGCAAACAAATCAATACGATTTCACTCACAACCTCTCTCTAGTTGGAGAAATATGAATGGAAATGTTCGCCATAGGCTTGGAAGTGTGCGTGATTTCTGCAAACGTGCAGAAACCATCCGAAGTTTGTATGGGACAAACAATTATCTCTACTTTTGTATTGAAGTTTATGTTTATGTTTGCTTAATGGAGCGGAAATGTTGGCTTTTGTTGAACACTCGGAAATTCCTAATAATGTGTAGATTCTATCAGCTGAGATCAGCCGCACTTCTTCACTACGCAAACCGTTTGCAAGTATTCTAGTAGAAGCTTTACATTTTTCTATTTTGGGTTCGTTTGCTATTTCTTTTTGAACCATAACATGGAAGAGAGACGATCAATCGATTCTGAAGACTGCAGAAAAGCGTAAGCCTTAAATATGATTCTTTCGAAACTGTTTTATTTGGAGGAAAGGTTCTAGTTAACATCATCCGATAAACTGCCTTTTCAACTGCTATTTTTTTGTTTTCAAGCCTTAACCATACGAATTTTTAGCAATGAACAAAACTTTTACTAAAACATTGAGATATTGGCGTTAGAATTGAAACTTTTGCACTTATCCCACCTTAATTGTGAATTTTTAAGGATCACTTAATGAGAATTTAAGTATTCGTAATTCTAAAAATGTAACCCATTAGGTATAACTTGAGTTCATCTAATTTGATAGATTCTTTTAAATTTTCATAGCCGCAATTTCTTTTAAAATTTATTTATGATGTCAAATCAGCGCTTAATCAAAGCGTAATAATAAAATAGTCGAATGCGTTGCAAAAAGCATGATAAAAACAAAAAAAGTGCTGTTGCAATATCAAAAGCGAGCATTAAATGTTTTACATCTTCTTCGAAGAATACCTCTCAAAAGCTCGTTATGCGGGTTGTGGGCATGCCAATACAGTCTTCGTCTAGTTTTCGTATTCAAGGGATCTCGTACTGAGTAAAATTTCACGGTCGCAAACTTCCACAATAAAGGCTTTTACCTTTTCTATTGACGGAAAAGCTTTGGCACTTAGTAGGTGGAACTGCAGCGCTGTTAGGGGTTCAAATACTCCAAAAAGAATGTGGATGCCAGCTTGAGGTCACAGTTAATAGCGGGAATGTTGTATGTAAATAATTTCCAAGATTCAGAATCAGATCCACACAAGGTTCAAAGCCCAGAGGGATAATTTTCAAGTTAACGTCTCAAATGTTACGAATGAAGCAACAATTACATACAGTTTATCCCAGCAAAGTTCTAGGATGCCTGCAAAGCGGTCTCAACTATTGTCAGGTTGTATGCTACCGGTGATCTAACCATGTAAGATCGAATCCGAAAATCCTCTTTTGAAAAACCCACAATTTTTCTTTTTTTTTGCTCATTTTTCAAGTGCGCCCACATTACTTACCCTGTATATAGTAAGTGCAGCATGTAGAAACATTGATAGCACTGATAAGTGGTATTCCACTTTTTTTATATTCTTATCACTTGTCGATAGATAAAATTATCCCTCTCTTTGAAGGTGCGGGTGCACCATATTGCATCATCTGATCCGTCGATTCAATGAATTTCATATTGTAATGTCACTATACGCTTAGTCCTCACCTATTCGTTACCTTTTACTTTAAAATTTTGTCCCCTTTAAAGCTAAGAAACTATTACGCAAATGTTAATAGGTGTGAAGATTTTCTATCAGATGATGTTTGAAGTATTTGTTTAATGGAGTTTTCCGTATGCAGGTAAGAATGTTATTCGCGTGTTGCAAGAAGAGTAGGGAATATGCCTCGTGCAGAGAGTGATTTCATAGCCCATTCCAAGGACGGCCATGGATGCAGTGTCGTCAACAGCAGGGAGTTCGTTAAAAAGGACGACATATCTGATTACGAAAAAGAACCACCTTCCCAAAGGATACGTCAGTTTGGCTGCCTTTGGAGAATATAGAGGATTTCACGAGTATAAGACGCAAACATATACCTGCTCACACACCTAAGAGCACCTGCCATTAAACTTTCAGAGTTTTGAGTTCTGATTACCATTATTTGTTTGGTCATCTCGATATGAAGACTTTTATGGCTATTTGCTAATGGAACGACTTTGGTTTCCTTTCTGTTATAAGTGGTCATAACTACAACTGAAGACGAAGTTTGCACCTACGAAAAATTGATATCAGCAACGGCAGCTGCTTGGCCCGAGATAAATCCGGCTTACTTTCACTCTTTATCATAGACGAAAAATAAGGCCAGGATAGTTTTCGAAAAAAGGTCATGAATTCAACAACACAAGCTCTCTTTCCTACTATCATATTAGCTTATCGCCGAAATAAATTTGCCGTTTCGATTGGAACGATATCAAATTGCAGTTTTCTGATTCCGCTGCTGCTATGCCTCATTCACATATATCAAGAGGAGAGCAGAAATAGGCTTTTGAGTTAACAATGGCGCTCTCCCATTTGAGACGACCTAAACATAGTTGAAAATAAAATGTCTAAGAACTATACCCGATGATACTTATTGTCATTAAGATGAACTGAAGTGACAGTAGCGATGAGGTGATGCTTAAAATATGGTGCTATATGATGCGCATGATATGCATCTTCAAAGCCCAATTTACAAGTTAGTTGTGATATTTTATGCAGAATGCAGATTTCGTACGTACAACAACTTTGCACATACTTCACATATGTGATAACCAAATTGTTTCAATTTGAATTTAAAAAAAAGTGAACTTGATTTGACTCTCCATTGCAAGTATGCATTTGTCTACGCGTGACGTTGTCTCTATTTGTGTATCCGCGTTTGTGTGTCTGAGAGTCTCAATAAGAGAATGATTAAGCTGGAGGTGTGAAATTCGATGGGAACAATCCAAACCAAAAATTAGGACTCCTTTGCCTACTTTCGAGTTTATCCACTAGTACTTAGTTGAATATTCAAATTTTGCTTTGCGTCTTTCACAGCCGTTGACTCACATTTTACGTGGTCTCTATGGAAAAAATGAATCATTTTCTAGGATTTTTGTACTTATGTAAACGTTGTTTTGGTTATTGTTTTCACGCTTGGCTGCGTATGTCTTATTATTTTGGTGGAATTCATGGAATTTGTTCTGCTAATGAGGAAGGCTGTCAGTGCATATACCGCATCCACCCATCTAGCACACTTTCTGTCGCTTCCGTGAACTATGCATGGGTCAAAATGCGCAAACACTGTTGATTAAAATAAGTGGGAAAACGCGCCAATGAGACAGTCGCGATAAGCGCTTTCCCCTTCAAGATAATCACTTGCCCAAATGCGCAGAATTAATGGTGTAAAGCTTACAATAAGTTTCCCCACGCAATCCGCTGATTATGGGAATCCTGAACCGAATAAATGACGAAGCGCGCAAGAGCGGTTGGCACAAAATGCACTTCAGCATCCCACCATGTCATCAACAACTTTCGCGATTAACGACTAAAAGAGTGAGATATGCAAAAAACTGCCTCCATGTTTTGTGTGATTTGTCTGAACAAATCTACAAGATATTCATTTTCCAATTATTAAAATATATACATTTGGCGTGGCTAAATGTTCATATCCCCTCTAAAAGTTGATCAACTTTTCCGAAATAGGCTGTATGTGGTCATCCCATGGCGTACAGTTGGTATCCCCCGAACTGCATTATCCTATCGTTAATGTTCTTCGGATTGAAACTATTGGGTTGACTGATACGCACAGATCAAACATCAGCATAACGCACTTTTGCAGAGAATATTTGCACTAGCATATAAGAGCTTATTGCATCTAGCAATTTTATGCTCGATAACTGATAGAGTGCGTGATGGATCGTCGTGGAGTTGAGATTGGGGACCTTTCTTCCTCTATTATACCTCATACCCGTCAGAACTCATCATTCCCGCTTTTATCGTTGGTGAGTTAAGACACCTGACACACCTGACACACCTGACAGAAAGGCACATAGACAAGAGCAGTCTCATATATACATACTAAGGACAAACCGGAACGAAGTAGAGGACCGGGAGGGAAGCGAAACTGGAATCCTGAATTATTTCAAACGATCGAGAAACAACATAACCGGAACCGAAGCAATTCCATCAAATATTTCAGCTGATTTGAGATTCCTCAAAGATAATATCAACAAATGGAAAATGCTTTCGAATATTGTTATGTGCACTTCCAATCCATTTCTAATGTTTCACCGCTTGGAATATTGTAACGCATATAATGGTCATCTAGTACGCTCAAATAGCAACATGAATATGGAAGGTAAAACGCGACAAATGATAGAAATACCAATGGCATCAAACGCACATAAACGGGACAAAATTATAAATGAGAGAGATGAAGAAACGATGACTCGAAGTTGAAACGCACGGCGATGGCGTAGTCAGGACTGATCAACAGATGAAGAAACGATGACTCGAAGTTGAAACGCACGGCGATGGCGTAGTCAGGACTGATCAACAAGAGCATTTTTTGACTGTTTTTTGAAGAGTAAGAGCATCAAGCCGGGAGTACGGCTGAAAATACTTTTGTGTGACACGTTGCTGACCCTTAAAAAGGAGTTTTTGGCGCAAGTGGCTGCAGAATTGACATAACCTTTAAAGTTGCTGTAACCGTCACTGAGAATATAGTAATCTGATAAAGAGAAGAGATGATTGATCCGAAAATAAGAAGTCAATAACACCAAAAATTTAGAAGTCCATGACTGAGCCATGTTAGAGAGGAGCTTGATCTACCATTTATATCACTTCTGATAACATTCAGCACATAATAACCAGCATGCGCTCATTTCCACATGTTTTCTAAGGCATTAGCATAACGGATACTATATTCTCAGTGACATAGATTTTTGCATTAATAGCAACACGTTCTAAGACAGCAAGCTTTATGTAAGAAGTCTATATAAGCACAACAACTGAAGTGACTCGAGATGATCGTCCATCCCCGCAAGAACATTTTAACTACGAGCAAACGGGATCCGGCAAATCCAGTTATCACGTCCTTCAATCAACGTTTGCCACTATACTGTTACCATTACCGCACTGCAAGCATTTTGCGTTCGGTCATCATTGTCTTCAATCGAATGGTTCACTCTATTTGCCGCAGGCGCCAAGATGAAGTAGGACCTCTTCTGCCACTCACTAGCGCGATTACCAAGTGGGTTCTTAATCCTCTTAAAATAGCCCCATTTCAGATACTAGGCAAAAATCCTGGACAGAAAGCTGCAGCCGAAAGTGCGCCAAAAACTGAGATGTTTCGATTGGCCGCGAGCATGAATTTGCCATAACACCACCCCAAAACGCTAATTTACAGAATGTTATGAATAAGTTGGAAGCACACCGATTTACTGAGGGTTTGTATGAGCAAAATTTCAGCAGTAAATATGGAAAATGACAACACTGTTGGAGTGGGTGGGGGGAAGAGCGAGACATGCGCTTTTCAACTTCTCTCATCAGAAACCGGTTTGACATACTACTAAGAAACAATTCTTGTGTTATGTCGCCTTACCTTTCTAGTGTGTCAGCTCCTAACCATTCGCACATTCAGCTGGCAATCAGCTAGCCTGATCGGTAATTTCGAAAAAACAGCTTAAAATGCGATAGCAAAATTTGCATAATAGTTGCTGTCATTTTGCTCGTACAAATCCTCAGCAAACGACTCATTTTTTACCATTTGTTTGCTCAGAATCTGAAACCTATCATAACTTCCCTCAAATTTGGGGAGTTAATTTGAAATTTGTTACGAAGGGGCTAACGCTTACTCAGAATATGCGCAGCAAATTTGATGCGCATTTCTTAATTCTAACTGTAGCATTTTAGAGTTGGAAGTAATAGATAAAGAGATGGGCATATTTCTATATATGCACATGTGAGATAACATATCGTAATAATTTGCCTTTGCAAGAATCTGCAAAGCGTGTATGACAGATTTTGTATTTTCAATAATTCGGCCTCAAATTTTGTTTTTTGTTTTGAATGAGAGAAAATGGGCCTCTGAAAAATATTTTGCTATTTATCATGCGAGAAGAGGGCTTAATTTCAGAGTGGAGCGTTGATCAATGCTTGCGCCACGTGGAAATCGACTGAAATTTTTTGCACTTTGCGCTGCTCTCACTTGTCTTTCAAACTTTCAGGTAAGCCGTTCCTTTTGACCAAATTCCTTCCCTATATTCATAAGAAATACGTTTTTAGGTGGCAGTAGCAAGGAATAATTCTTTTAAATCCGCATTTTTCAACTCCAAACTGGCATGCATTTATATGGATAGAAAGTAGCAAACACAACTGCATGCAAGCCATAGCCCCTAGCAATGCGCAGTTGGAACAGTGCTTAATTATTGACGTTGTGTTAGATAAGGGACGCTGAAAATATCGCTGCATATTGGAATGCCACGCTTTTTGTTGAATTAGCTTTGAATATAATTTTTCTGGCGTTATCGCCAATTTAAATTTCCACTACCAAGAATGTCTTTTCGTTCTATAGGCAGCAATTTCACTACTCTGAGTTAATAAACCTGTTTAGAAATCAAGAAATAGCCGTCGTGGACAAGGGAAGTTCAGCGTTCTTGCTTGTTGTACGCCTGAAGAGCTCAAGAAAGAAAATATAACACTGATATTAGGGAATAAAACTCCTAGTGCAGTTTTCAAACGACGGATTATTCTGGAGTATAGGGATGATTTAGAGCGCTCGTTTTTTGTTTCTGAGAGCTTTCCAAGAGAGAGCTAGAGGCAGGTGCGTTTTGCATTCTTTCCTTGCAAATGCACCTGCAATTTCGACAGTTTATTACAGAATTTGCAATCTCAGCTCAATTATTGTATGTTGATAAACAGACGCCCTATAGCAAAAAGCGAACAGGAGCAGATTGCATAGATGTATACACACACAGATACACACACAATAAACCCGATAACGCTAAAAATATAACGAGTCATGTGAATATCACGTGATAGGCCGATTGATCGGAATCGATTGTGGCAATTCTGGAGCGCTAACAATCGATAACATTTCCTGCTGTCAATCGATAATATTTCTAATTTCATGCAATAGGTCCCAGAAAATTGTGAAACTCACCGTTCGCTGCTGTTATATTCAGAAAGCACATTATATTTTGCTAGAAATTTTTTCATTGCCGACGCAAAGCAAAACACCAAAGATTATTTTCGCTTTTTGCGCACAAAAATCAGTGATAAACCCTCAAAGCTGTAAAAAAAAATCTCAAAAATAAAACGTAGCGTAGCCTAGTTGTACTTCACTTTACCGTAGTAAAATTATCGGACTCTATAAAGAGGTAAGTCTCTGCTGAGTCGTGAGATAAAACTATCGAAGGAGTGAGGGTTGTCGGGGAATAGCGATGGTTTTGCTGCGAATGCTTTCATACTGCAGTCATCTGAAGTGAAATCATCATCTTTTCCCATGCGAGCAATTTGGATTATTTACGAGTTTTGTCAGGCTTCATGAATGTTGCATTTCTCGCAGGAATAGCAAGGTATTTTCGCTACTGAGTTGCATTACAGGATTCTTACCCAAATTCTTATCCCAATACAGCTTTTGCATCGTTTCGGGATTTCATCAATGAGAGTTATATAGCACGAGGAGACGACGGAGGTAAGTCTGCATTTATGATTGAAAAATCTTTGTGCCAAAGTATTATTCAAAACAGACGTAAAAAACTAGACGCTTCTTAACATCCCATATTTTTAAGTTGATCGTGTAAATTTCCGCAAGGTTTTAAAGTCGCAACTTTTAGTGCTTGCAAAAGTAGCCTGAAGCAATTCCGAGGGTGCTAGGCTCGTTCCTTTGCTCGCGAGCAAACATATATATTTGATCATGGCTGTTGCGATTGGTTAGCAAGCCAGTCGGTTAGAAAATACGTAAATTTCATTGCTCCTATTTGAGGATTAACCGAATTTCAATACACATGGATATGGAGTGCCATCCTGAACGTTTGGGCTATAGGCTATCTCATTGGCACGTTTACAACACCGCTCTTCACTGAGCGATATGGCAGAAAGGGTTAGTAATATTATCACTTAATTCATCAAAAAACGATAAATCCTTATGAGCTTTCTAATATTTTATCGTCGCATAAAAGCAAAACCCACATAAGCTCTGATTGGCAAATTCACTGGTCCGTCTCTATTAATAGTTTCACAGCAGTATTATCCTAATTTTGCCCCATTTATAAATGTGATGAACTGAAGAAATCGAGACATGCGCCAGGATAACTGTGCATATTGCACTCTTTAAGACAGCCGTTATAGTATGAATGTTTTGCGTGAAATTCACTAGCTGTATAAACCATCAAGAGAACGAAATTGCAGTTCTCATTTACACAAACCTGCATTCAAAATTATACTTCCTTATTTACTTATTCGGAGAATGGCTATTCAAATAACAAATGCATGAATATAAACGGTTGCAAATATAGCTCAACGAGTCATTGAGATTTTATGAATTGTTGTTGATGAATGCCTGCTCTCAGTAAATACGTTTTTGTGTGATGAAAAGTATGGTATGGGTACATGCTCCATCGTTGTTCCACATTTTTGAATGCTCGGACTTTGAGTCATGCTTAAGACCATTTCACATCAATTCTGTTCATAACAAGAAGTCGCTCATCGCATAACTGTTACAAATTAACCTAATCAAGGCAGATGCAGTAAATGAGGTGAAGTTAGTGAAGATGCTGGACGTCATAGACATATATAAACGTGCTGAACAAACGAGAACATTAGGATAGGTGATGGGTTCAGATTGACACATTGCTGCAACACGGGGGCAAAAAGTCCCTTGAACATTGATGATGCAATCGATAGCATGCATTGACCGTCTACATAAACATTGTTGGCGCCGTTTCTTTAACTGTATCGATTGCCAGACCCTGCAAATTCGAAAATTTGCAAGTTCATCTGCACATTCAACGATAATTCATCTGACTGGTCAGTTGGTTAGTCGAAAACGAAGTCGGAAACATGGGGAAATACTTGTCTCGACTAGCTTTCGTCGTTCTAGAAGCGTCTCGTTAGTAGTGAACGGAAGTTTAAACGGTTGAAAAGAGCATGCCAAGAAGGTTCATCTTCGCGCATCGTTTATACATGCTGGGAGAGCGTCGGCTTTCTTGTTGGCTGCTTTTAGCAGTGAGCATCGATCGATCGTTTATGCCATTCTTCTGAACAGATATACTTCCAGCGACCTAATTCATTTAAGTTGGATTATAATTTATGCTGGGAATGAAGCTTGGAGGCTGCAGATATTCGCTTTTTGTGACCCCCACCCATCAAACTAGTCCATTGAAATCACTCTTCGAAACAACAATGAAGCACGTAATAATTTCTTGCTTTCTCAAGCCACTGGGCAAGTGCCATAGCTGGCGAATGATTTTAGGGCCTACACAACTGCTCGCTAAGAAAACACACTCACAAATGCAGAGTACTTCGGACTCAATAATGCATGAAAAGATGGGTCAAATGATCGCGAATGCATTGATACAGTCAGATATGACAGCCCAGCTGGAATGTAATACTTGTCAAATTTTGTCACCATAGCTTCTGAAGCCCAACGAATGTACCTACATGGCAGACTTTGAAAGACATGCACACAAAAAATGACGTTCTGTTTTTATTCTTTTTCGCTATACTCTTAAAATATATCGAGGTAACATGAGGCAATAGCAAACTAATGATTTCCCATTCAGTAATTGCCTATGATAGTCAGAGTTCTACTCAATGACGATTTTGTTATTACCCTTTTTCCTACTAGTACTTTCACATTCACCACCTATATTTAAGAATTTGCCATATCCTATTAACAAGCACTTCTGTAGAAGGTTTTCAGTCACGCTTCTCGGTGCCAATATGTGTTCACTGCTTGGTACCTCTCTCGGCATAATCTCAGTTTCATTCGGAGTGCCTGAGTTGCTGTTTGCTGCTCGTCTCTGCTCCTCGATGATGAGTGGCATCAGCTACAGCTCGCTGATATTATTCTTGCAGGTCTGCGATATATGCATCTCTTTCGTGAATAATAGTGGCATTCACTTCTTCTCCTACACCCTCTTTCCCTCAGTTACGAAAAAGGGCTGATGCGAGCAGTTATTATCGTTCTCGTTACCTCTTTACTATATCGTTGAGTTTATATATTAGGGTATCATAGAGCGCGTAGCAGATTTCCATTGTTGCCTGAAATTTCGTTTGTACCTTCCAAGGTGATCTTTCGACAGCTACACTGAAGGACGAAACAGATGATCGTTAACCATACAACCTTAAGCATCCTGTAGTCATAGCAAACCCGTATGTGAGGTAGCTGTCTTGAATCTAAAACTTGCTTATGAAGGTAGTGAGATATAAGGTACTTACATTAAGCCTACTGATCCACGCGCACCGTTACTTTTTTTCACTCTATAAGAAAAGCACACATAGATGTCTAGCATGGTGACTAGCATAGTTACTGCAAGCATTACTGCCACATATGTGCGCCATGTGCATGTAATGTTAATTTTCTGCAACTTCTGCTATAGAAATTTATGGAGGAAAGCTCTGCATAGTTAATCAGTAAATTCTAAAATTCTATTGGAAATCTGTTTTCTGCTTGACTTTTTTAAGGAAGAGCCAATCTTTGGAACAGTGGCATTTTTGTAACTTTCCTACAGACGCCCACTCTTCATCCGCCATGATGGTAAAAGCAGATTCCTTCACCTAAAATTTTGCATCTCTGTGTCTGAATTAAACCAGATATATTAATGGCAAGCCGGATACATATATGCAAGAGCAGCTCTATTCCTGCTCGAAATGTCTGAAATGAGCACCGGTAATATGACATACGGCATTTTTTGTCTATGATTGCGTCTACACTTACAACGAATTCAAATAACAAATTATAACTGCGAAACGAAAGGGCACACAGATAGACGGGTGCAACATCAGCGTGAGGTGGTTCACCTAAACGCGTTTTTGCAATTTTCTTTTCAGCTCAGAAACGTGAGTTCTATCAACGCGAAAGATTTTTTGGGTGCTAGTTCAACGCTCAAAAGTTTGGCTCTCGGACGCATGAGGAGGATCATGCACTATTGATCATCTTACACAACTGTGTAGATTTTCCAAGCTAACTAAATCTAACGCGCAGTAGTAAATAACGTATATTTAGAAGGCACCAGAAGAGTTCAAAGGTAGGGCCATATGAGCGATACTGTAGTACTACCCTTTTTTCGCCATCATAACGAGCGCCACTTCCGTTTTAATCTTGCCTCTTCCTGGTCTTGAAAATCTTTCATCGTGCGAATCTATTTTGATTTTCAATAGCACTCGTCGACATTTTTTGTCATACACGTGTTTCACTCACCAACAAAACGAAAAAAGGCTAAAGTGGTCGAAGAGCAACTTTAGCACACGCTATCAAGAAGTAGTTTGTAATCGATAGGAGCATTTGAAGGAAACCACCCCAACGGAGATGCGCGGTATGACGTCATTTTTATCCGAGACAGCTTATCTGGCTATATCCGTGCTTGGGATGGGGCTGGGCATGGATGTTGCACTCGGCAAACGACTGCCATTTTTAATTGGTTCGTTTTCAACGCTTCTTTTGGTCTAAAGGTATTATTTGACATGAATTTTGCGATGACGGTCCACAGATATTGTCAGTATTATGACCCCTTCCGAGTTCTGTCGCAATGAAAGGTTTTGCTGCCGTGATAGACTGATAGGCATGAATCATCGAACCAGATCTGAAGAAATGGGCAGTATGTGACTATCACTATCTCTTCCGGAAGGAACGACCACATTCGTTTATTAGGTGGAAGATTGCAGGAGTGCACTTGATTGCGGGCGTCACTGCGGTCACAATAACGTTCTGTTTGCAAGAGACCCCAAAATATTTGCTCATCAATAAAGAAGATCGGAAGGCGGCGACGAAATCCCTTGAGTATTATAGAGGTTAGTTGCTTTCGTTTGCTTCAACTGGTTTCGTTTGCTTAAAGAAACGAAAGACTTCAGACTTAAATCAATAAGTTTGTGTTGGCCATTCTATCAAATTTGACTGCGAGAGAAAATTCGCTATTACAAAAATATTTTGTAGGGATACGGAATACTGATATACGGTATTTGCAGGGATACTGATATTTATTGTAAAGAATATAGAAAACATGATGTACGAAGTTTGCTAATACTTACGATATTTTGACAAATTTTTAATGGATTTATTTCCACAAAAATTCGTAAACGCTTTCGAAGGTATTCAACCGATTTACTGAATCGCTTCCGAAGGACGCCTCTATTCTCCTTTACGGTGCCCATGAATATCCAAATAATAGTACAGAACAAACAATTTAAGCAATTCGATGAAATTCCAAAATTTTACGACATCAGCGCCTTCAACATCATCATATTACACACAAACCAGATTGGCGCGTGTGAACATGTTTTCCCTGTTCGAAAAAATAATAATAAGCCAAAAAGCGGCATGGATTGGGTGTGAAGCGAAAATTGAGTGCATATGATCATTTTTAGCAGTTTGAGAACTCGCATAAAGTTAATAATTGTGTTTGGAGGATCAACAGATGCAAACGAGAAGGTCATCGACAGTATCGAAAAGGAAGCCAAAGAGGGCTATGAGGCACCTTTCCTGTCCTCTATACCGATCATTCTCAAAACCAGCCATTTAAGAAAGGCATTCCTCATCGGCTTCTCCAGTATGCAGGTTACAACTTGATTTTCTATCCATAGAAAACATGTGGAACACAAAATCCCCTATTCCCAGAGAATGAATGGTAGCTCACGAACAGGAAAATTGGAAGGCTAATTTTAAAAATCGAACCCTGCCTGAGTCACATTTTTTTCGGGTGTAGGTCGGAAGAGTATAGACGCAAACGAAAGAAAGAAAAGTGCTGAAAAACCTAGAGTGAGAAATAGAAATTATAATGGTTCGGACAATTCTAAACTTTCTGCGGATGCTCGAAATCTACACCATTCATTGCTGCTCCTAATATTTTTCCCCTTTTTTGCTCCTCTCCAAAAGCGTCTGTACTCCTTCCATCCAAAAATCTGAGGAGGTTTTAAAATCCATCATACCTCAGAGTTCAACCAACGTGCACCTTCTGCACACTGCTTTCGTCGTTTTCGGCTGGCGATCGCTAGATGAACGGACGGTCACGACTCCGAAGATTGAGGGAACCCTTGGAGTGAAAATCTGTTTTGTTGAAAGTGATGCTTTTGGAGATCACAGCAGTTTGTACTTGACAGCAAGTCAAAATTACTGGAAAACAAAAATTATACTCCAATGGCTTTCTTTCAAGCGCTGATTGGGTATAACACCTTGACATGATATGCCCAATCCTTCTCGTTGTGAAGCGATCGCAAAAATTCTCAGGAGACCTTCTGGTTGCGAAGTGCCTCCGTTAAAAAACGGAAATTTTTGGTCTCAGTTATCACCTATAAAAGTCGTTCTGCAGTGGCTCGTACTTCTCGCACCCACTTGCATGGCAGTTGCCCCGATTCTTGAAACTAAAAGCGAAAAAGTGAAGGAACGCTCAGCACTGATAACAGTCTCACTCGAGCACAGAGGGAAGTAAAAATAACAATTAACGAACTCATATTTCTACTAATATAAGGTGTGAAGGAGTACACGAAGGAAAGCGCGGTGCGCGGTGATTTGTAAAGCATTTCGACGCATGTAGAATGATTTTGAGGCGTTTATGCCATCAACGGCACGAGATTGATTAAGTTACTTGAAAAAGAGACTTCGCTTAGCCTTACTTATACCTGAAAGCCTAACCTGCTCTTGTGAAATTTAGTGGCCACCAGATGCCCCATCTTTCTTACGCAAGGAGTCATATTTTAATCTTCCGCATGTGGAATTCATTTAGGTCTGTACTCGATCGATTGTGGAATAGTATTCATTTACAGATTTTTTTGCAGATAATATTGACAATTATCCCTATAAATTACGTCTCAACGATCGTTCTGGAAGCTCATTTCTCACCTCATATGGCACAGGTAATGACTAGTATAGTACAGATGTTAATGCTTATGCAGACATTGAACTGAGATTTGTTCATTTCACATCTTTCTTGCTTATCGGGCATTTCGCTCTTTTAGCGAGCAGTTTTCCTTAAGCGATTTGGAGGCTGCATAATGAATTCAATGCTTTGTATGTGAATACAGGTGAATATGAACTCAGTGCTTTATTTCCCAGCTTCAACTACCAATATTACAAAAAAAACCCCGAATATTCTTAAATATATTTTAAGTGAATAAATGCACTATTAGGCACTACGCAGTAATTTGCCATCACATAAGGTTGACATCGATTTTAATAAATTTGTTTTCTCTGTAGAGTGTTTTATGCTGGCAAATGGTAGGAACATTTTTTTTTGTTTCCAAAGAGCAGTATAGAAAACAGAATGGGGATTTTCATAGGGATGTTCGAATTTTTAAATAAAGATAGCCTCCGAGTGATCTCAGAGTCGGCTGTACTCTTAAGGAGAGGATTTCAAATAGAATAAATAAAAAATGGCCAGCAAAGTCATGCACATTTTTTAATGCGTTTGCAGGTGAGTTCGTTTGTGTTCACTGCGTGCAACTTCTTGGCGAGTATATTCGGCATGTTCGCTGTCGATCGTTTCGGACGTCGACCCATGCTTCTGGTATTCGGCTTTCTGAATGTGTTCTTCATGTGTGCTTATTGTCTCTTCGATCGACTCGCATTCCACGTTAACGAACAAATCAAGTATGGATGTATCGTAGCGCTCGTCGGATATGGCATTACCTTTGGGTGAGGTGATGTTGCTCGTTCATTAAAAGCAAACCAGCTCTGATTTTCACCCCCCCCCCCTTATTTATCTCATATGAAAACTTCCATTTCTTCTGCACCTGTGGCTTTTGATTTCATTCAATTTCGTGGATTTATTTAAACGACGCTTAAAAACCTCATAGTTATAAGGAGAAGAAATTCTCTGAAAAATTTTGGTGAATGAGTACTATTGCCCGTTCAATATTTCTGAGCGAATGATACTACTAGGAAAATCTATCTCCTTAACTTCTTCGTCGGCGCGAATTTCGCCTCTTCTATTGAAGCCGAATTTTCGATTATGCATCTGAAAAGTTCAGAGAACAAAGGTTTCATGCTCAGTGAATGAGCGCAAACGAAGTGATCACAGAAATATATCACGTGTTCTTGATTGAATCGACGAATGATAGTGTAATCAATATGGGATATTTCAATCCTCGCCGCAGTCTTCGAGTTAGGCGCTCTTTTTTTTCAATTCTAAGATTGCATCGTATATGGCGCGAGAACATTGCCGGATTGGCTTAGGCGAAATCATTTAGTGGACTAACTTCATTATGCATGTGAGCTGATATAGCGAGAGAAATTGAATGAGTTGGTACTGAACTGGAGAGAGAGAAAAGATGAAGACCTTGGTTTCTGCACAAAACAGGAACTTCATGCTCCCGCCGAGAGATGAGTGCTGCTCTCTTTCTGCCAAGCCTTTCTTTGCATATTTTCAACAATAACTGCAGTTCAACGATTGAGCAAAACTGTTAGACATTGGTGATTGCCACCTCGATCCACTCAATGTCTTTCTATAGTTGAATCCATTTTATTCAAATTACACCGGATACATTCCATTTGCATTGAAGTTCGTTGGATCGCTGGATCCTGGAAAGTATCAGAACGCTGTGAACGTAACCGGTTGCCATAAAAGTCAAAGCTGCATCGTTTGTAAAGTGTACAGCCCTCTCTTCTCCGTTAGGTCTATATAGCACAACCTTCATCTGTTAAGGTTTATGTTTTCCTCGAGGTTTTTAAATACCTGTCTCCCTCCGACCCACCTCCCCAGCAAGGAGACAGTAAAGAAGGAAATGATTTCCTTTTAAGAACTCGTGCTATTCCACTCCACCTGGTTTCACGTGTTGATGCTCGATTTTTCCAGCGGTGCACTTGGACCGATAGCATTTTTCATAACGTGTGAACTTGTGCCACAACAGTTTCGCTCTGCTGTGCAAGCAATGGTTTTCACTATCAACACAGCGATCAACTTCATCTTTAGGTGAGTGATGAAAAACCTGTAGACTATAGAAACAGTTACTTGCATAAGGTGGAGGAGAAATACGGAGAAGGAAGCTTGAATGGAGAAATGAGTTCCCATATACTTAATTATTGGTATTAAATAAATAGTACGAAATGCTTGTAGCATAGCTCTTGAGTTCTTTTAGTTTAGGATTTGCTAATTTATTTTAATCAGGGCCTACGTTCATCAACTTTGATATCTTCTCTGCGCTCCTGTAAGTGACGCATTGATGGATCAAGAACACATTTGCACCTGTTTATTAGTAATTAACGTTGCCTGGTTTCATTGCCATACCTAATCACTTCATCAGTCGAATTTTGCATGTATTTACCACGGCAAACAGAATTCAATATCTGTTAGGCAGGATTTAGTTCGTTAGTCTCTAATTTGAATATCTGGTTAATTAGGTTTGCATAAGTCGAATTCTGGATTTGCTTGCCTGTCCGTATTGGCTTCACAAATATTTGCATGTTGGATTAGCGTTCAGTCGGTTGTATCGTTCTTAGTTGTCTCTGCAGTCCATTCTGTATATTTTAGTTCACCTAATTCAATAATCGCTAAGTTAATTGTCCTGCTAACAAACAGATCTGCACATACTCTAAGATATCAATCGAGTTCCCATTCACCTGATTGTTGCTCATTTCTGCAAGTTTCCTGCATTTAGCAAGCAGAAGAATGACTCTATGAGCTGGCATGTATTTTTGCGGTCCTGTCCTAATCATCAAACCAACCACTACCATAGATTTCCAATGAACGATAATTCAACAACTCGTTCTTATATATTCTTGAAAGTTTCCTTGCAAAAGCGCATCATGAAGAGCTTGTTGAATGCTTTGGTTTATTCAGGAAAATACGCAAATTTGAGATAACGCCTAGATATACAAGTGACTGGATGACACTTAAATCCGAACTAATTGCAGGAGTGACTCATGCGCGGCCCCACCAGCCGATCCACGATCGGTTATTGGTAGTGAATTATTAAAGCATCTATTAATTAGCTTCTTATAATTTCAGCTTCACTACGCTTCCGCTGTACAGATTGATTGACGTTTGGAGTTTCATCCCGCTCTTCATCGTGCCTTCACTGTTGGCGCTTATCTTCTTGTTCTTCAATTTGCCCGAAACGAAAGGCCGTGAGATCCACGAAATCGTGCGTGCTTTGGCCGGGAAGAGTAGTACTGGAAAAGTTTCCGTAACACCGGAAAAGAATCCTGATTTCATATCAACGCAAAAGAAATCCAACGGCGCAGCACGCGAGGAAGTGGCTGACGGATTATGAAGTAATACAGATACATGTGTTTTGTTCGCGAGGCTTTCATTGCTAGAGATAGAGTAGAAATTGAGCTCTGAGAAAGTAAACCACTATGAGAAAAAAGAAGTAAACGGTGGGATAATAATGCATCTTAAAGGTAGACCGGCGTGCAAAAATAAAGCAACTCATTGATGCCGCTGATATGCTGGGCATAATTTTTCGGACGCCCATAAAACTCGATCGATTGCTATGAGAGTTTTAGCAAAAGGATCGCAGCATTATGTTACACGTGTACAATCGTTTTACGCTTAAAACGACAGCATACACGCCCTGTGTAATGCTTCATTCAACAACTCTAAAGGGGTCCTATTCCAAATGAGGTGAATTTAATGGTGCCCATATAAATTTAATCATGGCCATTCTATTTACTGCATGCGGTCTCAGTATGTTCTGTCAGGCTTATCAAGTTCAGTGGCTTTGAGATATAGTTCAAAAATCATCTCAACGAGAAGAGTAAAATGCCATCAACGTTTTATTGCAAATCCGCGCTTCATTGGAAAGTTGTATAGGTAGTAAGTAGTTGAAAATATGAAGCAACCGTTTTGGAGTAAGGCAAGTCAGAGATTATTGGAGAAACTCAAACGCGGAATATCATCTACTCCAAATAGAACGCATTGACAACAACTTGAGCACATCATTTCAAAAAATTATTCAGCGTTTAGATATGGTGCAATCTTGTCTATGGACCGCCTATGGAGAACGCTGAGTTTTTGAAGGTAAGGGGAGGAGGGGGACAAAGAGAGTGAGGTAGGAATGGGGGGAGGGGGGAGCCGAGCATTTTAGGTAAGTTTGTGGAATCGCGTGAGAGCAGTGGATCATGGAAATTTGCTTGATTAGCGACGGTCCGCTGAATTGGTCTAGGGCACCGGAGCAAAAATTTGTATAACACCCGATACAAACTTGCAGGAATCTTTGCGAGAGGCAGAGTTTTGAAAAAACACCACAGATGTAATTAGGCATATCTCCATAACCAGTCATTTCGTCCCTTTTCCTGCCACCTCCGCATTTGTTGGGCATCTCCATTTTGCCTTCCTTCAGGAGTAAGAAGATGGCGTGAAATCTCTACTGGAACTTGCCATGGGTCGTATGGAAACTAGTAATGATAAACAGCTAATTAAACTTTAGGCTTTACCGATCGGATGGCCCGAACCAGATTGAGCAGCTAAATTCGGTTTTAACCTAATGCCGTTTGCCTGCTGCTGGTGATGGATTCGGCTGCACAGCTTAGGCGTATTCACTCAGGTGACTAAACACGTCCTGTATTCGAGTGAAAATTAACGAATCTTGTGAAAATCAAAGTCTCCGATGTTCTCTATCGTTGCATGAGTCTTCGCTCAAAGAAGACCGTTACGATATTCCCGACCTCCTTAGATTGAATAGCTCATTTGAAACATGACAGGAATAGCAGCCGCTTCAGTCAAATAGCCGCAGTCGCTTTTTCGTAACGGTATTTTCTACGACGGAGAGCCAAGGTCTGATGATGCATAAACAAACGAGCATCCAATGATCAAAACTCGGCGATCGCGTCGTTACAGTACACATTTCGCAGTTCCACAAGGACAATGCAGTGTATCCGAAAACTGCAGGATTCTAATCAATTTTGACAACTACCGTTCGAAGTAACCACAGCGTTTCCATTCCTCGTGCACTTCTTATCCCCGTTTCTCAGTCACTTTTTTTTCAACGTTTTTTTTCAGTGAATTTTCCAGTCGCCAATTCAGCTACGTATGCTTGATTTTCCCATCTGCTAATGCCTCCCATGTTGCTAGCTTCTTATTCCCTCCTCTCTTCTGCCTCGTCCCTTTTGCAAGTCTGCCTGCAGAAGCGCGTTGTAGCAACATTTGTGCCTGTGTGTGTAGTTGTCTGTCTGCCTGTTGGACGGTTCCAACTGAGGGACTACTGGCGCGTGCATATGGTACGGTGCTACGATGCACTTCGTAGCAAAATTTCTGATGCAGTTTTTATCTTAATTTATCACATTTGAGAGGACTTGCAGACGTTTAAAGACGGAGAAAAAATTTCATGCGTGCCACTTGCATGGATTTCACGTGAAATTTAGCTTGGTTGGTTTTTCATTTGCGTCGACTGGGTGATAGCAAAACCTTTCATCAAAGTTTATGGGAGTAATCAGATAAGTGAAATACGAACGTATCATTTCGCATATTTGTGGTTGACTAGAAAGTGCGCTAATCACTTGAGTGGAATGCAAAACGGAACATCATCGCAAGCTTTCCAAGCCGCTTTAATAATCACTGAATGCACTGTCATTGCTTTCAGTCCGTTATCTGTTTCCACTTCTTCGCAGACTTCCTTAGAATAGTTATTTGAAATGTGACTGGGAAAATTAAACGAGACTACTCAACACACATGTGAGGAGTGCTTTTTAACGGATCTCAAGTTGGAAAGCGAATTGTTGGCTTGCTTTTCCCCACCGAAATCCAGCTTTTACCTTTGGTTTCCCATGTTTCAACCAAATTTCGTTTGTAAGACAACGCGTTCTGTCGATTGGGCAGCTAATGAAAATTCGCTCGATTGCTACCACTAGTGGAAATTCTGTGCACAATGCACTGAAAACAGAATCCGAGTATCATGGGCATATGACTTGAGAAAGAAATGCACAAAACGTGGTTGAGTGAAACATGAAGAAGGCAGCTATTGAGAGCCGCAAGTGGGAAAATTTTTCTTCCGGGCACAAATTTCAAGTTGGATTTGTCCGATGAACTCAGAAGAAACTCTTGTAAATCGATGTGCTCAAAACCGTCTAATGCTTTCTCCACAAAATGTAACAAATATCACAAGTGTCGAATTCGTGTAACCTTGCATCCGAGGTGGCGAGTGCTGTTACCTTGAATGCCCGCATATTTTATCGAGGTTTTGAAAAGGCAGCTTTACGAATTGCGCTCATCCAGAAGCATACCACATGCTGCCCACATCGACTGTTCGGCATTACAACCTAGGAGATGTACGATATGGCTGTTGGAACGTTGGAACCTGTTGGCGAATGTTTTGATTCGCGACGCCCCACATGAGATTTAAAAGGTCGCAACTGAAATTAAACGTAATCAATCTTATTCCTCTTCAAATGAAGTTGTATCGAAATATTATTACTATTGAAGTATACTCAGTGAGTAAGTCTGCTTTTGAGAGACTATGAATAGGTGTGTTGGATTCATTGTCTGATTGCTTCACGACTCAAATAAACCAAGCCTTCAATATTCATAGCTTGTTCCTTGCAAGGAATTGGTCGGGGTAGAAAACAGGGAATTTCTCGCAGAAATTTTACAACAACGAATGAAATCAACTGAAGTATTAAGACTTCTTTCGAAATATTTTATTACGGGCTTAATATGGGTTGTATTTTATGAACTTAAAAAGGCTATCGCAGATTATGGTACAACGACGGTGATGCTCGTGCCTCTAAAATCCAAGTTGAAAGGGTAAAATTTATGAGACAAGTGAGTAAGCGCACCATGGGGGCAGCTATAATGTGCGCTTGGCATACTGCTCATTGCATCATCCACTTTCATTACACAGCGCAACAAGTGAAACATGCATAATAAAGCACTTATATCTGAAGTGAACCGATGAATCTTCCATAAAAGAGTGCTTCCATCTGAACTGACCACTTCGAAGTGTGGGCAAATTTTCTGGCAGCTGAAATGCCTGCATCGACTTCAGAAGATGGATCATTATTCGTCCTTCCAAAGCAAACGCGCGAAGGTGCAAACAAAGTGTGTAAAGGAGCCTGATTTAACGAAAGGTATTTACGGATCGGGTATAGGACAGCTTGTTGCCGCTTACGTCCTCGGCAAAAACAATCGCACCACAGTAGACAAGTTACCTGTGACCAGGAAGGAAAGCTAGAAAATCAGTAGTCTTTCTGAGTCACTTTTAAGACCATGTGCATGGTAATGTCTGTGACCAGATTGTATCACCTGACGTCCAAGGCAACAGGATACAGCGTGAGACATTGTGATGCCTACCAGGAGACAATGGCAGACAATGATCCCAACTGGGAGGTTTTATTACCACCAAATAAGCAGTAGCAAAATAAGTTATCATTCACTTTGGAAAAAGTTTACACTTTCTTCACTTTTTTCTCATCCATTCTGTTCATGTGAATAATTGCCATCTATAAGAACGCTCACAATTAAAAACTCACTCAACAGATCTAAGAAATATTTGATAAACGAAAGCAACAATCATTTGCGGTTAATATACTTAATTGACAGATGTGTATGCAACATTAAATCTTTTATCCTCTATAGGAGAATTTCCCTCTCATGAGAGGGTAGTTTAACAAAAGGTTTTCCAGCACACTGCACTTTCCAGTGTTGCTGAGCTAGATGTTCTTTCAACGCGTTAAAACAAAACGAATTTCAGCTCTTCATAACACTCTCCATGAACCTGCTGGCGATGTCCTTGTAGGCTGATAGAGTTGGAACGAAATGACCTCCTGGATGTTCGATTACCTCGGTCTTGTCCTGATCAAAAAGATCAACCAATTTCGCACTGTTTTCCCATCCAACCAGCTGAAAATAATTGAAAAAAGGGAAGTAAGAAGCATTAGAAAAGAAGCCTTGGAAAGAAAATGTGCAAAAATGCCGCGTAGCGATATAACACAGAGATAATAAAGAAGCTTTCCCTTTCGTTGTGACTTATTTCTTAAACAGATCACGAAGGCAACGATGCTCTAACAATGAACAACAGTCAAAAATAAGAATAAGTTGATTTTTTTGTTACTTTCTGACATCGATGTCAATACGAGTAAAAATAGTGAAATTCTAACCAATTTCGCATTTAGAGAAGCGATGTCAATTTCTCCCGAACAAGGAACGTCGCTCTTATTTTTTTTCAATACCTCTCAGCAGTATAAAAAAAGAACGTTAGAGATAACCTCATCGCCTTTGCCGTAAATATGTAAGCATGGAACACCGGTAATATGTGTTCGTATCAACTCGGCGTGCTTTGAGGATAAACTTGGAAATGCAGCCACCAAGATAAGGAACTTAAATTCGATTGCGATCTCTGGAAAGTTGTGAAACGAAGTCGCAATCTTCTTGACAGTTCAAATTTGCAAAGGCGCATAAAAAGTGGCGATACAATATCAGGTCAGCTTACACGCCAGGTGACCGAAGACCTCAAAGTTATATCTTGCGAGTGCCATTTCCATGAGCTAACCTATATATGTTGGCTGAACCTTCTTATCTTAACTCAGGTTAATGTGCACCACGATACTATATTTAAACTGCCACAGGATTTCCTTAACCTGTTTCATAGACAATCTCGCAAGAGCAAGGATGAGTTCGTTCTCTGGATGCCACCCTCAAGAGAAAGGGAGTATTACGCCAACACGAATCCCTAACAAAGGAAAACCAGACAGATGCACACTAAACACTGCGCTTAAGAAACGTTTGAATACTCAGTCTGAGGTTATTTTGGCATCCGCTACTTTTGATGAACGCCTAAGAGTACCTCATAACGCGTATTCCTTGCAAACGAGACCTGATGTATAAATAAATCTTCGAGCAAAAATTCCCCTCTTGGCACTTGCAGCATGCTATAGAATTGAATTAGGTTTGCAACTTTCTGCCACCTTTAAATTTTATATTACTCAGGACCAGCAGGAACGACCGAAAAGACCGTTGATGTAGATAATATGCACAATGTGTTTCAAGAGGTCCCTCAATCACGAGCTAATAATTTTAATAAATCTCTTTGAGGAATATTGAAATACCTGCGTAAAATGCATATGGACGCATATAATAAATCATAAGCCGTTCGAATGAAAACTCTAGGAAGCAACAAAGACGAAAAAGAATGAACGGACCGCTTCTCTGACGCAACGCCGCCAACAGGAACGCCAAAGCCGCACCTTGACTGAACGCGAAGATCCCATCAAAAGGCCCCTTAAGGAAACGAGCAAAATACTGCAGAAGCCAAAGTAAACAAAAGCAAACTTAGAAAGTGTTCTACAGAGAGGAAATACGTGTTTTTTTTTTTACAGCAAACGATTCCGCATCAAAGTTTCATCTCTGCTAGAACGAAACAACAATCTACGAAATTATGGAATTATATAGTAGGCTTTAGGTATGAACTGAGGAAACAACTCAGCAAACGTCCTCTATGACCTAACAACAACGCATGAATTAACTGTCTAAATTATAGCACAATATTCATCACAGAACTACTGAAATGCTCACTTCTTTAGCAGCAAAATTCGTGACCGCTTTCACCGAGTCTTCAAATCCGATATCAAGATCAGTGATATCGTGCGAGCTAAAATGATGCTCTGGTCTCGAAAACCACCATCCTCTCGGATCCGTTCTTTCCTCTCCTTAAAGAAACTCTCTTCTTCAAACAAGTGTTCTAGAAAACATGTGTTCTTACTGCGGAAGGAGTGATTATGCAGCGGGATTATGCCTAGCAAGGAATCAAAAAATTAAAAGCGTTGTTGTTGCTGCCCATGAATCCCATGTTCTAGGCGCATTCCCTTTTAATATCAATGATACTGCAAATGAATCATCGACATTTCAAAACACTGTCTGCGTTAAACAAAACCTCAACAAAGTAAACATGCTCCACCGTTGTCCACATCTCACTGCCGACGCATAATCGGAAAATATATGCTGCGCTTATAGAAACCAACGCCTTTTCATCGAGGAGGCAGCGCATGCCGCTCCTGAAGAAGGAAAATGGCTCGCTTATTGGTTTGCGTGTAATCAGATCAGAATTTTGTCACATGACCTGTTTCACTTCTCGCGAATATGCAAATTTCTGTTTCAAGTCATCAAATAATGGTACAAAACCTGCTGCGCAAAAGATCCACATAAATGCGAAACGCCACTGAGTGGAACAATTTGTGCATTGTAAATAAAGTCCCTTTCATCTCAATCATTTCAAGCGCACCTACTGTTTAGATACAGCAATCCATCGCTTTTACGAGCTTTCGCAATGGAAGTTGAACTCCACAGTTCCATGCAGTTTTAAACTGCCACATTTAAATGCAAACAAACAAAGAAAATTGAATGCAAAAAATACTAAAAAATAAAACGTGATATTGATGGTACCTATTAAATTCCGTAATTCAGCTTCATTGGATCGCAAATGAAAAAAAAAAACGAACAGACAGACATACACACCCGCATAAAAGCAGGCTCGAGGAATCCGCATAGCAACCCACCCGCTTTTCTGACTTCACCACCACCGTCCGTCAACGAACACGGCTGATCGGGAATCACTGGTACATGTGGTGCATTCATGAATACTGCAAAACATTAGGAACGAAAGATACAACAGAACGCAGTGCTTAAATCTAAATGCAATAATCAGAGCATACCTCGCAAACTGTCAGCCCATAAATGCACAGTGACCACCGACAAGATAACAAAGATCAGAAGCAAAGGAGTACGAGGAACAACAATGATGGTCAAGAAGAAACGAGAAGTTATGTTTGGTCTGGAGAAAAAACTATAATATTATGACATGGCAAAGGAAATATTAGATCAACAATTGATAAAATTTGTCGTATTCTCTTGCAAAATGAATTTGCCAAACTCTTCGGAAGAATCAACTAGCATAAAATTATAATCGATGGGAAAAAGAAACCACAGTCAAACATCGAAGGTATATGGTACGATATGCGTTTTGTATTTCTCTCACCTAAACAGCTAAGTCACAAACAAAGAAAAAGTAGAATTTTATTTATGAGTTGCTTCGATTAGGATGTAAATTTCCCGTAAAAATTTTTATCCTTTTCCAACGGGCACAAAATGCTTGTTGAATTTCCGCACCTCTAAAATATTAAGCCTTTGGCATCTCTAAACATCCATATCTATTTCCAAAAATCAGATACCTTCCCATGATATAGCGTGAGTAATTATACCCATTAAATTTCCTAATTCTAATTTCAACGATTCCCAATAATGATTACTAAACAAACAAGCAGAAATATTCCTAAAACACACATCGATATGACGTTATCACAAAGCAAAGAATACATCAAAAGTGAAAAAACCCTCATGGAATCCCTCTTAAAATAGAAAATGGTAATGTCGTACGTTTACTTTGGTGTAGAGAAGTAACGTTTCCTATATACCATCTATTCTTCACCACAACCAATAGTGTGTGAATTGCATTGCGAGGTAGAACGGAAACGACAACATGGATTATGTCCGGCCACCCATATGCTTGACACTATTAAAGTGAGGAGGTTGGGGTGGGGCCGCAGGAAACAAGCATTATGCCTCCGAAAATCTAAGCGCGATTTACTTCAACCTATTCTCTCATCTGCAGCTCGACAACAACGCATCCCCTCTATTTTTTCATGTAAAATTCTGTGCAAAGCTGAGAAGCTCAAAGACCATTTTTTTCTTTACCAGACCGAAGATGCCTTCACGTCGGCAGTGATAGCAGTGACTCAATCAGCGTACTGCAGGAGCTCCACTAGCTGCGATCCACTGAGGCAAAGTTGTCCTCCACGAACAAAGGAGTGGGGTTAGTGTAATCCAAAAGAACCTCGACGATATAGAGCGGTCCTATATTCGCTTTAATGTTATCTGATAGGCTTACTTCTGTGAGAGAAGATATATACCTAGGAGTGGCTCTCATGGTCCAAGAGGACCATGCTGTCCTCCTCTTCAGAATAAAGGCAAGATTGGGTTGCATCCGCTCTTTGCTCTCACATCATGCCTCCACTCCCAACACAGCTGTACATTCAACTCGTTATCAACACTGCGTCCATCAAGAGGAAACTCTAAGCTGTTAGCTGGCTGCAGCACGGAAGTCAAATTCGGTGTATGATATGCTGAAAAGTGCTTACCAAAGTCCGCATATTTCTTCAACGCTTTCCGGAAGCTTCCGGTCTTTTCACGAAAAATGGTTTCATTCTGTCGGTAACCATGTAGACAGAGAATCTGAATAAGTAGAAACGTTTATAAATCTAGTATATCGCAAACCTAAGGAAAGCACTTACATTTCGCTTCGAAGGAATAAAAAGATTTTCAAAGGATTTCGTAAAAGAAGGACTAACATCAAACCTTAAACAAACTTTCATTGTGCTTTCGGTCATATTATTAACTGCTGGATATAAGTTTCTTAATCATGGCGTTTGTCCACAGCTTCCTGAGGTGAACTGAGGAGGCAGGCTAATACCCTTCTGGCGAGCGAGGCAAGCTATAAAGCTTTCAAGGCCAAACAAATAAAACAAACAAAAAATTCGCCGAAATATATGCGCTTTCTAGAAACTTTTACCGCTAAAATTTACACAGCATTTCTTTTATAAGATACAACGAATTAAACAACGGCGACAGGATTTGGAGGGCAAAAATATGCAAAGATCTGTTGGCAGCGGTGAAGTTTTAGAGTTTTCTGTATCCATATAGCAGTCTCTCACCGATGAGCGCATTTGTCTTCTTTCTAGAAGAAAGGTATATACTCGAGAATTGGTCATTTATGACAGGAACATGAGTTCTGTCATTGTCAATGTCTAAGAAGCAACATGTACTTCTCAGTGTTAATCTATGGGCTTCATCAAGTTATAAGTGTGGTAAAGCCTCCTATTAAGGTAATTTCATTCGCCGATCTGCTATGAGCATGACTTAAATCCGATTAAATGATATCAACGAACACATTCACTTCCTATAACGTCTACAGTGGTCGCAACATTAGTCCCATATTATGTGCGTGAACCTCTGATAGCATAATACCTAGTGATATCTCCTATCTCGCTGATCAGCACAGCGCCCTATTTCAAAAAGAACAAAGCGCATGTAATTCAAAGCTACTGTAACAGCTGTACTGTGGATAAGGATCGTCTCAACTTGCGCACCCCCTTCCTCCCCTTCCTCAAAAAAAAAAAAGCAAAAATCACGATAAATATATAAAACCTCAGTGCGCCATTTGCAGCACAATCTGGAGCTATAAGAAAACCAGCTACTATCATTGAAAAACTGGAGACTTGTTTAGTGCAACGCTAACGCTAAAAAAGACGCTACTTGCATAACTTGGAAAGGAATTTCTTCGACAAGTTCTTTTAAAATCATCTTATACACCATTTTACACCAAATAAGTCGGTAAAACGTTTTATAACCATACAAAGAAATTGTGGGAGAACGACACCCTCGAAACCTATTGCGTTCAAAGAAGCTCGAAGAAGCCGGAACGAACACTGTCAGCGTTCCAGTTTCTTGAAGGGTTTGCACTATAAAAAGCATTATGAATTATCAATCTCATTTCCATAATCCCCTTGCTCTCCCCTCAGTTTTTCCAGGTAAACCGACAATAGCGCTACCCTCTAAAAAATTTTTGGGTTTCCCGGCTGTCATGAATGAGCTTAAATTTATGTGCGTCGAAGGTTCACGATCCCAAATGTCAGCATTATTTGCCACCCAGCAACCGTAACTTCTAGTACGATCAAACCTTACCCTTAGCTTCTTCGGTGCTGCCGTCATGATATATGTGAGTGCTGTCGGGTGGGCGCGGTGTTTAACGGCACCGGTCGAGTGTAACCTGAATCCGCCTCAACAATTAAGGTATCTGCGAGCACACAAGACAATCGCATTGCAATCACTCAAGAAACCTCACCTGTATACCCACGAGTTTCCTTAATTACCCACCACTTCTTAGTTACCTACGAGTCTTAAGAAGCTACGAATTTCCTTGACCTATCGTCGATTACTCTCAAATTCCGTGACTACCACACCACCTTTTGAAAAGAGCCTTCCCGAATAGACTGAAATATTGCTAACGACAAACGTTCCCGGAATAACAGGTGAATTAGATGGTGGGAACTCTGTAAGGTGAGCGCTGCTAAATTTAGGCACTATGCATCGTTTCTAAATTCAAAAATGTTCTGAAATGTAACAGCTATATTTCCATGTAATAAGAGCTAACACCTGCAGTGTTGTTAGGTTATTTTCTTACCTTCCGACTGGGAGGGAAGTGCATTAAACTTGATTGCATGCATCAGTTAGCAAAACTGAACTTTCACATGGAATTAGGTCAGAGAGAATGCTGTGCTTCCAGAATTTTTCACGGATTGTTTACAGTTTAGTGGGAGAAAATATAACTTCTGCATAAATGGTTCAATGAATCTGCTGAGGTAGGACCGTTCGCAGGGAGCCCTCAACCTCACCCCTCCGCCGCTTGCGTACAAGCTGGTATTTGGAAGGCAAGGAACACTGCCCATCAGAATGACGTATCGAATAGTTGAAAAATTTGCGTTCTAACTGATAGCTCCATATAGAAATCTAATTTTCCGTTTAAGGCTCCTTTCAAAGTGAATTTGAGAGCTATAAACCCAAAGTGGACTTATGTGAACTACTCTCCGATAAAAGTTCTGCCCCGACCGAGTGAAAGTGAAGAGAGTCCTGAAGAACGACCGAAACCGAGGGAAATTTCACCTCAATTTTACTGTTTAAAGAACGAAATTTTAAAAAATGGTCATGTTTCATTACTTCAACTTCCGCTATTATAAATAAGATTGTAACATTTTATGACTAACGAAAGCAAGAGACAAGGACAATGGAAAATATTTAGACTGCAGCCACACTCTTTACAGTTGGAAAGCATATCGAAGTACATTTCCGCGCTGTAATTTTATTATCACTGAACCGACCTTGATGCTTAACGCCTCATTCAACTGCAACTTAAATTACACTGAAGTAATTTTGGCACTTCGGTCAAGTCTTCCGAAAACTCAAAATCCAGGAAAATGTCGAAAACCCATTTACTTGGAGCATCGTTTGTGCTCTCTGCACCGCAGTGTTTCTGCTCGTTAGCTGCGCCGAATGCATGCGAGCTGACCTATATCATCGGATGTAGCAATAAAAATAGAAGTGATGCATCCTCGCGATATCCCGAGAATCAGGATTAAGGCGACCTCAGGCTTCGAAGCGAGTCGACCTGAATGCACAGTGCTGAGCTTGAGAATTCTGGTTTCCTTCTCTTGAACTTCTCGCATTTCTCTCCACAAACTGGCGCACTGATTCCACTAATTCCTTCCAACATGCCGTTATCGCATATGGCGTCAATATATTCAAATGTTCGTTTTCAAAAGAAGTGATAAACTGATGAAATTTTATCTCAGAATAAACCTCAGACCCCTCCGTAAAATAGTTCGGAGGGATTACTTTACTCCCAAAGAAATATCCAACTTCCGGTGTCAAGGTAAGGAGTAAATACTTTGGCACTTAGCATCTCAAACTATCGCTATTGATGTTTTTTGAATACGATCTCTGTTTCCATCATAACTTTTTTCTGTCGATCATTTCTCCATTCTGATGGCATCTCGTCGCTTTATGTTCATATTTATTAGTGCATGCTACTTTAATTTATAGTGTTTATCGTCAATGCAAATATTCAATTTCTTTCAATAGATATTTCGATAAAACGATTTTTGAATGGGAATATCTATTTGATACAAATAACCTACTTTCTTTATAGACGAATATATTTTATTTTTTTGAATAACTTGACCCTCTTTACTCATAGTAAGATCGCACAAATTTCGAATATGATATCGAGGTCATTTCAGCCTCGATTCATTTTAATTCCATGCCTTGAAAGTTCTATGGAAAACAGACGGTGATGAACTAACGAATGACTACAATTATATTCGTTAATTTCTTTTGTCCTGATCTGCTCATCATCTCTGAAAGCCAAGATTTAGTTTTTGCTATCACTATATAAACTAGCGATTGCTCTCTTACGATGATCACAAAAATCACTCTGATTGATGTAAGAAAACGCACCACGAAAAGTGATTCATCGATTGAGGCAATGCTTAAAATCGAAACACCATTCGCCCATCGAATATCACGCATATCAATATTGTTTTCTGATTGATAAAATGATCTATGTAGTTGTGTGTATCGCATTATAGCACATCTGCACTTTTATTTTATTGTTGATTAGTGGGAAGTGAGCGATGAGATTTCTATATCTTCCAACTTTTAGAATTTATTTGATGCTTTGAGCAAAAGGTTGCGTGAGATAACTAATTAGCGATAAATATTTCATAGTGTTTTACTTTGAAAGCATACATGTTTATTCCGTGAACAACGACTTTGGGCTGATTTGTTTCTTTTGATTGAGGGCTGAAATTTTTATGAGGCAAATTTTACTGAAATCGTAACATGAATTTTTCAATTTTTTGAAGTCTCCAGACAGCACTGAACAAATTCTTTCCATGTAAAATCAGTTTTTCAGTTCATGATTGCTATAGATGAAAAGTAAATTGACAATAAAAAAATCGGCTAGTTGAATTCCACAACAATATTTTACTGCTCTAAGATATTTCAAATTTGTCGAAAGTCCTTTCCTTACTAAAACAATCTTCATATTCAAAAATAACTTCTTTTCTTACTGAGCATTGTTAAATAAGTGAGCTGATTGAATAGATAAAGGCATTCATTTTAATAGATGCATGTTCAATCTTTTCTCTCTTGTAAAATAAAAATGCTTTTATTGTTGTTTGTTAAAAATAAAGTACCTTTAACGATATTACTTATTTTCAAACAAATAAAAAACTTTTCCATTTTTATTCTCGCTTGAAAGTATTTCACATCATACAATTGAATTCCATTAGCTATTTATTACCGTTTTCACCTATTATGTAAGCATTGATCATAATGTTCACAAATTAAAAATTACTTATCTCTTATTTGTTTGCTAATCAGCACTATCTTTATTCATAGAGAATCGTATTAATCCAATGAGGTGAGCATTGCGAGTTCGGGAACCACTTCCGGACATTTTATCAGCAAATTCAAATTGAAGTGAGATCCAGCCAAATGTGGCGTTTAAGAGGTTTCTTTCAGGATGAAGGCGCTTATCCTTACCGCAATCTTATTAATGTTATGCTCGGTGAAAACTTTCGACTTCGCTGGTAGGCTCGTCTTTTGCTTGCTATATGCTGCTGAAGTTTTTTGCATTATAGTGAAACTATCCGTACCTATTCGCATTTGTGGTAGATATTTCGCAGCTCCCAAGATTGTGCTGTAGTATGAGAGGAATTGCAGCTGCTATATTGACCGCCAGCATAAGGCTTTCTCGCAAAAACAGGGCCAAAGAGACGAAAATTTGATATAATGGAGGAGGTCCAGACGGAATCAGAAAAGACACTAAACACACTCCTGAAGAAGAACTTGCAAGAGGTATACTATCGCTATTACATGAAAGGGGTGGACAGACTCGTTAAAAAAAGAACACATATGGCAATGGCTGTACCAACTGCTGGCCACAGAAAGCAAGAGTTCGCGAACACCTATGTAACACATGGTTAAATGCCTATGTCAACGTATGCATATTTCTCTGCATGGGTCCATGTTTCTCTCTAGCCTCATGTGAAGTTCGGATATAAATAAGAACATTCCACATTAACATATTTGACAAGTAAAACAACCAACACTACGTACAATTAACTAAGTACTTCTTCCCAGAGCTTAATTTCGCCTCTTTAACAACTTGATTTGGCAAATCACTAATAATACTTCTGTGATACTAACGATTGCCCTCACTTCATTAGTGAACATTTCTAGGTAACTTCTCTGCACAAGACGCCGTCGAATCAGAACCAGCCGGATGTGATGGTTCTTGTTGGGGACCACTTTTAGAAGCGATTGAGCTCTTAGTGTACAATGAGAATAGAACAGGTGCCATAGGCCACATATGCAGGTTGGACTTGTTTTTTGTTCACTCTTCGACGCTCTTAACTTAATGTCTCTTGAAACTCTCAGCAAATATAAGCAATACATTCAACGTAAAAATCCACAAGAAATCCACTAAAAATTTCTTTTCGAATTTGGAGATCTCGTGAAAAAGATTATGTTTTAAAAGAAGTAACTCTTCCTCCTAGAATTTGTTTTAGCGTCGTCACAAAATGGACTCCTTCACTTAATTGGCGCAGCAGTAGCAATCATCGCTTCTTCTTACAGTATTTATAGTTTAGAAACCCTTGACGTTAGCTTGATGTGAAAATGAGTCAACATTTCCACTAAACCACATCTTCGATATATGTTTACATGCAAATTACTGCCCTGTGCAAAGATGCTACAGCAATGAATGCTTAAACATCTAGAGATGCTTAGTTGATTGGAGATAGAAAAGTTCCATTCTCTTATCCGTTAAGGCGTTCTTCCAGCAAACAAAAACAGAGATTTGACTCTGCCACCTGCCCTTTACGTTTTGCGGCTATGACTGTGCGATGGTCAGTGTATATGGCAAGTGGTATAATCTCAAGAAGTGAAATGGATTTTAAACCTCTGATTTCTCTTCCGGTTTTATTTTGTCACGACGACGTGGATGGTAGAATTAGCACTGTGCACCTGTCATGAAAAACAGTCGCAAGAATGCAAAATTTTCGCGACCTTGTTCCCAGTGGCGGCCGATGTTTTGAAATCAGCTGCCGCTGGGATCGAAGTCCAAGCGTCGGCTGGAGCTGCATAAAAGCATAAAAGCTGCATAAAGGCTGCGTAAAAGATCGTTGGGTATCGGAGCTAACGATTCTTACGCGGGGCGGGTGGGGAGTGAGCGGGAAACGCTCCCCGTCGCTGTCACCAAGAACCCCGACTCGTCCGAACCGTCAGCCCCCTCTCCTCCATGCCCCTTGCAATTGCCTAGTTGGGTGAGTAGCTCTCTCTATTCTTCTCACAAACTTTTGCAGTTTTTACAAGCTTTCAGAAAAGACACATTACAATGGTATGTTTAAGCCTGTTTTGTTTGTCTGTTCGTCTGTGTTTCTCTGTTCCGTAGGACAGTTTCACCTTTTATTGTTCATCGTCTGCCGTATGGGCTATAGGCAGTTAAGCACACCGTAAAAATTTGTGAAGATAGTTTTCTCTTCCCGAGGTCGGATGCAACTTAAAGGATCATTGGAGCTGCATTATTTCGAGTTTTCTATTATTTTCATTCATTCAAACAATTGATTGTTCTAATGACCGCACTATATCAATCAGTCTTCCTCGGACACTCTTTGATTTGTTTTAATTTGCAATAATTTTTGACCCTTTTTTTGTCTGCAATTTTTCGTAATTAAATGACTTCTCTATAACGAAGAAACGATTTGGCAATGAAGTTTGAAATGAAAGGAAGTTGATTTAGGAACTATGAGGAGTCGGCGAAATGTGTTCAACTAATGGTTGATTGCAAAGCCTATAAAACTTTCAATATAACGACGAGCGGAATCAATTTTATGTGTGTGGAGAAGAAAAACGGTTGGTTCCTTCTGATTTTTGTTCACTCTATCGGAATGAATTTTTCCTCACACAAAAACGTGCTCTTCTCTCTATCTTTTACCATCATGCTATCATCGCGTCGCAATGCATTTATAACACATCTTTTTGTTATATCTCAATGCTGTTGTAATTCGAGATGGGTGCTCGCCTAATTCAGGTATGCCGTTACCCGTTTTAAAAGCCAACACCCTCGGCAAATTACCAGAAGTTAAGTACTTCGGAATTTTGGCAATTTGAGTTGAGAATTCCAGAATTTGACGCTGTTGACACGTTATAGACGTTTGTTCTACTCTATCTGTGCGTACGTTTTCGGCACATCATGAGGAATTTTTGAATTTGTGAATGTCTGTGCATGTTTACTCCTGTCTCAATCTGTGCGTCCGGCAGTTTTGCCGTTCTCGCATCTTGCGAACCTCTCAAGGTGGACTGGCAGATTTCGGCAGATATAAGCCTTTTGCTCTTGGCAGATAAATCAGGACCAGTTATGTCGATGTTTTAAGCGAGATATACAGCACACGTTTATCGCAGAGGTCGTTTGGAAAATCAGTGTACTTCTCGATCCCTTACCTGTTTAAATAGGCGATCGACAGTCACTTATCACTTATTTTTCTCCCCTATTACTTTTTCTTCGCCATTATATGCCGTCAAGTTGGTTTCGTCGATTCGATTTGCCCACTTAAGAGGATTTAGGAATGTTTTACTTATGTCATATGCGTCTTCCATTGCAAGAAGTCGGTCGTGAGCAAATAACGAATTTTAGCTCGAGCTCAAGCTCAAGATCCAAAATCATCGCTCGTCGATTTTTTGATGAGTAAGAACATTAATAGTTGTGTGATTGTGCTTTGATCATTTACACAACCGACCATCGTTATTGCCGAAATACAAAATGCACATATCGCGCAAGTTCCGTGACGCGCTTTCCTGATTATTCTCTGCTAATTGCTTGGGAAAAGTACCTTTGTCCTGTTCGATTATTTCCCAAATTTTTTGTTCCAGCATTCGAAGCATTGGCAAGCTGCATTGAAATGAACTTCTCACGAGTCAAGGCTGGTTCGTTTGTTTCGCCGATTTTCATTTGCTGTCACTGTAATTTGCAGAGTGCTCACCGTTACTGCTTCGTTATCTGGAGGATATCCTTTACTCTAAGATCATTACAATCGTTGATACGTTGAAAGCAATGTATTTTGTCTGACCATCGCAGATGTCATCGATTAACTCATCATTTATTAGCCGATTACCTTAGGCAATTCTATGAATTCTTTCGCTTATAACTGAATGAAAAGCCTCTTTTTAAAGTCTTGACCGCATTATTGCCATTCATTTCTATAGTAGAATACTTCTGATCGAAAATGCGGCTTGCTGGATCGGCCATATTTGACAGCCCTCCCCCCCCCCCCCCCCTTAGGACCCTCAACCTTCTCTCATAATACATCCATTAATTGGATAGCTTCATAAATTCGCGGTAATCAAGATCTAATATCAAGCCCAATTCACGGTTATCGCCTTCCAGGTATTTATGAATCATTGGTCCCCACTTTTAGTTTGTGTGCAGTGTAAATACTTGACTTTCAAATATGCTTTTACAAACTAAGGGCGAGTGAGGAGGAGTAGGACGTTCTTAGATAATGTGGACGATCCGTAGTGCATCGGAGATTCATAAAAAGCAGAACCCCTCGAATAGAGCACACTAAGTAATTACAGGAAGTACTGAACAGAAAAGTTGGCTTTAATGCTTGCAGAATGCCTTACGCTGTGCAGACTGGGGTCAAAGGCGACTGATTACACGCTTCAAAGAATGCACAAGGATGCGCCAGTAAGGAAATTTGACGTGCAAATGCCTGCCATATTGGCTAGCGAAATTTGCAGGTCAGTGACCTAACGGCATCATAATCATATACCTCCCTCCTTCCCCCCCCCCCCCCCCCCACCGCCCCATCATTCCACCAAAGTAGCTGTAGGTAATGCGCTGCAAGGACCAAACCACATAGGAATGCAGCTCACCTCAATTTACAAATATATGTATTGTGCCACCTCGCGCCACCCGATTTGCTCGAAAACAAAACGTCCATGTTCCCATCACGACCACCAGTGACAACGCCACCGTTCCCGAAGCAACATTCACCGGCGCTTCACCATCAAAACCATCGACACTGATCATTGCATGCTAGATGTTGCTAACACGTATAAAGCGGCTAACGGATTTGCAGCGGCCGTGACAGAAAAAACGAGAGAAAATTGTGCCTTAGGCGGCAATAAGTGTGATGCTAATCCATGCTAATCGCACATTAACTTGGCCGATTTTATTAGCGACACCTTCAGCGCAGCGCTTTCTAATCTCATCATCGACCTCAGACGGCACAACTAACTATGCGATTGCCGGACAGCACCAAAGATTACCTGAAATCCAGTCTCGCAACCAATTGCATGACCAGCACCTTACTTCTCGCGGCTTTCAAAACTGTAGGTCATATAATATGTTGCCAACGTGTTAACATCTATTTATAGCCGTCTTCCTGATTCCGCGATTACTGCAACTTTATCTGCCTAGTTAATTTGCCGCTTATCGGGAAGAATTTGATATCGAAATCAAAATCATGCGCTATATATCACGTCATCGATGACCTAACTAAACATGAATGGTCCAATCAGCGAGTCTTGGAAATCCCGTCTAGTTTTGAAACTTCCATATGTTTATATTCCTGGCGGAAAAAAAATGCACTTCTGCACTCCGCCTGGGTTAAACGGATCGCAGAGGTACCCGCAATAACGATGATTGGTGGAACAAAAAATCGAATTCACAGTTTAACTGATAGAACAGTGCATTAAATCCGCAGCTCAAATACCACCTTTTTATGAGGGGAGATGGAAGGGATTTCCACGCTTTAATGTCATATTTTGTCTTTTCCATACACCTATCTACCTATCTACGACCTTCTCACCATCGTCTTTCCCGTTTCCAAAAAAACGTCCGAGAGTGGATTTCTTTGTTCGCTACCGATCCTGTAATTATGTGAGTGTTCTAACTTTGGTCCATAATCATTGAACTTTCAGGTTTATTAAATGCGTCATGGATTGCTCGAAGACGAATTTCAACGCTCGTTGTGAGGGCAATGCTGGCTCCCTTCTAGCGGTTTCTTTTATCTTTTTCTTTTATTCAATTCTATCCTCATTATTCAGTTTAGAGCTTTGTTCTTAGCTTTTATAAATCTGCATTTATTAAATGTGTTGTTGCGCAGGTGTGTCCGTTCGTATGTCTGTGTGTATTGCTCTGTCTGCTTGTTTCCATTTACGCGCTAATTGGACTGAAATTTGAAATTTATTGGACTCATCAACTTTTAATTAAATCCATCAACGTCGAAAACAGTCACAGATAAACCTAAAGGTCCGAAAATTTTGCATGCATTTTGCAGCCGCTTATGCGATCGAGTCGTTGACCAGATCGAATAGGTGAGGTTTTCTTTTTATAGGACATTTGCGCTGGTGATCTTGAAACTGAAACTGGTCTCTCCGATGAACGGAATTGCAGAATTGTCTGTTGTGGTCCTGGAGTGCTTTTCCATTCCATCAAGTCACACATTTCGGGATTTTTTAAGAATTGAATTTGTTAGTTAAGAAGGTGTCTTTCAATGCTGAAAAATTTTTATGTTGTTAGGGTGTTTCGACAAGAAGGAAAACAACGATGAATGTCCGTAGACATGTCAGGTTTCCAAAAGTTTCATTCATAAGAGAGATTTCGACTCTGCCTGGGTATGTTCTTGGGAAATTTATCGATAAAGAATATGAGAAATCGAGACAAAAAGAGGCACATGAAGAGTTCAAATTCAAAATGCGAGGATTGATTCTCCTTTGTGATTCCCTAAATATAATATTCCCCATCCTCCATAAAGTTAATGCAGAGCAGGAAATACTAATGGAAATTAATGTAGCGAGAAATAACATTTTTTTTTCACGAAGTGAACAGGTAAAACTTTCATACGCACATTGTACTCGAGTTTCTACATTCACAGTTGGAAGCTTTGATAAAAAATATGCGACGACAAAAGGGGTTTCTTTTTTGTTGTATTGATATACGCTTGATATATATTGCATTGATATGTGCTTGAAATTTTGTATTGTTTTGCCATTTGCATTTGATACTTAAATATTTTTCCTGTCATTTCTTTTAAAGTATTAGTCAATTGCAATTGCCACAACTTTTCTAAACATCTTGATGACATTTCCACTTCGCTAGCATATTGCATATATTTTATTCTATTGTAGAACGTGTTCGAATTTATAGCCATCCTCCCTCATTAACATGAATCATAAATGTTGGACCGCAGACGCTCCCGCCAACGAAAAATCCCCTGTAGGTACCCCGATGTTTTCGTCATCTCAGTGAGGAATGTTAGGCGCGCGAATTCTGCGCTCGGAAGCTGAAAAAATAATTCTCCTTTAGGTGAGAGAACATGAGAAACTGTGTTGGAATGAGAAATGCTAAAAGGCAACGTGGCGCAAACGTATCGTCAGAGAAACAACAGTTTATCATGAAAGATGATAATGAGGCAATATGGAGACAATCAAAAAGGATAACGGAAACCCCTTAGGTGAAATGGAAACTCTCCAATGAACGAAAACACTCATAGCGTATCGGGAAGCTCAGCGACATATCTTTAATGCAGACCTGTGTAGTCCACACGGAGCTCCAAGGAAAACTTATTGCTGCCAGGGTTCCACAGTTTTTTCCCCTCTTCTCCTCTCATAGTTGCCTTGCTTCTGGTGAGGGGAAATCTCGCATGCAGGAATAGTTGGATGTGCAACATAGTAAAGTTCCGAGAGGGATTGGTACTGTTTTACACATCATGCCTCCTTCCCTCCCCCCCCCCCCCTCCAAGAGTTCTGAGAATTGAACCCTCCACGGACGCCTTCGCAAGAGCAAGAAGCTCCCGCTCCCGGTGGTGGCATGACTCATTATTTCACACAGAAGGGTCCTTCGTAACGGGACCCTCTACCAAACAGTGGCGTGCATATCTACACTAAAAGTTGCACCCTCTCACAAACTTTTCCTGCCTTGCTCTCAATGCTGTTTTATTTTTTCTCGTCGTTAAATTAACGGTTGCATGGCATATTCCTTAATGAGAATCAAATGCGGGATGCATGTCGAATAATGACAGTGAAAGGATTAGCGTAGGTGATTGTTTACTTGCAACGGAGGCATAATCCTATGTTTGTTTTTCAGGAAGTTGTGGTACGGCCAATTTTGAGATCACAGCGATCATTCGTCGAGATGCCGCTGTTTGGTGCGTTGGCCGCTTCTCTACCGATACAATGTCGGTTCTTCGCCGATGAGGAGGTATTGATCCTCGTCTCAACGATGAGCACCTCAAATGAGATGCCGTAAGGCTGTAGGTCTATACAGATTTTGTGAGTGTTGAGATAATGTCGCTTATCCACGCTTTTTGCCTCACCTGCAAATGAGCGTTGTTTTACAACTTTCCAACTGGGCAAGAATTTCTGAGAAATTTTAATGAGAGAGGAAGTACTGTATTCTCCAATGATGCGAATATCTATAGCGCTTGAAAGTGTAGTTTTATGCATAAATTGCAGTGAGAGCTAAAGATTAGCTTCAGTTTTATTTGACTCTGTCTCTCAATGTTATGTCCTATTTCTGCTGTATATTCAGTTACAATGCATTTTGTATAAAAGTTGTATTTTTAACACTATCAGTTTGTTATTGTGAATTATGATGGAAATATTGAAAAACGGTGGAAATGATTTAACGATTAAAGAATATTTCAAGTACCAACTGCTTTAACGTAGTATCGGACGTGGCTTTTTTTTAGTTGTTCGTATTTCTTGACAAATTCCTCGTTTTTATTGAAAAGAGCTACTTTTCAGGCAAAAGCAGCACCAACGCGGATGCACGAGATTGATGTTGATTTCAATCCTTGGAAACTTGCCGAATATTTGAGTCTCGATTATTTATCACCACTGGAAGATAACGATGCATTATTGGAAGGTCGACTTCAAGGGATGAATATATCAACAAGCATGCGCCATCAGAACGTTTCC
The DNA here is from genome assembly GCA_013433145.1 of Ascaris suum. Lineage (NCBI taxonomy): Eukaryota > Metazoa > Nematoda > Chromadorea > Rhabditida > Ascarididae > Ascaris > Ascaris suum. The sequence goes on along the minus strand of CM024184.1, from coordinate 7,004,962 downwards.
ATCCAACATGCTAACGATGAACAGGCGATAGAAGGAAGCGGCCCCTAATGATTAAGTGATTTTCTATTTCCGTTTCCATTGCAGAATGCTCTCGAAGATTTTCATATGCGATGCTAACTGTTTATTTGGCTTTGAAAGTTTTGATTGAGATTACTTAGAGAGGAGTGTAAAAAGATACATATGACAGCGTAGACGGTGCAGTTTCATCAATTATCCTTCATCACCTCAATATTCATTCATCGCGGCTGAGTTGTATCTTGTGGGACAGTTTTTAGTAGTGACGATGCTGCGAATATGAATATTTTACGGGATTTAAATTAAGTTTTATAAGGGACTATTTTAAAAAAAGAAAAATTAGATTGGTTCATATAGCTATTGCAATGGCAATTTCAAATCTTAGATTTGCTTTTCTAGTCGAAGATAGTGAATAATTTGCTCATATTTAACGTCGAACATTGTCAGGAAATGATCGACTCGCAGTATGCCTCTGCAGCTATTAATTTTGTTCGCTCTTCGATAATGTGCGCGTTATAAACGTTTAAAGCGCCTCCCCAGTTGAGTATCCGAGTGTGCCATGCCAGCCCTTTGGCAGTCACCGAAAGAATTGAAGCTTACATTTTATTCTATCCGCTCATATAATTAAGCTTATCTAATAAAGTATCAGTGATCGTTTTTTTGTGCCTCGCCGGTTTTATTAGAATGGGCGGGAAGTTTTGCTGAACCCAAGAAAGTGAACCAATTTCGAATCACATTCGCAAAAACAAGGGATCCGGGACAAAAATCTGATTTGTTCGAGAGGACTCTGAATTAGGTCCTAAGAAATCAGCGATCTACGAGGAAAGTTTATCGGGTCTGCAAGCGAAAGGCAGGCCCGTAAGGCTCAAAAGTTGCCAAAGTTTTTTCGGGTCAACACTAATAATAACTGTTGTTAAGAGCTGGTCACATCAAACCGATTATAGCCTCGGTGATGGTAGAAAGGAACATGGTCGTTTCAAATATAAATTTTCAAGTTCAACAATTTCAAAGCCAAATTCTTCATCGACGTTGATGGTTCTCGCTTAATTCACTCAATGCTGAGGCTTTAATTTTATGTTTATTTTTAAGCGTCTAGGTAGCTTCATATTGCAACAGCGGAGTTTTTGCGGATATTGTTGTGCGACGAGACGTCTAAATTTGCAGATAAAGAGCAAAAAAAGTCATGTCTTTGCTGAGGTGGTTTATTGCGTTGGCACTTTTTCAAGCTTTACTCGTTATTTTTTCTGTTGGTTTTTCTTCGGTTATTTTCTATGTTTTTGATGTTTCATAATTGCTAATAAAACTCATATGCAAAAATTTGGTTGAAAATATTCGATTTTAAATATTCAAATATTTGCTTATTCGACTGATGAATGATGCGATTCAGAACATATAAACAAGCGAAGTACACTCTTATTCAGAGGAAAGCCACACAGGTATTCGTGGACTAAAATATTCGATAGAGCATCCCTTTCCGAAACCTTTGAAAATGAATATACCTAACCTTCAATAAAATATGGTAATTGCTCTTTCAGCGGTTTGTGGCTATCACCACCAGATATTCGCATCCTTTTGTTTTGAACTTGTTTTGATCCTTGTGTTGTTTCGAAGACGCATTGTGAAGTGCGCTGATTTATCTTTCTGGTTTGGATGGAGTGTGGACTCATCTAGAAGATAACGACAAATATTTATTTTTGTAACGTCGCTGAGGCTGTGAGCATTCATCACACTGTCCCACAATAATGCGCATCCTTGTATCGTGGGAGGTAAATTCGAGCTTTGTGCATTTTTAGTTGTCCACCACGGCTTGTTGCTGCCTATTCCAGCTTCCAACACGGTGCTTGCTTCGTTTGTCTTCTTCTGATTGCACCTGAAGAGTGAGATATTCTTCGGCTTCCAGAATTTATTCTAGGGGAGAGGCATCGTTTCACCTGCTTCCCTTACAGTTGTCGGCGTTTTCTTCCCGATTCTCTTTTTGAAGAGTAAAGATACGGCAGTCACTGTTGCTAGCTTGTTTCAGCTGCTAAAATATCGACTTCGGATGGGACGACATTCCGTTGTGGCTGTTGCATTTATGCATTCCATTCCGTCTTCTACTGCATCCTTTAAGGCGTCGAGTTCGAGTAGGTCAGCTGAACTCTCGCTCTAGTGATGCCGCTTTTCCTGTCATTTTCAACCACTCCCTCCCTTTCCAGTTGAAAGAGTTTCTGCGAAGTTGCTGGGGCGTGATACCTCAACCCACAAAGCCAGCTAGGTCGTCGTTATTATCAGTGAAATGAACCAGCGTCATTGCCTTCTGCACTTCCCGAACGCTTTTTTGAACGAGTCTCATCATCAGCTGGTCGATTGATACGCGAGCTCAATGTAGACACTGTTTGAAGTTGGAAAGAAATAAGTTGACTCCATATTTCGATACGTTTGTAGCCTGTTCACAGCTCCACAGAAAGACGTGAAAATAATGTAAAATCTACGCTTTAAAGGGGAAATCCTCAGTACATATAGCACTAAAGGGAAACATTGCTTGGAAAATTATGCATAGGATGTTTCTTATTCCTGAAATATTTCATCTTCAAATGTTTCTGCTCGCAGTTTTACATTTTAAGCGTGATTGATTTTCAAAAATTTTTATGTGACAGCACTATGAATGAATTTGAATGTATTTTTCCATCATTTTTATCGTATAGTTTTGAACTATATTAGTATGTAAAATCAATTCGAATTAGATAAAATTTGAATTTCGAATATATCTTTCGAGTGAACCTTTGGAAAATAAGTGGAACACTCACGTGCTTCTTGCATTTAACCACTTGTTCTTCCCTCTGTGAGATGTGGATCATTTATTTATCACTGAGAATATGAGGCTGCTTTTTTTCACGTTTAAGCCACGTGCGATCATGCACACCTATCGGCTAGCGATGTTTCGCATACTTTCAGCAGTCATGTCAACATCCAACTACTGCAGTCTTAATGCTAGAAATTCTTTGAACTCCTACTGCTATACACAATATGATATTATACTATTTGGTATAGTGATGTAGTATAGCATGATATAATATAGTGACATAGTATAACATGATATAATGTGTATTATAATGGGACTCACAGCCGAAGAGGAGGCGATTTCCCTAAAGCCCCAATTTTAGTGGGACTGGCTCGAAAAAAAGCAAGTTTTCCTGTGTTTCTGCTGCCTTTTTAGAACATTTTGACGCCTCGCGATGCCACTGTAACGTTTTAAAAAATTTTTTGCCAACGACTGCGAACAAAACGCTTCTCAGATTTGGCGATCATTTCATGGGTTGAACTAGTTACGTGTGGCGACTTTGTAGATCGGTCCAATAAAGCTGATGCATGTGAAATACTCCTCTATCACGTGCCTTTAATACACACGAACAAATGCATTTATGACGAGGGTGCCATAAACAGTTGAAAGCCGAACGATATAGTGCTTGTTTATATATATTTGCGTATGCTTTATGTGTCTACCTGTGCAGTAATTTAAACTCATTTAACACAGGAATCAATAAACATAGAGTTGCAGAATTTGATGGGTAAAATGTACACCACATGATTGGCTTCCTATCATGCTGCATATCGATCTGTGAATATTGAAACAATTTACCGATAGAAATAGGTGTTAAGAACTTAAAAGCGTTTTACTTCAGTAGGACGTTCATCTCATGCCGATCTTTTCTAGAAGGATAGAAAACAACTTTTTTATGGAAGATTTAGACGATCGGTCCGATCACCTAAAATATGAAGCTATTATCCTGCAGTGTTTTTTTTTTCATTTGCAAAACCATTGGCCAAAACAGCCGAACGCAGAAACGCATGTATGCTAGCTTCTTCGGTATGCTTCTGCACCTACTGACTTTCGTATGAAAAAAAAATCAATAATTGCATCAGAAAAGCTAGCAAGATATGCGCTTGCGTGTTCCGATTAAGCGACCAACCAGATCCATTACTGACCTACAAATAAAAAAATATGCGGAATAATGCGTTCATATCTTAATCTATCCGATCACTTAATACAACTCTTCTACAAAAGATGAATTTTTGATCTTGTGGCACGATCAGTAAGCTTAATGTGCAAAGTAAGCTTAGTCACACTCTTTGTTAGCTTCATTTGCACTTAATGTGCATTTCACTGTTACATAAAGAATGAATAGCTTACCCATTTCATTTCAATTAGATCTGCAAGTGAATTTCTGGAGGGATCTGGCTCCGGAGCCAATGAATCTTTGGTTATAACTTCTGCGACTACTGAACTAGTTATTAACAGGGAAATCGATATACATATATGGACAAGGAAATAATGTCTTCATGTGGTGCTTTGCAAATGCGAATTTAGAGACGCGCATGAAGAGCGTTAAATAGTGCCCTGAAACTTTTGGCCATGACCTCTTCGATTAATGTTCAGTCCTTGAGGATCGCATCATTCATGTAAAGCTTCACCTCCATCAACGAAACTGCAGATGTTTCCAGTGGTTTCACTTCTGCAGATTCATATCTGCACAAGTGAAATCAAACGGCTTTATATAGAAATCTTGATGGATGCGTTGTACTATATATCAAATATGCTATGCGGATGAAATAGTCCACCGAGCGGACCTCATAAGGCCTATATGAAACAATCCAGCCATGACTGCATCACTATCAGCTACATATATGCTATATTACAATATGAAACTGTCGAATAATCACCTCTGAGTATTTCTGGAGACTATCGAACGTTGAAAGCCAAGTTTATGCGCTCGGCTTTATTAGAAGTTTTCTGGATGCACCTTCAAGCGACTCGAAATTTTTTCCATTGCTTCGGATATGAACTTCAGAATCGCTGAAATATGCAATGTATAAGGTGAATGAAACGAAGGCAATGACGTTGAAAAATTTGTTTACGACGTCAGTGAATATCGGAAGTGTCCACGTGGCCTGGGTGCACCCTTCGTCCAATGCTCCACGTTGATTACTTTCACGCATACATCTTGAACTTTGATGCGCTAACATGTTTACGTTGGCGAAAATGTTTACGAGATCAGTAGAATTCAAAGCACTTGTCTGCTTATTCAATACAGAGTGTGCTATATTTAAGCACTAACTCGTGACCTTGCTGAATGCTCTTGAACGGTTCATAAACTCTTCTATAACCTATATTTCTTCATTTCTATTAACTTTAAGCTTGAAAAACTTGTTCACCATTGTCCCCTTATACACCTCTCAAAAATATTGCGCAAAATTTGAAATCATTGGTTTTGAGCAGATATGAGCGATACGCTCTTGAAATTTAAATGCTCGTTTTTGCGAAATGCGACACGCGACATTCCTCGCTTCAAATATAGATGTCTTCGCATATGTGCGCGAAGGATAATGCACTTCCTTTCATGAGCGAACGATGAGACGCTTCCATATATGCATGAAGGGCAAATGAGGAGCAAGGTCTTCCTTCACAAGTATGAAGGATATATGATGGAGAAGAGTTCTCTGATCTACGAGAACGCGCAAACTGCGAACCGTGTGGGGTCGAAAAATGATGCAGTCGATCGTAGTTAATGTACTGCCGAAGACAGCGCAATACTCATTAAAATAACTTGTGCAAAAGTTTATCGGTTCAGCCATTGCGCGAGCTTCAAGTTGTAACGCTCTCCGCCTTCTTATTTCTCTTTGAATAGGAAGTAGTAATGGCATCGATGCTTCAATTCGAAGACATCCACTGCTGCTAATCTCGTATACGCATCTTTTATGATGCTGCTATTATTGAGGCACTATGAGCAGATTTCTAATATTTTCTTTCTTTTTGTTTCTTCCCAATCTTTTTTTTTTCTCTCATATGTGTGCATATGGTTTTTTTTTTTCGAAATCGGAATATTTGAAATAAAATAGAAATAAAATTTGCATTTTGAAGAAATCAAAAAATAATATAATGTTGCGTAGTGTGATGTTTGTGGCGTTTGTTGCACTTTTAATTTCCAAGTTTTGTTTACCGTTTTTCTAATGCTAACTTTAATAATTAGACAAAAGCAAAAACTTCCCCCCCCCCCCATATGTCTTCCATTTGCTTCATCTTGCCCCTCTGGATCTCGTGAAGTCTACCTTATAGTCATTTCAGCCGATCAGCCAACTTTCTTCAAACATTTATTTAGGTGACGTTTGAAAATTTCCCGAAATCCCGAATTGGCGGACTTCCAGCAATGACTTCTTTCCCCGTGATACGAACTGCATACATAGAAAGCACGCCAGAATGTGCCATATTCTTCTTGGATTTTTCTGTTTGTATTCGGTTTTGTTAGGTTTCAGGCGCTCACATTTATTTGTAGTGGTTTATTTCGAAAATGCTCTTGATTTGAGCGCTAGCAACCGTGATGATTAAAAAAAACTAGCATGCTGATAGTTTAAAAATGGTGTTCGCGAGTTGGTTTTGTTTGCTTTATGCAATTTTTTAAGGCCAATGAAAGATTTGAAAAAAACTTGCTGATTTTTTTTTTTGCATTTGTTGATTTTTCTCATTGCTCAGTTTTATTAATCTTATTGCTGAGTGCATTTTAGCCGTTTTGATTTCAAAAACAAATCATGATCTGTCTCTCAAGAAATGGTAAGCGTTCAATTGTGAACTCTTTCTAGAATATTGATCGAAAGAAAACGACCGTCCACGAAACTTGTGAGATGCTCTTTCATTCATCGGACGTGCAAAATTAGACTGATTAGTGGAGTATCAAAGGGAGAGGAGTCTCACTTGGCCGCTTTGAAATAATATGAGTCTCGAAGTGAGGAAAAATGAGAAATTCGAAATAACACTTATTTTCAAAGTAAATTACATCGGGTCACATCTACATGGCTCTCACGCTTGGCTAAAGGTAATTTTCATTTCACGCATGGGAATAGGAATGAACATGCTTCGGGGAACGGATATTTAGGCGGTTGGCGAAAAGATTTGGTATGCGGAAGAGGAATTTGAGGCATGGTTGCAAGAACTACGTCTGCTATACCCTCGTAGGATGTATAAATTTTTTTGAAGACATGAGGCTTACCGCGAAACTTAGATAGGAAGTGGGTTTCTCAGGTGATTCAGGTAGCAACAGCTGAAATTGTATTCCATGCAGGCAGTTTTCTTGAGGGCAAAAAACTGAGGGTGAAAAGCATTTTCCGTATCGCATCCCCTGAAATACCACTCCTTAGCTCCGATTATACTTTACTCGACTACAAGGACGACAGACAAGTCAAATGCTCTTCCAATTCTTCCGAAACCAGGATGGCACACTCAAGCTGCGTTAATTCATGTTGGTTCCTTGGGAGTGCTTATTTCGATCTGCCCGTTTCCCCTCGAAACATTTCAGCTTGCCAGCTAGGCGATATTAATTAATCTTATTTTCCTCATCAAAACTTATGCTGATTTTGAAAAACTTGAGCGTAGCTAATTATGACAGGCAGATCTTTATGCAGAAATCCATGATTTCACCCATTTGTTTCTCCTGCTAGAGGGCCAAGAACACGCGAATCCTCTGTATATTAGTGTAACACAATGTTTGTTGCATGTTGATTGCCATGCTTCGTACCGAGTTTACTGTTTTTAATACGGCACGCCTCAGTTTAAATGGTACAAGGACGCTCTGTTAATCGACTATGGAAATGCAGTAAAAAGCAGATTTTCTGTTCAATGTTCAAGCAGTTTTTACCATACCCTTCTTTGAAATCCTAAAATTGCTGTCTGGAACTTTACGCTATCCACCTTTACTCTACGAAGTAAAGGCATATAGCTCTGTAGGATAAACTCCGTAACACGTAGTGTATTTTTCTTGCTTGTTTTATTAGAACGAGTAAGATTACGCACACAGCGGTCATTTTATATGAAATTCAACTCTGGCATTTTCCTCATTTTGAGCATATACGATAAAGAGAAAAGCAGCAAATTCAAAGCGTGAGGAATTTTATCGACTGCTGATAAAACCGGGATTTCATTCAAATTCGGATTTTTTGAATTTCTCGTGGTTACTTGGGGGTGTTGCCAAAAAAAAAATCTTTGCGTTCAACTCTATTACACTTAAATAAGCTCTTTTTTTCACTCATCTATTCGTATGAGATTAACTTTTCTAACGATTACATTTGCAATAAATATTGCAAAAAATTACTCATACGTGTTTTCACTTAGGAGATTCCCTCAAAAATTTCCTCTGAAGTTTGATGATGCGGTAGATTAGATATAATATATTATCGTCGTATGTTTCTAATGAAATTATGATGATATAGCCTGTATTTTCAATCATCAGATAATGCATTTAATACAGAAATGTGAAAATCGAAGTTCGAGTTAAATCCCGAATTTTTCCGCTTGTTACAACCTAGTGTATTCGTCGCCTTTCTTTTGACAAGAGGGCAATCGGATGTCAACATTTTAGAGATCATAGCTCTTACATCTATAATAGCAAACGTTTATGTTTATTCGTTTTTAGTGTGGCAATGCTTTATTAGTTGCCAAGTAAAACAGGAAGCAATGATCAGAACTTGAGGAAATGTTCACTTCCAAATTCTTTGCGCTATTAAAAAAGAGGAAAATAACATTTCCATTCATCACATTGTACTGATGCTTAATGTTCATAAATTTAAATAAACAAAAAATGAAGTCCGTTTTTCGTTGCAGTAACGAAGAGAATATGGAATATTAGTAAACAATAATATACCCCCAACTAACCGTATAAATGGGATATAAGAGTGTTGTATCCTTATAGATAAATATATACTACTTCCGATTCGTCCAATAGCTTCAACTCGTACATCATAAAAATTTATGCTTGGAAATTGGGCTTCTTATCTGACTTTATTTTTAACCTTCAACTATCATCTAGACGACTGCCCACTAATTAAACATTAAAAAGCGCTTGTTTTGGTAAACTTCCAGCGCCTATTTTTTCCAGCCAAAATGAGTTCGAGAATGATTCAAATTTGTTTCGTCATTTATTCTGTTCAAATTTTCACTCGAATCTGTCGTCAAACTGTTTTGAACGATTTACTCGTTGGCACTAGTAGACGGTACCATTCTGCTGTATTGAGTCAGTCAATCATTCGAAGATATAAAAGAGATAAAGTATGCTGGAATAGCTAACACGATATGCGCTCTTCCACTTCGCTGATTTAATTTATAATCCTCACAATTTGCTAGTAAATCAATCTCGTTTGATCGCTCGTGCAAGCCTTACACTAAAGATGCTTTTTCGTGACTCGACTAGGCCTATAATTTTTCTCGATTTTGATGGATCGTCGACAAACGTCACAATTGTACCTTCATCAACTCCCAATTTGAAATTAGCGAATAGGCCGAGATAAGCATAAGTACATGTGCGGAGCATTATGTTGCCAATTGTATGTTTTGCAAATCACATGTGAAGCTTAGAAAAGAAAATCTCAGTATTTGTGCGTAATAGATTCGCAATTGAGAGTGCTGAAAGCTTTGAAATTTCATGATTACTATCAGCATTTATGCAATCACTAAAAGGTTCTGTATATAAATATATTTCTCATTCCTCTTCTCCCTCCGCTTTCCCCCTCAATACCATTGACGTTATTTTGAAGCTCCACATCTACTATGCTTTATTTTGCTAGTGTAATTTTCATTGAGTATTTCTATATGCGGCTCTCTTCATCGATAAATCGTTTCATTCAAGTTCACTTGACATCTTTCAGAGTAAATAATCTTTTTGCGCTGACGAATTATGAATTGTTGAGAATTTTGGCATTGATTCGTATGAAACTCTATTATCGTTATATTTTCCGTTAAACGTAATGTTGTTTTTGCAAAGAAAAAAAGAATGCAAAATTCCAAATTCATTGCACATCATCGAATGTTGTATAAGTTTGCGTTATAAACGTTTCTCATATATTCATTGCAATTCATCTCACTATCATTTAACCAATAAAATTTCTTCTTAGCGATTGTTAATTGTTAATGTCGCCGAATTCGTTGTTTCTCGCATTTTGCGTTCACTTTTAAAAAATTATTGCTAATTGATGGAATGTTGTAAAATATTCTGAGAGAATTTTGAAATTGCACTGAAAAAAATGATTTATAATTTTGAATAGTTTATTTTGAACAGCTTGTTTCAATTTGCTAAATTAATCCGCCTTTGTCTTGATTGACATTTAGTCTATTGTATCCGTGTTACTGAAATATATGATGAAATTAATTGTTCTCATTCTTTAAGATTATAAAGTAGTAGCACAAGTGCCAATGTAATCTTTATTCTATGAAATGATAGAAAATTTTTGTAATTTGCAAAGAAATTACATTACTATAGTGAAAAAGAAATTTCTCGTAAAATTTAAATCATATAGATTATTTGCATTTCTTTCTTCAATTTGACTTAAATTTTAAATAGTAGTTGACTTGAATATTTTTACTTCCTTCCTTAGTTTGGCTCAAATATTAAATAATCTTTAACTTGAATATTTTTTGATGCTTGGGGCCACTGTTGAACTAGTAGGTGTCTGTTTGCTATTTATTTAGAAGGGCTCTTCGAAACACAATTATGCAATGCTTGCGCTCTTCACATTCTTCCTTCAAATTATATATATCACATATTTCGATAATCACTATCAGTTTTCGATGCACTCTGTGCTTTAGCACAGCGCCTATTGATTTCCTATGAAGGTGATAAAGGAGATACTTCAAACCTGCTTTCAGCATTCTCTTCAAAATGTTCTTCCAAATCGAAAGCGACCTTGTAACCGAATGAAGGTGGAAGCATGTACGCCTTCCAATTCTTCCTTCACTCTCCGCGCTCACCTCTTGGGCGTGTCACTCAGTTCCAGTTAGCCTTTCTCGGTTTCAAAGAACATTTACTCTCAGCAGCTTATGGAATATGCCTTCTCTTTTCCAACGTTCCTCAACGATGTAACACACTTATGAGAACCTCATTCAGTCTTTTCCCAAAGTCATTTTTCCTTCATTACTACAATTTTTTTTTTAATTCTCATAAAAATAAATGAAAATTGAAGAATGTCGTTCAGTGGTTTCATTTTTTCTCAAGCGAATTACTTCGTCCTTTCATCATGGTCGACTGTATGAAAAAATATTCGTTTTTTTTTTCCTTTTTAAGAATCTCTGATTTGTTTTCATCCTCATCTTTCACGCGTCTTACTTTCTTTCATCGCCTCTATGTTCACAATCTAATTGCTTCTTAATGTTTTCGCCTTTCTGCAAGGCCGTTCGATTCTATCTTTCGATCGCGTTGGTCCTAGGCATTCGATATTTGCACTCTTGAGTTCCCATTTTTCATCCTTCAGGTGAGTTGTTTATGTCTCTGATTACAACAAGTCTTTATTGTTCTATAACAGGTTTATTGTAATAGTTCCATTGTTAAACTATCGTAATGGCATCCTGAAACATCGGTGAACTTTCGATTGTCTCATAGTGTATAATTCTAATTGTGCATTTTATTTCCTGAATGTGGATGATGCCTCGATCGCATGACCTTGATGGGGTTATAGAGGTAGCAAGCAATGTTTAAAAAATTCCTTTATAACGGTATACGCGTCTTGAATGAGTCAGGCATAGAGATAGGAGTAGAAAATGGAACTAGTGGAGCCCATATATATCGAAGTGAAGAAAGTTGGAGGTTCTGAGCGTCGGATAATTCAACAATCATCGGAAAGAAACAGAAATCGCGGACAAACTAGGCGAAGTGAAAGATGGAATAGGTCGCGAAGAAGGGTTGCGACTTGCATGATGACCCAAGACGCGCAATAAAAATTCAGGAGTACAGAGAGAAAGAAACTAATTCAAGGATATAGATTTCAAGGAACCAATCTGCCCTAAGGTCTGAGCATTAATTTCGGGACTGATCCTCGAACTGTGGTGTTGTGATGTTGTTTCGACGTTTCTGCTCTAGGGCTTTATATCAAAAACCTGAGCGAGTGTCGGAGGGAGCATCGTGAAATGAAGATCGCGTTGACACACTCTGTCATGGGTGCTAGAGAAGCATTTCATTATTTTGCGTTTTAAGCATCGCTCTACAAAATTTTGTCCGCTCACACGGCCGAGAAAAACAAAAACCTTACTGTCGCAATCGAAGCTCGTCAAATTCCGCACTCTTAACGCACTTTGATGAGTCGGCATTTACAACGTTCGTTGTGACGACATCGTATTTCTCACTTAAAATTTCAAATAAACGCTGTGTGAAGAGTTGGGCTAGAAGCCTAACCGAGTAAATATTACAACCAGAAATGTAGAAAATCACTTTTGCTCTTTCTTATCGGTAGGACCTCCTGAGGTTTTTTCTGCGTGATAAGAAGGGAAAAGAAAATGGAAGCGAAACTGATATGTTTGTTCTACCCTCCCTCCGTTCCTTGCATTAGTGCGTATGGAGGGACATGTGTGTTATTTTAGGCTACATAATGCATCGGAGATACGTGTGTTTTAAAGGCATCAATTGCTCATGTTTCGGTATAGAAGCCGTTTTCAACGTGGGCGCTTGCGGAAAAATAAATCTAGAAGGAAAGATAATAGAGTGAACAGGAGGGGGCTGAAGACGAGGGAGCGAATACCTAGACAAAAATCCTGAAGTGAAGAAGAGGAACGTGTAGGTTAAGAGATGAGCGATGAAGTGGAAGGGTATGTGATAAAAGATTAGAGACACCAAAATAGGAGAGAATATGTGGAGAAATAATGGTTGGATGGAAAATTGATATAGAAGCAAAGAGGTATGCAAATAATGAATTCGCTAAGAAGGAATGATATGAAGTGATTGAAACTTAAGAGTCGTTAATGAAAGGGCGTCGAAAATAACGAAATATTTTGGAAATAAAGCTATCAGTGAATTTATCGTTAATGTTAAAACAGCGAAAGCTTTTGCATCGATTTAGTTCATGTTTTTTTATTCAAGATGGTTGGAAAGTTGTAATAATATCGATGAGTGAGGGGCGATAAGCATTGCTTTTGAGTATTGCTAATGCTGCGAAACGGGATTAAAGAAGTGTTTGAAGAAAGAGACCGTGTCAAAGAAATATCTTAGAACGTCACATTTGATGGAAGAACGATAAGCCGATGTTGATTTAGTAAAGGATGTATATTACCACTCATGTTATTAATGAATTTATTGCCGACCTTATTTACATCATTTGCAACTCGTATTTGCTTGCAGAAATTGTGATATTCCACTACAGCATCGCTGAGATCTGCTCGTTTGTGATCGTTAGTGCGATCGTGTTTGTTGCACTCTTTCTAGATTCATTTATTTATTTATCTATTTACTTTAATCGACAAAGTATTCATTACGAATAAATGTCTCTTTATATCGTCCACTTCCGCTTAGGTGAAGTTGTAAGGTAGTGTGAAGATTATAGCTCAGGCTCGTCTCATGCCCGTCGGATACTGACGGGTCGATTCATCGTTGTTCCATTCAAGAGAAGGGCTCTGACTTGCTGCAGCATCCTCGTCCCGATTAGATCCCTGGTTGGTGTGACTCGGTAGGACGAAGCCAAAGAATCTGCTGAGAGCTCTCCTAAAATCGACCGCGCAATAAGCAATACTAAACGATGAATATCATTTAATAAGTTTATAAATGACATTTAAGAAGTTCGCTGAATCATCGTAGCCCGAAGACGTTTTCTTTAGTGAATGTCTGGAATGTAGTGCGGTCCACCTGAATGATGCAGATGGCTTCTAACATAAGCTTCTTCAAGAGCATAGATCATTCTACTTTCGCATATTAATTGTTCTATAGTAAACACGTCATCGTACTCCCTAACTGCCATTCTGCTGTAGCATGGTGAAAGCCTAAGCCAATGCGCCTTCTTAAAGCATTTTCCGAAAAAACATGATCTGTTTATTTTCGAGGCTCTTCCATTAACGGTTTTTTGAGTTTCAATCGCCTCATACCATTCCTTTCTCACAAATTAATTATTTATATGCGACCTTCTCAAATGATTATTTCTGCACATGTCTTGTCCCATTTTCCTGTCTCAAATCCTTTATCGCATATCGTTTCACTTCATCTTTCATCTTTTAGCGTGCACGATTGGTTCCGCTTCTTCCAATGATTTTCGCCCAAAAGAATTTCATTCTTTTATCGTCAGTCTTTTCCTCTTTACTCTGCCATTATTCCTCTCAGATTTGTTTTTTTAGCAGGTGCTCGCATTCGCAATGGCTTTATTTGTCGAAATATCAGTAGTAAAAACTTTCAAATATACATATCAACAATGCGTTATTGTACCTGCGGGACTATACGATTTGCTATATAACACACTGTTATTACTGTCTTCATGCATCTCTATGCTCCTGATGTTATCACTCACTATTCAGACTATATGTACCTGCGGGAAGCTGTGCTATAATATGAACGCACCGGAAGATGTAAAAAATATTGAAGAGTACAAGAGTCCCTAAGGTATAGACATTCTCTTAGGACAGCGAGATATACTAGAAAGAGTGAATCTTCTTCAACGTAAGAGGGGTCGTTTCGTCTGGTGTACCTTTTCTGGCTCCTCAAAAGCGCCTTGCCGCCTGTTTTATGTGCTATATTTCTGTTGTCGTTCGTAGGTATCGAATTATATTCTGATGTATTATGAAAGTGATGAATATTTTTGTCCATATCATTAAAGCCCTGTTTTTCACTCAGTGAAGGAGCGTGAGGATGAAGGTAGACGGGACTATACTTTAGAGAAATGCCTTAAGAAGTGAATCAAATTGCTTGTTATCTCTTCAAATTTGGGGAGTCTTTTGAAATGAAGATTTCTTTGAGATTGAATTTTATTATTTATTGGAATGTGTCGTTGAAGATTTGTTGAGAATGTAGTGAGGCGCATCGAAATTCGTATGTAAGACTTTCGAAAGAAGCCATTGGTGTGAAGATCGTAAATTGTTAAGTGCGTTTTGGGCGCATTTGAGGTGCATTAAAAAAACGCCGCACCGATGTTGCTAATTAATGCTTGCAATAAGAAAAAAGAAACGTTTTTCCTGGAAATTTTTTGAATTTTCTATTCACATGAGAAAAAAAAAATATTGATTTCATATAAACAAACTTGATGATTCATAGCTAACGCACGGTTCGCATCGACAGATCTCCTTTTATTTCGTTTTTTTCCCCAAACAAAGAACGCACTTAATTCTCTCTCAACGCTCAAATGATGTTATGTTTGTTGGCCACATATTGACCACATGTGGTTGACCATGTATTAGTTGACCAATAACCATATATAATCTCATTCATCATATATACTTAAAGTACTGTTATTTTAACGCCTATTAGAGAAGAAATCAGTAAGCTGCACATTAGAATTTCATTTCTATTGACTTAGCGCGTTGCGTTATCTAGGCAAATGAAAAGTTTCTTATTGGCAGAGTGGTATCGAGCGTGCCAGTTGGCACCGATATGCCGTTCGAAAAAAAAAGTGCTCTATAACTTTAATATCAACTTTGTTTTACGATTACCTCAATTAGCTAGGGATTTGAATGCTCCTGAATTGAATTCTTGAATTCCTTTATTTCCTTTTCTTCGAAAAATTTTGCTACTCAATAATTGTGTATCACTTTTTAAAATCTTTATAAATTGCTTTCTAGGTATTTCCAATAAAAAATTGAATTGATTTAGTTATTATCCTCTTAATTTTTCGTTGAATGCACTTCTACTTTAGCACTTTGTAGTATTTAATCCACAAGTTGACCGATCCACCAACCAAATTGATAACAAATTATGAAAATTAACTAGTTCGAACCGTACTTGTCTAATAGGTATCTTGCTTGTTCAAGTTGCGACTCTATGTCTGCAATTTTGCTAGTATTTTTCGCCTTTTGCTTGTTGAGATATCTCGTTTGGATCATGCAACATATTTCAGCCTTAATTCATTTTATTCTGAAATTGGTCGTAACTGAATTAATGCGTTTATCCAATCCTTTATTTATTTCATTCCTAATTTCTAATTAAATACTATAATACGATTGCAAAGCTGTAGATCGGTCATCAAAGATAGAATTGTCATCACTCATCACTCACATCGAAGTTTCGCAGTAAAGTAATAATCGTTGACTTTTGCTGCAGTATATGATTGTGCCGACTTTTTTTCTTACAAATCCATTCCTCTTCTTTCATTGCTCATAACATTTAATGCTCGAATCCAAGAAATGCATACACTTCATTTTTCTGAGGCGTCTGATGATGTCTGTGTGAATCAAAAGTTGCGAATAGAAACTTGGGATCATGTAAACAGTCCTAATAGACTGTGTGAACCGATATGAATCACAAATTCTATGAATCAGAGATGATCACGTTAGTTTTGTTTTCAGCCTTTCTCCAAATTTTGCGCTTTTAAGGAAGTATTATCAAAAGAATACATCTTCAGGCGTATTTTGTATCTATTTGTGCCTCTGTTATAATATGATGATCCCACAAAGTTCGATGGTCGACAATCGTCCTAGGTGGATTATAAATGGCAATGATTCCGCACTTGTTTTCAAACGCTTGTGAGATTGGCCGCTTTACCTTGAGTTATCTAGTTGTTACTCGAAGTGAGATTAGTACATCATTTTAGAGGCCCAATATATCGCAGACATATTCTCTTTATCTATTTGTTTGTTTGCTTGTTCGCTTAATTTTTTATTTCTCGCTTTATTTATTCATTTACTCAATATCCTATACGAAGAAAACATATAGATAAATATATCTGGAAAGTCTAGAAAGAGCAAAGAAAGGCATTTAATAGAGAAACCGTAAATAAAACAAAGATTTGCACTCATTGATTAGTGTACAGAATGCGCAGAGAAAATCAAAACTACAAGAAGACAAGGAAGAACGTGAAGCAATTACAACAAAAATACAAACATCGGCAGCATTAAAGAAATCATATTTATAGGAGAGTGGATATCCATGTTTCATAGGCACATAAGTGAGATATTTTTTCGCTTTCAGCCGTGAGATATATCTTTGGTCCTGTAGGCCTCCCTGAAGTGACGTCATTAGTGTGCGCTTTGTTTGTATATATAGTCAATCCTAGCCGTATTGAAAGGATCGACGATCATTTTTTTTTAAAGAAGTCGTTTCTTTTCTCCCGATTGCACTATACAACGTAACGGTTGCATCAGCCAAAAAGCATACCGTTCCACCTTCTCTATCATTCACACTTATTAATGGTGAAATGAAACGATTAGAACCTTTGCGGCACCAACAATTTCTATCAATGCCGAATTTAGCATCTTTGAATGCATGCAATTTATTTTGAGATCAGTATTCGGTTGGTAAATATTGTACGCAAAATAAACAAAGCAATATTTTTCATTAAAATCAACGAATTCCACAAAAAAAAGGTTACTGAAAACATTTGAGGCTGATCGCCTAACAAAGATGGCATGAAACGATGAACATAACGCTGTTTGTTCTCAGCATAACCAGTAACGATGTTTTCGTATGAAATCATTTCCTTTGCTACTAAAATCTGAAAAGTAGAGTGGGTTCGGTGAACATCGAATTGGTCACCATATCTTGTTAATCCCCTGAGACGATTGTAGCAGTCCCTTTTTCTGCCTCCTAGAAGCACATTGTAATTACTTTGGACATGATTTCGACTTCTAAGAAATGGGGGTCCTTACTAACAACCACTTCAGCTTGAGCCGTATTTGCGCTTATTCAGAGAACGAACTCAGTGGAGATGATTATCTACAGAAGAACTTCGTCCACTGCTTGTTAAATTGATCAAGAAGTCTATTCAGGAGTGAATAAAAGAGGGCTGTCAAATCCTCTCGCAATAAGCAAGGTTGTGCTTGGCACCAATGAGTGTAATATATGCACAACAATGCATCAAAGTTGACCAGTGAAGCATCTCTACTTACCTTCTCTGGATTGAGCTTATTTGCACCGATAAGCGAATAACGCTAGAATCTAAAGCTTATAGGAGAAAGACTGAAGAATTCGATAGTCGTTTACACCTTCGCATCAGTGCACTTTCCTCTTGCAATTCAATGGGACCCATTCGGCTGAATGACGATTCATTTCGTCCCTTTCAAATTGGTTGTCGTTCGCAAATATACAAAAAATCGTTGCTCCATTTGCATTTCTTTGAGAAGCGAATTTCTCAGTTTATAAATTTCGATAACAAAAATATGGAAAATCATATTAATAATTTTCAGTATAAGACAGCTGTATAAAAAAATCACTTTCTCGAAAACAAATCTTAACTGTTCGTATAGTTTTCGTTTTTTGAACACCTAATAGAGGTGTCGATCGATTTAGCGAAGTGCCTCGCTCTTTTGAATTAACGATGCGAAATCAACATTCATGCATTCTTTTACCTATCATCATAGTATGTACTAATTTCATTTTCTTGGAAATCATTTCGTTTTTTCGATCGTTGGATATTATCGGCATATTTCTGATTTTCTCTAGAATATCAATACTGAAGATGTTGCGATGAATTGTGCATAGTGTAACGATATTTTCGAATTGAATGATGCATGCAGAAGTGATGAATTGTTATTATTGGTCGATGTGCTTATTATATGTCAAGATGTTTGTATGAGGAGTTCTTTATGTTATTAGCCCACTGCATACTTCTTCTCTATGGCCGTTAGTGGCAGCTGACATCTCACTCAACGGTTTTAAATGGTTCTTTTAAGCCAATAAAGCGTTCCGATTGTTGAGTTGTTTCCAAATTCTTCCAAAAATTCGCAGCAGCGGTAAAATTTTCCAACCTTTTCGGGTAGGTAATTAAACCATTCAAGCTTTTCTTTCTTTAAACCTTTCATAATTAAGTCATCTAAACATCTTGTCAACTTTTCATAATTGAGCAGTTCGGCATTTTGCATATTCCCTGTCATCGATAGCTTCTTGCCGACAAATGTTACGTCGCCACTGAACAAAGTCTACCTATTGGTATTTCTTTTAGTGAACTTTAGGTTCTTTGTAGAAAATTTTAAGAGTTAATCCTCGACAGCTTGGGAATAATTTGACCACTTTTCGACGTTAATGAACCACATATTGAATTCATAGTGCAGATTTTCTAGCACTGCTCATAGATTTCAGTAAGTTTGCTCAATAAAAGACGACTTTCAAAGTTTATGCCGTTTTTTTCTTTCGTAAATCAAGCAGTTAGAAAACAATTCTTCCGTTTCCATCAACAGTTAACTGTCGTCTTCCTAAATAACAAAAGAATCTGTAAACATCAGACCATCGAAAGGCAACCCTCTGATACTATCGGTTTGTCACCATTTATATCAGTCATTCCTCTTCACACTCTTAATCTATTTTCTTGGCATCGTCTGATAGGAGTATGCCAATTTGGGCATCAACCGCTACTGCTGCAAAAGAGTGTAGTCATTGAGAGGGTTGCTGTATACGAACGGGTTAAAAGGAGTGAGGAAAATCATTTCGAAACAGTAACAATCGCATACGCAGTCGCGATTAGCACCAGGCTTGGATGGCAGAATTAATCGGATAGGGAGCCGTCAATGGTCGGGCAATATTTCTCGCATAGCATTTCTTCCGGCAATAACTCGCTATACCTTTGCTAATTTTCGCATGCTGACTCACAGAAGTGTCACACAACTGTGCGAACGTATGTATCCGTTTGCGTGGTATTTCCGGTGTGAAACATAATGAAGCTACAGTTAGGAAATCTAATAGGTATAATATGCATCTTCATCACCTCTGGCGTCGTTCACGTGGTTTCGCCATCTTCAGAAGAAGCGTTAGGCATTGAAGTGAGAAACTTGTTACCTGACTGTTGTAAAATCCCATTTTTATGGTGTTTAGCTTTGCAAAAGCGCGTTTCGGTGATGTCATGCTTGTGCATAGCTATGTTTGTTTATGTCTGCTTGTATGTGTGTTTGTCTTCGTCTGACACTCACAGCCCATGGCACGCTCAAAACAGAGCCTTAATGGCCTTTTATATCAGCTTTTATGTTGATGCAGCACCAACTTCGATAAAGTCATAGACAGTTAAAGGAGGCAAATTTGCAGTTTGTATTATGCATTTCACACGAAGCAGATCGCATTAAAAAATTTTATAACTTTTCGTTGGAAAGCTTGGATTAATTGAAATGCGCAAGTCTTGCTTTTCATATTCAACTCCTACTTGACTAAATGGGTTGTGCACAAAAAGCACATATCCTGCCCTTCTTCTGGCATGTCTTTGCATTTTCTAGAAAATGTTTAAGTCGTTTCAAAGTCGAAGAGGAATAAACTTTCAGCAGGAATCCTGCTGATGCAATTCGTTGTAACCTTTGGTCGCTGTTCACAAAGATCAATGGACAGCGGAAATACAACTAGAAAGTAATGACGACTTGCGAACCTAGAGATGCGATATTTGATTTTACGAGCAATTGGCAAGAACGACCAAACTTTGAACGCGTTGCCGATATATTTCGACTTGCAGAAAAATTTTATTTATTTGAACAAACACCACATTTATTCACCTAAAAACAATCCATATGGAACATTTAACAAACCTATACACATTCACCACTCAAAACGTATAACTTATGTGTTTTTAGTATAGTATAGTATACTAATATGTAGGGTGATATAATTATATAAAGATTTCATTGTTATTTATGAGACTCAAATACAGAAAAAAACATGATAAAAATAACTGAACATATTTTTTCAATGGCCACATAGGTCTTCAACCAAAATACGATGTTTTCGTTTTTGAGAGCAATCTTGCGCACATTATGGCGACTTTGTTATTTGCATCTGTATATTCTTATAGATCGTTTCAGCTATTCAGCTAGAAAATTAACAGAAAACAAGTCTGGTTGGTTTAATCGACCTCTCATAGTTGACTTCTTATCCGCCTTAGGTAGTAGTATAGGTTGTAGAGAATATAAGCCTGCAAATATCAGGTGAGCTACTACGACATATATTTATATAACAGTCTTAGTTTTCGCTGCTTATGTAAACGACTGTCTACGATAAGAAAAGAAACGTAGAGCATCAACTTAGGAGTGAATGCAATGACCAGAACGAGGACCTATTATGGGAAAGCAGACGTGGCTGTTCATTTAGAGAAAGCTCGCTGGTTCAATTCGGCTTTATCACAGACTTATGAGTGCGCTGGTGAATAGCGATTTCAATTTTGCTAGGTCGGGCCAGCTCAGAAAGATGCCAACAAAGCTTCGCTTCCAAAGGCTAACATGCGCCAGTTGTCCAAATCACTCTTTTTGTGCCCTCACTCGAAATTGCTCCACTCGCTCTTTCTCGTTTTAATGACTGATCATTGCCTGTTTCTCGCGTTGACTGCAACACTCGTTGCGACCAACAAATATTGCAGGGTTTCCAAAAAAATCAAAATATGCGCAGTTAAGCACTCATATTTTGACCGAACAAAATGCAAATTTTTGGATCACTTATGCAAATTTTTGCAAAATATTCGTTTCTTTTTCGTGTTCTGATTCGAGCGGTTGTACTGTGACTCTAATGGTGGAGTTGGCAATTTCTTAACATTTTAAGATATTGAAGCGTTTGGTCGGCAGAACACATATGAACGGCCGCACACTTCAAATCGTGAGAAATACGCAAATTTTACTGGCGTACTAATTAAGTGGGAAAAACTGATCAACTCATAGCACTACTTAAATATACTGTTGATTGGCCCATAGACGCATAAATAAACGAGCAAAAGCTTACAGAAGCAATCATTAGTGCTTAGATATGTATCGAAAGATGCTAGAAATTTGCATATGCGCACATCTCGATGACGATTCAAATGCGAGAGGATCAAACTTTTATTTAAGAATTTGGAGGTTTAGAAAGCGCTCTAGCAGCGAACCACTTTAACGCTTATTCGAATATTCATGCAAAATGTTGGTCTTGAAAGCGGTATTGCAAAAGTCTATACTTGCTACCGCCCATCATATAAATATGCTGAATGCGCTTCTCCATCTCTTTTGTTGGTGTACCTCTTGCAGTACTCCGAGAAAAGCGACAAATATGACAGTGATAGCTTTACCTATGAACGCGATATAGCTAATCCTTCATCTAACGTCTATACATGTGATGTATTTATAGGATTTCGTTACATTCGTTTTGACGAAAACTTTTTCGACAATTAGCGAGACATCTTACAACTATTAGATTCCTAGATAGTCTTGTTCTTTGATAATACGACATACTTAAAAGTGGTTTGATGCAACAAACTCGATTCGCTTTGATGGGTGCCCGTGACGGTGGAAATTTTAGACACTTAAACAATCAGAAATCCTCTTGGGGCAGCGTGTGCAAAATCAGGATTCACCGTAACTCGAGTTCTCATTGCATTTTATAGCCAGTACTTACTATCATGCTTTCTTGCGGACCTTTGCGTTTTGTGCTTGAAATATGCATTATTGCATGATCATATATGCATATATATATATATATATATATATATATATATATATATATATATATATATATATATATATATATATATATATATATATATATATATATATATAGTAACTTCAAGAAATGCCCATTGAAACTAGACCTACGGAACTTACTGTTTTTAATATCCACCATTTATATCACCTAGATAACCATCTACATGAGCTTTCAAGTTCGTCCATTAAATTCAAAGACTGTTAAGGGCACTTAAACATGCAAAAAAAATCGCATGGATTTTACAAGCAGTTAACTGCACTTTATATCCGCTGAGCCGTAAAAAAGCATTTTCTTTGGAAGATTCGTGGGAATGGTCGGATTAGCTAATATTTAGAACTGTTGGACATATTTTGTTATTCGCTGGCCATTTGCGATGCTTCTTGGGTGAACAAAATGAAAAACGCACAGTTGTAAGAAAAAGAAAATTGCGCATCCCTTTTTAATTTTTGTTTCATATAAATCGGGTCAGAAATAAGCGAATTCCTGTGGAAGAGTTTTGCATATACATTTAAAATATGATTGTTTTCTTCTGCATGTTTTATTATTTTTGGCAATTTAAGAAATTGGTTGGCTGGATGGGCTGAGTGTAAAAGAAGCACATATCGTGCCATTTGCTGTGGCGCGCTTTTGCATTTGCCAGTGAATTTGCTGGCTGGTTCACAGTTGAAGAACTGTGAACTGTCAACAAGAATGAACATGACGCAGTTCGTTACCGCTTTCGCTCATTCTTCAAGTAGGGTGAGAAGAGAGCGAAAAATGTGAATAAAAAATAATTACAGCGCAGATGCTATCTGCAACGAAAACTTATCGCACTCAACATTTCATCCAATGCGACTCCTTTGCCTCACAAAATTCATAGCATCCGCAACCGAAGGGATTAGTTCGTTCCCGCCGCCGCGAGGATGAGCAGCTGGGAACCGACTATCCGCCCTCTCCCCCCTCACTTGGCTCGGCCGAAATCTAGGGGCAAAGCCTCCTTTTTTTTTCTTCCCGCGGAATCGAGAGTGCATCAGAAACTCAGGAGTTATGCCTCCACGCCTGAGGGAAGATAAGCCACATATCATGTCTGGCATGCTTGTGTATGCCGACCCAGTAGCTTCAATCGGCAAGCACCAAAGTAGTCCTAGATGCCATGAAATTTATGAGCGTGACGTACGCTTTAGGCTGGTCTAAACCAAATTCCACGTCAATTCATCAACCTCAAAAGAAGCTACTGGAATTTCAAGATAGCCAAAAATTCTCAAATACTTCATTTAACACGGGTCGGGTCACTTTTTACTTCTCTACGGAAAGTCAGGTCGATTTAAAATACAGCATATTATTTTGCAAATTTTGCTATTTACTGGCAATTCATGAAAGTAGTTTACATCCTGAAGTGATACGCAAAAAACTCATGCCACATGAACTTCTTTATGAGAACCGTGTCTTCAATGCAGCTCCTAACAGGTGGATGAATTCGAAAACCATGATTTTCCGCTATAATTTCCTAGTTCTGTTCCTTTCTTTTTGCAAGCCTTCCATCATAAGTTCCATCATTGATGGGCAAATATTTTTTCATCGTCTGTTTCAATAATCGCATTAGCAACGATGCGTCATTATTTACACAGTACCGCATTGCCGCGAACAATACAAGTAAACCTTTTTTGTTATACTATTTGATGTTCATTTTATTTGAATGTGCAAGGTATATTTTTACAAATATACTCACTTCGTTCTATTTTTAAATCATAAAAGGTGTTTGAGATACGACAAAAATATATGCAGCAATAGCTTATTAGCTTATTTGTTTGCTTGATTTCATCTATGATATGAACCGAGTTGTGCTGTATCGCTTCTACAGTTGCATATTATGATGCCTTTTTTATTCGCTTATTGCATATTTTTGGTGCATTTATGACGCTTATATATTCTCAACAATTCAAGAAAGGTTGTGTTTAACTAAAGTTGTGAAAAATCTCTAAAACGAATTTGAGATTTTTTGAGTTATAACGGCTAAATTAAATACGATAATAGCCGAATAAATGGAATATTGCTTAGCGATATATCTGTGGAGAGAGTCTAAATTCCTATGAAATGAGCCATTAAATGAATGTAAACGAAAATTTTATGATGTAAGGGAAATACAAAATTCTTTCACGAACATACCGACATCATTTGTGCTATTTGAACGCAATTCATTAATTTCTTTTTTTTCTTAGAGATATAACTTTTGACTTTTTTAATGCTTCCGCAAAATCACACTTCGACAGCGTACTGGACGTTTATATATGTTCGTTGTCTGTCTGTCTGTCTGTCTGTCTGTCTACCTGCATGATTCGTCTGTTTGTCCGGCAGCTTGGACTTGGGAATGGTTATGTTATGAAATCTAGACAGTATAATCTCTACCATAGAGGAACAAATAGGTGAAATTCTAAGTCGCGTCACTAAATCTGAAAGAAGTTATTGGCGCCCAAATATACTCAACAATTTGCATACATGTCATGAATTTACCTGGCCTATTTTTCCACCGACAAGGCTGCGGAATGCCAAAACGAGTTTTCTTGAAGAGCATTTTAGGAGCGCTTGATTTGAACGAATTTCATATGAATGCATTATTATATAAGTTTTATACGTGCTAATAGTTTGCAATAGTGGGTGACAATTTATTGAATTACGAAAACGCATCTCGTGCCAACTTGGCTGATGCGCTTTTCCAATACTTGTAATTCATATGAAATTTTGGTCTGTGATTTCGAATTCATTTCACATGTGAGGAAACGTTTTCGCGTCGTAACTAATGAATTCATTCGCTTTGATAATCAGTAGAATTTTATTTGCTCATTTAATTAGAAGCATTCAACCAAATATGTTCCCTTGCCGAAGAAAAGAATGCAGCGAATGTCATGAAAGAACAGGATGAGTCACGCAAAAAAACCCTCTTCCTTTAAGAGATATACATGCAGCTGTTGTCCTATTTGATAATACGAATGTATTGCATCCAGAGGTTTACAATCAAATGACGTCATTTTTAGACGAATGACGTCACTTTTTGATTAAAGGTTGGAAGTAAAGCTCATACCTATTCTAAGAGCAAACTTTAATAACCGTAGAAAGGAAATGCGTATGCAACGTGCTTGATGAATCGGCTGTTACGAAGATTGGTATCTTCAAATCGGCTAAATCATTCAATTACGAAGAGAATAGCTATTATTATATAGTATCTTCAAAGTGGAGGATTCGTTAACAACGAAAATGCTGAGTGAAGAAGAGAGAAGGTCATGCTTCTTAAAGAGGAAAAACCACTGCAGCATAATGAGTGCTTTCAAGGACAAAAATTTGAACACTTCAACAGTTAGAATAATTTCGAACGCTCTAGATTGTTTTAATTTTTGATTTCCGCTCAGCTCTCTTATATGATGTTAGTCGTTACGAAAAAATAAAAATAAAATGACGTGTAATTCTAGAGACAACAGTCACTCTAGCATATTGAGATCTTCGGTGTCCCGATATACGAACTTACTCAACAGCTGTTCGACAAGTGGACAAAGCATCCGTGGGCGATATGTCGATAGACTAAGTGCTAGTCAACCAGATGGCCGTGAATTAATCCTCTGAGATAAAGCGATCCGTTCGTTGATGCAGTTTGATTTTCATATTTTGGTGGCCGATTGCATTCTGAAAATAGAAGATTCCCTTGACGCTATTCATCAATAATTCTGTATGTTCCATTAACGTCAATAGAACTTAATTATAAATGTATCATGTTTAAGGATTCACCGTTTGTTAGCGTCACAAATGGAAATTTTTGCTTCGATCTCTTATTATTATTTCTGCAACGAATGGCTCCATTTATTAATAAGAGTAGCTCCAGTTAAGTTCTCTAGTGCTGTGAAATGTCAGTTGAATTCAGCTTCACAGTTTTTGTGTTTCAATTCCTATATAATTCCATTCTCAAGGCTTAAGGCATAACAGATTGACTTTTTTTTCAGCGTAACTACATCTTGTGGCAACCGAATAATTAAATCAGCCTTTTTGGAGTACACATTTTACTCGGCTCATGTAATCGCCGCTGTAAATGAGTTATCTCATCTAGAGTGCTGTCAGAAATGAATCGATCAATATTCAATTCCTCAACAGCAACACTGAATGATGTCATTGCGAGATGGGTCATTCGTATCACAATTTCTCGAACGACTATGCGGGTGTCCGTTTAGCAAGGTTGTAAGATGAGCGGAAATAATTATCTCTCGTAGAGGACGTGTTTTCCTTTCGATGTACGTCAGTTACGAAATGCTTTCTACTTTTATAGTTGGTTGGTGCTTGAACCTGTGAATAGCCGTTCTCTTCATTTCAGTGAAGAAACTTCGCTTGTTGTAGATAGTTATTGACCTTCATTTTACATCGAAGCTCACTTATAATTTACCTAATTTCGTCATCCTTTTGCTATTGCATCAGTGCCACATCGTCAATATCATTGAAAAAAAAATGATGACCTGGTTTACCTGCTTTAATTAGATCATCCTTTTGTTCCGATTCGGCTTTCAAAGTGAGACAATAATGAAGGATAAAAATGCGTTAGCGATTAGAGCTTTCCCTTCTCACCGTTTTGTGTACCACTGTGCAACTCTTTGTGTTGACAAAAACGGTTAATGCTTGAAGAGCACTCGAATTTAAGTTAATTCTTACTGTTTACTTAAAAGATGGTATGTATATTCCGCTCAGTAGTAATCCTACAAATTTCTCCACGTCTATTTTTTATATTTATCTAGTCCCCCTAAAAAGTACGTAATAGCAGTTTGGAAAACACATGATATGCGCCGCACATAACGGAAGAATGTATCCCGTTTTTAAGTTGTTCTGCTCATACTATCTTCGATACTTTCATTTTGTACTTATTGCGTTGCATTTAATGCTAGAGAGGTGCTTGATGGGAATTGAATTTTTTTTCTCGTAATGTGCGTCATGCCATGATGGTATCATGTCCATAAAGAAGCATTGAGGTTTTTAAAGTGAAATAAATTGTAGTAATTCAGGCTTAGTAAAAACACCTGTTTATTCTATTTCTCTTCAAAGTCAACTCAAAATTTCATTCGTGAAAAAAGGGATATCGTTCAAATTTATTAATCCTCTTATGCTGCCTCACTGATTTCTATTTACAAGCGAATCGACTGTATTTTATATCGAAATGTCAAAGATTTGATGTACAAAGGAAATTTCCGATAGTAATACACTTTGATTAGGCTCGATAGAAATTTTTGATAAACTTTGATAAGGCTTTATACCTATTCAATGAATGCCGGTTATTCCCAACCATTTTTCTTTTCCGGTTAGAGCAGCCTGAAATTGAATGTTCTTTATCGTTTGGCTTTCGGGCAGTAATAACGCTTCCACTATTGCTAGCAATCGTTGCTCTTTCAGCAGACTTTTTTATTCGCTTATGCAAGTTGATTACACATCTCACATTACGGTGATGTTATGCTTTGTATCCGTCGGTGTATGTGTCTGTCCGTCTGTCTGTCCCATTATTTCAACTGCCGAACCAATCGAGCTGAGGATACCAAATTTGACGGATTTAATAACACTAAGGAATGATCTGCTATGCCATAGTTGAAGTTAAGCCATTAACTTCGGAACAACTTATAGGCATTTCAGACTGCCAGGAAATTTGCTCACATTTTGCTTCAGGTGAGTTTCATTTAACGCCAGTCGAATCGCAGAAAAGGTGAAGGTATTATTCTCCAAAATTATTATTTAATAATTGTGAGACTGTTAGTCAGGTGAGGAAAATTAAAAACGCATTTTGTGCCAGCTCTTCTGGAAGATTCCATCAACTGTTTACTCTCTTTGCCGATACACTGTCTGATGATCGCCCCTTCGAACAGTCATGTTGATCTGTCAGTTTCAAAAAGATTTGCAGTGATTTAAAGGTAGCGAAAAATTTCTACACTTACTCCAATCACGCGGATCGCGTCCACCGGATCACGAGCAGGTGAAAAGCTTTTTTCTTAGAAAGGTGATAATTTTTGCAGAGATGAAAGGGGGAAAACGAATAAAAATAGAAAAAACAGCTGAATTTTTGGTGTACTATTGCGTAGGTTGTTGATATAGTCAGTTTAAATAGTAAAATTACTAAGTAAGAAGAAAATTCTCTCATTTTCATTGGCCTTTTATTTGATTGAATCATATTTTTCTTTCATCTGCTATGTGGGCATTTCATGGGTACTACTAATCAAGCGATTATTGTTTTATTGTTTCATTTTGCCATAAATAATCCCAAAAATTGCACTCGATCTCGGTTAACTTACCTCTCTCTTCGGTAATCGTTTTCAAAATTTTTTATCGTTTAGAATATTATATGTCAATTTTCCAAAGGTAATTCCACAAGTGTTTCATAGCTTCGTTTTAAAATATCTGCGAAGAAAATTTACGACAGAGAAAATACATCTTGAGAGAAGTTGATAGCAGGGCAACCATACAAAAAGGTAAAACGATGACCATTCTTGTTGTTTGATTCGCTGAGATAAAAGGTTAAAAGGTGAATTCGCTGAGGAGGCCACAACACTGCACTGTCATAAAGATCTCCCTGACATCCTTCTTTAGCTAATGGTATTTCTCATCGATCTCACTAATATCCTTCTTTACCTTAATGGTATTTCTTGTTGAAGTGCTCTCTGACTGACGTATGAAGAGCAAACCTTCATCCGTTTTCGCATTGTAAGTTTAGCGTTCCATTTTTTAAAAAACTTTTAGAAACGTTTTTACTTTCGGTTCGTTGTCTCAACAATTTTGTAATATTGTTTTTTCGCTTATTAGATTCGAATGTAGCTGATCAGTGCTCTTTGAATTCTCACATTCGTTCACTATCGCTCATCGAATTTACTGTTCTCGAATGCATGGAGCAAGCAACCTGCTCACTCTATGCACCGAGTTTCATGAAATTCATAACTGCACGCATTGTGAAAAGCCAATAGAAATGTTGATTTGCTCTAATGCTATTGCGTGCCAGCAGCATACCACAGTGGCAGTTTTCAAAGAAGGCAAAGGGCCAAGCGATCACCTCAGGAATCGGGGAAGGATGCGACGGTGGGGAGCTGCAGTTGGTGGAGTTAGTGTGAAGGGGAGCTCAAGTGAAATTTAGCTGAATATGCGAATGGTTGGCCCACAGATGAATGTACGCATACCGATATCACTCACTTCAGCTTAGTGCTCGTGTCGTTTGGCCTTAGTTTCCAAAAAGCGCTTAAAGTAAACCCTCCTTACTATCAGGACATCGTAGTAGTTGTTTCGTGTGGTAAATAGTTTCTCGTATTATTGATTATTGGTTCAGTGATCACTCAAGTAACATTTTTCTCCAGAGAATCGTAAGTGAAGACAATAAAGTGAAACGCAAAACGAAAGAATAACCAAAAAATTGAATGAATAAAAAAAACTACTGCACTCGTCGGAATGATACAGTCACATGGGCTTATTGCAAACGATAGGCTATGATAAATGAATGTTCGTTGCGTATGGGCGGTGCTAACAGCGACGAATAAATTTCTCTTTGAATGCTCAGTTGTGGTGCAAAAGTTAACTCTCTTCTCTCTGCACTACTATCGCACTACTTCATTATCATTGACTGTTGTAATGTAACGATACGTTCATTCAATCGATTTATATGCTCACTCGGGTGATATTCTAGGAATGTCTAACGGATATGCATCCCTCCCCCTATTTGTTGACCGCGTCATGATTCGTTTCATTTCCGCTTATGCGGCGTTAAAGTCGAACGATATTTGCTGCACAGTGTAAGCGCTTTTATTCAATTTGGGCGTCTAATAGAAGCGAACACACTTCGACTAGGTCGTTTTCTCTGCAATTTTAATAGCGTTTCATGTTCTATGCTTTTATTTAAATGTCTGTTAAAGATATCTGCAATTTCTTTGAGAGATTAACTTTAATCGTTCATTATTCAACTGCTCGTATGTATAAGTTTCCCATCACGCTTCGTAGCTGATTTTCCTTAAAGGTAGCAACAACTTACTTATGTATTCTTATTCAGTGTTATAGTTGTGCTAAAGTTGATTTAACGCAATGATCGCACTCGTTTTTCTATGCAATAAATCCAGAAAATTGAATTTTTTCCATAATCTCAGCCAAATTTCATAAATGGTTTGAAAATAGATGAATGAAGACGGAAGTTCACATATAGTGAATTTCGTAAAAGTTCTTAGGTCTTGTAAAAACAATACTATATGAGTAATTCAGTAGCTTTTAAAAATAAAACTGAAAAGAAATTGCTTCACGGCATCATTTTGTTGACTCCATCAAAGATTTACAATCGCATCGTATTTTATTCACAGAGATTTTCATATGAAACATGACGCTTAGATTGTGGCGAATTACTGCTCAACGATGGTTTTCTATCAAAAAAAAAAGCACACAGTCAACAAATACTGTGTGCTTTTGCTTCGCAATCAAAACAATCTGTTATATGTGAAAATGATAATTAAATTATAATAAATGCTTCATCGTTCACATTTTCGTTCAAGTAGACCAATCTGATCAGTTGAATTCAAAAGCGGACGGGCTAGTGCATTTTTCTCTTTCTTTTTTTTTTTTTCTTTTTACCAGACAGAACGCCTAGTTTACAGTGAACCTTAAACTTCAACTATGATCACATTTTTCGGCTGGCTAGTTGCCAAGTTTTTTTCCAGATTTTATCGCTCATTATACGCCGCATCTGCACGTGAATATCCTATGAATGCGATTGCAAACGACATTTTAAAATATTGTTGGGCAAAATCGTTGTGGCAAATGCGGCAGATCTCATTGCACTCAAATTTTCTTAGAATATCGCACGTTACGCCTAATAATGGAGTATTTTCTAATGTTCATTTTCGGATTATCGAAACTCGTTTTACATGGTATTATTTTCATCTGTTCATCGGAAGTCGATTTGCAAGAAAAAGCAATCTTGTTTTAGCGCTCAGCAATCCTTTAATCATCGTAAGGTCAGATGAATGAACTTTTTTTGCTTCGAAAGGTAGAATTACATTCGATCTTCTCAATCCTGTCATTCTCTATTCGCTCCACCGTCCGGAACAACGTAGCTGGAGAATATTCGTAACTTTTTCTATTTTTTATGTATTTCTTTCACTTCCCTCATGAAACGTTGAAAAAAAATTTTTTTTTTCGCACATTAGGTGGACAAAGTGAACTGCAGACGCCTTTCATAGGAATAAATGAAATTCGCCAATTAAAACTCACATCTCGAGTGGTTCCTCCTGAAGGATTTTTTTTTGTTAATGAGGTTCTTCTAATGTACTGCTTGCAGTGGTTGCTGTGTGGGCTTCATATGACGTTATCGATCTTTCCGCCTAAGCGCTTTTTTCCTCCCAAATTGTGAATGTTTATCTTGTCTGTGAATGGCTTCTTTTTGAATAATATCGATGATAACGTTTTAGCAATCTAAGATAAACAGAAGTTGTTTATCATTTGATTATTTATAAATTTGTGTGCTTTCTATAAAAATTAACATCCGAAAATAAAGGAACTGCCTCGTTTCCGTGCCGAAAAACTCTCATTTACACTTCATGG
This sequence comes from Ascaris suum, assembly GCA_013433145.1. NCBI lineage: Eukaryota > Metazoa > Nematoda > Chromadorea > Rhabditida > Ascarididae > Ascaris > Ascaris suum. Next base: position 6,973,058 of record CM024184.1, on the reverse strand, counting down.
AAAAATTTCTTGTCACTTGCTTAAGGCAACTGAATATAAGTTTTAAGATAGGTGAACTATGAAGATTTGCATTTATCGTGAAGAAATTTTTCTACTGTGAGAAACGTTTTCCACTATACTTTGTGTCTTTTTTATCGGAAATGCTAATATGAGTTTCATATTCTTTGACATAGATAAAGAGGTAACTTCTCGAAATTCAACAATGACGTTAAATGTTTTCTTGAATTCATATTTTGCTATTTATGAATTGGAAATCATTGTCTAAAGTATTTTACTCTTTTCTCGTGTTTGTTGTATCGATCTCTTGACGATGTTTCATTCTTCATTAATTAATTCTAAAATTTTATTTAATCTTACTGTTATTTATTTGTTTAACTTTATAAGTTTAACAGTTTAATTATAATTTTAGTAAATATAACTTTGTAAGAATTGTTATAAAGTTGCCCAATTTTCAGTTATTTTCCTCTTTCATCCTTACGGTAGTTAAAGATTTGAATAGTCTAATGAATCTTTGCCATGTTCATCCATTATCGCTTCCGAACGTATTTAAATCGCAAAAGTCTTATGTAGCCTCGAACTTGGGTGGAAGGAATTCGTTCAAACTTAATTCTGTTATATTTCCTCTCAAAGAAAACGTTACGCGACGAAAGAGTAATCTTCGATGAATGCAGAGCATTACTCAAAGGTGAATGAGAATATTTGCTTTGATGGTTCATTCCGTTCCTACCTGTCGCCTTTGTCACGCTTCACCTGTTCTATTTTTCGCTTTTTCATTTATCATTTCCTCAAATATGCCCCATTTCTGACGTTTTTGTTCCAGTCCACAGTATTTTAATGTCGAACATTAACAACGTCTTTCAAACAGGCCGATTGAGGTTTCGTTGGTTAAGTGCTGAGTCCCCGAGCATATCGATTTATTGAACGAAAAAAAAGAGAGAGCGGATAAAAAATTCAGGGAAAAAAAACCCTCAGCAAAGTGCAAAACAAGTGAGATATTTGAATCTCGAAGCACATCTTCACTAGTGCACTCAGTATTTATGAGGTGCATGAAGAGGGATTGCTTACCCAAAACGGTACTTCCCCCCTGTCGATGGACTCTTTGGGAATTACTCTATATCAGTTGGAAAATAGAGATGTAACTTAGGTAGGACAGACACATATTTACCAATGAAAAAGTATTATAATAATCCGAATTTCCTGCATATTTCAACGATTTGCATATCGTCTTTGTTTCTCTTCTCGTCCATACAACGTACGCAGTACTCATCATGTGCTCGTTATTCCTGAAAACTTTCTTAAACAAGTTTCTATGAAAGACGAATTCTTCAATTAATAGTCGAGTGGAGAGCAATGAAAGCAGCCTCGACGGTGGTCATTGCTTTCCTCTCTTACCTGTCCCCTCCCTCGTATACAGTTGTTTGCTTTAGTAAACCTTCCGTCTCATACTATTGTTTGTGAAACACTTCCCACGCTAGAACACGCTGACTCTTCAAAAGGATAAGGATAAGCAGTGAGAGGCAATAAAGAATCTCTCGATTTTCTAAATCGAGAGATCAACAACCAACAGAGTAGCAGAGTTTAAACTTCGACCTTTCCATCTTAATCGATTTGGCTAACTGAAATGTACGTTGCAGATTTATCTGTAATATATTTTATGTAACATTTATGCACATAAAATTTAGCTGAAGCTGCCATTCGGAGAACAAAATTCTGGAATTCTGTATTTTTGCATCATCGAAATGACTTTATATCGTTCCTGAGTTCTGGAATTCCCGTTGAAATTGTTTTTCAATAGTAACTTCAGTTTCACCCTATTATGCCAGTAAAATCAACCCCTTTCTCATGTTCAATGCGAACTGAATTCATGGGTTATACCAGCGATGTGCATGAAATAATGTATATATATTGCACTATTCTCTTATTGACTTCACATTAGTGCTGTTTAGCACTGTGGTCGTATTGTAACACATTTTTGTGTTCTGAAATGATTTAGAGTAAAACGCATAATGGTAATGGACATGTTTCGTCCGTTTGCTGCAATGAGCGCAATATGCATATTTTATTTAAATCGAATTTCCAACGCTAAAATTTGCAAGGTTGGCAAGAAAATATTATCTTAATCCACTTAAGTATTGAGATAGAGTAGACTAAGGATGCATATATCTGGATCGCAATTGTTGTCTAATAAATCGAGAGATGCCTTTTTTATTGCTGCGAAATAGCTTAGTTGAAGTCATAACGATAGTGGTGTCCAGATGATCGGCGAACATCTGCTGCATTTATTCCACAATTGCTTTTCTATTTATTTGTTGGTCTGCACATAGATATATTAAAACGAACGCACGCAATACGATTCCATCCACTTCTTTTAGGGGTAATATTTTTGTTTAATTTAATTGATGAAAACATTTTATATATTAGGAAGGATGGGAGGGAGGGGATTGTTCTAAGACGGAAATAAGTTTACATCGAATGGTTTTTTAATTATTTATTATTAGGTGATGGGCCAATATTTCCCAAACGTTATATCTTCTAAGGGATCCGATATTCTGTGATGTAATATTTCACTAGAAGTGGTAAATAATGTACAGGCATTGCACCATATCATGTTGCACTTATTTTCTACAGTAGCATGTTTATTACATTTATTGATATTACTAGATACAATAGAATCTCTATTTACAACATTTTAGGGGGAATTGTGATTAAAACTGCCATGTTTCGATGTGACTCTTTTCTAGTGCTAAAAATGCTTGACATAATCCAATGTATGTGTTCTATTTTTACCTGCATCAATTCTACTATGCTCTGAATGCATTTACCTTTTCCGGACAGATTGCCTGTTATTGTCATAGTGCATATTTTTCTAATGCATCATGTCATAACGCTGTAACTGTAGTCAACATAACGCTGTAACAACAACACGAAATATCTTTTTTCGGTTGTATTATGATGGTTATGGTTGTTGAGGTGTTGAAAACAGAGGAAATGTTTCATTTCGGGGAAAAGAGGCTAGCGCGATCCTCAATTGCGAACATGCTAATTTGTTAATGTTTTAAATTCTAAAACGAATTTCTTCAATCTCTTAATTATATATATATATATATATATATATATATATATATATATATATATATATATATATATATATATATATATATATATATATATATATATATATATATATATATATATATATATATATATATAACGCCACTGATTGCGTTTTATAGGGGTTGAGCGGCAAAATGAGTTGATTTTCAATAAAATGATTTGTAGGAGTGTAGGACCAGCTAAGATATGTTAATATGTTTATTAAAATTATTGTTTACGAAATGTTTTTTATTAAATATTTGTGTTTAAAGTTATAATATTTCCTTCAAACATATCAAATCTAAAATATTTATTGAAAAATGTGTTTTAAAGTTCGTTTAGGCTCCCATCTTCAATTATTATTATGATTTGTTGAATATTTACGGAAGTATCTAGTTTGATGAAGAGACTGAAAATCACTTATCGTCTGAGCTTCCTTAGCACGTTTCGGCTATTGTTGAATGGAGTTGAAATTATTCTCAGTAATATCAACTATATATCTATAGAAAAGCTGATATCAAATGATCACTGGTTTGAACTTGTTCATTAGAAATCGCGCTTTTCTAAGCTAGGTGAAGGATTAAGGTGGTGTTCGGACGGTGGGTTCTGCTTCCATTCAGACGGAATTCATTAGTCAAGCTAAGAGTTCATATATAAAAGTGGTTCCTTTGCTGCGCTGTATTAGAGACAAAGTGTTTAAATGATATGTTTGCCGTCGCAATTATCTATATGACACATGAAGTCTTAATGGCTCTTACCTTGGAAGAAAATGAGTGCTGCTGTCGAGAGCATTTATTCAGGACATAACGATATTTCGACTATTTGCCGAGGTAACACCCAGACTCATAAATACGTAATTCCAAAACTCACATGTACCCCTATGCTCCTCCTCCCCCCACCTCATGAATCCATAATTTGCTCGCTTCCTGAAAGCCGCACAATGGTGCCCGAATGACGAATTTCGAAATCGTTACGAAATATGCAATAATGTCGTTCGAGCAGCGGTACACACATCACGAGTGTTCGCCGGTTTCATGTAAAAATCTCGAAGCTTTCATTTTTATTTTGCGCAACGTTTTGCTGAAAAAAGGATGTGAAATGCTTCAAAACTAGGTGATGAATTAGGCTCAACAATTAATCAGTGCATTCTTTTGCGCGGTTGGTCTGACGTGATGCAATTGCAAATGGACTTATAAGGCTTTATCCTCCTACCGAGCGGTTCTCATTTGAAAATGCAAATGGACTTATAAGGCTTTATCCTCACCGGCCATTTTTTTGTGCAGAAAACAAACATCAATAATTCTATATACTTTGGTGGATTTTCGATGAAAGGTAATATTTGTTTGAATTTATTTGAATAGAACGTTTATCCAACGTTGCAATCATATACGATCATGATGTTCTTTGATTGATTATCGGACGCATATTCGTCGAATGTACACATTCGACCCACTCTTTCATATTCATTACGTTTTAACTACTTCAAAAATCACGCTATTTGTATGATAACGTTATCTTACAATGGATGGAACTGATCTCGAAACGGATATATTTATTCAATTATTCAAATGAGTTTATTAAATTATTCAAATTTTTTGTACATCTTTTTCGTTAGTATAAATTAGGATTCTGTGGAAATATTCAGAGGAAATATGCTCGTTGAATCGATACGAATTCTCATACAATCAGGGGAGGTAAATTGATAGCAGACGTGATTTGGAGGTTTTTGAAAGCAAAGAAAGCTTGAAACTTAAATGAGGTTAAATTTGAATTTACAGCATAAGTTTGATATTTGAGATATTTGGTTTTCATGTATAAGCTCGTAAATATCACTTCCATAGATCTTCAGATCTTTCGTTCTCTAATAGAAGAAAATGCAAAAAGGATAGAGATGTGCGCGAATATATAATTTATTCTAGCACCTAATAGTCACCAATGCTAATGCAATGCTATTATCGAATAGGAGGCGAACGAGAAGCTGTTGTAGAAAATGTTATTCAATGCAGACACATAAATTATTCATAAATTCACATCTTTCGACTTTATTCCATTACTATATATTTGGATTAACTAGGAATATCGAGGAAAAATAATATTTATTAGCTGATCTTGATCGATTTCCGCTTTGATCTTTTGATTTGTATGGAATGACTAGAAGTTAATTAGAAAAATTGAAATATTTACGCGTTTTAATTTATATTTCAATGAAATTTTTTTTTAAAAGAAATGAAACTAAAATATATGTTCAGTTATAATAGTAAACGAAATGAATTATATAATATGAAACTGAGATGAGTGATAATTTTAGTGCGTAGAATGAATTAATTTTTGAATATTTGAGCAGCGATGTCGCTGATCGTTTGTTTTCCAATTTCAGTTCGCATTTAATGCACTTCGTTAAGCGGTTGGTAAGTACGTTAACGTTGAAATGCTCCTATAATATACTCGTCGTAGCACATTTCGATAATTCCATAATCGATTGTTGCTATTGCAATTAAACAAGACTTGTGAATTAAATTTCGTGCATTAATAGGCTATCTTATAGCTTTTTTCTCATTTTTTTTAGTTGTAATATATTTCCGTTCTTCCAATCCAATATAGTTCCACAAATATTTCCAATATGTCTCTTCTAATTGTTTGAAAAAAAAATCATTTCCACATTCCACTGTTTTCCATTTTCTATCCAAATATATTCTACTCTCTTGTTGATTCATTTTAAAAGTATGAATTTTAGCGAAGTTATCTCTAATCGTTAGTTGTGTCGTCTCTCTGCCGAATAGTTCCACCTGAAGCTCGAGCTAAGAAATTTGCTAGATGCAAGGTGAACTGTGATTTACCTTCTGTATGTAAATATTGTATTGAACGATCGGCGTCAAAGCGTTTAAAGTGACCAAAAATTTGCATATATTTCACAACAATTGAAGCGGGAAAAAGACTTTTTTTTAAAAAATTATCTGTTAGCAATAGCGTCAATTAAAATGTAAATGTGATATTCGTTGTGTTTCATTGCTTATACTTTTGAAACTTTTGTTAGGTGTCATTTGGGACGCTTCTCAACTTCACTCACTCTTGGTGGCATTCTCAAGTAATGAGAACAGCGGAATTTGATCTTTGACACGTTGTATAGACCTTTTCAAATGCCTCTGTAGTGATTTTTCGATCATTGATGTTTTTACTCTGTACGATCGATGGGGATGTACAACAATCGTATATTGAAGACCATAAAGTTTATAAGTTACTCACTTCACCTGTTACAAAAAAAAGTGGTATCGATCAGAATTATTCCGGGACATTTGCGCCGTTGATGCATGTGAAGCCAATCTTTCTAGAAGCGTTAGTGACGTCAATAATGTTGAAGTTGGCGCGCTTCGCGCACTTTCTCCATCAGGCATCAGGGCGGGTTGCACATTTTCACGCACGCTGTCGCCTTGGCCTTCATTCTATGTATCTGCTGCGCGAGTATACTCTCGCCACATTGTCGATCACGTCATATTTCCGCGTATTTGCAAATTTTTCGTGGTATGTAGATGTATAAGATGGTCGTTGTGGTTTTATATTGGTTGTTGATGTGGTGTTGGTTGGTTGCTTCTGAATGCGCAGTGATAATATTGGTAGTGAGTGATATTCGATTGTGATAATATATCTGGGCTTGTTATGCACCATCTTCATTATTTGATTTTTATCGCTATGATATTTTATAATGAATTATTTTGTCCTCGATTTGAATTATTAATGAACAAATAAGAAATATTGTATTGTTGACAGAATTCCCACCTTAAAGAAGGTCGTTGTTCCATGAACATCATGTGGTCCTGACGTCATGCTGTTGTGTTTATGGAAAGGAGACCAACCGAAGAACAAGAATGGAAGGTTTTAGAATTTCACCGGTCGTCGTCAAATCTATCCGGGTAGGAGAGAAGCGAGAGGACGCCAATGTTGGTTTTCCTCAAAAATTTCTTATATAGGTGACGCGTCAGTGGGGAAGGTGGCCGATATATTCGTGCCCGCAGTTAGCTTACGTCATTGGAGTGCTCCACCCTTAAGGTGCTTCATATTCTCTAAGAATCGAAAATGTTTTATCCGCATCCAGATTTTTTAAATTTAATCCTCTCAAATTTTGAAAGGGTTGGCCCGGAGGAGGGATAAAGATGAGGAAAGGAAGCGATTCAGGTCAGGATTCTTGATGTTTTACAAATATCGTTTTCTCTCATCCCTTTTACCCCAATTTTCCATTAGTGAAGTTTTGCTGATGATTTGTGAAGAGCATTTTTTTCTCTTGACGTCCTTCCATGGATTATCCGTGATATAACGGTATATTATTAAGGTTTTCTTCAAGATTATCAGAACAGCTTTAATGTACCACTTTAACCAATTTGAATAACAGTGCTTTTAATATTTGCACCTGTTTTTATGATCGATTGTTCCATTAGAACTCATAGATCTATACACAAACGTCCTCTGCCACATATATTCTAATGAATTATGAAGAGTTGATATGTGATATGTGCGGATTGATGCTGTGCTCATTCACTGCCTCCATAAGCGCATTAATAACGTTTTATGTGCCACATATGGACATATTTATGAGTATGAGAGATGCATAGGAATTCTGGTTAACTATTTTGTTCGGTATATTGTGCTTGTGGTTCAGCCGACTTTTGTTAGTGATTGAAGGGATGGGGGGCAGCTGGTCATCATTGGTTCTTAAAAGGAAGAGGTACAACCTGTGTGGACCGTGCTCTTTGCTGCCTAATTATATTTGAGCATCATCGAGGGGACTATGGGGTTTGTGAGAGCACTCTCTTCCCTCCCCCCTCCCCTCATCACCCAGGCTTCCCCACCCTTGATAAGCTGAAAGCCAGATGTGCCAACATATAGCTACCAAAGCAGTATTACCAATCGAATGACTGGTTACATCTTCCTCTGATTTTTAATGTTTATATCCGTTGAAATAGTTATTTGTTCGTGATTTGTGCTCCCGTAAGGGTATTTTATAAGTAAATAAGGAGGGATATATTCATTGCAGAAGGAAGCCGGTGTCGGATCGGAAAGACAGAAACGGGCCGAACTTTAGTTTTGCTGTTCGCCGCTTGTGCCGCTAGATCGTGCGTGAGGGAGCACTGCTGCAGAGGCTAAAACATCGTCTCCTCACAGCCATCGTCATCAATCGCTTCGAGTTACCCACATCATCTCACTCGTTGCACTATCGCACTCTCTCTAAGGTTTCTTTTTGTTTCCAATTTCTATATGAATCCAGATTCGAGAGCCAATAGACTGAAAGGGAGGGAGGTTGTTCGGGATTTGTCGTGTATATTTGAATAATGTACCATCGATAGAAGCGTATATAAGTTGCCTGAAATGTTAGAGACTTGCATTGACATTGAGTGTTTGTTTCTGTCACTGCAATCTGAGGTCGTTGGTGAAACATCAAATTTAATACTTCTAGTTTAGAAGCTTTATCTTTTGTTGTCAGGGATGACGTTGCAATCAGTTCGTCCGCTTCAGCGAGTCCAGTTTTGTTATGTCAACGGGAGGGGGGAGGGGGGTGGGGGGGGGAAGGAAGTGGAAGGGTGATAGAACTTAAATTAATAGCACTGGTTGCTCGCCTTTTGATCATGACTGATAATTTCGCTAGAGTTTCATTTTTTTCGATTATTTTTTATTTATAATTGCCGTGTTTAAAAGCTTTACGACTCGGTCGATTCGTATATAGTGGAATGATGAATAAGAGCACTTACATGGAACGGTTTTTTAATGATGTAGGAGGAACTCGGAAACTTGGGGTGGAGGCAAAATATGACCTATTTTCCTCGACTGTTGTTTTAGAGGGTGGCGCGGAGTGGTACTCTATTATTTTTACAAAACTCTGCGGGTTTTGAATCTTCCTGGGGAATTTCATTCGAAAGCAGTCGTAATAATTAAATGTGGCAGTAAACACTGTTCAACGCAATTCCTTCTAAGCGCCGTAGAGCTCAGTACACTTTTTAGTCTTGATTCGCGATTTTCTTTTTTGTTATTCGCTGGACCGTGGTCTTCCGCTGCGAGATGCATCCTCAGCAGTACCCTTTTTTTCAGTATTAGCGACAGGAGTTTTAACCACACGATGCGTGGAGAAGTTCTCAGGCCACTGTCTGGCAACTTCGCCCTGGTTCTCATATTTATATTAAAGCTTCACCATCAGAATGCGTTCTTGTAATGAGCATCTGGTGAAACTCATTCCGTTCTGAAAGTCGAGAGTTTCTCAGGCTGCCACATTAAAAAAAAGGTTGGTAAAATGCGCGAGAGCATAACGAAGGTATCGATCGCGGAGCAACGCGCTGCTACTTCTGGACCACATTGTAGTAGAGTTGTACGGGTTCAATCTTTATTCTTTGGAAAAGGCACTCAGTAAACACGAGTTGTTTGCACAGACTGGATCGTTTTGTGCTGCACGTATTAGAATACAAGGAGGCCTAGCAGATTTTGCCTAGACTGAGGGAAGACGGATGGGGTGGACCATACCACCATTATGATTGGATAACCGTATTGACCTTCATCACTCGTTTAGTATTAATAGGTGACAATATTTTCACCCCAACCCTACTTTTCTTGACGATTTCCTTGTTTACTTTGATCTTAATCGTGTGTATTTCTAAATTCGTAGAAGGTGATGTGGCGTTAAATTCGAGTGAAAATGTTTGAGGAATGGGGCAGTCGCAACGAACAAAGCAAGTCCATTGATTCCATTCAAATCGTCTTCAGTGATCAAAACAGTCAAAAATTTTTAAGCCATTTTGTTTCCATATGACGAGATTAATTTCTTTTGCTTCCACTTGAAATAACTTCCGGTAATTTATTGTAGAATGATCGTTGAAGTATGCTCACGGTCGGAAGTACGTTTCCTTTATTGAGTGTTGCGATGTTGCTTTCTCTTCGTTGATTTTTTTAAAGTTCGTTTGCGTTTTCGCTAGGTTGATTTCTTTGGTTGGTTGCTGCAGGAAGTGCATTTATTTACTTGAATATAGAGGTGTTGTTTAATGAGGTGATTTATACTCATTTGAATACACCTATTGGATATAGTTTTGGCTTATAATGATTAGCGGAAAGGGATTTTTTTTTGGAGGGGGGGAGGGGGAGTAAGTTGGCCAATGGAACGGTGCTGCTATAGAAACGCTGAAGGCGAATAAACTCCATGCATGTTTACTCGACGGGATTGAGTTATATGTACAGTTTTATAGTTTCGATATCGTTTATTCGGCGAAGAGTTTTGTGCACAATATTGTAATGAACGATTTATGATGAGATCAAATATGCTTTCATTGATTCGATTGTATTCTAACAAATCGGATCGGCGCATTGGATTGTTTTTTTCGGCGATATAATTCTTTCACTTGCCGAATTTTATTTTATTGGAAATGCATATTGGTGGTAATATGGCAAGAATTGATCATTGCCCTCATCGTTGTTATGATGAATGTGATATGTGGCCGGCGGCGTTGTACCTGATATGCGGACGATAGAGAATGGAAATGTTGCCAAAGGCTTGTTGCCAGACAGTTACCGAGACATGCACTCTTGCGTTCCGCCGTGATAGGACAGGTTTTTGTACTCGCGTGTTGGTATAAAAGAGCTTCATTCGTAGGCGTATGCATATGCGTGAACTTTTTGCGTTCTGGCTGATTCGTGGATCATTCCATCAACAAGCGCTGTAGCGATTAACGTCGACTCTCTGGAAGTGGATGAGTGAATTATTTTCTCGCCATTGCAATCAATGCAAAGTTTTCGGATTTATTAAGTTCATTGGTTCGTAAGTACCGTTAGAGTATGCATAGCATAGTGCAGTAATAGTTTAGCAGCGTTGCCTGGAGCAGTACAGAGTTCTGTAGTTATATTAAGGCAAAAACTAAAAGGCAGAAGTTAGATGTGGAGTAAAGCTGGAGTGTTCTACGCATACGGTGATGAGGAAGAAGCGTTGCGTTGTTGCTCGATCGATTTCTTCGTTACGCTCTCGCGTTTAGTGCCACTTTTTCTTTTTTAACTTGACTGCCTAAAAAGCTCGTGACTTTCAGGATGAGATAGGTTTTACCAGACGCTCACTGCAAGAAAACATTTTGATGGCGAAGCTTTAGTACAAATGTAAGAACTTCGCCGAAGTTGCCGGAGGGTGCCCTGAGCACTTCTACACACCATCGCCGGACTCCACGGTCACCAAGATCGTCGTTACTAATTCTGAAGAAAGGGGTACTGTTGATGATGCATCTTGCAGTGGGCGGTCGCAGTCAAACGGATTAGAAGAAAAAAAGTTCCGCATTTTAAGTGCCATTGACCGCAACCAAAGAAAGAGCTGATCGGCTCTCCCGAGAAATGGGAATCCCGAGAATAAGTGTACAGCCATTTCTTCGCGAAGAAGGCGTCTGCCACCTATCATGAGAAACTCACTACCTCGTTGCTGATGCAAATAGTTAGGAATGAGAAAACTCATTTCGAGAAAAAAATGAAAATTAGAGCGTTTTGTGAGATTGTTTCGCTCGAAACAATCTCGAGATTGGAATGTAAGAGGGGAAGAAAGGTGTCAACTCATCAACAGGTAGTAAACAATCATAAATGACAGTATTTCCGATCGTTCTCCATAGGATTTCTCGGCATTATTGCGGAATAAAATGCATTTTTGTTTGTTAATAGCGATAATGGAGGTTATCGAGAAAGGTTCTCACTTGTATTATTTTTATTTTGTTGCTTAACTTTTTTTTGTCGCTGAATTTTTAAATGTAAGAAAAGGAAAGACTCAAGCATCTCAATAAAGCAGTTGAATGTTATATGAATGGGCAAATATTTGAGGATCGAAGTGCGACGCAATCCTTTCTTTTTTCTCTCTTCTTGCTAATCCATTTTCCGCGATGACGTCATACTTGTCTATGATTGCAAACCACTTGCATTTTGCATGTAGTTTAATTGGTTGCTTTGATTTTCTGTCATATTTTCTAAGAGTTGTCTCGGCATTTCATATCGAATGCACATAAATTGCACTAAAGAAAAAAAAAGATCTTTTCCGGCATTCGAAGCAGATTACAAATCGAAATTCAGGTTTTCGTGAGAGTGATGTTGTTCTATGGAATGTGATTTTTGATCGCTTCGTCCCGTAGAGGTTGTTGTTGCAATGCTATATTCTTTTTTTTGCCTTCACACATCAGCATTTAATCCAGCACAGTGCATAAAAGTTTATTTAATCATATGTCCCATCAAATAATTTTTGATTGCTTTTGTTATCTCCTTACTGTTTTCTCCATCTCACCTGTTTTTATTTATTTTTAGGCGTCTATAAACAATGTGCTGAAATCGGTTTCTATTCTTTCTCTTAAAACAAGTGGTTCTTTATTCTCTATATTGCTTTATTGAGAAACAAATTAGGCTATGTGGGATTTTTGTTTTATTGCTATAGGGGTTGGTATTCATCACTAAATAAATTCATAAATTGCTGAAATGTTAAGATTGAATAGGTGTGAACAGGTATGAGTGATTCGCAGCTGTTATTCAAAAGAAAAACTTTGAAATGGTTTTTTTCCGAATAGAATGGGGTATATATATGCTATATATTCATTTGCGATTCACATAGAAATCGAAGGTGTGCGAAGCCACAACAGCACCTGTGAGGAGCGCTTGAATTTTGCCTCTCTCGAAATATCTGGATTCTTACTTTTAAATGGTTTTCTATGACGGCATCTTAAAAAATCCACAGAAATGCTGCACCTCTCTCTAGGTAGCGCCATTGGTGGGAACTTCAGGTCACGTTATTTTGTTTCGCGCCCTTGTAGGCTATGGCCAGCACGTATTGTGATTTAGTTGAGGAAGTTGAAGAAGCTAATTAATATCACAGCGCACCGGACGATTTTTGTAGAAGTACATGGAGACTGCTGCTGTTTCTGGATGTTCTTGGGCATGCGATACATCTTTCCGGCTTCATTTCTTTATTCTTGCGATCCTGGAGTTTTAGTACCACATAACTATTTGTATGTACTGCGATAAGTCTTGCAACTTGTGGGAAATGCTTGAAATCATTTAGAACATAATGAGAGATGCAGCAAAAGGTTGGTTTGGTTGTATATGAAAGTTTTTTCCTCTTTCCTAGCAGTATTACATCTGAATATTCACATTATAATTTAATGGTTAGAAAGTGCACAATGTGCTTGGGGGAAAGTTGTTTTATCACTTCAGAAAGCACAGATGGGGCGATGCACTACGATTTTAGGTGAGACGTCGCAATATCAATTTACCAGAGGTCGTTATTTCACTAACTGGTGTTACCTGCAGACATATCTTTGGATCATAGCACGTTTTGCATAGAGCAGATATTGACAATAGTGATCCGTGGCATAATCTTCTCTTCTATCCCTTAGTTCGAAGGAAAAGCGAGTTCTTATTCCCTTGGATCGTCGCACCTTTTATCTGAAGGGAAGAATTTATTGGTCACCCATCATTGCTATATGCGTTGTTGTTTGTCGTCTTACTAATGTATAAGGCTTGTTGCATTCTCAGTCTTTTATTGAGGGGGCTTCTGCTCAAGAGGTTTACGATATATTGTGATGAATTACTTTCAGGATAGTTGTAAGATCGCGTTGAACGGTGAAATAAGGTGGTCTCAATCGGGTTGTACTCACCGATATCGGGAAAGCTGAATAGCTTCTCTGAAAGAATATTTCTGACAGGAACTCAACGATCACTGTGGTTATTGAGCTGTGATTTTCGACTGTATTCAATTCAGCTCATCTCTGCAGTTTTCTCGTCGAAACAATTTCACTACCCTCAATTATATATCCATAATTCAATCTCCGAGTGGGATTCAGTCTGCATTCCTGGAATTCAGTTTCCTGTATCCAACAAATCGCAAGCGCTCGTCTTCATTTTCGATTGTTTATCGTCCGACTGATACTAGCGGACGAGTGATACAGCCAACAATCATTTGATATTAGGCACTGTAAAGGCGAGAAGGCGATTTCGCCGGTGCTATCTCGCCTGTTCGAATATTTTCGAGACCGGGTTTGTATGCTTTATTGTTTTTATTAGATTCTGTTATCATTTATGTATATAAGTGTATCCCAGTCTGAATTTGTCTGGACCATTGGGAGGAGGCTAGCGTAAATAATTGGCAAACTTCAAAGTTTTTATTATTTGGCTATCTTACTATTTGGCCTTAATGTTGGAAAAAGATGGTCGGGAAAGAAGTCAACAATGGCGTGAGATGGTTTTTTCTCAGGAAGTAGTTCTTGCTTTTATCTTATGTCTACATTAGCGACATTAAAAAGAGGACTCGATAGGAGATCGCCGTGGATTTGATAGTGCTGTTGCTTGATTCAGGACAAGCATTGATCCTTGCAGGTATATTCATTAAGTGCTCAATCGGACGGTTTGGAAGTGTTTGCGTGCTCTACCTCGGACGACGTGGATCGTAGCACTTTTGAACGCATCCGTTCCCTTCGATTTCTATTCGGTTTGAACGGAGGTGTTGCTTCACCATCGATCGTGGTTGCAGTGGATCGTCTTCAGCGCATAGGATTGATAAGGGTCATCATAGCTGGATTAAGTCTAGATCTGCCAACGGAGCTATGTTCTACTTCGACGAAGACCACATGGAAAATGGCTTCGGTTAGTACGTTTATTTCTCTCTTCAGTGGAACATCGGAAAAAGAGAAGTCATTTAGCAGTGTTCGCGGTGATTGAAGGAGGAAATAGAGAAACTATTCAACGAGCATTTCCCTTTGTTATTTTCTTTGTGGAAAAAATTGGGTTAACGTGAAGAAAATAAGAAACTCCGTTGCTTTGTTATCCCTTTTTCTGTTTTTGAGAGTAATGCGCGAATATTAGGCACGTTGTTGTGAGTGTCAAATACGCAAGTTTGAGTGCATAAGTACGTTTCGAAAAAATTGTGATTCTGCATCGCACGTTCAGTATTTTTGTTTGCTGCATAACTGGACGGTTTTTTCCTAGTTCTACGGACGCGATTGTGATTCTTGAAATTCATTTATTTCTGTGTGGATTTGTGAATCATTGTGTCGTGCTCCTTCTTTCTAAGGATTCCGAACCGGATGCCTCGATATTTTCATTGCATTACACGCTGAAGATGCTTTTCCAAGAAGTGGAAGAAGTCATTGCGACGTTTATTAATTTCATATTAAGTCTGCGCTTATATTATCAAATTGGCTCAGTGATTATCTCGTAATTGGTTATTGTTCACCAGATATAGGTGTGAAGGTATAGTTGCGTGAAAGTAAGGAAATCGATTTCCTGAACTATAATCTATGTAACTCAGTTTGTTCTCGTGGAATAGAATTGAGACGAAGTTTATTTTATTAAGGTGATGGGGGAT
This sequence comes from Ascaris suum, assembly GCA_013433145.1. NCBI lineage: Eukaryota > Metazoa > Nematoda > Chromadorea > Rhabditida > Ascarididae > Ascaris > Ascaris suum. The sequence continues at coordinate 6,957,625 of CM024184.1, read as the reverse complement.
CAAGATTTTGATCGTTTTATTGTTGCTCTTAGTAGTGATCTATGATTTTTACTCAAAAAAAAAATTAAGAGAGGAGCATTTAGCTTCTTCAAATATCTTCAGTAACTTTGATTGCTGAGCATATTGATTGCTTTGCTGACGTAGAAAGAACCTTATGAGTGCGCCTGGTCGATTGATGTGTGTCAACGCATATGATATTTTCTTTGCATGTTTGTAGAGGGATCGGCCCATCGGATTGGCCTAGTGTTATGACCATTTCTGAGTTTGCATGCTTCTTGAATCTTATTATCGAAGGGGATATCCTCTCCAAGAAGGAGTAAAAAGAGGTTGCTGCGTACGTGATAAGGAGGCAGCTAATGTTGAAGATATGTTTATATACATTTTTGAAGGATTTATGGGAAAAATAGACCTCTGGTGAATGTTTTTTATCGCTGGTTTTGACAAAAGGCTGAAGTGCATTGTTGGACGATAAAAATGAGGTAAGAGGAGCGATGATTCAATGATAATAACGGATTGCTATTTAGATCTTCTAGATGAGGAGTACGTGTTTTGAAATGTGCATAATGGAAAACGCTTCTGTCATATTTTCGCCGCTGTTTTGGCATTCGTTTAATTTTCTTTACTCCTCCCTTTATTTTTGTTCTATTATTTCCACCTCTTCGTTACCATAATTTCACATTAATGGTCATTTTTAAAGTTAAAAGGTGCCGTCAGTGCTGTTTTTGATGTTATTTTATTTAATCGTCAGGTGATTGTATGCTTGGGAAGGATAGGTGGTAATTTGCTACAGATAAACAGATATTAGACTTATGCCAAAGGGTTATCTGGGCCGAGGACTTGAATTGCCTCTAACTCCGAGAAACGTGACTCGAACTTTGGGGGCGCCCTGAGGGTACTTTGAGGAATGCTTTAAGGCTTTAACCTTCGATGATCCAGCCAAAGTTTATACGAATGGAAATTTATTTGTTTCTGTGTTCGCAGTCTAATTATAGTGTATGGAAAAGGGAAAAGTGACGTAAGAGTTGTGACGAAGAGATGAAATAAATAAATAGTAGCTGAAAAATGAGGCGCTTATGTCAGTAAGTATTAGGCGAGACCGAAACGGATGTAAAAACGTGTATTGAGACACAAAGTGAGAGTCGCACATGTTGGGGCTGTGTTTGAGACCTATTCAATTCGTTGTAAAGACGAGAATAACGATCGGCACAATAGAAAAGAGATTTTTTTTTGAATGAAATAGTCGGAAGGGGTTAAAGTCATATCTAATCCTAGTATCGGCTGAAAAAGAAGAGTGACTGAGATGTATCCAACAGGTTGGTCATATTCACCTTCAATTACAATAGTTAGAAGCCATTAATGTGGCCAGTTATTCCGTCCCTGTCTAACACATGGTCGATAAAGCATCTGCCAATAGGTTTCAAGGATAATGTCTTTGAGATTACTAAAAAAATTTTGATATTTTATTAACACTACGGGACTGGTATGTTCTAGGCTTTCGCGTTATAGCTCGAGGCGTTTCAAGCTGTCACGCTAAAAATGTTTAAAGTTTTTGAAGTGTCACTGACAAAGGTTTCATTTATTTTTATAGCTAGCGCAATACCTCTCATGTGTTCCCTGCATTGCAGTCAAATGTTGTTGTGCTGCAACCTTGCCGTGCTATGCCCGTTGTGCTCGCTCAAGATCATCGGGCACATCTTTTAGTGTTTGCGCAGGTGGTGCGACCGAGGCACGCTCCTTGACTTAGAATGACCCTGACCTTTAGCCTTAGAGCACTCGAGAGTTTCCAAAAAACCCCCTGATGTTTGGATCATCTATAGAGTTTTCGGTAGCGTCTCAAACCCACAGATACCTGAAGTCCTGGGCGACCAGAACGTCAGACTCAAAAAGATCCGAACTTCGATGTGCAGCACTGCGTGTTTAACGTGCTTCGAAAATAACTTTATATTCGTTGATGCATTCGCATATATTTGCACGGTGAAAGAAAAAATGCTGAATAAGAAGGCCGTGGGCTATTTGAGGTCATCGGCTAGGTTTCTTTGATGTCTACTGTAATATGTATAACCCTTTGAGGCGATAGTGTTCACTCGGTAAATTACGCATATGAAATTGATATCGTGGCACTATATGAAAACAGTTTAAGCTTATAAAGCGATGCAGTTAAATTAAGATTTTTATTTCTTATTCCTTCATTTCTTCTGTTCGTTAATGCTATAATCTCAGTTATAATTATTGAGGTAATTTATAACTCTTGACTGATTTTCGATTCGATCCGTACAGTACAAATCATTCCAAATATGTTGGACGTGAAATTTCCTAACTGATGTGTTGTTCCTTTTTTTCTGCGAATAGGCCATATTTGCTTGGGGACTGGAGGAATAAGTCGCGTAATATGCAGAGGATGATAAGTACGGAGAGGAATTGACCAGGTTGAGGATCGGTGGTGACTCAAGAGGGGCCGTTTATTTTTTAATAGGGCATTTGCTTAGGTGATCGATGAATATTGTGGTCTGCACGCTTCGATGCCTTAAATTGAGGTGTTGACTTATATCTCTCGCTTATCTAGTTACATATATCGACGTCTCACGTTATCGCATAGGGAGACGTTTGTATGATTGCGATGATATAATAGGAGTTGAAATAAGTTTAATTTATTAATGTTTTATATTGATGCAAGAGATGTGGATGCACTACTGGTTAGTACCGTGAAATGTCACTGACGGCAACAAATCCTTTGCACTTTTGCACTAAAATTAAAACTTGAAGTATTATAAGGAGTTGGGGTGAAGCACTGGTGATCCTTCCTTTATCCCGAAGTCACATCCGGGGATCATGAATGCTACAAACTTCATTGTCAATGACCAAGGGTGCAAAAGGCATTTCTCGCTTCCTCTGATATTTGTTATGAGATGACCTATTCTTTAGCACGTTCTCATGGCTGCGGCCTATTCGTTACCTGTTGGAGCTGATTTACATTTTTCTTGCGGCAATACAGTTAACTTCCTTCATAATTGTTTATTATGGTAATCTGAAGTAGATTATCCAGCGGTACTTTCATCGGTTGCTGTGAGGATTCAATGAGTGACCGACCGGTCAAGTAAGTAAATGTATAGCATATGGCGGTTATGAAAGGATGAATATTCGTATTTAGCGGGGAGAGGAGGTGTGCATTTTGCAAAATTTTTTTTGACAAAATCGATTGTTTTCATTGCTCGATGAATCGCCTACTTACAGACTGCTGACTCCAAAGCGGATTAAAGCTGTATACTATTCGGCTGAGAACGATGCTCTAATCGGGGAAAGGGTTCTTATGGCAGTCAGTATAATTGAATGGGCTGCTCCGATAGGCGTTTTGGAGAGCTTTAAAATTCATTTGCGTATGTGTGTTGCTCTTTGATATCACTTTCTTTAAAAGTGCTGTGAGTGGTGTGATTGGCGATGCGCTTTGTGCACGTTTGTTCGTTAATGACTGACGCTTATGTGATTAGTGAACGGTCGTTGGTCTGTGAGATCACGTGATGGCAACGGACGTTCATGATCGATGTGGGTCGCATGGCGATGTGCCCCACTGACGTGCTCGGTTGATGATGCACCAAGGGTTTGCATGCTACGAACAGAGGGAGGAGGGTTTCGTTGCAGGCAGTACTATGCAAGAGGGGATGGAAAGGAATATAATATTATAGGATGCAAGAGACCTACGGAGGTTGCAAACAAAAGGTGAACAAAGAGAGTCGAGGTGGTTTTCAAAGAGATGAAAGGGTGATGTGGCTGAGGTTAGACGATAAAAAAAGAACCTGCACAGCACAATTTGAAGGGAAAACGCAGGAAGTATTGGAAAATGCGAGGATAGAGAAAAAAAGAGCACGAGAGTGAGCGTTTTGAAGAATGAGAAGCAGGGATATGCGTTGAGGAGAGTGTGTTTGCTGCGAGGGGTGTCGGGTTGTTGTCGACGGCCCTCAACGATCGATCGTTCGGCAATGCGAAAAAAAGGTTGCGCAGCGGCGAATCAAAGGAACGAACGGTGGCGAAACGCACGCCAGCCTGAAATGGGGACCATCGGCTTCAAACTTGCGATGGACGTTTGGAGGGGAGGATTACCCTTGAAGGAGGGAGAGGGTTGTGGACTAGTTTGTTGGAGGACTTGGCCAAGGAAATTAAAGGTATCTGACCGTCACAAGTTGACTAGTAGAGCCGCGTAGAGGTAAAATTTTGCATGCTTTGACGACGGAATGGTGTCTGTGCTCGAAGCAGGTTCTGTGAGCGCTATCCCCGTTCATCAGAACCATTTTTACGGCAGCTATATGTTTATTGCATATAAAATCATGATTTTTAGCACGTTCGAGGTGTCGCTTATTTTGCTTGACGTTAATCAGCATTTGTGTTCAAATAAATAGGATGGTATTGAAGTCGATTTTATACCGTTGAAATTTGCGAGAAGCCGCTCTTATTCCTGCGCTGTGTCTTCGAGTTTTTCTTATTCTTCATTTTCTCCTCTTCAGACGCAATTTGCACATTGTCGTTCTGTTTGGTCAGTTTTTGTCATAGAAATAATCATAGGCGATTTTCTGATGATGAGATATGAAATGAAAGTTTAGAAAGTGGTAACAGATACCTGCAAGTAGTTAAGGGGGAGGGGGATAGGATGAGGTTGAGGTGCGTCACGCATCAGATAAAACTTCGTCAGTGGGGCATTTCGCTGAAGACGTTCCCGTCATTTTTGTCCTGCTTCCATTTCCGGCCCCAACATCCTGAAAGCGCCTTCTGAAAGAAATTGAGAAAGCGTGAGATTTATCCAGACATAGGTTGCGCATTGTTGTCGCTTCATGAGGAACTTTAAATCTAGCAGTCCTTCCGTAGCTTCCTGCTTGGATGACATATGGTGAAGGAGGGGCATCTCTTGCTTATACAGGCCATCAGCTCTTCGTCGTTATGTGCTCGGTGCATTCGATCCTAGCATTAATACCTTACATGTAGAACAGGAGAGTAACGTTGCATTGATTGATTAAGGTTATTGTGAATGTAGGTTAAGTCATGTGGGGGAAATTTATTTAGTTGTTGGGTGGGGGAGGGGTAAGGAAATGTTCACATAGATGAGATTTGTATAACAGGCGACCGGTCAAGGATTGACGATTCGAATGGGCTGTTGAAGTATTTCGCACAGCGGGTTTGAATGAAGCTATTTTAAAGTGTTCTATCCGAACATTGATTTGTTGTTTCTCGAGAGACCAACATGATCCTTCTGTTTTCTCTTTTCATCCCCGAAAGTGTCTAGAAAATAGAGTGGGGAGGCCACCGTGGAAATCCCCTTATTCAATAAAATCAGCGAATTTGCGTCTGAGCACAAGCAATTGTGAAGGACCTACTTTGGAAGAACAACGACCAAATTATTGTTCGGCGTTCCTTTTTCGGATCGGTCGGTGAGGAAGCAAGTGAAGCGTCTAGAGGCAGGTATGGGGGAATTAGGAGTTGCAGTGGGGGGGGGGGGGCTATTGGTGTGCTTGAATAGCTCAAGGGAGTAGGGATATATGACGTGGCCTTGGATGTTTTTGGTTTCGTATGTATGGTGTCTGAATGCTTGTATGTCGGCATGTGCGTCGATGATGTGAGTCTTCCAGTTGAGCGAATATGACCAACAAGAGGCGAAACATCGATAGAGCACAATGAACTCGCAAAGCATTTCTTCCAGCGCTCTTTTTCGCTTTTGCAGTGATAGGAGAGAAGGTAGATTGATGTAGAAAGAGAACTCTAAAAGAAGAGAGATAGTGATTTTAAGAGGAAGAAAGAGTGAGCCCAGTAGTGCTGTTTGCTACGATAGTTTCGCCGTTTTTTTTTTGTAATATGCGAAACGGCAAAATGTAATGAACTAAAAAATAAATGAAAGTTTTCCTCCAACGATTTGGCAGTAATCCATAAAAATTTCAGTATTGTTATGTTGTATAGTTAAACATCAGACAAGGTTTTCATCGACTGTATATGTGAGCCTAATGCTGTAGAGGGAGTTTTTTTGTTTTTTTTTTTTATTTTGGCAGCAATGAATAGCTAAATGCTTCAAAAGATAAAACAAAGTACTTTGGAGACTTCGTTAGAATTTCATGGCTTATAGCAAGTTACCTATAAGAGAAATTGCCAATGGAGGTGTAGTGATTTCTTTTTTTTTACATTTCACTATGAGGAGAAGATTTCGAAAAAAAGTGGGTTGTGACAGGAAAGGATTCAATTTTGCATTGGACGTTATAGTAACGAGAGAGGATTTTTTTGGTGGTGAATGTCTGCGCAAGGTGCATCGTTCTGCTTTTTGGATCCTTATCCGAGTAAATGCTTAGGTAGAGGTCGTTTAACGTGCGTGTTGATTCCCTGCGGGCGTATGAGGCAGTTATGTTTTCCTTTTATATGCTTTAGTCTTTGAAGGAGCGAAGTTTCCCATTTGGAGCTGCAAGTTGTTGCCAACATTTTAACCATTTCATGTTATGTTATATTGGTTTAAAAAATACAAATACCTAGCAAATATATCTGTACATTGTTTACAGTAATTAGTTTGATAGAGATCCACGGATGAATGGAGGGGAGGAGCAGTTGCGGTGGACGTTAGTTCGAGCGTCCTTTGCAGCAAATAGGACAGGTATATAGGAGAAGGTGAATCTCTTGCAGCGTAATGTTTATTTATTTGCGTTGTATGGTGGATGTTTTGTTTGATGTTGTGTCTGCAACTATGACGATTGATTTCTCCGATTTCTTATCGAAAGCGTCTCGAAAAAGTGGTACAAGCCTGCAATATGCACGTTATTATTTTAAAGAAAATAATATATTTGAAGATATTTTTGCAAACCTTGATGGAAACTTTTTAGGAAATATGCTTTTGGGAAATATACCCAAGCATATTTCTCACCCTTGCAAAGCGCGTAGTGTGCTTAGATAACCTTTATCTTTTGATTTAGAATGTGCTGCTTGTTTCTGCAAGCATTCTGCATTACGGGAGACCTGTATTCCCTGCAAACGCTTACTGAAATGCAATGCAATGCACCTGAGAGAGAGGGGGGAAGGGGACCATGACATCGTTCCAGTTTTTGGGTGGTATGGGGGGGGGGGGGGAAGGAAGCGAATGTAAGTAGTCGGATCCGTCCAACAAAGGGTTTGTTGTGTTATTGCATTTTGACTGAGTTTTGAAACCAGTATAGACCATCATAGGTTATTTGATTTGGATCGGTTTTATGATTGCATTTTCGTAATCGTTTCTTTAAACCATCAACTTAAGTGAATAAAAGCAGGTTGTTGATGATTTCCAGCAAACATGTGGGTCTTTGTTAATAAAATTGAGCAAAAAGTTTATGATGTCATTTGACCTTCAAACACATGATGTCATTTGATCTTCAAATCTGGGAAGAGGAAAGACCACGGGTTGCCCTTTTATAATCGCTGTCCGATATTATTTGCATGAATTGTTAGACGCATAAATGCGCTTTGAGAAGATAATAATTTTTATGGGGCAGACAGAATGAATCGTTTTTCTCGATGGAGATAAAAGCTGACGGATGGCTAACAAATGGACGATGCATTTTCCCGTTGGGAATTTGTTATTATACATGGGGGAACCTCCAAGGTCGACATCAGATCGGTAATAGAAGTGCGATGCATGCCTCGAGTGTTGCTGTGCTATGAGTTGTTCCCTTGAATGGTTCCTATATGTGTTTGGGCCCACTAGTGCTGCTTTTGTTTTGAAGACAGATATTTTTCCATTAAAGGGAAGGAGGGGTTTGTAAAGGAGTGAAGGATTCCGATAGAGGACAATGTCTGGGTCTGCGGCTTTTAATTCGCTATGCCAGCATCCTACTAATTAGGCTATTTTGCACTGATCCAGTTCACTATTTTCCTTTTCTGAAAGTCATTTAAGTTTATCTTCAGGTTCTTTGCCTTTTCAGAAATTGTTTTGTGGCAGTTTATATTCAAAGAATAATATTAACGTGTTTTCTCTTTAGTCTTCTATATAGTAGTGCAGTGTTTGCTTGCTGCTTGCCCATTGTTTAGTGATGATGTCGTTCGAGAGGTGACAGTTACGGCTGGTGTGCAGATGGCTGGTCGATGGGCGGATACAAACAAGCAGATGCTAGTGTTGTTCATCTATTAACTCTATTTCCCAGTTGTTGCTGGTGCACAGTTCCCGGGAAGTGTTTGTTGTTTACTAGTACAGTAGGCACATGTTCTTATCACTGTAACTCGACACTTTTGTTCCCAAGTCAAATCTTGTTCAGTCGATTCAAACGGACTGCCTGAAATATGGAAAATGCATTTGTCATTTAATATTATATTCCATATCAAAATGGTGTCGCTTCTATTGGAATGGAGGTCGCCGATTTGGATCACCACTTTGCGCAGATCTGTCATTCTGCCATCGCACACTGGTTATTCTGTTTATACGTTTGTTGGGAGGTTTAGAGATAATGAAGATCTTTCGGAGCTCCTCGAAGTTGGACAAGGTTTTTTTTTTCAATACTGTACATGGTGAATTAAGAGATGAATATAGCAATCGGGTCACTATATGAGATTGGATCGTTGTACTGCTGTGTAAATTTTGTGACGGTTTTATGAGGCATAAATGTGGCGATTGCCGGTGATATGTGAGAGCGTTTCCCAGCGAACTCCATAATCATGTGCATTATCAAACCGCGTGTGGCACAAATAGAAGAGTATTACAGTGATTAGTGTTCTCTCCAAGTCATGAATTTTGCGGCATTGCGTGCACTCTATGAAATACGGCAAGAGGTTATCTGGCCGAAGCGATTGTAGCAATGTCCACCTGACAGGTGGCAGTAAAGGCAAACTTGTGGGGATCAACGGTCATTGAAAGAGTATAGGAGAGTACTAAAAAGGAAGTTAGAGAAAAAGAAAAATGGGTAATAAGGGAGGAAGGGATTAGAGAGTGGATAGAGGGGTAGGATTGATGCTGTGCAAGTGAATCTTTAGAATATATTTTGCATTGAGGCAAATATTTGCGTTTGTTGTGTACGTGTACGGCGAACAAAGCGATTGCGATCGTTGACAATAAAGGAATCGCGAAATATGCTGTGAGAAAGAGAGAAGCGGGGTAGTATGAGAAGTGAGAGAGAGAATTTTCTGGAAGGAGGAGCTAGTGCCGAGATGCCCGCATCCTCGGGGCAACCATTTGTGCCCCAATCGGCGACGTCGACGAGCAATATATTATTTGCAGCGCTATTGCAAATTCTGCAGCGCTCTAGCGATTTGTATAGATTTGCGTTTATCGAACACTTTGATCAGAGGACGTTTGTGCAAGTAAAAGATTGCAAATGTTGATTTCATTGGTGAATTCCCACTCGTCAGCTATAAATGCGGAATTTTTGTCAAATATTTCCATTTAAAGGTGAAGTAATTGCTGCAAGCAGTTGTAAAATTTTGCAGCACACCTGGCAGTGATAAGTGGTCACTTGAAATCCCCTATTCAACCATTTTAATTGCTGTGCCAAAATCATTTTATGACGTTGATGACAGTTTGTAGCGAATGTGTAACTGTGGGATTTTGTCTGAATGCTGAGATGTCGCAGAATGTCGCTAACGAATAGGGCTCAAAGATGCAGTGGTGGCAATTTTGGCATGAATTTGAGGAAGATTTCAGCACAGGTAGGCCACGAACATAGGCAATATGAGGTCACGAATGAGCTGTCATAGTCAGTTCAGCTATAGTGGTGGCCCAACAATTAAATCGAATTGACGTCGAGAAGTGTCTTTGTTCGTCTGAATGCAAGGGAAGGGGATTCACGTTGTCCCATTTTGCAGGGGGTCCCTTCATCTCCTTCAGATATCAAATGATTTTGTGATTTCTTTTTTGTATGTATGTTTGCGCAAGTGATTCGAATATTGTCTGTCGTTCTCTGCATTGAGATGAGACAGTGTTTTCTTCTCTCACAGCATTAAATGTGAAAGGGGCAAAGGGACGAAAGAGACGTCTATAATCTTTGGGTTATATGTGTCTTCCGGTCTCCTTCTTCACTGCTCTTCTTTTTTCTTTTCCATTCTATTATCCGTTCAGCGTATTTCTATTTTTAATTATGATGCGATTGTTGTTGCCTCCAGTAATGAATATTTCACTTTTTCCGTCGCATCTGACCTAAGGATTTAAAAGCTGGCAATTGTGGGATAGCAACGGGTCTTAGCGTCTTCACAGAATGTTGAACTAATTGAAGAAATATCGCGATTATGCTGCAGTATAGTTTCTGCTCGCATTTTTATTGCGTCTCTCAAGTTTTAATAGATGAAACTTGCATCACTATGAAGAGCAGTGCTTAGAAAGCGCTGAGAATGGTATCGTAAAGGAGAAGGGATTGTATGCCACATCCGGTATATTTTTTAATTTTTCAAGTACATTTTTCCCGGCTTTCTTCTTCTCTTTTTCCATCTTTCAGTCTCACCTATGGTGTTCTTTTTTCATTAGTTTGTAATGTCATTGCAGTATGCGTTGCGATTGCCGACTATTACCTCTCAATTGGGATGTGCAGTGAAGGGTTAGCTCATCTGTGTTCTTATCGTTTTCAGCTAATAGTGGAATGAGCATGACGAGAAGGGTGGCACAATATGTGTTTTTTGTAATTTAACGCATCATCTGCGCGTACCCCAGATGAAATGTATAATAACATTCTCTAGTTTACACTGAAGTGGGTGCATGCGTAAATCTGCGAAAGATTCGTTTCCGACAGGGAAATCCGATCATGCGAATCGTAGAGTATGAATGTTTGTAGACTTTATTAGAAGCCAACGGATCGACGCGAGAATTCATATGGGAAGTGATCCCCGCAGAGTTTTATAAGTTTAGCTTCAGAGGTTCATGACTACCAAACAGCAGTCACGTATGTAAACTCGATTCCCGCATTATAAGTGTTTGTTTACAGTAGCGCATAAAAAGCTGGCCGTGTAGGCTCCAATTGTAAGGTCTTTTCGGTTGCTTGACGGAACCGGATTGAATTGCGAGGTGGTCTTCAACCTGTGCCCCTATTCATTCGATCAGCTTTACAGAACCTTTCATGCGTTCTTGCTTCTTTCTCTGTTTTTGCAAGTTTATGCTCCGACCTTCATTGATTCCTTCTAGGAAGTTATCAGTTGTATGCTTGAGATCCTCTGATGAGTTATTGTAATAATTCCGGTGTCAACCATAAAGATGATGGAGTTTTAGCACTTTGTGCAAACATTGCGTTGCAGATGTTTTTTGCACGATAGTCCGCTCTCATGTCGAGTATTTTGTTGATGCGCAGAGGATTTGATGCTGATCGGTGATCGTTGAATGGAGTGTCCGCTGCTGAAAACCAGCCAATTCTGCGATCTGTTGTTCCAGAATCATGTACTGCCTTGTGCCATGCACGGCGTATATATGCGAGTGTGTTTTGACGCACCTTATGCTCGTTTTTTTCTTGTCGAACAACGTAGGCCGCGTTTAAATCATGAACGCGTGTTCGCACGTCATCGAACCACGTCGGCAACTCGTTTAAGGCGGTTTTCACTTCGGGGCGAATAGATGAAGCTCATCTCTTTGGACGTCTTCGGTGGCTTTTTGTATTCATTCAAGCGAAGACAGTCTTGTAGCCTAAAGAAAGGGACGGGATTAAAGTCTTATGGATAAGTAACACGATTTGGATCCCCCACCATTCTACCCTTCTTTCTTTCCCCCCCCCCCCTGAATTTATCAGACTACTGCTTCTAAGGGAAGAGGTAGAGAGGGTTACTCTTGAACAAAAAACAGGCAGTCTTTGTCAAATTAATAAGATCACTATCCGGGTAGGGGATATTGGGGAGCGAGGATGCTAAATGGGGAATCGTGGAACTGCGTAGGCGAATTCAGACTGCTTATAGTAAAATGTTTTCGGGCTAATTTCAGTGGGGAACGGATCCAGTCCAATAGCGTCTTCCGGAATGTCGTTCGTTTGGAGTGTTGAGTGATATGTATTCTTTTTGCGCTATCAAGTGAGTCAGTGTTGTGCAAAATGCAGTTTTTGCGGGGTGGCAATTAGGAGGGGAAAGGAGGTCAAGGTTTCAGAATAAAACGAAAGGAGGGTCTAGAACTGTCGTGAAAACACGTTTCCTCATAATGAGGAGTTTTTGAGCCGTGGAACATGGCAGAGGGGAGGGGAGAGAGAAAACATCCTGAAGATATAGGAACTTTTGAAGTATTCGCTCCGAAATTGGGGGAAGTTTTTGGGCCTTGAAACCGTCCTGCACCATGGCCGCTATGCAGTCGTCATTTTACGATAAGCAGGTTTCAGTCAATTTCCGCCTGATTTAACGGCAATAGTTTGGCGTTTTGCATCCAATTGGTGTATTTGAAGTAATCTTCGATTATTTACGTTCTTGCTTGGCACATAACTATGTAAGCGGAATGTGAAGAGAAGAAAGGGAAAAAACCTGAATGCATCGTTTCGCAACTTTTGAGTGCAGTTGAGCTTATTTTCGGGCCGTTTATTTGTATGCGGGCCGAGGGTTGCTCATAGTCGATGCGCCATGTCGTGTCATTGCATAGCAAGAACATACTCCTGAGCAGTGGTAGTCGGCCTTGATTCAGCTTCCTGTGAACTAATTTGCATAAATTATTCATATATAGGGAGGGGTTGTGTATACAATTGCAAACGCGATATCAATTCGAAGTTGGCCCTGTTGGCGGGCGAAAGTAATAACGAACCTGCTGATTTTTCGAATGCAGCATAACCTCACCGATTGTAGTCAGTCCTGTGGGCTTGTGTTTTTCTATGGTGGAAAGTGTTTCCGCACTGCATTGCCCCATCGAGCGATATGTCGTCTGCGAGCATCGTTGTGTGTTGTGTCTCGCTGAACGAAATCGGGGTTCTAACCTCAGTTGATGCCAGTTGTTCAAACCTTGCTCACTAAACTCTTTCTCCTTTCTTTTGAGGATTACGGTAGATTCGAAAATAGATTTCATCTATGTCAGGGAGCAGGTTCTTGTCGCTACTTGAAAGTAAATTTCCCTTCGTAAACTTGCGCATTGCAGTTATGAAGAGCCAAGACGGCTAAGAGGACACGGTATCAGTTCTGGTGAGAGTAGAGGAAGGGCGGGGGTAGGCAAATGAGAATTGATTGCTGACAGCAGTGAAGTATATTCGGTAGGTTTTTTCACAGTTAGAAACATAACGATATTGTAACAACAGCGGTGACGGGGAAGCATTTGAAATAGCTTAATAGGGCGAACTTGTGAAGAGCTTTTGTCTGCCGTTTAATTTCCCTTCTCAGATATATTCCTCCTCATGCATCTTGTTCTTTGTAGGCTTTCTAAGATCCATTATCCATTATGTCAGGATGGCGATGTGTCATTGACACCTTGACAATCAGTTTTGTTGGAACAGGAGTTATGTTCGTAAAATGATGCCGAAAGTAGTTAGAGAGATGCGCGGGAAAGATGTCCTCGACCCTTGAGGAAATAGGCGGTCAGTGATCGCAGGGACGTCCCAGTTGATTGGGATGTGTTAAGTGTTTCTCTTTCTTCACCGTGCTCACTTTCTCTCATTTTTGTGCATTGCGCAGCCTTTTCAAGAGCGTTTGATGGTAATGTGGTGGTGCTCTTCCGCGTTTGTTTATCTCTTTTTCCAGAGAGCTTCATTTCATGAGCAAAAAATTCTAGAGTGGCGGAAGTTGAGGGAAATAACGTCCTACATTTGGAGGAATAACCTCCTGAACCGGAATGAGTTTTTTGTTTTGATCGCTCGCTGATTTTATGAATTTTTGGAACTTAACGTGGTGAAAGAAATTTATGCATAGGAGTTTTCTCGCAAAACGGATAGTGCATGGAGGAGAGAGAGCACGTTTTTTGGTACGTGTTCGTGCAACGATTTGTTCGCCTAGGAAGTCCATAAACAGATATTATTCATTGTCTTAAATGTCGGGTGCAAACGGTTGGTCGGTTCGTCCGAATTGCCTGAAATGTTATGGTGCCAACAGTCATAATTTGCATCGTTTAGGAGCGCTTAAAGAAATTTTTACTGAGTACGTTTTATTGTTTAGTAGTGTTCGTTGATGCATTTGGGGGGTTGTCAGGTATGTTTACATCTTTCAATGTTTCTTGAAACATCAGCAGCGACCTCGTCGCAATGATTGCCATATAATGTTTGCAAGAGGCATCGGTCTCGTTCATAGATGTATGGGGCAATTCGATGCTGATGCGTTTGTGTTTATCGCCGAAATGCACTCATGTGATCGTTAAATAATAGCTATTTCGCAATGCTCTCGATTCCTTTATTCGTTCATTGTTAGCAAAAATTTATCGACGCACATTCTCAAATTTGGTGATATTCAAGAAATTGATCGATCGTTCGCGTCCCAATAAAATGCAGTATTACCTGCAGCTAAGTTCAGGTATGGGATCGGAAGAGTCATTCAGGTAGTTTTATTCTGCTCCTAATAGAATATGGGTGTTTTTGATCTATAAGATCGCTCGATGAATGGTGTTGACGTTGAAAATAGTGGTGCTGCTCGTTATTCGGGATACGGCTTTGTATTGCAATGTTTTAAGGAGTTCTGGCTTCGATACGGAGAACTATTGAGATTGCATAGTGAAGGCATGCGTCGTTGTGGTTCGTTTCCATCGCCACCTCTTCCATCCTGTTCCACATAAGAATCCGCAAATTATATAGGTGTCTTGAGCGATTGCAATCTTATGTTGGTGTGGCCTAAGCTTTGCATTGGAATGTGAGGTTCTTCGTAACGAGGGCTGTAGTAATTATGGTCGAATAATTCAGTATATTTTGATTAATTGCACAAATGGTGAGGAAGAGTAGCGAAGATTGGATATTTATTCAAAAGTTGTTGTGGTAAATAACATACAAATGTTAACAAATGTCTGTAATGGTGAAAAAGTAAGCACTGTTCAACAGTAGTCTAATATTGAGGGATATGTGAGTGTTGGACACAGGACGTATATATTAGAGAGATTATGGAATAGCAATATTTTGGTGGAATGGGAGGAGGTGGGGGGGGGGGGGGGAGGGGAGGAGGTGAGAGAATATGGGAGCTTACAGATAGAGAGGAATTAGAAAAGTTTATGAAAGGCCCATTTTTTGTAATTTCAAAATCAGCTCACTTTTGAATACATCAAGCGCTACTTGGGTTCGAATGTGAAGAGAGAGGAGTTTTTTTTTGAGCAGTTAAGAGCGAATGACGGTTTTTAATGTATTGGGATGCACACAAGACAAAGTTATCAGTGAAAGGAGTTGAGACTCGTGAATGATGAGAGCAGTTTGTGAGGTAGAGGAGATAGCATTTTTCGTAGAGCAGTAGAACTCGTGAGACGATGGTCGATTTCATTTATTTTGTGAGTGATGATTGGATGATCGGGGACTGGAGTTCTTCTTTAGGCGTCGCTTTGTTTCGTCGCGATTCATAGTGTTGAATGTTCAAATTTTTTATCGATTATCTCGTGATCACGTTCGTCTCTCACTGAAATATTGCTGTTGGCGATGCTTAAACTTTTTCTGATTCCTTAATAAATTGATGGCTTAAAGGAGCGATGGAAATAGAACGTCTATCTGGGATGTTTATGAATTGTGATCTACAAATCGACGATGATCATAAATGCTATTGCATAGTGGGAAGGGAAGGGGAGGGAAATTTAAGGATCAACCCACATATTAATTAAAACATGAAGTGGGAAGACCATACGTCTTGGTGAAATATTTTATAGTTTTGGAACGGTTTGGTAGGCACTAGTGGTTCACATACGGCGATGTGGTATCCACTTTTGCAGTCCACTCTTCGTTTTATTAATTTATGCGTTAGCGTTGCCGAAGATGCATATATATTCACTAAGAATAGAGTATTATTGAAGGCGGTAAAGGATTTTCAGAGAGGAATATCTTAAGCTGTGATCGCGTGATGAGAGTAATCAAAATTTATGGCGATGATTGATAGCGTTGCTGAGCTGGATAGAGGCTCGAAGCAAACATCTTGTAATCACGAAGGATAATGGGCTTTGATCGATTCCTACTGCATATATTTCAATGTCTGCCTTAAAGAGCAGCTATTTCATCATCGCAGGCTTATCCCTCAGAAGGAGGTTGTTGTACTATGAACTTAATATTGAGAGAGAATGTATTTTCGATCATAAATGAGACAAAGAGTTTATGGTTGGTAGTAACGAATTGGCAGCGTTCTCTTTCATCCTGAATATGGGACGCTTATCTAGGTGGAGAGGGAAGCTGCCAGAGTGTTTTGTTCGTTTGCGCTGATTTTTCAGTGGGTTTTTCATCGGCTAAGGTAGCAAAAGTTAGGTATGTTTCGCCAAGCCATTTTTTATTTGCCCTATACATTATTCACGTCTGACATAGATTAGTTGTCATTTACATGGAGGAAAGTAATAATTTATAGTTTTATTGGTGGTTAAATGTGAGCTTTTAATTAATTACCTCTGGTAAATATGACGTCGCGGAGGAATGCCTTTCTGAGGGAAAAATGACGATGTTCAGTGAAAGTGGCAGCAATACGGAGAATAATATCAACGGTCGAGGTTGCAAACAGTTCGCGTGCAAATGTTTTAGTGCTGCTATTATTGCGGAGACAGCGATTCAGGTGCAAAGGTTATTGCACGTTGAGCACCTGATCGCTATGTTTATAGTACAAACGAAGAGGGAGTATTGTATATGGTTCGAAAGATAGAAAAAGAATGCAAATGGGAAGGCATCAAGAGGAAGCAGAAATTAAAAAAGAGGCATCTCGAGCGCTGTGCATTTTTTGCTCTTTGACGTTTTCCATGTGTAGATGCCAGCCGCAAGATGGCTTCAACGGCCAGCTGATAGCTATACAACACAGTGCCAGAAGAGAAAGACAGCAAATAAGAGCGTATGGATCGCAGAGAAACAGCAACGCAGTTGTCGTCGATTCGATCGGAATTCACGTCGTGCTATATAATAACGCGCAATGCGGGAGAGCGCCTAGCTGGTGCAGCGGTTACACGAGTGCGAAGAGGTGGTGCGCTACTGCTGTGTGTGCCAAACATCGGCAACTTCTGCACCGGCAACATCCAGTGGGGTCTGTTCGGTCTTCGTCTTGCCTGTTTCTGGATTCTCTCTGGCATTAGTGCAACAGTCACTTCTTGCCTATTGAACTGATAGCCGTGCCTGAGGAAGTGTTCAAGTGAGACGTGATTCTTCAGACGCAACCTTATCTAGCGTGCCGTCTCGCTGACGAGGTGACTGTTTTTATATTCGATAAGCGAGCAGCGAGGGAATCCTATTAGGTCTAACCAGAGGTGTGCCAGCACGATCCGAACGAAACAAGCAGTCGACGACAGCATGGTGTGGATCATCAGTAGTTCGCTTATTAGCGATTGGAAGAAAGGTATGTGTAGCATAATGAGGGTACCTGGATTCAATGGTTGGAGGTTTTATTGTTGGTGTTTAACGTTTGATACTTATCGAAAATTTATCACGCTATCAGAAATTGTTTTCGTGCACCTTGAGGCCTGATAAAGATAGTTAAGTGCTTGCTTTCACCTGGACGCGATGTATAAGGCAGGAATAATTTCCTGTGCGGTGCGAGAGCGATCGCGGATTTGTGCACCTTACTGCTGCCCTTGCTACTCTGCTGTATTGTAAAAGACTAGTGGGATATGTTGTGCTTTTTCGGGCCATCGGTTAGGTGGTCGCGTTAGCAATTGCCGTGACTTTTGCAAGACTCTCTGCACACTTATTCATTGTTTTCGAGGAAAGATCTTCTTCTGGGTGCCTTCATTGCAATCATTTCAATTCCTAAAACATTATAGACGTTCAACTTGTCTTATCTTCTCCTTGTCTGTCCTTATTAACGAATAAATAAAGGAAGAAAAAGGAGGAGGAAATGTCGAAATATCTGAAGGTGCAATAGCATGTAAGGGTTAAGGGTATACGAACAAGTTCTTTTAAGAGGCACATATATTTTCTCGTTTGAGAATTCTCTATTGTGCAATCACGTGTATTAATCGTGCTTAGTGCAATTCGAGTCTACGCGGGTCTGCACTATTCTTTTTTTGCTTGAGAGCATCGTTGCATTTCAGCTTTACCATTTTCAATAAAAAGAAATTAAGCCTCAGAGAATTACGTCGATGTGATGAATGCAATAAATGCATTCTCACAAGCGATATATTCTCAGCGAAATTTTTGTTATGAGCCCACCTAGTTGTTTCCTTGCGAAACATAAGAGGCAAAGGGGGTTGGCAAGCGTGTGTGGGCGTGTCCTATCTATCTGGAGCTGTTGTGATCGGTTTTTGTGTTGACGTGTATGACCCGTCGTTGAGTGGTGTGTGCTATGTGTGCTAGTGACGCTAATGTTTGTCTAATGGGTCGTTGCTCACTGCTAGGCCATATTCTTTCATCATCTCTCGTTTTATTGCTTTATGTTTTCTAGCCTCATTTTTCCTTGCTAACTCTTACTGTCTTATCGGTGTTTGATGCATTGAGGTTTTCTTTCGATAAAAATTGTGTCCTTTGTTTCCTCTATTTTTCAACTTCCTTCGACTCCATTCTTCAACTCCCGCATGGAAAAAGTCATGATCTTTTTATTTCAGTTGTACAAATTCATGTTTCGTAGTTTTTTATTGCCTTCAGCACAAGTAGGTTTCGTCTTTTTGTTGATCTCAGAAAGTTGCCGGTATGACCGTTCCTTAATTTCGAATCGGTTGCCAACTAGGCCGTTAAAAGTGACGTAAAGAGTATTCGATATCCGTTTAACGAACTGAAACCGCTGTCAAGAGCATTCACCATTTTCAGCCTTCCTTTAGATATCTGTTAAGAATTTATTAAACGTATATCAAAGGTATTGGCAAGTTTTTTGTTCATAAAGAGTGTGGGGAGGGAGAAGGGGTGTTGTATAAGGTGCTGTGTATGCGTTTCTTTTTTCTGATGTCGTTTTCGTTTCACCTGACTTTGAGTGTTATTGAACGCTGTCATCGTTGTTTCATTTACAAGTTTCCCATCGACTCTCCCAGCGTCACGTCTTCTGCGGTTGCGAAATTATTTCGGCTTAGGTGTGACAGCAGTTTTCCGCAAAATGACTCGAACTGTTCAATTATGCGCCATATTTGCGTTTTCGTCTTCAGAATGTTTAATGGACTTGATGGTACCTGTTGCTGTCAGTAGGCTTCTAAGCCTTCAACGAGACCGTTTTTGAAAAGCTTTATATTCCTGAAAGGTTTTCTCTACTTTCCGATACAGAAATTGTGACTTCTGTCCGTTTTTCCCCATTTTTTTCTTTGTTGAAAAATCAAGCTAACTAGTTCGAGACGTTGTTTTATTGCAATAAAATAATCCGAAATTCCAATATGCATAATTAATTAATAGAATGTGAAATGCAATTTGAAGAGGAGCGTGAAAGAAAGAATGTGTTTTCGATGGCTAGTTGTTTACGGTCATGGAGTGTAGGTTGATGCAATATTTGCACAGAGTTGTGCTCGTTGCTGCAGCGACGTGCTCGTTGAAAGATTGAGGGCGAATATTCGATTGCGCTCCGCATTGACTGCTTCGAAATCATATTGACGTCCCCATAAGTCTCTGTTTCGTCGAAGCTTAGCGAACTGCGACGATTGTTGTTCAGCTATAGAATTGCGCCAAAAATTGATTTTCTTGCTGTAACGTAAGGTGGAAATGTTTAACGTTGAATTATATTCGGTGCATGTTCTTGAACATATTAATGTCGTAGCTGCCCATTGTTTAGTTGCAGGAATATGTTATTGTTGAAGTTAATTTAGGTGAAAGAGTAGCGGTCATTTGAGGTTCGGTAATTGATAGGAAATTGCTGTAAAGGAGTCTTTTGATAAAGCTGCCGTAAGGAACCTTCGGAGTGTCATCGACTGAAAATGTCCTGTCGTAGGATAGGCAACGTCGATAGTGTTTCCTGCGGCATCCGAAATGGCGTCACGAGCTGCCCCTTCTAGTGCACAAGATTTTTTGCCAACTGTGACGTTGTATGGTGGGATGGCGCGTTATGCGTTTCGCCATATGGCATCCGATCTAAGCGCAGCGCCCGAGCGTTGATATTGCGTTTGGGGCTGCCCGTCATGCAGTGGACTCCATTTCAGCTTTTGGTGAGATGTTGTTGTAGCGCACACTGTAAATTGTGCGCTACAGTTGAATTGAGTTAGATTGCGCTCTCATGATCCTTGAATTTGATCCTTCCCTCATGATCCTTGAATTTGATCGGGCCCCCATGATCCTTGAACTTGATTCGGCGCTCGTGATCCTTGAATTTGATCCTTCCCTCATGATCCTTGAATTTGATCGGGCCCTCATGATCCCTGAACTTGGTCAGGCCCTCATGATCCTTGAATTGGCTCGAGCCCTCATATCCCTATATTGGATCGGGCGCACATAACGTAACTGACTCCGACGCCCCCATGTGACTCTTATAGACAGGTGGTCTGGTGTTATATGAGACAATTTGCTTTGCCAAGGTATAGAAGAGGGGTGACGCTAACTGTGAAGTCTTTAAAGTTGTGTTGTGCTTTCTAGTTCAAATGCATCTTTATGACGTTATTAGTGGATATCTTTATTGCATGCACCAAGTAGACTTATTTCCAGACGCGCCGGAGGTTTCCGATCACGAGGAGGAAAATCGCGTCAAGAAAGATCGGGAGCAGCTCGACGCGAGCGGACGAGAACTGCGCTCGCCGGCGGCAAACGGGCGGCCCAGCAAGGGCAAAGGCTGGCCACGCACTAGTGACTCAGGCATGTATCTTTGTTACTGTTTTACTCAATCTTTCAACAATTGCTTCTATATTCGGTTACTGTGTTTATACCCAAGATCAGAAACCTTCTGTGAATGTAATATGATATACGTTGATCCTGGGCGGTCCTGGTCGCAGGGATGGTCGCATTCTAGAGTTTGCGAAAGCCTTCAGTTGTCAAGTGAAAACTAATGTTGTGACATTTTGGTCAACGTTTCACGCTTGGAATGGCTTTATTTCTTGCTCTTTACCGCCATTGATAGGTGGTGTTGTGTGAGTCTTTTGATTGCTTATAACGCCTTTAACCAAACGTTGGGTAGCAGTTTGGACACATATTGAATTGGAGAGGGGTGCCTCGACTGAGAGGCATATCTATGTGTAAGCGAAGTTCGTTGTATAGATTCCTACTGGAAGTATTGAAGAGAGGATTTTATTGTATATGAACATAACAATTTTGATTATTTTATTGATTAAAGGATCAACAACGACGTCGTCAACGGGAAGCTATTGCGGTGGGCGCTTTTCGCCTGAGACCACGCCGAGAAGATCGCCATCTGGGTAAGTAATGCATGTTGTTGCGAAGTTTTCAAGTTGCAACTTTATTTGTGCCTAATTATCGAACTTTTACTAGGGAAAAGAGTTGACGAGGTAATAATGCTATCTTTTCTTTCGTAGGATAGCATAAGCTACCTGCTTTTGTTTTATGAGGTGATGGAGATGAGCCTGTTTTATTATTTGGTTTTTTTAATTATAGACTCATCAAAGTGCAATGACTACTTCCTGTTGATTTTTCGTTTCTCAGCAAGTTGCAGTGTTGATAGGTTAAATAAAGAGATGACAAGAATTATAGTGCATTTACTGTTCACCTATACTGTGCTGTATGAACTGTAAGTTCAGGAAACAAGCGTTGCGTTTGTTGTAATTGATGAGTCAGCACTGAAGGTGAATATAATATTTAATAGTGAGAAAGAGATTGAGGTGATAATGTTCATTGCTGTTTTCGAGAGTGTTGTAATTCAAAAGTATAGCGCCTCTATGCGTACGAGTATATTCTTCTCTTCAATTATTTTGACACTTCTGAAGTAAATGCTTATGGACGATAGCAGCCGTTATTGAGATATTGAATATGAGCTGAAGTTTGTACCCGAAGTCGACACTTAATAGGAGGCAGCTGTATGTGTGAATGAGAGTGATTTGATATAAGGGAACACGCTTGCTGACAGTATATAGCTTTCAAATGTTTTTGCTGTGTATTAAATTTATTGGATATCGTTCTAAGGGATGTTGTTAGTGCGACCTTGAATCGCAATTCCTCTCGCCAGTTTTAATTTGCAATCGTGGTCACATGTGAAGAGGTAACAGAAAGAGATAACCTACTGTACTTCGTGTAACCTGCTATATTTCGTGTATTTTTATACGCGAGTCCGAAGCAAAAAATGTTGCTTCATTCCAAGTGTCCCAGTCTTTTGCTGTAAATATTTTATCATTTTTATTTATCTCTTGAGTCACCTAATACCTAATTTTCGTCGAGAAATCTGATGTTTGATCATATGGTATTTAAATGAATTCCGTGCTATCTGTGCCTGCATGGTTTTATTTCTTGTAGAGAAATACTCTGGTGGATAAATGTTCGATGCTTAGTCGCACTTCATGAAGCAGCTTCCATTTAGGAGTGTGCCATTTCTGGCATGTTTTAGTAGAGGTGCGAGTGAAAGAGCATAACATTTCTACGGAGATAATTTACAGGAAAGGTCTTTATTATATCTACACGTTTGCAGGCGAGGAGCGCGGTTCGAGTTGGGTCGTGACTCAGAGCAGTTTAGGACGATCGGGGGTGATTTCGACGATCTTGGCGAGTTGGATTCCGAGTCTGAGGAGCAGCCTGCCGAGCTTGTGCCTCTTGGCATGCGTTCGCTTAATCTATCTGGCTGCAGAAGCCACCGCCGCCGTAAGACTAGGACCAGCTTTCAAGGTAAATTGTTTTCGCTGTTAGTGCTTGAAAAATCGTTCACATCGTGCTAGTTAGCGAAGTTATTGCTTCCTATTCGTAAGCCCCATTCTCTCCAAGCACACCAAACGTGTTCTCTTCGGCTGTGTTCTGGACCAGCTGTCTCTATCTCATTGTATTTGCGACTTGTGTATCGGAGAAAATTTGCAACCTCATGGTGGAATTCAAGAAAAAAGAGATCAAGGTTTGTATATTCATTCTGCTTGCTGTTAAAGGTGCTGGCGGGGTGAATGAAAGGGGCATGATTTGCCCTAAAAGATCTCTCAGAACGGAGTGGTTCAAGTAGGCTTGGCATTTAGTAACTGAAAATTGGCTAAATGTCGCTTGAGAATAAATGAATGCAAAATGTTTCGTAGCCTCAACAGGTATTTTATGTCACCATGCACATTGCATTTATCATTTTGGATGCTCCTGAGCAACTATAAATCAAAGACTACGAACTCTTGTTCGTTCCCTTGTTGATGTCTACTTGTAGTTATGGCGTCTGTCGTTTACTAATCCTTGTGATAAGAATGGGAATGCGCTACCGTTTTATCGTTTTTCTTCGTATTTTTATCCAGGAAAGCGGCGTCGAGCATTGGTCAGCTGATTTATGAGTGAGGCAAAGTGAGAGCAACTTACAAATAAAAACGAGGCAGGCGTGTAGGATTTCGTTTTGAAGTCGAGTGAAATGTTTAGCGGTGTAGTGGTGATGAGTCGAAAATTGTGATGGGGCGGCTTTATTGCCGTTGAGGATTTGGATGCCGGAAATTGTCGGTTGCAAAGTATAAACCGCTGCAAAAGCAGTCGGTCGGACTGATCACTCGATGATGCCTCGGGTTATTTTTAGCAACAGTTCAGCGATCTTAGATGTGTTGTGCGATGCGGCGCTGTGCTAGGCACTGACATGCCACCACTTTCAGCTTCTCGTTTCAATAGATGATTCGATGCGGAAAGTTTTTCAAAAAATGTTCTGCGCTGCCTCAATGTCGACGCAATGATGTGCCCGTTGCAGGTGCAATGCTGCAATTTCGTTGCAAGGAATTTGAAAATTGAAAGGAGCACGCATTACCCTCTCTTGATGTAATTGAGTAATGATATCGTTTGAATGGGACACTGAGAAACGCCTTTTATTATTTATCCTTTTGAAAAAAAAGGGAGATAACTGAATGAATTATTAGCAGTGAAGAAGGCCTATGCGAATAGCGATTTTTCTTATAGTTGTCGATATTGAACAAAATCCTGTGGAAGTCCCAGGTACCGGAGGTAAGGAAGATTGAGAAGCAGATCTAGGCAGCAACAGTTTTTTGACGCTTCAATAAGCGTGATTGCTCATAGAGGGCAGATAGTGTGAAACAAGAAAGTCTAGTAATTGAGTAGTTGAGGGAGACCTGTGTGGTGATGTTAATGTAAGGTGCGTTAAGTATTGTGCTTGAAGTCTGGAGTTCAAATGCAGACTATTTTTACTGCTGCACACAGGCCGCAGTTTATACAAAAATGGCGTTGCTAGGTGATTGAGCGAGTTACTCGATAGGTTCCAACGGAAGCAGTTGAACTGAAGTCGTTTACGGAGAAGGTGGAGAGATGCTGAGAGAATGAATTTAGGTCCGGAAAAGATCATGTTTGGTCGTCATGGGGAAAGGCAGATTTGCTGTTGCTGTGCCCAAAATGCTAAGTCGATGGTTCTTCTGCCAGCACTCTTAAAGATTGTCCCCCTCTGTGTGCATTGAGTGGGTGTTCTTTGGTTAGCGGAAGGCCGTCGATCCAATTTACGGCATGCGTCGATGTCGCAAAGTGGATAATTACGCATGCGTGAGGGGGGTCCAAGCTTGTTGTGATATCGTCCCTCTATGTGAACCGTCGCCGTTCTTTTATCTTATAAAGACGTGGTCCACATATATTGACGTAGCAACACGTCACCTATCGAAGGAGGAGCTAATGCTTGAAAGGATGTAATGCGGCTGCAATGGTTTCATGACAGTTTATCGATACGGCTGGAAACTTGCCTCATTTTACGATCGACAAATGCTCGCTTTATTTTTTAGTTGGCTGAGGTCTTCCGAATCTAAGCATAGTGAGTGGTAACAGTTGTTTGCATGCGATGCTTTAGACCACGGGTCGCTGTGACTGTTGAATGTACGCAAACGCGCGTCACCGTCATTTTATAGATCGGGAGAGTTTGCTTCATTTCGACAATATGAGCCCTTTCCCAAACAAGCTTCGAAGCCTGTCAGCCCTAATATTTTTCTAATAAGTGGTCTTTATTGAAAGCTCTGGACACGGTAAGCGCTGACTAGGTAGATGTTGACATATGCTAAGTGGTTATAATCTTCTTTGCTTTCCAGTTTCTGGCCCGTGAAAACAACGCAATACCCGCAGTGGTGTTTTTGATTTATATGTTGTGCGTCGCGTTGTCTGCGGTTGGCATCCTATCCATTAATTCACGCTCACAAATCTCCCGTTGTGGCTTTGTGAGCGTACGTTCAAAATTCAAACACTGAAGCGAGCGAGAGTGGTGATATGGTCTTTTGGCTGTCAGTAACATCACCGAAGCAGTTTCATTAGGTGAGAGAGCGTTTATGAAAGGCGAACTGCTGCTGAATTATGCCAGTTAAATATTCTTTGGCCCCACCTACAACTTTACAAAGGAAATTTGTGTACATCATACAAGGTGGTCCGCATCGGCTAACAAGGACGAATGCTATGCATCTGCAGAGAATTTCTTTCCCACACCACTAGCAATTCTCTCGAAGGATTGAATACTACGTGTTTTGAACTGTGATGGCCGTTTATTTATTCGCCCTAATTGCTCTTTTCTTTTCTGCAAGGCTCGGGTCGGCCATAAATGGCGGCAAAAAGATGCAAAATACCCTTTGTGTTCATTGTGAGGGTCTCTCTCACGCTCCTCCTCCCTGACCCTACGCGATCTTTTTCCAAGGTTCCTATATAATCGATAATAGAGTAGTGATGTTTCGTGCTGATCGACCGTTGCGACATTCGGAGAGCATAGGAGCGTTCCATAGTGATAACCCACTTCCCGATTTGATTACAGCCAGCTGGTTATGTACGCATCCCTCCAACTATCCCTATTCTTTACATGTTCTTTGACCATCAGGATTTAAAAAATGAGCGAAGAAACAGAAGTTTTTATGTTTATGCGGTTGTGATGAGACGTTGAAAAGCGCTTCAGAGAAGTTCTAATATTCGGCCTCTCAAATGTGTCCTTTGTTAATAAAGGCCAAAGATTGTGACTTCGCTGTGCTGAGCCAAATCCTACGTTGTCGAAACTTTTTGATTTGAGACGCCGTTTTCTGCGCTGCGGAACATCTGCAAAGACGTGAAGTGAAAAAATCAAGAATTTCCGTTCTTTTTCACCGGGCAAATCAAAGTTGGCCTTACCACAGGTATGGTTACCATGAGTTCACCATATATTTCTTGGTAGTTTTGTTCATAGGGATTGTTTGAATGAATACGACAGTGGCTGTGATTTACAGATTTCTACAAGCTTACCGATGACCATCTGGGTTCGGGTGCTTACGCGAGTGTTAAAACGGGTGTATCGATCGCGACTGGTAAGGAGTTTGCGGTCAAACTTGTGGACAAGCATGAACCAGGCCATACGCGATCTCGTATTATGCGCGAAGTGGAGACATTCAACATGTGCAAGAATCACCCCAACATCGTACAACTCCATGAGGTGAAACTGTTTCTCATTTTTTATTTTTGTTGTCTTTGGAATGTTCTTGCATTGTTTGAAGGCTGTATGTTGCAGGCTTCCGTTTTAGATGTTTTTGTTATGGGTAGATTTCTCAGATCTGCTCTAGAGAAGCTATATTTTTCATCCTTTTCTTCTAATCTAATCTTTTGGTGCAGTTTTCCCACTACCATTACTTTTTCACCTACCTTTCTTCCAAGGTGTTATAGCGTAGAATTTCCCGATCGTTTACCCGTCATTTACGGCGAATCTGTACGCGGTGTATATTTTTTTAGTGGTTCGAAGATCACGACTACTTCTACATGGTATTCGAAAAAATGCGCGGAGGACCTCTGTTGAATCACATCCAGCAGAAGGGATTCTTCACAGAACAGGAGGCCAGCAAGGTGACCCGAGACATCGCTAACGCACTCAAGTATCTTCACGACCGTGGTTAGTGTTGTGCTTGTTGACTGAACGGGAAAAACGAAGGAATTTGCATATCGGAACATGCATTGCTGACAACTTGGTGCAGTTCTGCTGAAGCTGTTGAGTGAACGTGGCAATTGGATCAGTTCACGTAGCTAC
Organism: Ascaris suum; assembly: GCA_013433145.1. NCBI lineage: Eukaryota > Metazoa > Nematoda > Chromadorea > Rhabditida > Ascarididae > Ascaris > Ascaris suum. The sequence goes on along the minus strand of CM024184.1, from coordinate 6,930,667 downwards.
TTGCTGCTTTAAGCTTAATAGGCAACACCTCTCTGAAGCTTTCCTCACTGTATCGCTCCCTGTGGATGTGTTGTGATCTCGAATGTTAAGTGCGAGGCGAAGGAGTTTTCGAGAGGTGGGGCCGGGCGTTCTCTCCGCTGCCGTTGCTGACATTTGGTGTCTGTAGTTATGGAAGGTTGTCCTCTCGAAATTGCGATCTCTAGGAAAGGGCAGCCACCGCTGAAGAATTGTTCGAAGATTCTTTAAAATTGCAAAGGTATGCATGAGGGAGTGTGGGTGATGTGGACTTTGACGAGTCTTAACCTAGCGGTGTGATTATTTCCATTCAAGAAGCCCCACTATGCATGAGTTCATTTACAGGTATCGCTCATCGTGACGTAAAACCGGAGAATGTGCTCTGCTCGGATTTCGACCATGTGAGTCCGGTGAAGCTCTGTGATCTCGATCTCGCTAGCAAGGTTCCTCTTTGAAATTTAAAATATATTTATCTGTGATCTCGATTTAAAATATAGTTTTTTAGGCAGCGGATCATATAGATGATGCTTCTGCATGCTCTTATTGCCATTTTAATAGCTACGTCGTAGTGAGCTTCGGAGTTATTTCGGTCACGTTGCTTTTCGTTGATATTGTAAAACGATCTTGCTCCTCGCGTCGGTCGTTGAGTTTTCCAGATCTTTTCCTGGTTAGAAATTGATTTGTTTATTATTAGAGTGATCAAAATTGAACCATAGTTGCTCGCGTCAAAGAGGTTAAATTTGGAACGTTCTTAGAACTGCCAGATTTATATCGTTGAAATCGCGCGGCAGTAATCGACGAATTTCAGGCTGTTTCCCCATCGCCTCCCAAGCTGCAGTCGGTGAACAGCGAACCTGATTTGGCAAGCCCTGTCGGAAGTGCGGAGTTTATGGCGCCCGAAGTGAGTTTTATTGTTGCAGCGTGATGTTTTGTACTGCTTCCAGGAAAGTCAGTTTGTTATGCCATTCCCGTTTTCTTATTTGATTCTCAGGACGCGCCATTTTGCTTTGTCGTTTCATTTCCATTGAGGTAGTAGAGTTTTTTGAGTGATTTGCAAGTTGATGAAGTTACAAAACGGAGGTTTTTGTAAGGCTAGGTGTAGTGTAATGTTCCACAAAGAAAGGAAATGTGGTTTGGTCACTAATGAGGTAGTAGGGAAGGAATAATGCTCACTTCTGGTAGCAAAGTTTCCAAGAGGGAAGTGGTTCCTTTCCCACTTTCACTGAAGGTATCTGCCGCGCAAGGGGGAATCCGGAGGGGGAAGGAGATAGCGATTGCACGTTCTATATAATGCGACAGTACATGGAAAAGGTCGAGTAGATGGGAACGCAGTCCGGAAGTACTGATTATGCAGAATGTGGCCTGTGGAAGGTAATTAAGTCTATGAACTTTTCGAGCAGTTGGTTTTACCACAAGCCTGGAACTTTCTCACCCAGTTTCGTTAGATAGATGAGGTTTATTTTTGACGAGGAAGTTGTTGTAGGTGGTGGATGCTTTTGTGGGCGATGCGCTCAAATACGACAAGCGCTGTGATATGTGGTCGTTGGGTGTGATCGTCTACATAATGCTGTGCGGATATCCGCCATTCTATGGTCAGTGCTGGCGTGAAAACTGCGGCTGGGATCAAGGTTAGACGCACTTATGTTTCTGGGTTAGGCTGACCGGTATATTGAAGCGGAATTATGCAATGACTGACTCTTTGCTGGATAACGCACTGTAAAATTCTTTAGAGAAAATTTAAACGCTGCATATTTGACAGGCGATGTGCAAAACTTGGATTATCAGGCTAATAACGGAAGTTCCTCCATTCTCTCGTCGACTGTCAACTTTCTAATACAGCCTGCTGTTTGGTAGCATGTATCATATGAGGGTCATGTTCGGGATTGCCCAGGGATGTCGTTGTTGCAGATTCCTCACGAGCTTTGAATAATTATTACCTCAAATATAGGATTGTTGACAAATGAATTGATGGGGAGGATGTAAGGATAGGAAATGGAATATGATGCTGTTTTAGGGTTGCCGTGCAACGAATGTCAGGAGAATCTGTTCAAGCGCATCCAGCGGGGAGAGTTCGATTTCCCCGAACCGGAATGGGAGACGGTAAGCGAGGAAGCAAAGGATCTCATCTGCCATCTGCTGGTTTGTTCAAGTTTCGATTCGTGTATTACCTCTTTCCTTTGGTTTACCTCAGGGCTCTGTTCACAGTGTGAGCAAGGTGCTGGTTGGGTTAAGGCGCTTTTAGTGTTCCCATTAATCGCAATCTCTGTGTTACCTGTTATATGGCATACGTTGGATTATTTTGCCTCTGCTGTTAGCATCCCGATTTGTGCACTTCTGGAGCATTTGATTTAAAGAAGATCAGTGTTTCGTTCATGTGGTGCGGCACCTGTTTCAATTCTTGAAGTTGCCACAACATGGAAAGGTAATTTGTCCGAATTGATTCCGTTCATTGCTTCAATCGTTTCGAACTTAAATATGCAGTTATCAACTTGCATGTTTGTTATTGATTGTCAACGAAGAGCTGAATCTAGGTTAAGAACGTGCGCGAGCGTTTTACTGCGGACGAGGTGCTGAAGCACCCATGGATCCGTAACGGTGCACCCGAGACGAAGTTGCAAACCCCGGGCAATCTCTTCCGGTATGTGGTTTTGGACACTTGGCTATGCTCTGCTTATTCCCTTGTACTTTGTCAAGAGCTTATCGGCGGGGCGAATATGTTCAGCAAGTTTGAGTAGTTATCAGTATTGTAAGGGATAGCTAGTGGTAAATAACTTGGTATACTCAGTAAAGGCGCGCTATCTGTTCGGCGACTTGCAATCTGTTTCCCTTGCAAAGGACGTCGTATATCGCTCGTCGCGTCTGTTAACTGCGGTCATTTCGCGTCAGCAAGCCCTTCGAAGACGTAGTGTAGAGAGTCGGGCGTAGTTTTTTAAGCGTTGGCAAACGATAAGCAGATAATGTTCTACACTTTCTCTAGGATCGTTTTATATTTGTGGTTGATATTGTTCAGAGTGCAGTTATAGGTGATGTCTATTTAGATTTGAACCTTATTTCGGGGATTATTTCGTTTAATTGAGAATGAATATAAGCCATTATTTTTGGTATTTCTTTACTAGCGAGGAATCTCCTATCGTTTCTTAGCGTTTTTTTAGATTTTAAGAAACGGAAGCATATTTCAGCAATGATAGCGCGAGAGATGTGCATCAAATACAAGAGCACTTCAACGTAATGAATCGCATTGTTGCGGCACGACTTAGCGCACGACTGGAAAGAAGCGATCCCGAAACTGATGATGGTATGTGGATTCGATTCGTTGTGCTCTTGTTGAGAGCGAAATATGTTAATGTAGAGGAAAACTTGCGCTTTTGCGATGTCTATAAATCAATGGAAAGCGAATATAAATGAAAGCTGAAGCAGTTAAAGCATCGTTTTTGTTCGCGTTGTTTTTAGAATTTTTGTAAGCGCGTTTATTTGATTGCAAGTGAGGTTGTTTGCTCTGCGAGTTGCTTTCTTGAGTGAATTTCCATAGTTTTTACAGATGGGGTGGACATTGGTCATCGTAGGCTGTCTGTAACGCTAGCTGAAGCGTGCGAGAACAACAACAACGAAATGGAGAGAGGAACTCCGGCGGTGATCACTGCGCAGCCGCCGAATGGCTTGGTGCAGCAGCCGGACGTCGCAGATGCGTCGTTTACCGTTGAGGCTCCGGCTGGAGTACAGAGTGAACCAAAAGCTGATATGTTAGCTCCGATCGAGTATCCAGGGACGGGAATCGTGGAGGAAAACGGTGTGCTAACTGATGTTGCGGAGTCTCCGGTAGATGTTGCCCGAAATTTGGCGCGGGCTGAAATGCCTAGAGTAGTTGCTGCTGCCACTCGAGTTGTAACAGAACCCAGACATCCTCCGAGCCAAATTCTTATGCCACCACCACCAGTTCCAGTCATGCCACACGGTGCTCACGCTCAGATGCCCGTGCATGTTTCGCAGGTGATGTTTTGTTTATGTTCGAGTGTGCAAAACTCCCTTTTTCATAATAATATGAATATCATTATCGCTGAAGAAATTCAATAGGTGAAGGTAGTGGGTCATTCAATCTTTGAGGATTTATTCTTTCAGTCAAAAGAGTGATGAAGTGGTTGGACTTACATTGTTACGTTTATGCTGTTTTGGATTCCGTTATCTCGTCCGTTTTATTTGAGACGACTGTGCTCCTGGAATAAAAACAATTGCGGTAATCACTCATGAAGTGATTGACGGTGATTGACTTTGCCATATGGATATGAGGATACCAGTTGCACTGGTTATTGATCACCGATTCACTACGTTTGATTTGATAGGCAGAATTTAGCGTTGCAGTATTGGGAGCCAGTGGGCATGGTTTCTAGGTTCTTAAAATGTAGGACAGTCGTTTCGTCGTTTGCAGTGTTTTGCTTCAAAATTTTATTGGGGCTTTGTGTGCATATTGAAATAAATTACGTTGAGAGCAAGTCGCCTAGGCCTTCTAATGGACTATATTTGCAGATGGCGATGGCGAATGGACTCGCCTACGGGGGTGGCTTGCCGATGGGTGCTGGTGTTGGTGCGATACCCGCGGCGATACCATTCCATCCGAATCAGATGATCAACATGAACGCTGCTATGTACCTCTACCCGCGACATCTAATCGCACAGCCACTCTATACCCCCCAGCAATTTGCTACGCAACAACAGATGGTTGGTACTACTTGAAAGTATTTCACACAAGGGCTTGCACTACTACCTTTCTAGCTGGTGGCGGAATATGCGACATTGCAATTCACATGAAAGCCCGTAATAGAGGATTTAGCTTCGAGTTTCCAGTAGAGGATTTTCTTCAAGGGCGGGGAAGAGGAAGTAGAGATGAGGTGGCATTGCGATGGATACCTACACATCTACCATCGAGGTCACCTTCTACCCGCTTATCATTGCTGCCTTTTCACTTGTCTAAGTGCCTACCTTCTGCCTCTCCAACAATGATGCGTAACGTTTGCTTTTCTACGTTGCAGTATAAAATGGGAATGGTTCCGCAGCAGTTTATGGCACTGCCACCACCGAATGGTACGCGACCTCCATATGAGCAGAGAGGCAGCACGGGGTACGGTCTTATGGGAATAAATGCGAAGAAGCAGCATCCGGCGACTCATTACCGTGAGACAGCTACCCCGCCTGCCTGCTTCCCGGCCCAGAAGAACAACGCGTTGCTGACGGTGCGCTCGGCTGCTACGCTCAACGTACAACCGGTCGGCGCGCAGCAGATCGAACTCGAGACGTGCCAAACAGCCATGGCCAGACAAGTTAGTTATTTATGGATAACGAGAGGAAAATAAGTACGAGTTGCAGCTTCTCGCTTGGGAGACGAGGGCCTTTTCCATCAGAGTGATCAGAAAGGTGTTACTTAAAAGGTTTATTAACAAGTTTTGCCTGTGTTATTGCAACCGATTTATTACAGCCACGCTGCTGTAGATTTGAAGCCTTTTAAGAAAAAGATAGAACACGCAGAACTCCAGTGAAATGTAAAGCCTCCTGTTTGATGGGATGGACAGTGCCTTAGGCAGGTTTGTTAATTAGTTTCTAAAACATAGCTCCGATGATTGGATGAGGCGGGGAGTTGTTCCTTCGTTAACACATATAGGAGAGCATGTGTCCTACTGCGAGCAAGGTTTTGGCCCATTCCCGCTCCTAATCTCCTTCACCCGGTCTTCCTTCACTAGGATGTTTATGAGTTGAAGTTGTGTCAGATGAAGCTGTATTGTATAGAAAGTTGCAGGACTCGAAGGGCGAGCTGCGCGCGCAGGCTCGTGAAACTCAGGTGAACGTGTGAAACGGGCTAATCAGCGTTCTCTTTTTCTGCACACCATCACTCCCATCTTCGCCACTCTCTCTCCCCTGCAACACTGTTCTCATCTCAGCTCTACAGCACCTACTTTTAGCAAACGACAACAACCGATAATAGTGGCGTGTCTGCCAACACGTCTTCCTGCTGAACTTCCCATATTGTCTCTCTGTGACTCTGTTATTGTTTTCCTTAGCGTCTGGATACTTGACTCGGAGGGATTTGGAATGTGCATAGAATCCACAGTGCGATCGTGCTCATCAACAAAATAGCAGCACGTCCGGAGGGTCGGTTAGCTTATCATAACGAGTCGACGTTGTCAGACGTTGGGGGTTCGATGCATACATAGATACGTACGTGTAAATACCCATCTGTGCCCTTTGCGCTGTTGTTCCTAATGGTTCGTCTTCAGCATCGCGCTTGCTCTGAGACGTCGTCTCAATTGTTTGTGATGATAAGTTCTATCCAATTAAGAGCAGTTGATTGCAGCTGTTTTAATTGTTTCATCTAAACGGGCCACAACATGTTCGTCGCAAAATGTTTTTCGGATTGTGTGGTGCGAAGGGCCGCGTACCAATTCAGGCTTTTTGGCTAAGAGGTTGCTTGGCCAGTGGTGGCGATGCCTAGACGATCAAAGAGGTTGCTTATGAAAGTGAAAGGTTCAGCGCGCCACGTTATCCATTTAGGCTAGGAGAAAGCACCTTACACGTCTGTAGCATGAGTTTTTTTTAACTTGTAGTGTTTAGGGTTGTGTCTGCGCTGTGCAATGAGCTGTTGTAAATATTTCCTTGCAATCACTGTGGCCCGTGGCTTCATTGTCTATTTCCCTCGCTCCTTTTTGTCTCCTATGCCTGTCTATGTGCATCGGGCAATTGTTCTGTGAAGTTGTTCGGCTTTTCTTCTCCATGTAGATTCTTTTTTTGCTGCGCTTTTCGCTGCTTTCTGATCACAGGCCGGGGGCACTACATTTGTGTCGATCAATCAGGGTGTGCTGAGCTCAACGGATTCGAATACGGGGTTGGAACCGTAATGATATTTTTGGATGAAATTCCTCCTCGATGTTGGTATTGGCTGTTGCAATGATCGGTTATGAGTGGGTATAATTGTGGCAGAGATGGCATGGCAGCGAAGGCGCGATCCATGAATACGGTTCCACGGTGTGTAATGCGTCGAAGTGCAATTGAATGTTGTATGTTGTGTTGCGAAGAGTGGGTTACTTGGTGGTTGCCTAACGTTGTGGCTTCGTTTCACGTTCGTGCCGAGCTTTGCAGCTAGCTGCCTGCAATACGTTGCTTTTGCTCTCGGCTAATTTTTTTCGGTTGCGACCCGGCCACTCTTCTCTTTTCCTTCGAAATCACTCCCACTTCTATGATTGTATATATTGGCGTTGTAAATATGAATTTTTTTTACAGCTCGGCACACGTTTTGTACATAGTTTTCTCTCTCTCTTTTTTTTTCCTTAAATTCTCGTTGTCGTTCCATTTTTCCCCTCCCCCCAACTGTGCATTTTCTTTATTTGTTCTATTATTTTAAGCGATAACCTTACCATCTCTCTATGAACCGATCACTTTTTTACCTGATGTTTTGTTCTCTGTTGGCGGAATTTTAAAAAAAAGACTTACACTTTATCAAAGAGTCTGCCTTCTTGTTGCATTTCAACAGCCGCCGTCATACAGCTTTCGTGCTGCGCTTTTTATTGTTTTCATCAGGTCCTCTCATTGATAGGGGATCGAAATTGAATTCAATCGAACCCACCTCCTTTTCCTCCTCCCCTATGTGTCATCGCCCTCAGCATTCGTCTTCGTATTGAGCTCGTTCACCTTACTATTTCATAGTACGCTTGTTCCAACATCCTGCCCAGTTCTAATGGTGAGTGGCAATTGTTCGGAAGGGAGAATGAGTTGTGACAAAACATCGGGATTACGAAGTTATGATTGTACTTTACGATGGACTGATGAGTGACCGTAGTGTTCTACTTCTCACAGTGTACGGGTGGAATTGCAATATTGGTTATAACGTTTGGAACAAGCCGAATGAGCTCAACTAAGTGTTACGTACATGGCCGTGATGTGTTAGAGCATCTCATGTGGATTGTAATGCAAATTTACTTGCGTTTAGGATAAACGTGTGTTGCACGCAATATATTGCGTTAGTGGCGTAATGCTTATGCATTGCAAACGTCTCTCCAAATGCAAGTAAATAATCCTGTGGCTATCTTGATATATTCATGTTTTTAGCGTCATTCTTCAATCCAAATGATATGGGTCGTTCAGCCAATATTAAAGATTCTTCTAAGTTAATCTATTCACTTGTATGCCAAACGAGCCGTTGTGCCTCATCTTGCGGTACTCAACGAGTCTCGAGACGCATTTTGTAGGTAGCTGAAAATTATCAGTGGTTTCTTGTGGAAATCAGCGTCATAGTGGAAAGCAAAGCAATTTTGATACGGAAGCACTTCGACGAGCGACTGCAACCGAGACGCAATATAAGTGTGCCAAGTGGTGAATAATACCTAGCTGAAACACACTGCCTATCATTTCGTCTTGGAACGAAGTTTGACTGTGGACGATAGTAGTGAATCGAAAGCCCATTGCATGGAATTGCAATTTGGCGGTTTCTGGGTCAATGCAATTTTCTTCATTATTTTTGAAATATAAGAAAAGGAAAGAGTTTATTGGGCGAAGTTCCCCGTTGGCATTTGCGTATTTTCCAACACATTTTTTTCGATTGTTCATTTCCGCTGAAGAGTCTTCCCCTCTCATCTCATATGTTATTATCTTTCTCTTGTCCTAGTATTTCGCTTATATTTGTTTTATTTCCATATAATATAACAATGAATTCAACTAGCTGCATTCATTTCGTTTCCTATCTTCAAATTTGTATAACTCAATTCATTCGAATAGTTTTCTCTAAATGGGTTTTTATTTCAATGTCAATCATCAGAACGTTATCTGCCCTAGTGTTTGCTGCACAATTTTTATTTCTATTGTTATATCCTTGAAGCAAAAGAAAAAAAATTTTGAATTATTCAATCACTCAGTTGGCGTATCCTCGATGTCGATTATTCGAAAATCTTTAATTGTATATGAGTGGAGAAATGTAAGAGCATGACATTTTTATGATGTTTGTGAGCTTATCGAGCGATTATGTACCAACATTTTTTACACCTGTATATCACACATCCGAGGTTAGGCTCCATCACAGACTTGGCCCAAGTGACGATACCCTCGGATCAGATTCTGCTGAACCTGTCGTGGTCGGAGTGCGAATGAACTCCTTAGAACGTCCAACTCGAGGGTTGTTGTTCATCATTGCACAGTAATCAGATTTCGTTCTTAAACCTCCATACAGCAAGTAGAAAAAAGAAAAAGGTCGCAGCCAAGGTTGATCCGTTTTCGTTGGACAATCTTATCGCTCTTTCATTCTCCACTTTCATAGAAAAAAAAATTTTTTTTGCTGCAATTGTTGCATTATTTGGTATTTCGATTCAATAATCGAAAATTTTAACTGCAAAAAAAGGCAAATGTTTAGTACTACAATAAATTTATACTGTTTTATAGATGGGCTGCATTATTGGCCTAAATCATTCCCTAAGGGGCGATTGCTTTTATTCGTGGGCAAATGAATGGACGTAAACAATCGACATCTCTTATCGTTGAATAGAAAATCGTAACGTCTATATATGCGCGTTGAATAACATCAACAGTGTTCCCATTTGTCGGTTATGTGAAGGGAAATTCAAATTGCATCCCAGCGATTGCAATAGTATAGCGTGTTACCACCTGAATGGTTAGAGTGGGTGAGCTTTTACCACCTGAATTCTATTAGCGTATCGAATTCGCAATAATCCTATCAAGGTTGTTTTATAGCGCAATTAGGGAATTATCTCCTCCGTTTTAGCATTTTTATGTGCTATGAATTTCAAACAAGAAAACGAAATCACAAATATGATAATGCCATAATGTATGATTACATTGGAGTTTTGTCATTTATGGGATCATTGCGGAATTTGCATATTGCTTCAGTCCCGAATTGATATTTCCATCCTTATGTATCATGATATCTCGACTCGAGGAATGTAATCCTTAGTGGAATGGTTGTAAAGCGGAACGATGACAACTGCCTACTCTCGTGGAAAAAAACGGTGTGGAAGTAACGCGAGTGATGAATTGTTGAGTACAACATTCGATGTTAGTTGTATTAGCGCATCACCTGCTCGATCCACGCTCTCACGCCGTTGTTTGCTTCATCTATAATTGTATACAGCCCATCTTGTTTGAAAGTTTGTACAACTGGGAATACGCATAAAACCGTTGCGCACTACCACTCTTCCATATCGACTTATATCGCAAGCTGCAATTGTGGCAAGAGCTCCAAACATGCTCTCTTCATCGCATATAACGCCGATTACAGGCACTGGTTTAGGTGCAATGTGGAAAGCAAGTTGCGTGTCTCTCATAAATTTGTCAAATTGTATCTCATAAATTTACAGACATCGTCGCCTCCGGTGGTAGCAAAAATCGAAGTTTTTGTCAAGGCGTCGGCGTTTTTGGGATTCGAGGAAACGCGACGCATAAATTTCCGGTGAGATGTAAGTATCAGACGACAGACATAATTCTTAGGATTCGGTATCGAAAACCAAGTACCTGGGCTTCGGCTCTCCGTATTAGGTGTGGGAGAGCAAGTCGAAGTTCGTCGATCGGCGACAATCTGCAAAGCATCACGTTGTGCTCTGTTAAAAAGATGGGAAGTCGGGGGGAGCATGTACGAGTATGCCCTAAGGCAACTGAATGTGAGGGGAAGGCGGCATTTTATGCCCGCTATGAATGGTCGGAGGAGGTGATCGTACGCCGCGTTAAATGTTGCCAACTCAAGTGTATACTCTAACGACTTAGCAACTTAAGACAGGGATATCATTATATGAAGTGACACAGTATTTTCAACAGTAGACAAATTGTGAGCTTATCGAAACAAATATGGAAATGATCAACGAATAAGATTTTAGTGAAGGAAGTTTGGCAGTGGCGTAAAGCCAACCTTCACTCTTCGACCTTCTCAAATCGCCATTAGTTAGTTGATTTTCAGAGCAGGACGCGCTGGAAGTGCGGCTTTCAGTAAATTTTCATTCTTATTGCCATCCACCTATGAAACCAGGTTCTCGGTACGAGTGCCATGAGCCTCCCTCCCATTGATGGAATTTGATGGGTTACTTAAGAATCAAAGGGGATAAATAACTCGACCTTAAAGAGACAAATACCGAAGTTTTCCATTTTTCGTGAAACCACTTTTGTGGTATTGGTCTCCATTGTCCGTGTGCTCGTACTTGTCGCGAGGGAAAATTGAGTTTCGCTGTCCTGCTGATGCAAGCATGGAGCGCTATTGCTATATATAGATAGCAACAATGCTCCATTCTCTCACATGAGGACTTCTAGATGAGGATATTCATCCCGCGAATAAATCCCATTTTTCCGTATTTGCCAGTGTGCAAAGACTGTGTTCGTCGTTCACTGAAGATCCGCCATTCACCGCAAAGCAACGTTCTAGGTGGAGGCAATGCGTGCAATACTCTATGCTTACATGAGAACATGACAGTGAATTTAAGAGCGAGAATAACACCTGGCACAGCTAACCAAACACCAAACAACAGAATCTACTTTTAGAAGCTAAGAGTCCTTCGTATAAAATTCTAGTTGTAAGCACTACAGTTAACAAGACACAGGTATAGGTAGAGCACCTTATCGAGCAACCTCAAAAATGCACAGCACCTTTTAATTTCATTGCGCTCTCATGAGCTGCTGTTTCGTCATGCGGCGCTTTTGAATCTCTAACGTGTGGCTGATTCAGTTGAGTGATGCTGAGCGAATGTGTATTGATTATTGCACGAGCAGAGCACTCAGGGGACGGCAGCGCAATACAGCGTCGACGCTCGCATAAGCGCAACACTTCGAGTTGTATTCTCGTTGCTCTTGTCGGAGTCATTCGTGTTTTAGTAGCTCCTTTTAGCTCCGAGTTTATAAAAAGGAACAATCAATGCGTTGTTGTGTTCGTATTGGTCTTGCCGAATGCCCTATTTGCCGTTCTATGAAATCGCCGGTCATCTACTTTGCTATCTAATCAGCAAAATCAAGAAATTGAATTTTCCATTCCCCGCTTATCTTCTCATTTCTACCTTCAACCTGTACTCTACCTGTACAGGTACATGAATCCTTGATTTCACTCACTTTCATTTCATTTGCCCACTTCCAAAACTTCATTTCCTCGGAAATAGTTGTCCACTTCCAACAGTTGTGCCCAGTACTGTATTTTCGAGAGTATATGGTCATTTTTGCCATCTCATTGTATTTCTGCCGTTTTTTCCGACAGCCCTTGTTATTTTTCGCTCTTTATAAATGCCGTTTTGCTGACAAATGTTGACAAAAATCAAAAAATTTGTGGCCAGGGCCCACCTTCACGTGCCGGCCACATAGAACAATTTACCAACAGATACGACTATCATCCGACCTCATTTGGATGTTTTAAGGACCAGTGAGGATGGGCGCACACTCCGACCAAAACCCAAAAAAAAAACGGCCAACTTGGAGTCCTTCAGAAACGATTTCAGCGCGGGCTTCGTTCGTGGCACTTTCGTTAAAATGGCCAAAATGTACTCCTTGCTGACCGGATTTTCGGCAAAATTCGGGTTGCGCCTCTGTTTCACCCGTCTTGAAGCAGGTGTGCAACCGCATTTTCCTCATCACTTTAATGCTTAAAAAAATGGCATGAAATTTGAAAGTGTGCCAAGCCATGGAATCAAAATTTCGTTCTAACTACTGTCTCAACAGGTATGCTAAAAATTTGGGGAATGGACTGAAGCAAAGGTTTGAAAGATCCAAAAATAATTATAGAGAACAACGAATATATGAGATGGAAGAAGCGTTTCTTTTCAACTGTTAGAGCTCTCGATTTCATATCAACTCATGCTCATATAATTATTTACCTTATGAACGTAGTAATGGAATAACGCTGACACAGGATACCGGAAATAACGGAATAACGATGATATCGAATACAGCAGAAATTTGACGAAGAACGAAGACGATGATGTGATGTGGTTTTTTTTTTCGTTTCTATGACCAAGTTATATAAGGAGGTGCTTGATAAATGACGAACTAATTTTTTAATCTTCGAATCGATAGAGAGCGTTCACATCACGTTGTTCTAAATGGACATGATAGATGTTCAAATCATATAATATAACCCCCATTGCTAGCAGAGAAGATTCATTCGTTAATTTTTAAGGAACGTTTTGTGCGCAGCAAGGAAAGAAGTCCCGAAATTTGTTAAACAGAGAATATGATCAGTACCTATATAATTGGAGTGTAATTTTTAAATATAATAGTTGTTGAAGCCTCAACTCATAACGGCTTTTGTATTAATTCAAAAAAAAAGTGGAGGAGAGTCGTTGAAGATGCAGTTGTCAAGTTTGACTAGGTTGAACAACTCTGCAACCAGGCTTAACAACTTGGAAAAATAGGCATACCATTTTGTAGAAATGCCTCATTAAATATCCAAAAGTGAAGTCGGGAGTTAATGATACCGTTGCTTTATCGTCTCATCCACAAAACCTTGGTCGAGCATACAGTCGTTTCAAGTGAATGCAAATGGGCCTAAAGACAGCAGCTGATATGCCATGTGGATTATTTTGCTGTTCTTAGACCCGAACTTCGTATATCAGGTATATACGTGAGCAGCTAGCCATTAAGGCCGCAGGTACGTTACGTAAAATACAGGTAAAGTGCAGGTATATTGAGTTTCATTATTACCTCATGCGATGTAAGTGCCATGACGGGAACGCTTAGACATTAGCATCAAGACTTGTAGTTGATTATATAACGACAACTTTTGCGCAATTTCGATCTCTACAATCTCTTTTTAAAAGCGCGTAATTGTATGCTTTATTTATTTTAAAACAAAAATACTTTACTACGGGAATTATTCCATTTTTTATGGACAATGTAATTCCGGATGTTGGACGTCATCATGGAGATTTCTGAGTCAGCAAATCATTAGATTTATTTTTCCATCGCTCAAGTAAACTGTGCGCATAATTCCGATCCTTGCCTCGAATTTTGTGGGTTTTATGCAAGCATTTTCTTGAAACGGGAACTTCTGTCGCAGACATTTCCGCGACGGCGCAAATGTCCGCGATGAGTAAATGGTCGCTGCAGAAAGCCTCTTGGTACAAGCGCTTTCGGTACAAATAATAAATAAATCGTAAACAACATTCGAATAAATTTGCAAAATAAAGCTGTTGGTTCGCACAAAATCACATCAGTGTTCTTTTGTCACTTAAAGTAATATCTAGCTGTTTTTTCATTACTTAAATGTATTTAGGTTAGTTTCTGCTAGCGCAAGTGTCCTTAGCAGAATTGTTCCATGATATCATAAATTGTTTCTGTGTTGTGCATTACGACACAACTATCTAAGCGTGTCGCAAGTGTCATAGGTGCATCTGTATTAACGAAAATACAGGCGATTACGATGAGCTTGGAAACAGATGATCTCTGGGGGCAATTAAATGGACAGAGAACGACGATTCTGAAGGATCCTACCGATGAGGACGACGATCCTTGTGTTGCGGACGAAGGAACTTTCGCAAGGACGGGCCTTATCGATGAGTGTGTATTGCAATCGGACGTTAGATCGTTGGCTGAGGTATTCTAATGTTTTAGACTTTTTTGTGTTGATATCAACTGCCGAAGCAATGAGGAGAGGTTAGGACGTAGTCAAAAGTCACCTTAACCCTCCTTCCTCCTTGAAATTTTGTGATCGACGTTCTCACTAAAATGGGGGAAGTGCACATCGCGCATGCTTCTTTCTCTGCTTCTCCAGAATTCTTGATGGGGGCATGGTTAACAGATTGTGCTTTATAAGGCTATAATGATGGCAAGCATATAAGGAATCAAGGGTTGAGGGGTGTTTAAATGCATGGCGTCGTCATTACGTTAGAGTGCTAATCGGAATGCTGAGGTTTTCTCCCATCTACCACTGTTTCTCTTACGAAGACTAGATGCAAAATTAGAATTCGGTGGCGAACAGTGCTAGAAAGTAATGTCCAGGAAATAAAGGTCTTATCAAAATGCACGACTATACCCAAAATAATACCAACAATTTACTTCATGTTACTTTGAAATTTGTTTGCATGTTTTTATCGGCCGTCATATCTGATCCAACCTTTCGAAGTTTCCTCTCCCGGTACGTTTTTTTGAAAAGAAATGAAGGTTTCAGGTAGCAAGAAAAATTTTAAAATTTGTTGATCTATATGGAACGTTTAGAAACTGCGCAGGTTGAGCTTGTGCTGCATAGACGTTTTATATCAAGGTAGTGCCTATTAACATATTCGTTCACCTGTTCAGATGGCTAATTTATCAATGAGGAGTTCATTTTATGTGAGGATTTGAAAGGATATTAGTGCACATCTAGAATTTGAGTCAATAAAGCAAAACATTTTTTAACGATAACCACCCGTGCACATCAAAGAACACAGTGGTCGGCACTGCTTCCTTCATATTTAATCAGCCGTTTCATTTTACAGACTTGAACTTCCGAGTGGTCATTCACATCAATTCATATGCATGTTTTTAGGACGGAAGTTTTTGTGGTACGCTTTTAATTGATTAGTAGATTAGCTAGGCGAGGATTATGAACCACAGCGATAACACATGACCAGATCATAAATCATGAGCAGTGGACATAACAGCATGCTCTAATGAGGTGTAGCCACCTAGCTTTATGTGCTTTGACCAGAGTCAGGATCGTGCAGTGTTGATGCAACCGATATCGTATATGAAAGTTTACGTTTACGAATCTTGTTTCATCATTTTTATGCTTGGCGGGATGGCGAGGGGTTGTAAGCAGAAGGTTTGGGAGGGGGGGGGGGGGGGTGGGAAGCCTTTGTTTAGAGAGGGAGGTGGAGAGGAGCCTTTGTTTAGGAAGGGAAGTAGAGAGGAGCCTTTGGTGCATACATCCTTCCATTTATATACAGCGTTGACATCAGTTAACATTAATGTGACTGCCTCTGAAGTGGAAGAATGAAGAGTTTCCCCACTAGGAAATATTCAAAAACGATTTGAATTGAAAACTTTTTTCTATGGAAGGGGGGGGGGGGCGGAGGGGCGATTTAATGTAATTGATGAGAAATTGAGATGAATTATATTATTTTATGAGACGTAGAGCCTCTATAATCGGTCGTCTAGTTCTCCTCAAACACTCTGCGCACTTCAAATAACACCATTCCTCTGACAAAGTTGTCTGCATCGCACCTTCGGTTTTCCGATCGGAAGGTGTTCTCTCCGTTCAGAGTATAGTGAAAACAGTGGAAGACGTTCTATGCAGTAATTTTTATATCCATTTTAAATATATTTTGTTTTTTTGGGAAGGAGGGTGCAAAGAATAATAAATAGTAGCTTTAAGGTTTGCCAGGAGGTAAAAGAATGGCAGAATGGATGCGAAGATTGAGGCATAAAATTATTGAGGACAATTCTTTTGTACACCCGCAATCCTATAAATGTTCTTTGAGGCCTCAAAATTTTTCTGTATATTCAGCTCTTTTAAAATTCCGACTTAACAAAATTTCACTCTTCGAATTTAGGATTCAAAAAAAAGTTCAGAACGAAACCGATATGATATATTAACTGTTGATTAAGGCTTACTGCACAAATCTTGCAGTGCGTCAGGTATGTTTTCATGAAACCTCACTCTTAGACAACGTTTGGTTACCTAATTAATAGCGCCCAAATTTGTTATTACCCAAATATTGTTTACCCATATTTGAGGGCAGCTTGGTATTTATTCAGTGAGTCGTAACGTCACCTGTCAATACAGTTTTTTTGGAAAGGTACCTGATGCATTGCAAGCTCTTACCATCATATCTTAATCAACGCTATCACCTATTATCCTTCTGAACATTAAAACGGCAATTAAGTAGTACATAAAATATTCATAATTAATCAAATCTTGATTTGATGAAGTCACTCGAATCAGGCTCCAAGTTGCGGGTTTCGAGAGCGCATCGAATGACCCAGTTAACACAATAATGGGGAATTTCTTTTTCTTATCACTGCCTTATTCCTCCACACTATCGATGTGTGTAGATGATTGGCTTTCACAGAAGTTGGGAAATTCCTTTGAATTTAAGGGGGAGTCATCTCAGTGTTCGGAAGCAGGCGCGGAAGAAGAATGGGTCGAAGAGGAAGAAGAAAAACACGATGATGCAAAAGTGAGCGAAGAACATGAGTTGGTAGAGGATCACAATGATGTTAGTCCAACTCCGGCGGCAACGGCACATCGAAGGAGTCTGTTGAAACGGAAGAGACGAGAGGAAATGGTTTGTACTCCTCGTTATTCTATGTAGGTGGCCTAGTTTATTAATGAAATAGAAAAATCCTTCAATCAGATGCAGTAAAGCTTTTTTTTTCTCAAATACGTTTCGCTGAATATGAAATGTTTTCAATTGTATTTCTTTTTTATGATCGAATTATAATTTTTCTTTTCTTTTCTATTTTCATTTTCGCTGTAATGGAAAAAGTGACGAGAATTATTTTCTCTTATATTTCATATAAAACTATATTTATCCAACTGTCAAATCGTTCTATTTTTTGCTTCATTATTTTGCCTATATTCTTTTCTTAAGCACTTTTGCAAATTTGCTCTACGAAAATGCAAGTGCGTCAATGTTTTGTTTGCCCGTCTATCTGATAGTTTTAACTCGGCGAGCAATAAACTGATGAAATATGCGAAGTGTAATTTATTGTCCAGAATGATCTCATATACACTATTTCATACTGAAAAAAAGATTACAAATGCTTAAAAACGGAGAAAATTAAATGCATTTTGCGTCGAAGGGGGGAGGGGGGGGTGCAAAAGCGACGTCTTTTACACGAAATTTGCCTGAGCGTCAGATTAATTAAAGACGTCATTTATTAATTAAAGCAATATTTTTATGTACTACTTGTTATTGGTTAGTTATTTATGAAACCGGTTGGTTAGATAGAGGGAATATAGCGATTATTCTGACATAGTTCTCCGCTGATTGGGTTTTCTTTGTTGCACCTTTGCATTTCATCGATAGTGACAACTTTATTGCTACTTTTTACCTCCAAATATTTGCATCCCGAAGTGGGGGTGCATTCAAAAACAGCCAAAACCTAGAAAAGATGGAAAAGGCCGCAAGGGTGGAGAGGGGGGGGGGGAGTGCGGGGGGATATGCAATTTTCCATTCCGCTAACTTGGCTCACCGGTTACATAAGTTATCAGCAAAGAAGAAATGTGCGAAATATTGGCGTCATTTTTCATGCACCCGTGCGCTCGCACAAATCTTCACTAAACGATTTCGTTTTTTTTGCAATCTGACAGGTGTATAATGAGAAGCCGACAGGTGCTAAATGCATTCAGAGATTTTACCACCTTTAAAGGCTTATAAGTTCATTCAAAGTTGATTTTCACTATGAACAGTCGTGTATGAAATAATCCGAGGTTTTACGTCTTACCTAACAAATTTCGTAATTCTAGCCTAATGTTTTTCGATCACTAGTAGAGTTCACCTCCAGTTTAGCTTCAGACAGACAAATGCGTACATGTAGACACACAGATAAAACATCCTTGTAGCGCGCTTTTTGAAAACAAATTTCTCTTCGTCTGGTACCGATCGTAAAAGTAGATATAAATCGTTCTTTATGCGTCGTGAACATTTGTATTGTTTGGAGCGGACTTTTTTATTGAGAAACAAGGTTTATTACTGATCTAGAGCTCAGTACTTTTGGATTTAATTTAAGTTAATTTAAGTTAATGTTAGTTAAATATTATTTTGGGATGGAGAAACAAACTCGCCACAATATAGACAAATATTCAGGTATCTGCCTTGTGAACGTTCAATCTCAAGCACTTGAAGCGTCCTGCTTGTTTCCTCTTTTCTGATTGAACGTGAGGGATGCTCTATTTGATCATCTCTTCTTTGCCAATAATTTCCAGCACAATAATGCATCCTTTTCCTACTCTTAACTTTTAAATGCTTTTAAATGATAAGCTGAAAATAAGTGGAAACTATTCTTGCAGCTTGAACTAATTATCTGCAGAGTATTAGTGACGGTAATTTTGATTACCTTTCCGCTCTGTTTAGTGTGGATAAAAATAGCTTTGTGCATAAAAATGGCACTCTGAGATTGCGGTCTGCTTTCATTGGTGCTCTCCTTAGGGTATATCGTCTCTGCCACTCCCAAGTTCTTTGCTGTTTGCTTCTATGCCATTAGTACCATACAGGAGACGATATCTTGTCAGATATAGCGATCATTAGCTATCAAATATGCATCTTTTCTCTCTATCCACAAGAAAATTTTATGAATATGTTCGTGGATGATATGATCGAGGCATATAGAAACGATGGTGGTAAGCAATTATTCTCCTCTTTCAAGGAGAATCTAAATGTTTGTCCACAGTTATTATTGTTTTTAATTACCAACAGGAGGAGGATCGACATTTGAATGGTGATGATGCATCAGATCAAGATCAGCTAGACGACGATTTGGGAGACGATGAACAGAATCACGAAGTTCCGGTTGGTTGAAAATTATTTTGGTGAATGTAGGTTTAGGAATATCATGTTATTACACATATCTGGATGTAGGATGTCCTATACAAGGAATAAATTAACTACAGTTGCTGGAGTAACTGGTTTAAATGTGTTGCTTTTTGTTGCGGCAGTAAACGGAATAACGGTCCATTCAATTGCTGGAAGGTGTTTTCGACATTTCTGTGTTCTCCTTCATTGACGTCCTCAAGAAGCACAGTGACAGAGACATCAAATGGGAGGACATTTCAAAATCTTGCGAATCTTTTATGACCTGTGTTGGGCTTAGTTCTTATCAGTATTCAGTTAATTCAATAAGTGAAACATGTCCATGTTCCTTAATTGACCAAGGAGAGGAGCTTTGCATGGAGAGCTAGAGAGGGCTGTTCAGCCCTCATTCTCCCGTATTTTGCTCGCGCATTTCTTTTTTTGTTAAATCTCTGATGAATTGCTGCTTCAGGTTGTCTCGAATTAGCCACTCTTATGCTTTTCTAGAAATTTCGGAGGTTTTAAGCACTGATATACGTCGTCAGTTCTGCTGTTGACTTATTTATCGAATATTTGTCTCCATCTTTTGATCGTAGAAGCTTCCCGCTCTCGGCATTTTTCTTGTTTCTCAGAGGATCTGTAGTCAGAGATTTTTGCTTGTTTTGACCCCGGCGTTCTCAGATTTCGCTCCCTCGGGAGATGCGGATGCTCCTTTTTTGCTCCTCAAAAGTCCCCTCTTTAAAAAAATTCACTTTCGGCACAGTGCAGTTCGAAATCATTTATGAGTGAAGTAGGTTAAAAATACTTTTGTTTCTTCAATACATAATTCCAGTTGTCATGACGTTAAAACGGACTCCATGAGAAAGTAGAAGTTATTCTCGTTTGAGTTGAACTAACTTTCAACCAGAGTTATGCCAGTTAACAAAGGAGAGGGAACAGGATAGAAAGGGATAATTTGCAGGAAGAGGGTTATCCTTTTGCGACAGGACTTTCGTCGAGAGGTCGCAAAGGAACGCTTATCGTGATCACCGAGGACGGTAAAACATGGCGGCGCCGAAATATGCGCAAGAAGGGCAGCGAACAAATTATGGAATATTTTAATTGTATCTCTTGTGAAGCTGTCAAGAGGTACGTTCCGTCGGGAAAGGTCCGTTGCTTTGTTGAAACACTTCACTTTTCTCGATATGATTCTATGCTGACTTTTGGTTTCGTGATAGTACATTTTTGGACTAGAACAGGTTTGATACAACATTGTCAGCCGTGTGTTTTCAGTTTCCGACGTTGTCTTTTGTGTATACGCCTTCAACGGACACCCGTATATTACAAACCGATCCGAGAACACGACGGCACATCTGCGGTAGTGTAAGGTCGACGGCACGTACAACTGCGGAGCAACTCTTGCGCAAGCGGAAAGCGGTCGCGAGGTTGGCCGGCATACGTGCCGTGCACGCCTACGAATCGGCTGCTTCGGAGGCACGCAACATCGGCGAGGCTGAGAACTGGGATGATAAGGTGAGAGTCTCTTGAATTGCATTCGTTTGTTTTTAGTGACAGTGACTTGGGCGGCTTTCATCATATACAGAAATGCTGCTAGATCGTTTGCCGAGGAATCCAACGCGATGTTTGCTTCTTACAGCTTAAACCAGCCGGTTGCACCCACAGTAAATGTAATCAAATAACACCTTTCTCTTCTGGAGGGTGAAATATCTGTCTCAATGTATATGCGGGCACGAGTCTCTCCACCTAGCTATCTGTATGGTAATTAGAAACCGTGATTTACTGAAGCTAAAATCACAAATTTGGGCGAGTAACTGTACATTATATGAAGACAATATTCCGTAATATTGCACTAATTGTTGGTAACGTACGAAACGGTTGGCCATAAATGTACTTCTTTTCTTCTTTTCTTGTCTGTAAATTTCTTGACTCATCTCCGATGGCATTCATTATTCGAAGGAAGAGTTGCTCATGCATGTGGTGGAAGCGGGCGACGTCCGCTGAATTTAGCAAACAGTTGATGCAGTCGGGAATCTCCTTTGAAAGCACGATTATGCGTTAAACATGAGCGTTGACATGCCTAGATTTTTCGTTATAGTAGATGTTGGTTCTGTCTGCGCAGAAGATTCAACGATTTGATGTACGGCTATTACGAGGGGTTACTTTGTGCCCTCGGCCTCCTGGAGGAAGAAAGTCTTTCTTTCTCTAAGAGGAAAGGGAAGTGGTGACTGTAGTTACGAAGGTACCCTATCTTTATAGCACAGGAAAACCTGGTTCACCTTAAGCGGGTTTCGTAAAGGAAGCAAAGTCGTTGTCGCAGTCGCAGAGCTTGTCCAGGACCAGAGAGGGTCTTCAAAAATATACTCAAAAGCAAGTTTTTTCGGTCGTGATCTGCTTTCTAACTTTGCACGAGTTTGGCTACTGTCCGAAGTGAGGAGTCTTGGATTCTGCCACAGATAACGAGGGTTCTGTCGTCTTCCTTGCTGTGAGTAAAGAAGAAAGTATTATGCTGAATAAACAGTAAAGCATCTACATATCGCAACAATAAATCAGGGCGCAGACGTGAATAGCATCAGAGAACTGTGAGCTTGGGCTTTATGCGCACTTCCTTAGGTGCATTAGGAGGATTTCTGAAGCTGCTTTTCAGCGATTTATTTTCCTCTTAAGTCAGTTTATGTATTGCTGTCAGGTGTACCTGCATGCCATTTTTCATTGACGCGTCCGCGGGCTGCAACTTTGAAGATTGCAGTGAACCGCTTTCACCGGTTTGAGCTCGTACCTTTCCTTCTCTCAGTTAGTGAACTTGGAACAAATCCTGAACGTCACTCGTTCAGCATCATTCCTGTTTCTAGGATTCGGATGTTGATTATCGCCTTGATTGGCTTTTAATCCGATCACGTTTTGAGTTTTGGTTTCGCTTTCGGCAATACGCACATCTCTTCCACTTGCCAACCGGTTTTCTTCTGTCTTCTCATTGAGCGTTTGGGTCTGCTTATAATACAGTCCACTTACGACGGAAGATCAGAAGTAAACTAGGTTGAATAATTCATTGCTGAATTTACTGCGTTTCGAGGTTCGTCTTGAAAAGTGATATGCCTGAACTTAAACACGTACTTGATATGCTTGAACATAAACTTAGACTATGACATCGATGCTATGATTACTGTTTATTGGAATTTCTGAGAGAACGAATGTATGAATTATTGAAGGGGATATGTTTTTACAAACCTTGGGTGTGAAAAGTCAGAAAAAGTGTTATAAAAAGCGGTTTGGGCAGAGGAAACACATATCTGCTTCATTGTTTGCAGGGTTCTTTTTTTGTTTGGGGCGGGGGGGGGGGCGGGTCACAGGTTGGAATTCCACTTGCAGCCAAAGGTGTCCATTTATTATCTTGTTCCTTTCTTACACAGAAGAGGATAATTCTTCGCCTACTTTGTAATTTGGAATAATAAATTTCATCGGTTGAATTTATCTGTATCGTATAAAGAAGGAGACTGTTTTATTTATCAATTCCTGTCTATAGGGTTCGAGATTAGCAGTGTTGAGTTGAAATTATGCTGTCAGATTCGAGAAATAACCGAAAAGATTTAATTTAATTTAGACTTATTAAGGCTATATTTCAGTTCTTATCGAACGTTTTGGAGGAAATCGTAACACGAACACCCAAAAGACCACGAGAACGATTGATGAGAAATGTGGTGGAATCTGGCGCTTTTAACCTACACTCGGCCATATCGAAGAAAGAATTGCTCGAGCAGAAGGGAGCGTCATATCCTAATCGTGTCAACTGTCAGTCCGATTGTGGTGGTGCTATCGAATCAAATTTACAGAGTTCGGACTTGCCAAGATCCGATTGCAACAATTATCCACCGGAATTCCCTCCCGATTTGGCGAAGCAAATGTTCGTTGTGGTTTTTTTACACAGGTAGCAGTGCCAGCGGCGTCAAGCTTCTTGTAGTTTTCGTTGCAAATACGAGTTGTAAACGAAGCTTGAATACCTTTTGCACATGTTCATTCGATGAGCATTGTATCCTTGCAGGGGTGCGAAATTGCATAGATGGATAGCACTCCTTCCCCCATCCCCGCTTTCACATTCCTCAACCCCTTCAATTAACTGCTATTTTCTCATCTCAGCTTATCACATGCTAATATGTGAAAGTATGATGTCGCATCAACGAGCCTTTGAGTTGCCGTATGCAAGCGTGGCGATCGGAGAATCCTGTCTGTTTTTTTTTGCAGTGAAGCAAAAGAAGGGTGACGAATTTTTCTTGTTACGGTTGTGTTAAAGGGTATATTTTCTGGACGTATAAGTATTCACCTCGTTGCAACTATGTTGAAAGTTCTATTTTGCTATAAATTCGATTATGAAATAAAGATTTGGCGATAAGCCGGGTAATTCATGACGGCTTCATTAAATTTTTTGAATTTTCCTCACGAATTAATAACTTTAAAATTGGAAAATGGATAACTCGTGATTAAAATATTTGTTTTCCGCTATAGTTGTCTAACAGTTTGATGGAATTGATTTGACATATGACAGCGAGTCTTACTCTGTTGTGAAAATATTTCAGAAGAACGTTGGTAGCGAACTCAAATCCGTCGAACAGTTCAGGTGGATGGCAACTCTACACGGGAGATGACATCATCGTCTTCGTACGCCGATAATTATGCTGCAGTCGGTTGTTCTTGATTGTTTGATTGTAATGAGTGGACATTCTTGTTGACTGTAAAAAGTACGAAGAGAGAATGCTGCCGTGGTGCCAAGTAAGCGGTTCTGGAATCAGTAGGGTTGATTGAATGTTGCAGGGGGATATGGCTTGAACAAGAGCCAGGTGAAAACGGAAGCAAAACAAGATTTTTTTAAAAGAACGTTGCAGGTGGATGAGGGATGGAAATAGTTTCCGTGATGGGGATATTATTTGCCAATTTTATTACTTTTTATTGAAATTGTTAGAGGTGCTGTTTGAGAACGACACATCGGTAGGGGGATGAAACGATTCTGATCTACATTTATTGCTATATTGGTTTCGTTGTTTCGCTTCGTTTTCCTGCCGTAACCGGCAGTTTGTTTTCCAGATTTCCGGATTGCCGTTTGGAAAAGTCGACGACTTTTGGCAGTATATTTCCGAAAGTGATGTTTGACATGTGAAGTATCTGTGAGAAGTGTTTAGTAACTGTTACGGTGATGTGGACTATGTGTATTTATTGATTACCACAATGAAAACATTTTCATTTGTGTAGGAAGGGCGATGATACCCCTTCGCCTAGAAGAGGAGGTTTCGGGGTTCCTAAGAAGACATTGCTCTGAAAGCACCTCAGCCTGTTGAAAGACTCACTTTATTCATAAATAAAGAAAGGCTTGCCCCAAGTGATACTGTATTGTTTACATATTTGAGTTGTGTGGGCAACGTCGTTTCCATGTTTATGTTTTCAGAATGTTTCATTTGGAGAGGTCCGTGGTGATATTCGCCACAGAGATGATCCGTTTGAGCCAACGGCTATTAGCGATATCACTGAATTAGCGGAAGAGATACACAAAAAGGGTCCAGTGCTGTAAACGGTTATCCATTGTTTTCATGCGCCTTCTATTGTCGTCGGTTTCCCCTCATGTATGCTATAAAAATTTACGAGGCAGGGGTTCTTTCTCCCCTCCCCACTGCTGAGGTCGGGACAAAGAGGGTATTTTCGAAGAGCTCGAAATGAAAGACTACGCTGCGATGGACGTAATCGCATTAAAACGAATTCCTGACAGTTTATGGCCAGCATATTTTCTTTTCGCCAGTTTTATTCTATTTTCTTGCGTATATATGATTGCGCAAGTGCAGAAAGGCTAAAGCTGCTCAATAAAAATGGAGATGTGATGCATGTTAGTATGTATTGCGAATAGAATGTAATTTTGTTTCCCACACTTCGTGTAATTAATTTTGACTGTCGAAGCGAAGGATGCGTGAATAATCTCAGTGCGTTTAATTGAGGTTGAAAAAAATCGATGCTTTTGAAATTGTGTTGTACGCCATTCCACAGTCTCCACATCAGCAACAAAGTATAGCAATATCTCGCTTCTAGAAGTGCCGCTTTTGAAAAAATGAAAATATTTCGGCCTAAGAATCCCCTCCTCATGGTATCGATCCTTAAGCCCTCCTGAATGGCGCTTCAAGGGGGAGGGGTGGGAGGAAGCCTTCAGAGTCGTTAAGCTGCTACGAGACCTTGTTGGGGTATGTTTTGGTGCTTGTGAACTCTATAAGTGCCCTTTCAAAAAGCCAAAAGTTTCGGTCATGAGGTTGCCGACCCTTACGACAAAATATTCGATTCTTCAAAAGTGACCTTTTGGGAACTTCTGAGTTCTTGAATACTTCTCGAAAAAGTTTAACGGCGACCCGAAACTCTCGAAGAGTGGACATCATAGTCTCCATGACCATCGAAAGATATGCATGAAAGGAAGAAAACAATGACTTCATGGTAAAATATGAGTGCAATAAAATCACATGGTGGTAACGAGAACAAACGAACCGACCGGAGGTTCTCTTAAGAAAAAGGCGATGATCGGGCAGGCTGCAGGCAGATGAGAGGGAGTTTATTGTTTCATAAATAGAAATCTCAAGGTTGCGTAACTGTTTTATTTACTCCATAATTTTGAGCAGTCCATTATGTACTCGATCACCTTTGGCTATCAAGTTTTTCGTTAAAGCGCAAGCGTAATGCTACTCAAATAAATCACTGTGATTCTGGATCATTCTTTATTCAACAAATTCTTCATTCAATTTTAAAGAGTTAGTGGAAAGTTATGCTTGTATTTTATAGCTTATCGAACTTCTATGGAAAATACGTTTGAGGGAACCGAATTTCTTATAATTTCCGACAACTTACCAAAACAACGCTCACTTGCAAGAATGGGAACCGGCATCTCCGCCATTCACGTTTTTCTGATTCGTCTTTTTTTGCGACAACAACAAACTCGATGACCAGCATGGTGAACTGTGATGGAATATATAAATGCGCTGAATTTGCAGATATAACAAAGATAAATTGTGATTGAACATTTCGACTTATTTTTCTCATTTTTCTTTAAATCCACCAAACATAAATACTTCAGCTCATATTTGAGCTAAAATGAGCTAAAATGTCAAGCAGATCAATAACCGACCGGTTAGTACCTCACAATATGAAAATAATTACTCCATAAACACACTGATACATGACAACAGTTATTAGTAATGTTGGAAAACTGTATATGATTCTTCAAAAGTTGAACTATTTCTTTATTAACATATAGTTTATGAATAACAAAAATAATATACATAGTTCATAGTTGAATAGACTTACATACAACCTCATAAACATTTGAAAGGCTCATTGCTGCACAATTGCCAACACAATATAGCAAAAACACTTTGGCACAACTCATTAATCAAATATTGTCGTCGTATGTCTTATATATGTTTCCGTCAGCGGTACATCGTCTTCCATCCATGAACAATTTTGTCTAGGATTATGATTCACGTTTCGTCCTTCAATTATTATCAAGTATAAGAACGTATTTGGTGGGACGAATAGACAAATGAAATTCGATAGAATTCATGTGGTGCGCTAAAGGCAAACTTTTATCATTTTGCAGTTCACTAATATGAAACAACGTCGGCTATGAATGGGGCATTGTTAGAATAATGCGTAAGAGCAATCGGAATTCGATTCATACAAGGAAACGAGGAGAGACGGGAAATGAAATTGATTTAAAAGGAATTGACAGATTGAAAAGGAATTTGAAAATATTATGAACGCTAGAAAAGAAGGAAAGAGCGAATAGTAGAGGGATTAATTTGCATAAGAGAAGTAAGGAAATGAATTTTTGAGAAAATAATTTTAATGAAAGAGTATATTTGAAGCATTCGAAGAATTATCTACTAAAATGAAGCACTATTGCAAAAAAAAGCGTCTGAAATTAAGACGTTAAGTAATGAAAATAATGCAATTTAAGTAAGGCGATTTTTGGATTTTTAGAGGAGAACGGCGGAGAAGGTCCTAACAGTCTAACTGCCCAATAATGTGCCATTTACCCATATGGGTAACGATTGATGCCCATCAGGGAAATGAATTAATTAAAGTAATGTTTAATATGCAAAATTCTAGTGATATGATATCATTGAGAAGGGTGATTTTAGAATAGGCGTCTATTCCATGAAAAATTTACCAACGAAGTTAATGTTTATCGGCTGATCAAATACAACAGATAGTGAATTTTCTGAATAAAATATGTTTTGCTATACTAAACATTAGTAATTACTGGAGAAATCATCAAATTTTCATCAAAAAAAAAAATCAATTTTTAATAACTACTGCAATTTTCTAACGATCTGAGACAATTCGAAATGCGGGAAAATTATTCCACAGATTTTATCGGATTCTCTATGGAAATACCGCAAACGTATCTATTCGTTTGCAAAATCGAAAAAGCCAATAAAAAATAGCTTTTCGTAATGAACAGACTTAGAAGTTCTTGTGAGTATGTGAAGAAGATGACAGAGCAGCTGACACGATATGCAAGCTTGAATTCCGCTCACCGTTATCGCATAGATGTGATCAATCAATCTCAGAATATATCACCAACAACAAACGTGCAAAATAATGCGATCACATTTTATCATATCTGACCACTCGAGCAACTCTTCAACGATAAGTTCGTTCTTCCTTGATCCAATCTCTATTAAAGGCTTGGAAGGTTTCGGCACATTCATAGATGTATAGCTGTTTTCGAAAGCGAAAGCCAGTATAAAGTATGATGTAGGCTGTCATCCTATAGCCCGTATTATACCCGCCAAGTTTCATAACTCTTGATTCAGTGGATCGAGAGTTGAACCAACAAGATAGAAGACAGACAGGCATAACATGCATATGCATGGACATAACGTCAAAACAATGCGCTTTTTCTTGCACGACAAGTTTGCAAAAATAGATTGCCGATTGAAAAACATTGCCGCAGGCTATTCTCGGGAAGAGATATTTCATCTTCAAAGAAAAAAGAGTTGAATTTTCGAGCGCCAATGGCTAGCTAGTTAATCTCGCAATTTATTCGGCATTATTTTGCAGTGCTTCTTATAGAGTTATTTAAATTAAACAATAACACCATGCAAGAGTTACATATCGCATAATCACATATACAAATGTCAGTGAATAAATGTACATGAAAGACTTGTTTAATTGTTATTTGATGACAATAGTTTCTGTGGCTTATCGAGGAAGGAGGAAGTGAAGGAAAAAGAAGAGCGACAACCACTTTTTGAAAAGACTTTTTTCTTTTGGAATTCAACAAATTCCTATGGGAAATTTTTCTCTGATCATCGGAAAAAACGGTCAGGTGTATAAAACGAAATCCTTTCCCACCGAAAGTTTCAAGCATCTTCCTCTTCTATGAGGGCCCTACCCTTTGGGTTATGATCTCGTCGTGGACCAGCACCTTCTGCTCTTCTTTCCATCCATCTATCTCCCAATTCTTCCTCTTCTCTCTATCCTGCGAACTTTAATATGCCAGTGAGCAAAGATATGCCATACATAGCGAAATATTTCCGGAAAGCTGCTCTTATTGCAAGAGAAAAATGAAGGTTTCAGATCAACCACTCTGCCTGACTGTCTTGCTTCGCCTTCCAGAATCATGAGGTTGTATACTTATTGCTATCGTTTCAGTCTCTTCGGTATTTGTAGTGCTACTATCGACGGCGTCTGTCATATCAATTACTAGACGATTCATCGTAGGCGTTCGTAATCGCGTTGCTTTCAGAAGTGGCTATAAATAATGCTCGTTGAATTTTCGATATTAGAGCGTTTCATCGCGAGAAAGGAGTGAGTTGAATTCGATATTAGCGCATCTTCGGTTCGTTGCATCATTCGACTCATTTGCTGCTTCTGAGTGTTTTATTCGTTGTAGTGGTGGCTAAAGTAATCATATATGTAAGTATTGTTGAGAGTCGAGTAAATACTCCTCCTCGCTATCCTTCACCTCCTCAATCGTTTTAAAAAGAGGTCAACGTCAGAAGAGTTCAATCCTCGCTAAGTCCCTCTTTATCGTTAAATTAAAAAAATGAACCAAGTTTACTAAAAACAGACGTATTTTACATTTATGATATTAAAATACTATACTATGAAAGAATTTTGGTAGTAACAGTAAAGATGGCCTGAGAACTCTCTCAAAACATGGCAAATCTTGAGAATTTAGCAGCCTCAAGATAGTTTAACAAGAGCGCAAGATTTGCGTCAGGAATATTATCCATGTGGGTTTCTAACTTTTTTTTAAATATAGATTTCTTTATAAGCTTCTTTTCATTCAAAAATTTTTTCTTCAAAAATCAGTAATTTCATTAAATGAATCAAGTGAAAACATTTGTTTCAAAAGCTGCAAAACTTAGAAAACATAAAAGAGAAAATCTTAAGCGATCGGTGGTGCAAAATGTTCTTTTCTGGTTTCTAAATTGGAAGGGAGCAATAACGTGCTGTTCCGATTTGAAAACGTGTGTCACAACTGATCAACATTCAAAATAACGACGCTACAACTGGAACGATAGAATTCGCAGCCATAGTCATGTGAACCTATGACTTGCGCCACTGATCCGCCTCTTGTGACCCAGTAACGAGGTGAAGAATCCATAGCTTCTTGACCAAGAAACTGAGGGAGTCCTCGGCCCTACCATGCAAGATCGGAATCCGCGACCGTCATCATACAAGAATGCAATTTGTGAGATCTTTCGTCCAGATGTTCTTTCTGTGCACTTTGAAATTGCCTAGGAGGGTTTTGTGTTCCGTAGGCGTTAGCCGAATAGTCCACCTCGCTCACAAATGCGCCTCGATTATTTTAGCGCTTCATAAGCAAAACATTTCCAAGTGGGCGAATGCACCTGAGATATATTTTAGCACTTTATTTTTTAATGTAAATAAGCACACCTTTTAACCCTCCTAACTCATTAACCTGCCAGTTTCGACTAGAAATGAACCTCGATGTCATATATGCAGTTGTTTGATAAAGAGTTTCTATCCTTATCACTTTCCTTTCTGCAAATTATTATGTTCTATTTCGCATTTCTATAAATGTGCTTCATATGTGGTTGATGTTTTCATCGTCGAATTTGCAATCCTCTTAAACGTCTCAATGCTCTGTGGCTATTTCGATAAGAGCAGCTTCAAGTTGCCAGCAAGCTCATTTACATCACCTCAAAAATGAAAGATCGAAGTTCGACTTTTCTATTTCAGAAATATTACCGTCCATCACAATTAAAGGAACGTCACTTAGAAAGTCTCCATCACTGATCGTTTTGGCATCCTTTACTTGCTAGTGAAATGTCGTTCACGCTGTCCACTTTTTCAATTCTTTTTTGATGGACGAAGTGTAATTTATGAACCACTCCATTCTGCAATATATAAAGAAAAAAACAAGCTCATCCATCCAGTAAGTTAAATTGCTAAAAACGTTTCCTATAGATAAGGCACTGACTTCAGACTTAAAGATGACAACGTTCAGGAAGAATTTGAAATATTAGCTTTTTTTTAAAGTAAAACGCATCTTGATAATTTCGACGGGAGACAAACGTGCCATAACCCGCTTCTCTTTTCACCGAATCTGAGCCATGACTTAGTGCATTTATGTGGTTATAATGTCATGGGAGATATTTACGATCGGAGGGGGCGGGGGGAGAGGAGGGATAAAGAGTTCTTAACGTTGTTTGAATGCACTAAACATAATATTAATAGACGAATGCCCGATGTATGCAGAATTTTTTCTGCAATGAAAGATGTGGAGCAGGTAATAACCAGGACAGGTAAAATATGCACTGAGAAGAGTAAATACTAGCTCCTCAAAGATGCTATAAGAAGAGGAGGCTTGCTTAGTTTGTGATTTTTCTCTCTTATATTATTCTCAGGAAATGATCTCGCCGAAAGCAATACAACGATATGGTAATACTAAAGAGTAGAAAGAAATAAGTGGAAGGGAATAGAGTAAAATTATGAAAGTCTAAGGGGGGAAATAGAAAATCGTATATTCGATAGTCAAAATCATTTCTGAATAATTAAATAGATAAGGTGGAAACGTAATTTTTTTAAGGCTCTTAGGATCAGCTTTTTTTCTGTCATGATATAAGGGATGAACGAGTTAAAACTTCCGAATCCATTGAACAGCAAATTTACGGTCGAAAGACACGACAGGAACATGGAATCGACAAAAGGTGAAATCAAACGCGCATAACCAATACGGATAAAAAAGATGAGAGAGAGTATGCAAAGTGCTTGGGGTTTTTAACCGAGAACGGGTAAATAGAAGTATCTATATTGAAACGAAAGGAAAAGCCGACGAAACGCTTAACGATACAAAAGAATGTCGTCGAATTACAATGAGCCAGTTTAACTATTAAATTAACGCTTTCTCAAAGCTGCTACGCTTGTGGCGCACTTGTCCATGCATAAAACTATCACTTAGTTGCTTACAAGGAGGTAAAATGCCCGATGACGCATTTGCCGGCACAAGTAAGGTAAGCACGTATCGCTTACCTATAAAGGTATGAAGGTATTCAGGAACATTACACCACTATTTGAACCCTTTACCTATTTTCTGATGTTGCATTGCTTGAAGAGGTTCAGAAGCGTTCTACTCGTATTGCGTTCCCTAAGTCTATCTTAATCCTTATCAACCCTCTTATCCTAGCAGGCTAAAAGTCCTCAAATAGGACTCATTGGAATACCGCAAACTTAAATTCCATTCAATTCAACATTTCAAGATAATGCATGTTTTTTCTGGAGGATCTTTATATTTAAGCATTACGGGTGTGAATATCGAGTGGCCAAGATAAAATATAAAAGTGTACCATAAAAATATTTTAAATAGCTTTCGTTAGAATATTGTTCATACCTGGGTACACCCAGCCCTCCCTCCTCTGAAAACATCACAAAAGGCTATTGACACTGAAAGCTTTGTCAGACACCTTAATCGTTTCCACGTCCACCTTATTGCCAGTAGTAAATATCCCCATTGTTTGTGTTGTTGCGATGACGGCGTTGCTCTTTGTTTTTCCGTTCGCCGTCTTGAATTTTATCACGTGCTTGTACGTTGATCACCGAACGTACATTTAAGCTTCTTTGTTTTAGCTGCCTCGTCTGTGTTACTTATAAATATTTATGTATATGTTCATACTATATGGGACGTTGGATAAATGAGTAAATAATTCGATAATCAAATAAACAAATTAATTAATATGCAAATAAATAATTCGATAAACAAATGAATGTGCAAATAAATGAATAAGTAAATAAATAAATAAACAAATAAATAAATAAGTAAATAAATAAGGCAATTAAATAAAATAATTAAATAAAATAAAATAAACAAACAAGTAAATAAAGCGCTAAAAAACTCAGGGTATATTCATCTGCTCGAGAAAACATAAATTTCTTCTTTATGAAATGCTAAAATACTCGACACGCATTATCCTCATGATAAAGCATCAAATTAGCAGACGCAAAGCGTTAAAATAACCGAGGCTACTTCAACACGTGTAGGATAAGAAACTGTGCTCATGGGATTGTGCACATGGGGCTATGAGTCCCCCTAATGTGGTCGTCGAAAGGTCGTAGATCCCCCACCTAGTGACCACCTCATCGGATTTGGGGATCCGCCACCCGACCACAAAGTTGCATAGTTGCAGCCAGTTCGGCACAATTCAAAGTGAATCGGTTATTCAGTGTGTGCGAATTATTTTCTTACTATAAAAAACTTATCAATGCTTTCAGTGGAGTGAAAATTGGCTAAATATTTAGAAATGTTTCGTAGTTTAAAACAATGAAACTTATAAATAATATTTATATTCACATAAAATTTGAAATTATTTCAGTGTAAATACCTAATATCTGCTTAATTCAAAAATTTAAGGAAACAAATGGGAAATGAATTGATAGCATAGTGTTAAATGACCTCCCAGTGTCCGCTGCATATCTTCTAAGAATTCCCCAGGTTCATGCATATTCCTGCCTTTATCCTATTATATCCTGTTCTATATTTCTACCTTTCAGCCATCGTTGTGCCAATTCGATGGGAATGACCGCTTAATGACGTTAAATAGAAGCATCAATAGCTATCTATTCAAAAAACGAGTTTCATTCAATAATCCTCTTTTTCTTTTTTGCTCAGTATGATATTTGGAATGCTAAGTTGAATCTTGGATCTTCTCAGCGTAATATCCATGAATTAGCCAAAAAAAAAATCGAATCTTAGTTGAATTCCATAAATTATACTTTAAATTTTTATGCGACTTTTCAATGGTATTTTCATTAACTAACCATTTCCTTAACTATGCTATTTATTTATTCTATAAATCTCAATATTACTGAGTGTTCAAATAATATATAAGTGAAAAATAAAAATTAAATTCGCTAACATTTTTTGGGAATAAATACCAAATCCATAAGCCACATGAAATACCCGCAACGTGAAGTAGAACTGATAATAGAATATGTGCTTCAATAGACCACATCTGCAAAAAAAAAAAAAAAATTCATAAATCAGCTCATATTTGTTTTTCTTTCAGTCGTAAAAAGCGACTTTTTTCAACGAACACACAACTTTCGAACTGCTTCAATCATACAATATAAAATTGTCCATCTATATCATATGTGTTATACATGCGCTTCATTATAACAAACAAATATTATAACAAATATTGACGTATATATTAATGAAATTAAAACAGAGAAAATATAATGGGCATATTTATGCTCTTGCTTAACTAGAGAATGAACCAAAAGAAACGTTAGTCTCAACGAAGAAATGCGCTATTTTATCATTTTTTCTTTGTTTGCTAGCAAAGATTTGTGCTATTATATCGTACTTTTGTGTTATCTGCTATGCACTATTTTCTACGGAAGCAATGATTTGTTCTTATATTAGGCAGCAATGATTTGCAAGACTCTGATAACGCCTCTATCGACGCTCATTCTCGGTTACTAGCTTTTTATCAGTTTATTCAATCGAAACCATCTATGCGTTAGAATTAATTCTGCGGCAACGTAAGGACTTATCTTTATTCGATTATACAATAATTTCAATAAATCCTCAACAGTTTAAGCAATGCCCACCAAATATGTCGTCGAAAATTGAATCACAGTTAGGGCGAGCAAAAAATGCTTTATTATGCGCAGCACGCGGACGTGAAAAAAGAAAATGGAGCAGCACGTGAGAGGAGTAGGCACGATATGCACTTCTGCAATTCCGCTCGCCCGACCAACCGGTTTTACCAATACCGACAAATGATGAAATGTGTGCGATAAGGTATTCACATTTTCACAGTTGAGATAGTTGATGGAATTCTTCCAAAAAAAAGTTTTTTTTTGCCATCTGAGAGGTATTAAATGAATTTCAAGACGGTTGAAAAAAAAAAGTTCACTCTTTGGAAAATCTAGTTTTTGGGCGAATTGTATGCAGCGTTGGGTGACAACTATTTTCGAGGTAGGTGGAACAATTGATTTTCTAATATGTGAGGTCACCTTGGTGATACCAATTTCTTTTCTCTCCATCTTGAAATTTTCTTCAAGTTGAAACTTGGCTCTGATTCCCCTGTTCTGAAGCACCGAAACTTGGCTCTAGCCTTAGCGGTTATCTACCTGAACTGCGACGAGGACGCCTACATAACGCATTTTTAAGTGTCGAATTTGCAAAAGAAATTCCAATGTTCCGAATATTCAAAAATATTTAGCACATAAACACCGCAGTTAATATGATTCAGCTGCTGATGTTATAACCGAACAATAAGCAGTAAAGTTCTACTCGACAAATCACAGGTGTAGTCTTCCAGTTTCTTCTCTGTCCACTGACCTCACCCCTTCTCCCATTCTGCGCAGTTCTCTCCGAGCAACCGAATCGACCTTCCCCACGTCATTTACACTCACAGGCCTATCTTGATGCCTAACATTTATTGGCACTTATGTCCATAGCGACATGATATAAACACGAAAATAAGCATGACATCGTAATGTTTTCACTATTTACTTAGAAAGCAACAAACGTTTATGACATTATAAGGTGGTAAATATCAATCGATACGAATAATTGCCTACACTTTATTATAGCATAGAATTTTCTCGAACAACACAGCAATTCCGCCTACGAGTCGAGATTGTCGACGTTTTACGATACATAAATTGTACAGTTCGCCCAATTTGAAATAATTTTATGAGGTTTTTTTGCATCAAACAATTTTTTATCCTAAAAATATTTTAGGACGAAATTCGATGATTTCAGGTTTTCTAAATATTAGAGACAGGTGAAATTACAAAAGAATTGTGTTAGATGAAAGAATCACAAATTAAACGATTAGAGGATCAAGGAGAATAAAGACGTATGCAACAATAAGAATGAGAGATGCCGTATAAAATGTGACAGATACGAATGCCCCATTTTCTATCACCTATTGATTCATTCAGTAGAAGGAAGAGAATCTGAAATTATGCTAGCGAATTAATACATAGCTAGGCCTCCTTCTAAATGAAGCTTGTTGGTGAAATGGTCACTGGTCAAATGGTTATTGGCCAGATAAATAGGAATAGATTAAAATGTAGCGGTCATCCAGCTCCATCGATAAAATTTCGAAGAATTTCTAAATTCAACGGAACCTTCTTATGATCGCACATATAGTCAAATAAAGAATAGAAAACTTGAAATAGAGCATTGGTGATTTTCAAGCGGAGATCAATTCTATAGGAGTTGAACGAGATAGAGACATTTGAGCGAGAGAGAGAGAGAGAGAGACTTCTTTTAGCGTCTCGTTAATGCACTTTTATGAGATTGTTGAATTCTTTATTTGCTTCAAATTTTAGTTCCATTTTAGTCTCTTTGTTTGCCGTCTTTATTTGACCATTTTAGCGCTTTGTCCATAAAAAAAATCATTAGAAAAAAAAGATTTCATGAAATTTAAAAGAGTCGAATTTATCGGTGAGTTTGTTCTTTTTTTTTTTTTCAACATAACTTAAAAATAAAATGCAAAATTATCAAAAAAAAATTTTTTTTTCTTTTCAGATTTTAATAAAACTCAAATATTATCCTAAATTATATTCGCATTTTTATTAATAATAAAATAGAAATAAAGAAATTATTTGCTTACTCTATAAAAAATCTCTTTATTGATTGCAAACGAATATTTAGAACTTTGTAGAAAATAAATTTTAATTAAAAATATGCAAAATTGCAGAAAAAAAATCATTTTCCATAAAAGAATTATTAAACGGATATATTTATCGCAGTGAAAAGCAGGAGAGAAATAAATAGCATTTTTTTTTTCTATATGAGATTAAAGTAAGGTGCAAACGGGATATATAATGAAACTGCAACCGAATAACTAAGTTTCATCTTTGCAACCATTCTTCCTATGTTCACTTCCCATAGATAATTTTCAAAAGAATATTTCCTTTTTCCGTAATTTTCGTATTAATTCAATGGAAACAAAATTTTTCGCCTTGAAAAAAAGTGTTGCACATAAAAATACAACCCGGCTGCCCACATAGGTGGAAAAAATTATAGAGCATCCTAACTACCCGTTACTGACTCATAATTAGTAGGCGTTAGATAATAATATATAATCTTCGAATTGAATTATTTTTTTTTTGTTACTCAGTGATTGTGAGCCAAAACGAAAAGCGATTAAATGACTTAGTGAAACAGCTGAACAATTTTTCCTCCAAGCAATCGTGGGCATACCCTTCCTCCTCCCTTCGATTCTCCTACCCACTACCACAAAATTTTCGAAAAAATTCGAGGCTCGATTTTTTTTTCATCATAAATCCTTAGCATCCCATAGCACATAACCCTTAGCACAAATTTTTGCACACCATTTATGTCATCACTTGTGGTCAAAATTTTTATTACACCATTTGACGAGATGCGGAGATCGATTTTTTCATATTCAAGTGCCGCATTTCTGATTGAATACTTTCAAAAACATTGATATATATATATATATATATATATATATATATATATATATATATATATATATATATATATATATATATATATATATATATATATATATATATATATATATATATATATATATATATATCGGTACGTTTACTATGTACTTTTTGAAAATTGCAAGATTTCTTGCTGCACTCCCATCAGTAAATATTGAGGTTTGGAGGGGAGGACGTGGAGGAAGGAAGCGAAGTAAATACGTCTATATGCCACTCACAGGTATCCTAAAACAACGGAACATTCATCTTAGAACTAATTGGAAGATGAGGGAATATGTCGAAATACTGAACCGTGATGGGATGA
The DNA here is from genome assembly GCA_013433145.1 of Ascaris suum. Lineage (NCBI taxonomy): Eukaryota > Metazoa > Nematoda > Chromadorea > Rhabditida > Ascarididae > Ascaris > Ascaris suum. Next base: position 6,892,915 of record CM024184.1, on the reverse strand, counting down.
AAAAAATCTCCGCCACCAATTTCTTTTGGTAGGCCGAAAATGCAACCGCAAATTGACGTCCGAGTGCACTGCACGAATAAAAATTGGCCGAAAAGTGAAGTGAACGATTAATGCGAACGAAAGGCGCGCAAAAGAAAGAGTGGACAGCGGGCACTCGGTGGAGTGGGTAGTGGGCATTCTTTTTCAACACATCCTAGAGTAACCTTCTTCGATCACATCATATCACTATGACGAATTCTCAACATGTGCATTACGGTGAGTGACCCCAAAATCTTCATTCGCCGACGCCATACTTGCCCATCAAAAAAGGTCGCTCGATTCCAATTTATTGCATCGTTTTAATGCATATCTCTACATTCTTCGAATTTATGAGTGAAATTTTCAAGCAAGCAGAAACTTACAGATTTCGTCAAAAAATAGATTTCTTTTGAAGCATTTCAAATCCGATCCCCACAAAGCTGAACATTCAATTTAAAAAAAAAATTTTTTTTTAAACGCTTTCCTCACTTCTGGAGCGGGAATCATTTTTCCCTAACCTCATTAGAAATCCCCTTAGTCATAGAAAGACATTAGTGTTGCTGAAGAGAAGGTCATTGAAGAGTGTCTTTCATGGGAAACAAAATACCTTTTTTTTGAATTCTTTCTATTCTCTGCGCTCTTTGTTATTGTTTCTTCTTGCGTTCTAATTTTTTTCTATCAGTAACATCACTTCACATTAAATTTGCTGCGGCGTCGAAATCAATTAATTTTCACCAAGTGCGACTGATAAATGTGGAAAATAATTAAAAATTTCAGCTGAAATCTAATTTTTTCGAAACTTCTATAATGATTAAATAGCAAAGTCGCTGTCTCAAAAGTGTTGAAAATTTTAGGGCTTTTTCCTGGGTCCGGCAAGTTCTCTTGAAATTGCCTACTGAGACCGTTTGGGTGGCAAAATCCGTCGAATTACTGAAAAATCAGAAAATACTTTTCCGGTTCTGAAAAATTTCATCCAGAGTGCTGAAAATCTCGTCTAAATCCGGATCATCTACGGCTTGCGAAGAGTCGGATGATGTTGGAACCAACATCCACTAGGGTTGATTTTGCAAGGGCCTTTATTCGAAAAACTTCCGAAAACTCTCTGTTCTGGTCGTATGGAATGAGCCGATGAGTTTGCTTTGAATTTCGCCATATTGCTAAAAACCACAGCTGGGCGATGTCATCACCTGTCTAACGCCGGCATTATTTCTAGTCCGGAAAATACCAGGATTTTTTTTAGAATCAGGAAGTTTTTCTTTTTTTAGACTGGCTGAAAACAATTCTTCAAAACTAAGAGTTTAGATTAATAGTGTCATATAAAAAAGCACAACGGCTCTATATTCTATAGAATTTGATGAATGAAGTAAAATTTTTAAACGTTAAAGTAACGATCAAAAGGCATTAATAATCGTAGAACTGTTCAAAAATATCCAATGGAGTCAATTATAAGCGTGACTACGAGGTCCCAATTTTGAGCATTATGAGCTTGGCTCCCAAATTTTACAACGAAGCCTCTAAAGAGTTGCAATAATGCACCAAAAAGTTGTGATAAACTCACTTCCCGTCCCGCACCTACAATGGATGGTCATTTTGAATAATCTCTATATTGCAAACACTCTTCTCTGCGATCTGCACCGACAAAGTGAACTATCAATAAAATTGCATTTTAAAAGAATATAGTTGCCGATGTGTGAGGATGCGTAGGTAACGAGAGAGAGGAAATGCGGAAGAGAGTAGCATAAATCTCATCTTTCATCTATTGTAAGAATCATTGAAAAGATGCGACATATTGATACATTGGTTTAAAAGAGGTCAAAGGTTAAAGGAAATTAGCAAATTAACGGGTATTTTTCGTTGTTTCGAGTTCTTTTGAAAGGTTTATTATAACATGGAAGCGTAAAATTTCTCTAAATCAGTACTGTTATTGTGGGAAATGCAAACATTTGTTTTTCATGCCATTACAAAGTTTTTTATAGCTGAACATTATGTAACAAGGACGCTATCTTTTGCTCATTTATTGGAATATATTTAATCTGTCGATCAACAACGTCAACCAGAATAAAACACTCTTTGTGGATGCTCAAAATCATTTTAGATCCTGTCTTTAAAAGTGGCGAATCGTCATTTCCCTTCCTATTCCTCCTGTAGGCATTTTTAGTGCCACCCAAAAGCCTTTCTTTCTAGAGGTTCTAGGCTCGAAACACACAGCTCGGCTTAGCTCTCTAGTAATGATCCCGAAAGAAACTGTATTTTCGAAACTTCGACAACATTTATAAGAATTAATGATTGCATTCTAATCAACTAACTGCTTATAAAATTTTCCTAAGAAGTGTTAGGAATTGCTTTCTTTCACGGTATCAATCAATATTACTAAATTTGAAACGTCACCAAAAATTTTCACGTCGTATAATTTCAATTGTAAAGAAGTGGAGTGAATGAAATTTAGTTTCTTTTTTTATCGATTGAGAAATATTTTCGTTTACTAAATAAAAGAGCACTTCCTCTATTGAAACGTTGCTGAAACTATTAAAATCACATGACTTAATTATTTATTATGCACGCATATTTAAGAACTAGATTAGATGCCAGTCCTTCCTTCAGCAACATTAGTATTATGCATTATAGTTCAGCATAGTTCAACGGTTCGGTGCATTTCTTCTTTCAAAATTTTCTGCAATTTTCCACTTCACTCTACTGATTATTGGGATTGAGATAGAAATTTATCTTTTGAGTTGCATACTTTTATAATTGCATGTTGTCATTGCACTTTCAGTATAAATTAAAAAAGAAGACGGCGCTGGGATCGTTTCCATGAAGCGCATTTCATGGCTTCCATAAAAACTGACGTTCAGAGTCAAAGCCGGTTTAACGCACCTCTTTATTCTCTTTATTATCCTCTAAAAAAATTGATTAGTTCCAGCTAATGTTGCTGTATATGGCTAAACTATTTTTGTTTCATGGAATTTTTCGTATTAATTCAAGAAGCGTTTTTGTCGATGAGAAATTTCATCAATAATATCAAAAACATTTTATTTTTTGGTAAGTGCTTCAACACGTTCATACTAAGTGAACCACTTTTAAAAACCTATTGCACCGTGCAATATATGCCGATTTAAGTCTTCTGCCACTTTTCCATCTACTTCATACTTATAACTGCTCTAAATTCCACTGTTTTGCTTCTATCATCTTTTTTGAGTTGAGGAGTGGGAGTTAGTGGGAAGGAGAAGAGAGAAAGTGGGGGGAGAGGCTGTTGAAAACATTTTTTTCCAATAAAGAGTGCTGATGAAGTCGCAACTTTGCCATCCTTCCACATTTCAGATTTTTTCATCGGGTTCAAAAAAAAAAAGAAAAATAAACTCATGGCGCGAAAAAAAAACTTTGACTATGCAAAACGTCCATCGTTCATAACAACGAACAGGTAAACAGGTAAAACGTCACCCAATCAATAAACTAACTTCACCCTCTTCATCGAAAACATTACGCTGTGCAAAGTTTAGCGACGACGCTCGCATCGAACATATATAATAAATGCTTCGACAAACAATGAAAGTTCACACTTAGAAAAGACGTTTACAAATCTGAATTGCTCATAAAGCACCCAAATCTTTGAAGCTTTCAACGAATATTTCATCGTCAATAGTCAACACCAGCTGTCAATAACGAACGCGTTTGATAGTGCACCTATTTCAAAGCATTCAAACAATAGCTTCCAAGTGCTAATGACGCACTATCTAGAGTCTATATTCCTTTTTGGAGAAAACATCCAGCTCTAAAAAAATATGTTGACTAAGCATATGACAAATAACGCACACATAGAGTTACACCCCGATTGCGTATTTGGAAAGGGTAGAAATTGAATGAAATGAATAAGATTGCTACAGAAACGACCATGATGCGCCGCCATTTCGGGTGTTCCGCTTGTCCGACCGAGCAATTTGACCGATTCCTAAAAATAATAAAGTTTTAGCGATAACTCATTCGTATTTGAAATGAACCCAATCGTTTTCGCAAATTTTTTCGTTAAAAGTTTCAATTTTGATTTGTATATAATGAAATATCATCAGATCAAAAACGATTGCAAATTTTTTGAGCCCATTTTGTTGTATTCAACTCTTTCGAAAGTTTTAGTCAATTCAAAACTTACAATTAAGGTCGTCATTTAACGTACACTGTAGCGTTAAATGATTACCTTAATTGTAAGTTGATCATTATTTCCCAAAAATTAGATGTGGTCATTTTAGCTTTCGTTATTTCCCAAAATGAATTTAAAACAAAGTAGGCACACAGACACGCAGGCGAACAGACGAGCAGACAAACAACAAGACTGGCTGGCTGATAGACAATCAATCTGCCAGCCATGCAGACTGGCAGACAGACAAGTAGGCAAATAAATAGGCCAACTTACACACAACACAGACTTGTGTGAATGTCCTTTCTTTATAAAAGAGGTCGAGTTTTTTCCAATTCCATTTCATACTAAACTAGTCCGTTCATGAGCAGTTGTGAGGTGGTCAGTGAAGATGAAAACAAAGAATAATTTTTGGAAAAGATACGAGAGTTGGATGTGTTTGCTGCTAAGGTTGAAGTAAAAAATTTTCCAACTCCGATAAAGTAGTACAAAGAGAAGTGAAATTACTCGAATAAATTTCAGTTTTTTCTATTTTATTTTAACGTCGTAAAATACGATAGCAAAGGAACAATTTGGGCGAACAGATATTCAATACGATGTATTAGCAATGTTGTGTGAATGTCGGAATGACTCAACGGTATTTTAAACGCTGAAGGACTACCTGCATTGCGAACAATGGCTGGAAGCGCATTTCTAGCTGCTCGAACGTAAGACTGGAAATTGTGTAGAATTGTCTTTGTGCTGTACTGTAACACCTTTCTTGGCAAGTTCAAATTGATGCTCATATCACTAAGGAGAACGAGATGGTAATATATCTCTGCCAAAATGCCGGAAAAGATAATTTCGTGCCGAAGATTTTTTATCCAGCGAAATCCCGCGAAAGGAAATACCTTTGAGAATTTTTTGGAATATCAAGTAAGGGAGACCATACAACGGTGAAATATGAAATATGCCAAAATGAGTCGATAGTTAATAGTAAGTGCCTTTCGATAATGCTCGATAAATTTGTGCTAAAAAGCGCAAATGATACCTGTTGCTAAGACGTTTCATATTTAATGCAAACACCTAATCGACTGAATAGGAAATAAGTTATGACATCGTTGATCGATCATTGAGGGAGAGATGAACTGGGCGAAGATTAGAAATTTGCTTCACGTGAAATAGTCCATAATTGCAACGTTGACGAGTTCCATAAAAATTCTATTCAAAAAAGCAGGTCAAACTAATGTGGCGGTGATTTTTTAGTGAAATAGTGGTGATTTCTTCAAAAAAAAAGTTGAGATGGATCATAGTTCGAAGAATGAATGTAATACGAAAAAATAGGGAACCTAAGAAAATAGTACTAGACGCGGATCAGGCTACTACTGCGGTTCATTTTTGAAACATCGATGGGAAACCGGCAGGCGTGAGCAAAATGTTCTTGCTGAGCTGAGAATAGCCTTTAGAAATGAGCCTGCACTAATATCGACAGAAAGCCCACATAGGAAAGCATGGCAGCAAATCATCGTCTATCATGAAAACATTTCAAAAGTAAATAATTTACATGCATGGTGCACTTTAGCAAGGAATTATCGCCGTTATTTCTTAGGGTGCAAAAGCATTTTTGCGACATATCACAAGTTGCTCGAGTTTTCTAACAAGTCTTATGCGGCGGTGAATTCGATAATGCTGAGAATACTGATTAATACGACTAGTCGATCTGCCCGATGTCAGTTAGGCTATGAGCAAAAATCTTTTTTGCATTTAAATGCTGAAATTACGGTGAGAATCAGCTAGCCTGAATGGGCATATTCTGGCATATCTGTGGTACACACACCGAAGTAACACTATGGGTAAAGCTTAGAAATAAGCTGATTTTATTCCATCGGTGTGGAATGAGCTTGCAAGGCATATCTGAAGCCGTTTAGTGATAAACGTGTAGCCGGAATAGATGCCTGTATGAAAATGTGTGTTGTAAAGTAGATTTTCGAAAGTTCATCAGTCACTTGTTTCTATTACGTAAAAAGTTATTTGTTTCGGAGAATTTCCAGCTGTTTCTTATTACGTAAAACTGGACGTGTTAGTGCGGCTGCATACCCAGAAAAATCACATTGCTCTGACTTGTTCCAATTATATTTATTTTGTCCAGTTCAGGTGAGATGAAATACTCCTCATTCTGTCACAATTATTGCTTATACTATTATTTCTTCTTCCTTTCCTTCATATATGAGCAATGAAGTTTCTCAGAGAAGCATAACTGTAACGACTGATAGTCATAAAAACACTTCATATACCCACTAGCTGTTGCATGTCTTGTAAAAAAATATAATGAATAAAAACGCAAAATGTTTCTATTATATTTGTGGCAATTTGATTACGTATTATATCATGCTGCCTACTGCAGCTATATGAACAGCACAAACTTCCCGACGTTTATCGATGTTCTCATGTTCTCTAAGAAAATAATCGTTATTTCGGCAGTCTTCGTGAGCACATTGAACGAACTCTTTTGAAACGTTTAGAAATTTTTGCCGCATAAATTGAATTTCATGCTCCTTTATCTTTCATTTCCGCATCTTTCAATCATTTAACGGTTTCGTTGTAATTTCTAGACATTAAAGCTTTTCAAGAAATGCTAGTAGAAAGCAATAAACAATATCATTTTTCCTCGAAATCCTTTTTTTGAATGTGATATCCTCTTTCGCAAATTTCTGTTGGCGATTTTCATTGTGGCGATATGCTGTCACAGGAAAACATGAGGGCATGTCTGTCTGCTTGTTTGCTCTCTGTGTCTTTCCCTGCCCATCTGTATATCTGTTGATTTGCTTATGTGTTAGTGCTAACTTGAAGATCGTAGATTATTGTCGATATTCGAATTTGCCTGTGGCTCGCGATGTGGCTTCACCTGACAGGATTACAACGCTTTGGGATGCTTGCTACACGAGCTTTAAGACTCTATAGCGTCTAACATGCTCCATTTGGGCGTCACTCAAAAACATGCAAATTACCTTATAAAATGTCTATTCTTCTAATCTAGTCTTATTTATTGAAGTCCTCAAAAGCTCATAATCATGTATAAATTTCTCCGTTTTTGAGAAAGGCTGAGTTAGAAGGACGTCGATGATTAGCACTCGAGACTCCAGTTCCCACTCAAACTTGATCATATATTGGAATGAACTTATTCAACGACCACAGACATCGGATGGTGTTCTGATGAATAAACTCAGCCGAGACTCGTTTACCAATGAACGTGAAAACTCATTAGCGAATAAAATCCCAAAAGTGGTTAATTTACGTTTTCACCAGCCTGTATCGACGGTCCTTTTCCCCCAATCAGTCAGTGATACCTCCGCGATCTGTGCTGAGCTGTTAGATGAAGCTGCTCCGGTCAGCTGTGTATATTTCCACTGCCGAGTATAAGTGACAAGTCGATTGATCGTAGGTGCTTCAGAGACTTTCCAGAGTGATGCTGTTGTTATGGTTAAGACACTATTTAAAAATGATTCTGTTCAAATTCAGTGTTTTCTCTCTTTTATAGCAATGAGCTCTTCTATATCACTCCGGAAGAATTGCTATTTCGATCAAAAGAAGGACTTCGATCGTTGCTGATTTGATTCTTGGAATTCCCTTTTTTGGTTGCAAACTTCTATGTGTTGATTTCTAAATGTCGTTTGATAAAAGCGATGCTGTAACGTTGCTGAAACTGCTAAAGTGTTTAATTATGTAGGCAGCTGATACGCTACAAACTTGGTATATATTATTGCTGATGAAATTAATGTTGTGACGGATTCAACTAATGCATTTCCTTCATCCGTTAGATCACGTCGATCACTTCGTTTCGTGGAATTGTCTTTTTAATCTCACATTTGAGGGCCTTGACTGCGTTAACGTAATTGATTACCTTCCCACGAATGACCTGGATATAACTCATGAGGTTTTGTTGGACTGTCATTTTCCAGCAGCGACCACAGTTCCATTTATTCCTGTCTCAATAACATCAGCTAAAGATCCGTTTGTCATATCATTTTATGATCGTCTAAACTGAACTTAGCAATGTGCTAATATGCTGCTTTCCTTATATAATTAGGACTTCGGATTTGAACGGGAATTGATGTATAATCTCTTCTTATGAACTGCGCCCCAGCTATCTCGCGTGTTGTGTTCCTTTCAGCATTTCATCCCCAAGAAAACAATAAGCCTTCTTATCTATTTCGATATCGGAAAAGAAATTTCAGTAACGGTTGAATGATTTACAAGAGGCAAGGCTCTGAAAAAAAGTTGCGATGAATATGCTAACGCTTGCAATAAATATGCAAAGAACTATGAAAAACGTGTGCAACTTGTTACTTGTTATAATGCAAAATCATTTTACAAAAATATTAACGGAAATATAAAGACAAAATATAATATTCAATGCTTCAAAATATGTATGAGGGTCATTACCAATGACAACTTACAAAGGTGAAATTCTTTGCAGAATATTTCTAATGAATTTTCAAAGACAATAATAACGTGATGGCTTCTTTTTAAGCTTGAACAGCAATGAATCTTGAGGACCTTCCGGTTGATTGCCATGGTTGTTAACGTTATCATACCTCTAAGTGAGAAAATATCTTCTACTTCCGGTGTCATGCACATTCGTTTTTCGTAAACCGAGACTAATCACTTCTTTTCAAGTGATCTCTTGATCCATGCAAACTCCTTCTTTTTTGAAAAAAAAAAAATGCAACAATCACTACATTGCTCGAGAAGCCGCCTTCCAATGAAATTTCAAAACACTGAGTCGTTTCTCTAAAATCTCCGTCTATACAGTCATGATAATGGTCATTTTGAATTCACTTTAAAACCATTTAGTCCGAAACAATTCACTCAGTCCAGACCACTTTGGTTTTTTGAAGGGAAAGTCAGCAGTTTCTCAGGTGTTCAGCTGTTTAATTGAAACAAATAATGTATTTTTTGATCCGGTTTGATCCGGTTTCAGCGCTAAATAATCCAAACAAGACCAATGTTGTATGGGTCGATTTTCTCAAGGCATTCGATACCGCCAGCCATGAAAAAACTTTTGTATATCCTGTCCTCTTACGATGAAGTGGGGAAGCTTCTTCGGTTGATTTGTCGTTTTGTTAGTGGTGGAAAGTTTCGATTCTTGGATCTTTTTAGTATCATGTGTGGTGCCCCCAATGTTGCGCATTGGGCTTCACGTTATTCTTAGTGTACGTCAACGATATCAGCGATAGCTTGATTAGTTACCTCTAACTTTTTTCCTGATCGTTAAAGGATTTATAGATTTGCAAGGTTCCTCTTTTAGATTTTAAAGAAGTCCGTTATGATTAAGTTGTCTTTTCCAGTAGTCTAACGCTTAGCAGTTCGGCAATAAAAGCGCAGAATTTGCGTTGTTGCATATAAGAATCTTCAAGCTTTCGATTTTCACTCTCACTTCCATCGCAAAATTAAAAATATTCGTTGCCGAATCTTTCTTTACTAGTTGTGACTCAGTGACAACCGGGATGTTTATGGCGACAAACTGCATTTTAAAAGAGGCTTTCAATTGCTCACTCTCAACATATTGTTGAACGTGGTTTTCCAATTTACTGGACGTTCTTGGAGACGGAAATAAAGGGTATCCGAAAACCCACAAATGCGTTTCATGGGAATAGCTTTTCGAAGTTTTTCCATGTCCATAAATTATAAATTATGAAGCTCATTTGCGCATTTCTTGTCAAAAAATTGCTTGAATATTGTTTTGGGTAACCACAGAACATCTTTCAAAGAATGATACGAAGATCCTTCGAAATAATCAATAATATTTATTTATAATCGAATATAAAATAATTGGTCAAAAATATATTGCGATTTTGTGAACGCCTTATCAAGAATTCTTGAATTTTAGCAATCTAAGCGTACACTTCAGTTTCCTTATGGTAAAGAAAAATTAAACTTTTTTTTGCAATATAAATATTGTGGAATTTCTCTAAAATCATAATAAATGTGTTATTCGGTATTAAGCCGCATTATTGGCCCATTTTTACGTCAATTATGTCGTTATCGGCGTATTACCCCTTATAAGAATCATTAAATGCATCCCATTAGATTGTTCTTCTACGTTGAAATTCTTTTCTTATTTTCATGAAAAATTTCTTCAACGATCGGAACTCATTGATGAAATGGGCAGTTATTAGGAAGCGCAAAGGCTTTAAAAAATTTCCTATGCGGAATATAGGAAAAAATATTTAAGCTATCCTAGAAACATTTCGTTACTGCCCATTGGAGGAGCGATTTGTATGGTGGCGACTACGAGAGAAAGAAGGGGAGAAAAAAACCAGAGAACTCTTTGATGAGAACTTCGTTGAGAAACAGTTTGTCTTATAGAGCCCTCGGTATCACCTCTTGATACTGCTAGTATCAGAGTGGCACCATGAGCAATAGTACAGGTAACAGTAGTTTCGGTCTTGTCAAAGATACCAATGCTACTGGTGATGGCACTGTTCGTACTGCGGGTGTTTTAGCTATAATCTGTTTGCTCTAATAGTACCATGGCTACTAGAGTTTAGCGCCTAGGGCAAAAAAGTGCAACACCCAAAGAAGACACAAATATGCCTTTCGTCCGGCTTAATTTCTTCTGATTTCGGTATCAGAACGAGTACGGAGATTTTCGTTCATCACCTGGGAGGCAATATGCAGAATTATACAATGCAGAAATTTTGATCAAAAAAGTGCATTTGGCAATTACATATAATGGCAGAACATACAGAACACCAAAGCAAAGATTATGAACGAAGACGTCAGGGATTCAGTAGGGTGCTGGAAAAACAAAATGAAGGAAAGGAACATTTACGGTATCAGTGACAATGGCGCGAAAGGAAAACGAGTTCGCAGAACGGTAAGACAGATTGCAACGTAATAAAAATCGTTTAAAGGCCAAGGCCACAGATAAGGCTGTCTTTTGCTGATCAGAGGAGGTAAACGAAAACGGAGTGAGGTGTGACCGCTACTGCCAATCCCGACTCTTGAGACGCAGCCGACAAGAGTGAGAAAAATTGTTGCGTTGCCGCGTAGATGGAATGAGAAGGAGATGACGTTCACGAGTTCGTGCAAAGCTTCAACCAACGGCAAGATCAACTGGCCATTTTCAATGTGATCCCATCAAAGATATGAATTTCGATCAAACAGCATTGTGAAGAGAGCATGGATGCATGCATTTATAACAAGGCTGCGCTTCGATTATTCTTCATTTTAGCCACACCGAAGTGCTATTGTGCGGTCGTGTTTTGTGCAGTTACCTTAGGTTCACAAGTGCGTGCATTTGTTGTAATTTCTTGGAACTCTCACAACTTCACATTTCTGTACTTAATCAGGGAAGATGGTTGGATTTTTTATAGGTTGTTGATCAAGGCTTGTGATTCAAGGATTTATGATCGTAGTCCTTTCCTCTTTTCCTCAGGAGGAGGATTGGGATCGCCAAAAACTATTTGTACTTGACGCTACAGAATATCTTTCGAGTGGAAGTGTTGCGGACTTATAAACAATGGCCAACTGTAGGAGTGTAATTCCGGAGGACTTTTTCTGAGAAGAAGGAGTGTAATTGCTTCAATTTCCCTAACCGCTTGAGTTGTAATTAAGGTTACAATCGTAATTACTAGAAATATGAAGATCTAAAGTGTAAAAATTTTTGAGCATGTCAATTTGAATTACAAGTTTAGCGTGATTTTCGAATTCGGCAAAGATGTAGAGCGATATTTGGCTGTTCTTTGTCCCATACTCGTTTTAAGTAGACGTGTTATGTGCAACAATGTTCTTGTTCCGCTATGTTGTGATAACGTTGAGGGTCTGATTAAGTTTATTTGAGGATAAACTTGCCTCAATTCCTGCATATTCGACTAGCATTTGCTCGCTGAATTTACCGCACATGTACCATTCGGCGTTATCACATTTAACTTTAGCAATTGTGGAAAATTCTGTGGCAATGGTCACAAATTTTTTGTCTGAAGTTAAGCTTGTTTTCTTTAGCGATCACTGTTATGATTAGAAAGTTTCTTGAACGAATCAGCTAATTATGATTTTTGCGCTCTTTTTTTTGAAGAGCAATCTCATCGCCTGGATGAAATGAAGAATAGTGATCTGGAGAGAGTATGAAAATACTTTCTTACTATTTATCCGTTGTAAGGCCAACGTTTCTTACTTTTGTTTTCACGCTCACTTTATCTCTATAGATTTTATTTTCTTTCGAAACGCCTCTCGTAATAAACGCCTCGAAATATATGGTCAAAATCTCTACAGATGGCTCAAAAAATAAATAAATAAAGCCATCAAATCCGTCTCCTCGAATTATCAAAATCAATTTTTCGCAGCTCAAAATGTTTTCTACAAAATCATTGAAATTCACCTTTAGAATCATGAGATATTCACGACTAAGTTTTGAGTTGGTAGAGAATGGTTTTGAGAATTCTTCAGCTGAAAATGTAGATAAGATAAAACAACATCTTACTAGCTTGAACGCCAAACAGATAACAAGACCTGGCGATTAGGGCAGGACTCGACAAAGACGAGGCTGGATCAGCTGGACAGGTCCTCCTAGTTCGGTCGAATGAACTGGCCGAACATTGCAAGATGGCATTATGAGATGACCTCCATAGCACTGCTAAAGTTACACAGCTAAATAATATCTAGATTCTTGAGGGCGTAAGTTTGTAGGATAAAAGCAAATATTTGCTTGAACAGAACAATCTTCACGGAACGGAAATCTCGTTGGAGATGGGAAGACTCTTCGCTGCATTCTGTGCACCTCAGGCTGCGGTCATGGGCAAATTACAATAGGTATGGAACTATGCTTTCAAACATTAAAGTTTGGCAGCAAGACCTCTCTCGAATTATGATCGATACCGAAATGCAAATGTTATCCGATTCGCATATGTCATTTGCATGAATTCATACTTCCATACTTGTGCATTTAATAGCTTCACTTTTCTCGTATTTAATGATCTGCTATTTAGTTCTCTTTTTTTCCAATGTCTGAAGGACTCTATGCCGAAAATAAAATCGAACGAGTCATTTTTATTATTTTCTTTCTATCAAAATTCTCATTTGCATGACTCATTTTCTTGTTAATAATAATCCTCAATGATATGTTGTATATTTCATTGTTTTCTTTCCAATATATAATTCTATTGTTTTTTAGGGATTTTTTTTCTATGTTATTTGATGCATCATATAATTTCTATTTCGTATTTGCGATCTAGTTTCTTCTCCACTTTTCAAAAATATTGTAGACATATGTGGCATATAGTTGAGGATGAAATGCCCTCTAGAGTGAAATTTTTAATAAATGAAAACATTTTTATCAAGTAATATGCAGTGCAGCTTAGAAAATTGATTTCATAGAAAGGAAAAGCAAATCTTAACAACTGAAGTGATTTTTTCCTGTGAAAAAAAGGCTTGAATTTGTTCAAGACGATTTTCTGTTATGAGAAATTTTTTGAATGCTGACTGGAGGAATCGTTAGCGCTATTTTTTCATTTCATAGAGGAAGGTACCGTCGAAACATCACGAAATCTTTGTGACATGGATGAGCGTACAAGCATAAAATCGCGAGAGTTAGGAATGGCTTGAGGTAGGTTTTTGCATATGCAAATTTCGCTGACATATGTAGTAAGATAGAAAAGCAACCAAATAAGTAATCAATGAATAGAATCGCTTGCAAAGATTGCAAAGATTGACTTGCGTTGCAATGAAATGACAGAGTGGATTGCTTCGATGCTAATTCGGCATTAAGTAAAATAAGCGACTGTAAATACATTCCGGTGATGGTACGTAAACATGAGGCCGATTACGGTAATGCTAATTACATTCAATGTACATGGAACTGTTCTAATGTTTATTTTCTTCAGTATGATATTCACTAGGCGTGTGGAAGTGCTTTCTTCGAACTAAGCTAAAAGTTTCGTTATGAAATACGAAATAAATGAGTCCTAAGGATTATGTTTACGCTGTCGAAAATGCGACGCTGATTTATGTCGCAGTCCTTCATGATTAAGAGAAGATAGAGAGGGGTAGGGAAGAGAAGAAGAAGACGGGGATGAGGGTGATCTTCTTTTCTAAACCTCTATCAGCCTTTGCGAATAAATTTAACAGAATATAATGTTCGCGGATCTAATTTAAATATTTATGTCATTTTCGATGCGTTTATCGTCAAGTAGTATTTGCTTGCAATAGAACGTTCCATTTGGCACGTTGGTAGGTTCTTCATTTACCTGTCGATTTGCCGCCCAATCTAAAGGGAAACGGAGAGTCGATTTTCCTGATTTCTGGCCATCGGACATTCCATCTCCGGGTACTTGGGTTCCTGGAATTTCTGTTCGTAATTTCTCAAAGCGAACAACTGGTCCCCATACGCGTACTCATAACGTTGAATGACTTTATGCGCAGGCACTGTTTTATTCAATCAAAGTTTTTTCTTTAGTGAAGCGGGATATACCCTGTACTTGTATATTTGTTCAAAGGTTTCATCTAGTAGCAGCGATGTTCAGTTCGACTCTTTAACGAGGTGATCAACTACTTACTGAAATTCTCCGACGTCTAATGTCCTTAATTAAACATACTAACAAAACGCAGACATGTAAGATTTCATGTCTACTTACAGAATATATCTTATATGGCGCCTATTTAAATATGTTCTCAAGAACAGGAATGTTAAAGGTGGATGCTTGTCTTCGTTGGGAAGTTCTCATTATTTCAATAATAAACCCAAAGGTAGAAGTATTACAGGTAAATGTTTAGCTGAACTGAATTTCATCGCTCTATTATCGGATTACAGTTTCACGTTAAATCCCAAGTGATATCCATCTATTGCATCTGTATTACTGCTTATTAACAAATGTATCGTCCACTGTCGTGACTTTTCTATGAAGGATGTGTGCTGATAATAGACCTAGAGAGGGCGAATTTCAAGAGTTCTTGGAGGACTTACGTGAAACATTCAAGATGTCTTATGATTCAAGTTTTTGAGTGCTAGTATTTCTCCACTTTCGTATCGCTTTTGAAAAACGCCTTCAGATTTTTACTCGCAAAAAAAACTTCAAAACAAGAAAATACTTCTATTTTTATAGAGTAAGTAGAAAGATGAAAAGACTTCTCAATTTCATTGAAATATCCACGTGGTCACTTATTGTGAACTTATAGAAGATATGATTCTTCGACCAAAGGATGATATTCAATAAATTTCCTACTGCTGTCTCGGTACGCGTGAACGTTTGCCCGTTTATCTGTCTGTCCGTCTATCGATCTGTGTGGTAGAGTTGGCCTAGTTTTGTAGTTCTTGCCCGCAACAAATGCGAGTTCGCTAGGTTCGTTCCTCTGAAGTCGAAGAACTGCTTCTAATACTGCAAAGGTTTTGTGGAACCAAGCTAAAATCGGCTGTAAAGATTTAACCCCCTCTCACAAAAGAATAGGATGTTTCAGCGATATATTAGTCGGGCGAAAGAAACTATGAATTTATAAACGGTCGATTGGTTGGCAAGTGAGACTGAGCGACATGTAGGCTTTGTTAAGTTGTTTAGTCTTATAATAAATCGGTATTCTCTCATTTATTTTCATGTGAAAATTTGCTGTTGTTTAGTAATTTTATTTCTTCTTTCGTTTTTTTGAAATGAACACATATCTTTTGCTCATTCCAAATCATTTTTGATTCCCCAAATATATATTGCTCAATTCAATTATCTCCTTTTCTCTATCGTCGTTCACCTGACAAATGATAAAAGTTACATTGAAAAAAAAACAAACATAGCACATCTCGATATTGAATATTAGTTACATAAAGTAGCAAAGCGGATCAATATTTTGATATATTTCTGTCTATGACGATGAACGCTAAAAATAATGCTCTCGTCAAAAACGTCTTGTAATAATAATAATCCCTTTTTCATATGATTCCTCAGGATAAAAAACTAGTGAATTATAAATTACTGAAAGGTAAATTTAGGCAGTTCTCTTTTTTTGAGAAAATTATTCTCCTTTCTTTTTCTTACAGGATTCAGTTAAAAAACCTCATGAGATAGATCTCTTTTTTTTAAAAATCACAGTGTACTTTTAAGAGGGAGGAGGGAACTATCAGAAGGCGTAAAAATTTCAACTATAAATAGGTGAATACATTCTATTTTATCTATGAATGGATAAATGGATTGTATCCTTTAATTTGCTAAGAAAGAATAAAGTATGTTCAAATATTATAAAGTGTCAAAAAAATTGATTATAATAAATAAAAAACAAAGAAATATCAAACATTTTGTCTTCCAATATTTTGTATTCGATAGATTGCGGCGCTTTATCGAAAATGTCTCCTCGAAGCGACATTCCTGTATTTACTTTTTTTTTAAAGTATGCGATATGGAGATCGATTGTCATTCAATTCATTTCGCGAGGACGGAAATTGCAATACTGGCTTTTTTTCGTAACGCCTATTCTCATTAGAGTCATAGAAATGCTATTGCTAAACCGTGCCGAAAACCGAATATTTCGCTTTTAGCAAATAATTCATCCTCAAAAATAATATAGGGATGTTGTCTTTAAATTATCTTTGGCACAATCGATTCACAAGTTTTACAAAAGAAAATAATTTACTATAATTCATCTGGTCCATAATGGAAATTCAAATGGTTGAAAAATTCATGCAAAACTTTGGGCTCATGGAAACGTTTCTAAGTTTTTCAGCCTTTGTGAAACTAAATGAGCTTTCACTCATTAGAGTGCCAAATTTCGCAGCTATCATCTCCAAGTTGAAACTGCTATACTGACAGACATGCATACATACATAAATATTTAGAGAAGACTCACATGCCAACAGCAAATGCGACATTGCCATAATCTGCTTTGCAAATAAAATACGACGCTGTCTTTAGAAACAGAAATTTGAAGAGATTCAGGGGAGCAAATATTGGGCAGTGCGATTTGTTGCCTCTTTTTTGTCACGTTTCAAGCAACAGTTCGTTTGCAATTTGAGTGAATTTAAATCTGCAACGTTTATTAGCGTTTAAGCGTAAGCTTTTCAAACTTACGTATCTTAGTGCAATATGAAGTATTTATTTATTTCTATTTATTTCACTCAACAGCATTCTTCACGTCACTTCATATCGCTTCAACTTGCCCTCACCCATTGCCTCTTGGATCCAGCTGGCTCTTGTGCTCCTTAGGTCGGCCTCTATTTCTTGCAGGTCGGTCGCGTAAAGACTAGGGCTTGGGCTCGCCTCCTGTCCGAGTATGAAATAATCGCATCTCTTGCTGCGTTTGTCTCTATTTTCATTCAAATTCATTGTCTTATTAACCGTCCTGGGTAATTAGCTGATTGATTCTGATATTATTAGATGATTATTACCGAGTCGAAGACTTTTATTAGGTGAATAAAAATTTCTCGTCAAATTTCATATTAAAAAATCGTCAGAGGGATTGCGGATTGCGCAAGATGATTTTCTCTGCTTTGACCTATCACACCAATCAATTTCATTAATTACCAAATAGGAAGCAGATCGTTGTTGCTCAGTAAGACGTTCATATTCCACTGAAACCGAAAATTCTTACAGATCGTTCGAAGAAAATGCACTTTCATTTACCAGACCATTAAGATACAACTAAACGAGTTGCAAGTCACTTGTAAATTTGAAGGCACCTTCATTTGCCTAAGATTCCTCTCGAAGTTAATGAGTCGACTTCGAAGCTCGCATATGCGATGACCTTTCGTCTGCTTTATGCTTGTAACGTTCACTAATCGTGGCTTCAGTGATTGCTACGATGAATCAAAAGGATGGGCAGAAATGCCGATAAATACATATGTACAAATATATGTGAAAATGACGTCATCGTAATGAGCTTCAATAAATTTCCCCCATAAAGTATAAATGACTTTTTTCATTGATTTTCTCATTAATAATATGAGTCTCATTACTAATATATGATAAAAACAAATCTCATAAAATATATTTGGCGAAAGAAATGAGAACATTGAAAATTTTCCACTTTAATCTCTTAGAAATGTTCTTTCACTTTCTTCGTAAGCCAAGATGAAAACAACTTTAATGAAAAATTTAAAAAAAAAGCAACAACGAATTTTATTATGAGGCGTGATTGTTTTCCTCTCCACATGTATGGAGTGAACAGTGTCGATACAACGAATCGTTCAGTCTGAAAAAAAAAAGAATTTTTATAATTTATTCAAACGAAACCCTCTAGCTGACTTCTATTCCTTTGTTGCTTCCTTCGTTTAGAGAAAATGCCAATCGTTCGACGATAAAATGAAATTAATTAATCATCTGAGCGTTCTCATCTTATTTTGAAAACTTTCTTCCGCACCTTATGCAAATATTCCTCATCTATTTGGCGTATAAGTTGGTTTCTGCACATTGCGTAATGATGAATCGCCAGAAATTTTTGCGCACGCAATGGACATTTGGGTTTGATAACGGGAAGGGGGAATTTAGTGGTCACATCGTTACATTCCATCCGCTTTTTCTTACAAATTTTCAAGCTAACTCGTCGTTTCGACATTTCAGCTACATATTATGTCGTCATGACATTGTTCCAATGGAATGATTTTATATTAGGTCCTCCATCTTCCCCTCCCCCTTTGCAATAATTTTCTCCAGCATATTGTTTGCGATCAGAATTTCTGCTATGCGCAGTTGAGAGTTAGACGTTGATCAGAAATTGGTGTTATATAATTCATTACATTGGTTTCACGATTCGTTTCATGTTGGACATGTTTCCCAACTCATTGGCCTACTACTAATCCATTCTCTTCATTTCTCGGTGCGGAGAACACCTGATTTGTCTCTCTAGTTATTTTTTCAACAGCTCTTCACTGGGAATTCAGTTATCACTTCCAGAAGTCATTTGTGCTGAAAGATCCGCCGCATCCCCAATCTCCCAGCTTTCGACTTCATCGACTTGTGACAGGAGGAGGTGGTCTGTAGGTTTGTCGGCGATAATACAAGAAGGTCGTATGTGCATTATTGCAACTAACGGAAACGTAAAACAAGCAACAAAAATAGTCACTGGTGGGATTGATCCAGGATGGCTGTTTCAGCGGTATAATCTAGTATCTTAGGACAGGTATATATTGTGGTCTAATATCTTGCAGTAGGTGTATACAACTATCTTTAATGCATACATAAGAATTCATAGGGAAATGATAGAATGAGTTGGATCTATTTCCGCTCAAATTCATCATCTAATTATGTCAGTGATGTTTCTAGCTAGTTTGCTGATTGCGCTTTTTCCAGTAAAAGCCGAAAACGCTTAACGGCTATTTGAATGTGTAAATAATGTCTAGTTGACTCGTCGTCGCTTGATGCTTTAGTCAATTTTGCTAATGGTTCATTCATTTTCTAACGACTATTACTTCCGCTGGTTTGTCAACCAACGCTTTTTGATTCAATGCGTTTTTGATGCTTGCAATTTATGATGAAAGAAGTTCTTTCTACTGCGATCGATTGATTCACGTTAAATGACCATGAAGGTGAATATGCAAATATGATTGCTTGATGCACCTATTGTTGACGTAATGGCTTATAAATAATCTGTGCCATGAGTTTAGCTTCCCTTCTCCCCTTCCTCCTTCTTCTCTCCCCAGATCATGCTGCCATTTTAGAAACAGACAGAGTTATGTGGGGTGAGCATCGTTTGCCGCTGCTTCACTTATTGCATAACAGTTGATAAATGCAATGCCCAATAACAGAATTCGCCTCTGGCCGATTTTTCAACCCCTTAGAATCAGCGAGATGAAGTCATTCATTTCACAGGGGTGATTAATCATGGATTACAGCGCATGCGACCCTACATCTTTCTAGATGACATTCTAGATGACATCTCTTTCTAGATGACTACATCTTTCTAGATGACATTCTAGATGACATCTTTCTAGATGACATCTCGAGAAAGCCACCAAAGGAAGAAGCCGCTTTTCTCTCGGATAGGGAGCAGTGGTGCACAGGGGAACCATTGAAAACTTCAGATAGTCGCCGCTGTATATACAAAAGTTTTTTGAGATTTTTTTGTTGTGGATCTTCGTTTTCGCTTTGAAACTAATACAAGAACAATCTAATTCTATTTATGCAACTAGTAGGACATGGCGCCAACAGCGGAAATGCACTAGTCAAGTTCCACATAAAATAAAGTGTTTGAGGAGTAAAACACTACTCAGAATTCTTCAGCAGTCAATGGTATAAGGTAGGAATCGCTATGCAAAAGTTCGATTGAGAAAAAGGAGCGAAAACGTAGTTAATAATTGAATCTTATACGATAACATAGTGAAGCCCCGTAACGCCTATTCAGGAAGTCATAAACGTAATCGTGCAATAGGAGTTCGCAAAGGAGGTCGCCAGGGGAATACCTAGACCACCGATGAACATTTAGAAGATAAGCCGAGTGTTAACGCCAGTTTATTGTCGCTTAAAACAAGTGAAGTATATGTGGTAATAGAAGGTGGCACTGCATCATCATGCAAAATATATGGATTGCAGGATGTGGGAAGTGGAAAAATATTGTCATGTGAAGCATACCGCAGACATAAACAGAAAGAGAAAATACCATATACCATCACCATGACCAGCTGCGCAAAAAAAATGCACAACGTGAAAAGCATTGTAATCTAACAAAGGATTGATAGATATCGCCAGCTGTTCCAGCAACTTTTCAACGAGACCGAACAGATTGAGTGTCAAACAACGAACAATTGAATGTCATGTTGAATGTCAGACAGGTCGAATGCTAAAAAACAACAGATTCATCGTCAGCCAAGAACGCATCTATAGAGGATAGAGTATGAAGGTCGGAGCAGCAATATCTGCTAATTGCATCTCTGATTTATCGGCTGCAGCCACTGAGCTAAACTATATTTCTTTCCATGGCGCAAGCAACTTTTTTTTGATATGCTAGGAAGCATCAAGCGTTTTTCACGCACACACTGCTTACAGTGTTGATTTGCGATTGCATATCGCACGCCATGATCATGCGTCACCTGTGGTGTCAGCTTGGCTGAGAGGATTTCGCGCTGTGTCGAGGCAATGACCTCACTCTTAGAGGTCTTCAAAAACGCACGCGAAAGGCAATTCTGCTACTGTGAATGCGGTAGAGTCAGAGAATTTCGGAGTGCCATTTTAGTATAAAGAGTTATGATGGGGATGATGGAAAAAGTTGCTCGGCGATGTTCATTTCCCAAAGTGCATAATATCTCACATTTCGCATGTGGTCTCATGCGCGCTTGGGTAGGAAAATATATTTTGAGATTGCTATCCCAGGAGCATTTAGATGTCCTTCTAGTGGAAAAAAGAAGATGCAATGACAAAGAAGGTAAAAGTAGTGCTTCGATCTACCCTTCAAGCGAGCAGTCTCTTGCAGTGCACAACTAACGAGCATGACAACAACAAGCTTTATTCACTGCAACGATATTTTTCGTTCCCCTGTCAACAGCGGCGTTCACGTGGTGGGGCGAATTCATCACTTCTCGCGCAAAGAGAGGCACAAAAGAGGAGCCCAGACGCCCCTCCTCCCTCTCACTTGGGGGAGGGAACAAACTAAGTGGAATCTCCTTCTTCCAGTAGTACTAACGGTTCATCCGAAGATAAATGAAATCCCTCTCCTCCGCGATTACCGTTGCCGACACTCTGCGTGATTCGGTCCAGCACACGCAAAGGCGGCACTGAACTGATTTCTCTCACTCAACAATTCCGTTTTTTTTAATGCTCATCGGATCGAATGATCTCGCGTAATAACATTCCATTACCATCTCAGTTTCACAGTGTCTAATTGGCACTGCAGTGCTTGTCCTAGCGGATACAGTGAGCTTGCAGCTTTTGTAAGCTGGTCATTTAAACGACGCTTCGCATTTGTTCTGATATCCAAGAAGGGCATGCGCGGTCGCAGTTTTGCCTGATCAGGTGAAAGAAAGAAGAGATTATTGTAAAGTAGTCCGTCTTGCTAACTCAGAAACCACAATCCACAGTGAATTCAGCGGATGGTCATGGTATAGTCCCAACAGGACGTTATCGCATTGAAACTGAGGAAATCAGGTGTGAGGCAATCAATGCACAACAGAAACTTCATAATACCGTCCCAAAACAGAAGCGCTGTGCGTGAAGCTTATGCTATCAGTTCTTTTGTTGGTTTAGGCGACTAGATAAAACAGCGAGCTGATGCAGGGAAATTTTGTTGTCATTAGTACGATCAATGTAACTGACAGTCAGAAAAACGGAAAAAAGCATGATTAATAACTATCGTTTCACCTGTCAGGTAAATGAGAATCCATTAAGTAAGTTTCGTTACAAGGTTAGTTTTCGATGTCACTAACCCGGAAACGAATGACGATAATGCGCCAAAATTTATGCTTCGGTTTCTTGGGAAATATTTCATAAATTATTCAAAGATCAAACAGCCTACATTACCATTGGCGCAAAGATTAATATGAACAAGGATTATGACCAATAATGCGAAAGAAAACCCAGCCAAATCTCTCAAATTCACCACCGATAACGGTGAGAATGCTTAACACTTCATCGATGTTGTGAGATCATTTCTGGTATAATGCCACACACTATTCTCTCTATAAACGTGCAATAAATCGCCTAGATCATAGGTATTTGTGACAACTCGTGATATAACCATAGAAGTGAACATGGAAACCTTTTAGGTATATGAAAGGAGATCAACAAGGGCAAGAAATTTGCCACATTATGTCATGACGACCGAAGTCGTACCACACATGAGGAAGTTTTTTTCTTTAAGAGGAGAGGCTGAGGGGATCTGTCAACCTGATCGTTTCGTGCAAACTCCTCACAGAATTAGAATTATCTATGAGTTCAAATATGTATTTGCCTCGAATGTCGCACCTTCCTTTTCAGTTTTACCGCACGGCATCAACCCACAAAAATTTCAAGCTATAAACTATTGAAAAAAAACACTTACAAATGGATGTGCAAGGATGTTGTTTATTTACACTTTTTCAAATACCTTAAGTGACGAAATTTAAAGCCACCAGGTAACAAATATTAACGTTCAATGCCTAGAATATTTGCATTGTTTATCGATCATCTCGGAGATCTCTATTGAACAATGCAAAGAATTAATTTTTCTGATCGTTGTAATGATGTTCAAAGTAATTTATCAAGTTTAATACGTCAGCTGACCTATTGATTTCCGTCATTTCATCGATGTAAGCAAGAGCAAAAACATGTTCTTTGAAAATTCTCGAACTGACTATTTTTATGTTATATTTCTCGTTTAACCAAATGGTGATTTTTATTTTTCGAAAAATAAGACTTAAAAATACAATCAGTACCATAAGTATTGTAATTGAAATTGAGGTTGAAATTTCGAGTTCAATGATGTCCATTTTGATATGATTTTATAAGAGGATTATTATGCGGTTTTTTTTTCAAAAAATGTTTCAGCAGTACGAAGCTATTTGAGGACTTTGTTTGCATTGTCTATTTATCCCTTTAGTTGATTTATTTCAAAGATGGAAAAAAGACAGAACGATAAAATTTAACAGTTATATTCTCGTCAAGGTTACCAATTATATGCACTTTTGAACTGATTCATTTATTCATGTTCTTCTGTAATTATGGATATTGCTAATGATCACTTTTTGCATATTAAAGGAGCGTTTTATTAGCTATCAGTTAAGAGAGATTGATTCAAAATCGCTAATTTATCGCATTCAATAATAGCTGATAAGTCGGTATTTCTTCCATTATTTTTTCTTTTTTTTTGGCTATTTTCGGCCATTTTTTAGCTATCTCTTCCATGCACTTATTTGGAAATTGTATATTCACATTGACTTGTCCACTTCATTACCAGTTTATTTTTATAATTTGAGAAAAATTGCTTTTCTTTCCACAACCCCTTAAATTCGTCTTTTTTTTTTCACAAAACAGTAGCCGAAACGCTCAACGAAAATATTTTAGTTTTGCACATATATGGATTTAATGAATGAGATTTTTATCGTTTAGAATTTAGAGAAATTAGACAATTTTTTAATGTCAATTTTGTGGCATCGAAAAAAAAAGTGAAATTTTAGTAAAAGTTTAATAAAATGAATAATATCTGATTATGAAAATGCAGTTGTTGCTCGTCGTAAGCGAATATTTCTTCCAACATTTTTCTACAACATCTCCAACTTTTTTTTTTCACTGGAAAACGCTTCTTAAAACTTATTTCTTTTAAGCGAACGCTATTAAGCGAATTATATGATGAACTCGACGATCACATCAACGGTGTAGTTTAATTGAAATACCCGTTTTTCAGTTAGTTTATTATGCTCATACACTTCAGCAGAATTATTTCGTTCGCTTTTATTGCGTTATATAAATAGACGGCATTGCGGCTAAGCGGTGCGAATTTCTCCTCTTACTGGGAGAGTGTTATTCGTCTTTAGAGAGCATTTGAGAGGAATATTTCATGGGATGTGAGCACATTTCTACGTATATTTCTTCGCGAATAAAAGGAAATAATAGCGAAACAGCTGTGTTCGAGAAATCGAGAAACTGCATCCTTTGCTATTTTTTAGAGAGTTTCGAGGAAACTTTTTTGCTAGAGAATCAAATTTAACCAGCTGTCAGAAACAACATTTGGTATCTATGAAAAGACATTCTAATCACTCAAAAATGAGAGCACTTATTCAAAACGGATAATCTTTCAGTGTGTGAAGTCAAACCTATGCATAGCTTTAGAGCAATGCTGTCGTTCATGAATTGTCTTATGATATGCGATCACTTCTTGCGCGATACTTTTGATCATTCAATGAGACCGAATCAAATAGGTTTGTTGAACCTCTAAAATCTTTGCTTTTCCTGCCATCACTGTGTAAGGATGTTCGATACTTTGGTGTTAACAACACGTGAGTCCTAGGAAAATTTGCATAAGTGGGTGTACTTCACTATATCGGTCGCTTTTTTATAACCTTCAGTATTCATCAATTCTTCCACATTCAACAAAGAAGTTTGAAAGCAAAAACCAAGTATTAATGACATCGCTGTTTTTTTGCTGCAGTGAAAATAAAATTGTATATTTCACGCTGAAAGCCTTTTCCTCATGTCTTTTCCGCTTTGCTACATTGGCGTACGATTGAGTTTTTTAAAATTTCATTACCCATAGATTGGAAATGTGTCAGTCTATCAGCATTCTCCAATTGATAATTAAAGTCTTCATATTCGAAATTCATTTTTTACAATTCTGAATAATAAACGTTTCATTTTGTGAAATATCGTTCCTATCTTCTTAATTGCAATTATAACGTTGTTCATTTTATTATGGAGCATTGTTTGTGAAATATTTTAGCTAATTTTTAAAATATTGACCTCATGGTGATGATATGTTGAGATCGAATTTATATGAGATGCGCAAGGTTGAAGATCAATCCATTTCTATACCATATATACGGTATTTATGGTGTTTCTTACCTAAGCCATAAACATTACTTTTCACATAGAATCAAATCTCGTTGAAAGACCAAATCCTCAACCCTCTCCACCATCAGCCTATTCTCCCCCCCCCCCCCCTCCTCCTTCCTCCCGCTATCAAAAAATCTCTTTATCCTATTTTCCATCAATTCATTATTGCTGTTCTCGTTGAACTTTCCACATGCTTATTGTCTGCTTTATATAAATAAGTCTCTTCTTTTTTGCATATGATTGCTGCGCTTTATGCGCTTCTGAATTTTGGGCTCTAACTATTTCATTTATTTCCTTCGTTGTTTTGATGAACAAATGGAAGATGTTTGGTAGCTATGGGACCATAAAGTTAAACTAATGAGAAAGATCGCTTTCAAGTTTGAGTTATTAGTTTTGCCTTGTTGTAAAAAGAAACGCTATCATCCTATGATTGCTTGTCTATGATGACTAAAAAACTCGAATTTAAAACGCATTAAAGCACAGTTTTTCTAAAGAATTCTGCACATAAGTCATAGCGAAGAGAAAATGAATTGTGGATTATGATGATTTTCTCATCAACGAATTTTAGTTTTATGTCGTTTTATTTGAAGAAAAAAGGTGCATATAAGTTTTGTGCAAAGATTCTCTCAATGTTCTGGAAATCTTGCAAATCATTTAATCGATACAGTTGTTTATTTTATTTTAGTTCTTATGACATACAAACCAACTGGTTTAATCGAATTTAATAATTCCTCAAAATAATCAAAAATATACCTTCTGATATTATTAGACTGTTGTTCTCGTTTGGAGATAATTTTCGATTAGTTTCTACGAAATGATCTCGGTGAAAACAAAATCTCGGTATCGTACTGTTTCTTAAAATAATTCGATCATTTATGGGTTAGTCATCTGTTTTCCTCATGTAGTACTTTCAGAAGATCGCCGACTACTTTTTTAAGAATATTACCACCTCTCGAAGAATATGGAGTTTACTTTCAAGGTATTTGCCCTAGTTTATCATGGAACAAGTAGACAAGCACATCAAATGAGGTGCCTCGATATGCATTCTTGCACTTCCATTCAATAAGCTACTTTTATAACTAATAAATAGGTAATAAAATATGCTTTCAAATTTTCTACTCAAAAATTGATGTAGCGACTTAAAATCTGATATACAAAGTCAATCTACGATGTACCATTATGGCCGAAATATTTCTTTGCTCAAAATTCAGTGGTTGTTGAATTGAAATTGTTGCATAGATAGATTGGTCGATATATCTGTGTACATACATATGCTCAGAGCAACGTTGCAATAACATGCTTTCTGCGAACGTCAAATTTGTGAAAGCGCATTAAAAATTAAGCACTCGTTTAAAATTTTCTTTATCAAGGTAAATAAATCATTTCTAATATCGTAATAGACTTGGTAGTGTTTGCATTATAGTTGCCATAAATTTTGTTTATAGATAGATATTTGAAGGCATCTTTGCACCACTACAACTTAAACAACATATAGGATGATAGAGACTTATGAGCATATATCGAGAAGCTGAAAATGTATCCTTTAGAGTCCCCAGTTGATAAATAAGTGAGCAAGCGAAACGTCGCCGTTTTAGAATATTGTATCGTCGAAGCGCTTATTTTCCACTTCAGAAACACATCGATCCTCACGTAACTTGAGACACTCTTCGCTTCAAAACTAAATCTTCCATAATCACTTTATCTAGCTTGCTACAATCTGTTTTTTTTTGTTTAGAAAAAAATTGCACATCGTTGGGGAACGTTTTTGTCGATCAATTTGCCCGTTCACTTATTCCAGTTTAAAGATTTACTGTAGAAAAATCGAACGAAGCTTACAAAGGAAGCATCAAGTCTAAGTATGGTTTCAGATGCCCTCCACCTTGTAGTTTTCTAAGCCCAGAAATATCTCGTTTTGTGAAGCTCATGAATTCGTCTGCTCTCGGAAGCGAGCCTTTATTGCAAGATATGTTTATTCTAAAGCTCGGCAGAAGCTTAGCAACGAACACCATCAGCTAAGGTCCTAGCTTCACGGACTGCCATCTTAGCTCTTGAACCTGAGGCTTTGTAAGTTAAATCGCCTCATTATTGGAGCGTTTCCAGAAGCTTCTGAGTGTCTTTAATAGCTTTGTAGCAAAACTTTGTGACGAAGTTTAGCATTAGAAAGCAAACTAGATTTAACTGTTCTAGAAATGACATAGCATCTCTGTCCTCGGTTACCGGAAACTTTCAAATCCCAGCATTTTTACTGCAATGATTCAAAATTTTCATATTGAACGGACATGCAATGGATTAATAAATTCTGTAGTGCAGAGGATTCTATTTAGGAGTACTAAATTATGATGGCTACATTTCTCGTTTCCTCGTAATGTCTCTCCCATTCGAAGCTTCATTCTGAAGCTAATAAATAAACAAACTGCAGTGAAAGGTAATCAAAAATTGAGCAGTTTTATGAGAAAAATCCATCCACATTTCTCGTCAAAAGTATAAATTTTTGTAGAATTTTTAAAATTTTCCTGAAAATTTCGACATTTTTCCTCTTCAGACTTCTTCAGGCTCTCAAATCTGGCAAGCTCTTTTATTGATTTCCAAATTCGAAGATTATCTTCATAGGCAAGAAAAACTACGATTGCGATTATCAGCTAGCATTTGCATAAAATATCGCATTGATTGACCATATTTTATATTGTGGCACATCAACAGAAACAATTGCCAACAATAACGGCACATATTTCTCTAAAAAAAGACCCATCGAATACGGTGATTCAATTACGCTTATGTTTTTTGGCTACTAGCTTTGATGTGCCGACGCGACGCCATCATTCGTCCGTCATTTGTTGAATCTTTAAGAGCACATTCGCCCCATGAGTGAAGATTCAAAGTGCAGGTAATATTTTTTTAAAATGCCCGTTAATATTATTTGACGCTTTGAATATTTTCAAAATCTATCGCATGAGAACGGTTTTATTTTTACCAGTTTTCAAATCCATGTAAGTGAAGGTGCTATAAAAACAATAGCGTTTAATAGATTAGGACAAAAAAAAATGTCCATTTTCTTTAACGATGCAAGTTGGATCGAAGAGTTGAAACAGTTGAATAGTTCAAACGGCTGCTTTTATTGTTCGATTTCTACCAATAAAATTAGCGAATTGAAAGAAATTTACTTGATTTTTTACGTTTTTTTTTACAAGCAAAGCTTTAAGACTACAATATAACCGTCGAACTTTTCTAGATTTACATAGAAAAACGAAAAAACTTTTTTCAGCGAAACTCTCAGCGAAAAGAATCTGAAGCTTTTTCATTTATGAACTATGATGAAAAAGTGCTTTACATAGTGGCTGCGTTTGGAAATGGTAAATTCGACTAATCCATGCACATTGCAAATACATATGCTGGAATTGCGCTTTGAAATGCAATTTCCTAGTTTTTTTTTTTCAGTACTAGTTCTCACCATTCGAGGGACATAAATTTTTATCAATGCTTCATTGATTCTAGCGAAAAAAATTTTATCATTTTCGGAATATCTTAATTCTGATTCGTAGTTTCCTGTACATTTTTTACCGGCTATATTAATTCTCATAAATTCTCATAAGGTAACATCATTTTCTATCAAAATTGAGTCGATTTCTCTCAAAACGTGAATGCTCGCCAATGCAACGTTAATAGAACAAATACAGCACCAGTTATGATAGAATGAAGTGGCTTCAACATCGACTTCAGCTACAGCTAACAATACTAGTTACGCTAACCAGTGCCACTGAATTAGTATGTGATACTAAGTAATAATTCGGTGATGCTGACAAATTTAACACCATTTATTGTACTGTGAGCAGTAATATTGATAGCACTGTTTACACAAAACTTTATGCTGGTGCTGATAGTACTACTTATATCTAACAACTCGAATTTTGCAATTGATTTCATAGTTATAGGTTAGAATAAACAAAAATTGCCATCAAGTTTCGGAAGTAATGTTTTTCGCCAAGGTTAACGAAAGAATATCAACAAAGATATGAACATTTTAAACGGTGCGAGGAGGTAGAAAATTGTGCTTTCAAAGCTACTTGAATTATAGATTATGTGTGGATTGTTTGGCCGCAGGGTTCTCCGCGAAAAACTAAATTGATGAACGAACACAGATATTAGGAGATACCTCAACTGTGTAACCCCTCTAAAAAAAACCCTCCATTAAGATTCTTTGATCTTAAAGCAATGTACTCAACCACCTATGTTGCACCTACTTCCGATCCCCGTTTCTTGAAACCAAAACTCAATAACCGCATGGCAATCACCAACGTTGCTACGATTCGCACAAAATGCGCGTAGTCTTCGTTCAGCCAGATTTTGCAAGATCGAACGTCCCGTAACAAATGCGCTATTTACTAACCAACGCTGCACCCTAATACCGTTCAGACAAATGACAAGCGGACGCACACTGTCCCTAGAACAGATGTTCCCGCGTCGTAGAATGGGCGACTGGTTTGCACCGATGGAAGCATAGAAGCAGAGGAATCTTGTGCTTCCCATAGAGTGAAATGCATCTCGCTCGATACGTCCAAAGATTATGCAAATTTGCACCGTTCGTTGTTTTAAGGCAATTATCCCAATTTGCTAGACGTTTGTCGTTCCTGATGACGAGATGGCGATCGTCTATCAATTAAAAAAAACTGGAAGTAAAATGTCAACGTGTATGATGAAACGCATGAGATTCTGCAACGAACTTCCTTTCCTTCCACCTCTTCTCCGTCCTTCTCTCTTGGTTAATATTGAATTGAAAAGAGAACACTTGTTCTTTTGTTTTCAGCCGCATTCTTTTCAGGTGATTGTCGTTGTTTTAATCGCAGTGCACTGACTCTTTTAATTTATTTGTTCCCTACCCCTTTCTACTGGGATACGTTTTGTGGTGAAGTTTTGGTGTTCGTTTTGCATATGTTATTATTGCCTCTGTTTGCAACATACACATGGAATTTTGCTTTTTTATCTCTTTCCGTCCTCCTTCTCCCTCCTACTCCTACCAATACCTATTTATCCTCTCGCCTTTCCTATCCCCTAGTCTTCCCCATTCCATCTCTTCTCCCTTAATTTGATCCTTCATCTGTGGTACTCGACGTTGGCCTTTGGTTCCAGATTGTAGGTAGGCGAGAATAGAATACTCTTTCGATTGGAGTAATATACCTGTACGTAATGCTGCCGTATGTTTCCACACATCATAACTTCAACTCAACAGCAGTGAAATCTATGGCGATCAAATTTGTGATGTGCGTCGCGCATCACAAGATCTATTATAATTTATGAATTCATAGGGACATTATTGTTAGAAAAGAGTTTGCACGATCGGTCGGTTGGACAAAGAACAGTTGTACTACTTGGACAGGTGTTTCTCTTTATATTTCAGGTTTGTTGCAACAGATCGATAGATGGGATGAAAAATGCATACCTAGAGCTTGCTTGACCCCATAGGGAGTACTCCTGTTTATATTGCAGTCGATGCGCTTTCGGCCTTTATTGGTGCTTCTATACTCAGAGGCCTCATTATGTTTTGTGGTTTCGTGACTTTTTGCTACTAAAAACTGCTGTCTTCAAAATTACGCTGGTCGAAGCAATTCCACGGGCTATTTCTGGCTGGCGATTAAGCGAGCGATGACAGACCATCAGTGGTGGAATTGGTGGTTGTTCGTCTTGTACCATAAAATAGCGGGATCAACGGAAGAGGAAATGTGGATCCGTCCGACCATTTTAACCGGTCGAATCTTACACATTTTGATAAAGACTTCGTGCATATAGTGCATAAGAAGATTTAACCACTTCATTTATGGGGTAAGAAATTGCTATTGCTGCGTAGACTGCCAACAAAAGACGAATGAAATCTTGCTCTCAATAAACCAACCTAGCGAGTAGGCCATGTCCCAAACTTTTCGGTGAAGAATTCTGCAGTGTTGTCCCAAGCCATAAACCATCTCATGCAAGCAAACCCAATTCCTAGGCTCGTGCACATCCAGCCGCCTTATGAAAATCTCGGAAAGTCACACTTGCGACAGTTTTATTCATTCTTACCAGACTGCATGATGTAAGCTTTATTCGTTTTTGATCCACACTAATCTATTTATTTGCAAGAATGCTTTGTTGCATGTCTGATAGCATAGGAAATTTGTTTGTAATAATCAGAAGTGATTAAGATAATGCTGGGAACGCACTCAAATGAAGCACACATTTCACTTTGACTTCCGCACCTTCACGGTGGACATTAACAGTAGCCAGCTGCCCGTTCATGAGGGGAAAAGGGACAGCGGTCACTGTCTGTTCTCCTCTCCCCATATTTCTTTCGAAAAAACAGTGGGTCTACGCAGTTGTGATCAACCACTATCTTTTTGCTCGAAGGGCAAATATCTTCTTGGCTTTTGTTGAATAAAATGAAGATAGGAGTACTGATGAGATTCTTAGAAAGTGAAATAACTCGTTTTTTTTCTTTTGTGCAAGGTACGAAGTTTTGACTTTCGCTGCAACCTTTTTAAAGTTTGTTGCGTTCTTTATACTACAGTTTTCTTGAACGTAGAGGGGATGGGTGTCTAATCACTCTCAAAAAATATTCTGCCTCCCCCTTCGAAGCGCTCGAATTAATTCCAGAAAGTTTTTTCATATGCACTGTTGTTGACTCCTAATTTCTTACTAACCAGCAATGAATTAAATAGCCTTATATTATACATTAGTTCTTTTTTAAAGCATTCCAGTGTATACTTTTCTACTTTATAAACCTTGTGCACAGTGTTGTCAACTTGTGTAACCGTCTTTGAAAGAGTACAGAAACGTTAAAAAAAAAG
Organism: Ascaris suum; assembly: GCA_013433145.1. Taxonomy (NCBI): domain Eukaryota; kingdom Metazoa; phylum Nematoda; class Chromadorea; order Rhabditida; family Ascarididae; genus Ascaris; species Ascaris suum. The sequence goes on along the minus strand of CM024184.1, from coordinate 6,860,546 downwards.
TAATTAAATTCCTCGAAATCATATTCATGATACAAAAGCAGATTGTAGGTTTTTTTATCAATAATGTGGAATAAAATTTTTGAGGAGTCTTGGTTTCGATTATATTTGACAGAATTTCTTCTCAAATGAGAAATAACGATACTTCTCCCTTCCATATCTCTCGATGACTTTCAATTTGCCAAAGCTTCCACAAATTTCTCTATATCCAATTACAACTGAAGAGCATAAGATGCCATTACTCTTGGTAAATGAGGCAACACTACATCGATTCTGCATTAACGAAGTTTCCAGTACTTCGTAGGAGGAAAGGAAGTGAGAACGGGATGAGAAAGAGGAAACTCTTCCTTTTGTTATTTAGGTAATGATAGGGAAGAGCTCTCTTCCCTATCAACTTTTCGATCTCTCTATACTCACTATTCTGATCTTGCTTTAGATAAGTAAGAAGAAAAGTTTTGCAGTTAGAAATTCATGGTCATTTTCGAATTTTAACGCTGAGATCATTCTAATTCCTATAATGGTAAAATCTGCAAGTGGTTTTGTACTTGACACTCTCTCTATCGCGATGCCCGTAGATTTGCTAAAGGCGAGGAAATTCTGTTTTGTTAAGAGAGCTACTTTAGTACTTCTTTCAAATTTACACCTCTCCTAGGTCAAAAGATTTCAAAATCGGCATGCGAATGAAGCGAGCTCGGCACCCAGTTTCCCAACACCCACCATCGTTTGCTTACCAGCCTGTTGCTCTTCACCGTCCAGGGGTGAAGACATGGCTGTGTGTCTTCCACGTCACACTTTAAGCTTTATTGCGCTTTTCTTGCTCATCTTTTGTTTCAAATTGCTGTCTTCGAGTTTCTTGTGGTAATGCATTATTTGGAAAGATATGAAATTCTTTAGCAATCAAACCTTCTGCTATACTCTATTACTGGCGTTGTCACATGTTACAAGAATTTCGCTAACATTCCATCTACTTAGTTTTACTCTGAGGAGCTCATAATAGCTATAGTTAATTAAAATTTCACTTCGATTAGAAATAAAACTGGAAGAGCTGGTATATGAGAAGAGTTGATACAATATGAAATTTTCTAAAGCGGCTCAGCAGACAAAGCGGTTCTATAAATTGCTAAAACAATCGAAAACGCGCAGTGATACATTGATATCTTAGCCAAACAACGATATCTATAGTCTTGTGCAAGAGGTCGGTGTTTTGTGACCCGACTGGTGTAAGTGCATATCAACCGGTGCAAGGTATAGACCGAGGAATTGCACATTTAACAACCGGTGGAAATATTGAGCTTTCTTTGAATATTAAATTGCACGCCATAAATCATAGCATAGTTAAGCAATAAACTCGATAAACTTGACGTTCATTGTTTCGGATCTAATTGTATTTCAGCATAATTCATTTAGGTTCTTACTTTCGAAGATATTTGTTATTTTTCGTCTTTTGCAAATTTACATTTGTAACTTTCATTTTAGCGGTATCATATCAATGTTTCATATTCGGCATGTGTCTGTTTGTCTGTTGTCCATCTCTCTGTAATTTTAAAGTGGAAAACCCTATGAAACTAGGTTTTGGGCCATATTTTTGATGTCCCATAGGGATGATTTCATATACAGCCTTTCAGCTTGACCGCCAACTTCAAAATAACTTAAATATGCTTAAATGTTCGAATAAATTTGCATTCATTTGCAACCACTTGAATTACAGTTTATGACGATTAGATTGCCGAAAAGGTGAACTTTTTGCTTTAATATTTGATGGAATTTGTTACAGTATGAACATTTCATTTAATGTATTTCCTACTTGCCTGCAATTAAGAGAAGTGATTGTTTGGTGAGAGGAATGTAAGGCACTGATTTTCCTTGCTTCATCGGTTAGCTTCTATCTTGTTTTCTATTTAGCTAACTGGTTGTCCTGACAATTCAGAGATGCATCCACTGTTTACAGCTTATTTTTTCAACTATTTGAGTAACTTATTCATAGTCAATATGATTGGTTTCTTGGAATTTTCATGCGAAAAGCATCGGGACCATGACATATGCCCGTCTAACTGGAACCCCGTTTCAATTTTTTTGGATTACGCAATTTCGACACACCAAAGCATATGAACTTTCGGATAAGAACGTCGCATGCAATGAAGTTTTTAAGATGAATGACAGCATTACGAACTCGATTTTTTGCCTCTAATGGCCACTTGAAGGCGATCTCTGTGAATGGCAAAAGAGTCATTGCTGAGCGGAAGCGATTTCGAGCACTCTTCATATTCATTAAGACTTATGACTTAATTTTAATTTCGTTTTTCTTAGTCGCGAAGAGTTTTATCACTGATTTTTACTCTAAGCAGCGAATATACAAAGTTATCCTGAGAATCGAAATTAACAAAGTTTGTGCCAATGATGATAATTTCGAATTCAAATTAATTGGCTAATTTGGAATTCAACGATGAATGCCGATTTGTTGAATAGAATTAAGAGAGGGAAGTCACGAATGATGAATGCAATGAAAATGAGAAGAAGTGCAAGTTCAGAGTCGAATTCAAAAAAAAAAAACGGTTAAAAATAAGAATTTCGAATAAGATAATACCAAGAAATGTAGGGTTTAGATTTTTATGATCAGAGATGATAGTTGACGAAGGCTAAAATTTTGTGAAGAAATGTGAATGGTGGGAGCACAAACTGGGGATAAAAATGGGGAGAGGTTTTCTTAGGCAATAGGGAACAAAGAGAGTAGCGGGCTTTCTTATCCTTCTCATTTCTCTTCTCTCTTCCCATTTTCCGCAAATAGTGAAAATTTTTAAAATCCTTGCCTTAACTTTATTGTCTGTTTTCCTTCAAAATTTCGAACATGCTCAGAATTATTCGATCAAATTTGCGTTCACATGCGCTGTAACTTTTTTGACGACGTCTTGTTGTGAAGATATTGCACTTCACAAACTACCCTTCTATTAAATGTGGAAATCGTGCACACTGTTGATGCTAGAATTGTAAATGGCGAGATGCCATGTTTGTGTGCTCCGATGAACGATGGAAATGTTGAAGAGTTCTTCTGCTGAAAAAGACGAAGCAAGGTCTCAGAAGATCAGAGTGCCGCTGAAAATCTCCTACAAGGGGCATAGTTCCAAAAAATGATGCGAGAGAAGGAGGGGAGGAAGATGATTCTGTTCCGCGACGGACCAGCTACCACATTTTCTCTTTCCTGTCTAATTGCGTTCGGAGATGGATGAGGTTCCATTGTTCGGTAAAGGTTTTGGGATTGCCTGAAGAATAATGATCGAAGGTCAAGACTGGTATGAGAGCAAGGATAGAAGAGAGCGAGACCCTACCAGATCGGCAAAAGGCTGCGCTACAGAGATGGAAAGAGGGGGGGAGGGGGGGATTATCCTCCCACTTTTCAATTCTAGCTTGGACTTCAAAATCAGAGGGTAATATCGATAATGCCGCTTCAAATTTAAACATGATTTAAGAGTTGAGCTCATTCTGCGGTTTCAAACACAAACTTCGAATTCCTTACGTTAAGGGCGAAAGCGAGCGAGATGCACCCTGTTAAGTAGATTCGGCCTCTCATCAATATCACTCAATTCAGGGATCGTTGTCTTTTGCTATACCAATTACTCACAGTTTACTCTTCATTCAAATTACTCCTTTGCACTTTAATTTTTCAATTTTTTGCTGACCATCTTAAAGCTTCTTAAAGCAAATTTTTAGCATTCGAACGTTGTGAGTGCTCATGTGGTTGCGCCCGTCTGCCTGTCTGTCGGTCTGCCTGTCCGTCGGTCTGTCTGCCCGTCGGTCTGTTTTTGTGCTTTTGCAAATTTGCATCTGAAAAGCGCATTATGGCAAGTCATACTTGCGCACGTATTTGCAAGGTTCGGTTCGTTTTTTTTGTCTATTCTTTAGTTTGAGCTCGGGAACTACTAAAGCTAACGATGCGAAATCTGTTAAATACTATATGCGAAAGATGCTTCATAGATATTTTCCACTTCCAATCTTCAACTTCGAAATGAGTTATAGATGCTTAAATGTGTCAAAAATTTGCACGCATTTTTAAATCCATTGAGTTTCCCATTCTAAAAAACGAATCTTCTATTGAAATTTTTTTTCGAGCTGTAAGATCAATTGAAATATAAAGGCATTATTCATGCATACTTTCGTATTTGCCTTTAATTTATGGAAGTTCGTCAAATTATTTAGCGAAATTCAAATGCACGTATCATGCCAACCCCGCTTGGAGCATTTCTCCACTTGATCAGTATTCTTGCGATTAATCAGTGATCCCAATGCCGGATGATTCCAAATTAATCATTCCACGTCTAAGTAGCTATAATAATTGGTGTATTAGCATTTCGATCATTCATGTTTTTTTACACTGTCGAACGAGCTTTCAGTTTGTTTGCGTAAAACGTTTTGAATTGCCTCTAGGTAAGCAAGAAGTTGCTCTAACAAGCTTCATGATTTCATAGTGGCGCATATTTCTCAGGTATGTTGACTTCCTATAGGTTGGATTGAGATTAATAAATGAATTGCATATTGTAATGTAATTTCTTTTTATTCGCCGTTTATTTGATGTAGTGGAGGAGCACGGGGTAATAAGGAAGTGTATTACTGTAGCATAACGCTCTTTTTCCTATATAAGCGCTTGTTTTGATCCCTATTTTACTATCTCATTGGCATGACGGTAATGTATGTTCCTTTGTCACCATGCGAAAATTGGCAAACGAGCTTGTCAATAAGATAGTTGAGGGCCTAACATTTTATCGGTGAAGAATTTCATTGAGATTAACTGATTTAGAGTTAATTATAAGCTTATGCTATAGATAATAACTGAATAAAGTTATAATGGATATAAGATTAGATACGAGTGATATAACTTTATTTATCAGTGATATAACGTTATCAGTGGGTCATAATTGATTATTCGAAATGAAGAATTGTTTAATGGACATCGGAAAAGAATTCGAAATGCAATAAAATATCTCATCGCGTTTTTTTCTCTTTTTTTGATGCTTTTCAACGTTAAGATAATTCATCATTGTGTAAATGCAAATTTCTTTCCTCGGAATGATCGAATCGTTGCGATACTCTTATATAGAAAAATTTAGATTATATTTGAATGAAAATTTTTCTGCAACAGTTCAAATTTTTTATTACGCTATAAAGGTATGGAAAAGAGAGAAGAAAGAGAAGAGAGAGAGAGAGAGAGAGAGAGAGAGAGAGAGAGAGAGAGAGAGAGAGAGAGAGAGAGAGAGTGAGTTGAAGTTCTTCTGTATCATCAACTACGATTCTATGTGTGTTCTTCTCACCAATTGAGCAATATACCTATATGATATTCGACGAAGTGATCGCTTGATTCATTATTCATAAATTCGTTGAAGTTAATCAACGTACATTCCGTTTGCTTAATGAAACATTTGTTATTACATTGCTTCAATTGTATTGATGTAAACGTAATGAAATTGCATCAAAATGCAAAAAAAAATTGCAAATAACATTGATGACAATCAAAAATCAAAAAAAAAATATTGCAAATAACATTGATGACAATCAAAAATAAGTGCAAATTTCATCAACTATGCATACTTAATCGTCATAATGGGATGCAATTCGGGAACTCATTACTGAAATTAATTTCTGAAAGTTCGAAACTATTACTGAAATTGATGTTTGAAGATTCGATGCAATTTTGTTCATTGCAATAGAAAATAGTTTCAAGTTGTTTATGGCCTAAATTCACTTAGAAAAATTCCCTGAGGTGATTGATGAAGAGAGAAGGGAATCGATCGGCGTTACGAGTGGAACACATCACTTAGAATTTTTCTTCGTGTTATGTTTGCTAAAATATAAGTGAAGAATTGCAAGTAAAACACATAAAAGACGGAATTAAATTTAATAAAAAACCAGCAAGCAAAAGTTGAATATATTTATGGAATACGAAAAATGAGATTTTATGATGAATAAGAGAAATAAAAAGCCATATTTTAATTTACTCTACCGATATCTGATTTGTTTTATCATTCGCCTTTGTTTGTTAAATCTTATTTGAAAATTTATCAACTTTCAAATAATACAGTTACATAATATGAGATCAACAAATAGATAGCTGCTTTGCTGACCGTAAATAAGTAAACCGCTCAGTACAAGCAAGTTTCATTTCATTATTTGTATCTATAAGTGATGGTTACTTCAACGAAGTTGTTCACTATTATTATATTTTCTTCTATTCATTTATGTATATGTTTAATGCTTAGCATTAGAATTGCTTAGGTTCTATCAGTCCTCCGTGCCATCTATTCTGCGTGAACGATGTACTGCCCGTTGAGTTTACTATTTTCCAATGTAAAACCTTCAGCTTTTGCCATCTTCATAGCATATTTTTTCACGCACAAATTGCAATTGCTTGCGAACAGGTTTTTTGTGATGATTAGCGATGAAATAAAAGGTTAAACAAAAGGTAATTTTCCCATTTTTGGCAGGTATCGCAAGGTCATAAATTAAGCTAAATTCTTGAACTGGGGCGAATGTACTATAGCAAGTGAGCGATAGTTTTAACTCGGGCGGGAAAACTTCAGAAATTCAGTGGACATACCAGATGTTGAAGAATGAACCTCTATATCCTATTTCACATTGCTTCACGACCTAAAAAATGATATATACACTTAATGATGATAAAAGATTTGCGTTTTCCGTTGGCTCACTCATAGAACAGCGAATCTTTTGTGAGAGAATCGTAACAGTAGAGGCGATCGATTGTCCGAAATATGACAGCGTTACTATCCTTCTTTTATTTTCATTTTTTATTGCGAACTTATGGAATTGGCCGGATGAGCGGAAGCGGAAGCGCATCTCCCATTAACCTCCCTGGCGTTCTTCTTCTATTGTTTCTTTGTGTTGTGTAGTTTTCAACATTTTCTTAGTGTAGGACGATGATTTATCTCTTATTTATTTCTACTAGAGTTATTATGGCATGTAGTGAAATTCGAAGAGCGAAACTGATCTATTTAGTTATGCATAACTCGTCCTAGATGCTATTCATCGCGTTCACTTTCCTTTTCCTGGTTCCTTCCGAGATTCACCTTCCATTGATGTGACCCGAAGTTGGTCGTTGAAAAGTCAACATTTGGCACTACTTCCTTCTTCATTCATTTTTCTCGTTGATTTTTTTCCTCTTTCACGAGGCGCTCTATTTATTGATTCATTCATGTTCAATTCTATGCTCATTTTGAGCTAAAACAAGCTATTATTTTATTCGTTTTGCTATTTTCTATGTACCACTTTAATAGCTTCGAAATGGTATTTTTCTTTTTGCATTAAAGATCCCGATATGATGAGAAACCGATTGAGAATTTCGTTCATCGATGCCATGCTCGCACCTTCAACCCATCTCCATTCGTTCTCTCTTTGCTGTTTCTCTTCTCAATTTCTCTTAAGTTAGCCGAAATCGTTGCTATAAGCTCGAATGTCGAACTTAGAAAAAATAATGCGAGTCTAAAAGCTATTGAAATTGCAGCTCAACAATTACAATCAATTCGCAATGTGTTGTTGCCGGCAAATAGGCTTTTTTTTTCATAATTGCGCTGCAATATAGCAAAGCGATTTGTATCACTTTTTTATTTATTTTATTGTCAAATTTCTCCTTTTAATTGCATTCGATAATCCGACCACAGTATTGTAGACAAATCAGTCCTACCAATTTGCGCCATTTTTTATGGCAGCCAACTTTAGAGGCCTATTCGACAATATAGAGTATTTTTTAGTTCTGAGACGCCTCATCGTATGATCAGTATGGCTAGCCAACTCTTTTCCCGAACGGTGATGTGACCCAAGAACGATCCTAGTTTGTGTGAATACTTCACTGTTAGGCACGTTTTCTTGAGCTGAGTGTTATAGAAACCGAAGAAAGATGTTATAAACCCCCCACCTCCGCGATTATGCATTTTCTCGTTGGATGTAAAATATTTTTTCCTCATCTTTGATCATAAGTTGGTCCCGGATTCGCCCTCTCGCTCTTGGGAACTTCTTTCTCATTTTTTCCCCATCCAACCGAAACAGGATACGAAATCTTCTTTTTTTTTCGCTCTCCTTTTATCTGCTGCCGAATATGCAAAATTACACCTGTACCATCTTGTGTTGGTCAACGACCAGGAAATCTGGGTTTTTTTTTGCGCTTCCTAACTAAATTTCCCTTCAACCTGATGCCTTCGGTCAGTATTGAACAAATATTTGTGAAATATGTTCGGCTGCTTGGTTATAAATCTCCGGTGATTCCCGACCGAACAGAATTTCTTCCAGCCACCATCATTACTGGACAGCTTCTCAACCTCTATTTGTGAACAGCGGTACCAATGGATAAAGAGTATAACCGGGACCGGGTTTCCAATTCTCATGAATGGCCAAATGAGGAGTGGAACAATTTTATGTGGCATGTCTACTTATCATAGATTTTTCGGAGATGATCTATAGAAATCAAAAATTCGCAGTGCTTTATGGTCCGAAATATAGATGTTTGTTTGATGGATTTATTCCATTCGCTGTTTTTTAAATATTTTTATTCAAAAATACATAAAAATAACGTCACTAAAATTTAACAAATGTTACAGTCATCTCCAATGATCACTATACGGCATGAATGGGTACAGCCAAAAATCAATAATGTTTGATGGGGGACAGTGGAAAATTCACCGTGTATTTCCTGCTGAAACGTTGAAAAATATCTTAAGAATCCTGTCGATTTCACATTTACGCAAAAAAATCTGCAGAAATTTTAGCATGACAATTCTATGGTCATGTGTCTTTTCCACGGAAATCTAGGAAGCTTTTCCAAAAGTGTTTCCTTGTCCTCATAAACTGGACTACGCTGCGCGCCTTAAGATCTTCGAGCTTGAGTTTAGAATTAGAACAGTAATGTTTGATTTGTCATTATGCTATAAAATTATCAGTGGATTTCCTGTTGTATCCTTCGATAGTCTCTTTACTTTTGCTCCTCATCGCAGTCGCCGTCCATGGTCATCGTTTTCAGTTGGCACCTAAAACATGCTCACAGACTGCAGGTCTGGAATAACTTCGAAAATGTTGTAGAGGCTGCTGATTCGTCTAAAATGCTTCAACCTGTACTCCATTGTAAGAATGGTTTACTGAAGGTTCGTCACGGAATGCCAAATTTTAGGCGATTGTTACATGGATATGTTGTTATGTGCTTCGAAGTGCTGCCTTATAATATATTCTCTGATGATGTTTTTCTGATCATGAGCATTTATATTTTTCTTCTAATCTACTGCTTCACTGCATTATATTCTACAGTTTTATATATTCCTTGCTTTTAGAAGCTCGAAGGTTTTACCGGATGTTACCGTGAATACGTTATAAGCAACGTTCTTTCTACGAATCGTTGACCGAGTGTATGTACAACGCTCAAGGTTGATTTTATTAAATGCTTCGCTATACAATGCTGTAACGATTCGCTGTATAAACCAGAGTCACAGTATTTTCAGTGCTTCATAGAGTGCATTTTTAAAAGGCTCATAGCCAAGATGAGCCCAGATTTCCGCATCTGACAAAGATGTGTCCTGAGGCGCTGTGTTTCTGATCCCGTCTGACGGAAAAATTCCATTCACCGTTTTTCTCCCTTATCATCCACTTTCAATCCACCTCAACTGCTTAGGAACTTGTCAAACGGTGCTGACCGGATTTTCTCATAACCATATACTTAGTGCAATTTTTGCATATATGTTTAGTCTTTGATTCTCATTTAGTGTTTTGCACTTTCGCATATACGTTTATTCGATATTTAGTGATGCATTTAATCAGTCTATGATGAATTAACTGAGCAGCGACGACACTACCAAAGACCTCAAATTTTCAACAGTTATATCGACAGTTATATTTTCAACAATTATATCAATGCGATACTATCCGAATTAAACCTTAAATACAATGAATTATTATTTCCCCACCGAATAAAAATCAAGTGACCTTCATTGGTTTTCCTCCGTTATTTTTGCTATTTGAATTACTTTTTTCAAAAGTTTCGAAAAATCTCCTTTATTTTCTGAAGGTATTCATTCAGATGTGACGTACCACAAGTTCTAAAAAGTCTTCTGGAATAGTCAGAAAAAAACGTACAGAATTTCTGTCCATTAAAGCAAAAGTCCCGATACAAGGGATAGAATTATGAGAGCTTTTCTCGTTCCGTTCCCCCTATGCCTATTTCGAGTCTCTTTGAAAAGCCTGAGTATATCCCATTTTAGAATATTCTTCTGCAATATTCATTGTGAACTATATAGGATCAGGATAGTTTTACTTCTTTCTTTCATATTCGGAATATGATGACTTGAGGGGCAATAGAAGAGATTTGCAAGAAATCGGAAGCAAAACTGCATAAAATCATCAAATTTTCGAGATCTGGAGGCCGGAAACTCAGTTTCGATAGAGTCATGAGGAAAATGAACACAAGAACTAAGGAACTTCAACCGCAATTTTAGAAAAAGCATCAACTTCCAATTTCTTTCGAATCCGAACTTCTCTGCACTTCTATTCGGGACAGCTATCATACCTCTCCGAGTTTAAGAGAGACTTTTGCAGATTGCCTAGTATTATGTAAATGATAAAGTGCAATAACAACACTAGGACTTGCCATCTTTAAGCGTTTCGACATCAAACGTTTATCAACAGAAAGTCAGCTTCTCGTTAGCAATTTTCACTCGCCGAACAAGGTTCACCGCTCTCATCATTAATTCATGACTCGTTATTTATATCTCATGTAATTTCACTGCTCAAATACAACATTAAATTATTGAAAGCAGGTGGAATAATTGCACATCTACATTTGTACGACATCATTCCTCGATGAAGTATTAACGGAAATGAATTGATGGTTGATAATTACCGTTAACGAAATCTCGGTCTGAATATCAAACATTTGATGGGATTGCATTAATCAGTATTTTTTATTGAAGATATTTGACTAACTTTGTGAGCACTTGTTCATTTGTACATTCCTTTTCAATGCCGGCGTTTTTACGTACGTATTCATGCGGATGTCTGTCGTCCAAACTCTTCAATCATACAGGTAAAAATATTCTGGATGGCAGCATATGACATAAATGAAATTCAATGCCATTTACTATTACTTTGTATGGTCCTTCATCGAGTATATTGATTCATTTCGCTTATTTTGTTAAAAAATATTTGATTTTAGGTGAATGTTTGGCGATGTCTAAGAAGAATTGAGTGAAAAAATATTTAGCATAAAGCTGTGATTATATGCTGCTGAAGTTTCACCTGTATGCCATTTCAAGGAATTCAAGGCAGCTACGTTCTGAATGATGTCTGCATTTCGAGTCTACCTTCTCGCTATTTCTTGGACAGGTTGAAACTTTTCCACCATAATGTTTTTAAAAATGGTATTTCGAGGTGCGCACATTTGCAGCCTTAAATTAAATACACCACTAATAAAATTCCTTCGGAAGTGGTCGTTGGAGGCCGTTCGTTTGCATACACTTCTATCAATTTGATTCGCGAAAGTGTATCTGTATGTATGTGTAGTGCGCATCTGTGCGTCTATGTGCATGCGTGTGTATGCCTGTGTTTGCATTTGGGTATGCACGAATATTTGCAGCCATCAATTCGATAGTTACAAATCGAGAATCACAAAAACAACTGTTTGGAAAATTCACTGCTACGAAATACACCATATTGGCGATCCGCTATTTCATTGTCTTAACGTCGATGCATAATTTCGAAACGAGCCTTGTGCATTTAAAAATATTTTGTATATTTTATTTCTTCCTCATTGATAATTTTTGGTACTGGTTAATTCCATGGGCCGTATGCGAAAATGCATAATGTTCCAGCTTCAGGAAGATTTTGCACTTTTTTGTTTGCATGAGAGGATAGGGATATAAAATATTATTTAAAACTAAATAGCGTTTCTTAAAACCATTTCAAAGGGTTTGATCCTTCAAGCGGAAAGAAATGCGTTTACCAGAACCGTTTCTGGAAAGTGATAACGGTGTTTATATTGTTTCTAATTACACAAGATTATAATTTGAAAAACTGTATCATATCTTCCGTTCGATTTATTATTTACTATGTTAGATGGAAAATTTAAACTCACTTTATGCAGAGAAATCTCAAGAGTTATTAAATCGGTGGCAAAAAGACCAAAAAAAAAATCTGCAAGACGTTGAGCTTTTTTGATGATTTATCATTTGAAATTATGTAATTTTCTGTTCTTCGTGATTTCTATGAAAGAAAAAAAAAATGTAATTTTGCTGTTGATGAGCTTTAAAGTCATCAACTCCATTTTGATTACAACTTACTGTGATAATGGAAGGAAATATTGAGATTAGATTATGAACTATCTTGAGATCGAAGCTCTTTTTTTTTAAAGTTTACATCTGTCAGATGATTACTGATAGGTGTGAAACCTATGTGCGCCTTCATCAAGAGTTTCTTGGCAACTGCTACCTGTTGCAGCATATCACGTCGACTGTTTCTCGTCACGGGCAACAATTTTCACAAAACATCTCATTTATAAAATACAATCGAGAAATTAATCTGGTTATTCTGTCGAAATACAGTACTGGCTTGCTTAGAGCTCCTAGGGCTTCAATTTTTGACAGTATGGGAGCGAAAAGATTTATATTCAATTAGTGGCTTGCACTTAATAGAAGTAAAAGATTTCACTCACAATCTCTTGTTCTTTGCTGTGCTTTTTATTTCCACACAAATTTGATATACAATTGTTTTCTACAGTAAAGTGATGGGGTAGTATAGTATAGCTGATAGTAGGTGCTATTGTGCGAGAAATGTTCCAGGTGTTAAAAAAATGATGCTATTTTTGAGTGAAAGCCACTTTAATAGTAGACCGGGTTGATAGATAGGATGGGGCATATGTTGCTAAGAGTGCCACTATTTTTCTTTAAGTCCAGTAATATGGGGCTCAGTTGGATGCGGTGGGATGCTATCCAGAGCGCAGTTTGATTAGATACGGATGTATCATCACTCCTTTATATGTTTGATAAATTCATCACGCGAAATTACTTTAGGTCTAGCTTTTGAATGATCTCTTATGTTTGCATCGACTTATTCAAATGGAGCTCGGCTAGAGCATAAGAATCTGCAGCTGAGACTAGTTATTCCAATTTTTCCTCAAGTTCACTCACAACGAGTTGTTGTGCGTAAAAAAAAGAGAATTTCGAAAAAAATAAAATAATGCAGAATTTTTCTGATAAATGTTAATTGAATTATTATCGAAATGTTTCTTTTTCATTACTATCTGTTCCCCGCCGCCCCCCCCCCCTTCCTACACCATCTGCCACATCCTCCTATCGCTGATTGTATCCTTTTCTTATTAGTCGTAATTACCAGGTAAAAGAAGGATTCTGTAACATTTTGGTACATTAACGTCACGAAGGTATTTTGGACAGGTGTTTTGCACATACCTTAACCAGGTATTATGTTGATTTATTTCAGCTGTTTACGGTGGCTATGTTGTGCCAACACAGCTGAAATTGGTGCATGATATGTTGGAAGTATACGATAAGAAGGCAAAACCCACATGGAATAATGAGAAGCCAATTAATGTAACGTTTAGCATGGATCTCTATCAGATTTTGGAATTAGTAAGTTATATTTATTTCGATTTTTTGAAGAATTTCCATGGAAAAATTCACCGTTCAAATTTTCGAACTGATCATTATCCACGGCGTTACTCTTATTCTCTCGTAATTATCCCAAACTCAGTTATTTTTTCTCTTTTTCTTTTTATTTCTTTGATTTTTTCTTTTTTTTCAGTACTAAGAATTTATAGAGTTGCAAATACTCATATGCATATCCATTTGTATAAAATTTCTATAACTTAATTTCAATGATAAAAAATTCAATAACAGAATGGATTCTCGCTGACTGAAGAAGACGAATTTTTAGAGGAAATGAAAAAAAGCATAACCGGTAACAAGAAACGGCGGAAATTCATGATTCTGTGCGGTATATGCAAAATTGTTGAGCAACTTTTCCTTCCTTACTTCAAGTTCATTCCTTTCCTATGTAATTCATAAGCTATTCAATTTTGGTCATATTCTCTCCATTATTTTTCATTAAAATGCATTTGCTCAATCATGAAATCAGTTTTTTTATCCCTTCCAAATTTGTTTTGGTCGAAAATAAATTCCCCCCCCCCCCCCCCCCCCCAGCATAAAAACCAGCAAAAGTGTTCACAATGTGGCAGTTAGAATGCTGCACTTGTAGTGTCTGAGAGTTATTCAGCAGCTCGACAGTTGCGCCGAAAGAGGCGCTATTTTCTATACGCTCTGTTTTAATTGACGCCATTGCATGTCCTCTGCTCTATTTGTTTAGCCATTTTTGTCTAAACGTAGTTCCGCTCTAGTTATATATTCTAATTTTCTATGTTTTCCTAGAAGATGCTTGAATTCTAATGTTTGCTTCATTGATGATTTCCAGAATGTTTATTACGTTAGGTAGACTTTTTGTTATAAAGGTTGCATTGCCAATACAATAGATGTCGATATTTTTAGCGGAATTATTTTCGATGTATATCTAGATCGACATGAAAATTATACGGTAATCCTTTACTCATAAGGCAGAGTAATTTGCTATTCATTTTTTTTGGGGGGGGGGGGGGTAACGACTTCAAATCCATTGACTGATAGCAGTCGAAAATACACTTAAATTTTTTCATCTGTTTATTTTTCAGGTGATAAAATTTGATTTTATGTATTTCATCACATTTAAGGGAAAATTTTTTCGAACAGATACCCTATTGAGAGTTGAAAAAAAAAATGGAAAGCATGCTTTCAGACAGAAATCGACATTAAAAAACATTTTTAAATGAAGGAACCACTTTGAAAATTAGATATAAAGGAAAAAGTTTCTTTTATTCGAGGAAGTAGGATATGTATGTGGGAGCTAAAATTGTTGTTTTCATTCTTACTGCATTTAACTGCGTACGACGATCTTATGTATAATGACGAATCGAGTAACACAGGCAATAGTGCAGTTGGTTGCTTATAGGGGACCAGTGAAGGCTGGCTTCTATAGTAAATCGATTGTCGAGTAACTTAAACTCAATGGTGCTTCGAAAGGTCCTCTATAACGTTAAGAAAGATCCTTTTGCATGAGCACAACATTTTCCTCTCATGCTTTTGCTCTATAGCCACAAAATTTGCTTATATTTCTGTTCTACGGTATTCGCGTCTTCAGTATTTCTAATTTGATAAGAGTAATCTGCACTTTTAGCTCCGCACTGATAAAAATTTTCTGGTGATTGAATGAATTTTTGTCTAATTGTTAAATGTTTGGATTTTTTTAAACTCTTCATTATAATTTCAAAATTTCTGTGGTTATTCGTGCACAGATATTTAATGACAGAGCAACTACGTGTGAATTATGTGTTGATTTCGTTCAAACTAATGGGCAATTTTGGAAATTTCGATACCTTTATGTAATCTCAATTTGAATTTTATCACCCATTTGCTTCAGCCCACATAAATAATCATCTCTAATTTAATCCTATGTGGACAGCTTATCATGTGTTGACAAAATTTTGGCTTACGGGGTTTTTGGGAGGGAAAAGGGGCGAGAGGGGAGGGGATACGCCAAAAATTCGTCTATGTAAACATCGTTATGACTGCATTCTTATCGGTTATTGCACAATTTCTGCTCCCAGAAGTACGCACCACTCAAAAATTCGTACACTGCCCTGCCCAGTTGCCTGAATTTGCTATGATGCAAATTTCACAACTTTTATCTGGCTGAGTGCCGCAATATGAAATTCATATACATCAAAATTTGCGTTAATTTTTTTCGATTGTGCGTCAGAAATGCATTTTCGCTGCGGTCTTAGATGCAGGTTCAGCACCGCATACGTACTAACAAGGAAACCTCGATGCTCAGCGTTTCTACTGCCTCAACTTCAGTAATTTCTTTCGTCCTCAATTTGCACCATAAAAGTTGAAGCGATGAACTTGGATAATTCTCCCCTCATTCACCCTTCTTTTCTCTCCTTCCCCATTTCCTCCCTCGCCTATTCTTCCCCTCCATCTCCCAACCTTTCTCGTGTCTTCAATGTCTTCAGCAATCTCATTCGATTTTAACCTTTCTCGGCTTCCGTTCGTGAAGTTTTTCGAAGACAAACTTTTCGTTTACTGAGAGGAATTTTTCGAAGCTCAGCGGAATCAGAGCGCTTTTGGCTCTCCGCCATCCTTCCCGTTCAATCTTTTAATTCCCTCATTTCTCGTTTCTGAAAAGTATCGCATTCTGCAAAAGACTCATTTGTTTTTGACGACATTAAGTGCGGAATTTTTCATTTCTTTTTAATGGAGAATTTTATGCTCATCGATAAAGTATTTTGTGTCAAAAATTTCCTTAATCATCGCCTCCTCATAGAAGAGAAGGTTCATTTGGATGGCGGATAGAGAGCTTTCCTTGGGAACGTCTCGAGAATACTGAGGCATTTACACTGAATACATTTCATACGAGATTAGTTCAAGGGATTTAAAAGGGGTGACCACATTAATAGTAACGTTCGAAACACTTTAGTCAGTGGATCGGTATTCGAAATTCGATGTTTCGTTTTTATTACTTGGGCTGGTTGCTTTTTTCCTACTTCATGGCGACATTGTTCTTAGAATGATCGTCATGTTTTCTGATCGCCTTTTTTAAATTTTGAAATTAAAGATCACATAGAAACGAAAAGAAAATGGAAAGAAAGCATAAGGTAACTTATAAAATTCGTTGTGATTTCATGTACTTTTGTAAATTTGCAATTAAAAAGCCGATGTCTGTGTCTGCGTATGTAAATGCATCTGCCACATCTATCCGTTTATATGAAAGTATCAACTCGGAAAGTGCTGAACCTATGGTTGGGGCAAATATTTCGTTCCTCATAGGAGCTGGATACATTATAAATGATATAAGCATTTGAGGGCAAACATGAGCGTCAGAAGAGGCCGACAAAGCGCCACGAGCACCGTTCGCCTCAAATTTCAAGTTGAGTTCAAAGATGGGCGCTTGACAAGGTTTGAGCAAACGCAAGTTTGACATATTGTACTTTGTTTGGTGCCACAGTAAAAATTTCCTGTTTCGAAATTAGCGTTGGGAGAATTATGCGGATTAAATTTTAAAAGAAAAATTGCGTGTGAAATTTAATGCGCATAATTTTCCCATCATGATAACTGATGGAACCTTCGAGGTTTGTTCGGGAAATTTTTGAAACGATCATATATCATAAGCACTTACCTTTAAAATTTTGCCTACGTTTATCGATCGGTCTTTTTGCATTTCATGGTCACTCCAATCAAGAAAGCAACCAGACCTTCCACAGAAATTTCACGTTTGCGATTGGCAAAATTTCATTGTTAGGTTTTTTTGAACTTGGCAGTTTGCCGAATTACATATTAGCTTCTCTGATGAATTATTAAATTATCCCTTGACAGCTATCTCTCTCTTTCTGTCAGCCTGCCATAATTTCTTTGATTACATCATTAGAGAGCGGTTGACGCGTTAATGAATTTTTTCATTTGCATTTTGGCGTATTTTTTCATGCCGCCATCGATCATTAACTGCACTATCGATTGCAATCGTTTTATCATTATTATTATTCCTGAGCGCTTTTGTTTTGATTATAGCTTTCTTGCTATATGGAAATTGCCTTATTTTCATTATCTCCTCATTTTCATGCGTCTTTTTATTATCTTTTTGTGGTATATTTCTTTATTTAACGATCTTAAACCAACTGATAGCATAGCATACGAAAAGATTTCACACAGGTGACGTATGTGAGTCCAATAAAATGTTCACATTAACAGAAACATGTGTTATGATAATAAATATTGTTCTTCTTAATCGCGTAGAACTAAAGAAATAAATTATAATAGAATCTCATTGATAAGAGTCTAACTGTTACTATGGACTGTATATAAAATAATATTTGTAATAGAATTTGCAAAAATTTAATTCAAACTCTTCATCAGAACTTGCATCGCTGCTACATTGGAGCGAACGTTTTTTTTTCTTCGCTGCTCAAAGGCATCTTTTCTCAGCTAGGCTTCTTCGACCCTCTGTCACGAACCCCTAGCCGCTCAAGATGGTAGCGTCACCAGAGAGCTCGAGTTCTCCAAGAGAAAGGTGATAGCGCCGGAATTCGGGAAGATTTTGAGTTTCATCGGACCGGCCAGCGAGACAATCGTCACCGCATGTTGGGGTGAGGTGGGCCGAGGCAACATCCAAGGCAGTTTGTGAAGGACGAATGCTGCAAACTGGCTGCGCAATAATTGACTGATTGTGCGCTAAGTACTGGATGAAATGAAATCAAGAATAACCACTTGAAATGTAGTAGTAGTTCTTACAGTAATTAATAAGCACTACCTCATCGACGATGCAAATGAAAATCTCAGCGATGTTTTACAATATGTTTGCTATAAAGCGGCAAATTTTCAACTGTGGATCTATGTAAAGAGAGCCGAGTTCTGATTGTATATCGTCTTATTGAATCTAGTTGTAACTTCGGATCTATGGACAGCAGAAGCTTGCCGAATAAAGTCTGTAATATCATATTACGTTTTAGACTTGGCAATTTGCGATTGTGGAATATTTTTTGACCAAAATAGCCAAAAACTATATATATATATATATATATATATATATATATATATATATATATATATATATATATATATATATATATATATATATATATATATATATATATATATATATATATATATATATATAGCATGATATCGCCTGTCCAATGTTTTTTTCTCTGGAAAGCAGCAACTTTTCAGTTTTTTCCCGATTGTTTTGTTTCACGAAAATAAATATCCGACTTTAAAAAATAAACAACGATATTTTTCAGATATTTTTCACTATAACTACTAAAATTCAAATAGTTAGACATTTATACCGATTTATAATTTTTTTTCGTTCACTTTTTACAGTTTTCGTGTGAAGTTTTTCTGAAAACCACATCTTTTTCTTTCCAGAATGAACCACAACAATATATTCTACTCAACGCATGGATTATTGAGGTAAAAAATTTATGCACTCTTCATGTTATTTTTCATTTCGATTGCAGTTTGTCTATTTCTTTCACCGCAATGAGTTCATTTTTAGGCGTTACATGTATTGTTTGGCGTTTGAGCTCACCTGAGTCTTAATAAAAGTCTTACTTGAGTCTTTTGCTGTGAAATCTGAACAACGTCTTCTCGAGTCCAAACAGCCGCCTAACAGATTCGAACCACATCCAGACGGCCCGAACACCAGTTTCTCAAACTCGAGCAACATCTTTTTAAGTCCCGACGACGATTTCTTAATCCATTCCATCTCAAGGTTCCTCATCAAACTACACTTTTCTTGTTTCTGTTGACTAATAGTCTTTAATAGATGCTTTCTTTGACTAGATTTCACCAAAAATCACCATCGTGCCAGCGATGAAGCAAATCTCTTCTGACTAACTGCTTTAAGGATAGAATCAAGTAGATATGTTATTCGAAAATGTGTGATGCGGTTTGTCCATCAAATTAGCATAATAATTTGCTGCTACCATTTGAATTCGGTAGTGAAATCCAACGATAAGAAATTCATTAAGTAGAGTGAGGATGTCAGAACAACCTATCATGTAGTAAATAAATCTATTCAATTATTCCAATTGCTTCTGCGACGTATATTCACAATGATATCTGCGAGATCTTTCAGCGTTGGTACGATGAATTCCTATTTTGGCATCCAATCGATTATGATAATATTACCGAATTACGTCTACCGTATGACTCGATATGGCTTCCTGATACCACTTTGTATAATTCGTGAGTTTTTTTGGAGTAGGAAATTGCTGTATATCAACCAAGACTTCATTGCTATTAAAAATGATATGTAACAGAAAAAAATTTTTTTTATTATTGCTGAAATATTCTCCTTTTATTTGCAACAGCCTAAGCTAGGGCCTAGAGAAGAAGAGAGCGAGAGTCATACAAATTGCCTCATCGAAATTTCCTGGAAGAGGCCAGAAAGAGGGCGCAAGGAATTAGACAAAAAAAATGAAGAAGTAGACCTAATGTGGAATTTGCCATCTCCACCCCACTTTTCCCCACACCCCAACTTCCCAAGATCTTCGTTATCTCCAAAAAACATTCGTACAGTTTGAATTGCTTTAAAGCAGTAGCACAGACTAATATGTCTCCCTTCTAAGAGTTTTTCCTTGCTATGCCTCCATCTCATTCGGGGTAATGAAACATTTCTGATTTATTATTGTGTCCTCAGTAAGTGGGAAAAAAGTAAGCTAACAGCGGCTGTCTGTTCAGGAGGACATAATAGTATTTATGTATTTATTTACTCATCGATTCATTTATTAACTATTTAAGAATTTATTTACTAATTTGTTTACTTATCTATTTAATTACTTATTGCACCATCTTTTTATCGTGCCGTTTATTCATTATCTGCTAAATATTGCTTTCGTATCACTGGTTTATTGTAGATTGGTTATGAAAGATGAGGATTCGCGAAGATTATTGAATGCAAAATTGACAACCAATACAACTCGGCGTGCAACTCTCATTGAACTTCTTTACCCAACAATCTACAAATTTTCTTGTCTTCTCAACTTGCGATTTTTTCCGTTTGACGTTCAGGTGCTTTGCTTCAACCTAATTTGAAAATTTCCATGGATCAGAAATCAGTGAAAGTTGAAATTTATAAATTGAGCGGTTCACGTTTTGCGACAGATCAGCATTCTCAGTTGATTTCTTGTGAATAGCTAAGAGGTTGCCGTATTTTTTATTGCCTTTAACTTCCAATGAATTCACCGTTTTCAATCTCCGCCACCGAATTTTATTCTTTCTCATTTAAGTTCCAATTTTTATCTCTTTTTGCACTAGTACTTGAGCCGTTTTAAATACCTGGCTGTCTTGTGATGAAGGTGTAAAGTATTCAATAAAAAATTTCTGGAACACTGGTTTCAGAATTTCCAGAAGATCCTGGAGTTTCTTAAAACCAAAAAATTTTTGGAGCAGTTGTCGTCGAGAAATTCGCACAATATTGTTCCTTCTGAAGTGGAAAGTTTGTGAGACACAGAGAAGTAAGTGATGAATAAGCGCAGTTAAGGATCCTCCAATATCTTCTTCGAGAACTTTGGAAAACGAGAGGCATAATGGCGCAATTAGGTTTTCATTGGGATTTATGGAGGGAGAGGTGTGAGTGATCATGAGCTCCTCAGGGTTCGTGATGGCTCTAAAGCCTCAGAAATCGGATGGCTCAAGAGGTATTGGCTGCCTGATCAACCCTGTCAAAAGGCAGGATATCTTCGCCGAGGCGCCAAGTCCACTGTGCCGCAGGGCCTGTCAAAGTGAGGGGTGCTGCTAACGAAGTGCTTTGGAAATTCGTGGATGTCGATGCACTTCCTAAATGCCTCTCAGCCTCAGAGCTCCGAATCAATTTGTCTATGACAACCAATATTTGCGTGACCTCTGTGAAGGAAATGACGGTATTGGGAACTTCACACGCGTTTTTTCCGCAACGTCCACGGCCGATACAGGCCTTCTGGTAGTCGGGATTACGATTTAGTAGTCGAAACTGCTAGGGAGGAGTTAACTTATACAATGGCATTTCTACGTGTTATATTACCACTTGTTTTCAAACGAAGGAAAAATGGAAAAAAAAATCAAACGTTTTTCAGTGCTTTTTCATGCAACTCTTTGTGAATTATTTTCTCATTTCATATAATATTTTCTCACCTTTATATATTTTAATTATTCAGTTCATTATTATGTTCAGACACAAAGAATTGTCTTAAAAAATTGAAAATTTACGACAATTATCTCGAAAAAAATTAACCGATAATGTTCGAAGTGAAAAATGAAAATTTTCCATAAGTATTACGTTTCACACTTCAGGCAGCTTCACGATGATTGGTGTTGACTGTTGTTGTTAGGCTTATCAACAATGACTATTTCATCTTTTCACTTTAATTCGAAATATTTCAATTTCAAACCAATGAAATTCTATCAGTCTTTCAGTCTTTTAGTTTGGAAGTTCAGCAAATGCAGTACTTTATCCTTTCTTATTTAAAATACTTAGACAACGCAACACTATAGTTTACAGTGCATTCCTTATTAATTTGCATCATTTGTATAGTTTTTCTCTTGTTGAATTATTCATAAACTTTTTTATGGAATTATTGCTTGAATATAGATTTGCACGATGACATTCTCGAGTTGGACACACGATCAGAAAGGAATCGACTATTTCCCGTTTTCAAAGACTATTGGAATATCAAATTATATTGAAAATGAAGGATGGTGTATTTTAAAAACCGAAGGTGATCTATAGTTTTTATGCGGAATTTATTGATTGCAATGAACTTTAATATATAGATGTAGAAAGATTTGCTCTTTCACCTTAAAAGAAAGGTGGAGGAGTCTTATGAAAATTTTCTATTACTCGAATATTTGGTTGCACAAATTTCTTAATGAAAGCTTTACCTGAGAGAAGTAGTTCCTCGGAGTTCTAGCTGTGTAAAATGAAGATTAGGCAAAGAGCGTTCTTATTTCAGGGATTAACTAAGAAGCTAAGAGGAAAAAGGAAGGCAAGATTATCGATAAAACAGGGTGAGGGGGGGGGGGTGCAGATATCGGGAAAGAGGAGAGAAGGTCATAAAATTTTCTTTCCAAATTTCGGAGAAAAACCACAACAGTTCCTTTAAATCCGATTTAAATTCAGTTTATCGTTTCTATTCATTGCATGAATGCCTACATAATGATGCAATCATTGAATTTCGAATTAATTGCAGTGAAACGAAAAGAGGTGAAATATACTTGTTGCCCGAATAAATATACGATGCTTTATTTAACATTATACTTACGAAGGAAGCCACTTTTCTATATTGTGAATTTAATTATTCCAACAAGTATTATTACACTCATTGCAATTGTTGGTTTCTTTACGTAAGCTAACTTTGCAATTATTTCATATATTTCAGTTTTGCAATTATTTTGTGTATCAAGTAAAAAGATTTATATTTGAAGAGTATTTTCTCCACTTCAAAATCAGTTTTTTTTTTTGAAACTTCAATAGATTGTTTTCCCTAGTCAACTTTTATACTTTCGAAGACCAATTCGGTTTTTCGTCGAAGTGAATGGGCGATTTAATCAACTTAGCCGGCTTTTCCATCTAGAGTAACGATCAATTTGACAGATTAATTTGTTTGTTTTCACCGAATACGTTATATCAACTGAACTGGTGGGTTATTTCACCGGCTAAGCTCGTTATTTTTGCATTTTAAACTTTATTTTAATGGGTTGGACGGATGTTTGACCTAATGAACACATGATCGATTGGACTTGACATTTCATCTGGTTCAGAGAGCATTTGATCGATTTAGATGAGTACTTTGACCGCTTGAAGCGGTTGTTTAAACTAATTGCACGGACTGTTAGGATGTTTTGAATCGACTGTCTTAGCAAGTTGAACAAGTTGTTGTGATAGGGCAAAATGTCCATTTGAATATTTGCCAAACCACCGATGTATTTATAGGAATCAAAAAAAAAATCCAGAAAGTTGAGCTTCCTTCTTAAACTGTTTGAATATTAAGGGGATTTAGCAGTTTAATTTATCACGAGCTTAGAGCCAACTTATCAGTGAGTATCGTTATATTAATAAACATTTCAATCATATTGTCATATACCTTATGTGGTTTTAACTAACAGATGCATAAATTGCATATTACTGATACGTTTGTATTTAAATGCAATTTTGCATTGAAATTTGCAGCACTTCTTCAACGAGTGGTATGCGAGAAGAGAAAGTCTCACTTGGTATTACTACACTGCTTTCAATGTCGATTTTAATGTTGATGGTTTCCGATCAGATGCCTACAACATCTTCGTTTATTCCACTAATCGGTTTCATTTCGAGACGTTTTTATTGCAGAAATGTGCACTAAGATGACGTCATACAAACACAAAAATCATGTGTCTTATGTACCTATGTACTTGTTGCTTCATCTCGTAAAACATTTTGTTGTTCTTTACTACAGAACCACCTACAAAGATTTTTCCGATAGGTTCGCTCAGTTATGGGGAAGTTGCGGAGATCTAATGAGTGCTATGCGATTTCCATATACAATTTTTGCCTTGCACCCGGCCGAATAGGTGCCAAAAATATTTCATAATTGTTGGTTGACTCATGCGGAAAACTAATTCCACACAAAAAGCCGATTAGATAGTTAAGGTTTTAAACAAGTTTTTGAAAAACTTTTGTGAGAGTGAGCGGCTTATATAGACTGTGGTTGTGGATCTTCTACTGGCAACTTCCGGATCAATGAAACTATTTTTACGAGAATTTGTAAGTGTGGTTTGCGCCATTGCCTTCTATTTATAGGTTCCTTATCTTCTTTATCTGTTAGTAATATTAGAAAGACCATAAAATTTACAAATTCATTTCACTTTGAAATCGATTATGTGTATACCAAAAAATCATTCTTCTAAATTGAACAATTTACATTGTCGGTCGGTGAGCTGCATAAAGAAGTCAGCCCACATGAAGCATTATTGAGTCCTATGTTGATCACTGCTGACGGAACCATTTGCTTTTGTAGTAGAAATTACGAAATGTGTTTATCACAGCATTCTCGTTAACACACATTTTTATTTATTTTTATAAATTCTATTAGCTTAATTTTATTCTCTCATATGCCTCTGGTACTTAAAATGGCTATTTCTTTAGCGAACGAACCTCGTTGTTGTAGTTGTATGTTCTTTCGGCGGCTTTTAAGTTTACCATCTTGACCAATAGGGCTGGTCACTATAGACACTCTGATCAGCAGTTGGTCACTCGGCATCTATAGAAATCGGCAGAAAGAAAATATAATGCAGTTGAAACTCGATTTCATTTTCTGTGATTTCATTTCCTTTTTTTTTCTGCCTAGGACATTTCATTTCGATTTCATTTTCTGTGAAAATATGATGCGATTTCATTTTCTGCCTAGGACATTATCGATTTCTTATATAGGAAATGAAGTCCGAGAATCGTGGAGCTATGATTTCAGGATGGTTCATTCTCGGGATGATTGTGGTGATCTCATTGGGTACACTCGCATCGTCTGTGATAATTGCTATTCAAAAGAGGGGTCATTTGGGCGAACGTTTAACTTTACGTGCTGTACGTATCACTAAAATATTCGCCTTTATCTCGTTAACTGATATACCGCTTCATCTCATCAAGGGCACGAAGGTAATCAACAACCAACAATTATTTGCTTTCACTTCCTCGCTTTTCCGGCTATTTAATTTAGAATCCTTTCTCTTTTAATTCCTATTCTGTCCACATGCATGATAGTTATTCATGGAGGTCATGACCTTCAACCTGCGTAACTTCGTACTGTTTACTGAATTTTTGTAGTAGTTGACAAAAAAGGAAGCAAAACTATATTCGTTTTCTAGTTGTTAAATTACTTCGTTGGCACAACAGTATAACTAATAGATCTGCAACTATGAATTTTTCTATTTCTTAGTTTCTTTCTTCATTTCGTTGGAAGGAAGCTCACTGTATCCCTCATATCGTCGTTAAAGCTTGTCATTGACGTCGTTAAAGCTCAAAAGTTTTGTGGAATAAAACAATAATAACCGTCTTTGGCA
Source organism: Ascaris suum (assembly GCA_013433145.1). Lineage (NCBI taxonomy): Eukaryota > Metazoa > Nematoda > Chromadorea > Rhabditida > Ascarididae > Ascaris > Ascaris suum. The sequence goes on along the minus strand of CM024184.1, from coordinate 6,834,903 downwards.
TATAGTAGTTTGCACTTGCACCATCCAATAAGTTTGCATTAGTCTACTCATTCGAAATTCAACTATTTTTTTAGCCTCTAATTGCATTGCAGTTGCAAAACGCTCTTTTTAAAATTGCAAAATTCATGTTGCAGTCCTTCCATTTATTTACTTTCATCAATCATAATCAGTACAAATAAAAAGCATTGCAATGTCGATGTGATCTATGCATATCAGCATCATTGCTATATTGATATATTCGGATCGTTAGAGAAAATTGCAATTGCTAATATTTTTTTTTCGAACCAACCGATCAGATTGTTAATAAATTCTTTTGCATTATAATATTTCGCTTTCAGAGAATGCAAAAATATAAGAGTTGTAAATAAATAGGACATCAAAAACCTCTTTGCACATAATATTTCAAAATTTCCTTCTTTAATGAAGTGATCTCCGTTGATGAAGTTAAGAAATTCCTTTTTCTTTTTATCGCCTTGAGGAATTGAGAGATTTCGATTTATGTTTATGTTATCCTACCGGCTATGGAATAATTGACTAAATTTCTTCGGAGATCATCGAAGATATCGTTTGATTTATAGTGAATTATCGACATAAGTTCTTTTTTCTCCTCGCTCCTTCCACATTCTATCCCTCCTTCCTTATTCCTATAGAAAAGTCTGATCATTTCCCGGTGATGTCTCATAAGCACGGGGAATGTCGCCTACACTGGGCAGTTAACATAAAGAAAGGTCATTTCTTAGTGGCGGTGGTAGAGATAGGGTCGACCATACTATCGTATACCTGTCAAATACGTATGGAAGTGTTATGCTGTATTTTTTTGGCAGCCATCGAAAAATTTTGTAATGTTGAGGAAATTCTCTCAATCTCTTGATGAACAAAAAAATGAGGAACGTTGAAAAGTAGAATGCTATCATGCTCACTGATTTATTCTATATATTTTTTAATATTGATATAGCTATTAATAAGTTTTATCAAGGAGTTCGATGAGGCACCATTGGCGGATACATATCGAAAATCCATAAAAATCAGTAAGAAATTATCACTTCTCAGTGATCCTAAAAAATCGTGGTTTTCATTTGTGAACACCAACAATTCACCTATTCATGGATTTCGTGGAATGTCAATGCTTTCTGATAAGAGCACCGATCTGCTTATGTCATCTTCTATTTGTGAGTTAATTTATTTTACTATGAACAATTTCGTTGAGTCTAAATTTTTTACCACTATAAAGAGTTTATCAGTAAGTCGACTAAAGCGCAGTAATAAACGAGCGGCTTATATCGATGAGTTCAAAGATCTGAATTCAGTGCAAAAGTCATTGAGCACAGTACTTTTAATTTCTTGCTTCATAACACCTTTCTCAGCAAAACGAATTTGATATTTCTCTGTGAGGACAGTATTCAATTCTCAAAAATAGTTTCCGTGATCGTTTCGATGAGCTCAAACGTGTCTTTGGAAATCAATTCTTGCCTTCCACTCCTCCTTCTCTCCCCCATCAATTCCTTCTCAGAACAATGTTTCATCTTCCTCGGTTACATTTTCAACACTTTATCCTCGCAATTTTAAACCCAATTGTGAGCTTGAGTGTAGCCTCCCTTAGATCAGAAAGATTCATTGTAGCAGCTAGGTGCTTGCTTCTGGTGGAGTCGATGATTGCATAAGCTATGTTAGATTTAGAGGCCAACAATACGAGAGAGAAGCTAGTTCAATCTACAAGTTAACGTTTCGTTGAGGCTAAGTAGGATATTAGTTAAGTTGTTGAAGGATGGATGATGAAATTCCACCAATAGCTGTAGCAGTATTGGTTGATTTTAGTGAACGAATTAACCACACAAACGCCGATGCCGCCGTCGAATGCGGAAGAGGGCCCATTATCACAGGATGTTATCGAGAAAGATGCCTCATCGGTACTAGTGTCACCTTCTCCACCTCCGCCGCCACCACCACCACCACCACCCCCACCACCACCACAACTTGTATCATTCTCACCGATCACATCACCTCTTGAAGATGAACCGAATAGCGCAGGCGAAAGTGACATTGGCGAATTGAATACTGCGCAATCCGTAGTAAGACGACAGCAAGTGAGGTCTGATCGAGGCAACATGCTCAAACATCTCAATGTATTTACCGGTGAGATGCATTATCCTGTTAGTATTGAACAATTTTAAGATTTGCAAATAAAATACATATGTGACTTAACGGCTTTCTAATTACATAATCGTATGATAATAATTCAGGATTAGTTCTCATTACTGAATCCTTTTAAATCCTTTAGAGGAGTTAAGTCAGCAAACGATATTCTCTAGCAGATGAGATTTTTAGAAACTTAGCAGAACAACAACTTTGAAAAATTAAAAAAAAAATATCGATATTTCTGTCACGTCGAGATGATGCTACAAAATTTTTATTCATATGATATGATAAACCGTATCAGTGAAAAGAAGTATGAAAGTAGTGATAATGTAAGCAATGGTTCAATCGTTTAGGCGTTTATTTCGTGATGAGATTACTTACTCTTATAATCAAAATTTTAATTTATCCCAAAATGCATTAAATTCATAATCAATTATAATGAGCTCGCTATCTACAGGCAATCTGAAACAGAGTCGGAAATTGGCAATGAAAGAATATGAATGGTTGGCAACAGTTGTCGAACGATGTTGTTTTATCGTATTCGTTATTATCTTTCTTATTGTCACATTTGGTATTAATGCAATCGGATATTATCATTGGCGATCAGCTGAGGGATATATATGGGCAACGGATGAAGAGTAGTTATGTTATTTAATAATTCATAGATTTTCCTATCTGTCTACTTCGTAAAAGACTATCCATTTCGAAGTAAATCAGGTAGATCTCCGACAATTTTCCAACAAATCAATGTATTACTTCAGCACGTTACTTTCGTTAATTGTAACCCTTCATATAGTACCTCCGAGTTGCAGTCGAATGGATTTTTTCAAAGAAAGTCGGAGAGAGGGAGAGCACTATTATTTTATTCATAAAATCAGGAAGAAATGTGAGGTGTTGGAGAGGGGGAGGGGGGGGGGGGAAAGGAAGGAAGGACCCAATATTGCGTAACCCTCTTGCAAACCCCTTTATATCGGATCTCCTAAACACTCTAAGGTCACGCCCGCACATAAACTCATCGTGGATTGGCACACAGAATTGTAGCCTGGTATGTTGACGAACGAGTACGGAAGGTTATCACAAAATATGCGATCCAAAAACAAGGCAACACCATGCAAATGAAGATTTGATTGAATGCATACTGGCTCATTTGTTTTCTCTGAGCACACACTTTTCTGGTCTTCCTCCTTCCCTCTCCTCTGCCTTCTCATTTTCTCCCTAATGCATCAGTTTTGAAATTCACAAGTGGCGCAAGTCTTCTGACCTCAAGTGTTTCTAGCAACAAAGACAGCAGAAATGGATGATTGCGATTGTGATGCTTCGTCAATTGCGAGAAAGCACATTAGGAAGCCTATTTTGGAAGACCTATTTTCAAAAATACGTTTCGACGAGATTAATTTGCTAACCCCACAGATGTTACGTTAGATTTTGTAGCGTGCAAAACACCTCAAAGTCAACGTTAAACGAGCGTTGAAGTGAAAATTTTATGAGGGAAATATAACGCTTACGATAATAGCGGCTTCTGTTGGCCACCTGAACGGGAACGTTACATGAAAATTTGAGGCGCTGTGCTTCTGGCGATGGGAAGAATAAAGGCGATTGGTTTTCTTCGCGAATTATTCGCCTCCATCGTTTTTAGTCCATTCCATTCGGCTCAGTCATTCTCGCTGGCAGATAATTTGACGCAGATTCCCATAGCTTTCCTCCAGATAAACTAAAAATACTCACAACATCTTTTATGCGGTTCTGAGCTGAAGGAGATTTGCACATTAGGATGATTGTTGAAGATGGTATTGCTGACCGGGGATACGTAGATCGGTGGACAAGAATGTTCCGCCAATAAACATCTTTCTACGTGTCCCTTGGTTATCGATATCACATTTTATGCTGATTAGTTGTATCTCTAAGCAAGCATAGAGGATGTTAAAAGTTTGCAGAAAATCTCTCCAACAAAATAAAAATACAAAACTAATAGCACGGTTGTCGGAAAGGACACAAAGCATCCTTCACATTTCATGATCTGCAGCGGGTCTCAGTTCTATTTCTTCCTCTAAAGATGAGATGATGGATGACTTTGCACAAATGCTTGAAGAAATGCCCAAAGAACCATGCTCAGCGGTGTCACTTGCACGGAAACACCTGTTTTTGTGTATCCGTGCCAAGAGGCGTGGTGCTGTTACTCATTCTACACATTGAGCATTTAAATTCGCAGACCATTCAAAAGTGATTGTTGATTCACATATTATCATGACTGGATCTCTCTCAACAAAAGTTCTTTTTTTTGAAATATCGAAAAGTTTCACTCAGTCGTTATGATGCCTCGTCCTTATAGCGCTATGTTGCCACCGTCCTCAGCAGTAGGGTGCACCATAGTTGTGAACTTAATGCTAGTGTTTAGATCGTCCTTTTATCCCCTCCTTCACCCTTCCCGAACTCTCCCCAGTATGTTTTCTTCTTGATCGTTATGGGTGCAGAAATCGTCGTAGGTGAACAAAGGTAAGCTTGGCATTCTTCGTCGTCATATTTTCCTAGTCATGTTGCATTAGCCAAGATCATTCGCCGGAACACAGCACTCATACATTTTCCTTTCGAATCTCAATGAAGCAATTTTATATAAAAGTGTTCTGTTCAAGAAGATTTTTTCTGATCATTCCGACTTTAAGAGGGAGGTCCTTCAATAAAGGACTTTTTTCTATTCCGGCAAAGATTTTTCGTATAAGGCGGATTTTTTAAACTTTTTTCGAGATTAAAGGGGAAGGGGTGCGAGTGAATTAGTTAGAGTCTTCCATTGAAATGTTTATATTCGAACTACTTTGTTTCAGTTAGATTCATACCAAATCCTTACGAATATTGTTGAGCGAATAAAGTATAAACAGTATTGTTTATATATTTCAAAAGTATTTCTTTGTTTTCTCTCTCAAATTATTGCTTTCATTTTTGGATTTTTTGTTAAACGAACTGTAACTGTTGTCTAAAATGCCCAAACAATCGTTTGCTTATTTCTGTTCATCTCTTATAATTTTTTCGCTCATTTTTTAAAAATTTGTGTATCATTTTTCATCTATATGGGCACTTATTTTTATTAGTTTAGCATAAACCTTCATTAATTTCTAACATGTCGATCTCTTAGTGCTCTCGTTATAACTGCAACGTATTGTAAATAATTTGTTATATATTTTCCTAATTGATGTTTTATAAAGTACAAATTTTTATGTTCTTTGAAATAAGTTTTGCTATAGTGTTTTGTCTTTTCTATATGTACCTATTTATTTGTGGATAATTTTTGTATCTTTTCCCCCCTCCTTCTCTTCGTTTTTTTTTACTGACTTTTATAGTTCCATCACAGTTTGAATACTTCTACAGAAAGTGATATGTGTTGAATGGTTATCTCATAGTAAAATTTTAAATTTTTGAGGAAATCGGCTGCAGCATAAAATTGTTTCAAAATGTGCAAAAAAAAGGATGAAATTTTTGTGTTAATTATTAAGCGTATTTTTTAATGAGGGTATTTTAATATAATGAGGTGGATATTTGTATCTATACCAATGAGTATTCACATATTTTGACGTGTTATTTAAGCATCGATATTATTTAGGACGCTCTATGATAAAAACATATCGAAACATTTATTTATTGATTGTAAAGGTTATTCATGACTTTCAGTATATTTCGTAATGAATAATTTGTAATTTATACTTCAAATTTCGTTGAATTTTTATGAGCTTAGATAAATTTCAACAATTCGAGCATCTACTTATTTTAAAGTTGATCAATTTCTTTGAATTAGCTGCTACTGACGTGAAATCGTTGAACAGCTATACTTCCGATGAAATTAGAAGCTATGCATAGATCTCTAAATGAAAAATATGTCAGGCTGTCACTTAGCTTCGAACCGGCTCTCCTCAAGAACAATATTAGCAGAAAAAAAAAAGACGAGGCATTTCGGCTCCTATCGTTTATTTATTCGTTGATGATGTTCGATTTGTTTTTTCGACTTCTATTTACTTCATATTTATTATGTAGATTAGATCATTCATTGTTCAGTTACCTGCAAACGTTTGCTATGCATTGCGATGTTATTTAGTTTATTGAGTATTGCTACTTATGGCTATGTGAATTTTTTTTATATCATGGAGTGTTTATTGACTATAGAGTCGTTGATGATGAGACTGATCCTCAAATTCAACATTTAATTAGAAACGGTTGATAGCAGTGGCCAATTTAAACGCCACAATGTTCCATTCATTGCCCGGCCAAATAACCTCATAGGAATTTCCGCTGAATAGACAAGAAATTTGGTGAATCGTTTGCACGTCAACACTCATTGTGTCTTTGTTTTAATGCAAGCCCTTGTAGAGATCTAGAAGAGCGGAGAATTGCTAGGACTTGAAGAAGGGATTATGAGCATATGGTTATGCTTTTATCTCAGCAGTCAGGAATAAATTAAAAAATCGGTTTAAAATTATCAAAAATTCCATACACCAACATTCCGCTTGCAATTGTTCGTAATTGCTAAGTTGTAATAATGCGAGTAAAATTGCTACTTTATTTGCCCTATTTTATTGTTTATAGCGGTTACTGCACCAAAACTGCTACTGCAGTTGTTTTTCCTTAATTACTATGATGGTGCGTAAAAATAACGACCTCAGCAACAAAACGTTCGCAAAGCAACAATATAGGCGACCTGACATTTGATACGTAAGGACAGCAGCGGTGTGCAGTCGAAACGATTCAATCGCATTTTAAAAGCTGAGAGGGTGGGAGGGAGGGGAGGGGAGAGGGTGGTTGCATCAGCAACATCAGTAAAAAGCAAATTCTAAACCCCATACTGGAAACTGTGTAAAACATTGGTTGTACTAAAATATTGTCGATCCGAAACTGATGTATACGTCGACAACGGGGAGGGGCAAACTGAAATCTTTGACGGATAGGCGGGATGTCGGAAAGGCCAAGCGCAATTTCATAACAAACAATCAAGTCAAAATTGAGCCTGCGATGTTCCAGTGATTGCAGATTAAAGATTTTCAACCTGACGGTGTAAATCGGCTGATATGGACCAAAATAAATTCTGCGGAAACCAATGCGGAGGAAGTGCTTCTGGATATTTTCTATTAAGATGATATCAGAAGCCAAATAAGGGTCGGTCCATGTTTTATTATACTGAACATTCTGCTAGAATCGCTCTAAGAATATAGCTTCGAATAAGTACTGCCTTTAATGCACCATTGGGGTTCTTTCGTATCATAGTTGTTGAGGCCATTTAAACGTCCATTTTCATTTGTAATGGTTTTTCCGATAACGGTTTTCAGATGTTTCTGCTTTGCATGCTAGAGCAGACGCTTGTAAGTAAATAGCAGTGTCGATCCACTGAGCAGGTAAGCATCGCATGAGCTGGAGTAAACGGTATTCCTACTACTGTATTAGTGTTACAACGGCGTGCCTTAACGCTTACGACCTCCATATGAGCGCTTTTTCGATTTTGGCAGCTACTTCGCTCCTCACCCGGACGTTTGCAGCTCACTTCAGTAAGTTTGTTTCTTGTTGGATAGCCCTTCTTGAATACTCAAATGTCTTGGCAGAGGGCAAGTCACGGAAAGGGGGGCTCGATGAAGGTAGGCATCTACTTGTAATGTAGCAGATTATCATTTACTCATTTGTTTTCATTTTTAGGAGGTGTGGTGAGTTTTCGTTTTTGATTGAATGGCCTCTTCATCGTGGCCATTCACAATTTTTTTTTCCGTTCTTCTTTGCCTGAAACCAGCACCTCGATTAAGAACATCCACTATGCACTATGTAAATTAGTGAGCATTAATGCATCTTCTTTCTGAAGATATCGTCCGCCCCTTTCCTTACATTCTAGAGGCATTTCATCTCATTATTCTGTCAGTATTTCTAAACCATTCCCCTGTGATATTTTTAACCCGATTTTGCTTGCCAAAGAATATGAGCTTGCCAGAGAGCGCGAACTTCAGTATTTTTCTTGGTTCTTTTTTTCTCTTTCTACTATTCACTCGTGCAAAAACAATTTTTGGCTCAGCGATGCATATACGGGGAAGTGAAATTTAAGGACTGCTTTCCTTATTTCTACCCTCATCTCCCCGCCGGGCTCGTGAATTTTGCAGGCTTACCAGAGTCGTTTTATTCTCAAAGGTATTGATATACAGCTCGTGGTTCATAACCAGGGTAGTGTCTTTATTACCTTGACGCATTTCAGAGTTTAGATATTTCATCTATTTCAATATTCGTACAGTTGCAGATTTGTCCGAGAGAGTGGATGATGCCAATGGTGTGCATCACTTTCCATTCGCCTATCAAGACGTACCTTTGGTGCGGCTCACACGTGATCTCCTTGCAAAAGAGAGGTTTTTTTTTCATATATTTTGTGCTTTTGCTGCTCTTTGTCAATTTCTGTGTTCCTTTAATTGTTTTTTTTTTGGGGGGGGGGGGAGGAGGAGGGGAGAAGGTTGAAATTAATTTTGATAAATTGTGAAGCTGTCGAATATTCAGAAAGTTGCGTTGATCGGCTTAGCTATGCAAGCCTGTTATTCTAACTACACCTTTTCGCTAGCAACTTGCTATTTTTGAGGTGTTCATTAATTTCTCTTTTTTTCTAAAGGCTCAATTTTATCAATTAATAATCCTCGGAGACCAATTCTTCGTTTATCGAAAATCAATAAATCGAAATTTGCCGTTCAAGCCGCATTCTCACCGTTCGGCTAAAGAAATTATCATTTCCTTCATGCTCATATGAGGGAGAAGTTGTCGATAGTTACAGGTCTTAGAAAATTGAAAGACTCATCTGGCCAGCTTTTTCCTCGACCATTTATTTTTCTTCTTCTCATTCCCTTATTGTTATTGCTACTATTGCATACTATTGCATACTCTCGGCCTTTGAGTTGCAATTCGCTTTAAACTGGTCAAAATCGACAATGCTAGTGACCAAGTGACCAAATTTCATTAAGGTATGACGTGAGAGTAAGACCGATCAGTAATCATTCGGCGCCATTAAAAATCCATATAAGTATGAGCCTTTATCAGATCATCGATGTGGTTCGTTCTTTCGATTTTTTATCGTTCTTCATAACCTTTATATGATTCCTGTAATTTGTTCTCGAAGTTTTTTTTTCTCTAGTGATCAATTTCTTGATGATCGCTTTGTGTTCGTGCGTATGGGGAGATTCATACGCAGATCTGGAAGGAATTTTTTAACTGTTGTTCCGTATTTCTGGATTTACACAATCAATTCTACCTAGAATAAGCTTGGTGTCGGCGAGTGTTTGTCCGTCCAAAATTGGCCAGAAATGGCAATTTTTATCCATTGCTTATCATAACGAAAATATCCAAACGCCGCCGAACTGTGGAAAAAAGACGCTCTGTTTGTTGGATCCACCCCAAATAAATGTGTTAAATTTCTGAGACATTCGTTTCATTTTTCCAGTAACACTTTTGTGAAATCGGTAACAAGAGTTGAGCATTATGTGATTCTTCATTCATTTACTTTTGTTGATCTACTCTCTTGAATTCGATGAATATGTTTTTTTTTTTCAGAACGAGCCATCACAGAACATCAAAATGAATATGTGGATGATCCAGGTTTGACGATTTTAATTGCAAAATTATTCAAGTGAAGTCGAATCCATCCATAATTTATGCACATTTGATTGTCATCTATTTCACACTGACATGAGTGAAAGATTGCTCGCTCAGCAAAAGAAAACTTTATAATCGTAGACAGCGTTAAATACGGATCGATGGTATTTCAACCTATTTTGCCAACTGAAACTTTTTTCACTTTTCTTCTGTTGCGATCGAAACTCGAATCTTTGTTGGTTGCTTCTACATGCTAGATGGGGCCCCGAGTTGTCGATGTTCATTTTCAACCAAATAGCCTCCGTTCTGAAATAGTGGCTCTTGCTGAAATGCTTTAACTTTCCAGGAAATTTTGCTTATGAACTAACTCTTCTGTACTGACCGAAAGGGTTTTGTTGTATTACCGCAACTATTACATGGAACTCTATTACTTTGCTTCCGCTATCCGTATCGCTTATGCCGTTCAAACAGAGAATTTCCAAATGCTAGTTATGAATACAAAAAAGGAGCATATGTGTTCTATAAACAAACTTAATAAGTAGAGTGATTCAAGTATTCTAGTTCTGCAACGTTTTGAAAAATGTCCATAACTTTTAAAGCTCTTTTAATCGCTCTGATGCAATCTAATTTCCATATTTCGGCTACCGGATCTCAGTTCCTGAAGTTCCCCCCTCCCCTCTCCTCCACCGTCTGAACTGAACGTCTTGTACAAAGTACACAGAAGTTACATTGCAGAAGTGGAGTGATGAGATGCTGGACTGGAATCCGCAGGAATATGGTATGATCAATTCGACTATACTACCGCATAGTTCATTGTGGATTCCGGACACTTACCTCTATAATAGGTAAAAGAAAAGCTCATTAGTACTTACAGTTACGTTCTTTCACATGCTGCTTTGGAAGTTTCACTTTTATCATCCAATTTGTTTGTTGTCTTCCGCCTTCTTCCGCATCCTTGCATTCAACACACACACAATTTCAACTAGTACTTCATTACTGCACCAGTTCCAACTCTTTAGATAATAGAGAATATGGCTCAAAGAGAGAGCGCAGTAAGAGGTGAATTTTGAATTTAAACATTTACTCACGGGATATCTTTTAGATCTTTGCAAGCTGCATTTCGAGGAGAGATTGAGTTCAGTTGTCATGCACGAAGGCTTAATCATCAGCGGTGGAACTGCAATAATTACTCTGAAAGCATTTTTCTGAATAAGGCTACTCACGGTTATCCGCTTCAAAGTTTTAGGTGTGATCTCTGTGACCTATCCTATATATATATATATATATATATATATATATATATATATATATATATATATATATATATATATATATATATATATATATATATATATATATATATATATATATATATATATATATATATATATATATATATATATATATATATATATATATATATATATATATATATATATACCTGTCCTATATATAGGACAGGTGTAAATATAAATGTAATATTGTATTTTTGAACGGTTTATAGTGTGGTGATGAGTCGCGATGAAACAGAGCGCTATATGAATGTTCAAGTGGCAAGCCGATATTGGGAAGGAAAACCCGGTGCTAATATGTCATTTTTATATCCGGCAATTTACACTGTTACATGCCGGTTAAACGTCAGATACTTTCCGTACGATCAACAGGTTTCTATTATTTACCTGCGATAAAATGATATTTTTTACGAATGGTTAAATGTGTTCACCTGCTCGCAACGAATTATTCCCAGTTTGAGTTTAGTGAGGAGCAGCGATCGGGTAGTTCATGCCAACTTTGATAGCATCCGCGAGCTAACGCGAGTAATCATTTCCAGAGAGATTAAGAAGCATAAAAATGCTGATGATGAAGCCGAAACCAGTGCTATAGAATTTAGTCAGAGTTCCATAGGGAAGTTTATCTATTCTACGCGATCGAGTTATCTCAAATTAGTTAGTTCATTAAATTAGTCAGATGAAACTGGAAGATGGAAACTGTTTGATTGACAAGAGAAATGGAGCCAGCACCAGAATCGTAGTTCTCGATGTGGATGCAGGAAGTACAAGAATATTAGTTCCCGAAATAGACACAGCCAGCAAGAATCGTCACTTTGTTTGATGAAAATGATTGTCACAAAATTCGGTTTTTTTTTTGTTAATTATTGAATTATTCAGCGTCATTTCTACGTCTGCTCATTGTTTTTGCTTTCTTGTTGAAAATAATCAACTAATTTCATTCGATCATAATTGTTTATAAGTATATTTCATAGAATTGTACATTAACGATCAGTTCATGGACGAATAGTAAATCGGCACTCGATTACTATGCAGATGAGAGTGTCAATATGCAATCATTTATACCGAATGAGGAATGGGATGTTATGTCATTCAAAGTTTATCGTCATGAGGTTTGTTAGCAATGCAGATTACTGCTAACTACTCTTCACTTTAGAAAATAAGATAGACGTCTACCCAAATGGATTTCTGCGTTGTTTTCCCTTAGTGAATCCGCCTTTGAGTGCTTGGATGTAATATGTCGTAAATATATTAACTATTTGAGTGTTCGATTTTTTTGTGAATTTAATTGATGATTTGCAAAGATACTCTTTTTTTGCTGAAGATGCGTAAAAGTGGAGGGGGAGAAGGGGGAGGAGGTATTATTCTCAGCTGATAGTCGAATGATCGTTAAACGGAGCCTTAAAACCTGGATTGAGAAAAGCCTAGAATAAGGCAATATTCGTTTGAAAATACCATTAGAGCATTTTTTCCCAGCTGTTTTCTGTAGAAAAACTCTATTTTTTGATAGTTTGATGGCGAATCAGAAAATCTGCAGTTTAAATGTCGTTTCATTCTAAAGAATTAAAAAAGGGTGTTCACTAAGATATACTGAAATTGAAATTCATTACTCCAGCATAAGTAGAATTTGTTTTATTATAAATAAATGAATAATTTCACTAAATATATGAATGGTCGTTTCATTACATATAGTAAATTGTTTCAGTAAAAGTATGATTTACTTCAGTATAAATATGCTTGTTGTTCGGAACCATGGGTGATTATTGAGGCATCGTTGGTGATTAGAAGGAAGCCGCTTTATTATGTCGTAAATCTTATTATACCAACTTCGATCATTACCATCGGTAAGAATGATTCTCTTCAACGATTGATATTCGTTTAAAAAAAAAAATTGTTATTGGCTACAAATTTAAACCGATTTAAAGTTTCCACTAAATTTTTCACATTTTTTCAGCAACATAATTCTCATTATCTTTCCTAACAGGTATTTAGAAAGGTCGAATATATTAAAACTGATAATGCCTATTCTTTAGAACTTGATGATTGCCTCAGTCTAAAATTCACTTTAAAAAAATTTGTCAAACCTCTAGTTTTTTTTTATAGCCACATTGAGTATCTGAGAACGCCTGAATGTATCAATATAGAAATACTTTTGTATCTTCAACTGGTCGTTTGTAATTTATATTTGTTCCATTCATTAAGTGACCCGATATTGCAGTTTCAATAACGGGTTTCTTCACACCTGCATCGACAAGCGACGATCGTACAGAGAAGATCGATTTGGGTATTACAACACTTCTTGCTATGTCGATTCTTATGCTTATGGTTTCCGATCAGATGCCAACCACATCGGAATTTGTACCGCTTATCGGTTGGTTACATGTTTTTCGGTTTATTTGACCATCCATTTTTTTTTCTATTCTTCGAAAGATCGAAACATTCCATGAAATATTTTCATGAATTTTATTAATTGAAATCTAATTTTTACGCTAGCCAAATTAGCTTTCCATAGAGGATGATTTTGTAAAGAAATATATCAATCAGACGATCTTTGTATATGTCAAAGAAGATGAAAAAATACAGATTGGAAATTGTTGTGCTATTGATGGGTTGATAAAATTGTATTGAAACGTTCTATTAGTGGATCCACGTGGCAACTCTCTAAAGGTGATCGACTTCCCTTTATAACAGGCTTTGTATAATCGGCTTTTATAAATTTAAGAATATGAATATGACGCTTCTGCGCGAAGACTTAGAGATTTATAAGATTGGTTTTTTGCGAGGAGAAAAATGCGATGAAAAAAATTGGAGAGGATTGAAATAATATTTGCATATAAAAGATTTAAATGCTCGTAATGCTCTCCTTTATCAAGAGCTACGATGGATATGTTTTCAGGTACGATGATGACGAAAACATGCATTATAGTCGGCATGATAAAGGCTAACTGAAGGCAGAGAAAAAAGGAGATAAAGGTGGGAAGAGCAATCATAGGAAAAAATGCTTTACTACTAACAGCATATTTATTCAACTTGTCTTAATCGCAAATAAAAATTACTTTACTTCTAAAGATTAAGCTTCATTCCTAGTAATTTTTTTCTCTCGGAATTGCAACCGAAACTATTTTCAGCGTGGTTTTATCTATCGATAATAATAATAGTCTCAATCGGTACATTTCTCACAAGTATTGTTCTTAGTGTTCAAGGTCGTCGTAAATTCGGCAAAATGCCAACAGAAATCGTTCGAGTTGTATTTTTCGTCTATATTGCTCACTGGATGTGTCTTTCGGTGCCATCACAATTATTACAACTTTGGGATGAATTAAACGTAAGTTTGCACCTAGTCTATTTTAATATTTCATATGCTTATCAATGGTACTGTCCACTTAGCATATCGATGCGGATTCTGATCGTTTTGTAATGCTAATATGCCATGCTGTAGTATAGGTTCTCTGATAAAGCTAATGCGCTTTCCTAGGCTATAGTTCACAAGAGCACACTGTGCAACTGTACTTGTTGGGCTACATTACTTTGTGCTATACTACGCTTTCTTGTATTCTACTCTAAGCAAAGAGCTTCTGAATGGTATTTGCGTTAGCGACGAATAGAATTGATATTATCAAATGTAGTAACTCGAATTATTTATATTTAAATTTCATAGATGATAGTGAATACTGCTAATTACTCGTTGATGATCAATTTCCATTCCATCGTTATTGAGAGTTATATTTGAACAGAAAATTTTTTTAAATTTATTTTTTGTTTCACTATTGAATTTGAGGCATATTATGATTGTTTAGAAGTTTGTCTATTTGAAGCAGTTTTAAAAAGTTCGAATTTTTCTTTTTTCCTAATGGTTATTGCAAAGGCGAGAAGTTTAAGGACAGATTTCATCGCTTTCACAAAATATCCACAAAAATATGGCTAAGAGCCGAGATTTGACATGCGGCAACATTTAGTTGATTTGCTATTTGTAAATTCATCATTAACAATATCAAGTTTTTTATACTCTATCAACTAAGAATATTTCCGGTGTTGCGTCGTCTCATTGATAAGAATGATGGTGATATGCTACTGTTAATAGGAAATATCCTTGTCATATCACAAATGGAAAAAGGTCATTCAAAAAGAAAATGTCATTCTGTCCTACAAAATGATCCAACCGTATAGCAAGATGTGCTGAGCTACTGACTAAACTGAAGCCATTGTATGAGCTGCATTCCGTCTTCTTCACATTTGGTCGATACACTTGAAGTGTAGCGTACACACCTTAAAAAAATAAATAAACAAATAAGTAAATAAATAAATAAATAAATAAATATACATATACATGTATGTATATATGCATATATTCACATGTAATTTTATAAAACATGCGTTTATTCATTTTATATAAAAATATTTTTCATTTAAAAAGTGTACATTAATTCTGTTTGATAACTTTCAGGATCATCCGATTGATTCTCGAACACGGGAGACAAAAAATATGGAAAAGTTTACGGGCAAAGTTGGATCGTCATCGAATCACGGAAATGAAACAAAGGTACAACGTTTGGTTTCGATAGTGGATTGAAATTTGAAAATTTTTTTGCCGCATTTATTAACGGAACGATAGTCAGAGGTAAAATTCTTCTTCGATTGCGAAAACTTATTCACGTCACTTAGTTGCATTTCACATGGGGCTGTAAATATTCAAGCAATGTGTAAATAGCTCTATACTTTGTATTACGAGTAGACAAAAGAAAATACTGTTTGCGAACACATGGGATGTGAATGCTGTTGGGATGTGAATGCACATAAAGGACAAAAGCCTTGTGAAAGAAGGGAACGAGTGGACGAAAGGGGGGGGGGGGGAAAAAAAAAACAAGAAAAGACATACACTGTTGAGTGAGAATAGCAGCTGTGAAGATACTGTTGAATTTCCTAATAGCTACTAACTAATAATGTTATGCGGTGCTCAGCCATAAATTAACCAAAATGGTGATGTTTATGCTTTCTTCCCTATACGAAAGATTAGCTTAATGCCATTTCCATCATTTTTTTTTAAAGGATTTATTAGTTATGGAGCGACAAATGAAATCGATTCATAGTACAACAGCTGTTCAATTATGCTGTTAGCGCAAGAAAAATTCTTTGTAATTGCATACGTTGAAGTTTTTTTTTCTTCAAAAAATAGCATTAGGGTAGTTAATATATTTCTTTTTCGTGTAACTGTTTTGACGAATTCATCAACAAAATTTTGTCATATTTTATACTGCAGATAACAACAGCATTTTTTGCATTTAAATTATAGAAATGTTTGATTGCAACTGTGCATTTTCAGGCGTTACGACGGAGGAAGACGAATAATTCAGGCGATGTTATTCCAAAGACGAATATCGAAAAATCACCTCAGTCGCTTCACTCACTTCCACAAGCACCACTTAAAACGTCGAGATGGCTGAAGATCCCACTAAATACCATCATTACCGGTGATATCTATTTATTTGGGGCAGGAAGTATCAACCTTTATACAGCTAAAAACAAACCGCTTATTTGAACATTCATTCCTAGGGCTATTTTGATTGAGGGATCATCAACATGTATTTGAATCTTCGGTAGTTTTACTCTTGCAATCCAATATTCACAAAAATTTCCTCTGATTTCCTCGAAAATTTAAATGCATTTCTAAAATGGATATTAAAAATAGTCGGTGGTTTCATAAGTCGTTTCCTAATACAAGCGTTTTGCAGTTTTTCTTTCGAATGTTAGTTATTCGTTCATCATGAATGGAGGCCTGTATGATGTTCAATCGTTTGAAATAACCCAACACCATTATGCACTTTTTACATAATATCTGGAAAGCGCATTGCAGTGAGCACCTATTTCTTAGCCAATTTAACACATTCCTCTCATAAATCAATATGTGCTCATTTATTAATGTTTTCTTCACCGTCTGTCATGGCGAAGAAGTGTGCTTGGGGAGCGTGATGGGTACAAGAGAAACGACCGAGGAAAGTACGCAGAATGAAGACAACTATTAAGCACACGTCTATGTAGAGAAGTGAAATACACGACTGTATAGAGATACAGATGCAAGTTTTTCACTTTTGAGACACTTGTTCAATAGGGATACAAATGGGAGCTTTTCAAATTTTGACACGTGTTCACTCGACTTCTATTTCTTTGACCGTTCATCGACTGTAGCCGTACACCCATCCTTTCATCGGTAGGTTTGGACCACATGCCTATCATGCCTCATTTGCTCCTTAACCGTTCGTTGCACGTCATCTGTTCAGCTGAATAGCTTCTTTCCTCGCTTTCGCGAGAGGTGTACTGGATGGCTGTAATTACGGTAATAACGACAGGAAAAAAGCAATAAACTAGAGGAAAGGAAATCAGTATAAACGCAGTAAAACCTTCAAACGGAAGCCAATCTGAAGAACCTTATACTTTCGATCACCGAAGGTTTTGAATTGTCATTCAAAGTTTCAAAATTATATTGAATAATCAAAACTTCGAAATTTCAAGCAATAATATTTACTTTACTTGTTAAACGGTGTCTGTTAAGATAAGCGGTCACATCTGTCCGCAATTGATGCTTCAAATGCTAATACACCCCAGTCGCCGAACTCTCCTCGCTCGAGGCAAGGACCGCTTTGGGAATCAGCGATGGCATTTGTTGGATACTGCAACGATGGTAAACAATCGAAAGTAAGTATCAGCAAATATAATGACCAACATTTTCTCTCTTGTTGAGTTGTAGGTAAGGAATAGATGCTCATTTGTTCGTATTTCTTATGCGTCGCACTAAAACAAAGAGAAAATGAGGCAGACAATAACAATTGCTGAGTTGTATTCGTCAGTTCTCTTGGAAATATTCTTTAGTAATCCACCATTACAAGTTTCTTCAATTTTTATTGCCCCTATTATAATAACTATATGCAGCGATTTTTCAAATAGAACGAAGCTACTGAGCAGAGGAAATCCTTGAACAGGAAAACACTTCTTGGAAGTTGAGAAGCACGATTAGTATTTTTTTTAAAGAGAAATACATCATGAAATAGGATTTTCGTTAAAAAGGAAGAACATCCTCACGAAAGGTCACGAATAAATGAAAGCCCATGTGGTTATATCCGCTAAAATACGGTAACGAATTGCTTCCATTTCGAAACTTCAGAAATCACTATCTCGGTCTTCTTATTGAATAATTAGACGAATTTATAGCACTGCTCATTTTCTGGTTTTTTTAACGAACGATTATATTCATTCTTGCAAATTTATAAGATTGTTATGGTGCGTTGAGCAGAAACGTTTCCAGGACTTCGTTTTTGATTAATTATTATATCTATCGAGAATAGTGGAGAATAGCTGAAACCGCTTGAATGGACATATTATTGTTAATGAATATTTTATTTTATTGGTGAAAGTGATATATAATTGAATAATGGACCAAACAGATCTCAAGTGAACAAGCCAATTGCTTTCCGCTAATATCTTTGCCCATCGATTAACTATAAGAACAGGTGAAGAACGAGCGCAATGACAAATATCAGTGTATCGATTGCTTGTTAGGCATTCACTGCAAGAAATTTTATGCATCATTTCTGCTTTTATATATGTGCATGTATATGATGTATATAAAAACATAGAAGTGAATAAATAAATGACTAAAGGAATAAATAAATAAACATATTATATATATATCATTTATTTATTTATTTATTTATTTGTTTATTTATTTATCTGCCTATCTATCTATTCATTTATTCATTTAGTCATTTATTTATTTGTTTAGTCAATATGTAAATAATTACATTTTATATATTTATATAGAGTGGTTTTTCATCAAAAGACGAGAGGTACGGGAGGTGTTAATCTGCCAATTTCAAGAGAAGTTTGTTTATGCGACCAGGTATGAGTCACTATGGTTGAAGTATTTCATTCAATCAGCAAATAGCTTACTTTATTCGTCGCCGTCACCATTTTTGTTGCTATCTTAGGTCCACTTCCGGTCTGTCTATTTTCTATGTAAGCTTCGAATTTCACTTTAGAAGTGGAATATTCGATTTTCAGGATAAAGTGGTCTCAGCTGAAGTAACTGAAATGAAACAAAGAAGGCAATGTTCTCTAGAATGGGAATTTCTTGCAACCATACTCGATCGAATGCTGCTGATTGTCTTCACTGTCGCTGTACTCATCGTTACGATGGGCCTTGTTGTTACAGGTCATATGGCCCAACGTGGATATGATGAGAAAATCGGATAGGTCATTATGAAATTCTTGTTGATGTATAAATGCTGTATGGGTCTCAGGAAGGTCATTTGAGCCATGAATTTCCTCGCAGTTTTAAAAGAGTATTGTCGGATGTAACAGACGCATTCTTTCGAGAGTGTGGAGGTATTCACGCCTGTGCATTGCACGTGACCTCAGAAATAACGCTGAAATATTTTTTGACGATCAGGATGGACCACCGCAGTTGAAAAAAAATTATCCCCTAATTAAGTGAGAATGGGTGCGAAATGCTTGCTTTGTCTGAGGGTCTGTTTCTTTGAAAAATTCGTGAAAGCTATGATTCCCTTTATGCCATAATTTTGTTGCAATCAAATTTTATTCCATTTCAAATTTTTTTGTCTAACTTATTACAACGCCGCAAGATCGGAAAAATATACAAAAAGTGTTTGAGCATAAACAGGAATGAAAGAGGAAAATGATCGCAAAATGTTGTTTTGAGCAAAGAGACAATCACCACAGAACGACTGTGATAGCGTAAAATTCCATGTAGCTCAGCTGCAGCTTGCACGAGAAGCAGCGGATGCATCAACGATTGCGGCAGAGAGCAGAATCGAGGCTCCTACAACACGGAACTAAAAATTCTGATTGATATAGTTTGTACTGCAACTTTTTTGGCGAGCTGTGCTGTCCTCTATGCCATCAGCTACATGGGAGAGGGGTATGAGGTGGACGGAATTGAAATATTTCTGAGACCGGAATATCGGAAAGGCTTCGCACAATTCCGCAATAGAGAGTCAAATGAAGCTTAGATCTCTAACATTCGAGGCTCAATTTGTTTTGATTTGACATTGCGTTCGTTGATGCAGTTATCATAGCCATCCGAAAAATCCCACGGGTAGGGTTAACGCATGAAATTAGGAAAAACAAAGTAAGTGAACATGAAAGGAAACGGGAGCGTGTAAAAACTTAGAAAATGCAAAAAAAGCATGAATCTGGCAAAAAGCAACCCGAAGCGACTCTTGTTCTTCGATACGATATTCGCTCTAGCAGTTTTTTGTTGTTTAATATCTAATATTCTCACTATTGAAGGTTATGTTGAAAACACAATTTTCTAAGCTAAATTCGATTCTTCACCTTTTCACGTTATCGTTTTTCCGATCATCATGGGTTTTATAACTTAAGTAAATCAGCTGAATAAACCAGAATTTCCGGTAAAGTTGAGAGTGGGTTGAGTCTTTCCATTAAAAAAAAACAGCATTGAATTACTAGCCTCATTATTGCCACCAAAATGTACTCTACGGTTTTTTCTCCACTCACATTTTAAATCTATCATTTTATTCGGGCAGCTGTAACTGTTACGCCATGGCACTTGTTGATAGAATGCTATGGATCATTCGAAAAAAACAAAATGCTCATCGATTTCATCCTATTCACACGTATGCTAAATGCTATAGATTCGGGATATATTGATGTTTTAAAAAATCTCGGCAATAAAATTTTTTTTAGTGATTATTTATATATAGTTTTCAAATAGCTTATGGCGCATGTAGAAGAAATTTTTGCATTAGCAGATTTCTATCGGATAGAAAAATTTCTGCCGCAGAAGATAGCTCTTCATAACGGTTGGTGTTTCTATAAATCCCTAAAGTCTAAAAATAGGATCTTTTCTTGTCTCACTTTTGTCTTTGAAATTCTGATATATTTTGTCTGCTGAAAGTTGAAGAACTTTCATCGCTTCTAAGAATTGCCCACCTTCAAAATTGTAATTCGTACCTGATCTGCTCGTCCAACCTTCCTTCAGCCCTCCTCGCCCATCCCCCTCCCTCTTACTGGATAAGTCTTTCCATCCCTTTCCCACCCATGAAGGAAATGAAACTGACAGCGTTCTGAACAGTATAATAAGAAATACTTTTCAGGTATCAGTCGGTATAATTGGAGCGACTAGTTGGTCTGGTATCGTTGGAGTAACCAGTTCTCGTGTTTCGTGTTTCGGTGTATTTGCGTTTTTTTCACTTGGACTCACTGGATTACAGTGAAAAAATTTAGGCACAGGTGTTACACAGTAATATGAATACCGAACGAACGACATTGTTTGTTTTTGTCGAATTACCATCGATTACACTATGTATTTGTATGCATCATGCCAGAGTCTTTCGTAACTAGTGATTTTCGACAAAAGGTCACTCTAAAATTTCTGACCTTAGGTCACTTTAGAACTGCTCTCAAGGCTTCTTGATGCCGTAGCCCTAAGGCTCTCATATCAATAAGTATCTTACTGTTGAAGATCGTGTTGTCGGTTGATGGTAATGAGGATTTGAATATTTTTTTAGCTAATTGTTACAGATGAATTAGTGAATGTTTCTTATGCGGAGTTGTCTTTCTAACTCTTTAGTAATTTGCTACGTAGGCACCTAAGGACTACTCTCATTGACTCTTGGTCACTCTTGAGGAAGAAAGTCATAGCGATAATACATAGAGTCCTTATAGGTAATTATAAGTAAGTATAGGCATAAGATAACATGAGCTAAAATATATTAATGAGATAAGTAGGAGTTGTTACGCAATCATAACCATCGTATAATTGCTTATATTCAAGTATGCACCTCAAATTATTTTCCTGTGATCATTATAGGTATAGAGACGCGGAGACGTTTTTGGACTCTTCTAATAGGAAATTTCATACTTAAATATTTTTAAATTATAGGTAAACGATTCAAACTTCTTGATCACATTTGAAAATTGCAGGAGATAATCACAAATTTTATATAATGCAACATGGTGATCTAGCATGTTTACTTTTTTTTTGAAGATTCCGATAGTTCCACTAATCCATCTAGTCTCAGAAATTTTCAGTTTCCATACTCCTTCCCTGTTTTTACGGGGGAAAAGGATACTTTCTCTCTACTCCTTCTCCTCATTTTCCTCCCCAACCTCCCTTACCTTCTCATATCAGTACACATCACGGTATTCCCGGATATAATCGGATATTGCTGTTTTTCGCTCTCTTCACCCTGATCACATTTCTATCGAGGAATCGAACTGACGATGGGCTGGTGCAAATTACACAAATAATTTAGAATTTGCTGTTTGAATATGTATAGTATTTCTTTCATTGATTAGTTTATTGTTGGGAATTTCTATCCGACATTCTAACGAAGCTGTTGAAATTATTACTGTTCTGTAAGGTGACTGTTATCCTCCGTCGTCATTAGAGGGCATTTAGAGGATAAACGTTGAGGAGATGAATTATAAATGAGACATAGAACATGATTGAACTAAATCGTCGTTTAATTTTTTTTTTTGAAGGAATTAACGGAAAAAAAGTACTCAGTCGTTTGAATTCTGCATAAATTTTTTATGATACAATCAAATCGTTGAAAATATCCACAACCATAAAAAAATAAAATTATTTTTTAATTCCTATTGGATCTGATTGAAAAAAAAAGCACAGACTTGGACATTTCGAGAAAAAAAAAAAGAAAATTAGCTTTGCTTCTAACAAAGCATAAAAATACGCCAGTAATACTTGACTTTTAAGCATCTGAAAGCTTACACCAGCAGACAACATTTGCTATAACGGAAGCTCATTTGTACGGCATATGATCACTTGACAACGCTGTCAGTATCGGTCGATTCGTTACCTGTCATAAGTTTTATATTCCTCAAGTGTACGATCTAACGTCCTATAACATTTTAATGTTAAGCGTTTATTTAAGTTCCACTTTAATATAACTTTATCTATTAAATTTATGCATTTCAAAGAGTGTGTGTGCGAATTTATCAGTGTTTATTAAGAATCAGACTTTGTTTTCTTTAAAAGTTTCTTTTACAACTAAATAAATTCAAAAAATTTCATAAGAATATATTGAGTTTTTTTTTTTCAAAAAATGATGCAATTTTTAGCGAAATTTTCACTGCAATATTTTTTTTTTTTTGAATATATCGCTTTGCATTCAATAAATTAACGAGCTGATTTCTCAACAATAAAAAAAAAAACGATATTTTAGATCGTGCAATCTTTCAACTTCTAAGAGAAGAAATTAGAAAAGCTCGAGAAGAGTTAGAAAAATAAGATATTTCTGAATGAGAACAAAACAAGTCTCTAAGATTAGTGAAAAATCCGCAAAATTTTGACAAAGGAAAAAAATTTGAGAAGCATCCCCATGAATGCTGTTACTTCAAATGCTTAGGTATTTCACCTAAGCCTATTGACTGTCTATATTTCAAAATGTTAGCAAAATCCCTCGTTATTTAAATACTTTATTTAAGTATTTAAGTACTTAAGTGCTCCTAAAATGGAATTGACCAAAATGGACTTATTGAGTACATGAAACATTTCAATTTCGATCCTTAGCAATAATGAGTCTAAATATAACTGACGATAAATATAATTTTACGACGTGAGATGTGAGGGAAGTATTTTTCCATAGCGACGATCTCTATTGTTCAAAATTCTATTGTTATTCGATGAACACATCCACGCACACACACAAACAAAAACCTGACATCATAATGCGCTTTCATAAAAAATAAAATCCAAAAATACCTTAAGAACTATCATATTGCAGAAATATCAGTCAACTAATGAAAAATACATGAAAAGGAAGAAGAATAACTGTTGAACAACGAATAAAATCTCCATAGATAGGATCCTACAAATTTTCAGATGCAAATCTTCCAGGGGTTTTATTCAATATCTTACGGTACGTATGGGAATGAACGCCTGCATAAGGACGGTATACAAGCGGAACATATAAAATAGAGAGATTCCAGTGCTTTTGAAGAGAAAAAGAAGCAACAAGCAATAAAAAGGTATGAGGGGGAGTGCAGCGCGCAATTTGCAGCTGTTAGTGCATCCACTGAAACACTCGTCCGCATTGGTAGACGGCTGTGCTTCTACCTTCCGCTTCTGTAATTCCAGCGTTATAAATTTTGCGAGCTTTTAAGTTTTTACTGAACAGCCTGCAAAGTGCCAGGTGGGGGGGGGGGGAGGGGAAGGTCGGGGTTGGAGGAAGGTGGGGGTATAATTCAAGAATGTTTTTTTCGCTTGCATATACTCATTTTGCACATATATGTGCAGATTCCTCTACTATCTGTTTGTTTCATTCAAAAATTGGTTAAATACTTGCCAGTTTTTATTTATAGTAGGTAGAAAATTTATGTTCATAAGCATCTAGCGCAAGAACTAGCTATGGTGACATAATATTTGTGCATATATGACTTTACAGTAGCGTAAAATTTGTAGGTCAATTCCCTTAAACAGTATGGATTCAGATGATGTGGCCCAAAAAATGCATTCTTTTTTGATTTCTGTACCTGCTGGTCGTAGATTAAAAAACACATAGGAAGTTATTTCGATATTTGTTACATATTCGTAGTTGATTTATTGGATAAAGCTGCAAAAAGCAGATATGATGCTATCCTAGTTAACATAAATTCCAATATGTTCTTTTGTTTTTCTCCTCCCTAATCGAGTTTCTCAATTCTCCAAAGTTTTGCAATTATGTCTCCAAATTAACGCGAATATCGAGCATTATCTAGATGTGACATAAACAATACAATTTCATTAGAGAGTTTGTGGAATGAGCTATTTGCGCGCATCTCGTTCCATTAGCGCCTTAAAATATCTTCCGATTCCCAGTTGAGAGAATTGAAGATACCGCCTAGGCAGCAGAACGGATTGGTCAGCTGCCAATTCTTACTTCAAAATGCCGTTTCAATCATTCCTCATTTAAAAAAAAAAACCCTGCACGATATGCTTATAACAATATGATCTTTGGTTTTAGGTATTCTATTTTCTTGATATGGTCGTTGAACTCATAATATTTCTCGCAATTATATTCTCATAATTATAGTTACCTTGAATGTTACCATGAACATCCGTTTATCAAAGCTAGTCTTCCCGTCTTAGACTTCCGATTTTGTTTGTTGAAGTAGGTGAATGAACACTAATGATAAAGAATCGCAGGTGGATACAGTTGAGAGCGAATTGGATGCTAAAGAATGTTGTGAAGCGGATGTGGTTGAGAGTGGGTCAAAAGTTATGTATAGGTATTGCATTAAATATCATCTTAATTGTGGAAAGGGCTTATTTAAAGGCAATGACTGTAAATATTAGCGGATTTAAGCTGTGACCACTGAAGCAAAATCATCTGTGGTCATCTATAACTAAATGATATTAGTAGTCAGTGGTCATCGATAATAATAAATGAAGACTGAGGCAGTGATCGAGCAAAGCGGTATTGACCTGACAAGAATAAGAATGCCAGCAACCGAGTGTTAACCACCACAGTTTTATCTTACAACTCGTTATATCACTGCATTGAATATGCAGCAAACGTCGTTTCACTGCTATCTGCAAGATTAGATCATCAGAATGTCTCACTGATATCTGCAGTCATGTCACATGAGCACGATGATGCTCCAGTATGCCACAAGCGCTGAAAAACGCTCCTACCATCTCCCATAAAAGCAAACGGCACCATAGATGATTTACCTAGAAATACTCTGGGATGCTCGGAGCAACATGAGAATCATTACCACCCACAGCAATTGCAATGTCCCCCGAACACGATTTTTTTCCCCGTGTAACACGCCGGCCAACGTTTCTGCTTCGCTCCTCAACCCTCCTGATGCCAGAGAAGTACAGGGTGTAGGCAGGATTTGCAGTCGGCGTTGCAGAAAAGCGAAGAAATCTCTAACTGAAGTGTTGCAGGCAATCGAAACCAGACCGTCTCAGAGTAAACGATGCAAAAAAAAACAACTTCAAATTATAATAAATTGCATAAAAAGCATATTTCCCATCGCCCCCTGGGAAATTGAAAGTGAATGGAGTCAAGATAGCTTAGATGCCCACAAATATGTGGAAAAGGATATCGACACCTCGGTCGTTGTATATTTTTGAGAATGAGTAATCGTTAGTTGTGATTGATTAATGGTTAAATATTCATTGATAAAGTTAATAATAAAATGATCAATGAGCTGAAAACTAATAGAAGTTGTACACAAAGGCGCCTAAATAAACGCCTACCTGACCTATAGAGATAGAATGGGTCGAGCGAGTTTAGCATGTTTGCACAGCTAGGAAGCCTAAATACATGGAATCACCTTATAGGTCTTACGACATCGAATTCTCTGAGTTCTAGCAATTCGTATCACCAGACCAGACTGTCAGCACTTTTTTGTAAAAACTAGAAGATGTAAGAAGTAATTTCGACATAAGAAAATAACTTCATTTGCAACTGTGTGACGAGAGTCTTAAATGGCCTTCCCTGCGACATCGTCATTTCCGCCTCTCCCAGATCTTGGGAAAGCTACTGAGGAGATTTTTAATCAAGATATGCAAAATAACCAATGAGATTACTAAGAACCCCTTAAGAAAACAAGCAAACAGCCACATTTGTTCCGCTCTTTTCGAACTCTTTTGGAGGCAGATATATTGTATTTTCTCCCACGTCCTTTCTATGAAAATTTATGAAATTTGTTTTTTCAATCGTTTAATAAACGCTCAATAAGTCATACTGCATGAAGGCCGACAATAAGACCTTTGACTTGTGGAATGTTTGACCATCGGTCATCAACACTGATCAGTTAGAATAACTGCCGCGCAAAAAAATGGATCGGCCGGGTCGGTTCCATCTAAACAATCTTACTAATAGTCCTCATAATATGCATCACAAGATTTTAATAGCAGATTTATGTTGATCGTTGTGAATGCGAAACGAAATGAATGTATATTGCTGATGTATAGCAATAAAGAATTATTTTATTTTTTCTAATCATTTTGTTCAATAATTTGCTTCAATAGAGAAAATATTAAAAGAATTTGTCGACTCAAATTGCAACATTCACATTATGCCTCAAAGGCAAATACTGAGTGAAATTCGCAGTCACTCATCAATGAATAAATAAACGTTTATTAGCTGGGGATAAATTTTTCCTCCTACGCTTTGATGTATTTAGTTTTCTTGCGCTAAAATTTTCACTTATATTTCAAATCTAGCTTTAATTCGAAATTACATCTCAGCAAACTTCCTTGTTCTCTATCACTACAAAATTCTGCTCACTTACTGCTGCATGGATTGGCACTTTATTTATTTTCACATACTTCTTTTCTGTGAAGAATTTCAACGTTTGCATCGAAATCCCCATTTCCGCCACAAAATCTAATCTATAGCTTACGTTATCATAACACACTTTCGAATCAATTAATTTAACGCATTTTTTAATGAATTTTTATGCTAATGCTCTATGAAATCTCGACGTCAGTGCTCAAATATTTGCATATATTTACGAGTGTGTCTATCTGTTCGCTTGCAATCTTTTCTGCCATCTATTTTCATCTCATAATTGCAAAGGAGGTTATCATAACTGAGTTTTATAGTACTGTAGCTAATTCATGTGAATTTTTTTGCTACTTCAAAAAATTTAAATTTTATGACAGTTGAAAAAGTGCCAAAATTTTTAAAATTCGAATTTTTTTTTTCTTAAACGAAATGCATCATTGGAAAATAATGCATTATTCTTTCATGGTTTCCAAAGTGATTGATGTGGTGAGTGGATGTGCAAAATGCACTCGTTATGTAAACTTCTCTCCATTCATTTCTTGCATTTTTTTTTTTTTGCAAATATGTTTTTGATCGACAAGTCGTTACTAACATATATCTAAATTTAAGCAATAACGTTTAAAACATGTCAGTGAAAGAAACATATACCCATAGAAACGAATATTCCTCTATAAATGAAAGCATAAATGAAACACAAATAAATAAATAGATAAATAAATACATTAATAAACAAGTCAACAAATCAACAAATGAATAAGCAAATAAATATATAAATAAGTAAATAAACAAACGAATAAATAAATACACATTATTCATTCACCATAGGCAAAGACTCTTAAACGACATATTTAATAAGTGGGATTGTATGTTGAATTATCTTATAGGATGGCATGATCTAATATCGCCTTGGGAGGATAGAGCAGCCTTAAGTGCTCAAACCTTCATCGTTGATTCGTCATGTACATGACGAGGTTATTTCGTTGATATCAATTTTTGCAATCTATACGCAACGTAAAATTATGCAATGATTATCTGAAATGAGTTGTTTGCAATTGAGATAGCGTTTGCATTCTTCCGACTACAATGAGAGGATAGGCCTCAATCAATTATTATTAATAATTTATTGATTATATTGTTATTATTATTCTTTTTAAATCTTAGAGAGAATTTAAAAGCAATTTTTTCAATCATTTTTGATTAGAGCTTCCACTATGAGGCTCTTGAAATACTACTGGAACTTTATTGACTATCCTCCACATGATGTTTTGAAAACCACATCATCTTTCTCAACTTTCTGCTGACGTTTCCTAAAATCACAGAAAATTTAGACACTCTTAAATTTGATACATTTCATGATCTCTACCATTATTAAGGAATTTATAAGTCTTAACTGTTCGTTAACTCAATTCGCCATTCCTATTGATATTGCAGTGGAGTAAGCCATAGGGTTTCAATGAAAAACTTTACTGCATATATTAAATCAGAAGTAAGAACCAGAATTAATCCCGTGTGGCGGGGTTGAGTCCAGGTTAGTGACCTCGGCCAGAAGTAGAATGAGGTCAGACTCTTTATTCGAAGCAACACATTCGGAGCAGGAATTAAGATAAAAGTTGCTTTTAAAGTTTCTTGACTGCTCTCACCATCGCATCGAAAAGAAAACAGCTGTGGCAGTTAGGCTCATAAAAAGGTGAGAACCGCCGTCTGTATTTCTTTCCAACAATAGAAAATCGAGGAAATTGAAAGGGTTAAGATTTCCTATAGTTTTATTTCAGTTCAGTGGATTTAGCCGTGGCAGCTTCTACAATTCACCTCACCTTATCACTAATCTAGTGTGGTTGATTTTGAAAATTCGACAAGCCTTATTTTATAGTTCAGCGGATAAATTTTACGATTAAATCAACCTGAATGCCGGTCCATCAATGTCAACCTCCCTATTAAGGTAACGATGACGAATCTGCTAGGAGGAGTTAACGGGAGGGGATGAAGAGGAGAGGATGGGTGACTTAGGATGTGAATGATGTTGAAAGGATTGCAAAGCACTTGATTAGATTAGCACTCAGTCTACGTTGAACTGCAGAGTCATTATAGAATCACAACTCAGCGTGCTCTCATATTCGAAATTTTCAAAATTGGCATGAACAGTGGTGTAACTACGTTTCCATTCAGCGTAACTTCACCAGAGCATAAGTTGAGTTGCAATTGTGCGGCATTTGTCGTTGAATTATTGAGCTCATTCACCGTGTTACACTTGGCCAGTCGTCTAGGTGGCGGTGATTTTCGCATTCAACGTCCACAGTGGCCATTTGCGCCTCGGTCATTTCCGTTTTCTAGCCACCGCCAACATGTCGAGAGGACAGTGTGTATAGGAAACTTGCACTGTTAGCAAATAATCTTATCATACAAAAATCCAAAATTTCACTAGAGAAATTATTTGAAATGAAAGGCGGAAGTTTGAGTTGGTACTCACAAAATATTTTGGTTCTCTTTTTTAGCCAACAACTATTTTTTTTTCTGCCAAACATTTGTTGCTCTTCGAACGGAATTTTTTCTCCGCAAGTTGAATGTCAGAAAGAAAATCCTCGCCTGTTCATCGTTTTTCCTCGTTTCCAAGTGTTCAACCATTTGCCAGTTGTATATGTTTTGTTCGAGCTTGCTTTGTCGATATGCTTATTTGTTTACTTCTTTGCTTCGAAAATTTTATTGCCGGCAGTCATGGCTATAACCTTGTATGGGAAACGGAAAATTAGAGAATTGTTTCGAAGAAGTTTCTTTAAAAATAGAAAATGATATTTTTGAAAAACACTGCCATATTCTGCCACTTCTTAGCGTATACAACTACTGCTCATAAACTATAGAAAAATGGAGGATTTCCTCCAAAATTCCGCCTATGTGATGAGTGACGGAAAGAAGAAGAAATTGCATATTCATCTCTCTTCCCATTTTCTTAGTTGTTTTATATCGGAGTGCTGTGGAAAACCTCAGAGAAGTAAGGTCGTCTTCGCCGGTTTTAGTCGGCGTTCGTTCTTTTTCTGCAAAAATTCCCCCAAAAAAAAGAGATCTTGACATATCAAGCCAATAAAGCATTAAGCAAGCCGAAAACGAAGCAGTGTTTTGCAATGCACTGATGAGAATGCATTGATTAGATAAACGACATTTTCCTAGCACATATCCGTCAGCTGTATAACAGTTAACGATTGCAGTACAGTTGCAGTGTAACAGTCAAAAGCGGCCATCTAGGCACAGTATAACAGTTAGCGGTTGCAGTTATCAATACAAGACAACAGCTGATGTTTCTTTGCCATTGTATACTACGAAAAAGCTTCTTTTGAGTTTCCCATCTAACATGGTGGTCAATTTCCGGAAGGTCAGCTCGAAGAAGGTAGGTTCTTTGATTTCCTGCTCGTGGTCGCCTCCCATTCCGGCCTCTTCTTTCGTTGTCGAAAAAATTGAGCGAGATCATTGCGCACTCAAATAATTAAACAACTTTTGTTAAGTACCATTTAAATAACAATAATTAAACACTAATAAACACTGGCGACTTTATTAAGACCATCAATTCGGCCATTTCTTTCCCATATTCGCTTACTAAAATATCCACTTCGTCACACAGCTCTCTGAACAATTTTTGAGGACACCCTAAAAGAGTAGAGGATGCTGGAAGTCCCAACAAAATAAATTCCTGCTTCATCCCTCTTCCATCCTTTATCAAACCATCAATCAAAAATATATGTTTGTAGCATACCAAAAGCTCGTTTTTATAATATGCCAGAAGGTCATTCATGTTTGCAACACACAGAAGGTCAAGTTCTGCCCCAACATATCAGCTCACTGCATAAAAATGCAGAATATGTAGAGAAGAGTTCCTATAATTCATTTCTGTAACCACTAGAAGATCGTATGGAGCCTGCGTGAATCGCATTATGTCTCACAGCAGTTGCGGCTAATAGTGCAAAGTGCGAAGGGGACTTAGAAACGATGACACACAAGATTTACATCAACTCAGAAATCGGTCTTCTTGGATGGCCAAGCGATCCCAATCATCACTAAGGATAAAACATTAGCAAAAGCGCATAGAAACTTATGTTGGTAAGCTTTACAAATTGCGAGCTCTATCGATTTCTTACCAATCCCCCATTGGTTTTAAACCATCGTCGGTTTCATACCAATCTCTCCGTTTTTTAATCAATCAAAGTTTCTTATCAACTCCGTCAACCAAAATCTGAATGAAGGAAGCTGTCTGTTAACCGTGTACACTGATAAAGTTTGGGGCACAGAACTCCTAAGCACCGAGAACTAACCAGGAAACAAGCGGTGTGGACGCAAATAAGAGGGACGCAGAACGACCGAGCAATGGCTAAGCTGAAAGCAGGTGAATACTCATTTCTCAGAACCGTTGCGATAGTGTTGAAAAATGCGAAGGAGACCTTCAGAAAGATAATTTTTACTCTTTAATTTTCACTCCACGTAAAATCTAGCAATTCTTACTGGCCGATATAAAGTTTCAAATGTGCGAATGAAACACAGCGGGATAGGCAGAGAAGGTAATGAAACGTTGTTGTGAAAATAATGGATCTCTTGGGAGAAATGAGAGAGGATTGGCGAGCGCCTGGAAAATTGTGGAAATTTAGGGGAAAAAAAACGTTGCAAAACGTCAGAATATATGGCATGCATGTATGTCTCGTCTGCTTAGATGCACGCCTCTGTGTGTCTGTGCAAAAGCTAGAAATAGGAAATGTTCATTTACGACGCATCAAATTTCAGATGAAAATGCTTCAATCCTTTCCCTTGGATAGCATAGAACGATAGATTAACCAATGCGCCCAAGCGTTATTAATTGCAAATTAAAGTGTGCAACTGTTTGCATTCGCACATATGCACGCATTTTTCTCCAACGCTTTCTATCATTCTCTCATTTTTCGCCAAATTTTCCACTAATTTTCTAAGATTGCCTCAGTTTCTTTCGGATTTTTCCATAGCATTTCGAGCAATTTCCAAACTCTTTCCACTTTTGTAAAGCTCTTCAAAATTTCACTACATTTTGCTATCCGGTTCCATTTTTTTCATCTGCCTGTATGTATATTCTCGCCTACTTACGAAATACGATTAGCCGAGCTACAAAATTATATGGGATAAGTTTTTGAGATCAACCGAAACAATTTTATAAGTGGCCAGTATTCATCATTTTGTGTAGGATGCTATCAAGCTCCCAAGAGCCGAAACAGGCGAAGCATTTAGCGGTGAGACTATGTTGGGGATTTATTGCGGTTGTATCCGGCAATCCTTTCCGATATGTTTGCACTGGTGTGTTAGCTGCAGCAACGATAACTGTCAATCTTCTCGATGCCGATGCATGCATTTGCATATCTTGACGACGATAATGACTCAACAATTATCGAAAAAAACCATGCCACAATCCGATAAAATTTATGAATGTATTTTATTTTCATTTTGCAAATTTTCCAACTAGATTTTTACTATATTTGCTCATTTTCTTTGTTGAAATATTATCATTTTCTTCACAGATTTTTTTTCACGCAATATTTCATCATTTACTTCTAAATTTGCAATGTTTGGAATTGATACAATTGTTAACTTTAATCCATATGGCTGATTCTTACAAATTTTCGTAGAACAGCGATTTTCATAACATTTGCCTCAGGAAGGGGTGTAGAACTTGTAGATATTTTCCAGCGGCTAGAGTTTTTTCTCGTGGTTACCTTTAAAAAACTTCCAGAGAAATTATGTGAGTTTTGGGAAAACAATATTATTGTTGAAATGAGTGAAAAAATTGCAACCGAACGATGGAGAATGTCACCTCTCATACCCCGCACTCCCTCAAACTTTTCCTGCCTCCATCTATAGCGGCTCTCTCCCTTCCCTCCTCCTTCAACATGCACACATGCATGGTTGATCTTTTTTGTCAACGCTTTCTACACGCCATTTCCTTAAGCGTAAAGATATCTAAAGAAATCCGTCCGGCCGCAAAAACTACTCAAATTTCCTCATTTGAATGTTTCGAGGGCATTGTTTCCTGTTAAGTGCGTGTGCAACTTTCATTTGCCATTATTTGTGAAGTTTGATGTCGCATCGTTTCCATACTTCCCTCTCAATAAGCGACAGGAAACGCGTCATCAGTGTTGCCTTCGAAGAGCTTCAACTATCTACTGAAACTTGCGACGGTGATACCTATATGAATTAAAGTGGTCAGGATCTTCAAAAAGTCCAGAGAAAATGATTTTGCTTATTTAGTTGAGTGGTTTGATAGAACCTATTGTTTATGGAATTGTTGTTTGGAGTCAGAATCGGACTTGGTTTCTCGTTTTTAATTGCAGTTGGATTTGAAGTTTTTGATCAGAATAGCACTCGGATTTCAATAACAAAAATGTCACAGTTGAGACCGGATCAAATTCCCCGGATCATAGCTGAATCGGAATCATTCAGTTTAGCTGAAGTTTTCCTTCGTTAAGCGTTATGATACAATGATCAAGCATAGTTTATTTGTGTTCTACGTATTTGACAACAGCTATGAACTGAGTAAAGAAAATGAACGAAGTAAGAATAAGTTAGGTAATTTATTTAAAAAATGAGCTAACTGATCAATCCTAAGCTTAATTTTTATAGATAATACTAAAAATAAACTAAGTACTTCAGTTGTCTATATGTTCTTATGTGGATTCGTTTCTGAGGTTGTATAACTATTCTTAATCGATGTTGACTCTTCGTTATTCGGACAATTTGTAGCTGGATTCAAGATTCCAGCTTTCAATGGCGTCATGACAAACTTCCGATCCTATTGCTTCGAAGTGCATGCAACAACCAGTATGTTACGAGTCATAAAATCGCGGACGTTCTCAAGCTTCGTAGATCAGCTATTGAGGTGTAAATGTTTCGTCAACATTAAATTGCTGATTATCGATTTTTGTTATCAGTTAATTATAAAGTATTACAATACTTTGTTTATTCGCTACGTCTTATGTTTATTCGCTGCGCCTCTTCCATTGATACTATATAGGGTGAAGTTTGTATATGCAAGTTTTGCAGCTATATCGCTCCGATGCTATGATCAAGCCGAGAAACGCAGAGAAATCTTCCTTTGCATTTTCTTCGCCATTCCAGAGAAATTTACGTCCCGAGCTTGTTGCATACTTGCAGTTTTTTTATTGGCAAGACTGACCATGGTTTTGGCGTTCGAACTAGGGAATTTCAGATAGGCCCCGAACTTAAAGCGTTTCGAATTTTGGGAGTCACCGAAATCAGTAGGAGCCCAATTCGAAAAGTGTAGTTTACTAGTGGAGCCGTACAGCAGGCCACATTGCAAAAAATTGTACGATCAACGTTATCGCTCACGATATTGTTTATAGTTCTAGCGAAGACTATCGCCAAGAGATATGATACCCGCATCCTTTTCCGACCAATTTTTTGAAATCTCTTCTCGAACTCCATGTTGTATGCTCCAAGAGCACCTGGAAACAATCGTATCCGTTTTGTATTCAACTAGCCAATACCATGCCCTTGGCTATTGTTGAGGAAGTCAAATCAAACGATTCACGCCACGCATTTCATTGGGCTAAGTAACATAAGTCTTAGTTATTGCCTTTTTCTATCCCTTGCCTTCAATCACAGAAGTGGGTGAGACCTCCACTGAACTTAAGGAACTGGGTGAATATGGAGCAATGGGACCTTCAAAAAAACGAATTGCGGTAGAAATAATAGCTATCGCGGTGTCCAGAAGTTTCCGGATTCGAAGCTTAGAAAATCATTAGATCAGGAGAAAATTCATCTCTTCGGAACCCTCAGAGGGGTTCTTTACAAGATTCGGCTACTATCATCGTTTCCACATTTTGATAGGTTATTTATTACTTGTAAGATTCGACGACACAGTGATATTGAATAGACTGATATTTACTTGAGAGTATACCAATATTTAATGCAATTTAAATGATAACACTCGAATACGGAATATGGAAATGTCTTGAATGATCGAATTAGTTCAAAATTAAATTTCATTCCAAGAATTCACTGAATAAAATATCCCACCTACGGATTGCATTAATTCCGGATTATATGAATATCTTATCTAACTCTTGCCTGGAATGTGCACATTTAGATGAAATATAACTGTGAAAATGCAAAACATTATAATGCAAAAAAGTGCAATTTGCAATTAACGCATTTTCATTGCAATACGCCGTAATTGCAAAAAAAAAGAGAGATGCAATTTGCAAAAATGGATTTTTTTTGTGTTAAAAAACGATTATGCAAAAAAAAAACGAAACAATTTGTAACCCCTTTTTATGATGATTGAAATGCTGTTAACATTTTTACGAGCTGCAGAATATCTACAGATCCCAATGGGAATATTTTGTGGAAAGAAAAGTTCGCGAATTGCGTTAAACCCGTTCATTCTAATATTGCTGCACGGAAGTGAATGCAGCGGTATGTGGAATAATCGCACCCCCAAATTGGGCTGTGTTTTATTTTCTTCTCACCGTTTGTCAACGACTTGTTAACGGGCGTTTGCGTTCGATTTTATAGGTTTTTTTCCATACCCCTCGGGAAAATATTGCCATTATTTAAACTTGTGTTTATGCATCCTCTCCGATTGTTCTGTTTGTTTATGCGCGCTCGTTCGAAATAAATCAATCCTTTTAGTTTTAACCATTTCGCATAACAACGCATCTCTATAGCTTAAATGAAAAGTGTTCAATCTATCAGCCAAATTATCATATACACTATTTTATACGCATTTTTTTAAAATCGTTATAACGAAAAATGCTCGAAAAGTTTCCCCAGAAAATCGCTCACTCCTCTTGTTGCCTCCTTAAGATGGTAGTGCGACAAATAATGTTTCACTTCGAACGAGCACTGTCGATGAGTTCGCAGCGTTTCCGCTTGTTGTGTTCCGGTTAACTTTTTCTTTCCCATCATTCCTACTATGTATATAATGCGACAGACTTAATGAGCGCTTTACACCACAAACAGAGTAGTATCTTATTCGTTGAATTGACGTTTCTTTTGAAAAGTTTAATTTGGTGCAGACTTCGATTAAACATCTGTGCACGAAGTTGATGATGATGAGTTCGAGCCGGTTTGCGGATGCAATTTCCACTTGCCTTCAACTGTGGTTATTGACGCATAATAAATCTATATGAAAACTTCAACACAAGTAATCCACGTCCCCCCCCCCCCCTGCTTCACCTGAAATCATACTTTCAGCGACGAAATTTAGTTGTATTACTATCATTGACTAAGTTTATCGCAAAACTGAGCATTATTATGAGTATTTTGAAGAAATAGACATTCAATTTGCATTCGTCGGAAATTCGTGAAATTTGGTGGTTTTTTTTTGCCATATAAATGAAGATTTCTTCGACTTCTTTTGGAGAAGAAATATTCAGATCTTCTTCTTTTCGAGAGTGATTTGTCGCTAGTCCACATTATTTTCCTCAAGGATTGCAAATTTAATAGTGTATTTCATTGCGTTTATTTCAAAATTGTTTCATTTTGTAATTTCCTCATGCAAACAATCGTTGAGACGAAAGATATTTCCGTTTTTATGAGTCTGCTTAATTTCGTTGATTTCAATTCTTAAAATTTGCTGTTCTTAATCGCGTCAAATTATTTTTTCTGCATATAATTTTTTAAAATCATTCTACAATTTACCTCGTTCACTAGATTCGGATTGTCGATGGCGGGAATTTTTATATACCATGTTTTTGCTTGATTTTTTTTTCTTATGCTATTTTGTGTTTTGGTTTTTTTTTCACTTATTCGTAAAGAAAACCTTAATTACTGCTATAGTACCATTACTTAGGAAGTGGAAAGGTGAAGATGAAAAACACAACGATCAACGATACCGACAGCGCACATATTGCTTTTTTTTTTGCTGTAACTATGCTTCGCAATAGTTTTATATCAATTCAGTCTGTTAGATCGAACAATTGGGAATGCGTCATTTGTTGTTATTAAGCGACGCTTGAACTATCGTATATTTTTTCCAGGTATGAAGGTCGAAACGTTGCAATATTTTACGCTGATTTTTCTCTTACGAGGTCAGATTTTATTATCATATTTATTCAATATTTTTATTGGGCACACCATAGTGTAATTCCATTGCAAGTGCACAATTGCTGTTTTACGCATGCATACGCCATCTATTTCAAATATGTCGACAATTCCGGAAAATGTTGAAATAAAATATGGATATCATCTAACTTCGTGCAATTTTTCACTCAATTTCCGGTCGAGAACAAAATAATTTATACTTTAATCTTTTGATCCGACAAAATTAGGTTCCATTTTGCAACGAAAACACCGAAATTCTTGCGCGTAAAAAGCAAATTTGTAGAAGTTGCATTGCAAACATATCTTAAAGCAGTTTTATTCCATTGCTAAAGAGAATTGAACACTGATTAGAACTTTAATCTGATTCTAATCTTTGTTCACGATTCATTGGTTTACAACAATTTAATTCCCACTTAAACGCAACCCATAATAAAACCACAAAAACTTCTTTACATTCTTCCTATAAAAAATTGCCATCATTAATTAGGTGTTACTGCTTTTTCATTTCCGTTTGAAATTCGTCATATATTTGCAATACTATCTAAGCTTTCAGATAGTTGTATTGTTTCTCATTGAAAATACGAATTATTCTATTCATTGACACTCATCGTTCATCAAATTTTATTTAGAAGTTTAATTAAATAAAAGAACGCTATGAACAATTTGACCTCGGATTGGCGATTTTTATTGCCATAGAAATTTTTAGCTTGCTGGATGTATGCAGTAATTGATACCTATAGCAAGTGATAGTTGATTTCAGCTCAAAAATGCGATACTGCTACGAAGCAACAATCTATGAATCTCTTTAATTATACACCTACTCATTATCGACTATACGAACACCTCATGTCCAATTACAATAGGCAGCTCATTCCAAAGAGGAACCTCAAGGATCCGGTCAGTGTACGACTCAGCATTGAGCTCTATCAGATCATCGAAGTGGTATCCCTCATTCTTCTATACATTCTAGCATTTTAATTACATCGATTTTGTCGGACAACAATAATGCGTTTATTGAAGTTTGTTCATTCTTCGGTGTTTCCAAGATGCATCTAATGAGAAATCGATGTATAAAAACTAAATAACAAGATAAGTCATAGGTTTACCGCAACGATGATTTACCTGATCCATTTGAAAGTGCTCCTAGAGCGTTTTTTTTCCATGTTTCGAAAAGTATTCTGAAGTTGGTACTAGGTTGATTTTGCAATAAAAGGATAGCATTTTGCATATTTCAAATTGCGACAAGGAAAATTTTTCTTTAAAAAGCCAAACAATTCGTTGAATTGCAATTTTATGGACTTTTGCATATTTAATTTGCAAATGCGTACAACGGCAATATACTTTTACCCTATTATCGGCTAGACCAAGAGGAGGAAAATTTTGTCGGAATAATAGATATCCTAGCAGAGTTTCTCATCATAGTAAATTTTGAGGTTATTTGCAAAATCCAAAAAAAAGAAGCTTTAAGATATTGCAAAACAATAAATATTTTGTTTGCGTTTTATTTTGATAATATTGCAAAGATGAATCTCTCGTAGAAGTTTTAAACCATGTATCTTGTTGATTATTTTGCATATTTCATTTTTTTGTTCATAATTTGTGAAAGCGGTTGGTCGAATGAGTGGGAACGCAAAAACGCATACCATGCTTTTTCATTATTACGTTCAATTCTTTTGCATAGCGTGCATATTGGAATGCGCATTGATACGCTTGTTCAGCTGCTTAGTTTTTTATTTTGTACTTTTGGAAATTTGCATATACCAACCGCGCGTTTAAATGACCAGGCGTAAGCGCATGCTTGCGCATTGTCGTTTATGTGAATATTCCTTTCTGCGGTAGTTTAAAATCGTCGAATCATTGGTGCAAAAATTTTGTTCGTGTAATCCCGACCAAAAAGCAATCCCCTATACCATATTTTTGCTAATTTGTTGACTTCGTTGCGAAGTAATATGCGATAGAAGGACGACTTTTACGCATTAACATTCATGGACAAAAATAGCAAGGACAATTGCAAATGCTGTGGAGATTAGCACTAACTTTTATTATGCAGCAACAAATTTTACAAGAAGATTTCATACCGTCAAATGGAACACTATTAATTTTATTAGGGCATCAATGTTCCGTATCAGATGTGTTTTTTTCTGCAGCGAGCGTTACTAAAAGGATATCAATGAAGAGGACCAACTCAAGCATGAAATTTTTGAATTTGGGAATTTACTAATTTTGAACTGTTTTTTTTTCGTCCTCATATCCAAAAAAAGAGTAGCCCATATCACCTATGTTGAGCGAGGAAAACAACCCAGGAAAAGAACTCGGAAAGTTTGTTCAAATGATAAACTTCATCAAAACGATAATAATTGCCAAAACTTTTCAGAACGAGCCACAACAGTTTGTTTTGATGAACGCATGGGTGGTCGAGGTTAGTTCAGTTGAACTTTTCTCGTTCATTCGTTCATTATTATTAATTAGATTATAATTTGAAACGTAGAGTGCAATTTTTGCACCATATTTTTATTTTTATATAACTTTTTAAAGAAAATTTATAATTCAGTAAAAATTTCTTACTCTTTTCTCTCTTTCATTCAGGTAAAAGTCTGGAAGGTAGCGCTAATTTATACAGGTGAAAGGTAGTGTTGTAAAGATAGCACGGCTTAAGAGCCGTTAATCAGTGTGGCGTTTAGTCTTGCAAAAATTAACTACCATTCAAAGTTTTACAGCTTTATTTTCGAAAACATCGCTACTTGTGTTATTGTAATCAGCTCATCAAGCGCGCTCAAATCATTCCAAACTGATCAAAACTGAATCTAAAAGTCACTCACCGTTGCGTTTGTTTTTATGAACTGATGATCGGAAAAACCGATGACAGTTAATATGTTCTGGTGACAACCTGATGACAACAATATTTTGTGGCATGAATATGTGCACTTTGTTGGCGCCTAATTAACATCGATAGCCACTTGTGTTTTCAAGAAATTGGGCAATTCAGCATAATCTTTGGCGTGAAAATGGAAGAACCGTGGTGAAATAAAATTCTGCCTGTTGCTATCTGGGTCCACTCTTTTCCCTCTCCTCCTCTCCCTCTCACTTCCAAAGAAAAACACCTGCAAACTAGAGTTTAGTCCATGAAAGTATTGAATTTTCGAGAATATTTTAATTTCGACGATATCGGATTTAATGGGGAAAACGTTGTGCAATTTAATCAACAAAAAATGCATCTAGATGGCAATGCCATCGATAAAACAGCGGAAAGGATCGCCTATTATGAAATGCCATTTCCGCAAAAATTATTAGCAACAAATAAGGAGTGCGTTTTCCCAAGCGGAAATGTTGACATGCACAGAGAGGGTGGGAGATGGAAGGAAGAGATTTGACATGCAAAGAGAAAGGTAGAGGTGAGAGGAAGTGGTAACTTCAAGTCGTGAATGCAAGATCCCCAATGGCCATATTAATGGAGAAGTGTCCGAAATTGTATTAGACTATAAACTCCAGGTTACCGCAAATGGCCAGAAACATTAGTAAAATGAGTGAGGTAGGGACCGATAGACGTCTAAGCAATTAAACACCACGTGGAGGGTTTGGTAGACACGAAGGTGATCTTCATAAGATTCAAGGCTTTCTCTACACGAGCTTGTTTCTTACTTCTAGCATTAATGAATTTCTCGCTCTGCGGTCGAAATTCCTGACAATTTAAGCATTAAAAGGCCTAACAA
Source organism: Ascaris suum (assembly GCA_013433145.1). NCBI lineage: Eukaryota > Metazoa > Nematoda > Chromadorea > Rhabditida > Ascarididae > Ascaris > Ascaris suum. Next base: position 6,793,839 of record CM024184.1, on the reverse strand, counting down.
GTACAAGCTTTATTTTTTGCTGCTTAATTAAACCTTATTAATGGAATCAAATTTTTGCAGCGTTGGACTGATGAGCTACTCTATTGGAATCCGGCAGATTTTGAGAATATCTCCGAAATTCTTCTTCCGTATGATAATGTTTGGATCCCTGATACAACCCTCTATAACTCGTAAGTTCGCCCTTTTTATTGCCCATTCTTCTTAGATCAAAAAATTTGCCAATAACAAAATCATTCGTCAGCTGTTCTTTGTTCTTATCTACCACCTAGGCAAAACTCGTTTAAAATATTGATATTTGTGGTTCGCAAGTTTACACTAAGGATAAATCGCAGCTTCTCCATTTTGCTGGTTTCACTAGTTTCACTAGTGAGTTGCGCCTCTCCGGTTCTATAGCTGCCAACAGCAGAGTGAAGTCGGCATGCTCGACCGAAATATGTTAGCTCAGGCAGGGAATGGAATCTCCATAAGTAAGTGTCTTTCAGTTGGCACCTAGACTATAACAGTAGAAACAGCACAATGACGTTGTTAGGTGTTCGCTGTGAATCCGCAGGGATCCTTAAATATAAGCCATGAGCTTAGTACAGCTCTGTTAAAGTACATCAAATGATCCATATGCTATGCTGTTTCATCCGATTATCTAAATATGACGGCCTGTAAGTAATTTGCATGCATATTTGCAAATTTCTTTGGCAAAACCGGAATATTGTGGAAAAGTCACTCACTCGGCTAGAATGTGACAGACTGATGACCGAAGAGGATGTAACAACTAACCGGAAACCGAAAAGTGAGACGTATTTTTTAAGTACAGCAAAATAACACAGCAACGAAGACAAAAACATACCGTTTCCAAAAAATTATAACCACCCTAAATTTCTTTTCATATAAAAACTCACGCCAAATTTTTGTCTAGCTTTGTGTCGGTATTTTTTTGCTTCATTTGGCAGCGCAAAATTAAATCACACTCTATGCCTTTTTCACACATCAGCAATGTTTATCAATAAATGTGGAAAATGTTGATTGTTTATATCTATTTTATACATCGACTTAATTATGTTTGAATTTATTAGTTAATATTCCATTCAGTTTGGTGATGGATAATGCTGAGTCGAGAAGATTGTTGAATGTGAAATTAACAAGCGATCTCGTTCAAGGCACTACGCTTATCGAAATGCTATATCCAACGTTGCATAAATTCTCTTGCCTTCTCAATTTGAAATTCTTCCCTTATGATACTCAGGTTCCCCCTATTTAATTTACATATTTACTAGTATCATCTAATGCTTAAGCGAACGCAGTGGTTCTTCCTTATGTATGCCGACTAGAGGGGAACATTTATCAAGCCTGAAAATGTTTCATGAACGGTTAGATTCTATTGAAAATTTTCTCTTTGAAACTTGTCAATGCTACTTATAATGACCAACTTCACGATTTATTTCATATGTTCGTCATGGTTAAAAAGCAATCGTATTGATAGAACAACTAGACGTCGAATTTGATTAATTCATTCATAATTAAGAGCATCATCACAATGGTTAAATAAGCGAATATGAATACTTGCATATATTCACTTCTGCAGCGGTTAATAGAAATAGAAATGCTTCATAAGTTTAATATTTAGTGATAAGATTGAATGAATTCAGCTCTCATAAATACATTAATCGGGTTTTGCACTAAAAGTATCCGGGTGATATTTGAACCTGCAACATTGGTGTATTCTTCCACCCATATAGTTTCATTTCTCATATTAGAAGCCTCTTGGTTTTTGTCCCGTCCGCTGTATGACTTCTGGACGATATCACTCGTTTTCAGGAATGCATTTTAACATTCGGTAGTTGGACTCATGATAATACAGGTATCGATTACAAGCCTTTCGGTTCCGAAACAACAGGCATTGGTTTGCACCATTGTTTGGAAAACGAGGGATGGCTTGTCTTAGGTTCTTATGGTATGTATATTACCGAAAAATTATACTCATAACTCCTATAAACTTTTACAGAGCATTATGAATGAATATATGAAAAAATGAAAAAAATGGGATCAGTGAATTCAAAGGAGTTTTCCTTAATAAAAAAAAAAACAAAAAACAAAAAAAAATCTCAATAACCATTGTTTTTGTCCATTTAAAACAAAATTGTTTTATTATGGGTCGAAACCTTTTATTAAAAAATATCGAAAATTTTGCCATATTTTTGAGGCGTTTTTATTACTTTATGCTGTTAACTTATTTTCTCCATCATTCGGATCGCTCATATAGTTTATTGAAAAATACGGGTCGATGATGTACGCTGAGCACTTGAAGAAATTTTTTTTTTAATCTCAATCGAAAACCTCATGAAAAGTTGATAAATAAAACAGTGAATGATAGCGGCTCCAGCTATTTGTTCGGTGTTTATCACTGAACATTTTCGAAAAATACTTCTCGCCATTGCTATTACGAACACTTCTGCATATTGCTTCTTATCACTGGCCACTGGCCATTCCTCTTCCAAAGAAAACCATAAGTTGAAAAAAAATGGTTATTGAAGTGATTTTGAGTATTTTTTGATGGCGATACTTTGACATCCGAATAACTTAATAATTATATATATTAAAATGTGTTTTTAAGTATATCTTTCAAATCCCTAACAATCTTTTAAATTCTCTAAGAAAACAAAATCACTCGTTCTATTAAAAAATTCATTTTAAGTGGAAAGACGAGTGATGAAATATGCTTGTTGTGTTAATAATTATACATTACTCGAATATCATCTTCTAATTCAACGAAAACCATTATTTTTTCTCGTCAATCTTATTATGCCAACGAGTATTATCACTCTCATCGCAATTGTCGGCTTTTTTAGGTACGCTCCATATATTCATCCTTTTCTTTTTAGCACATCAGTTTTTTTTTCGCAAATCAAGAAGAACTAAATGACTCACAAACATAAGTGGAAACGATCTTCACGCTGTAACTACAAGAATTTTAACCTCGAAAAGTGGATAGCACAAATTGTTTGATAATATTTGAAGGACTTAAATAATTTGCAAGATGTTATGCCTTTATTCGTGAATTTCCAATTTGCAACCGCTTCTGAGCGTCTTACCTTCCTTCGACAAATTCCTCATTGAGCCTACATAACTGTAAATTTTGTATTCTCCCGGATACTCAAAAATCTATTTCAATTCATTTGAATGCCGTCACATTCATATTTTCCTCTCTAAAGAAATCGTTCCTTTAGAGGTTTCTTTCGAACGTCTAAACGAAACTGCCATACAGATGTGGAACAGTATCTTCTCTTAGAACGCAATCCTATATAAAGTGCAACAATCTCGAAGCTCTAATTTATGTTATAGACTAAATTTTGTCAGTACTAAATTTTGTCAATTTTGCCAGTGCAAGTAGAAATTTTGTCAGTTTATTAGTCGCTCTCTCGTTGTCATTTCGAATGTTTTTTTGCACGAAAATCATAATTTAAAATCTAAAATGGTAGATGGCTATATGGAGTAGGAGACCACACGAAAGCTTCACTAAAAAATTTCCTCGCTTTATCTCAAAAAGGTTATCTCTCAGCCCTTTTGGCTTATTCTGAATGAAATTAATGTACCGTTGAAGTCTACAGTGGAACATAAAATTTCTTCCTTATGCCTTATGGAGATTGTCATCGAAAAGCTTTAAAGATAATTAAATCCCGTTCATGACGGAGGAAATTTTCCCAAAGAAAATCGAAAAGCGATGCAAAGAAATTTGGTCATAGATGAGTTTTTGCCTAATAAGAGAAATAAGACGGAGTTGCCATTTTACTGTACATTTTGATATGTTGCCCTAAAAGTTATTGTTCAATTTTAATTAAGCTCACCAACGATCAATGACATTCGCGATGAAAAGATTTCATTAGGAATCACAACACTCCTATCGATGTCGATTTTAATATTTATGGTCTCCGATAAAATGCCTTCAACTTCTTCATTTATTCCTTTAATTGGTAATCATTTCGTCGATTTAATTCCATTTCTTATTATAAAATTGAAATTGAGAACAATTATGGACGTTGTGAAGAATAAGCGATATCATCGCAATAGTAACACAGACGGAACTCGTACATAAATCAGGCTTTTAATGCTTGTTTACGTTTACATATCTACGAAACGTAGCTTTACTGTCAACCAATAGCTGAACCACCTCAACAAGTTGATGCGTCTAAACTCTCAACTCCATGCCAATATTAGGCAACTGTACATATCGAATTGATATGGTGCAGTAATAACTTCAATTGATATGATAACGGCAATGTAGATTAAGATACTAAGAGAGATTTTACGCTATCGGTTATGGATTGAATCTGCTTGGCGGTGTGAAACTTCGATATAACAGATTCGATTTCAGGTTGGTTTTACTTGTGCATGATCTTACTGATTTCTGGTGCTACATTGTGCTCTTCCGTGGTAATCTTCATTCAAAAGAGAGGTCTACTTGGTAAACGTCCACGACGGAAATCAATGTTCTGGTTTCGTTGGCTTGGACGACTATCAAGAATGGAGATGCCATTATTGATGAAAGAGGCATATCTTCGTAAAGCAAAAAAGGAAGTTAGTTCAACAATATTTCACTCAAAATAGTTGCTAATTTTTGCCGAACAGTTTGCACATAACTATTTTAATGAATCACAAGTAGTTTATAGGCGGAACTGAGGAAAACAAGGAAGATTTCATGGTGGCAACAAATGCGGGGTGGTATCAATAATCGGCATCGAATGGTACGAATAGCGAATTCAACACAACCGACTGTAATGAATGTCAACGAAACAAATCTTGAAAAATTGGTCAATCCACAGAAATGTAGTATTACTGCGGAGATAATCGCGTTGGCATCAGGTTTGTTCCCTAAGAATATGCATTTTTTTAGTGTCGAATTCGCATCTTTTGATTTTTATTGCTTTAAATTTGACTTTAACGCTTGCAACCGGAAGTCGTTTTTTTTTGTCGAATGTCTTCAGTAGGCTGCCAATCAACATCTTTCTGAAATAATTCTGTTGCAAGCAAAGTTCGGATGCAAACCTTCACCTTGGACCGGTTGCCGAGTGGCCGAAATTTCAGTCGACTAACATCAATAGTGAAATGTTGAATCCCGTTTGAATTAACAGAAATCGGAAAACAACTCCTATAGCCATTTTCTCCAACTAGATGCTGTCGTCAAAAAACTCTATGAAAATGTTGAAAATGTCTGGGAAAAATTAGCAAGAAATTCATGGCGTGGGGTTAGACAAACTCCGGGAAGTGGTAAGTATGTGGAAGGACCACAAGTTAGACAAACTCCGGGAAGCACAAGCTTATTATGGGTTTCACATGTTATTACGTCAGTATCGAAAAGTCAAGCACACAATCTCATAGACTACACCGGAAGCGGCTAAGAAATTGCATAACAATTTTTGCTAGTTGTGACTTGTCTACAAAGGTTCCTCCTAGGCTATATAGTTTAAGTGAGGCGAGGAAGTGAGGTGAAGGGGGTTGGCCAAAAACAAAATTCAGTTCAGAAGAGAGAGTTCTGTTCGAGTCTTAAATGCCCTGCTCATCTTTTGCCACTTAAGCCGATGTTGTGGAAAAATTTTTGGCAGCTGGAAATTTTCTGAACCCAGATTACACCGGTTTAGAAAAATGCTTTGCTCGAGTAATTTCGCACTCTATCTTTTATAGTTGACAGAGACGAGAAATGAGCAGGAACTATAAATTTATTTTGGGAAGTGGAGATTCTGTACAATGATATCGTATGAAATAAAACTGTTGGATCGGCAAAAGATTTCAGGTTTCACTGGAAGAAGTCGTGAGATTATCGGTAAACCCCACTAATTTCTGAAATATCTCAAATGATCACATAAAATCCCACATTGTGATAATATATTCGAAATCATTTATTTCCGAGGAAGGCCGCAATAAGAAATCATTATGACGCGAGTTCGACTGTGTTAACGTTGAATAAAAACGTCACAGATATTACATATCATTAAAAAACAAAAGCTGATGAAAATAATTGGGAAATGGATTCGCATCTGCTCCTTCTTTATGTCAAGGCTACTCAGTATAAAACAAAATCCCATTCGCACGGATGAAGCGAATTTTTTAGGGGAATTTTTGAGTGAATTCACTTTTGTAATTACCTGAAATATGTGTTATATTCACCTCATCTAATAACCCGTATGTGATGAATGTTTACGATTGCAGATATCGACGATGACGTATGTCTACAACTGACCGGCTCTGATGAGGAACAAACACCTCAGAAGACCAGCTGTCATTATCAGAACGCTCCGCTTATTGTGGTAAGGCAAAGAGAGAGAGTAAACCGATAACCTAGCACATAATTTAAATAATAAACTTAAGTTGAACTAGATTCATGCATCACACATGGGTTAGATTGTCGGTTGCGTCGAGTAATCGCTAAAAGAGTATACTAACATCTATTCATTTGGCATAGATGACCGCTGTAAAATGTGCAGGTAATATGTGCAGGTAATACTATTCAAACGTTAGCGAAAATATTTTGCACAGGTCATCTTTGCATAAAATAAATTCACTTACATCACTCAAAAAAAATGGCTAATCACTGTGGTTGCATGCGTATGTCTGCGTACTCGAAACATTCAATTACCCATTCACAGAATCTAAGACAAACTAGAGTGAGTTCAGTACGATCAGATATAGGCATCAATAAATAAATCAAGCATAAATCTGTTAGCTCTTTAACGTATTGTAGAATTCATTTCTGCGCCTCTTTAGATACCACACCAAATGAAGTGTCCCTTCTAGAAAAAATAGCGTTTAAAATAGCTGATCTCTAGGGCACAAAAAACCTAACTGGATATGGCTAACAAGTTTGAACGGCAACTCAAAATGCACGCTACTAATAAATGATACACAACTCAAGTTTGATCAACAACGGTCAGACTGTCGTCAAAAGAGTGTGTCACAATCTCTACACTTGTCATGGATGAACTTCGTGACCGATATATACAGACAATTCGCTCGCTAATTACCACCTCAAAAATTTCGACAACTGTAGAAAATCACTTTTATAACTGAAATGAAATAATGTTAAGAAATTTTAGACACCAACGGCTGACACTCTGTGTGTACCGAGATCGATTCGTAGACGGTCGTCATCCAGGCGAAATGTTGGTACGGTGCGTACCAGTAGCAAAGCTAGAACCCGATGCGTGCGCTATAACGAAGGTGAACGTCGTCAGTTCCTTCTTATAGTTGAGGAAGATAGAGAATCAGATTATAAGAAAACACTACTGATGCTAGAGTCGTCACGAAGAGTCGAGTAGTTGTGCATAGACGTACATGGATGGACGTATACTATCATGATTTTTGCCCTCAAGTAGTTCATAGTGAAATGCACTCATTCCTAACGTGTCTATGTTGCCTCGATTTCAAAATACAGCTGAAGTTGCAAAACTCCCACATTTTTCGAAAAAATGAGCAAAAACGTTTTGAATTTTTGAGAAAATCTGACTTCACAAAATTTCTAGCGTGACCATCACATTCAAATCCAAAAATAATCGGAATTTGTGGTTTCTTTTTCGCGAGTTTTATTTGTTTACCAAAGTTATCTTTAGCACTGCTACTATAATCTGCATGTAAGTGTAGGTAAGCATTAGTGAGGCGAAATTGGGACCTAATAATTCTAGCATCGTTAAATTTGTCTGCGGGAAAGCCTCTTATTTGGACAAGCCTGCATGCACAGAGAGAAGCTATGAATCTGCCAAGTTGTAACAGACTTCGAGGCCTCCTGGAACGTTTCGGCTCAAAAGCCTCCGCAAATGTTTCGACCTCAAGCTTTCCAGAAAAATTTCATGATAACACTGCACGAAATAACCTCTGAAGAAGATCACTCACAGCGCTACAAGTTTGACTCTCCCTACGGCATTTTTGTCTGGAGAGTAGATAAAGTAAAATTAAAGACTATAAGTTCAACAACGAGATAATCTCCCATTGATATCCTTTCCTAAGCAGAAAATTCTATTTTCAATTTGAGGATGTTCAACAGTGTGTTTTTCCATTTCAGCGTCAACAAATTTTTTCACCAATCAACGCAATCTAGCGGAACTCGAATATGATTGGATTGCAGCGGTCGTTGAACGATGTTGTTTAATTATTTTTTGCACTTTATTCTTTTTCATGTCATTTGGTATTAATAGTATTGGTATGTATTATTGGTGGCAAGCTAGTAATAATAGCATATAATAAGTGCTCAATAAATATTTCTGCCATCGCACAGCTTAAACGTGAAGTGGGTAACTAGTGCTAAATCCGATACAACAATCGATGGGAATATCGAACGGGTGCTTAACGGAAGAAACCGAAGGCCAAAGTGTTTAATTCCACATAACCTGCCACCTCATCCAGTCTTCATCCCGCCCTCCCTCTCAAATAAACTATAGCTGGTTTGTTCACGTCAAACTTAACTTCCTAGCAAATATCACTTATTACATTAGAATAAATGTAAATTACGTGGGTCCATGAGCGCTTCTTCCATAATAAACTTCGAGATTAGGTCAAGCTAACACATAAAGCCATCGATCTGCAGATGTTCCGAGAGATGGGAACTTGTGATTTTGGTATTTTACATCAAGTTCGGAACAAATCACCTTATGAACTTCTTGAAATTCCAATAAAAACTTAACCTTTGGATGATATCATCGGCGCCAAGTTCGAAATTTCCAACTAAATGTGCAATATTATATTAAGATTTGATATAGCGTTAAAATGAACAGAAACGAATGTCTGGCCTCATTATATATGACATATGAGTATAATTTTCTCGCACATATATTCAACGGCAACGTGTAATAGAGACAAAAGCGAGGAGCATGAAACTCGATAGCCCTGTTCTATGGTTGTTGGGCAAGCAAATTCTTCAGTGAAAATGTATGGAATATTTTTATGAATACGTTCATGCCATGCCACCATAGGTCTACCTCACTTAAATATCCCATACCTGCATATAAAAAATTTTCGAGAATATGGTGATTTTGTTAGAATTTGAAAAGTTTGATTTATTGTGGAATTCAGAATGAACTGTGCCAGAATTGTAAAACACGAAAAGCATTGCTCACGCACTGTTCAGTCGACTGCCACATGTGGTACTGGTTGCGAATTCTCCTATTAGCCATTGTTTTTTATAACATGTTCGATGACACAAATTCTTTTACTAACCTCTTATAAACTAGTTAATAACACAAACACTTCCAACAGCTAAAGAGTGATATAACCCACTCAATAACACAAACTAACTTGACCGGTAGCATATGCTAACCGTTTCAGAGGTCATGTCTTAGAAGTTTTGCATTCACATAATATTTTAGCGATCATGTAATCCATTTGCTTCGTGGATGCCGCATTTTATAGACAGATGTAGAAAAAATTACTTCGTTGATCAAAGCTCAAAAATTGCGACGCAAGGATCAGCCCCACGTGTTGTTGAAATGCATTAGGTTGACATTTGCTAAGAGTAGAGGTCGATTTTTTTTTCAAATCTCAGGTAGTTGCCCTTTAATAGCGTAATGTCTGTAACTATTATTGTAGTTTGCTTGATAGGAGTATGATTACATATTATTATGATGATAATTGAGTGGTTTGGTAAAAGTACATCACGTTTCTGCTAACTGTTCCTATGGCCATCATTGTATCATTGATGACTTATACATATCTTGCTTGATTTCGACCGCATTCTTTAAATTGTTCTTACCGTCGTTCAAGCGAGCATTTGCTGGTAAACATTGAAATCAAATAACTGCAAATCTAAAGAGCGAAAATTGATGGGAAATTAACGGAGTTGAAGAAAGTTGAAGAATTAACACCCTTGAGCACAATTCTAGATTTTTTCTTTCCCTTTTTATTTGTAGAATGTTTTTAAAAAAAGTCGAAAATTGAGTTTGAAAACTTTGATGCCTCCTTATCGTGGAATTTTCTAAACTGAGAGTATTTCAGTAAATAGTGGCTTCCAAATTATTTTTTACCACTTTTGCTTCCAAAATCTTCCATTTATGACTGTCGTTGCTTCTGAAATCTTCCAGTTGCAAGTCTGATGCTATTTAACCATTTTTGACGTCATTTACAAAAGCATCTTGTATAGATTTACAGTGCCACTAAGGTTACCTGTTCATTTAGCACTGGCCACAAAATATTACCAATTTTAACTACAAAATTGCCAGCTAGCAATTTCATATACCTTTAGGTTCAATCAAATTTCGCAACTTCATATACTTTTCAGCTTGTTTGCACATTTCCGCATATACTTCTTGCCTTCCATCTCTTTTTCATTTAAATTTTGCTTGTTTTCATATATAAACCCTAAAATGTTTTATGTGTCCTCCAAAGCAATGACCGCAGATTTGTTGATGCCATTGAACACAAAAAAAAAATCCCTTTTATCTGCTTTTTTACATTGTTTTTTTTTTGCCAAACCAGCACCTTCATACAACGTCATCGCCGGATATTACAGGTGCTTGCTAATTAATGAGTACTTTGAAGCATGAATAAGCCTTTCATCATATTTTTTTTTGTAGGAAAAGCAGTGGTACTCAATGTGGTTGCCGTTCTTGCATCAATTACGTAAGATCCTTTGCCACTGCTAGGAAGATATTTATGCGGATTGCTGGCAGATTATGAGTAAAGAAATACGTCAAATCAAGTATAATCATTTGGGATTGCGTTGATTTCAACAGTGAGCGATGTGGTTTATTAAATGAACATTGATCCAAAATATGTTGGCTGTCGGTGCCCAAATATGATGGTAAAGTTTTGAAATTAACATGGAAATGAAGAGTGTGCCTACTAAGTTGCTGTAATTTCTACACCAAAAATTTTCGTGTATGCAACGAAATAGCATAGAATTCGATTCGAGCTTAAATGTGCTCTAGAATATATAAACAATTTCTTATTTACATTATTTGCATATTACAACATGCTTATTTGATATGGTTATTGATCTGACAATCACGTGAATATGATCAAAACTATAGAAGATTTAGAAGCAGCTAATTGCGCTAAAAGCAAGTCAACTTTTTCGAAAGTGCTACAAGTGTAGAAGTAATTGCTTTTTCTTTTTTTTTTCTAAAGTGGCTTAATATCGATTTGCAAACATTTTCGTATGGCTATTTGAAAATTTGTTACCCTCATTGAGATTTCTGCAAGAAAAAAGAACTGATATTGAGAGGATAAAAAATTGATCAAATGCTGTAAACACATAGTGATAAAATATTTTATCAACCATTTTCTATCATAAACACACATATGAAGAAACCAATCGTTCAAGCAACATTAAACAATGATCGAAGAAAAATGCAACTCTTAACACCAGCACGAAATATATACCTTTTGAGGCATATGCCTCCAATTTCACATCATAAGGGGCAGTCTGAAAATGAGAACCCCCAAAAATGTGTATGAATGCCTTTCTCGGATATCCATTTTGTGCACAGAACATGAGTACAATGTTGAGTGCGCAACTCATTGAGGCTATGTTGAAGCTGTGAAAGTATAAAAAAACTTCTGATAGGTAACAATCATCTTAGAGGTGATTACTTCTTCATACACACATTTTGAAGACAACGTATACATTTTATAGATGTTGAAGAATAGAACTTGCGTTTGCACCTTGTGGAGAAGATTTTTTTCATGGTGTATGCTGCACGTTTCAAACCGATGTGAACAGTCGGTGAAATCGTCGATCCAGCCGGTTCCACTTGTCGAAATCTGAGCATTACTTTGTAGATCTTTGTAGAAATGCTCAGGGGAAGAAAGAAACGTGTTGAGATCCTCTAGCGTTGAGATGTCAACAATGCCATTAGAAGGCATGTTGTTCTGTTTTGATCGTTCTTGATCCATTACTTATAAGACGACGACATCGACGCTGAGGATGGCTGCCATTGTGTGGAGTTGTTATTGAAATTTTTCACCGCTCATTCACACTTAATCCATCACATCATTAAGTTTGAGGCTTTCTTCCACTCCTTTATATCCATCTTCTTCGTATCCTGGAAGCAAATCACACGAATAGCATACTGTTAGCAAAGTTGCTATAATGCTTCAATAAGAGATTACGCAGTGATCTAAATCGCTTGCCTTCTCATCACTTATGTATCTTTATGTGTGCTTAAAATATCGCGAGTATTTTTATGAGTTGAAATAAATAATAGAAAAAGCTCCTTTCTATAATACTGACCCAATCGCTCACATAAATATTCGATGGAGATTCGAGAACTTCACATTTTTGAAAATTATTAGGTTGATAGGAAATTGATAGGAAAATTGAGAGGTCGCTTATGCGAAAGGAGGTCGTCCTATGGCGTGAAAGACAGGTGAACTTTATGGTTCAATACTCAATGTGGACTTATTGATTTAAATTTTAAGTAAATATTTTGCGTGTTTTTATTTTTTATTTATTTTTTGGCAATTTATGGAACTGATTGTTTAGATAACATATCAATACTCATATCAAATTAGGTCTTTTGATAAGATTCTTCTCCACTTTTAGATTTCAAGTAATCTTTCCCCCCCCCCCCCCCCAAAAAAAAAAATCATTGCGAAGCAATTCGCAAATGCTAGAAGAGTGCTGTAGAATTATTGTGAATGGTTTACAAAGAGAAAGAAAACGACACACCGCTAGGAAAAATACAAATGATGAGTCTGCAGTCAATATCACCATCCCATACACGTGGACGTGCGCTCGTAGTATCCCAAGACAGCGCGAGTAGAATGAACGACACAACGATGATGAATTGCATATCGAATATCTGAACGAAATATAGGTACGTCAAAGATTTTTTTGCAGGGCACGCCTCGCAGGTATAACGAAAAACGTCAATAAAACGTGATGTTATTTGTACACTTATGAATGCAGCAATAAAAGTAATCCATTTTCACTCTGCCTACGCCCACGCATTGCCTCCTATGTAGGTGAATTCAGTTTTGATTATTTGGATGTGTGTCGGTATTTCTACCATTATACTTGTCACTTCAATGTTCAATATGAAATGAACGCTTCTGGGAATCGATTCAATACATAAGACCAACAATTTCACTTATCAGCAGGAAATGTGCTACCATTATGCTACCAATTATATTTTACTACTGAAATCAGCGCACATATGTGGTAAATTAGAATCGATGATGTGAGATGATAACACATTATTATTAAAGCAATATTAATCGTAGTGATATAACCTCAATTAATTGAAATAATGATGCTCAAATTGTGATGAATTTTGAGGAGTTTCGATAGAGAAATTGTTGCTTAAATTGGTGAAAACAACCTGTGATTGCATAAAGATATCAATACCGTCGTTCAACTAGAGTCGCAAAAGCATATCACCATTGTTAAAGAACTTCATAGACTGATATTAAATCAACTGATATTAATTCAACGTATGCTATAACTGCTCAAGTAAATTCTATAATACTTATGTGATATCACTACAACAAAAAAAGTGATGCCTTCATTTTGAATACTCCATTGAAATGTTGCATGATGTGAAAATAAAAATGCTTAAAATATGAAAAGACGGCCACGTATTTTCTAACTGATCATCTTAGAGCCGCAATGCTGAAATATTCAAATTCATTATAAACTCAGGCATTGCAATCAGTTTTTCTTCAAATTCAATAATAAAATAAAGCAAATCAGCTGAATGAATAACGATGATATGAACGTTGTAATGAAATGAATTTCTCATGAAGGTTGTCCAACTGAAATGCTTTTATACCATTACAATTAAAGAGGCGGAGATAATTCGCGAACAACTATCACACAAATATTCTGCTCCTATTGTTTCTCTCTCGTTATCGTTTTCTATTCTCGTAAACATGAAAGAAAAAAAATCATTCATCAATATTGCATTACAAATCGATTTTCAATCGTTCGGCAAGAAAAAAAAAAACGTTGCAATAGAAAAATATTTTCTCGGAAATGTCTCTATGTTGAATTCCTATTTGTCAAATCTTTTAACGTTGTCGTTTTAAATGACGCCATTATCACACTTACGATCTAGAACGTTTGAACATGTGCACTATCCAATTTGATGTGTCGAGTTTAATTTCTCGATTTTTTTTCTATTTGCTCTTTCTACTTTTGCACTTTTTATATATCGTCATTCTTATACTTTTGACGAGTTTTCTCGAATATTAAAATAGCAATTAGTTTTTCTTCATATCGAATGTAAAACTCAAGCATTATATGTTAGAGTTAACCCGATTTGATAGTGAAATCGGATACATATGTGAATGTCAATTCAGGGCAATATATGAAACGACCTTTAATAATCGGATGAAGATGTCCACGTAAGCAGTACCAACTACAGACTATTTAATTAGGTATTAGTTCTCGAGGAATAATGATCACAAATATCAATAATATAATATCGTTGTTTTGTACCAATATAAGAGCATCGTGGAGGAAATGTTTTAGACGAAAATCTGTTGTTATACAATCAACAGAGAAAGAGGGCCTATTTTATGCGCAGATAAACAGGCATAATGCAAAAAAATTCACGGATAGCTAGCTATTTGTTATACGACTGCCTCATTTATTTCGAAATTATTGAATTTAGTTCTTGAAATTACTCAACATGAGGTTGCTTAAATATTGAATATAGAACACCTGGTTGCTTATATATTGGATATATTGACTACCTGGTTGCTCAAACGGAAGGTAGATCATTCAAGCAAAATTTCATACTTATAAAGTTCTGCAATAATAATTAAAGAATTGTCAAGTATTGATGAAATTTTCAGTCACTACAAATATTTTTAATTGTTTTCAAAGTATTGCCAAACAGGCAGTTTTTAGTGGCTGAATTCCAGGGGAATCTGATTGTTTCCGAGAGGTGTTTCAAATGAAGAGGTGTTTTATGCAATTCCTTTAAAAATCCAGGAATTTCGAGTGATTTATTTACAGACAACCGTGTTTTTTCAATTGAATGCTAGTACGTACTTCAAATTCCTGTTCAGCTATGTTTCTTGCTGCTCCTCGTTTATCTTTTTTAGCATTTTAGCTAGTAGGAAACTACAAATAGGCTCTATTAATGCGCGTTATGCTGCGATATTGTTGATTTGTTCTAATAAACGCTGTAAGACATTAGTTGATTTGTGCATCGAATTGCATTTCGTTTGATGGAGACAAATGTCGGATTTATCGGGCTATTGCTAATGTGTTGAAAACAAAAAATGATTTTCTTGGAGATAAAAAAATAAAAATATAAAAATGTTTTATATGAAAACATTTGAAATGATAGCAGAATCATGAGATTTTAGCAAATGAAGAAGCGATTTTAAGTTGCATTCGAACAAACAAGTGATGGAAGCGTTAGAGGGATGCTCGAACTTCAGCCAATGATAATCCTCGTTTATTGCAATCATTAATATGCAAGGATGACAGAATTATTGCAAAAGGTGGTGATAATAATTGAGCTTCAAGTAATAGATAAAAAGGACCCAGAAACGTTTAGTTGCGTTTAATTGTCCAAGAGAGAATTGTCCAACAGTAAGCATTTCAAAAACCGTCTACCACATGATTCTTCAGCGAAATTTCAGTTGAAGTCGTCTTACAAACTGTTTTCGTATCAAATTAAAAGAAGGCGCACACTGAATCGAATATGCAGTAATGCTAAGACAAGTAAGCGAGTTTCTTCTGAATTGAGCTAACACGAGATGAATGTTTTGCGAAGAGTACGGCTATGGCAAGCAGAGGGTCACTCACCACGAAACAAGCAGTCAACAAGAGAAGCTAACAAACATCATTCTCGAAGAGAATTTATGAATAATTTATAACTATGGCGCTAGCAAACATTTGTTCAACCATCATGGAGGTCGTCCAATGGGTCATCACAGAGGCGCATAAGAGAGAACCAAAATTAAATTAACATGATAGGTTTTTTGATCCTATTAGCCCTAAATATAATGCAGTGAACAAAAAATATTATCTGGGATGGATTAAATCCTTGGTGAGGCTATATGGAAAAAAAAGCGCTCGTTATTTGGAGGATAGCAGATCAACGATCAATGTCCATGCATAAGTCGCTTATTAACTCATTGGTTTTAATGAAAACATGCAGCAATGAAAGATCAATAGCTTCCCCGTTCGAATGACCTAGCACTAGGAGGCTTTCCTATTTTTCCGATTGAAATCGATGCTGGAAAGCCGAGGTTTTTGAATCGATTGATTTCACAGAGGTAAATTTGTAAACTATGCATAGCATACCGAATGAATCATTTCTAAAATGTTTCTGAATGATTGAAGAAACGTTGAGAGTGATGCATACAGAGTTAAGGGGGTAAAATGAAAGCAGCAGGATCGAATAACTTAACTTCATGGATAAGTGAAAAAAAAATGTGATAAATCACCGATATTTCATTTGCAAAGACGCATATTTTAATGCCGATTGATGCGTACATATCTTTGGAAATTTCCGTTTTCTATGTAAAGGTGATGCAACCTCACCAACGCATATCACGAATTGCTTGAGAATTTTTCCACGTCCAGTCATTGTTTGTGCGGCCTCTTTCTTTTGTATTTACATTTTTTCACGTTGATCAACCCATTATCTTTGCAATCAACTCATCGCAGCAATAGAAAGAAAATCTATTAAATGGGATTTTAGGAAGAAGGATTTAAGATAAAATGAGATTTCAGGCCACCTGTTCCGAAAATTCTCCTTAAAGGTGGGGAATATCTGGTTTTCTCTTGGGTATTCTTACTAATTTCAGTCGAATTTTATCTAAAAATTGATGATCGTAGAAAATTGTACTACACAAGTGCAATCGATTAAGCATAAAAATAAATCTTCTGATCGTTTCACTTTTGAACGGTGTCACATTCATTTTTTTCAGTAATAAGAAACAATAAATTAATCGTTGGAATAAAGTGCAGAGAAATGACGTCAATGAGACGCACCTTATTTGGCCGATGATTGCAAACTTTTTCAACGTGCTTTGCTGCATAAAACGTTATTATGCTTGAAGGAGATCAATTAGCCTAATGCAGTCTATCGAAATTGGCTAGTTCTTAGTCATTGATCACGAATGAACTCAATTAAGGTTTAGTCGATCGATATTGTTCAATCCAAAATTGCGGCAAAAGAAATGACAAAAATGAATAAAGAAAATGCCAAGCCGAGTCGAGTTAAGCATATGAAAATGGAATGTTTTTTATACATTAGACTCTTTCAAAATTGAACAAAAAATGTTCCGAAGAAGCATAATGAACAAGAAATTGCGCTCGAATATAAGTGATTTTTGAGAGAAAAATTTACCTCGGAAATCTTTTCAAAAAATGATAGCATTATATGCTTCTAGGAGGTGCAAATAATTTAAGGTCGAAAAGATCCGTCCAATTAAAACTCCCGGATCCTGATTTTCCTATATGTGAAACGATAAAAAAGAAAAACAAAGCGCAAATATGACCGCGATAACTCGGCATTTGAAATATCGTAAATGAAAGATGGCTACCATTTGAACATATAGGTGGTATTGTACTGATAGGGGATCAGGATGAGATGCGAATGAGATTTCATAAAATAGCGATATCGGGTGATCATCAGCAGAAAACACGAAAACGATACAAAATATAAATTATACGTTTCTAGAAGTTAAAAGTCAGATAACAAAAACGATTGTTTCCATGAATCAGTGATTTCTCATTCTGAAAGATCATTGCTCGTGCGGCTACGCTTTTCCTTGCTCGATTATCAGCTCATTGCATCAGTTTTGTGTTTCTTACTGGTGTCGAAATAGGGGCCATGGATCCCTGTCACGTGATGTAATAAGTGATGTCTCAGCAGAAGGCGAAGAGCTCCTCATGCCTACGAAGCCTTCGCCGCTGTTTCCTGCTCTGAAAATCCCCCATAAGGGTGGAAGGATATTACGAGCCCTCCGAGGGGGGGGGGGATTTTGGGGTCCTCACGTGTGTCGGGTTTGAAAAACGGTTGATTTTATTGAGAAACCGTTTTTTACGCAGCTCATGCTATTGCGCTAAATCGTATTCACGGAAAACTCTTGTGAACTACTAGGTTTTGAATAGTTGCGGCTCGTATAATTGCGTTTAAATGGTGCTCGTTTCATAATTGGCCGCGATTAGCAACCAAAAGGCGGATTTTCGCCAAACACACTGACAAGCCTCGTTTGATACGTCGAGTGGGTTCCACAAGTTACTTGCAGAATTATGGCCTTTGCAAGAAATGAATATCTGGGGATATCTGCACAGGTAATACTATCCATTCAGGAAACCTTTTTTGCATTCGTGGAACTTTACCTGGCATATCGAAAGCTGCAGCGGAGCAGAGCAGTAAAGGAAGCCGGGTGCTCCTGGAGCTGATTTGTTTGCTACGAGAATAAAATGTGAAAACAGCAGCGAATCCGAAACTGCTGGCATAATGCAAAGCCCTGGAAGGTGACAACTTGATGCGATATATCACAATTTTACCTGTATTCTTTCTTCGTGAAGGAAACTGCCGCTTATGAAATTTTCGAGATAGCCAGTTATGACATAGCGCCATCAAAGTCTAGCGGTAAAATATAGTATAGTTCAATAGTACTAGTTCAATAGTATAGCTCACAAACTCTCGACTTGATAAGGTATACAGAATTCTACTGCACTATAGCATGATTACTATAGCTTAAACAACTTCTGCTTTGATAAAATATAGCACGAAATTTAGGAACGAGAGACTAAAAACAATGGTTTAAAAAATCGTAGTGAATTGTATACACTGTTTAGTGAAATTTCTGCTAATTCCTGTTTCTCCGATATTGGTCACGCAGTTTCTCTTGTCATCTTTTTTGCTTGCAACTTTTCTAGTTGAGAACAATTGGGATCTCGCGGCTGCGTACACCACTACTCTGTCATCAAACGGCTACGTACACGACTACTCTGTCATCAAATGGTGTTTTTTCGGGGCCGGAAAGTGAAAAACTAAGAGAGGAGAGGCTCGGGCGGCATCTTATGGCTCCCCGACATCAAAGACTTTTTTGGTCAGTGCAAGGCTTATAGAGGTTTTTAGACACATCCATTTTATATCAGATAACTTCGTAGTAGGCAGGAGGTCTTTTCGTTCATTGAAGCGTGTTTTCGGTTGGTTAAAATAGTAAACGTTATTTGACGGTATTCTAAGCCTTCGTGATGCCATATTGAACGACCTTTTCCATCTGCAAGGTCCATATCCTCTATAATTTCGATAAAATGAGTCTGTGCTTGAAGTGTTTTTTTTGTGAAAAGCGGACTAAAAACGCAGCATTTTCAGCCTTACTACAGCGTGAAACTGCACGCAGCCATAAAAACTCAAAGAATTTCGATAAGTGAGCATTTGCGATATTTGCGTATAATTTGGCGCTCTCATCATATCGCCGTTGTCTTTTGTATATGACGGTGGAATTTGCAAGTTTCCATCGCATAAATATCGACTCGTTAAAAAGATGCAATTAATGAAAGGGAGTAGTCTGCTACGCTCTGATTTTTGCTCTCAAACTCAACGTTTTTATTTGCAATTCCATCAAACCCTAATATTTTGTTTGAGTGCATACGTGCAAATCACTTTCTGACTCAATAAACCTGTTTCTTAAAAACTAATTCTGTATTCAAATATATCTCCCTTCGTATGGAATGCAAGAGAACATTATTTCAACGACCTCTGAAAAGCTTAGAAACTTCATTGGCCTACTTGATTGAGATATTACGAGGAGGCCAAATTAAAAATATTTTATTGCGTCTCAATAATTATGGGAACGTAAATCTTGTTTGAATTGTGCATATGTCCTGCTGGCTCTTGGAAAATAGCCATATAGGGCAAATATCCATGGGAACGTGACTCTATAAACAAATATCCACAGAATATGCTCAACCGAGATCTAAGGGAGTTCAAAAGAGGAGAGCTCCAAATACAACATGCGTAACTGCTCGACTTTTTTGCATTTCAATGATCAGCCACTGTGTAATCATTAATTTAAATTAATTTTATCATCATTCGTCGTGCACTTATGGGATCAACTGGAACGGCAAAAATAGAGCGGTCAGGGCGATTCTATTGCCTTTCCGCACTCGGCCTTGTCATTTAGTGCTGTTATTGACGCGATTCCACGTTAACACCTAAATAGGTGATCAAAAGCGATCTTATTATGATGTAAATAACACCACATATTGGTGCCATTTCTTCTCTACTTCATGAATTTAAACGCTGAAGCAGGTGTGCTGATATAAATATTTGCATAAATTCAGTTATCTCGGCAAGTAGTTTTCATGGTGAATTCTTCACTAAGCTTTCTAATGTACTTGTTACAGACCAGTAAAACCAGAGCGTAGCAGACTACTCCCTTTCATTAATTGCATCTTTTTAACGAGTCGATATTTATGCGATGGAAACTTGCAAATTCCACCGTCATATACAAAAGACAACGGCGATATGATGAGAGCGCCAAATTATACGCAAATATCGCAAATGCTCACTTATCGAAATTCTTTGAGTTTTTATGGCTGCGTGCAGTTTCACGCTGTAGTAAGGCTGAAAATGCTGCGTTTTTAGTCCGCTTTTCACAAAAAAAAACACTTCAAGCACAGACTCATTTTATCGAAATTATAGAGGATATGGACCTTGCAGATGGAAAAGGTCGTTCAATATGGCATCACGAAGGCTTAGAATACCGTCAAATAACGTTTACTATTTTAACCAACCGAAAACACGCTTCAATGAACGAAAAGACCTCCTGCCTACTACGAAGTTATCTGATATAAAATGGATGTGTCTAAAAACCTCTATAAGCCTTGCACTGACCAAAAAAGTCTTTGATGTCGGGGAGCCATAAGATGCCGCCCGAGCCTCTCCTCTCTTAGTTTTTCACTTTCCGGCCCCGAAAAAACACCATTTGATGACAGAGTAGTCGTGTACGTAGCCGTTTGATGACAGAGTAGTGGTGTACGCAGCCGCGAGATCCCAATTGTTCTCAACTAGAAAAGTTGCAAGCAAAAAAGATGACAAGAGAAACTGCGTGACCAATATCGGAGAAACAGGAATTAGCAGAAATTTCACTAAACAGTGTATACAATTCACTACGATTTTTTAAACCATTGTTTTTAGTCTCTCGTTCCTAAATTTCGTGCTATATTTTATCAAAGCAGAAGTTGTTTAAGCTATAGTAATCATGCTATAGTGCAGTAGAATTCTGTATACCTTATCAAGTCGAGAGTTTGTGAGCTATACTATTGAACTAGTACTATTGAACTATACTATATTTTACCGCTAGACTTTGATGGCGCTATGTCATAACTGGCTATCTCGAAAATTTCATAAGCGGCAGTTTCCTTCACGAAGAAAGAATACAGGTAAAATTGTGATATATCGCATCAAGTTGTCACCTTCCAGGGCTTTGCATTATGCCAGCAGTTTCGGATTCGCTGCTGTTTTCACATTTTATTCTCGTAGCAAACAAATCAGCTCCAGGAGCACCCGGCTTCCTTTACTGCTCTGCTCCGCTGCAGCTTTCGATATGCCAGGTAAAGTTCCACGAATGCAAAAAAGGTTTCCTGAATGGATAATATTACCTGTGCATACTCCCCTTCAATGTTCACTTGTTTCGAAAGCCATAAGTCCAAGGGAACTTGTGGAATCATCCATCTGCGAAACAAAGTATGCCATATCATCTGGCGCAAAATCCTGCATTAATTCGCTTCCGTTCTTGTCGAACTTTTCTCCACGCCCAGTTTTGAACATAGCAACTTTCGCATGATAGCTCTGTTTGATAATGAGTTAAAATGTTGCCCGCCGACCGAATCTGGAAGCTCGATCTTGCGCTTCCCGTGCAGATGCTTTACCTGCCGCACCACTGGAGGCGGTTGCGCGAACCAGTATCTCCTAGTTAGACAGCGTTTATTGCACTGTGCGCTAATGTAATCTTCAGATGGTTTCCGCATCTGATATGATAGTTGACTTCGGAAAGCTGATTTCAGCTGATATTTGTGATGCTTTCAACTCGCATTATTTTCTATCTTTTCCTTGCAACACAACTTTCATTATAGACGTATTTTGCTGCACAGAGTAGATGAGTAGGTGAGAGGTTGAAAAAACTTATGCATGTCTGACGAGTGTTACGTTCGTGGATTCTGACTGCTCTTTGTGAAGCCATGAAATTCCTTGTTAACAGCATCAATAGGCGAACTCTTGTTCTATAGAAAATTCGAACGCCCGGATAACGTTAGTTGCCTTAATGCCGCTCTCTTTTCATTTCATGTAGAACATAACGTACAATTGGAGCAATCGCTGTTAATTTTAGTGTGGTTTGCGTCATCATATGCGGTATTTCTTGAAGAATTCAAATAACAAATTATCTTGAAGCAGAACTTCCGTGAATCTTTCAGAACAGTCCTAATGTGAATGTTCCGGTTGTTTCAATTGCGTCATCATATACGAAGTAGATCACCAAATTCACCGCCACTGATGATGCTGTCTTTCGCCCTTGAAGCAAAAAATGCCAAAATTACAAACGTTTTGTGTTGATGGGCAATCATTTAATCTCTGAGCATTGAACTTTATCACCTAGTGGTATTTGCGTTTGCTCTGATTCGAACATTCTTGAAGTTGATTGATATTTATAGCCTCACGTCTAAGTGAATAGTTGCATCGTAAAAACGAAAAGAAACAGTCGCTAATTTCGCCATTTGCGTCAATAAAATGCTGGTTGATGAGCTGCGAGATTGCGCAGGGTCACAGCCCTGTTCAGTTCATCGATATTAGCAGTTTATCATTTAAAAATTCAGTTCACTTCACCAATATCATCAATTTAATGTTTCAGTTTCATTGAGCGATACCAGCACCTCATGATTTAAAGTTCTATTTTGACGAATTTCTGATCAAATTCCACCACTAATTTTTGGCCTTCCATTTTAGCTGAGCCCATATTTTTCGTCAACAATTTGGAAGCTCTTTTAACGGTATCTAATAACGAGGTTATGGCAAAGCTTTAGCGAAAAAACTTAGTCATATCACGTCAAGTTTTTAGTCAAGTTTTGTTTTAAAATATTTGCATATGAAAATGCATCGATTATGATATATTATTTTTTTAAAATATCGACCACCGCTCATTGCGTTCTTGATTTACTAGTTCCATAGTTTTCGGCCATTAACGCGTATCTGAGCTACTGGAGTCAACGAAATGCATTTCTGAAGTGTTAGCTCATTTAGAGAGCACATCTGAGACAATCTATGATAGTGCTATCCGTAGCCTTTTTCACTTGCACCATCATGTCGTCGATTTGGCCAACAAATGCTTGCTAGTACAAAATAGTTCAATATCCACGGTGACTCAGAATTTCCACCTGGTAAAATTCATAGAGTGATTCATATAGTGACTATTACCTTGCAAAATATCGCACTTTGCTCATTGCAGAATCTTCGACGTAGACTGCAAAAAATGATTGAGTGATTTTTTTTTGGCCGTAATCAACCAACTGTTGGTTTAAAAAAAATTAGTGCACAAGATTTAAGACATTGAAAATGTCTAGAATTTATGCAAAAAATTATTACATTGAAAAAAATGGTCACCTTTATCATAGATTCTATCTTACTCGATTTTACTGCCTCGTATTTTGTCACTTATGAGTTCGATTAATCGACAGCGAAGGCTTTTCAAACAAATCAACAGCGCATAAACGCACAAATAAAATCACATCACCATAGCATTATTTCTAGCGAAATATCAAATTATTTAAAGCTGTATTGAATGCTGAAATGTAATTTGACAATTTTCAAATAATTTGGCCGATTTTTCTTTAACATTTTCAGGTGATATTTACACGTATTAATTGATGATTAGTGACAGCCATGTGTCAATTATGTGCATAAAATTTTGTTGACAATATAGAAAAGTACTGCAAGACGTGAAAAACATTCGACATTCTCTCATCTCTCAGCTATAAGTAAGTGAAATACGTTCGATCACTAAAGTATTGCGTCCTTATTTTCGATTATTTTCATTCAGATGTTGTTATGAATATTTTCCTAGAATTAAACCACTAGATCATCCAAAGTCGCTTTTTATGCAGCAATTCTTCAACTCCTTAGGTGGCTTCACACGCTTCAGCTTCGTTTATACGTAAGTTCTTATAGAGGCATTTAGCAAGAGAAAATTCTGCATCGCCAGCATTAAATTGTTGAGAATTTCAGTATGTACTCGTCTCTTCTAATAAACCATGTTTTTTTCGGACCCATAGATGTTTAAATTTTTTAAAACAAATGTTAGTTTACGAAGCACATTGCGAAGTGATTGCTATATTAACTTAGGAAGAGGTGCGGGAAGAAAGGGGCGGGGACGGGAAAGAAGGCTGGGAAAGAGAGGCAATAGGATTTCTCATTCCACATGAATCACCTCTTATGCTTAGGGTGCTATCATTAAACGGTGAGAGTGGAAATGAAGTTGTGGTTTCGCTCTCGCTTGCAGCGTCAATATTTCAGTTAAATGTCTTGCCGATAACTCATTTTCGAAGTTGTGGCTTCTATGAATTTTACGCTGCAAAGTTTTCCACTCGTTAAGATTATTTAATCTTCGAATCTTTTATTTATATTCAACTTCGCAATCGTTCAGCATTTTTGCAAAACCGATCCTTGCGAAGTTCATATCACTTTAATATATTTCAAATTGTCTCTAGGCAAAATCTTTACATCCGGGAAGCAGCAACGAATATTTATGGGCGTAAAAAATTTCCTAAAAAATTGATATATCATTTCCTTTACGCATTATTTATTGATAGTTCAATTAATTAGTTGCTGCGGTAGGCAGAACGTGAAAAGCCATATCCTCCGAACTTCTTAATAATGCTCTCTTTATTATTATTCATTTCCAATAATTTTTTACACATACTTCAGACGCTATCTTTTTTTAGTTATATATACTTGTTATTGCTTCATATTATCAATTTCATATTTGTATGTTACATATCAAATAAAGTCTCCGATTACATATAAATTTATAAACCGATAAATATAGTATCATAATATGTAAGCGCTTTCTTGTGCCTCTCTCATTTAAACATTAGATTTATTTATTTTAATAAAACAATGTGAAATAAAATGATGAATACTACTTTTACATGCAACTTTTAAACAAGGTTTCATGATAAATTCATGTGCTATTGCATTATCTCTATGCGTAATTTTCCCGCATGCATCTACAATAGAGCCTGCCGTACCGTTTTTTCAATGCATTATGTTTTCATTACATAGATGCTCTATCGGCCCATCATATGTGAGCACATCAGCGAAACATCGCTTCAAATGAGCTGTTTAACTATCAAACGCATCATCGACTGCAAATATTTTTCACGGCATTTTTTCCAACACTACAAAATATTTCCATTGTGAAATTTTCTCATTGATAGATTTCAATGACATAATAATAATAATGCTAAATAAGAGCATTTGTTATAAACAACAGATATCAACTTTTTTTTTCTCAGGAAAAAAAATTTCTGAACTTTTTCGATTTCAAAACGAGTTCGGCATTCTGAAGCACTAAAAGTTATAACTGTATTATTAATTGTGTGTAACGCAAACCAGTTTCTCATATAAACAACAATTTTTCTTTCTGCTCATTCTATTCATCAATATTTAAAGACCTCATTTGTCCATTTTTTTTAAAAAATTTCATTAGCGCATTTCCACTCCGCCTTCATATTGTAAAAATATATAAGCAATATTTCTTGCGCTACTGTCATTTCCAATATTGTTGGATGTATTGTCATACATTTTATGGTGGGCGAGTTGCTCGAAAGTTGTAACTTTTTGCCATGATCGGTTTCACATAAATTTACGCAAATACGCCCACTTCTTCTTATTCTTGGATTGCAATTCACCGTGAATCTATCATCGGAAAGCATTTCTGTTCATCAACACGCATCACTATGCAATCTTTCATCAGCGATTGCAAGCCCCAACTTCTAAACGTACCACTTCTCTTGTTTCAAAGTGGGATCGAACCGGCACCTGATGTATTTCATTCGAAGTTACGATATTACGCCTATGGCATTTGTAACTTTGGCATTTTTATGTGATGAAAAATGGAAGAAATGAGAGGTTTTTCCTCTTTAATTTTATACCCTAGCATCTTAACTGCAGTATCTGAGTATCTCAGGTGCGAATGCGGTAAGTTTTACAAATGCCGGCTAGATGCTATACTCAAGACTATGAATAATTTTCCTGTTTTTGTGTTGATTAGTTAGTCTGCTTCATTAACTGCGATGTGTCAATGGACATTCACGCAGGGTGGAACAGAAGAGAGTTCCAAATGAGAACACCTCTCTATTTTGGCAAGGTCTAAAAGTTTCTTCCTGACTCCAAGCTGAAGAAATGTGAGCAGAATTTTCAAACCGATTTGTGAAGACGAAAGATCACGAATTTTATCGCATCCTTCATTTTTTTTTGACTAGTCTTTCTTGGTTTTCTATTCTGAGCTCAGAGACTTTTTAATTCGTTTATTTAAGTAAGTGAAATTTCATTCTCATTCAGGAGGATTTCGCTTTTCCTTCGACATTTCTTTTCCTCCATCATCCTTCTTCCTTTTGCGTTCCTTCCCATCATCCCATCATCCTGTTATATTTTTATTTAGACGTAGAAGTGGATCGCCAGAATTTTCCTATATTGCCGCATGTTGGTTCACACGGATAATCTTGACTTCCAGCTTGTATCGTTTTTTTTTTCCTTTCCTTTCTTAGCGAATTTCTTCGCAGACAGTCCTCCGATTATAAGCTACGATTTCTGAGACTATTTTCACCTCATGAGACATTAGTGCTGATCCACTACGATGCTCAGCGTACCCTCATCACTCAATTAATGTACTATTCGATTCATTATATCAATATGCTCACTCATTAGTAACGTATAATAGAAGCGCTTATGTATGTTTTCATTTATTTTCTGTGACACCTATAGCACGAAATATAGGTTATAATTCAATGCACGTTTATTGCGTAAATTTTTTAATGTCCGAATAAAAGTTATTCTCAATTTCAGATGAAACATTGGATATTCATTGCTGCGATAGCGCTTACGATGACAAATGTTATTGATGCACGTTTAAATGTTTGGTTTGGTGAAATCACTTGCAAATATATTATATGTACATTTCCAAGAGGTAAAGTATATTTAATATTCTTTATTACAATATATATGCATGTATATATTTTTGATATTTAATATTCTTCATTACCATATATATATATATATATATATATATATATATATATATATATATATATATATATATATATATATATATATATATATATATATATATATATATATATATATATATATATATATATATATATATATATATATATATATAGGGTAAAGCACTTTCAATTCGACGATCATTTTATTATGAGGCAGTTATCAATGTACCTATAGATTACAATTCTGAACAAAAATTTGCCTCATTATCTTCAGGCGAATCATTCAGATATATTGCACCTCAAACATTTATCAAGATATACTCCTAGAAATTGGCAACTATAGTGCAACTTTAATTTATTATATGAGGACCATAAATCCGTCGGAGTGATTGAATTGGAAAGTGCTTCATCAATGAAACCCACTTGTATCATGAGATGCTAAGCTTCCCATAAGGACTGAAGTGCAAAGACATTTGTCGTCGAGTACAAAAAGCACTGCACAAAAATATTCAAGCATTTGCCACTACAAAGGAATGAATAAGTGGTTATAGATGCTGTCGAAGCATACATGCTAATCAGAAATGCATCATACCGATAACATTCTAAGCGTCATATTCATATTCGTCTATAGAATAATTTAGGCTCGAAATGCCTTCAAATCTATAAATCTATAGCGATTTAATTTCGGGCGTTATTTTCTCTACGAAAGAGTGACCTCTTCCATCAGATTTCGTTACAATACATGAAGGATGCATGCTCTTTGGGAAATAGTGGTTATCAAATATACCATACAATATTCAAATCAAGTTTCAAGTTTTTTCTATAGACTATCGGTTATTATAAAGCGTCCAATTCTGTAGTCTCGAATTTTCACAGCAAAATTTCTTTTCATCAAGTAACTTATTGTCTGCATTGTTTTTTCAATATCTAAGCTATCCAATGGACGGATAACCCAGAATGTAAAAAAAGACATGCCTCGTCAGCCTGCCCGGAAGGCTTTCTATCTTTTCCCTCTCTCCTCCTCCCCCCCCCCCCCCTCTCCCTCCTTGGTTTTTATGCTACTCTGTGATTGAATTGCTCCTAGCGTCTACCTGATAAACATAATGGATGGAATAATCATTTGAAGGAAATTGTTCAAAAAAATGCAATATCGAGCATTTGAAGACGCTCAAAACTCTATTTGGGAATGTAATTCGCTCTCAGAGCTGTTTGTTTGTCGAGTCGTTCATAAGTCGTTTATTTCTGTTGGAACAGTTCGCTTAATACCTAATTTTTTTCGTTTATATACTTACGACGTTGGTTTTAAGCTATGAATTAACTTTAAACACTGATTGCTGTATAAATATAATATTGAATACATGATGAGCACCACAAATATCGCCTGAGGGCAAGTGATTAAAAACGTTGAGCAGTGCAATTATTCCCCCAGGTATTAGCAGATCCCATGTATATCACTAGCACATTCATGAGCTGAATTTCGTTGTTAACAGGTATCTACTTGCGAGATAAAAATAGGCAGTGCACATGTGCAAATAATACCTACAAATTTGAGCACTTTCAAAATCGAAGTTGATGTTGACGTTGATAGGCACATAACAAACGGGAAAACGCATAAAGTAAGGTGACACAACATGCGCTTTTATGAACCAGCTAATAGACCAAACGTCTTCACAGATTGCCACTATATGATGGAACACATACAAGAGCCCATTCCTTTTTTTTGTCGAATCGACCGTTCTTGGCAATTTGGATTTCTGTTCGGAAGTATTGAGGACTTTAACTCCATTTACTGCAAAACATATGCAAGTTTATGACGCATTTACTTTTGAATAAATTCTTCCTACCTTTATGGGTAAACTTTGTTGCAGGCATCATACAAACTTTATCCATCAACGATCGCTAGTGTATCAATTGATCGAATTTGATTCAATGTAGTCTCATATGCGGTCGTTGGACAAGAAATACCTTCACATAAAACAAAAAACATTCGCTTTATAACACGCCAACTATAAAAACATTACAATACAGCGCTGCTTAGGTAGCTTCAAGGTCTTACGAGTTAAAAGTGCTGAATAGATAAAAGTGCTGAATAGACCTGCAGATGCAATCGCCTACATACCTCCAACTAGATAACATAACTTCTTTAAAGTGCGCTTCTAGAAAAATTTTGCAGAAAAATATTGAATTTTTCCTTTCATATTTTAAAAGCGATTTTTATTGCTTTTTAATAGCTTTTTTTCTTAAAAAATTCCTCCGATTTGAATATTTAATAATCATTTTCCATTCTATATGAAGGTCATCATTGCAGATCCACGTGACGATGGATACAGATCCATCGAAGAAATTATCAATATCAATCCAGAATTATATCCCACTGGTCGTGTTGTTATCTATGCGTGATTACGCGTATCCTAATATGTGCATGGAATGGGTCTTCAGCGATTTCGGTACTTCATACGCCTATTCCGGAGACTTATTTCTTCAATTTCTGATCATATTCTTGATCGGAATTCTAACATCTCGAATTCGTATTCGCCTCGATTACGTTGTTAACCATTCTGCTGCTGTAATTCGTCGCAAATACAGAGACGGAGAGAAAGAATGCGAGAGAGAGGGAGAGAGACAGAGAAAGAGAGGGAGAGAGGATGCCTTATAATTTAAAGCATCACTGTATCTTAAAGGCATCGACTTTTAATGTTGTTATTGTTGTAAATATGTTGCAAATATTTGTCTTCATACATAAATGTATTGCATTGAAGTTTTTCATATGCGTATTTTCTTAAAAAAATTTGAAATTTTTAAGGAAAATATAAAGGAATATTACATAAGGAAAAAATAATTGCCCGAAAATTTGTAATATGGTGTTTAAAATATACAGATCGAAAATTTTTCACGAAAGAATTTTCATTGATTTTGTTGAGATTTTTTCAAGGAAACAGGGAGAGAATAGCACTCGGGTAAGTATGTACGCCAATATTCTCATTACCCTTCCGAATACTTAAACAAGCAGATTTTACCGGTGCTGCCCTTAAGCCTACTTTTTCACAGCTGATATAGGTAAGGAGAGAAAGTGGACGGGAAAGGCGAGCAGTAGCAAAAGTAAGCTGTTGGAGTGTTAATGTTTGTAACTAGAAGCACAGAAACTTGGAACTTAACGAAAGCGGTGCTAGACACCATGTGTAATGGCTATAAAGCTTCTACTCATGCATATGAAACACTCCATTATATTTAAGCGGCTATCTGTTTTCCACCATCCTACAAAAAAAAGCAATAAGACCACCTAACTTATGAAACTAACCTTCAGCTTGATAGCAACTGAAATTTCTTCCCAGAAGAAAAAGTTACGTTTTTGATCTATTGGCTAGAAAATCATTTCTTCCAATATTGCTATCTGCTATATTTTGACCGTTTTCTAAACCATATATTCTATGTCCCTCATTACCGAACGCAAAACTCGCCTAATTTCTTGCTTTCTTTTGGCTACAGTTGTTTCTTTTTCAGTAGGATTCTTGCGGCTAAAATCGACTGCGAGAACGTTTTTCAAAATTTCAGTTGAATTTTGAAACGTTATTTGCTCTTTGCACTTGCATAGAAATCCCACAGTTTTCAACAGTTCTCTCATTTTTGTGGGGGACAGTTTACTGAATATTTTTTGGAGTTCCGGTTTTCTGTTGTTGGTCAGCGCCATTTTCCTCCTGGAATTCTTTAATCAGGCTGCTTTAAAATCTGGATGCTAGATAATAACTGTGATAAGAACATGCTAAATAACGGATTCAACTGCTTCTCAAGATCAAATGAAGATTGAAACGACGTATTCTGATCCCATCATCTCTTCTGTGCCATTATCAACGATCAGTAAACGCTTTTTCCCATGATGTTGTGCATCACATTTGGAATAGAGAATGCCATGTGCAAGATAATATCCGTATGTGTTCGCATGATTCCATGGTTATGGCACACTTCAGGTTTGTAACAGGGCCGGCTTATCTGTTGCCTGGTTGCGGATGGAGGGACGGTGGGTGCAGCGGGAGTAGAGAGGAGGAGGGGAAGGGGAGGGGAAGGGGGGTTGTTTCGAGGCGGGTAACCTACTATGAAGGAAAACTGACATTTTGTGATCATGAGATGCGGCTGGCCATAAAGATCTACTCTCTTTTCGTTATATTAGACCGAATTGAACATACACATAACAAACACCTTTAAATGTAATGAAGCTGTCAAAACATTAACTTGATGACTTAACAACGTATCAATAAGAGTAGCATTTAATTTAGTATTATACAGTATCACCGTGTTGTATTATATTATAATATCGTAGTATTATATATTATAGTATAGTAATCAAATTAGAAATTAGGACGACCATAAACGTATGTGAATTTCGCTTATCGAAGTTCTTGCACTTCCATTTCGACTGAAGAAATATCAACACTCATCAAAAGTTGCAATTTGCGCAGAATAAGAAAATTTTCAATTTCCTTTCAAATCAGTTTTAATAGCAACCTTTCGAAACTACTTATGAACAATCGGAAAGATTTTACAATTATTGAATTTTGAACTAATATTGAAAAAAAGCAAGAATATCAAATTAGCTTTGACTATTCTGTCTATTCTATGTAAATATAGAAAATACTAAATTTTCAAAAATTTAGAAATGAAAAAAATTTCCTATTGATAATGAATTTTTTTTTCATAGTAGAATAAATTATTGAAGTTTCGTTATATTTTCGTAGATAAAAAACTTTAGTAGAATAAAATAGACAAAATAAGTTCATAGAATAAATCATAATAGAGTAAACAAAATTAAACAAAATTTTCGAGAAAAATTCAGCTTTAAACTGACACAGCGATTTATCACCATAAATTATCATTCGCAAAGGAACGTTCTGCTCTTCATCAAGTTTAATTATTTTTTTCACACCTATAAAGTGTTGCAAATAATCAGCTATGGATATAATTTCGGCGTGCAGCTAAGAAGCAATTGGTCAAAATAATAGCGAAATATTTTCTCTTATCACTATGAATTCTCATTCATGCGCAATGCATTTTTTTCAACCCCAGGGGTTTTATTTTATATTTATGATATGACGTACCTTATTGTGAAATACCTGGAAAAATTATCCAACAAGATATTGCGCATACGAAACAAGTTGTCAGTACGGTTTTTAGACAAATATACTTCATACTAGGTGATGCCAATTATATGGCATATTCTACTGATCTAGTACGCATACCTAGTGGCCAGACGGTTGAAAATAAGCATTAGTTTACCTGCTTTCGTTAAAGTGCTCTAAAAACGTAGCTGTTAATTACTGACCTATCACTCCAACCAACAAAGCATGCAAGACAGCGGACTTTAGACCATACTCTTACTGATTTCCTGGTTCCCATTTTCTTCTGTTTTTATCACTTCGACTTCTTGCCAAACTGCTGGCCTGATACCGGATTCATAATCAGCCTTCAAACAGATCGCCTTACTTCCTCTCCCCCTATGGGTGCTAAAAATTGTCCGGATGCTGTAAATGTGGACTTTGATAAATTACATGATGCGGTCTTTCACTCAAAACTGCTCTATAAACTCACCTGTAAATTAGCCATTATACATATGATCAAGGAACATAAGCATTCGCTAGTCGGAAATAAATGGATTGCTGAGAACGTTAAAATCATATTTGGAGTCTAAGATACATGATACTTGAGCCCTTAATGCTCCTCTCATATATTAGCAGCCAGCTGGATCAGCTAACCGATAAGTGAGTTTTTTTTTTTTTTGCAAATGGCCGGAAGTTGTACAGTTGTGATAGCAATAACGAATCACCCAACCATAGCTGTCTCTCACCAAATGTGCACTAGGATAGCAAATCGTTGAAATATATTTTGAATGTTTCATCGTCCGATTTGGCATGTACAATTAGGAATTGAACTGTTTCCCTAGTGATGCACTAGTAATTGTTCGCCACTTAGCTGTTGTTTTTTTTTCTAAAGATCATTCAGTTTTTCCACTCCAGAGCACATTCGTTGCATTTCAGGCTTTATTTTAATCCACAACGAACGACATCACTGTTTTCAAAAGAACTAATATCGTCTACATTCGTTTCATATTAGTTGCTGTTATTCGACATATCTTTCTTATGATGTTCAAGATATGAACTGTTGAGAAGGCACACAATGTCTATATAAAAAGAGGCCGCTTCTTCATTATGGGATTTTGCAATTCCCCTATAAACATGGATGAGCTCTCTTCAAAATATATGCTTCAAGTTGAAAATATATTACTTGAAGTACAAACACACGACTGTCAATAAAATGGTTACTGGTTTCTTTGCTCTGAACATTCAGTCACTTATGGTCAGACCTGATACCACAGGGTGGGATTACCGCTCGCGAAAAAGCCATAATTTTTCTCTTTGGAACAAGCCGCTAGCTGATGCAGTCTAAGCATTCTTAGTCGTTGCTTTCAAACGCTCGTTTTCATTGACTCCATCTAGCTATTTAATGAGAGTATTGGTAGTTCAAAGTTTCAGCTATGTTTGGTAAACATGATTCTTCTTCATGATTCTTCTCATAATGTTTAAAACGATATCACTGTTTTTAATGTTTTTAATCCCATGTGTAAAAATTAAGTAAACAAATAAATAGGGAAATAAATAAATGAATAAATAAATAAGTAGATTACTTAATTAATTAATAACGGATACATAAAACCGGAGCTGTAAGTAAAAAGGTTCCATATGGTATTTAGCATGTGAGGTTTCTGTCGTTTCAATTGCCGGACAACTCAGGAGATTTAATGGAAATTATGTTCCGCTTTCAAATTTGTTTTTCGATCCAATTCGCTTATCCCTAAAGAGTCAGCAAACTTTAAAAGTACCATGAAAGTTGCTGGTCAAATCTCTTTACTTCAAACATCTGTTGCGAGCATTACATATCACACATACAGATGAGGTGCATTAATGATTCCATACTTATATATTTTTACTATAGTATTATTTACACAATGATGAGGTCGAAATATTACTCTTTGGCATTATTTATATGTAATAAACTGAGAATTACACGAATTATCTATGTAATTTCTCTGAAGTGTAGTTAATCTTTCCGATAATGCATTATAAATTCAATTTACTTCATCGTTTAACTATGCATCAGTTATTTCAACGACGTGTCGTTTACATTAAAGTTGATAGGTCGTAATTGCCTTATTCCATCTGTAAAAGCAATGACAAGACTCCGAATTCGTTCGGTGAGATCAAAAGCTTTATATTCGATATTATTAATAACAAATAAAGAATATGCATAGATTGAATATGTCAATAGTGTCGATTGCTTCATAGACGAGGAAATTGTTTTATCGGATATAGATGAAATGACCTTGCCAACATAGAGTGCAACTACAGTAAAATTGATTATCGTAAAAATAGAGATGTTCTGATTAATTTCTAGTTTCTAATTACTTCACATTTATGAATATATTGAAACATACTTAGGAATAACTTCTGGGCGATGAATTTCTCAAAAATAGGTAAGTCATAGATCGATTAGGTGCATCAATTATACCTCAGGTAACTAACATATAGGTTTTTATTTGTTGAATACCTAAGGTCTAATTGATTTTTTAACGACGAAATTCTCCTATTTCTTGAAACTGGTTTGTCTCCTTTTTAAATTAGTGAATGCTATTATCTAAATTGCAACTAAGTTGTATAGTAAATCGCAATATTATATAGAGCAGCAAGTTTATACCTTACTGTCACCTAATCTCTTCCATTGATGAATTTATTGAGTTTATATCGTTAATAAAGAAACCCTGTACTCGTAACTCCCTTCAGATCGTACAAAGAAGACTTCATGTAAAAATAACACTCCTATTAGTAGGCATATTCGATTCGCAAATTATTCAACTGAATCATTGGCGCAAGTGATAATGGATTAAGTTTATTATATCTTTTATTTCTCTCTCCTCAAAAAAGAAATCCTCACTTAAAGCTATAAAATTTTGCATAGAAAATATTGCGGCTCGCTAAACATAATTAATAAAGTCGCAATTACCGGAATCGTCGACAACTTCGGTTAAATAGGTCGTTGCAAATTGCGCAAATAGGATCACAGCATTTTACAACGTCGTTAAATTTCCCCTCTCTCTCTCCCCCCCCCCCCCCCCCCCACAAACGCTATTGACTATGTTAATTTTTTAAAAACTGAAAAAATTCCCCCCCCCCCCCTCCCTTCCCACCCTCATGGGCGAATGGTTTCCTAAACAAGGTGCATAAGGTGCATAACGTTCACTTCATACGCTGTGCTGAAATCAGTAGACAATTCTCATGTACTGCATTTTCTTCGAAGAGAGAATTATTTATAAGTTAATTTTGCACTTTGCCCTACAAAAACTTTTCGCTCTAAGACTTCCTCAGATTTACTTTTTGGAAACGCATAACGTCGACGATGCGTCACTAGGCAAATATATGTGCGCATCTGTGTATGTCCATATGTGTGCGTGTCTGTGTGTCTGCTTATGCTGTAATTTCAATTGTCAAACCATTAAAGTTACTACGATAACTACCTTTATCATGGTTCGCGCCAATTCGATAAGTTCGAAAGAAATTATAGACACTTCAGTGTTGAAAAAATTTATTTGCATTTCACACAAGATAAATCCTCATTCCATACGGTATCGACCAAATAATACGTAGAATCTTCTATGGACGAGTAATGCAAGTGGTCGAATTCATGAAAATATCTTTCGCACATTTATTATTTTTTGATAAATTATAAAATTTATTGCCGAGGTAAGAAGAAAGCAAAGATATAAATCATCTAGCTTCATTGATGTTTTTTTTTCATTTACTATTAAAATTGCAGTTTCTAAAGCACGTTTTTTTCGACCTCTAGAATTAGACGAATATTTACGTTTTTCGTGGAGATTCTCCTGAAATATAAACATTAGCATTTTTTTCTTGTTCTTTCTGGCAATAAGGGTCATCTAGGAATTGTTAATTAAGACGAAGGAAAGATCTTTATTTAAAAAATAAACAAACCCTCATGCATACAGTTAAATATAAAATTTATTATACAGTATGAAATGTACCACTATTGAAAAAAAAAAAAACAAGTAATGAGATGCAATTAACGCATTTGAAATAATTGCTTAAGGCGATAGAAATAATACAAAAAACATGCTCATAACGCATGGACAATTACTTAGGTAATTGAAAGCCTAGTTTGCAGAAATAAAATTGTTTCGCCAAAGCGGAATTTTACTATCCCAGTGTGGAGATCGTGGAGTGGATAGAGCGGAAGGATGGCTGCTCTAAATCATCACTCTATATGAAATTCATGCTACTCAGTTACTATATTCCACCATGTTTCCCTTGTGGTTTTCTCTTTTTTTCAATCTTATCTTCGTAGGCTTCTGATTTTTTTTTTCTCTTTTGCTTTCACCATTTTTTTAATGAACAATTGGGTGTCAATTGAACGTATTTCAAAATCTTTGCAATTCACGATATTCATGCACGTAGATTTCATAAACGTTTCGATAAAAAACTTTATATTCATTGATGTGTTATAATGAAAATGTTGTTCGAATATTTTCACAAGTTTGCATATTTTATAACTTACTTACAATTAAATTACTGGTAACATATCACTTCAAATATTTTAATTTTCCGATCAATCGATAAACAAGGCAATAACAATTGTAAAAAATTAATGATTATCTAAATGTTTTTTGATTATTTATGAGGTTGTATTTTTCTTTCATAGTTGATGAGGGACAGGGAAGGGGGGGGGGGGGGGGAGAGCATTTACCCACAATTATGCTCCACTTGATTTTGGATCTGAATCGGGCTCATCATTTAACAAGAGAAGACCAGTACTTTGAATTAAATAATATTTTCTTCTTTTAGAGAAAAAAAAACACCATAATGAAATAATGAGAAAGTAATCATAGAATTTTACCAAATATTTAGAAGACGACCGAGAGCAGTTTATGTGTGCTTTTCATCTCCCAACATCTTGGGATATTTCCGACATTACTAGATAAAAAATCGCTCATACCTATTGAAAGGAAATAGTAAATTTGTATTTTTTGAAAAAAAATCCCACACATTTTAGTGAAAAAATTCATACTCATGGTGAAACTTTCCCATAGATTATGAAGACCTCTCAGGAGAATAGTGAAGAACTATCAGGAGAATTGCGTTTTTTTTTTTTAAATTCCTCCAATTGTCTCTATTTCCCACTGTCTATGTGCTAATCAAAAATTTTTCATATATAGTGGTTGTACGCTTATCATTGATATAACTTTTTCTTTGGCTTTTTTTTTAATGATTTTCGAAGCTTTAAATAAAATTTTCCCATGAAATCGTAATAATGCGATAATAATAGCCGTTTTCACTATTATAATCTTTTTTTTTCTCTTAAATCAAAATTGCAAATATGGAAATCATTGTTAATTGCAAAAAATTTCAATTTGTGCCTTTTGTATCTCATTAGAAATCGCAAGGTGATATTTGATAGAAAGAAAAGAATTGAATTATATATAACGAAAGATGATCTCATCAGATGTGAACGTAGAATTGCTCATAACGCATAAACAAATCATACATTATTAAGCATTATGCGAAGCAATTAAAATCAACAGAAATAATTGAGATTAGTTTATGAAGAATGAATTATTCATTGTTGAAGTTCAAGCTATCATAATAGAAGAAACCGGAAATAAAAAAGTTTTAGACAGGTTGCATTTACTAATGCTACTTTAACTTGTTATGATATGATATCAGTGATATCAATTTTCGCTTTTGATAAAAAAATATTCGATATGAGAAGAAAAAAACAACAGTTCGCTAACTCTTAATGAAATTTTTTCTTTCCATCACATTTAAGCTCGTAAAAATCAACGTTTTTATGGAAAAGTTGCGCTCACATTTTGCTTCGGTAATGATATCCAGAAAAAAATGTAATTTTTTCGAGTTCCTGGCGAAAAGAACAATTGGTCATATGATGACCACTCGAAATTTTAAGATCAAAATTCAGGTATGCATAAAATTTGGGCTAGGAATGAAACAGAAACAATTCACTGTACATGAACAGAGTGCGATACTCGTTGGAACATTTGCACACTTCGCTTATGCGTTAATAATTATCACTGCTTATACGGTTACTTATCTGTCTATTTAAGTAAAACGATTAAAAGAAAATTAACTACGACACAATTTCACTAACATTTTTTAATGAGATTTGATTCAACGGATGGCTCACTTATTTTCTGGATTAATGCAACAAATTGTACTGCACTTCTCTATATGGCAATTCATGGAATATGAAATATAACTCAAATTTATCCACATGCTCGGTTTTGTTGCCCATCATTCTATAAGCCATAAAGGCCAAAAGTCTAGTTCGACAGTCATTTGAGTCCCGACTAAGCTCATATCTTTTACCTATTCCCGTTAAGTTAATTTAATAAAGAAACCAATATTTCCTTGGGCAAGAAATAAAATGCTGGCATAGGAACATTACATTAATTGAAGTCTTTTTTTTTCACTTACGCGATTTTTTCATTCAGCCAAAATTGAAGTTTTCGAAACAAATTTTCATCGGCAAGTTTATTCGACCGATTGCGGATCCTCAGCAATCGAACATTTCAGCTCCCTGAAGTTTGATCATGGTAGTTGGAATGTTTCACTCCTACGCGTAAGGTGCAACCGCCGGAAATGGCTCACATCCTAACAAACACTTTAAACTATTTGTGGTATATGTGGGGATCGCCATGGAGACTGCCGAGGTGGTTTCAAATAGGGGACGCAGCGACCAGCTTGAATACGGAGAGGGGAAAGGCGGAGGGTGAATAGATGGGAAAGGAGAAAGTAAAAGTGCAGTATAGAGTTTGTGCCTTATAGATAAGGATCGTAGAAATAAAGTTGACTAAATAACTGAAGTTAACTGAGCCATTCCGTGATGTTCCATTGTATCGCAGCCATTGGAAAACTATAAAATGTTGTTTTTTTTTGTGCTGCAATCGACAAAATATTTATTTCCTCAATGAATTTTTCGAAACCCCGTAAATTCACAAAAAACAATTTTATGCTTTCCATCGATGAAAGTCAGCATTTTTTTTTTCTAATTTCAAATCGTCGCCGACAGCTTTTACGAGCCAAGCCATACAAGTTCATCATCTCGTTGTAGAAATAAATTTGTTATCTGATTACAATGTAGGCTACAATGCATTAAATCGATATTCAAAATTTTGCATATATCCTCAATATTCACATCGATAGCTCTTATCACAGACAACATTTGATATTAACTAATTGATCGATTATCATTGATAGTTGTATACGATAAATCTAATCAATAGGCTAACGGTCTGCCACGTTGTAGTGCCGGTTTAAAAAATGGAACCGGATTAGCAGCCGCTATTTGTGATGAGCATTTCGATTTAAATGTTTTACTAATAAACGGTTGCACTTTCACTTCTTGAATAAATTTGCAGCGAATTTCCCTGAAAGATTTTCTCAACATTAGAAAATTAAAATTCATTCATATTTAAATTGTTGAAATAGACATGGAGGATTTTTTATACGACGCTATAAGTTTATCGAATATTCGTATTTAAATTTAGCTACGCCTTAATTTCTTTGGCTACTTTTCTCAATACTTAATGATATGAATTCAAATTTCTAAAGGAATATATTATCAATCATCATTTCGATGCACTGAGTGCACATCTGAGTACAACACTGTAGAGGTGAATCGAAAATCCATACTGATATAGAAAGAGGTCGAAAATCTAATCTACATAGATTTTATAAGAATTTTGTGGAATTTTTTTTTCAGACATTAATTTGCATATATTGATTATTATATTGTCTATGTTCATTGATCCTTTTACCATAATATGCATATAATTCTATGGAAAAAAAGAAACTGCCTATGCAGAAATAGATTCTAATAAATTTTCGATTTCTTATAATGAACGATGGGTAAACTTTTAAAAAAAACTTTTTCTCTTCATTCATAAATAATGCTGTAAAATTTCCATGAAAGTAATTTCATATGAATAATTTATAATTCCCTTCAAATATTTCGCTGAAAATTTACTCTCTAATCAAATTTATTGACAATTTCACAAATATAGGAACAATTAAGGAAAAACATCGATAAATCCTTGGAGAGTTCAACAAATGATGCAAATTCAATTAAAACGGATACTGCTCTATAAACATTGCAATTTTCGCTGCATTGTTTCTACCGTGGGCACATGATCGCTAATAGAAAATTGGTGAATTGAATATAAGTGTGGACGACATGGGGAATTTCTTTCTATTTCGATGCACTAAGTGATAAAATTTGGAGAATCATACTTATAAGCTGATATGATTTTTAATTGCCTATGAAAGATTCAGTTCTTTTGGATCCGATTAGTGTAAAACAAGTGTTCATAATTCCTTTCGAAATTACTAGAATATTCTGTAGGGTATCTTCCATTTGTGCATACTGATTTCGATAATTCAAATTTAAGTGATTTCCGAATTGAAAACGAAGGCAGATGAACAAACATACATGCGGGCAGTGTTTTCATTGGTAATCAAATGATCCTTATTTTTCAGTTTCATATATATATATATATATATATATATATATATATATATATATATATATATATATATATATATATATATATATATATATATATATATATATATATATACTTGAAAAGTAACTGAAAACTAAATGTATACTGAGAGGACATTGCCATCATGCACTTAAATAAACAAATCCGCTAAATCCCACATTAACGGGAACGGTCAAGTGGGCTTTGTATTGGTTGTCACAAACTGCAGTAATCGCCTCATTGATATCTGACCGCAATGACTATGGACCTGATAGCTCAGATGGTAATACATAAATTTACATATTTGGAATGGTTTTGGCGTTATAACTGATACCGTTTCTTCATTACTTCTCATTCTGTTATTTTGCTGATGGAGGTTGTTCTATCGATGTGGATACTTAAAAACAATATTAGCAAAAGATTTGTTAGCAAATAAAATAAAACGAAATCAAAAAAAATCAAATATAACAAACTTATTAAAAACAAGATGCATAATTGGACTTTTGCCATTCCAAATGAGGCAAAGTACGATATCGGTTGCATTGTAAAAAACAGTATATGGCACATAATATGGTCTTAGAAACATAAAATATATCGACACAGCTAACGTATATCCTCCGTTGAGCATCACTTGTAACGTTATGAAAATCTCACGTCTATGATTCTTCGATGACATTGCGGCACCCTGAAATGTTTTCCACGTTGAGAAAATTTTCTAATGAAATTTCATTGATATGATATAAAAAATTTTGGAAAACCCGCCACATCTGATATTCGCTGATATCGGAAGGAAGTTCGATGGTCTAACTAAATACTGCAAGTGGAATAGAATATGTTGGCGAAGTCGAATGTGGAAGATTTTTTTTTCCGTCAGGTGGTTTCTCTTATAGAGAGCGAACAATGGGGCCGTTGTTTTTATAGCTGAACAATATTTAAAATTTAGGCCTTAAGATTTCGCAAATTTTTGCTTGTTTGTCTCTTTAGAACACTATATTGATGCGGAGACAGAAACGTAGAACTTTTGACTAAAAATTTGTCATTATCCTCACCTCCCTCTCCCTCTCCTCCCCATAACTGTCGATCCTCGTCTTGAGTACTTTTAACGTTTCACCGTCAACTTTTGATTATTATTATTATTATTAGCACATTGTGACCCTAGTTAATTCCTCTTGCATCTCGTGAAAAATCCATTTGATTTGCCCCAACCTCAAACGCTAAACATTGTCGTCAGTTCACATCCCATACACTCTTATTTGCTTCGCAGACTATTTAACATTCAAGTTGTTGGTAACGTGGGCAAAGATTTAATTGAGTCAACTGTTTACTTGGCCACTTTAATCAATTTTTAGTAGCAGTGCGCAAATTTTATACATTTACTTTAGCATCAAATAGATATTTATAAATATATACGCTAATTTTTATAGAAATAAGTACAAAATCGATAAGATACATCAAAGAACAATTGGATGTCGTCATCGAAATGGAAGTACTCTTAAAATACCCTCCCTCCACCTTCCTCTTTTCGCATATTTAGTTAATATCTTTTGTTTTGTTTTCCGCATTTCCTAGCTACAATGCAATGTGATGGTGCATATTTATTCCTTTCACACATATGCATATGTGTGAAAAGATAACTGCACCTTTATTCACCAAACATCGAGTTGCTTCTAATTCTTAAAATAATCACCTCCCATAGAATTGAACTCATTTGCATAATAGTTCACATAAAATGTTCATTTTCATGAGAAACTTATGTTATTTTCTTGTGGTAATTGTTATCATAGTTTCTATTTCAATATAAAGGTTGGAGAATTGCAGCGTAATAGCAAACCTATAGTGGCTAATATTTGCGGCGAATTTCTCAAAAAGAATAAAATATATAAGATTTTAAAGAGAATTCTATTTATTCGTTTAGTTTGAATTTTCTATTAGCTTTCTATAGCGCCGTATTTTATATACTAACAAAAAAAAAATGAAAATAAAATAAATCAAAATTAGCATTATGCACAATTTTTTTGGTAATTATAAGCAAAACTAAGAATTTAAGAATGGAATTATTCTCGATCAAAAATTTCATTAAAGATAATTATGGCAAGAATAAAGTCTCATCAATAGAATTAAACTTAACTCGCTTTTTAATCAAATTTTTTTGTGAAGATATTTTTTGAATCGATTGGGAATAAACGTCTTATAAACTGCACTAATTGTGAATATTCAATAATGGTGATGCTATTTTCATAGGTCAATAGAAGATCGTTTTTTAGGATGGGAATAATGTTATCGTTTACCCTTCGGATTACATCAGCGACGATTAGCACATAGCATAGACCGGAAAGAGCGCTGCACGTAAGAGTATTAATACGATCGAATGCGGGCATAAAATCGGGACTTTCATATTCCCACATAACTATTGTCGCATTAAAACCATAGGTAGCGATTGGTGTCAACCATATGAACGAAAATATACTTGGTATTGATACAAACATAAATATTATATACTGCAAATGAATACTGACCACAAATATGATGCTTAGATTTATTTAACTATATATTTAAATTAGAGTTATAAACTAGATTTATTCGAATATATATGCAAGCAACGCTACAAATATATATTATACTAAATGCTATAAAGTAATGCAATTGATTCATTCATAACATTAATTCAAATATGATTATGAAAGAAAAGAAATATGAGAAGTATCAAAATGAATGTACAAACTGTATTCAATTTTAGTGATAGAAAAGTTTTTTAATTTACAAAGCATCATAAGAATTTAATAGCATGCACATCTGTATCAGCGTCACTTTTTCCTGCACTAGTGATTTGAGCTAGTTTCCGTTTAAACATCGATCTCATCTGGTATCTTGATAACGTGGCGTTTAGCCCTTTGTGACGCATCTCCTTATCCCCATGGTGTTGAAATACCTCACAAGATTAACAGGTAA
The DNA here is from genome assembly GCA_013433145.1 of Ascaris suum. Taxonomy (NCBI): domain Eukaryota; kingdom Metazoa; phylum Nematoda; class Chromadorea; order Rhabditida; family Ascarididae; genus Ascaris; species Ascaris suum. The sequence continues at coordinate 6,750,097 of CM024184.1, read as the reverse complement.
GATGAAATGATTACAGGTAAATCGGTAAAAAACGATAACCGATTCAATTTCAGAAAATAAAATAAATACGAAGTGATAAGCAATTTACCCATGTTCTCATCTCGGAGAAAAATCTTTCAGCTCGAGTTGCAAAGCACAATAATGATAGTCGATTTGCGGCTAGTAGAACTGTTAAAGAACCAATATTATACCAACAAAGACTGAGTTGAAAACCGCTCAACTGCAAATAAAATAACTCATGAAGAATTTTATTTTGAAAAAAGATCTTGCAACTTAGCATAAAGTAAATATACTAGAGAGTAAATCACTTTAACCATCGTTTTCTTTATTGATCTCATATTCCATTTCGTCTTGTCGGTATCATTCCCGCAACATGCAGAAATATGATCTAATGAGGATCAAAAAATTCTCCAACCAGGCAATTTCTAGAAGTCTTTACTTTTTCCTATCTTCTAGGTGAAATCATGATGCCAAAGAGTGGAAAGTCCCAAAAATAATAACTGGGAGAACGCGGCATTAGGCTGTTGCAATTAACACAATTAGACCTATGTATAATTATCAGAAACAAGAAATTTTACTTGGGAGAAGTGTTACAGCACACACATTTTGAAATTCAAATTCGAAACTCACTAGGTGAAGAGAATAACCAAAAAAAAAACCGAATGAAAATGCCCAATTTGCGCTTCTTTGCGCATCAAACCGTTTCAGTTGCTCACACCAGAAAAATTTGTTTTTAATTCCTCAACTCTTAGCAACACCCGTAAACAATTATGATCTAACGATTTCAAAAAGTCCACAAATGTCAATCATTCATCTAAACTGAGTAATATACATAAACTAATTCGACATTTCACACTATTTCACCTTCAAAGTTTTTGTGATTCACCATGGAAATTACCAAATACATTGGCCCAAATGCCAATACGTGTGCACAGACACGGAGTCATGCGTACTACATTTTCGCCCGCTTCCCCTCCTCCTTCTTATATATATTAAGGCTTATAAATTCATCTTCACTTCAGAAGTATGCGTTTTCCATAAATTTACACTAAGCAGAAAAGTTGATGATGTCCAAAGATGGTGCTGGGGTTTTTCATTGTACACTGTTCCACGTTTCTGTGTGGTATTTAGTTTATGGCATTCATTGTCGATGTTTGATGCAACTAACTAACTCTCGACTAACAATCGTTCTGATACGATGTGGTTCTCTCAGATTCAGTTCATATTTGCTGTTTCGTTTCCGTACGAATCTAGCTTCAACCTTAACCACTTCACCCTTCTGCACGCAAACGGTTTCGCTTATAAAATCTTTGCTATTCAATTATGCTATTTCTCTCTTAAATGTTTCGCGCAATTCAAAAATTTGACGGGAGTTTAAACACTTCAAAAAATATTTTCATCAATGCCTTTTAAACCGATGACTGTTGAAGGTATCAATAGTAGGCGAAGATAGTAGCACTCTACTGTGGGCACGATTCTCCTGTTGTTCTGGATGGGAATCCTTAGGTCCATTATAAATTAGCATACGATTTCTTCTATAGTGCTGAGTAAGAATCCTCCAGTTCATCGTGCATGAAAATTTCTTTCACGAAAAAAAAATCGCATTCCAGCAAAGTCCTTTTACATTTTTCTAGAAGGGAAAATAGCGTCGTGCCGACGCATATAATTAAAGTTAATTGCTAAAAGTTGGGAAAATCTCCTAGCTAATTGCTAATAATACTCGTTAATGCATCCAAAATGTGCACTTATGGCAAATACCCTGATAGGATATTTGACTAATTCAAAAATTTAGAATTAGTTTTTTACGAGTTGCTTGTTGTTCGAGCATTTTCAAAGCTTTATATATATATATATATATATATATATATATATATATATATATATATATATATATATATATATATATATATATATATATATATATATATATATATATATATATATATATATATATATATATATATATTATGAAATGTTAGTTAATTAAATTATCACTGTTGCAGTCGTAGGAAAAAATTTCTGCTCTATTAAGATGGAAGTAAAAAACAAACCCACATCTCTGAGATTGTTACTATCAGCGGCACATAGATTCCGAAAAAAAAAGAAAAATTAATTGGAGTTGAAAAAATTGCTTTTAGCGAATTTTTTCTCAACGAAATAATTTCCCATCATATCACTCTTACATTCAATTTATTTATTAAAACCTTTTCATAGTTTTATACTAAAATATATTTCTTAAACATTGATACAGTGCTTTTGCTTCATTAAATGTATGTGATATATTACTGGTACAGGTTAATTGTATTAGAAGCCTCATTGCATTTGAGAAGCCTCTTCAAATAATTTGAGTCATTTCAATTTCTTGTAATTTAGATCAATTCAAATTATCTTATTTCCATTTGAATGATTTTCGTGACTTGAATGGCTTCTTTATTTTCCTCATCAAAATATTTTACAGGTTATAATTGTTGAGTTTTAACTAGTCAATCCGCAAAAAAAAGTGATTCATAATACTCGTTTATTTAATATAAATTTCAAATATTTCACCTCAAGTTATTCCAATATTACTAACCTTTTCTGCCCATCGATTTATCGTCGTACCGGTAATTGCAAAAAATGCACAATAGACATAAACAAAAAGTTGAGTGATATCAACAAACCCGTAGCAAAGAATTATTTTATACGATGAAAGTTTCATAAGTTTTCGATCACGTAAAATAATCTGAAATTATTATATGCAAATTAATATACGCCATAAAAATTACTACAAACAACTCTAACGATAAATTTGCATTATTTTCTCCCATACTGCGTGAGGTTATAATTATGCTGATTTAATTATTAATGCTGAATTTTATCTCTCACAGTTAGAGTTTCATATAAATTATTACATCCGCGAGTCCACATTTTAGGCTTTTCGTTTGCTAAACATTTCCTGGCTAAAAAAAAAAAACTTTTTGAATTATGCAACTATACAATAGTGAGAGAAATGAGGTGATATTAGAGAAGTTTGTGCTTTGATGAATTTGCAACCAACAATTTTATATTTTATCAATGGTGATGGCTTCACACTGCTGAGAATGCAATGCAACGTTGATAGTACCAAATTTGTGAAAATATTTTCATTCGTGAAAATGTAAATAGTTGAATACAAATAAAAGATGTTTTTCCGACCGTTGCGAAAAATATTTGAGAGAAAATGACTTCACAACGTACAACGAAAATTCGATTGGCAGATAGATAATTATGAATTCATTTTTTAAAGACATATGCTGATTCGGTCAAGTAACAATATCTCTTATTTTTTTATGATATGCTTTATTTTTGATTTTAATCCCCATTATTATAAATTTTTAATCAATAAAAATCATTTAATGACGCGCTCATCTCATTTTCTAATACGCCAATCAATTCCACTGAAAACTTTTCTTTTGAAAATTGCAAAAATTTTTTGCATTAAAATATAGAGGGAGGCATAAAGTAAAAGTGCCCGGACATATCATGGAATCAAAGAATAATAATTAATTTGGGTATTTTAGGTATCTAGATTTTAGAAAGATTTAGAAATACCCAAAATATCCAAAGTATCCAAAATATCCTTTTAGACACCCTAAATTTGGGTATCTAGTAAGATCATCATTACCCGTTACCTGATTTGGAATACTTCTAGCTTTTTGCAAAAAAAAAAAAACATAAAGTTGATCGAGGATTTTCAAATTTTGAACTAGATCTAAGGAAGTTGGATTTGCTTTGCTGTATCGGTGAAATTCGGGTTTTTGTTAAGAATCAAGTTCTCACCAAAGTTTTGGAACGAAAAAAAGCAACAGGATGAGGCGAAAATTTTTTGCGTACCACGTTAGCTCTTTCTTGCATTGGCTCTGTAGACGTTGCACATTCCGTGATTCGATCACGGCATTGATCACCTCTCAATTATCGTGTACTGCATATATGAGGTGAGCAAATTCCATTATACGAGTTTCTGATTGGGGTCAAAAAAAATCTTTTTTTTAAACTTCCACCTGCTAGAAGTCAGCTGCCGCTGATACTTCTTACACTCCGGATTCCACGAACCGCTAGGACTCAGAAAGGATGGAAAAATATATCTAACAGTTTTGAATTTGCCACCATTATTTATATTAATTCGGTTTTCAATTCCTCTCGGCTGAAGCCAACAACAAGTTCAATTCCAAGAATACAATAAACAATCATTTAGTAATTAATCATAAATAATGCGATAACAAAAAAGGCTAATAAATGATTGAAAACGCATGACGAAACACTAACGAATATGGGAATATGTAAATAAACAAATAAATATATTGAAGAATAATTTGAATAATCAAAATTAATCAAATAGGTAAATATATAAATGAATTAGTCAAGAATTATTCAAAATAAAACATACCATTTGTATGATAATATAAATTATAATACAAAATAGTGAGAGAAAACCAATAACGCAACCAAAGAGGATATTAAATAATTCGGGCATATTGTTGAAGCCAATGGCGTCTCCTTTTTGTTGTTGCACTCAATTTGAATAAATTCACTTGAGGTGAATATGTACTGCTTTAAGAGATATAGTCATTTAAATTTCACTCTTTTCTGAAATATTTGCGATGAAACAACAATTAATTTATAAAGAAAAATTGACATTTTTCTGGAAAGAGCAAAGGCGAAATTCAAGAGATAAATGAGGGAAAGGATTTATGCTTCTAATGATGCTAGAGGCGAAAACGGTAGACAAAATGGAATTAGAATAAAGCGGATAAAAGATTTGAAGATGTAACCTAAAAGAAGAATAGGAAGAATAAATTAAATATCGGATGAGCTGTAGAGAAATGTTTCGATTTTCACGAACTCAATATGAGAGCAAACCGACAAAAGTAGACGATAATTGAAATGCAATTTTTCCACTCGTAATTGAAATTAATTTAAATGAAAAATTAGTGAAATTAAATACTTAATAAGAAAAAGTATAGAATATAAGCATTTGTTATATGATAAACTTTTTTTTTTTTCAATAGATTGAGCTAATCAACACAATGAATATTCGATGTTTAGTTAACAATAATACATTTAAAAGATATACGACTAGTAAATAATTTTTTCTCAATTCTTAAAATTCTAAGAGACAGTAAAATGAGAAAGAGAGATTAATCACGACTTCAAAATCTAAGATAAAAATTTTTTCGAGAGAAAAAAAAACCAATGAGTATAACAGAAAATTATTTTCCATTTAGATGAAACTTTATTTTTGGAAATAGATTTCTTTTCGGGCAATATGAAATTCAAAAGTTTTGAGAAGGTAACGATTCGATCCATAGAAAATCACCTAGAGACAATAAGAGAAGAGTATTGCCGATGAACGACGGTAATAAAACGATTCATCTCCTTGAAAATATTATAGAAACGTATGAGTATTTAAAATGATTAAAATAATATTTAAAATACTATAGCGAATATTGAAGATTTGTTATCACAAACTAAACTATTGACGATAAGATATTTATATGAATATGGAAAAAATATTATAATTGAAAATTATTCAAATTTTTGACTTCATTGGAAAGACTAATGCTCAACATGCAAAAGTCAATCGGAGTTTAAAAAACTACGAAGAGTGCTCTTTGAAAATAGCGAAATGAGCATCAAGTTAACCGAATTCTATAGGTGTTTTTGCTTGACGATAATTTCCTTTATTTGCGGTGTTTTTTTTAAATAACAATGCGTATTTGTGCTGTTTAATCTCGAAAATTTTCAAAAAATCTCACTGATAGCAGTTCGACGTACAAAATCCCTAATTATGAAATTGCACGCTTTTAGACCTAATCATATGCTTCGTTGACCCTTTGATTAGGAAAATATATTTATAGTTGTTTAAAAACATTACTTACATCAATCACATTGTTTGTCGAATAGCCGCCACATCGATGAAGTCTTATCAATTTATGACCGGTTTCAATGAATGCTGTAATGTTGACCTTTCAAGCACAACACTACTAGCATAAAATAAAAGTTGAACAACTTATTACTCGTTGAGTTGGATAGAAGCAAAATGAGTAACAAAGAGGCAAAATGAATTACAGAGAGAATAAAAAAAGTGCTACAAAATCATTAGTTTTCTTGAAGAGCAATCATCGAGGCCAAATTTTACTATACAACTCTCACTTAGAGAGATCTCAGAAATATGCAAATTTATAGCATCTTCTAATAATTCTCCATACAAACAATCATTTCAACGCTAATGTTGCAAAATTTTGCAGATTTGAGAGGAATTTTTTTTTTCAACAAACCATCTTCGTTCGAAAAAAATTCTCCTGAATTTCTATATGACAAATTATCTCCTCTCCGATGAACTTCATCCATCTTAACCACCATCTCCCGTCCCCACCTACCTTCCCCCCAAAAAAAACTATAGAATTACCCAAGCTTTAGTAATTTTATCATCAAGTTACTATAAACTAAGTAACTTTATATTTTTAACCTTGTGGGCTTGTAACGGTAACATTTTAACCACATATATAAACCATAAACCAAGTAACCAAGTACCAATATTATTCTCCAAGTGAAGTCTTTGCCATGACACGAAGCACCTACACTATTCTTGTACTCTCTAAAGCAACTATTCGCAACAAATAGCACTCATTTTTTACAGCTTTCCCGTCAAGACACTCTAATAAAATACCATAATAAAATTATAGCCACAAGGGAACATTTGAATGGCTATACGGTATGCTAGGCACAAACATCCTCGATAAAGCAATTAACGTAATTTATAAAGGTAGAGAGCAAATTGAAATAGGCGGAGCACTAATGCGTATGACGCTTCCGAATAGTGCAATAAACTAACGTTAATAGCGAATAAACGGTGAGCATAAACACGTCAAACACACATATATAACGGCTTTAATTCAGTTGAATAAAGCGAAATGGACAAAATAAAATTAATACATCAGCCAAATTACATTACACTTTGTAATCTGTTGAAGTCAATTACATTTGTTCACACGTTCACAGTGAGCAATCAATAGGAGTTACTATAAAGTGCAGTCAACATATACTCTGATATGTGGTAGTAAAGGCACGGAAAAGGGAGCAGTGGTGAAGGGCAGAAGAGCGGGGAGGGGAGGGGGATTCATATGAAAGAATAGGAATATACGTGACAAGATTCTGAAGATTATAGCATTGATAGAAGTGAAGCATATAAACTAATAGAAAATCCAAAAACAGAACGAATTATAAAAAAAAAAAAAAAATTTTGCTATTTGGCATATTCGAAGCAAAAAATCACTTAAAGTTTTTAGCTGAGAAATATATGAAAAATTTTCAGCGAAAAACTATAAATTTTTTAATCTAATAAATGGCATAATTTTAAAAAAAAAACAAATGGTATACCAATTCAATGGTATTAATTTAAAAAAAAAAAAAAAAGAAGAACATTTTAGTGTGAATGCGATCGAATATATGCGATTATTACCAAAAAAAAGTTTAATAAATAAGAAAGTGACGTCATTTCAGTTTTATCTAATTAGTTTCATTGAATATCGCTTTAATTAGATTTGATAAAGAGTTGGATTCTCATTACAAAAAAAAAAAAAAGAAATACTACCAAGTGGAGAAAAAAAAATCAACATATAGACAAGAAAATTCTCTAATAAAATATCGAATAAGTTTCTCATCAATCAAAAAAATTCAAAAATTTTACTTTTTTAAATTCATTTCTCTTAGTTCACTTCAATAGTCTATAGAAAATGTTCTTTAATTTGATTTTATGAATGAATTTTAATAAAATCTTTGGCCAAAAATAAGAGAATAATATGCGATGAGAGGAGATGTAGAGATCTTTTGAGAAGAAGAAAGAGGTGAGATTGTTGCGATGGCTAGCTGTGATGGTTTGTAGGCAATACTTCTTTCTAGCATGGAGTCGGATCCTTCTGAACTAACGTGTACTAGTTTATTTTCTACTTGTTAACTTCGGCCGCACACAAGAAAAGAGCTAGGAAAATTAATTACTCATAAAGTTAACGAAATTTAATGCTAATAGGATATATATATATATATATATATATATATATATATATATATATATATATATATATATATATATATATATATATATATATATATATATATATATATATATATATATATATATATATATATATATATATATATATATAATTTCTGCACTTCATTATATTTCGATATTTCATTACATGAAACGATGTAATATTAGGCTGTTCACTGTGTGCACCGAAAATAAAGTCAACGTTAAGGTGCTCATATTTTGAAAAAATTATTATGCAGAATACTTAGAAAGACGACTCTCGTTTCCTTAGTTAAGATGTGCACTTTTATGGATTACTGCAATGAGCTTTTTGCAATCGGATCGAATGCCCCTAACCCGTCAGCCCGCACTTCCAAAACACTTATGACCTTTTAAGGACATCTCGAGCACGATGCGTCGTTGCCACCTGCATATGTAGGAATGCAACTCGCTACTGATATTATAAACGATGTTATCAAAGAGTTATGTAGAGTTTTGCAGAGAGAGGAGAAGAATTACGAAAATTGTAGAGGTGGAATTCAATGACCACATACACATAGATAAAGCTCGATAAAAGAGAGGAAAGTATCTTTTGTTTTCTGTTAATCTCATCCTAACATTCCTTCACCTCTATATCCTAGTCTAACTGTTCAGAGCTCGTAAAGCTCGGCTACCTTGCCATTCATCATGGGTAACTAATCCTTTCTATGCTTCTTTGCTATGATCAAACCTATTGTCAAAATCAGAACCACTAAAAACATTACATTTTTAGTGATACCGCTTTTATCCTTTTATCCTTGATATTGCAAGCAGCAAAGCTTTGAATTGTTCGAACGAGAGATTCACGCAAAGCGGTTCTGATAGGCGTTTAGTTCTTATTTGAACTCTCGAACTTTGATTTTGTGTAAAAGATTTTTCAGCCTTAGCCTAACTGTGGGCCAATAGACATTCTTACTAGGCTTAAGCTACGAAATCATCATTTCTAATTTGAAAAAGAAATAAAATTAAAGGAACTGTTCGTAGCATATGCCATTTCGGTATAAAAATTTCAAAACTTCACCTTCTAGCCTACAGTAATTACAGCTACACATCACCGTCGGTGCTGAAATGAAACTCCCACCTTGTAAGTATCAATCAAGGAACCTAATGAACAATGAGGAATAAAAAACAACAATTGTGTATCTTCTGCTACGTTGTCTACGTTATAGTAGACAGTATCCATCTTACCCTCAGGTAAACAACATTCGGACTCCCAGCAGTGAGATCCCCATGGGAAGCGAAGAGAGAAGTAGGAGAATAGAATGTGGATGGGAAAAGAACACAGGATAAATAAATTGAAACAATCAGCAAACAATTGCGAATGATGATTAGGCGCACGCGAGGCCAAATTACTTATGCACAAATTGAAACAAACAAGATCTCAATCACGCTAACTCAGTTTTTTGCACCTCCCTCACACCATTATCTAACAATAATTTCACGCAATCAACCAACGAAAGTTTTGGTGGAAACCGAAATTCTGAGTGGTTTTTACCAATCTAGTTTTCAGTTTTTTCGATTACATCCCGAAATTCATCGGGTGCTACCGGTCCGTAACCAACAGACATTTTTTGAAATGCTTTCGGTTTTAACCAAATCTTGGATACAAGTATTCTCGGTCGGTGGCCGGCTACCATCTTTCCACCAAAACGGGATCTTTCATTCAAACGTCGAGAATCAAAACAGTTGTGCAAATGGCAAATCTCTCCCATGAAGCGTTGCGTTCATTGCAAGAACCATTATGCTGCAATAACCATTATAATGTGGGTAGTCAAGGGTAGGAGAAGAGCTAATACGGGAATAGACTGATAAAATGAGAATAACACAGCACTTCAAAATGGCTCACTTCTAAGGAGAGAGTGAATGTGGCATTGATTTTGAGATCATGACGAAATACATGAACTATTTAGGTAAAGAATTAATCTTTCACGGGCATTTTTGAAGACTTAGAGTTTTTACTTATTTTTACATCGAATGTTTTTTACTAATTATTCACCCAACGAAAAATACCGAGTCAACTTAGCTCCAAAAAATGCCATCAAATGGCCTCCCACGAAGAACTGGAGCATACCATTGGAAATGTTGAATTCAGGAAAAAACGAGTAATTCAGCATTGACATATTCCATATCGTTGAAGAATCTATTAGAGTGCGTGCAAAAAACGTAAAGAATGTCAATGTGGCAAATGAAATGTGCAAAAAGTAGCAAGCATATCACAAAATTGTATTGGTAATATGCGTCTAACAAGTGGGGGAAGAGATAAAATCGATCAAATTGTTACATAAGGAGACTCAAATCTCAGGTAGAATAATTTTTAAAATAAATTAATAATAAACTCATAAACAAGTTCTATTCGCTATATGCAAAGAATTTATAAGAAAATGCGGATTACGACGAATATAGTACTATCTAATGAATGAACGGCAACGAGGTTAACAGATGCGTAATGGCATAGAAATTAATAATAAGCAGCTAACAACGTGGTCGAAAAAAATTGCTGCAACGGAATAAGATAACGATTGCGATTGATTGATGCTCACCTATATTTTGAATGTCCGATATTTAATTAAAGAAGAATTTAACGATAGATGATGCGTTTTATTACAAAGAATTTCGAGATTAATGAAATTTACCAAACATAATTCAATAAAATCTTAACTTTCTATCTATTCAAATGAAGTGTTTATGTGTTTATGCTCATGAATTGTAGAGAGGATATTATAATAGTGAAATAGAATCCTCGTTCGAATTTGCAAAAAAAAAAAAAAAAAAAACGAGGCGGTCGAATTATATCGCTAAGGTAGTTCAGACCCAATCTGAATGAATTATTTTTGAATTTCTGAAGTAGAGTGCTGAATAGTAAATACATTTCGTAAATCAATAATCATTAAAATTACTATGCGATAACAACATTCGTATAATACTCTCATTAACGAATGCTTAAACAACAAAATCCCAATTTTCATCTGCTAAATTACCAGTGAACGTGAGCAAAAAAAAATGTTTTTTTCCCAAGAAAAAAAAATAGGTAAAAATTTCCCAAGAAACTATTGAACCCGATCGAAAATAGCTAAAAGACTCTCGCAAGCATTCGATTTTTGCATATTTTTTTCAAAAAAAAATTTTTTTTTAAATTATTCAATAATGTTATCAATAAGTAAAAAAAAAATGATTTATAGTTTCAACTCACAAATTATATAAAAGCGAAAAAAAATTTTTTAACGAAAAAAAAAAGTCTTTTGCAGTAAATTTTTTAAAAGACTGGAAGAGAAAACATTTTCAAAAAACTAAAGCATCGACATCGATTAAATCAAACGAAATCAGTTTCGCCTCAATTTTTTTTTTTTTTTTTTTTGCTAATCAATCTAATGAAAGTGATATTCTATGAAGAAAAAAAAATCCTCGAAACTTTGTTGTCGGCATTATTCTGAAGAAAATTTTTTAAAAAACGCATAGAATGTATACCGTTAGAAAAAAAAAATTAAATGAGAAAAAAAATCTGCATTTTGTGCCGGTGATACTAGTGGACTTGAATTTTAGTCTTGAAATTATTCTCGAAGAGGACAACAATGAAAATTCCATAGACACATGCCAGATCGACAAATTGCTGTGAGTAGTGCTGACATCAGCGATGGCTATGTCTGCCAAGAGGAGAGTTGACATAGCAATAGCATGAATGAATTGCAGCATTCGCCATAATTTCACGAATGACAAAACGGACAGATACGTTTACTTTGTCTTCGTTGACGATGATCTATGAACGATAGATAAATATGGCCTCATTTTTGCATCGAAGATAAGCCGTTAACGATCAATGAAGGAAGCTTGTGAATTGTGGTATAAGGCGATATTGGGGAAGTGCTCATTGCTATAAGCTCATGCAAAGTGTCAACTAAATTCGTTTTTTTTTTTACAAATTAGCGGAAATTACCATATATGCAAAATTTTATCATTGCTGAATACTATTTATCAGATCTGATTTCACTATAGATCTCAAATTTCCATATTTTCTTCTGCTATGTCGAATTTCTTTCGAAAATTTTACGCAAAGTTATGGGAAATTTTTTTTTTAATGCAAAGGTAAGGGAGAAGCTATAATTTTTCACAGATTTTCGATTTGTTTCTAAATTCGAATTTTCGAAGATGATCGCATAAGGAATCTAATGAAATGACTATCTGTTCGAAAAATCTTTCAAGTTCTTGCTTCGTCGAATTTTTTTTTCTTTGGTTTTCATACGGGATTGCTTTAGTGAATTTCTATGATTCTCATCATTCCATAAGAATTTTGCCGACTTGGATGATCTCTTTCCTGTACGGGTATTTGCGTCGTCTTTGAATTAATCCAAACGCGAAACACCCTTTGAACTGTCTTTTTAAATAATAATTTTCTAGAGTTGAATGCAAAATACTAGAGAGTGAAATTGCTAGAGCAAATCGGCTCTTAACGATGACCAATTTATGAAGCTAACCTTTCATACGTTATAATTCGAAATTTATGACGTGATGAGCATGTATGATTTAATGAAAATGAAGTGAATTTTTATTATTGAAAGATGAAGGGGAATTTCCACGTGAGAAAACATTGTTCTTAATGAAATGCCTTCTAATCGCTAATTTTTTTTTAAAATTTTCCAAAAAAAAAGTTTTAAAAAATTTTAAATCATCGAAAAAGAAATTATTTAATTCCCCCTAAGCAATAAAATAGATTTGTAATTGTTTGAAAAAAAAAAATTTTTTTTTTAAACGATGAATTGACGTTATCGAGGAAATTAGTTTCGATTTTGCAACGAGTTTTCGTGATCTTGTTTATAAAACTTTCATTAAGAATGATTAGACAATTGTTCATTTCTATTGATCATTTCAATTGAACAAATCATCGGAATCAGTAAATTTTTATTACTTGAAAAAACCCTATAATGAATACCTGAATCTGTGGACAAGTTCCAGATATATCAATTCTTTGATAAACTAAGTGAGCATCATAAAACCCTCGAAGAACCTTTTTTTTGTCATTTTATAATATCTTCGATGATGACTTCCGAATATAGACAGGTACACTTATGTTTCGAATATTTATGGATAACTGGGAAGTAACCACTGACAGCGTTAACAGTTTTATCATATCGAAGAAAATTCCATAGGTAAAATGGTCAATACCGAAATATTTACCATCTCTAGTGTCCTCATTTCTAGTAAAGATGAGCAAAAGTTTTTTCTTCTGATGGGTAAAACATGGAAACGATGCGGTAAACAGAAATACTGTTATAAATGGCAACAGCGATATTACAGTGTAAGAAGAAATGCATAAAGATTCTTCATCATTCTCTCAAGAAGTCCCTACCCACGGGTAATTTTATTGATTTATGCTGGGAAAATTGACAATTTTATTATTCGTTAGTGATTTAAAATCTTCGATTGTCTCACTGCTATGATAAAAGCAATAAGATAATCTAAGATTATCGTCCATGACCATCAAAAAATCCACAATGCTCGGGAATAATTATTTTTATTTTTACTGCTTAGGAGAAATTTATGTGAAATTTGGGAGATCGTGATGGGAAAATTATTGCGAAATATTGAGAATTGCATGAGTGTTGAATTTTTTCGAATGAATTCACTATCGCATATGATTGAATATTACAGTAATGAATATTACAGTGATGAAAATTACAGTAGTAGAAATGAAATTGCTTATAATAAAGGTAAATAATATTATTGGCAATCGTTGATTTATTTATGAATATTCACCGACGATTAGTAGTTTTCCGAGAAAAGATCAATGAGCACTCATATTATGAATATTTCATAGAGTCACAATTCTTCACCGATCATAGTTTTACTTCAACTAAAGTCTCACAATTTTTTGCTACTGTAAATTTCTGATGGCATCAAAATTTTAAAAAAAAAAAGAACAAAGCATTGCAAAGAATGAGAATATCTGTACTGAAGGTGAGAAAAAAAAAAGTTTGTTATTCCATTGTATAAAAATAAAAAATAAAATGAGTGAAAAAATGAGGAGAATATTATGTGATTGCAAATATGGAGATAAAATTATACAAAATCCCACATATTATTTGATGATATTTTCAATAGTTGTCAAAGAAATTTAATTAATAAGAATGAAGGAAAGATTTTGAACATCGAAATAAAACGGAACCGGGGAAAAAAAAAAGATAGCGATGATTAGCCAAGAAAACCGAAGATATGATTTATAATGAAAAAGATTTCAAATGAAGAAAAAGATTTCGTCTTTATATATTTGACCGAATATGTCGCAAGAATATAATTTTGAATGTGAAGGGCTTTTATTATACTCTTAATAGGTAAAAAAAAAACGAATTTCGCATTTTTTTGCTTAGAAGTACAAATTCACCTCTCATATTTTAATGGCACACCTTAGTAATATAATTCAATTAGTAACCATAGCGATCGAATGTTCATTATGCTGATTAGCTCGTGTTGTGAACTCTTGTTACTTTGCTCTTTCATCGGATGTTGATTGTGATAACGCCGATAATAAAATATTATATTAGATCATTTATAGGTATAAGTATATATTTATAGGTATATAAGCTTATCAAGTGCTTACGTATATTATATCTATCTTAATGAACAATGAGTTATCGTCGTTGCTATTCATCTCGAGATTATTGAAGCGTTTGGCGCGTCTATAAGACTGATTACGCTGTTAAGCTTGCGCTACTGATAAGTTCGAAAACCAGTAACCTATATGTGCATCAATATCCATATCTGACTGAGCAATAATGCCACGAATCGGCTCATGAAGTATAGTCTCCGATCAGTCGATCTCACTCAACCAAAGAGTATTTCCACTTCTTGTATTGTGCCGTTCTCCTCCGTGCTATAATATTCCTAATGTACCATTTCTTCCATGATAATGCATAAAATAAAAGGTGAAATTGAGAGAAACAAACTAGCACACAACCGATTTATACCATCAAAAGTGAGGAGCAATGAATTCGTACAGTTTTCATAGATGCACTATACGGTAATTTAATTTTCTGCGACGATTGTTTTAATGTGTTGTTGTTGTTGTTGTTGTTTTTTGGCTTCAACTTGATTGCAAGAAGCAAATTCTGCGTTCTCGAAATATATGAAATGCGATTTTAAAATAATTTAAAAATCGATTTCAATGAATGCGTTGAAGTGACAACCTTAGGACATTTATATATCTTCAGTTGACATCACACTGGAGTAAGACTCTAATTTTTCTAGACGGTTAACTCTGACTTCTAAGGAATTTTTTTTCAAACTTTTATGGGTAATAATAAATCCACTTAGAATGTATTGTGTTATGAATATTTCATATTTTCATGGATAGATTTCAATTACTCTGTATATTTTTATGTACTTACCAATAGTTATTTATGAGTTTTAAGGAAAAAAATTGATTCTACAATTCTATCATAGCTGAAGGATGTGTAATCTCACATAAAACTTAGACAAATCTATTGCACTAAACAAATGCATAACGACAATTGATTCATTTAGATAACATTAGCAAAGAATAGGTTTCATTTGATTCATTTAGACAACATTGACAGACATTTAGCTGCTTAAAATTGAGAGAACGAATTTATGGAAAGTTAAGGTAGGATGTGAAAGTAAATAATTATATGAATGTATAAAGCTCATTAAAATTGATTCATTTGTTATTCATTATTTCCTGAAGCCCTCCAATAGCTAAAATCTTTGTAGTGAAGGAAAATTCGAATCGGATTTTACTTTCCAATGTGTTTGCATTGCTTTTCCGGTTATCATAAGAGAAATCAATGGAGAATTAAATAAAAATTCAATGAAATTCATTTCTGTGAAAGTCTGGGGAACTAATAGAATCCTGAGAAAATAAGAAAACTCTGAGCAACTACTTTAGATCTAGAGAGCAACAATAAATCTGAGGATCATTAGATATCTGAGTAGCTAGTAGAAAACTATGGAACAAGCAGAAATATGAGCAACTTACCAATTTTGCGTGAACGTCAGATGTTTGTTGCAGTTAAATTTTCAAGCAGAATGCTGTATAAATCATACTCTGTTGATTATTTTACCATTATATTGTTGAACTCTGAGTGTTATTGATTCTGAAAAGCAAAAAAAAAACAACAACAACAACACAACGATTTATGATTCTAAATTATTACTCGTTAAAACAATACTAAATTATTTATGACTCATTTAAATTATTAACTTATATTCTTTTAACTAAAATTTAATGCAATGATATAGAAGCAATAAATGAGAACAAATGGTTATGATAAGTTTCTAATGTTGACATCGTTCTTTTAAATTATAAAAACACCTCAACGCGATACACCTCTCATGAATAGGCGCTTTGAATAAGCGAAAGAAAGAAATTATAAAATCTCAGCGATTATTTTTTCTACATCGAATATCATCCAAAGAATTTATCAATATCGATAATTTCGTCAAAAACATATTAAGAGATATCGCATTTGAAAGTTTTGACTAATTATAACTTAGCTAAAAAATAACCCCACTGGATATATGCAAATTTTACAAATCAGTCTCTCAGCTATAAATAAGAAGCTGTGAAGACAAAAAGTAAAAAGTAGTTCTGAAAAGCCCTCACATGTATTAAGAAGGTAGCAGTGAACAATAGCTTACTACAATCAAACTTTCTTCATTAGTTAATCGTTTATGATAAACTGTAGACAATAGAAGTACAGGAAGCTTCGAGCTGAGACCCCTTGTTCTATATATATATATATATATATATATATATATATATATATATATATATATATATATATATATATATATATATATATATATATATATATATATATATATATATATATATATATATATATATATATATATATATATATATATATATATATATATATATATATATATATATATATATATATATATATATATATATATATATATAAAGCGTTATTTTGAACGCAGCATTATCGCCGCACCTATCTAAAACTATGAAGTCTCCCGCTTATTGAAGTGCTCTATTTAATGCTGAAGGAAATTTTTACTGCAGTGGATGCGCCAGACAGCTAGAAAAATAGCAAAATCATGAGATCTTATAAAGGTGCCGTTGAAAAAAGAAGGCTTATCGAGCTCGAGTTTACAGAACTTTTTCTTGGTCGTAGAAGGTTTCAAGCAACACAGTTATGACTTAGTGTACCCATTTACTCAGTATTAACTACAAGCTACATTAATCTGTTTCGTCTTTCATGGGAACTATTCTATAATTACAGCTAACGACTTCATTGAAAGCGTTCTTGAGAGTCATAAGATTATGTCGCCTTTTCGCGTGATAATGTAATTGCGTTTTTCACAATCAACCTATGACTGCCGTTGCAAAAACTCATTGACGAATTTAAATCTGACCAATTACGGAACACCTGTTGGAAAATTTCCAGTTCCAAGTTAGATGACTTCAAAAATAATGTGGTCCTTAATTTTGGTCTAGGTGGAATTTGGCATTTCACAAGGTAACACCTTCCTGCCAGATATTTGGGTTCTTCTTATTCGATCTTCAATCTGAAGGCATCTAACGTTGATGGTCACTGCGCTGATGCCGCGCTGTTTGTGCGTTAATATCACAGGATGGAGGAAACAATCCACAAGATGAAGGAAACGATTAGAAACGACTTAAGCACATTAATAAATTCTTATATGGGCTCTATTGAAACTTTATCGGCGCAAAAACTACATTTGCATGATTCGGTTTTAAAAAACAATAGTAGAAGTTTTCCCATGGGAAGATTGCAATCGGTGAAATTTCTAAAAACTGAAGTAGTAGACAAGGCTGGAAACCTGCTAAAGCTGATCAACGACGAAAACCTATGACATCTTCAGGTATTGCTTCGGAATGCTTCGCAGTCTCGCAAACCGATAGTATTCGCATTCTAGTTCGTTGTTTTATCGTGCGTGAAAGCACAATTTTTATTAAACTAGCATCAACCATAGTTAAGAAAAATTTGGAAATGAAGCAAGAAACCATTAATGATGCTATCGTTGATAATCTACAAATGGTCACTATCAGTCATATGGAGTAAAACTGAAAAACAAGCTGAGCATATAATCTAGGCAGTAATCAGCAATGTTTTGCCAGGTCACAGTAGTAGTCACCTGCTGCAAAAAGGCTCTCATGGCTAAACTCATTGAAATCGAGTTCAGCCGTGAGAGGCTCAGGCTGCTCTCTTAATGGACAAATACTTTGATACAGCACCGACTAATAAGGCATGTGGTGTCCATAAATGTATGCAAGGTATCGTGCAAACTTCATCCGATGAATCTGGTTTATATTCCTCAATCTAGCCGATAACTGCGTTTGATGGTTTTTTTAAAGTCACAATTTATTTGTTCCATTCTTGTTCTTAGCTTATTATGAATTTAGTGAAAGGTATATGCGTATCTACCATAACGAATAAATAATTCATTTATTTCAATTTATTTCGAATTAAAATAGCATTATATAATATTTTTTCCCTCCTTATTGAACATTCAAAATAATGAGTAATCATTTACTGTCAATATTCACTCATTTTAAGAATACTTCACTTCAAGAGAAGGAGTAAATATTTGTTCTATATTAGAGTTTATTTTCTTCATTTTCATTCATTATTTGCATTATTTTTTGCATTTTTTATCTTTTTTTTTTGTAATTTGCATTTGTAATTTTTGCATTTCGCATTTATTTGAGGTATTGCATTGTGATGTTGGAATACTAACCATAGGAACATATTCATCATGTGATTGCTTTATTGTGCATAAATTATAAACACATAGATAGAAATTATGAAAGCTTTAATCAGCCAATTGCAGATCAACTCAATCGACCGATTTCAAAAAGTTTTTCGATTTAAGCACGTGGAGGGAGTGAGCGACTTCTATGGAAGGCAGATCGATTTTTCTATTTTCAAATCGTTCAAGCAGATTTTTTTAAAAAACTATTCAAGTGCGCTTTAGGAGAATATCGAGAAGTGATTTTTGTTGAGATGAGATGGGATTTCTTGACCTCTTTTAGCCGCCTCTATGGCTTCAAATCTGTGAAAGTGCTAAGCGCTTGAGAATTGCATATATGCAAATGAATGTTCAATTATTGCATATATGCAAACGAATTTTCAATTACTGCACAATTCTAGTATTGCATATTGTATTTTCGAAGATATATGTGGCATTCTTTTTATTCCTAAATGAACGCTAAATTTCAATGTTGTTATTGTCTTTGCTATTGTTTTAAATAATTGTGAGGCGATCGAATTTTATGCTCCTTGCGTGATTAATAAGTTTCACTTTCTTGAACGTTATTTTGCATGGAATCTATGCGAAGAGTCATTAAATCAGCGTCTCAAAAAACCTCCACAAAACTTTTGAAAAATAGGCACTTTTTAATATCATTGCAGAAAACGATTTTTGCAACTTGCATTCTCCTCTCCATATTCGTTGTTTTTCGAAAATTATCAATGAGAGTATTAAGTTGAAATATAAGTTCGATTTGTAACAATAAGTTTGTAACTTAGGTTATAAAATTTTCTCAAATCGCTTATTTTCCAAAAGAAAATTAAATTTTAAACAAATTCAAAGCAACATATAAATTCTCCTATGTATTGCTTCTCGCTATTCAATGAACTTTTCCGGATGTTTGGGAAGTTCGAAAATCCCGGTGCGCCACTAAGTTCTCAGTAAGTCCATTTCGCAGCTCCTCGTCATTATTGGTGAAAGCCGACTGGCAAATTATTTCAAAATAAACGGAAGAGTTATCGATCTGCTAGGTTAAGATCCGATAATTACAACGAGTGAGGCGGAATCTCTTGGCTACTTTCTTAAGTGGCTTCTTTGTAAACTTTATTATGTGCATTTTGAGCATGATGTCGGTCGCTTTTGCCCAACTTCCCGAACCAGAGGTCATATTTGTTTCCACAGACAGATGCAGAGGCTACCTGACTTTCTTCTGGAATCAGTTCGAAGTGGATTACCACTAGTAAATAAAATTCGATTAACAAAAATGTCGTAAAGAGCAAGGGTGGAAGGGAGAGAGGAGGAAATTTCAGTATTGGCTTCTGTTATTGCCTGCACGTCAACGCTTATTCAATCATTCATTTGCTTCGCATTTTAACGTTTGATAACAGTTCTCAGCATAAAAAATGTCAACATTGAAGCTGCGTGAATTGATGGTGAGTGAACAAAGGAGCAAAAAAGCCGTTGAGATGCAGAATATTTTTTTCTAATCCTACTCAATTTATGAACAATTCAAATTCGTTGTTTGTGCATTGTTCTCTTTATTTGAAAACGTTCAACAATTGTCATATAGCTGCTACATTCGTTTTTATGCGTCTTTCAACGAAAATTCTTATCGATTAGAGCATTTAGCCTATATCAATTGATTTAAATCGATCTTCAACAACGATTACTATAAAATATTTGAATTGGATCAAAATTATTCTCTTTAAAATGATGAAAATTATTTCAAAGCAATTCAATTGGCAATAGAACCTTCTTGAACAAACGCATCGAATATCTTCAACACCTTTCGCCATATTAACGTCATGAATCCTCCATAGTACATGAGAAATTCATTTGCTGGTGCACTGCGAGGAGAAATTCTTACACAAACAGCTGATTAATCGAAAGCATTTCTAGAAGCAATCGTGGGAATAACACAAACATCAAGCGTGTGAAAGCCCATCAGAAGCCTCACAAAACTGATCACAATGATATATATATATATATATATATATATATATATATATATATATATATATATATATATATATATATATATATATATATATATATATATATATATATATATATATAGCCAGAAGTGAATTAGCAACGTGCTCTATGTGTAATTCAACTTCATACGCTCGAATGTACGGTAATTTTAGAAATTGGGCTGTAAAGTGTTAATATAGGTCGATCCGTGTACAGATGCAAATACGGTGCAGATTATATTCCTCAAAATTCCAACCACAACCAGAGCGTTTCCAAACAAATAAATCGACATCCTTCCATACTCAAAACTTATGAACGCATATAAATAGCCTATCACAATGCGCTAAGCACCTGGAAGATATTGGCTATTTGGAGCATTTAATGGCAGTTTGACGCCATTAAGATCTTTTTAAGGGGTGCAGCCTCCATTTTAGAATTCAACAGCTAAGAAAAATAAAATATGAAACAAATGAAATATATATTTTTAAGCATTCTTAAATAACAACAACTGGATTAAAATTAATCAAACATTTTGAAGTAAACTGTTTAATTAGTCGAATATAATCCATTCACGCAACAATCCGACAAGAAAATAGCCTGAGCAAAAAATCAACAAGGAAAGAATTTCAACGTGGCTTAATATCATCTATTGTATTCTCCGAAAATACGTCACTCGAAATAAGAAGTCTCTATTCTAAAGTCGTCACAATTGTGTTATAACAAAGAAATGTGTTACAATTTCAATCATATGGTATTCGCGTATAGCATACAAAATATAGTGAGAAACAGGAGACGAGTGTTAATCGGGAAGAAAAAATTAAAACCGCTTCGACATTTTCCTCTTGTTAAATACCACAAACGAAAATCGTTTATATTAAAACTTTTTTTTGCTGATGAAATGCCCTCTCTCTCCTCCCTCCCCCCCCCCCCCTCCCGGCCCCAAAAAAAAAATGGAAATTACTGTTTTTTTTCAATGGGCTATCGTTGCATATATAAGAGCTCTTAGAAGTTAAGTTCTTAATAGCGTATTATCTATATCAATACGCAAAAACTAATCGTATAGCACATCCATTTGTTATAAATAACATTTGCCGCTATCCCTTTATTTAACGTCATAAAAAAAAAATATGAAACAACCGAAATGAGTGAAAATTGAGAACTAATAACTTTCATCACCTATTTTCATTGAACTCTTATTATTAACACATAGGTATTTGATGATCTAATGTATATGAGTTTACCTAGATCACGAAAGAAACCGCATAATTTTTTCATTGAACCACACTAGACCTTTGAAACCATTAAATATGATATCGTATTTGAAAAATACGTAAAAAATTTTTTCTTTTGGGAAAAATTTAAAGCTTGGAAAAAGAGTAAAATTTTATGAAGAACCAAGAAGGTTTACTCACTTCGAGAAAATATAAATTCCGAAGAGGTATCAGAGAAGGCTCTTCGAGAAAATTTGCGCTAATTTATGTAAATTTTTTTGCAACGGCACTTAACGTCGCTTATATATAATTCTTAACTTCATCTCACGCAAAAATATTCGTTTCTACTTAAGAAGATAAAGCAAAACCTATGCTTGCTGCGTTAATGCTTGCATTTAGTAAGTTCATAGAGCATCAATATATCATTAGTGAGCAATAACCGTTGAAAAGCTTTCCGACCCTTCATAGTGGATTCATCTACCATTAACTTTTTGCCGTTTCAGGTAGCGACGAAGAATTTATGGAGGAAATTATATTTCGAAATTTTGTTTATGTATCCACGAATAAGCTTTAAATCAAAGAATTCTCAAAAAAAAATTTTAATCAATTTTCTGCCGTTATAAATTTCGGAAAAGTCCCTATTTGTGGTTAAAAACTCTAAAATGCTTATAGACTATATTTCATGAGAATAGAGCGCTATATTTGCATATTCAATTATCACTATTGGCGATCAAACAACTCATAAATGAAAACACTATTGACAGCCGTATGGCAGCAATGTCATCGATTTTTGCCTAAATAAGATGCATAATGAATTAAATGGCGAATATTTGGAAAATATAGAAGTGAAGAGAAAATCAACGCCATACAACACAATGATTCTGTATAGCAAATTGTTGAGAGAGAGGAAAAATATCGTTAATCATTCTTAGAATTTTCCAACTATTGATATTCATGCAGATTTCTTTCTCGTTCGACAAAAAAAAAGGTTCTCTTATTGAAATTTTTATTCGATTATAGCCATATTCGATTAGATTTGTTCTAAGAAAAATAAAAATTATATAGTTTATTTTTTTTTCAATTTCAGGAAACTGGAAATAAAATAGCCCCCTTTAGGGGGTCCTAATAATTTTCACGAAAGAAAAATGCTTACAAAACGTTTATTTCCTCTTTGCAACATAGATATCGAACAGAATTTTTGTAAATTGCTTTTTATTATCACTAACAAATGCGACTAAATCATCTTCGTTTAAAGAAAAAAAACTAAATAAAAATAAATCAATAATGAACTCATCGATGAAAGGAGCTCGTTAGAAACGGAAGTTCAATGCTCATTTACTTCCTATTTAATCAACAAACATCATTCAACACAACCCCAAATGTTGCATATAAACGCAATAATCATGCAATAAATCTTTGAATTATATTGCAAATTATTTCACTTATTTGTGAGAAAAAGAAAACGAAAAAAAAAATATTTTAACATTTTATCAAAATAAATGCAAAAATAAACCCCGCTAAACATAAACCAAAAAAAAAAACCTATATTACGTGGGGAAAAAAATTGAAAAATTCATAAACATTAATACTGCTTCTTATATTTCCTAACATCACGTCATCTATAGTAATTTTCTATTGATAATTAATACTAAATAATGCGTGATATTGCATAGAATCGATATATTACGTTCAAATTCGTCATATGATAGAAAAAAAAAAAGTTATTCAAAGATAAATCTTCTAATTTAGTGCTTATTATTGCGGATTGTCAAAAAAAAAGAAATAATATTTCGATATTGTTCGAATTAAACAATTGAATGTTAAATGCTTTTATTTCAAGAGAAAAAATTGCTAAGAAATATATACGATAACTGTTATGCCTTTATGGTTATTCTCAATTTTGAAAATTTCCACGCTATATACTAATGTTCTTCGAATGTTTCCAACTGTCTTTCGGCAACAATCAAACAGTACAAATGTGAACGCTGTACACGAATATTCGGAAATTTAATAGTACAATGTGCTCAATAAAGATGCGCAAATATTTCTCATGCACCGACGTCATACTTTGTAGTGGTAATTTCTCACATTCCATGCAAAAAAAAAAAAAAAAGAAATGGAAAATAGCACTGATGCACTTAGATTCATGACATGTTTTCCTATATATAACTTCCTCAAACCAGCGGGCTTCATAAATTATGAACGAATAATGAACTCACACAAAAAAAATGCCAAAATTTTCACCAAACTGACAGCTTGCACGAAATCTTCACATAAAAATTCGCATTTTCAACCAACCCAATCGTTTGATAAAAAAAAAGCCTTTATATTCGTTAGAATTCAAACCATGTTGATGGAACAACTCTCACTTACTTGTATCAATCCTATAAGGTAAAAGTTGTAACAAACAGAAGAAATTGCTAAGAGAAATAACGTTAATTGCATTTGTTGCAGCATGTTGAACGTATGGAATTGTAAAATTAATTAAAGACCAATAAATATACGAATATGCAAAAATATATTTGTTGTATGCATAATTTTAAGTGATAGCAACTATATGAATGAAAAATCATTGCATTACAAATTATAAAAATTGCGCTAGAAGCATAAATAGGAATTATTTGTTATATATAAAGAAGTTATTTCTAGAGAAACGTATTTTCCTTAGTTCGTGTATACTACCCCCCCCCCCCCTCAACCCTTCCCTTCTTTTACCTTCGCCTTAGCAGCCATATCAATAGGTAGCAGTTTGTTGATTGATTACATATCTTTTTTTTGAAGTGTTCTCAGCTTGTAAACAAGGCAATCCGATCGCGTTACTGGGACGAATAGGAGGCCGATGTTAGCTGCTTCTTTGTTTGTTCGTAGAATATATATCATTTAAATACGAAAGAAATTTAAAGGTTGACCACTGACGATTCAGTTCACTTGGTAATCTGATCTGAATTA
This sequence comes from Ascaris suum, assembly GCA_013433145.1. NCBI lineage: Eukaryota > Metazoa > Nematoda > Chromadorea > Rhabditida > Ascarididae > Ascaris > Ascaris suum. The sequence continues at coordinate 6,725,122 of CM024184.1, read as the reverse complement.
ATTTCTGCATTTGCCAAATTACCTGAAATAAAACACTCAGAGAGGAGGAAAGAAGAGGGGGGGGGGGGGGAGGGGGAGGAGGATAAATTCTTCGATTTTCATACTTTCTTCGAGGAGGAGAACATTAGTAAGCAGTGAAAGAAAGAATTTGCTCGAAATTTTTTGAAGCGTCGTAACAACAGTTCGTAGCATGAAAGCAATCATTTTTGTTAAATTTGGCACAAAAAAAAGAAGGTAATGAGTAGCGACGATATTCCATTTCCGGAGAGAGTGGCAGTGGAGTCGGAGATCACTGCGATAACTGATTCAATGATTTTTTTTTTCTACTTGACGTTTTCCTTGGCCCGCCCCTTTTAGAGCTGAATTATTTACACGTTGCATCCTCCAGACAAGTTTTTTATTAACTGACTTTTATTTGCGATTTCTACCCCTGAGATAAAAGTTCCTCGATGCTAGTACCCTCTCAAAAGGCTATCTATTTTCCCTTTAAATGTTGCTTAACATCCCGCTTAATAAAACTTGTTCCATATTGCAGTTCGATATATTTTCACCTCCCCATTTGGTCCACTCCAGCTAAAATGTTGTCCAACGTGAAGTCCCTCACACCAGCAAAAGTCGTAGTTTTATGGCACATATAAATAAAGCTCTTCTAAGTGAGTGGTTTTACTGAAGAGGTTGCTCTTTCTTTTCTCCCGAAAAGGATGCCGCGTGATCCGATGAGGTGCACTGATACGTTATGCTCATGACAATTTATTTCAAGATTATTTGCAAGTTTCCTCTCAATAAAGAGGAGATTGATGCAACTCCGTCCTCATTAAATGAACAATAAGTTTGAGCATATTGCACATTACAGGAAAATTTTCGTTACTTTCGTTTAAACCGAAACAGCCATATATTTTATGCATTGGCAGCCAAATCTGTTGTACTTTGGAGAACCATTGTCAGTTGGTGTTATTTTCATACATGAAGTATCATCTAAGCTGCGCAAAAAACTTGAGGTAGAGATGAAAAATGTTTGAGAATTGAAGAGTAGTGAGGCAGGAATGGGATACGAATGGAGTAAGAGATGGAGAAGGCATTACGAAGAAGAACGCTGGATGAAAAAAAAGTATATTATGAAGTACAATGATAAGATTCCTAAAAAATAAAACGAATATTACTAGTATGCAATTACTAGTATTACTAGTATGCAAGAGACTGTTACAGATAGATTAGCGCGATGCATCGTACGCTCTATATTATATCCTATGATGTTCTCTACGCTGCAGAAAATTGAATACATTGCAATATAAACGTCAAAAAAAAAATTTTTTTTCTTGCTTCTTTTTAGTGCACATTTTTGTGTTATATTATACTAGAAGTTATATTGTACATACTAATGTTATACTGTATGTGTTGTGTTATATTATACTAGTGCTGTGCTATATTCTTATGATAGTAATAAGAAAATAGTATATTCCACCTTAAACTAAATAATATATACATATAGAAATCAATAAACAATCAACAAATTATTACTCAAAAGAATTTCCTGCAATAGAACAATTTCGAATGAAAACGATTCTTTATAAATAAATGCATTTGAATTACTTTACTTTAATCAATAAAATATTCACTACGAATGAATGCCTCTTCATATCACTTCCACTTCCGCTTAGCAAGAGAAGTTGTAGGATTGTGTGAACGTGAAGGATTAAGCTAGTCCCCTTCATATCGGATGCTAACGTGTTGATTCCACTTAGGAAGAAAGTCTCGACTTAGTATGCCATACTGGTATCGATGAGCGTGCTACGCAGAGGCTCTCAATAGGACGCAATCAACGAGTCAAGTCTCTGAGCGTACTTACAATCCGATCGTATAGTAATTATTATGCAACAACGAATGAACAAATGGAATATAATTTTAAAAAATTTTGAATTTTTTGATCTATATGAAAAACCTTCAATTTTTGTTCAATTAGAAATATTCAAGCTCACATTATGAATTTTACTCGTTGAATAAAACGATTTAACTTTTTCCGTTCTTCTTAAATTAAAATCTATACGAATTTTGAGGATAGTACCACAAATTCAGAAATTGAAAATCCACGTGGATTTCATTGATGACAATAGTCGAACATGTCCTACATATCGGTTACTTATAGAATGCACCATATCAATACCAAAATTGAAGGGTATTTCTACTATTTATAAATTAAGCTGTCTACAAATTAAGAGACGATAGACGAAGCAATTAAAGAAGGAGCAAGCCAATCAGACCAGTTGAGTTCTGAATCGTTTATCCATCCAGAAATTCTCAACGTTCCACAGAAATTGCTCTATGAAGATGGGCGGAATTAGACGTGTAATCATCCAAAAAAAAAAAACTTGGCAACGATCCAGCCGATTGCAAATATTCGCGTAAATTCTGCAAGATTATTTGACGGCGCAATAAATCATTTTCTTCAAGAAATTTAAATTTTATTTTCAGCCTTAGAAAAAATCAATTCTAAAGAGTGTCAATTCGATGTGCAAAGATATCTGCCTGATGACGTCATGAGAGTATTTCAAAAAAAAACCTCAGGAAAACATTGAAAGAAAAATGTATGAACAGTCCAATTGAATAACGTTGGACGTGGTTCGTATTCGGATCAGAGATCACCTGGAAAATTATCCAGTGAAGAGATTTAGTGTCATTAATCTATATTCGGTAGATATATTACGAGAGAAAGTGGGTAAAAATTCTATCCGCAAATGAAAATGCAAAAAAAAGGAAAATAAAACTTCATGGGAAAAATCTTACCGAATGACGGGAAGGAAAAAAAAATCTTACCCAAAGAAAGATTAGTTACTCAAAAATTACAGTCTACGATGTATTAGTTATGTCGTATAATGTGGCCGAAATGAAACCAAAAGTTATGTTGCATAATGGCGACCGGAATGAAACAAAATGTTATAGTGTGGAATGACGCTTACAATGAAATCGAATGCAAACAAAGCATATGATTGTGAAAGTCTTTCTCATTTTCAGTGAAATAATGCTTCCAGCATTTCGGAATGGTGTAATCGGCTCCACTGATTTAAAAAAAAAACGGCTAAAACGCCTTTCTCCATTCTTCTTACAGATAAGTGACAAACGGGTGACAATCGTATTGCGTAGTCAAATGTGTTAACGCATTAAAAAATAAAATCAAAGCTCGCTCTAGTGACTATCAAGTTCCTTGTCTCCTATTTAAAGTTATATATATATATATATATATATATATATATATATATATATATATATATATATATATATATATATATATATATATATATATATATATGCAAGCGGTAGAGGATTTAATGAGGGAACGGGGAAGTGGGGGACCTGAAGAACCGCAATATTTTTATCCACTTAACTTTCATTTTTCATCGCGTCACCTATATTCTCTTCCATCCGAATACCGCTTCAATTTCACCTTCCAATTTTCATCTACCTTACTGCTGTGAAAATATTATTAAACAACATCATCGAACGCCTGAAAATATATTAAGGAGGAAATACAAAGCTTGAGGTAAAACTTGAGGTAACGCTTGAGGTTTTGCCATAAAAAATAACCTAATCCTATCAATAGGATTGAAGAAAGAAAGTGGAAATGGGTTGTTTGGTACAGAAAGGTTAGAAAGATATGAAGTCGAATTATGTAATTGCCTATGCAATTTTACACAATCATCATAACATCCAATCAAAGCTAACATGTGGTTAAGCTTTGGGTTTTTTCTACCAGCTGTCCGCATTTACCGGTGTCCATTGTGTTCTGCGTTTCACTCAGAATTGTGACTATTGTGCTATAAAAGTTGCAACAAATCTCTGACCTCTTTGAATATTTAATCTCTTTATCTTTGGAAAAATTAAATTCCCCCTAACATTTAATTCAGTGAAAAATTATAATCAACGTCGATATTTCGCATACCGTATAAGTTCGAATAAAGCCACCATAAATTTGCCCTATTCAACGGTATCAGAGCAAGGATATGTGGATGACACAATAACTCGGAGCAAGCAAGTCGAGTCATTAGTTTTTAAAGAAAATGCACTTCCTCCCCTCCTCCTTCCTCCCCTTCTCCCCTTCTCCATCCTTTATTTACACCTGTAGCCTTTAATCTAAAATAGATTCGAACTGAAGTTACGCCCACGCATGCACGAAGGAGAAATTTACGGAATGAATTATGCACACAAAGCGGGCTATATCTGCACAATATTGCATTTAAGCTATTTCTCCGTTCTCCCTCCCTCCTCCCCCTCTTCTCCCGTTTGCAAAAAACTGCTTCCATTGCTAAAGGGGATGGTGAAGGACAATAAGCGTTAGAAACAAAACGAGCCAAGCAAATTGCTACGACATACATTCGAAGAAATTTCACTAAATATTATCAATTGTTCACTTATAAAAGTTATCAACCAAAAATTCGTTTTTTTTATTGCGTTCCATTGATCACTAAAAAAATGCATATGCAAATTTTCCGCCCCAAATAAGTAGTTATACTCCTAGCGTATAAGATTTATTTCGGTTGAAGAGGATTATGCGTATAGCACCTATTAAATTTTATGAATTTATGAATTTTATGGAAAGTTTTTTAGACTTGCAAATTACAACTATCAAGTGAATATACAAAAATAGTTCAGGTAGGTTTTATCTTCAAATTTGGCAGCTTGACAACTTTCAAATGCAATGAAAAATAACACAATTCGTTTAAAACGCTCAAGTTTTCCAATTGAGTCAACGCATCCACGGAGCTAATTGCAAATTTTTTATCTGTTAAAGGTGAGATCAATTAAAAAAAACTGCAATCAACGATTAATAACCTTGGGCATTTTCTCATTTCATCTGTTAGCCGAACTTTAATTATAGAATGCCTAAAAATTGATGTCGAAATGATATCTAATTATCGACTATTTCGTTTGGAAACTCGAGCATGCATAAACATTTAGTATTATACGTTCAACTATAAGGAAAGGCCTCAATATTTTTAGATTTTCATCGTTTTTTTCCACCAGTTAACCGGGTTGCTTCTTTCCACTTTTGACCAGGTTATTTTTTTTCTGAATTGTACCTAGTCTAGTTTTGCCGATCGAAAATAATCGAGATGGATGCGCCCTCTGATGAACTTCGTTTCGACCCTTTTGCTGATAACCGTTGTTCTCACGATAGAAGAATCTCACAATCCTTGAGAAATAAATTGTTTAGATATTTTTCCGCTCCTACTCTATTTCTCTATTTGACTCCTCCCGTTTATTCTTATTTCATCCACATTTATATACTTCATTCCAATGGCTCCAAAATTCTCTCAGTTACACTATGCTTGAGATAAGATGTGATCCTTAAATATCAAACCATTCCATCTTTTAGATCAATTTCTGAGGCATTTCAACTGATCAAACATCTACTCATATTTTTAGTGACATTGTTAGAATCCAAAAAAAAAAATTAGAATTTTTGCGCCATATGAAATTCATAAATCACGTTTGCGAACAGAATAAGTAATGGTTGCAACATTCAATTATACATTTGAGAGCAACAAAAAAACGCTTTTCTATTTAGAAGTTTGCCGCTTTCAGATGAGAGAGATTTTTCAGCAATAATTTATCACCGCATTAGAAATTTTTCCGGCGATTTTCTTAGCACTAGTTCAGAAAGCCTCCATCCCCCATACTTTCAATTTTAGCTTCTCCTGAATAAATAAATAAATAAATAAATAAATATATATATATATATATATATATATATATATATATATATATATATATATATATATATATATATATATATATATATATATATATATATATATATATATATATATATATATATATATATATATAAGACCGAAACAGCTTCGTTGTGCCATACAATCTAGCCCGTATTAGCCCGAAATCCGATCCAGTTGTAGTTCGGAACTAATTTGCAATATGATACAATTCAGGTACTATTAGCCTGAAACTACATCTTCACTATTGGGCCGAAAGCTGTTCATAGTATTATGAGAGTCTAGCTGCTATCTTCTATCATATAAAAAGTATCCATTATATTTATAATGTGACGTTTAAAGAAAAAAAATACTATCTGCATTCAAGAGCACTTCCTATTGAAGCAAAACTCATTATTTATTTAATTACATCAAGTGGAAAGTCTAACTTCTAGTAGGTGGTCGTTAAATTGTAGTAAAATATACGGTTGTCATTCACGGCGTTAATTAAATCCACAGCTACTTTCATACCTCCCAATGGACGAATATAGCTAGAGGCAATTGACGTTCCTTACAATTAATCCCCTTTAGATTAATTTATATACAAATGGTGTTTATTTTGCTCCTCTCCTCTCGCAGCTAAAAACTCTCATTAACATAATGAGCTGGTACCTGTATATTCGAGTGGAATTATATTCATATCTGTAACGTTTGATCTAAGAGGATTTGATAGAATTTACGCATCTCTCTTATGATCACAAAAAATGAAGTTAAAAAAGAGGAACTAATAAATGTTTGTGCACATAGCCCAAGTCTTATAGACATTTGCGCCTACCCATTATCCCCATAAAAGCATCAAGTAGCAAAAAAAGCCATAATATTTCCTCGTTGCCTAGTGTAGCTTTTCAGAAATTGAGCAAGCCGATTTGCATCACATATTCGACTGACCTTGCAGTTAGGCGATAGCCCGACGGGTTTAAGCGATACCCCGACACGATTTAAGCGACAGCTCGACGGAGTTTAACCGACAGCCCGGCGGCATTGTGTCTGATCATTCTACAAAAAGCGCATTATGTAAATATTGTCAGTGCGTATGCGTGCTTGTGGATATCCGCATATCTCTATCCACTCCCTTGTTTCAGCTCTACAACGAATGTTGCAATTTGGCAGCACAGGGTGTCTAATAGGGTAGGCGGTGTACAACGCTGCACAATGATCTTTCAAGTTCATTATAAGCTACCAACCTTCAAATGTACCGTATTTCACACTGATCAGATTTTGATTCCAAAACGGTTGGATCAGGGGAATAAAGTATCTTTTGTGATTGATTTGTGTGGGTAGTAAGATCGGTTAAAATATGGAAGCGTTTTCTACGTGCTTCAGTCCTTGTTCGTAATTTGTGCAATCGGTCGGTCTCATGAACAGGGAATAAACAGTATGGACCAACTGCTTCTGCGCTTGTCGAATATATCAGTTTATTACGATGTGGATTGTTAGCTAACAATTCATACATTGCAAAAAATGTAAATTATTTGCAAGGAAAATGTAAGTGAGATTATATGGCACAGCTGTTGGGCACGATATGCGCTTTTTGTAATTCGGCTCAATAAAATCAACTGTTTATAACAATATTCAAAAATTCTAAAATATTGCCTCATATGTTTTATTTCTGTGATTTGATAAACAAATTCAACTAAGCTCCTTTTTATGTCCCATTCGAGGAGGTTTAGAGCGAAGATGACCTGAAACCTCGTGGCATCCTTCGTCATCAATTTCTCTTCTAGAAGGTAATTATTATGGACGACATTGAGTACCCACAGGATTTCGTCCCCATCGTTTTTATGCTTCATACATCTGATCTATCGAACAAACAGACATGAATGTCTGCATGGTTCATGTGCCTATCTGTCTGCCTGCTTGCCTGTGCCCCCATAATCGAATTCCACCCAAACTTTCAAAAAAAAGCACACAAAAATGACTCTATATGAAATATCGTAAACTCTCGAATATAGCCCCTCTGTCTTCACTGTAATCCTATCCGCTTAAATGCACTCCTTCTTATGTTGGAGCGAAAACTCGTAAAATTTTCTCGTCTTTCCAAATTTACTGATCACTAAGACATAGTCTCGTTCGATGATGTGTTTTTGCACGATAAAGCCGCTATGAATTCAATCAACGTTCAAAGTTAGTGCTTCGTATAGAAAACATTATCTTTTCAAGCCCATTCAAAACTATTCTCCTTGATGAATTGCAATGAGCTGCTCCCCGATAAGTGAACTTGAGGTTTTACATCGTGCTATTGGTAGCACAAGCCGCACTACTTAAAAAAGCTGAAATCATTCAGCACTTTCGTTGGCCAACAATCATTCGGCGCTTTTGTTGGCCAACAATCATCCGGCGCTCTTGTTGGCCAACTCAAAATCCCAGCGAAGTGATCAAGAAGATTTCGTTGGAGATTTTGTGAGAAAGGAAACATAAAATCTTCACTTTGTTGTGAGAGGATTCTATGTCTCCTTCTTTGTTGTCATTCTTTGTAAGTGTATTTAACTCTTGACGTCTCTTAGTCTCTGCCTCTTTCGTAAAGGCGCTTAGGGGACCCGCACCCCCTCCCTTTTCTCGCATATTTTTGCCGCGTCCTCACGATACATTCGGCACTTTTGTTGGCCAACAATCATCCGGCGCTCTTGTTGGCCAACAACCATTTGGCACTTTTGTTGGAAAAGAGCCATTAAGCGCTTTTGCCGATGAGCTTTTTGTTCTTATTCACTCTACAAAGCAAATATCTCAGCAATTCCATCTGATTATTCAGCAAATGCATAAAACTCTCCAATATGGTATAAATAAATTTCAGCTACACGCGTATCTTATGAATTTCTATTTGCTCTTTTCTAAGTCATATGCTATATCCATAATATTAATCAAAACCTAATTTAATTGTTTAATTTAGAAAGCGTTATTTATAGAAACGACATTACACCTTAAAGATTAATAAAAAAAAAAAAATCGACGACGATCTAATAAAATTCCGAAAAAATTACACTGAAACTCAATTGCAGTTGAAAATTGAGTAACACTAAGCGCATTAAATCGCTATCCAATAAAATTTTTACCGCTTTAGAAATTATCAGAACTGATAATAAAAATTGATGACTGATTTAACTTACTAGTCTACAAGCTAATCCTATCATGATTTGTTAGTATCATGGCTCTTATTAAGGTTAAGCATGGAGAAAGCCATTTTTCAGACGCAAAGGTTTATAATATCTTCAAATATCGCAAACGAAATGCTCGTTGATTGTTGATAAAAATTAGAAAACGAATTAAAGAAGAGCAGAAATTAGTGCCGCTTTCTATGAAATTCTAATTCAGAGTTATTTATGCAACTGGCTGCTTCTTTAAACATGAATTAGCCAACGCATCGGATGTCACCTCCCATCATCCTCATTAAAGATATAAAACGTGATGAGGGATGTAATAGCTCAATTGGCACATCAGTGGAATGGAAAATTAAGAGTCTTAAGTTCGAATACATTTGCATTTAGATAAATTTAAAACTGCCCATAGAAGAACTATAAGAACGCTGTATAATGCGCACAAAAAGCACATGCACTCCCGCAATATTTATTCTCTCGCTCCATGATAATGTTGATCTTTACGGACTAAACATCCTGTTCAAAGTGACATTCTCATATGAGCTAATTCATTCATTTCCCACAATGCTTTATTCATTAGTCACTTGAGGAGTAAAAAAAAGTGGTCAATGGTCACATCCTTCAGTGACCATTTCGCCCTAGCAATAACATCACATTTTTTGGGTGTCCATCCATGATTGGTCTGTCAATGAATCCGGAATACGCTCGTAATAAACATTCATGAAGTGGTAATAGTAATAAACACTCTTATAAAATTAAATGAGCTTATATAGTAATCAACGATAATGATAATAAAGCAAAGAAGAACAAATAACTATAGCTAAGAGAAAGGCACCAAAACCAATATATACTGAGAAGAAAGCTTAAACTGCTTATATAATAACTCCGAAAGCATTCCCCTCACCCATTAGCGTAGAATCACTTCAAAGAACAACGTGAACGCAAACTCTGTACAGCGAATAGAAGCGAAGCCAATTGCCTCAAAATGCGATAGAAATAAACAAACAATGCCATGACAAATTAGTAACCCCATATAACACCCCCTCCTCGCCTTTCATCCCCCTCTCCCTCCGGCCAGGTGTGTCACGTGGTATTCTTTCTTCCTCCACCCCCCCCCCCCCTCCTCCACTCTTCCTCATGACACTACCTTCTTTTCGACCGAGAACCAATTTTGCCCTTGCCAAGTGGAAAAAAGTCATGTGCCGTTGCTACATAATGGAATATAATGATGCCGAGATGATATTTCTAAACTTTTCATGCCTAGAACCATTTAGAACGATGCGAAAGACTGCGCTGCGGAAAGAGAATTAGATATAAACTTTCCCGTTTTCAAAAACAAAGGTGATCAAATTTGAATTTTTATTCCCAAATTCAAAAATTTCAAATGTGCGATGACTCTTTCTGCATCCCGGAAAAAAAGGTGATGCTAGCAAAACGAACAAACGCATTTCACCTTTCCATCCAACTCGAAAAATGTTTTTTGTCGCGAAGCAATGAATATAAGCCCACCTAGCAAATAATAGATCCTACCTGTGTCCCACCTATGAGGACAACCTTCGAATCATTAATGCTAATCCTCCCTCTCCTCTGTCGACCAAAAAATTCCGGCAAATAGGCCATTAATTAATTGAAAACAATGATAAAAATGTAACATTATACAATCGTAAATATTCAAAAAAGTCTCCAATATCCCCGAAAATATGATCGCATTTGCAAATAAAATATGAGAATTACTGCAAATAATATGCAAATTAAAAGAAGGCGTTCCATATGAGAGAAAATCATCGAAAAGCATTGCACATCAAGTGGAAAACGCTTGCAATCAGCGTCATTTTTAGTACGAATACTTTTCTATGCCACCTTATACCAAGTTGTTCTATACCAAGTTATTTTCTAAACCAATGCAAAAATACAAATTAACCACCTTCAAAAAAGAGATGAAAATTCCTATACCATTGCTCCTTAAGAGTCACATACCACTACTAAATTCCTTCTCAACATCTACCTCTCAAGCATCAAGCCGAATATATTCAATGAACATAATACCTTATGAGGGATAGCAATTCCCCTTCTCTACTTCTCTCCTCTTCCCAAGATCTCTCAGTCTCTTTACCATTCCTCTCATTAAATAATTATTCCCCCTGTACCAACTCTATAAGAAATCATGTATCATAAAAGCCTTACTCCACAGCTCTTTATAGCTCGAAACCATCGTAAGAACAAACTCTTTTTTATACCAATACAAAAAACCAAACCAACCACCACAGTTATCCCTTTAATAACTACTATACCATATTTCTAGAAACGCAATATATCACCAATAAAAATATATATGATTCGCATTTGCAATAAAGACGAGCATACTGAAATGAGCATATTTTAATGAAATTCTAGCGAATATCGTATGATGCTAATATAACCCCATGGCAGTAATATTGTCAGCTATAATTTTCAAAAAACATCCAGTCTGATTTCGATTAAACAACATTAACCGGCTCAGAAATTATCAATTTTGTAAAACAGAAATGGAAAAAATTCGGCTCTTAAATTATCAGAATTGAGGAAAAGATCAAAGATCAAACAATGTTCATTCCTCCAACTCTTTCTCCTCTCCGTGCCTCATATATAATATTCATCATTCAGCAATACCGCAAAATACTTTAGCCGATCGACTATAACATCTGTCCATTAACAAGTAGCTCTTAATCCTAACTTTCGTTTACCCTATATTCCCCTTCCAAACTCCTCGTTCTTATCCCCCGCCCTCTCCTCTCTCCTGTCTCTTCAGTGAAAACGAAGGTCACTTGAAATAATATAGAAGGTGCGAACAAATGCTCGAAACGTCGCTTAACCAATTCTTCTGCAATTGTTGCAACGTCGATGCACCGTACATGGAATGCAGCACAGGAAGAGCAGCCCGAATGGAAAGGTGAATATTGCGAGAATAATCAAACACATCAGACAGCACAAATCCGTCTCACTCGTTACGTTGCCAATCTGCAAGAAAGAAAAACTTAATTCACTGCTACCTTTAGCAAAACCACATTTCTCCAAACCACATTGTACATAGGTGGATGCGAACCGCAGATGTTCTTTTTGCCGTGCGGGTGCTTTACCATTGAGCTTCTGCGGACGCCCTTACTCACCATTACTTTTTGTCCGGATCCCGTCAGCTTTAGTACGCACCACATACCAGCCGCTGACGACTTATTTTACAGCACATTTTTTGTATGATCACGACCCACACGACAACTCTTTGATACTCAGCAAAAACATAACTCCTCAGTTAAAAAGCATCTGCCCAAATCGCGATCACCTTTCCCTTTGCTGTGGAAAATCGCGATCACCTTTTTATCGGTCATGACGCAGTGGTTGCTACCTGCTGGTTGCAACATAAACAAATTCACTCGCGCGGTTGCAACTACACGAATGAATAATAAAACCACTTGAGCAATTTTCCCACTACTGTTGCTTAAAAATCACAGGAGCCAAAAAGAAATTGTTCTTAAAAAATGTCGCTCAAAAGTTTCCACTCTCAAACCATTTCTATACTTTATATGCTAATTTAGAAACATTACAACAACTTTATAAAAAAAGAATAAAATAGAAAGAAATAGAAAAGTAAAAACTTATACAAATATTACGTTCAATCTAGTAAAAAACGAGACTAAAAAAGAAAGAGAAGAATGACAAGGAACGGAAGAGAACGAAATGACCGTCACATTCACCAAAAAAAAAGCAAGCTTTCATAAACTGTACGCATATATTCCTGGTAATGATGTGAAGGTATTAATTAACCAGCAATTTCGCCCAACTGCGCAATTCTTTGTTTAAAGTTGGTGATAACATGCGCATAACACAAACTTGCTTTGAAATCCTATAAATCATAAGGGAAGTGCTCTTATATATAAATAGAAAAAGAAAAGACGCACCCTGCAATATGCACAATTTCCACTCACAGGCGCTTGCACGTTGACAACGACTCTCGCTTGATGTGGCGCCTGAGAGCTACCTGAAAACACTACGTAGCATCACTGAAAATACACGACCGACCATCTTCAGCTTACACTACCCGCTTTACCTTTTACCCTTAACCTGTACTACCTACCTGAACTCCACTCCTTTAGCCTCTAGCAGATGAATGATCCAATGACCTCAATTTCTATCATACTACAGACATTTTATAGGCGTTAGTTAATGCTTATTCAGAGGATATTTTCATAAATAAACAACAAAAAAAAAGAACAGCACTCGACAAACCACCTAAGAATTACTGAAAAACTTCCGATATTCAATCATATATTCTCAAAAATAAACATTACTGAGCATAGCGCATTCCCTCTTTCTGATGCAAATCTATCCTTGTTCAACTTCTTTTTTTCACAATTAGCACCGCTTCATTCTCAATTTATATCAGTGAATTTGAAAAACCTCAAACCATAAAATAAATCCGTAGAAAATTTTATACAACCTAAACGACCAAATATACAAATGTTACACATATTAATAAACAGCAATTCGTTAAAAAGATGCCGCTTTCAGTTTTGCTGCTATCATTACGTAGTGTCTAAAAGCCCCTCTTGTTATCAACTCCTTATAATTAAATCGAAAATTAGGGCAAAATCCTTTCACCTATATTCAGCCGCTATCATATGGCATAACTCTTGCCCGATGTGGCAATTTATTAGGCACCATATATCAAAGAAAACTGATAGGAGATATGCTTATTCTCCTTGGCTAGAAGTATGCTCGTTGATGGGCATCATGTCCATCATAGAGTGATCACTGATGCGCATATCCATTGTACACTGACCACAGAAATAACCTATGGTGATCGCCTACATTTACATTTATCCGCTAACCTCACAAAACGTTACAATCACTTAAAAGTGCAGAAAATTCGCAAAAATTTTGCAAGGAACGATAAAATTTGAGCAAAAACGAGTTCGTATTTTAAGAGATCCGATCGGATGAACTAAACCTGCAATATCACCTAGACACCAGACGATTTGCTTGTCTATGTACAGCATAAAAGCACATACATGTATCTGCTATTCTTGAATAAATAAAATAAATAAGAATTAAATTTAATGAATAAACGAATTCTTTCTCTAAGCAAATGAAAAGCGTTCCTCTGTTCACTGCTTATCGCCTAACATACGCACATTACCAATCCTCATAAAAATGCATGATAAAAAGGTATGCGACAGGTAACGCATACACCTCACAGGATTGATGATGAAGTGTGAGACGTTAACCATACGCCTCATTTCTTTTTGTTCGCTCTTTACTGGATCGGTGAGGCCATTTGATATAAGGACAAGTTGCACAAATTGCTTTATGTAACATAAATATTCAGCTAAAATTCACTTAGGCTGTCACTTATTCACACTGGCTACCATTAAAAAATAAATACGCTATTCCAAACTCGATTAATAAACCTCGTTGTTGACAGCTTCTTATATGTAACACTAAGGAAATGGACCTAATAAATTCAAAATAATATAAATTAAATATTAATAAAATATGCAGATGTTAGCAAATGGGAAAAAAAGAAAAGCTCACGAAACGATTCGTACCTAATTGCGGCGGTGGAGGTGGGAACTGCTGATTGCCGATAGGTGGTAGCTGGTTATAGCAGGGCGGCAATGGTGTACCATAACTTGGTTTCGGAAATGAGCCGTTCTCACCTGGTGGATACGGTGTTGCCACAGCCGGATACGCCATCGCCGCTTGATACGATGGCGGTGGTTCACTGTAACCTCATATTACCAACAAATAAAATAAAGTCAATTTTATGGTGGAAAAAATTCAGAGGATCTCTACTGGATGGATTCGAAGGATCCTGGTCATGGCTATACAATCAAATTCCGATAAGAAGGAAGCGTGAAAATTCAGATGATTCCACATTTGCATCTCAGCAACTGCACTAACCTATACGAGAAAATTTTTAATATAAGCTTCAAGAGATGAAGCAAGAAAAAGAAACAAAGCGGGAAAATGTGTTTCAACGCTCAGTTCGACCGTTCCTAATTCTCATCACATTAAAATACCCTCATCATCCTTCAAATGAATATTTATAAGCCATTTAATTAGGTTATTTAATTTTTCACGTTAATTTTCTCTTTGAATAAAGTCTTATATATCCCCATCACCGACTTCAATTAATAAAGCAAAAAATGACTAACAAAAAATATATGAATTAAATTTTTTTTTTAAACTGAAGTCAAACTCATAAGTCCCATTCAGAGACGTGAAATTTTCACCTAGTAGATATAAGCCAAATCAATAGTGCCTGGTTCAATATGAGACTAGCAGCTACAATAAACAAAGGAGATGATCGGACGGCTTCGATAAGTAAGCACATCTAGCATCACCATCAACAAGAAAATGACCCCTTCCCCCCCCCCCCCCCCCCCCCACCAGAAAAAGAATTATGCATTCCACTGCTTGGCAACATCTAACGGGTGAGAACTTCAGTAAATTCAGGTCATTGCAAGGCATAAACACATCACAACAATTCCACCTGAGCTCTTCGCCTCAAACAACATCTGCTTTCCGTTAAATACCTCCAGCAGAAATTACATCACTATCCAAAAAAATCGTTCAACCAATGAGTCAATTCAAATAAGGTGGAATATATCATTTTTACCTGCACGTAAATTTACGTGCGTGACCTAGAAGAGCATAACGTAATAAACTTCTTACCTGTACGGTGAAGCAGAAGCAGTGGTTGGTGGAGGGGCACCAAGAGGAACTGATGGCACAAGCGGAGGAGGAGGAACATAGGAGGTGCTTGAAGGTGCTGGGACAGGTGGTGGCGACTGAGTAGCGGTTGTAGATGATGATGACTCGGTAATTCCCTCGGCCGGTGGTGCACTTGGTAAACTTGAACCTTCCTTGTGAGTCATTACCACGTTTAAAGCTAGTAGATGCTCCTAAACGATATCAACACTTACGTTCTAAAAATAATTATCGCTGATAAAGGGATCACAGGAAAACTTGCATCTTACATATCACATATTGATCACTTCAACATCAAACGACCAGTGGTGTTAGATTTTAATAGAGAAGGGTGGAAGGGCGGTGGAGGAGGAGAGGAGAAGAAGGAGAGGAAGGATAAGACATACGGATTCAGATTCACTATAAAATTTTCGAAGTGAAGGTCGAAATATTGGTTCGGTGGGAAAGAGATGAGACCTCAACTACTATAAATTGTCATAACATCCTGCAGGTAACTGTCCCATAAGGTTCAAGTTCTCTTAAAATACCTGATTATTTTTCAAGCGAACGGTGCGTGCAACTTATTGATGGCAATATGCACGACTAAACGAGTCTTCCACGAAAAACTTAACGAGGCTTCTAAAACGGATATGAAATTTTTCTTCTAGAAGAGATCCGGGTGTAGCCAACCTCATTTCCTATCCTTGAAAATAATCGAGGATTAATTTGCCAATCCTTGCCCCCCCCCCCCCTCCCCTTTCGAAGGGCTGCTCTCTTCCTCCTCCCTCTCCCTGTACACTTCACATGTAAAAGCATAAGTACACAAAGCGTTGAAATGAAATATATGTATATAATGCCATATAAAGGAATCGTTGTCTAAAAATTATAAATCAAAAGAAAATATTGGTGGATATTATTTAGAATAAACTCAGAAAACAATGAAGAGGGATCCTATTGGGAAACGTTTATTTCACTATATTTCAGATGAAATGAGTGTGCAAAACTAATTCTGAAAGAAAATATCATGGAAAATGAAAAAAAAAAATTTCTTTTTCTGAAGAGGATGGAAATAACTTTTCGAAAAATTATGCAAATATTGAATTTTCCAAGCAAAAAGAAAGAAAAAAAAATTAAAAATAGTTTTAAGGTTGGAAAAGTTTATTCTACGAAAATAACTTCACATAAGTGATTATAAAAGACAATCGAAGATACAGGTAAATCGATTAAGAAGAAAACGTGAGTGAAATTCATTCAGATGAAGTTTTTATACACCGACGAAATCGCTTAAAGTGACGATAAGAAACAAATCGCAATTCAAAGCAAATAACATTCGATATTATCTTCTCAACTTCTTAGCAAATATAAAGAGGTTTATAAACAATAAGGTAGCATCGATCACTGTGTTTTTTTTTTTTTTAGTAAATAGTAACATATTTCAAATTTAAAATAAATAGTAACAGAGTAAAGAGAAAAATTTTTGACGAAAATGATATCGATTAAAAAAAAATTTTTTTTTGTTAGGAAAATTCCAGATTCTCCCCCCCCCCCCTGGCTCGACATTTCGCCTTTCATGGAAAATGATTTCTTTACTGCAGAAATAATATAAATTCCGCTGAAATTTGAGAATATACATGAGCGTAGCCGACAACATTTTGTTGTGCATAACTGTGAACTGAGCATAGGAATTGCATGAAAAACACATGGAGTTGGCGAAATGCCACGACTGCCCTTGTATGGATCCCACTTTCGTTTGTGACTATGTTAAGATCCCTTCCCCTTTCTTCTTAAATGAATCTACAGAATAACCCACAACATTCATGATTGACCATTTGCGCCATTGACACTTCCGCCACACAACAATATCTTTAACCACCAACCTTTCGACTGTTCGAAGAAACTATTTGATTAGTTTGCAAAGCGAGATTAGAGAATTCGTCTTGAAATAGATGTTTTCGCTGCGAGAAAAGGCACACTTCAAAATATACTTCAAATATTCCATTCAGCAACTCCCACTCTTTGAAAATGTCTATAGGTAGAATGAGATGATCCAGCACAGGTGTATATGGCCGAACAATTATTAATAACAGTTGATAAAGTATATGGCTTTAGTGCATCGACTGATTTAAATCACTACTAATATCTATGTATTTTTTATTATTTTTTTTCAATAACTTTAATAATTTTTTTTTTTTTAAATAAAGCGATTACCTATAACCAAATGCCAGAATAGTTTTGTAAAACTATCAGAAACGCTTTTTATTATTCATTATTTTCCAATTTCACGAATATTATTATCAATTCTAATTTTTCTAATTCAAAGAAGAAAAAAAAAAATTTCTTTCATAAATAAGCGAAAATATTTTTTTTCAAAATTAATGAAATAAATTTACAAATATTTTAGGCATGTTATTCATAGACAACTGCTTTTTCATCTATTATACCCTAAATTATTGAAAAAAAAACTTACATATTGTCGATATTAAATTACTCAAATATTGATGCATTAAGTTCAATTTAATTCTTGCAAACAAAATTAATGTTCTTTTTTTTTTTTTTTGCGATATTTCCTTCAAAATATCTTTAATTTTTTATTATGTTACTTAAAATATCTAATTAATAAATGCATAAATTGTTGAAATTAAATTCAAATATTCGATTCTTTTCTCGTTTTATTATTATTATCGTTTGAAATTCACTCAAACTGTTTATTATTTCTGCTTCAAATTGGCCAATTTTTCTTTTTTTTTTTTTAAGGCTTAAAAGTTTCTGAATTTAGCAAAATCGACGATTTCAATTTTATTCAAAACAATTGTTTTCTATTGCGTTTCGAATTTCTTCATAATTAAATCGATAGGATTTTTTTTTTTTTTTTTGGAAAGAAGATCGAAAATATAAGAATAGAAAAAAAAAAAGAAAAAAACTTAAAATTATAATTAAATTTTTATAATTTTATATCATATATAAGAAGAGAGAATATTTTGACTAATAAAATAAAAAATATAGCTTACTAGTAAATAGAAGTAAACTATAGAGAGAGAGAATCTTATCTTATCCAAGAAATCAATTAAAAAAAAAAAAAACCGGAAATCGAAAAGAAATTCGAATATCTTCAAATATCAAATAATTACAACTATTATTTAAAAACTTTTTCTTTTTCAAGCGCAATTTCGATTGCAATGAAATGTATCGCTATCCGTCGATGTTTTATATTGCCTTAATGGCACATTTTTGCATCCGTTATTCCATAAAACGACGAGGAATTAATTTCGGTCAATTTTTCTTCTATCGTATTTCATCAAATTATCGATATTATTTGTGATAGATGATCCCATCCTGTACGAGTCCTTTCAATGACTTGCATGAACTGTCTCCCTTGCCCTTACCCCCCCCCCCCCCCCCTCCCCCCTCCTTGTTCTCAAACTAGGGTAACGCCATGCAACCGGGGAGTGAACCACTGAAATGGGATACGTCATCGACCATTACCCTAATGCAAATGTTTTCAATTCGGCATTAAATTAAACTTTAACTTAAAATAAAGTAAATCATAAACACAATTACGTTCGATCAAAAAAAAAAAAAAATTATTCTGTTCATTTTTTAAATTATGCTAATAACTATTTTCTATAAGAATACTGTTTTACTTCGAACTCCTTTCAGATAAAACTTAAAAAATCAACAACAAAATAGATCAAAATTCTCTATGCAATCGATCATTAAACAAGTAAATTCCAAAAAAGAAGGCCGCATAAATCGCTGCAAAAAAAAAGTTAGCGTGAAGAGAAAACAGCTTCAAAATAAATTTAGAATGGAAAACAAAAACGCTTACGGATAGGGATTCCCGGAAACTTTTTACGTACGGATAGGAATTTCCGGGAACCTTTTAAAGTTTTGTGTACCGGAAAACGGAAATGAAATTAAACACTCAATACAGTACTGAAAATCATTAAGGTGATCTTAACGCAGCATTTTCAATCGGTTACACACTATCGCATAATAAACGCAATAACTTAGTAAGACCAATTAATATCGATCGATGAGTTAACTTTCAACGAAAAACGTCATTGCCGACCAATCACTCGGCTGGCACGAATAATCGGCTGGCAGTAAACACTCATGCTTGCTCACCATCTCATGCACCAATTAGCAATCAATAAATGTAACAGGTAAGGTGGAAGCGCAAAGAGAATCGAACACGACAAGCAAATTAGACTTTTCTAGGTGAGGTGACGAAAAAAGTGTCCCAAAGATAGCGTCTAGAAAACCGGTACAACAAACTGCTAGAGAGAGTGATTGCATGATAAGCGCTTTTTTGATTTCACTATCCATGGCGGCCGGTTTCACGAATCGCCAACGAATAATAAAATGCACCTTAATGATGCATTCACTTTTTAATGCAAACGATTTTAGGTGAATTTATTTCGCACGATATTGTGTCTGCGTGAATGTATATGCACGTATATATTGTCTGTCTGTTGGTCCCAACTCGGGATCACTGAGAATCGTGACATTGAGTGGGTGTCACCGAACACTATAGGATGATCTTCTATGCATTGATTTATGGACTGAGAGAACCTGCACATGATTGAAAGATGGAAAAAATTTGTGTGCATTTTACAGCAATCCACCCACAAAAACAAATAATCTTTTGGAAATTTGTGTAAGCGGTTCGATTAATTGATATACGGCAGTATTATTTCTCCTATGAAATTGTCTAGCCACCTGAAGGGGATCCAATCATGCTGTATCTTTTAAAATCCTCTGCTATAATCTTTCACTAATTTTATAGTCCCATCGATGAAAAAAAAAAATGAAAATCCGACCGATGAAAAAAATGAAAGACCGACCGGTCATAAAAAGGATATGAATTTTTATGCGCCTCTAAATAGTTAAAAACTTCTTTGCACGTTAATGAACTAGTCCGAGCGTAAATGGGCGATCACCACATAGAGAACATTAAACTTATTTACCCTATCAAATCTTGCATCTCTATCTTCAGCAATCCTCAAATATGAAGCAGCTACACGAACAGACCGATACATACAACGATATAAAATGGCTTTTGAAAAAGACAACACTTCTAATAGATCATTTTATGTTTTTTCTTCAGTTTATTCTAATTTCATTTAATATTTCCAGTTTCAATCCAATGAGGTAATTTAATCAGATAAGCGAATATATTCCTTAGCAATTTCTCAACTGTTCCGCTTCTCATTGAGTGTACCACAATCGAACTGCATAGTACAATCAATAATTTAAATTTATTCTAGTGCCTAGAACATTATATATATATATATATATATATATATATATATATATATATATATATATATATATATATATATATATATATATATATATATATATATATATATATATAATGGTATAACATGAGATTTCATTTCGTTGGCATGTTGTTCGGTTAATGGGTGCTTATGCAGTGAAAAGATAAAAGAACTAATAAGCAGAATATTGCTATATGATAGTATGCATAAAAAACTAACGTAAAAGTGTTAACAAACTTGCCGGCAGTCGGCTGTAACGAATGGTGCATAGAGTCGATATTTATTGCACCTTCGACACATGAAGCAAAAAAAAACGGACACTAAAGCTGAATCAGCGCATCTGTTTGCTCGTCGATTCGAAGAGCAATACGAAAATAGACTTTTGCAAACCCTTTTAATTTCAATTTTTTATTTAGAGCATCACAATTTAAATTGATGAAAAAAAAAAGAATTTTTTTTTGGAAAAAAAGAGTTTTTATAATGAGAGATCGTAAAGATAAATTTTGCTCTAATATTTTTTCGAATTTCGAGTTGAATTGTTAAACGGCAATGATAAAAGTCCAATATTTGTTAAGAAAAGTCGAAGAGATACTCTTAATTGAGCTGCTTAAAGCTTTTATCATCGTCCGCAATAATGGACATATAATTTCAAAACTTGAGCATTATGCCCAATTATATTCGCCTCTTATCTGCTTAGAAATTTATCACTACACCTTTCCACTTTATTTACATATTCTTATGATAACGTCAACTTTAGTTGAATGTCTAAATAATTCCATAAAACTATTTTATCGCAAATACGGCTAATTTTACATCAATATAAAGCAAATATAACACACTATGAGACCGTGTGAGGCGAATTATATGTCAGTATAACACAATCTATCATTATAATATACATTTTTACTAGGCGAAAATTTTTAACAGCAATATACTGTTACCGGTCTCGCATTAACTCGCATTAAAAACTCTCTCCTCAACTTAGATTCACAAAAACACAAAAACTTTCACAACTTCGGCATTTTTATTGTGATCTATATAAGTGTTTTGATCGTCAAACTTGCCATAAATACGCATATATATATATATATATATATATATATATATATATATATATATATATATATATATATATATATATATATATATATATATATATATATATATATATATATATATATATATATATATATATATATATATATATATATATATATATATATATATATATATATATATATATATATATATATAGGGTTTTCTTCACCTATATTTATTTTCTTCTCTCTATTAATATATTTTCACTGTTATAAGTAATTCTCATAATTCTTTCAATTAAAATCTTTCTTCGTATCAACTCAATTCACTTCGCCATTAGCTCGTAGAAGTGCATGATGAGTTAATGGAACATCTTTATTAATTGCTCAAGTTTTATAAATGCTTTCAGCTGCATATTATTTACAAAGGTGGCGAGTTAAAGGATAATTATAGATTGACCGATCAATTCTGCCGATTGCTTTATTGACAAACGGCTGTCAGTTTGTACTAAAACTACGTTAAGCTCTATTTTCTTTAATAACCACTCAGCATATTCCAATAAGAAAATATACACTTTTTTTAAGTAAATTCGAGCGAGTTCGAAACTTTTAATTCATTTATTTCTTCAGCTTCTTAATATCGTGTCATGGCACTTGACAGAGCACTCCTCATAAGCCTCACGTTTTTGTTGTAACGCCGTCCTTTCCCCCCTATTTTGCGTCAACGTACACAATTCCATATCCTCGATCGAAAGTAGCGGAAAAGCGCCGCTTTCCTTACGAAGAATATTCCCAACTCCTTGTCAACTCTCCTCATGGGCAAAACCAAAGAACCATATGAACGAAGGGGAAAGTTTTCTGCCATAAATGGAATTTCTGAATCGCTTATTTGAAAAGCAGAAAGAAGCAGCAGTTGAAGATCTACAACCCAGCTCCGAAATCAGGAATTGAGGGAGGGGGTTGTGCATGAGTAATACGGTAGTCCTAATTAAATGCCTTCTGCACAACGTGGAATACAACTCACTGTCCTTCTTTTCCCATCCGCTTTCCCCCCCCCCCCCCCCTCCCCCACCCTCTCGTCCCATTCCAAATAATTGCCGTTGCGTATTTGAGCGTACCTCAAAGGTTTACAGATTTACAGATTTGGCGACATTAATTGACTCGGTCGGCCATTCATTTCATCCTAAGATCAACCGTATCAAATAAATCTAATTTGCATATTCAAATGTAATTTCTCTTAGCTGGCTACTTATCTATTTGCGATGTCATCTAGCGAATGCTAAAATGTCCATCAGTATTTATCTTGACTGATTCATACTAAAGGTCACTTTAGTGTTTGCCCCCAAATAAAACTTTAATTAATAAGCAAGACCGCAACGAAAAAAAAAAACTCCTATCCTTTTTTAGAATAGAGGAATGGTCGATCGGGACGAATCTCCATTAGATATAGCAATGAACAGTTTCTGCGACCTCATGTAAGCACTCACGTTTATATGGTAAGGCCTCGTGCTTATAAGTATGACATCAGGATATCGTGCTTATATATAAGACCTCATGTTTATATGTAAGACATCACGCTTTTGTGTAAAACCTCGTGCTTAAGTCTTCTTCCGTTAAATGCTACCTCAACTAAGAATAATGAATCATTGGAAGGAAAGTATGCGTCACGGCAAAGTCTCGATCTTGAAATCTCTTATCAGTGACCAAGCAAAATATACTTCTCAGCTAGCATGCTTTATCCAACTCGTTATACTTGAAGTGCAAGTTTTCTATACCTTAAACGAAGATGTCTGTTAGAACAGCAATAATAATAATTAATAATGATAATAACGATAATAAACAGCCGTAAGAGTAGTAATAACAATGCTAACAGTGATAACAATAAGGCAGTGATAACAGCAATGATAATGATAATAACGGTGATAAATAAACAAACGAACAAAACATAACGATAATAAAAATAAAAATTAAAAAAAATAGAAGCACCAATAATAATGAATAAGAATAAACTGGCAATATATCATTTTTAATTTGCATTCGTATATCTTAATGGGGTATTTATTTATTTATTTACTTAAATGTTCAAGATCTAAAAAAAATATATGAAACGAGCAATAAGACTGCACAATAGATGATGGGAAATATTGGCAAAAGGGACGAAAACGTCAGCCAAGTGAAGAGACACTCAATAGGTAAGAGAAGTGATAGCGATAAGAATTTGAGCAATGACAGCGTTTTACATCGTGACAGCAATCAACCATGTTGAGAGTTGACACATGGTGGCGTCTGGTTTCTTATCTACCTTCACCTACACCGGGTCCCGTGCTCACCTTTACCTCTTCCGGCATTACCACGTATGACTCTTCGAGTTCACTTACAACGTCCCACTTCGCTCGACGCATCTCTAACTTATTAATGAAATCAGCCTTTATATACTGCACTGATTTTATCGTTACTGTAGGCTATAAGATAACAGAAAGTACCGAAGTACCATAGTAGTCATCCGATGCTAAATACGAGGAAATCCACCTAGACAAGCTAGATTAGATCGAAGAGGAAAGACTAAAGATCACTCGACGGTAGGGTTAACATGCTTGATCGGAAAATCCTGGTTGGATAGATCCAAGGATAAAAGATAAAAGGTGGATACCTCATTAAAATGTTCAAATCGTCGAAGCAAAAGCGGAGTCACATGATAAGCTCTTATCGATCGTGTTTACGGAGTGATAATTGACGAAATGTTGCACTTCTCACGTTTATACTTTATAGTATTTTAGCTTATTGAATCGTTGAAAAATATTGTTATACGATGCTTTGAGTGATGCGTTTATTCGGGCGGTATTTAATTGCTAGCTGGGTGGTCCGGATAGAAAACGGCTATATGGTACAGAATCGGCTTATAGTGGGCTAGCAACCGGCTGGCAACTCAATGAAAGAGTTTATTATCAAACAAATTTTCTTCAATAATTACGGAATTAAATCGACGATTTTTAAATCATCTTCATTAAATGATATTTTGCCTGAATTTTTTTTTTTTTTTTGAAGGAGGAGGAGGAGGAAGAAACCACTATAAACCGGTTTCACAATTGTGGTGAATGATGTTTATGCCGATCAGGTAGCAGTTCGATCTTACAGAAAATATTAAAGAGCTTATTCTGCCTCCTCACCTGCGTTCCAGTCTAAAACTCCGGCCCCTTCCCTTCCCCCCCCCCCCCCCCATTCTCTTCGAAATTGAATTTCGGCTACAGTTGTGCACGTGCACTGCATGTGCAAACATGACATCGCCGAAGTCCGCTGTCACAACTTGCTAGAACGTAATTAATGAATTGAGAGATCATTCGCCGGCTGGCATCACTGCAACCACTCAGAGGGACACATCTGCTCAGGTGAGAACGCACTTGTCAGGTTGCAAGCATACCCGTTCGATTGCAAAATTAATCTCTTTACGCGAGCAGTATCTGTACTAAAGCGAAACTTAATTAACCGTCACCTGTGCGTTGCGGTTTAATCTGGACGATTTGCCACGGTTGGCCAACTTCATTAGCTATTTGGCTGAATCGTCACCGTATTCCACCCCCTATGAGGAAGAATATCGCTGTCGAAGTGACTTTCTCGGCCCAAAATTTTTACCCCCAAAGAATGCAACAAACGACAAGCGGGTTTGCTTCGATGATCGTTATGCCTCTGTAACTTCCATGATCAGCGAAAGTCCAAGAACAGTTTAGGCTCACTACCTGAAGGTGCCCTATACTTGACTTCCCATATATCACACCTGCAACGTACTATTAATTCCCATGTGAAAATATGCTCATACCTCCTTCCTGAAAAGATGCTCAACATGTGCACCTTCAGATAGTTGAAACGTTTGCACAAAACACTACCACCTTCGATATTACTTTAATATGTAAATAATTGACTAGCGACAAACTACCTATTACCCCATGGGCCACTAAATTAGAAAAATTTTGTTGGCTGTAACGTTTAAAAAAATTCGACTATTAAAGGAAACCAGCAAGAAACAACTAAAGTACCACCAATCCAATATTTAAGACGTCATCCCTGCAAAGATATATCGACCGTTTATTACCTGTTTATTTTGTAGGTGTTTCTTAATTACCTATTAGTAAACCTTCGAAATAAATCCATAAACTAGAAAGAATGTAAAATGGAATAGCAGAATGTCAGATGGGTACATAGCTGAGTACTGCTGACTTATATAAAGGCAATCGAACAATGAACATGAAACAAATGAATAAACTCTTTTTATGTATTTCAACAGCCACGATCAACAACAAAATAGATCAAATGAAAATCAATAAATCAATAACTACAACCAATTTCAATCTCTTCAAAACCTATCTGCAATTGTCTTATGCAGTAGACACCTAGAACATTACTAATATCAACAAGCACACTCCCTCATCCCTGCAATCAAATCCAATATAAAATTCGGCACGTCCCCCTTTCCGATCGCTTTCCCATTCTCACCGCTCCTTCTAAATCAGATCGTCCCCTTTAAACCCATATTCCCGAATGAGCCACAACCCTACCAAGGTTCTATCCAGACTCCCAGTAGGGTAACTCTCATAACCCTACCAAGGTTACTCCATCAAAATTTATAAATCCCGCAGTCCCATGGGCTAATGTTTACAGTTCGTGCGGTAGACATAGACCAACGAGTGCCGCTTTTCCGACGCAAAAGTTTTTGCGCAAAAAATAAGATTGATATAAAACTGAAGTTTCCCTTAAAGAAGTGTGCTTGTTGTACGGCAGTCGACTGGCTCCAACAATCAAAAAAAGGCATTCCACAATAATACGAGGATGCTCTCTGGATCTAAACAACAGAAAATGATCAATGGACACTAGAAAACATCACCACAAAAAAACACTTAACACATACGTACGATCCTTCACCCCTCTTCCATTCATTTCCTCCTTCCTTCATTTCGAATCTCAGTACAGCTCAGTTTGTGTTGACGGTCGTATCAAAAACCGATATGTTTCAGAAGTTCCCTCTCTCTATGCCTAAACCTTTCTCTGAAGAACCTCATCGATCTAGTCAGCCTATAAACAAATGCTCGTTTACCTGACGAATCTGACTCTAGAACCAATTACCGACAGATTGGTCTGACATTCCGTAAACCTCTGGAAAACTGCGAAGAAGTTTCGCACCTGATCATAGCCTCCCGAACAATTAAAAAACGATCTCCTTACCTCCTTCATAACCTTGTCTCATATTCCACATCTCTTCCTTCACTTCGACAAAATCAACCTCGCTTAGATTCAAAAACTATACTCACCTGCACTAATATGTGACTAGAAAAATGTAACTCTCTGAAACGATAATTTAATTTAAATTAATAAATCAATTTAATTTCAGGTGCTAATGATAGGTCGTCTATATTTCAACTTGTTTGAACTTTGGAAAATCCCAAAACCTTCGTTTAAAAAAAAGAGACTAATCGGAAGGTTGCTCTTATCGCAACAAATCATAGTGCTTACAATGTCTCAATTATATTCAACGATCGAATATGACGAAAACTTATAGCATCTTGACGTTTTACAGACATTTATCTTCCACTAACAGATGTATGTGAACTCACAGCATCTGACTGTAACTCGCTCACTTACTCAATAGACTACTTCTTATAAATAACCTATTTATAGACCTTAATTACTTACCTGTACACCTTAGTTACTTACCTATATATTGCTTACTTCTAGCCTTTTATCACTTTAGTGTGAAGGAAAACTCGCAAGACAGGAAAACTAACTACAAGACCTATATCACCCTCATATATGAAAAACTTCCCACACGAATACCTTTCTAAGAACGGGAAAAACGCAAACAAACATTAAATAAACTAGCGAAGTAATCAATCGAAATATTTCAATTAATCCTTTTAAACGATCTGATCCATACTACACACCTTTCCCCTTCCCAGTTACCTCGAAACATGCACAGCTCCCCCCCTCCGCCTCCCTCCCCATCGGAACCATATTCTTTCCCATGTTTCATCAAAACTAATCTCTCCTAATAACATCGAATAATTAACTATGCACATGCCAAAAAAACGGATTTTTCTTAATCACTACGATAAAGAGTGCGGCCGTAATGATGCGATTGGAGACAATTCATCTGGGTCGAATAAAGACTGCCAATACCCTTGTGCAACTGTTCGTGAAGAGGAGCAATTCGTTTCAGTGATGCGACTGCAGAATAGTTCATTCCCCATACGACGTTATATAATACGCTCGAGAACGCTGAAATAAATGAAATGTTTTAGCGATCTTAGTACCCACTTAAAACTCATCGAAATTTGCATAAAACATAACATTTCAAGGCAGCCTTACTGCCGCTAATGACAAACAATACCAAATTTTCCGATTATTTCCGATGAGGTAATGGGTCCTCAAGGCGAAAGGCACTTCACCGATTCGCCAGAGGAATGACGTCACATCCGAATCTCTGAATCCATCGTAAAGCCTCCTTCCCAGACCTAGCCGCCTTTAAAACTGCTGACAGACGGTGCCACTCGTATCACCTTCAGGTGCAGAGGCGGAGAAAAGGTGGAGCTATCTTTCTTTGTTAAACGAAGCCGAAGATGCAATCAGAATCAAACCTATTTATAGGCTTGGGCTGGATGTGGGTCGTTGATGAACGAATCCAGGAATGCCAAAAATTTCCGGAAAATGCGGCTTGGACAGTGCCTTTCTCTAAATTGGGCCATAATTTTGACTTCTTCTGAAGGCGAAGGGATGCCATGGCCATTAGTTGTGGCTTTAAGCGACCACTTATTATCCACTAAATAAGATCCATGCAAGCATATTTGATGACATGCACATTTATCATGTGAGAGTAATGTAATTTTCTGCACAATTTCATACTCAAAAAAATCGAGCCTAGAAATTCTTGATGCCCGATGAGATATTAAGAATACCTCAGCGATAGAAATCAACGTTTGAAAGAAAAAAAAATACCCCACAATAAAAAAAAAAAAAAAAAACTCGAGAAAAGAAATTAAATGATCGTTAAAAACTCGCGAAAAAAAAAAACGAACAAACGTGCGATTCAACAACTCAATCGTCAATTAAAGAAAAATCTAAGCGCTACGGAAAAATCAATATTGAGTCATTTTAATCTAGTCGACGTGAAACGCTACCTTAAAAGCATACTTAACATAATACAAATTCCTCAATGAATATATCAGAAAAAAAAACTAGCTGAGAATATGAAAATCGTTTCATTGCAAAACGTCTCAAAATAACTTCAAAAAAAAAAAAAAAAAAAAAGAAAAAAGAAACACAAAAAGATTATCGATAATTAAAGAACGAAGAAAAAAATTAATTAACTGAATGCTTTAAAATTTTCCAATCATTTCGGAAATTGCAAAATTTTCATTGAAAAATGTAAAAGAAATTCTTTAAAAAATATCGCAAAAATCCAAACAAAAGCAAAAAAACGGCATTCGAAATGACTAAGACAATGCAATGTGGAAATGCGAATGAATGCAAAAAAAAACTTCTTTTCAAACCCGTCAGAATTTTCTTAGTTTGATCACAAAATATCAGCGATTCTATTGTAACCATTATATGCACTATCCTTCCTTCCTTTCATTCTCTTCCAGAGAAATATCTGCCCAAAACACATAAGGCTGGGAATTAGGTTCTGAACCAAGTTTAACTACCCACGACCTGAATATTTTCAAAAGAACCATTGAAAATCGAACTGAAGTCGAGGTAATGATTGGTTACGGTTGAGGTAGCTGAAAGTAATGTTGGCAGGTAGCGCATATCATAAAGAACTGCGCGAATGATCTAGAGAAGAAAGCGTTAGACAAATGGACCCACCTAGCCTGTATATTAGCAGCATAACCCATTTCAAAACCTGTGACTGTAAGTACACCCCTATAGACATCATTTTAATTTACGGTTCACCAATAGTGATTCTGTAGTTTCACCTGAGATCAAAAGCTGACAGGTTGAAGAGCCCTATTCACTGAAAATGGATTCACATTGCGTATAAACAGAGGAATGAAGCTCTTTCGAGCTGCAAGATGACGACGAAACGAACGCATCCACACCAACTTCAGCTAAAACCTCGAGTTCAAAATTCTGAGGCCACAGTTCTTTGTTGATTTTTTTTTAAAATCAAACATCAGAAAATTGCAAAAAAAGAAAAAATCGCCTCACCACTAGAAAAATATTTCCTCTTGGTACAAAATCAAAACTACTATTGCGCCCCGCACCAGGATTGTTTCCTGTATCTTTTGACCATTCTTTCCAAATGCCCACTTTATTCCCTTCCACGGTCATTTCCGCCACAGTTTTTGCGCCACGACAACTTGGACCATAGGATGTATTTTGATTTCTCTGCTGTTGAGAAAACAACGGACAATATGAGTGGCTTGAATTTTCCAACTCTAATGAAGCAAAGGAGGTAGTGTACTTCACACAGCAAAATATTGAGGTACCAAGCGTATGGCTAGATGAAAATATACTGTAACTGAAGAGAGACAAGCGGACAGCGAGATATAAAAACTGTTTTGTATCCGAAGGAAGTATGGCAGACTGCCAATTATTTCCAGATGCAAAATATTTTCATTTTTGCGTTGCACCCTTCAAAAATTCGAATTTCTTCAATGCAGCATTTCAGGTGAAGTGAGCATACTAACTGTTTGCGAACAATTTTTCACCGAGTAATTGATGTCGTATCCTTTCCCCTCACCCCCCCCCCCCCCCCACCTCCCATGTCAAGGCGACGATCACCTGTGGAAACTTTTTTAAAAAGAAGGAGGAAAGAGATAAAGAGATTTGGCCTTGAGAGAACAGAAAAGATAGAGCACCTCCTCTTCCCTCCCCCCTCCCCCCTCACTTCGCCTAAAATTAATGAAGCAAAACTCTCTGCTTATGAGGATTGGGCAAATTCTAACCCAACAACTGCGAAAGGAGGGTGGATACATACCGCTGCATTATCCACGAATCCACGATTCCACCGAATTTGTGAGAATGTTGCACCACCCAACAGCAAAAGAATACTTGCACCCTGAACAGATGGATTAAACCATACTACCTGCCTGAATAGCGCCCCTCCCCCCTCCCCCTCAAAAGAAAACTCCCCACAGAGAGACGCTGATAGCAAGGGCCAAATTGTCCTAAACGACTGTAACAGCCCACGATAGCCATACCAAAACGATCTTGGCACTTCCCGAAACTCAACAAACTGAAAGTGGTGTGTTTTCAACTGCATCCTTTTGAAATGTTATCTACGAAAAACGAAATGCTCACAAAATAGAATTCAAGAATGCATTCATTCGAAGAGAAACAAAAGAAACATCCTACAAAACAATGATCATATTAAAAAGACAAAAACAAGAGAAAACGGCAGAGAGAAATAACTGCAACAAAGTCCATAAAAACCAAATGTGCATAAACAATGTTAGCAAAAAAAAAAAAAAAAGAACAGTGGAGCAACAAAAAGAACACGAGAAATCGAGAAACGATTAAGAAGCAGAAAAAATACAATAACGTGCAAGCAAACACAACAATAAAAAAACTCTAACCTTTCGAAAGAAGGAGTGCCCTTGCTGCAGTCAACGCAATCAACTAGATAGACGATGTGCTGAAAAAAAAAAGTGACACATCAGTTTTTATTTCTCTATTTTTCTCCACTAAGACACTATCTTCCACTGAGGGCGTCGTCAGACATCCGTCGACATTCGAAAACATTCGGGCTCAACTCCTTCCCCCTCTTCTTTCTCCACCTCGCATTTCCAATTTCAGGTTTTCCCATATTCTTTTCATGGGGGATATAAATGATAGCGTTTGTTTGCTTCGTCAATTACTTTTAAACCATTAATGGGCCAATAGAATATGAAAATGCTCCCGCTATACCAAACGAGAGGACAAAAATTACTAGTGGGGGAAGTTAAAACTTTATTTCAGCTTGAAAATCACATATGACTTTGTTTTAAAAAACCTTTTCAGTTCTACTCCAATGAAGAATTTTTTGAGGGAATAATTAGCCTCCTATCGGAACAAACACCACCCGCTATCAATAAAAAACCATGGCAAAAATTAGACCATCAACCGTGGGAACACGCAATCGAAAAACCAGCCATAACCGCAATGTAACATTAGACTACAACTCGTACTGCTCAGAAATTTTCCTACCATATAGGAATATCTTGTAACCACGTCTTACAGTACATTCCAGAATTATAACCTTATAACCACATGGTTTCATTCAATATAAAAATATATGCAAAATGCACTCACACATCATCGGAATATGCAACGCCATTTCGTCAGGCACCGAAACAGAATGCATATGTCCCTTATACCGATATACTATGCGCAACATCTTCGGCTCAAACGGACATGGATCATAAAATCCAGGTAACTGATTCTGCAAAACTCCCTATTAAAGCATCTCATAACGACAATAAAAATACTAGACACTAAGGAAACAAGGAGCGAACCACCAATTGATATCCACAGAAACGATCACACACATTTCATTCTTTTTCATTTGGCTCGGCGCAACTGTACCAACTGGGCATATACGCAGGAAAGGGTGAATCAACAGGAATTCCCTCTTTGAACTATAAATATTGAAGGTAAACTATAGAATCCTCGAGCTAAAATCGCACGAAATAAACTAGACTACCCTAAAAGATACGCTCCAAGCTGAAAGCTTTCAAGGTGTCTCGAACACTTCGGACGGAAAATTTCAGTCATTTCTCGTAAGCATTGCACGGCATAACGCGAACCTCCCGACGAATGAAGCATCCTCTCCCAAATTCTGTGAAAATATTAACTTCAAAGGTCATTGCGAATTCATCACTACAATAACACATCAAGTGGTCAACTTACGCGGATAACTACTTACCCCCATTGAATTGCCGAACTTCACTTTTATAGAACGACCATCAAACGATTTCTTCAACGGAAAAATCTGAATTAAGATCTGTTTAAAAATTCCATTCCACCTACACTATCCCCTCTTCCATATTGCCCATCCAGTTACCCGATGACTAAAAGCTACCCCTCTAGATCGAAAGTCTCACAACTGCAGATTAGGGTGTAGAAGGGGGGGGGGGGGGGGGGGGGGAAGGGGATCGAGGCCCAATGGAGTGAGAAGATTTATACAACATCTCGAAAGAAGTTGCTCCTATAAGGTTTCTTTGAGATGCAAAACTCCATCGAAGACAGCAACATCACTGAAGCACATATAATTAGAACTAAGAACACCTGGTACAAACACCTGATTGTCATTTCCAACCTGAATAAACTACCTGTAAAAGTACCATGAAATTAATAAACTATCAGTTGACCAACCTTTGCTGAATAAATACGAAGCTGTGAATCGTTGACCATTGCTTGCAGAGGGATCGTGACATCGATCGCCTTCTCACCAAGCAACGGATACATCTCCGCACTGCGTCCCTCACCTAGCATCTGTCCATATTTTGCCTCGATGACCACTAATCCTTGCTTCGACTGCTCTTCACGGGCTATCCTTTCAGCCGTAGGTCGCATTAAATTCACCACATGTATTGCCTCTTCACGTTTCACGCTGTCCACCTATAATACAAACAAACATGCAATCAGTACCTTATATTACAACGAATTCTTTAATTAATATACCCAGGACTTAGATAATACTATAATATCATGAATAATATCGAAATAGAGTTGAAAACGTGGCAAAGATGTGTTTACGCCGCAAAAAAAGCATTCCTCGACAGTGCTAAACGAGAAAAAAATCTCAACCGTGCGGGAAAATATAAGGGAAAACCATTCGGTGCCAAACCGTCGATGAACACATCAAACCCTTAAGCATAGCACATATTAGCCGCTTAGGTACTCCACCCCAGATTGTATGATGTAAGCACGATAATCAAACCAATAACCTCTCGAATAATTACAACCTTCGATTCTAAAGAAGCCCTCTTATCATATCTTTCAAATATGTTCCACCATTACCACCTCAAACTTGCAAGACGCAAAAACTCATAGAATCACAATGATAAATAAACGAAGTAAAAATTAAAATTAAAAAAAAAACCAACGAGACGCTCTTCTGTTCGATCCTCGAAGAGCGACATGAACCGTTCATATGAAGACCGGAAAACTGCCTTCGCTAGGTGGAAGACCGCAAATGGCAGCACCACTCCGTAGAGCGTTGCCCTCGCCACATCCTCCTGGTTATCACACAATGCCGCTTGGTACTCGTAAACTGCTGAACCCGTTTTCAGCCTTAACGGTTTCCTCTATAGTCAATCACTTATATGATCAGGCAATTCAACATAGATGTCCCTAAATATTAATCACTAACCTAGATACTCGGAGAAGAGTGCTGGTACTCGTTAATCAAGCCCACTTTCGTTTAGCTAATAATTAAGGAAGGAAGGGGTAAGGAGATGGATGGCAATGATAAGTCCGAGGATGAAATGAGAATGAAAATAACATACGACTCACTCTGGCCAACTGATATGATCCTTAACAACCATTTCAATCACCACAAAACAAAAAAGTTTAGCAGTAAACATCTGTGGCATTGACCACCTGGCAAAGTAAGCAAATTCGATTCCTCTTCCCCCAGAATATTCCTCCCTTTGGTCCATTTTGCTTACTAAGTAAGAAGAGGGAGATGATGGGAGTAAAACCTTCCCACATGAAGTGAAATTTCACTGCACCATTGCTGTAATTCTGAGGATGGTGGCTGGCAGTTCATATGTGCCCTCTTCATAAAATGTGCAAAAACTTGAGTTAAATATCAATAAAAATTATAACTATTAAGGTTATCTGACCAAGCTTTCACACAACAAACTGTTAGCTACTGCTTTGCAAAAAAATGAAACAACAATTCACTACCGGACCAGACTATGCGCCCTCATCCCCCCCCCCCCCCCGCCTTCCCTAATACAAAGTATTTTGAAATCTTTGTAAAGGTACACCACTTACTTGAACTTAGCGGTGAGGATGCATGTCGGTATAGAGAGTGATAAGCTACATCCAATACGTGAATACCGCGAAAGACGACGTTCGAACGAAACAGCTGGTACGAAACCAAACACATGAAATATGCAAGATGTCTCCATCACAGAGTCATATTCCGGATCTCGACGTGTATATGCCAATCGTATATTACTACCCGATGGCGAGAGCTACAAAAATAAATAACACGAACATTTTCCATCTTTAAGTGCCTATAACTTCTTGCAAAATCAGTAGGCTTTTATAAGAGCTTTTTGGATTGACTGTTTAAACTTCACAACTTCACTTCCGCTGACTTCCTTGTGGAGGCTGTCGGATAGACAGACACGCACATACACACAGACACAATCTCTCTATATATGTGCCCTTGCAAAGCAATTTTTACAGAAATACGTAAAGATAAATTTTTGGCACATCCATGTTAGCAATCGGGTGAAGTCAAACACGAAGCCTATCACTTTGCATCATTATTAAACAGTCGGCAAAATTTATAAAAATGGTCGGTCAAATAAGAATCAGAAGGATATATCGTACCTATTACCTCTGCCCCTTCCCCCACTATTGACCATATGGCCGCTGAGGTTTTCAAAATCGGTGCAAAAGTGAAAAGTCTTTGCCCAACAAATGTTTTTTTAATCTTTACCCACCCACAGATTTCGAGCAAAGCGATCGAGCCTTCTTCGGAATGTTCGCAGAGACGATTAATACTCAAAATCGAGGTCAAGTGTACCTGTCATAAAGGTTAAAGAAAAGAGAGTGATCTACCTCGGATACTCAGTAGATTGAAAGAAATATATCTAGAGAGTATATGAAAGATGGAATATGAACGGCGCAAAGTCCATGTAAACGCCTTCAACGTTGTTGATGCTGCGCAGAATTAACGAAACTTTCAACGAAATAATTAGACAACCGAAAGGCCGAACAATCGCGCGGACTTTTTCTCACTACAAATCGTTAGTGAGAGAAATTTATCATAACGAAGAAATCAAAAAGCGTTTCTTCGGAAATTAAAGCTATACAAGAGAGGAGAAAATAAACTCCTTTAGGAAATAAAAAGAAAGGGAAATTCATTTCAATAAAACTGCTGCACAGGGGTAAATTCTTGACGCCCCTCCCCACCACCTCCCATGCAGCTCTGATCTCCATCCTAAAAAAAACAATCTCCGCCAACGTGGATGTCAGGTACATCACCCGACAGACCAAAATAATAAACAATGCAGATTTAGCTAAATTGCTCTAAAAAAGCATCAGTTACAGCATTAGGATGAACTTCGTGCCTTATATCGCGTTTTAATAATACTATATATCACCTTGAAATTGCATATAGCAAATCCCACTAAAAAAAACAAAAAAAAAAATCTTTTTCAAATTAGGCGCCTAAAGTTTCAGAGAACAAAAAATTTTTGAAATTGGATGAAATAAAGACTGATTCGGCACTCTCAAAAAATTCAGTCGACATCATAAATATAAATTCTATATATATATATATATATATATATATATATATATATATATATATATATATATATATATATATATATATATATATATATAAGGGTTTTATAAGGGAAACAGATATACCGTTAGACTGCAAATGAATTTCGGTAAATTCATCTCGGTAAGCAGAAGTGAGGTAGTAAGCGCTTGTTGCATGCCCAACTGATACACTATGGAGCCTCGCCATCGAGAATTTAAACGCATCGTATAAACTAAAATAAATAAAAAGTGTAAATAAAAATACTTTTTTATTTATGAGTATAATTTTCTGGGTATAAATTGAAAGAAAGAAAGAACCGTAGTAGACTTCAAGCCACGATGGTGAGTGATAAATGCAGGCAGAGTGAAGACAGGTGTGCTATAGCACCTCTTACCTACAAACTTCATGAAATTCTACACAGACGTTTTCAATTTCTCGTTACAACCACCAATGGTTTCAGTCATATTCTCTATTTCCACCCATGCATTGCTCGCTGTCCTCAACCTAATTCTCTTCCCCTGTAACACATCCTTCTCACTCCTAATCAATTTCTCCCAATTCTCAACTTAATTCTCTTCTTCTCCAACTCATTCCTCATCCTGTGCAACATATCCTCCCCCCCCCCCCCCCAACCCATCCTTTTTTCCACAAGGACAAAAACAACTGTAAATATTAACCACTGCGAAAATATTAACCAATATTGACCAAAATATTGAATATTAACCAGTGCTGTCTTATTCAACAATATTAACCGACAATGCGAAAGAAAATTATTTACACATCATATCCAATCTTTTAAGTTCTCTTAGAATACACCTAATTTATGCACTGTTGAAAGAACCGCAGCATTATTATCTAACAGATGACGGCAAATATCACTCTCCCGCTAGCCCCCCCCCCCCCCCCTCAAGGGATTACATGATGAAAATGCAAGAATAACTGCTATCACATTGCTGCAATCAACCTTAAATTCCCACGAAACGGAAATATTACAGTTAATTATGAAACATTTTAAACGTTATTAAAGTTTTTAAACTATGGTCCTAAAATGCAAGTACCACTATAAAGCAATAAAACAATCAATAATGGAACTTACTGAATGAGCAACCGGGAGCAATTCCGGAAAGAAGTGGGAAATATTGCATCGAAGGTTGTACAATAATAGCCGCATTCGAGAACATATTCCGTGCCAATTTCACACCCCACGTCACGCTATCCGGATTTACTGTTAAGGTGTTCTGTAATCACTTATCACTATCGGCAAGCCAACAAGCAGAAAACAAAGTAATCGGGGGGGGGGGGAGGGGCGGAAGGACGAGGACGGTAAAGAAGAAGAGGGGGAGGGTTGTGGGATGGGACTAAGGGGAGATGGATGGAGAGGAGGAAAAAGATTGGAAAAAAAGCATTCCCAAAAAGTTTGGAAATTGATAACGGATGAAAAAGCATATAAAAACATTCTCGCAGGAATATGCATGCCTTTATAATATCACTCGTTAATAACCAAATAGAAATATTCGTTTTACACGATGCCTAATTCATCAACGCGTTTCATTCCATTAGCCATATTCCCCCTCCCCAATACTAAATAAATGTTGCAGCGAGGTCAACTGTACAAGATTAATAAGGAAGAACAACAATAGGTCTATCAATTGAATGACAACAGCAAAACAAAAAAAAACTGCAACAAATGAAATTTTTCCACTACACATAAGACTGAAAGAAATTTACTTACGACATTTCAAATTCTTTAGCAGATAGAATTAATCGGTACTAACTTACTTCGACAAGTTGCATGTCTTTCCACTTCAAGAGGTCAAAATAAACGGATAAATAAATAAATAAATAAATAAATAAATAAATAAATAAATAAGCAAATGATAAATAAACAAATAAATAAACGAAAGAGGCGAAACACGACAGAAGTATTCTTCCAATAAGAACGCACTTCAAACAGACTCAACCATGAAACAGTTCTCCTCCAATTCACCGTGAATGAGCCATCACCTCGACCGTTGACCATTTTGACACGACCATTTAAACCTACTTTATCCGAATCACCTAGAGAGCACTCCACTCTCTGAGTTAACGCCATACCTGTCAGCTGCGGAGCACACCTGAAAAAAAACTGATGCATAACTTTATTTCAACGGAATGAAATGGCATTTATTATTGAACCGCTATATCTGCCTACTAATTTAAACCCACCGCCCGATTCCTATCTGCTTATCTCATAGTTTCATTCTTTGAGTTTTCTAATAACCCATAATACCATAATAATTCGATACAGAACCAACATCCAACCTACAAAATCAATAATACAAGAACGATAAAGTAAATCAATGCAAAAATGCTTAGTCATTCCCAACTCAACGAAACCATTTCATCAAGTTAAAGTCCTTATTATAAATAAATACCTACTCCTTGAAAAATATCTCAATTACCTTGAATAAAAAGCATCCCATGCAAACAATTTAAAAAAAAACAACCCACCGATGAGACAAAAATAGTGAATATATCAAGAGTACATACCGATTCTCCGGATCCGCCGCGAATAGACCAACGAACGACGTCTTACAGGCAAATAAGCTCTAAGATATAAAACTTTAATATAAATAAGCCAAACAATATTATGAAAAATGCTATTCAATAAAAGCCTTCAGAGAACTGCGCAACAAATTTTCCTTACAAGCTTATTTTTGACTGCCTTCTAACAAAGAGTTTCCAATGAAATCAGCTCTTTCACTGACTTCCCCCATTTGTTAAAAATAACCGACATCCGTGAGCATATGCGTTCTCCTCCCTTCCCCCCCCCCCCCCCCACCATCAATCCAAAATGCGCGGCACAAAATTACAGGTCTTTCAGTTAGTACACCAACGAGGCATGGAAAAAAAAGTATTTGAAAGGATCGGAAAGTATTCTAGAACGCATCGGAATGAACTCAGTATTCGACGAGTGGAAAGAAGCATGAGAATTAAAGGAAACAAGTGACGGAAATAACTGGAAAATGAAAAAAGAAAATACTTTTTCTACCGACAAAGATGACCACTCCTGTTAAAAGGATATTTAAATTTTAAATTCAAAGTGCCAAAAAATTCGCAAATAATTTGCCAATTTTGAATTTCCATCTCAAATTTTTCGAGAAATAAAAGTTTTTCAAAAATTGTGAAACGCTCATGCAAGAGAACTTTATTACTTGTGAAGATCCCTCACCCGTAATTCTTTTTCCCACACTGATAAATGCAAAAAAAAAAAAATGTTTCGAATGAATCCAAAACTTTCATATAAACAAAAAAACGGAAATAATAACCTTTCTTTTCTGGAAAAACAATCCATATTATTATAACTTCGTGGTGCTCATAATGAGGTGCATTCCTAAATAAGTTCAAAGTGCAAAATCCCTTCCACGTTGTTCTCCACACATCTAATTTCGATTTCAGTCGAATTTTATATATTCCGAACCTTTCACACATTAATTTTTTTTTTGCTTCTTTATTTTTTCCCACAAGAAAATTCAGCATTTTTCCAACCTGCTGCCACTTCTCACGGTCTCATTCAAGAATTAACAGATCTCCAAAAAGTTCAAATATCTTTAACGAAAACATCTCATGATATGCAATTCAAAATAATACTGCAGGGAGCCGGGGCGAGGAAGGGAAAAACAAAAATTTAATCATTTATACGAATTGAAGAGAAGAAAAACATATTATGAAAATGCGAAGAACTTCCAAATTTCAAAGAAAAGCTAATTTAATGTGCTGAGAATCGGATTCAGAGCCATTCAAAATAATATAACGATTTTCGAAAAAAAAGTCGACATTCACAGCAAAAATATGGACGAACAAGAAGGGCGGAGGAAGGACCGCAGCGACAACAAATCTTTTTAGTTTTCAAGGAAATATACAGAGTACCAAGTCGTCTAGTTGATGCGACCTTCCAATGACTCCTCATACCCTCATTCACGCCAAACAACCTTCACCTTCTTGCCTTCCTTTCTCTTCCTCTCCCTCTCCCACCGAAATTCTTATCTCATCACTTTTCTTTTAATTCCAAGGATAAACATACCGATGGATGCACTCTTTGAAGCATTGTTTCGGTTTCCCTGAGACGTTTCAGGAACTCGTATTCTCGACGAATATTTTCCGGATTATCCGCCCTCGAAATCAACTCCCATCCGTTCAGCTCTAGTCCTTGTATACCCACCGTGTCATAGATTGTACGTAACTTCGGATCCGATAGTGCTACAAAGTTTGTCCCACTCAGATACTGATGTCTACATAGACACGGATCTATCAACAACTGAAATACTTTCGAAAAAAATAGAGAGCACAATTTCCACAAAGAAACGATCAAATGTTGGAATAATAGTGATAAATACAGATGACTGACAATAAAAGATAGCCGTAAAATGGTTTTTAGAGTACTTCATACAAACAAGAAATAACAGTAAAACGATAGAAAGTATCAAAAAAAAGTGAAAATAAAATAAAAAACATTTTTTAAAAATAAGTAGCGAATTATTACATTCTAATAAAAAGTATACTAATCGGCCAGTACTACCCCATCTGTCATTATACCTTGTCCTTTCTTACCTCCGCAGTCTCCTTACTATCTGCTCCCCAAATCTCACAGATCTATTTAACAGCTGAATATATCAACATCCGTTTGATTGTTACTTCTACATTCATAAGGGAATCACTTCCATGTCTGCTTATAAAATAGGACCCACAACAAATTTAACGAAAAAAAGCAGATGCAGGAACTACCTCATCTATCGCGGTTTCACGTACCTAAAAGATGCGATAATCTGAGGGTGGAGATAAGAAGGGAACGGTGCAATAATTTCTCTCAGATTGGAAATACCGCCGGGAACTTCTTTGAAATAACCGATGATTTCTACTATGTCGAAGTTTTCCCGGACTATGACATGTGGAAATATCGCCAAGAATGGTGCGAAATGCCCAAAATGCCTTTCCGACCTTCTCACCATGACCATTTAATCGGCAAATGAATGCCATAGGGAGAGTGACACTTTATTGTGGACGCAGAATAGACATCAGTTTCTAAAGAATTTCAAAACTATATTTCCATTCCATACATTTTTTGTTAGGCAATTTTCTTTTGGGGAAAAACTTTTACATCAATAAAGAAAAACTCAAAAATCTTAATACGGCCCTAAAGATTCGATGCTAAAAATTATAATAATTAAAAATAATTCAATACAAACCAACAAATATATTTAATTTGAAATGCCAACTGAAAAAAATGCTAAATTGGATTGAAAAATGAAAAACTTGAAGAAAAATAAAATAAAATAAAATGCTAAAAAAAAGTAAATGTTAGCAAAGAAATTTCATATCCTCAAATATTTTGAAATATGATTACAAATAAAATTCGCTACTTGGGAGATTTTTTATCGAGGAATTAAAGTATGGTCGGGAACCTCGAGCCTCAATTTGCAACCTTCTCGTGCAAATTGATCAAAGATTAACGACTACAGCAGTCGATGCACATGGAGATCAATTTATTTACAACAACTGGCAATTGTTCGCAGCATGTGGACACCATTTAGGATTTTGAGGTTTTTTAAGACCACCCAAGTGAAGTTCCAATAATGGTTGAGCTATGAGGCACAAACAACCCACCACAGAGTTAAGGAGGCAAAGATGGAACAGGAAAGGATGAGAGGATGGGGAAGTGAGGAACAGAAGGATGATATCAACATCAACGTCAAATGCTCCAACTGACTGGTAAATCCGTTAGATTAATATTATGGATATCCCCTTTGGCTCCTTCAGCAGAGTCAGTGCTTCCGATCCGACGACCCGACCATCAACGAAACCAACTGGTTGAGCTTTAACGAAGAAATTAATGCACTCACTTTCATGTGCTCGACGAAGTTTCACGAAGAACTTTTCGGCTTCCCGTTTATCCTCGAGATTGATGTGTCGGTCTGGATGAAAGATCTTACATTTTTGGCGATATGCTTTGTTGATATCATCTATTGTCGCCTAAATCAATAAACAATTACAATAAAATAAAAAACAATTCCAAAACTAAAACATTGTCACGTATCAGTTTAGCCCTCTCATTATTGACCTCCACCTCGCTCCACCTTATCCTTGCCAAATTCAGGTATAGACACATTGATCCATTCAAGAATACAATTAAGTATGATGTTAAAAAAGCTTCCTGGTCTTTTAACGTTCGAGTTTGAGCATGAAGAAAATATGCAAAGCATTTAACGATCACCATAAGACGTCTAGTTTCCATTAAGAACATAAGAAGGAAGACTCCACGATTGTTAAATTTTTCCCTAAAAATTGCTTTTTGAAATATTCGAAAATTCCGAACTATTCCATCACCCACTTTGAAACGTCTAATTCAACACCTTTCCCTTCTTTTTTATAAATTTTAAGCCTAATAATATACATAACAATAGCAAAATGAAATTCCCGGTATTCCACCCTCCCCCCCTTTTCACCTTCTCGTCCCCCCCCCCTCTCCTGAAATTCTCTAAAATTGAAGTAACACCTCAAAAATTAAGACACATACATTTCTGGGAACATTGAGAATTGCATAGAAATCAATATCCTCTTCATCTTTATTCAATAATTCATTTTCGTTTTCATATACTGAACTCGCTGAAGAAATTGACATTTAAATATCTGCAAATAATATTTTTTTTAATTAAATGATTATAAATTTTAGCACTATAAACGAATTAGAATTTCGTCGATATTATTATTATTATTATTTTTAAATCTAACGAATAATTAATAAATAACGATGTAAATAATTCATTAAAAAATTGTAAATTAAAAAAAAAAAATTCTTTTAAGGAGAAAAAAATTGAATCGACTATAATCGATTTAATTTGGAAGCACTATTATTAATCAACAAATAAATCATTGAAGTGCTGCGAAAGAAAAAACAATTGACAAAGTTCACTTATGTGCCTCGTTTTATTCTATGCGAATATATCTACATTTTTCTCACCTGTTCGATAAACATACCTGGTTATTTACACCTTCGACCAACCTGCCTTATTTTAATAAAATATTATTACCTGTTACAATTGTTTTCGCCAATACTACTGATACTAGTGCTACTAGCATGCTATTTTTGTTATTTCCGTTATTCTATATCGATGCTCGAAAAACACAATAATGTATTCCGATGAGATTAGCACAATACGCGTTTTTTGTGCCTAAGTGAAACAAACAAAAAAAAACAGCAAAAAAACGAATGCAGTAATAATTAACGTTCCAAGCGTCCCTATCAAAACAACACGCCACATTATGCAAGAACCTATGTGTGAATATTATCCATAAATGTTAATCAACTTCAAAAAAAAGCCGACAAAACAATTGCTTAATTTAAAAAAAAAAAAAAGATATTCAAAAATAATGCGTTCACATCTGATCGATCTAGACCATCGACAAAAAACCCCCCATAAGATATTCTTTTTTTTTTCTGCGATTCGCCTAACGTTCAATGAAAATCCAATCCGTGAAAAATTTGTGCAAATATTTTAACACCTTTAAGCGATGCCGATCGATCATTTTGCAATATTACATCAGTTATTTTACGATGTAAACTATAATTAATAAACCTCATAGTTCTATGTTTTAGTCGAAACTCTCAGGTGGACATGACGGTACATGAGCCATCGGGCAGACAATGGTCAATGAACCATCAGACTGACATAACGACATATATGGATTTGCATAAAACGAAAAGAAATCATAGCCAACAAGAAAAATTCATTTTAGAGGAGACGTGATTAGTGAACAGTTGACTCCTGTCGGATATAATTAAAGAATGATAATTGAAGGATTCAATTTCAGCTATACATCTGCTTCAATTATTTTGAAGGATGTTTCGCAACATCCTGGAAGAACTTCATCGCCCACAATATACATGCATGTATATTGCTGACGATTCAGATTGCGGTCGGGAATGTGTGGGAGAAGGCCTAGTCTACGACCAGTTGAAGATGGTTCGTACCTGGTCCATGAATACTTTTA
Source organism: Ascaris suum (assembly GCA_013433145.1). Classification (NCBI taxonomy): domain Eukaryota; kingdom Metazoa; phylum Nematoda; class Chromadorea; order Rhabditida; family Ascarididae; genus Ascaris; species Ascaris suum. The sequence goes on along the minus strand of CM024184.1, from coordinate 6,680,716 downwards.
ACCTACCTGGGGCCATATTTAGCCCACCTTCACATGGTCATCGATTAAAGCTGATCCCGGCCTCGACCTCAATCCAGAGATGAAACGGATAAAATCTTCGGATATCTGAGAAACATATGGTGTAAGAGGATGAATGGCTTAGTTAAGGGTGTAAGGTGATAAGCATAGGCGATAACAAATTTATAAGTGACAGAAAGCAGGAAACGGAATGGTACGCATTCCTAATACTCGAAAAACCAACAACACTGAAATTCACTCCTCATCACCAGAATTAACCCTCATCCACACATCCACTAATCTCCCAACCCAATCTGCTAACAACAGTCCAACGGGAATGCTCAATAGCAATTATTGAGCTGCAACATATTTCATTTATTATTACTCTTGCAGCTTTATTATTAAGAATATCTAAATTTTTTTTGCATTTAATTATGTATAATGTGATCTTAAATTCTATGTAATGAACATCGAAATTGAAATTTGGGATGAATAAATTTAAATTCGTATGCGAAATTGGAGGTGGCGGTGGTAGAGGAGAGGTGCGAGGATAGCAGCAATGTCGAGTTTTGGCGTGATAACGTTTTGCTCATCAAACAAGGGGGATGAGGCAAGGGGGGGGGGGGGGGGAATGGTATAACATCGACGTGAATGTTTTGAAAGAAAAACTATAAGGGTGGAGTGGAATTATATTCCTTTGGAATGTACTTGCCGACACTGGACACAGATTCCTGCATTTCTAGAGCATGGGAGGTAAGGAAGTTGAAAAGGTGGGGGGAGAGGGAGCGGGTTGGGCGAGACTTAGCTTCGTGCTAAAATAAAGTGCACACATTGCCGAGTGAGCTCTCAAGCCCTTCGCCATTACTTAAGTGTTATATCGCCCCGTCCTCCATTCAGGCCTCTTCCTTTAGTCCGGGTCAAAAAAATCCTTATGTATATTGCAGGTAGTAAAGTTACAGTCAACCGGATTTGTTGTTACTACTCCATGACTTACCTTTTCATTTCTCGTCATAAAGTTTTTTCTTCATAAAAATCCAACAATTCAGTAAAAAAGCAATGAGGAAATCGCCGGATATATAATATATATATATATATATATATATATATATATATATATATATATATATATATATATATATATATATATATATATATATATATATATATATATATATAAATACGGCAGCAATAAAAAGAGGTACATTATTAGGGGACATCCATGTATAGCTAATAGTTTTCCTCGACATGATTTCCGAATTATTTATAATAGGTCATGCAATTGTGGTAGTCGATGATCTCGAAACGTTAGCTGCATGCTTCTAAAAATCATACCTGTTGGAAAATTTTCAGAAGAGGACGTTTTTATTTACCTTATGCAAAAGTTCTACTCGTTAAGTTGACTTTCAAAAAGAAATATTCCCCGTTGGCAAGGTGCTCATAGTTAACAACCTCTCAACTAACATTCATACAAACATCCATTCTGAAATTGTAATTATCGGTATGCAGGAGTGGAAGAGAATGTACGAAGTATACCTGAGAAGAAGATGAAATCACGCTGAATTAAAATAATTCGTAATGAATACCTTGTAAATTGATTCAATAGCAGTGAAATATACATTTAATTTTCGGTCTTTGCGCATAATATTATTAAGATGTATGCACCAAAATAATCTATATTTTCAGCGCTCGGTTGTAAAAAAACAACAACAACTCTTTTGGTTTGATTAATTTAAACTGGATAGACCAGGTGTATTTTTATGAAATTTATTGGGAATCTTGAGAGATATATAATATGTGGCAATCATACAAACGTATTTTATAAATATGTCAGGAATAGACTCTGTAACGTAGGTCATAGCTTAAAGAACGATAACTTTCTTTTTCCGGTTTCCGGTTAGAGGAGTGGCTGAAACGGATCGATATTTTCCTGTTTTGTTGCGCTTTTTCTATTTATTTCTTATTCTTGGAAAATTTTCTAAATTCTTTTACAGGTGATATGCAACCTAGGTGCACCATTTTATACATGATGTTACTCACACCCTGGCGCTGTATACTTTATTCCCAGCCAGTTCTGGGCAGCAAGGTGCATGAAAGGGATGTTTAAAGATAGGGTGGAATCAACGGTTGTGTCAACTACCTGCACTCGGAACTAGCTAACGAGCACTGCAGGTAGCTTCAGGTGCAAGAGGATAGTGGCGCATCGAGAGAAAAATAATGTCTGTGTCGGCTGTCACGAAATGCACTATCGTTGTTGCTTAAGAAGGAAGATAAAGGCATTCATATGACGAGCGTCAGTATCGTAGATGCCCAATACGTGAATTGATATTTTTGAGTTTTCGTTGGTAGTTTTGAACGACTGTAATGTTTTGATTCGAGGTCTATCGATTAGTCCCGATGGGTTCAGTAATATACCTGGTGCATCCAGGTGTTGTGACCTCTTTAATGAAAGTTTTGAGAAGATCCCCAACATGATATCCTTTGACTCGTATACAAGGAACACCATGAATCCAAATACACGTCTCTGTTTGCAGTCTACTGTTTAACTCGTAGACAGTGGATGTCAAATTAGCGCTGAATTTAAACGAAGGCGCAAATGTCCATCCGCTTAGGATCACACCTGCTTATTTAGATATGATAATTTTATTGCGGTCATGTGATCAATCGACCAGATTCCATTTTAATCATTCATTATCTGCATTTATTTCATTTGTTTCCCTTTTCAGCTACCTAGAAACTCATCCTCTCGATTACATCCGGAATTCGGGACAGCGTTGGATAGTTGCCAAAAGCATTCATAAGGTTCGACGGGTGTATTCCTCTCCTGTTAGTTCGAATGATTTGCAGATTTTACTTTCGATACGAAACGTTTATCCGATCGGTCCCTGATCGCTGCATTTTTGCGGTTCTGAGTTCAAAGCGATTCTTTGCTATGAGAATAGCTCACCTGTTCATATTCAATTTACCTGTACTCTATGCAGTTTTCTTTAAATACTTACATGGCTTCGACTCTTATCGCCCCTTTATTCCTTGTTCTAAAATGCTTCACCATTTAACAATTCTATATAGTTGTTTTCATCTATGGATGCGGTTACTGCAAGTAAGCGTTCCCAACTATGTATTCAGCCTATGTGCGCAAGTGTCTAGAAATTTCTACTACCACGCGGCGCAAATGTCTCGTGATATGGGTTCATGGTTTCCCAATACCGGAAGTTCTGTTTCAATATCATTATTTAAAATTACATAAAGTGATCAGCAATGTGTTTAATGTATAAATACATTGTTGGCGACGTCTAGCTTGTTTAATGTTTAGTGTGTAAATGAGGCAGCGTTTAGCTTAGGACCTTGCAAATGTCGTATCCAGACAGGTGCACTTTGTGCACTTATGCCCAGACACTTGCGCCTTTTTGGTCTGTACATTAAAGCATTTAGTGCAGCATTCTGTAAGATACTACTGTACTTATCTTCTCATACATCGAAAAAAAAAACCATGACATCGATTAGGATTCTAGACGCCTTTAATTCGCTATTCTTTTCGGGAATAAGAATGAATGACCTCAAGCCGGTTATCACTCCAGCTATACAAATATTACCTGTTCCTAAGCACATTTCATGCTGATTAACTGCTTTTAGCAGGCAAGCAAGCTACAACTTATCTTTCGTTCCGTTTGAATGCCTTCACTATAGTTCACCTGTTTACCTGGGAAACAGTACTTTAACCCGAAGGCGCAAGTGTCACATCGTCGTTGAATATATTCGCAGCATTGTCTGTTTTCGCTAATTTCAGAATATCTCTGGTAATAATACAATCAAAGAAGAGTGCATAATAATTTGCGCCACTAATGAAGGACAATAGCAATGCATGAAGATGAGCATCACATTTCATCGGACTTTGGGCCGATGTTTCACTATCAGTACCGATTGATTTTAATCGGTGATTCGACAGTCGGCAAATCGAGTCTTTTGAAATATTTCACCGAAGGTAAAACTGCCGAAATTATCGATCCAACTGTTGGTGTTGATTTCTACGCTCGTGTCATCGAAATAAAACCTGGCTATAGAATTAAATTACAACTATGGGATACGGCAGGTCAAGAAAAATTCAGGTAAATATTTTTTTCTTTTTTTCTCTCATCGTAATGTTTTTACTTAATTCTTTTTTAATCAACAATCGAAATGAATCGTTAGCACAGATTTGGCAAATTTAAAATACGCAAATATGGTTACTTAAATAAATCTGGGCAAAACTTACTTAGTGGGCGTTAAATAGCAGAATGAGGCTGGTGGAATGTCTCTCCTTTTATGTGTGATTGGTATATCATATATCGTGTTCCACTCAAAACTGAAAATTAAAAATGTTGTTCTCACTAATCGGTTAGCGAATGTATTCGTCGTCGGTGTCGAGACCGGGATGTTTTGCAACTGCAGAGAGAGGGAGAGAGGGGGAAAAGAGAGAGAGACCATCGCCATTTAAGAGGAGAAGACACCAATACAGGTGAACCTGAAAGGCAACGTACTAGACACTGAAGGAGAAATACTTTCAAGAGGAAAGGGGCGAATGAGAGAGAGAAAGAGAAAAATGCTCATTCATAAATTAAATCAAGCCAGTATCAATTTATTCAGGAAGAAAGCCAAGCAAAGTTTTCCCGTCTAAAAAACGGCCCACTGCGACCTTTTAACCAGAAGAAACATGCAATAGCCTGAAGCACTCAATGATGAACACCTGTTGCATCCTGTGCGTTCAGAAAGAGTGCACAGTACTCGCTATGAAATCGCATATGCTGCGTTTCTTATATTATCCCTAGTGGAATTGTGGTCCAACCCTCTAACTGTTCCTCTCAACCTCGTCCTCACACCATCGTTGAGGGGTTCTTTTTTCCCTCGGAGAGGAATTTGAAGCGAAGAAGGTTCTCGAGATTCTTGTATGGAAGTAGAATCTTTTAATCAACTATAAGCTGTTAATTCCAGAATATTTCCGCTGAATGCTTGATTTTTTGGCTTGTGGGAAGGGACACAGACGGATGTGAAAATTCTGCATGAAGATCTCTGTGTCAGTTAATCCTTCTTAGTCCTGAAGGTGTCGCAAATGAACGCAGAGATCATCTAATCGTACTAGTCGTTAATGTCAATGCTGGCAGTTCGAGTTATGTCCCTAAATGCCCATTAGTATTCAGCTCTGGAGGAGTTCCTTTCGGAGCCTGAAATTCATAATGGAATTTCATGTTGTGAGAGGCGATAAAAACCTTTAAACACAAATTTATTCATTGTCATTTTCGAAGATTATTTGTGCAATCCGATTGATGGAAAAAAAAAAAAACAAATCGCGAGACTGATTCTAAAAGAATCTTAAAGGAGAGTAAGACGCTAAACACGAAATAGATATGATAAATTCAGAAGAGCAAATTTACAAGAAATATAACGAATAGTTAATAGCAAATTTCGGCAATATGGAACGTTCCTAAAGCTCGAGTAGGAGGAGAGGGGGAAGGTGGAAAGATTTGGGGCAATCATCCCCCTCTCTTCGTCTCTCCACTTATCTAGGTATTTATGCCTGAAAATTGCCTCATTAATGTACTTTTATCTTTTTCAACAATTTTAGAAAGAAATGCTTGAATTTCGCTTTTATCCTCTGATCGCATAATTCTTTCACCAGATATTTAATATTTTTTTCAGTACAGTGTATCCAAATTAGGTCATACAAATATATCATCCAATTCTTCGGAGTATAATCGATCTTATTGAAATTCCTAGAAGCCTCGATGTTTATGCAATTAATTTCAGGTCTATAACACGTTCATATTATCGTAATTCGGTGGGTGTGATCGTTGTCTATGATATATCGAATCGTGCTACATTCGAACATGTCGCACAATGGCTAAATGAAGCTGAAGTAAATGTTGGCGGTCCACAACCGGGACAATGTGTCTTTCAGTTAGTTGGTCATAAGGCCGATTTAAACGCCGATCGTCAGGTATGTTGCTAAGTATGGTTTAAGGTATAAGAGAACGCAAAATTGGGAAATTTGTTGCTATCATGCATATATCCAATATTTTAAATTCGTGGTTCTTTATGAAGGAATTTCATTTTGCTTAGAATTATCATTGAATGGTTATCTGCTAGTTGGCGTCAGCAACTTAAACGAATCGCAAAGAAAATACTCATATTATAGTGTTGCGAAACATTCCTCGAACGCTATTCGTAGCATGATGTCAATTAGTCCGTATTTGACTCTACTGATGTGGCTTTAAACGATCTTGCTGTACGCTTCTTCGAAGTGAGGTTGTGCATCGAAATGGAACGTGATTTCACGACATCCGCATACCTTCTGATTAGAGCTTAGAATAGGAAAAAGCCATTTTAATCCTTGTTAACCAAATGCCAGCTGGCTCATGACAGATCCAGATTGCTAAACAGATATTCAAGCCAAAGGTTGAAGTATTTTAGTCGAGTGGTTTTAATTGTTTTGAGAAGAAGGTGAAAGAATAGAAAGCGCATCAAATGTGCAAGTTTACCTGCTGTAATAACTAGGTAAATTACCGAATGCGTTGAATGTTAAATTGCCTGCAGGCATACATCCGACGGCATTTATTCGTAGTTAATTTGTGATGCACTGTTGCATATTGGAATTTATAATGCGCATAATGGTTATCTATGCATATTTATATCTGTGAGTACATCTGCCTATATGATATTTGGAAATAGAGATTCACTGAAAATATAGGTACAAGATTTAGTGATTACAGATTCTAACTTCTTGTACTATTTAGGTTTTAACCTTCAAGTTTATCAAATAACTATGGGAAGGGTTATGTAGGTTTAAAAATGAAAAGAAAACAAATAAATGCATTTTATATTTCTCGGGGCATAGAATAAGTTTTTATAGAATTTTATTATATTTCAATGTTTCAAAGAGGGGAAAAAAATACTTAATTATGTGAGCATGAATTTTAAAAAAAGAGGAGAACACGCAATGCAATAGTCCAAATTAAATGGGCATTCAATTTATAAGAGCAGCAATTGTATATAGATAAAAATGACTTGATTGCCTTGTGAAAAATAAAGGAATAGGTGCTTTAATGATATCCATAGGAAATGGATTCCGCCACTGTAGAACACGAAAATACAGAACACTGTTTCTCTTGCTGTATTATTTGTCGAGCTGAAATTGATACCCATCTCGACCATAGATGTGACAAATTGTTTTTTTCAGCCGGTTGTCAAAAGGATAGCACTCAGCTTCAGAACAAAGATTCTAGTAGAACTCCAGTCTGGGATATTGCCCCCCCCCCCCCCATATTCGAGATTCCACTGTTCCCAGGTTAAGGATTTTTGGCTTATCGGTGAAAACAGGCTATGATGTTCCATGGTAGACTTTACGAGAAGTTTTATGGGAGGAACGTTTGTGGACATCCTCCAACATTTTGATATCAGGAAATTTTTAGGCAAATGTTATCCGAAGATAGGTTGAGAGGAAGTACTGAAGGACTTTTTTTCACGAAAAGTTCCTGTAGTACATAGAACCTCATCTCCTAACCTAAGGAAACATTCATTCCGACAGTACATATGAACCATGCGACATTTTTCTGGGAAATATTCGTTGGTGATACTTCCGATTAGTTGATGAATGGATGAAAGTCCTTCTGCAGAATAAAGAAGTCATAGGAGCTGTCGTACAGTGGGGAATAAATTTTAACTTTGTCAATAAAGAGCCTGTTACAACTCAGTCTAATATCAGAAACGTCCTTGATATGTATGAGGAATTGAAAGACTTCGTTGAAAGGATATTATTACGAATTGATTGTGGAGTAACTGTTCACGTGCATTTTAACGGATAATTTAGAAGCAATACTGAGTTTGTTATAGGTGATGTATGAGGAGGGCGAATATTTCGCTAAGTACCATCGTATCAAATTTATTGAAACATCTGCTGTAACCGGAGAGAATGTTCAGGTTAGTAATTTATATTGTATTTCTTGAGTATATTTGATGTAGCGTTTCAAGATTTATTCATTGCGTTTAAAACTATTGCTCAAGGATATTTCATTTTTTCCGCACATTTTATAAAATTCACCTTCTTCTAAATTCTTTTATATGGGTGAACGATGAAAAGACAGATTTTGTAATACTCAATGGATTTTCTCTCGTGACTTTGTTTGAGCATTGCATTGTTCTTCCATAACTGAGATGCTTCTTCCTAGTAGCCTTATAAAATACAACGTCGACTTATTTAGTCCTGTGGCGATATTTCCGGAACCTATAATCCCTGGATGACATTATTTTTCCCCTACGAATCCTATTTTTTATTTTTTATTTATTTATTTTTTAAATCAGGAGGCATTTACGATGGTTGCACGCGAGATCAATGCACGCGTTGAAAGTGGAGCGTTACGACTGGTCGACGGTTGGGAAGGAATTAAATGTGGCATGTCGAGGTCAAAGTCGATTTCACTGTCAGATATATCCGAATCGCCATCACCATCTTCATGCTCTTGCTAGCATTTTTTCTTCTTTGATTGGAAGGGATCTATAAGAGAGTTTGATTGAGAAAGGTATTTGGTTTTGTCCGATCGACCGACAACCGACTTTTGAACTTGATTTAGACGGAAGATAGGCATTTCCAATCTGACTCACTTCTTAGCCTTTGAAGTTTGGCCGACTTTCTAAGCGGATCAAATTCTAAAAGTTCGAATTGACCAACGAGTAAGGACCAAATGGCATTCGAGTCTGACTAAGTCTAACCTCGAAAATCTGGCAGATGCATATGTTGTGGTGATTGTGTCTCAGTTTGCGTTGTGCCCCTCGAATCGTATCTCAGTGTGCATTATGCGTTATGCTTATAAAAAATTATTTTACAGGAAGTATTAGAATTGAATTTAGCGGAAAGTTTTCCTGCACTATTGAATGGGGGGGGGGGGGGCGGGAGGCTATTTTAAGATATGACAGATCGCTTTGCCAACGCCGTAGACAAGTAGTTGAGGTGGAGGGGGGAGTTAAGGGGAAGGATGTTGACCTATCTTGCTTCTCAATATTTGTTCAGCATTGATTTTCAGCATATGACCGAATTGTTTCATTTATTTTGTTTCTATTACTTTTATTTGTTCGCACAGATTATATGATCTGTACAATCATGTCATTTTCGCAGTTCTGCAGCTTTTTTATACCATTCTTCGTATTGCTGTTTGCTTCACAGTACTGTTAACTGTGAATTCGTTTACAATGTGGCTTAAGATGGCCTAGTCTTACAGTACTTTCATCATTGGCTCGGTTTATATTACTACGATGACTCGGGCCTGCAATGTTGTAGTCGTTAGCCTAGAAATGTTTATATTTGTATTATCGCAGTCGTTGCATAGTAGTGCTGCTAGTACCATTTATAGGACTTTGATTCAAGGTGGAAAGGGGAGGGTTGGAATATGTGCTAACCCGGTGATTTCTCATGACTCTTAAATAGCTAGCGAAATGGAACGATTTTTGTGGAAATGTTATGTAAGTGTATCGAAGCACTTATTTATACTCATAAATTGAGGATTTACTATGTTTTAGGTGGTTTTTTTGGAAATGGTACTATAATGATGACGTCATTTTTACGACAATAAAGGACGTTTTTATGCAAATTTCTTAAGAAGATTGCTCAGATTTATGGCATTTGAAATGAGGAAAAAAATGAAAAACTTTTTGATTAATAATGAGTCAGTTACCTTCCCCCCTTTCCATCAGATTTTGATTAATGGATTATAAGATTTCTTTTTTCTTTGTATTATAATTCTAGATTTATGATGTTTTTTTTTTGAACGCATTTGCAATGCTAGTCATCCGATTCTTCCGTTCCTTTAGCTAATTAGTCCAGGATAACGCCTTCATTTGAAGGATATAGCGAGCGTTCTCTCTATTCATTTGTATTATGAGCTGTAAGTACCACAAGCACAAACAATACTTACAGTTTATATTGCTTTCTTAGGTACACGAAGGGATCAAGGATGAAAGGTAAAGGGGACGGTTAACTGATGGTGTATTCTCGTTACTATGAGGTGAATTTTTAAAATGATAGAGCAGAATATCCAAATAAATTTAATAATAAGAATGGGATTTGAATCGTTGATGAATCAGGGCATACGCCAGTCAAGATGGCTACAGATTATCCTTTTCCCATTCGTTTGTTCTGCAAGAAAGGAATCGTCGCATGCGATTTGGCAAAAATTTTCGCATGCGAAAATTTTTTGAGCTTTAACATACCGGAATCTCTGAATATATGAAAACTCTTCAAACGCAAAAGATATGAGTAGATGTAGGTCACATATAGTCTGTTGATATAGTGCAAAAAATACAAATTATTTGAATTATGTGGGAAAAAGAAGATAGAAAATGCTTCAGCAAGAAGATATGGGAGGAGTTTTTGAAAGTGCAATAATAGCAAGCGTACACGCATGCAAGGATTTTCCAAACTTGTTAAGCATCTGGCTTATAGGCATTAGGAATCCAGAAGGTAGGCGTTAAGAAAGCCCCTCAAGAAGAATCTCCAAACATTTGAAGTATAGAGACAAAAGAGGAAACTCCTAATTCATTAATTCTAAAAGTTTATCCACCTATGTTTGTCTTCGATCCTAAAATTGGGTTTATCTCTGCTTCTTTTTATTCCATTTTTGAGCCTATCAAATTTTCGTCAAAACTTTAGCGTCAGCAGAATTTTCTACCATTTTTGCCGATATCGAACTCAAGATCTCTAACAATTGTTAGGTTGAGAAATAATACTTGAATAAGCTGAAATTATTTGAGGTAAGAAATAAAAAGTTGCTATACGTTTACGAGTATCCCGAGAAGCTAAATTTTATCCAAGTTCATAATTGAGTAATTGCTCTAACAAATATAATGTTATCATAATGGCTAAAAGATCAGTATGTTTTTGAAGTAATGTATCAATATTTTAGAGAGAATCTCTTATAGATAAGTCATTCTTCAATTTCGTCGATCAATCAACGATTTAATTGCTATTTGCTCTTAACCATATCGCTTCAATTTCAATTCATGCTTCCCATTTAATAAATTTTTCTTTTGCCTTTTAATCCTTTTATATTTATAGATTTATTCTTTATTGCTTTTATGTGATTTGTGCCTCGCATTTTATTATTTCTAATTTGTTTTGTTATAATTTAATTTTGCTAGCATTTTGTTGATGATTTTCGATAATCGTTTAGATCTGCTACCTACATAATCGGGCAAAATTATTAGATATTGGTAGCTAGCAATGAACGAAAAAATGAATGGATTAAAAGAGACATCTCTCATAGGTAGTAGAAAGATGAGAAGAAAAAAAAAAATGCGAATCGCTATCTGTATCATATCATCCACGTTTGCTGTACGGCTCTCATGATGTACATACATGCGTGAAAGGACATCGCAAAGAGGTTTCCTATAGAGATTTGATTATTTTGAATAGCCCATAGGATGACTGTTTGAATAGCCTATAAAAGATGCAGGAAGAAACGATAAAAGGAATTGAAACTGCTTTTTACTTCAAAAGAGAATCGATTCTATACTTAAAATGCTGCGAGTGTAAATCAGCAATATTAGCTGCAACGCTTTGAGAATTTCAAACGCTTTCATAAAAGATTTTGAAAAAATGAATTATTATTTAATTCATATAAGAAAGCATTTTATTAATAAATTGTCGTTATTTGTGATATATACGGGAATTTTATTTGTATCTACGATAAACGATCCGATTGTAGTGCAAATGTTTCATGCAATTGGCTATTACTATTGCCCAATGGATCGAATGATTCATTGTTTGGTCACCTATTGTCCAGTTTCATATTGCACACATCATGACCAATTAAAATTTTTTATATAGGGATGGTAGTAAATCGTGGACCGTTGCAAAACGGTGCACCTGAGATTCAATCCTGAGATTGTTCTCGAAGTTGGAGCTCATCGATTTAAGGGCGGTGAGGGGATAAAGTTTGACGATAACTTGACAACTGTGAGGATGGAAATCTCTATAGAGCGGTTTCGCCAGAGATTATGGCATTCGTTCTTTGACTATACTAGGAAACTCTATTGTGCATGAAAAAAAAGATTTCCCACAAAGTAATTGATAGAATTTCGGGACAGAATTGTTTTTTTTTTGTTGAAATAAAGTCCAAAAGTTAATTTATAAAGGCATTTTATTCAACGATTCTCATCATTTCAATATGTGTGAAGTGTATTTTTCAACTATTAGAGGAAAGTGGCCATCCAACTAGATAATTTCAAGAAATTCTTTCAAATTCAGAGATTTTTTTCTTCATCTGCAATTTTCTTTCATGAAAACTTGCACATTCCATAAAGTTTGTGTTGATCTCGTAAGATGCATCTCATAAGATGGACAATCGAAGTAAGACGGAAAATTGATCATCGGTTAGTTTCTTTGTCATGTGCGCTATTGGTTTGCGATAATATATTTCACGTCAACGCTTGTTATCCCACTGAATTTTCTTTGCTTCACGTCGTTAAGCATTTTACAATTAACTGCTTTACCCTCTTCTCCTCTCTCCAAAAACAAGCCTGAGACCCATTAAGCTGATCAGCGTTGTCGAGTGTTCCCCGATGATATTGCGACGTTTATGGGGAAATTGCTATCTCGAACTAATCAGGCAAAATTTTACATAATTGTATTTGTCATTTATTCGCTTATATAATGAAACGTAGAAGTGTCTCTAAGCTTCCATTGTTTATTGTTCGGATTTCTAAGCGGCCGATTTTCGCCTCCATTTGATGTCTATTTTACAAGAAACTCATTTGCATATAATTTTAACCGGTTTTTGCAATTTTATCAACGTAAATGGCTTTTTTTATGCGAAAATATCATTCATAATGATAAACAGGCAATATCTAATATGCTAATTTTTTTGTGTTATTGTTGCCTTATGAATGTTTGTATTATCGATCGAGTTGATCGGAAGAGATGCAAAAAGCGCATATTGCCTTAATCTTATTGATAGTTTGTGATATGATTTTATAGAAGAATTGTGCAATAAAATGCGAACAAATAATTCCGTAAGTCATTGGTTGCGCCATAAAAAGACGAAATCGGCAATCGAAGAATTGGATAACGATGAATTTGAGGCTGAGCAAATAATCGACAAACGTGTATCACCATGTGGTCGACGCATTCATTATCTGGTCAAATGGAAGGAATATCCTGTGTCAGTTTATTTCTTTGTCATTTCCATTTTATGTATGAGTATATATAAATATAAATATAAGTTCATTTATATTTGTATTTATATTTATATATGGAGATATTTGGCATATTTAATTTCAGTCATAGGCGTCATTGAAAAGATATTCTCAAATGTTGAATTGATTCTTTCAGATTTTTATATTTTCAGATGCATGAAATATTTAATTATAATTTCATATTTATTGATGAAATTTTATATTCGGATAAATTTTTTTAATGTGCAATTTTTTTCATATTTAATTAAGTCTGTAATTATTCTCTTTTTTTCCTCTCTCTCTCTCTCTCTTCATTCTTTTAGCAAAGAATTCTCTTTTGAATCAGAGAAACTAATAGTTTTTCGTCGTTCTGAAATCATTTTCTTATCCTCATCAAATCTTCGAATATACTATCTAAGTCACTTTAAAGATAGTGGAAAAAAAGCTTGTTTGAAAAGAAAAACGAAATCTTTTTTATTAATTCTTTTTTCTTCTTTTATATCTTTAGCGATATTAATAACTGGAAGATGGCACAAATGTCCATCATATACATATATATTGCAGAAGTGAGAGTACATGGGAACCACCGGCAAACCTTGTTAATTGCAAGGAGCTCATTCGTGAATACGAGCGATTACATGGCGATGAAAAACGTTATCGGGTTGAGCGCTTTCATTTGATTTAATTTAGTGGATTTTTTTTTTCATTCCTGATATTATCGATCGGTTGAAACTAATCATACTTCTGTGGTTTTAGAGAAAGTCGATTGTAAAAAGATCACCAATCATAGCAATCTGATCGCAATATTGATCGATGTAGTCGATATAGCTGATCGATATTGATCGATAGGGAAAGTAGATTGCAAGAGATCATACCAAAGGTCGAAAAAAATATAGCTGGTCGAAATAAATAATTTTTTAAGGCAATTTTCTCGTTTTTTTAGCATCATTCAGTTAAATTCACCATCTTTAATGCAATTACAACCGGATATATCCGGTTTAATTTTTATAACAAATACCTGTGAAATGATGCGACAAAGACTGAGAGCACTGAAGTACAACTGCATTTCAGTGATATGATATAGGGTGTAGGTAAATGAGTTTATTTCCTCGATTACTTACTAGTTGACCTCGATATTTTTTACTTGGTTAACAAGCCTTATACCACAAAGTAGGCCACTTTTATAGGCTAACAATTTTTTTTTTTTTTTGAATATATAGTGCCAAAAAAATACTTCATATAAAAGAAAATTTTGCTCACCTTCAATTCATTAGTCAAACATAACTATTCTAATGCATATTATTAATATATGGAAGAGAACTGCAGCAATATTCCTCAACAGGTATAGATTACCTAGATAATCTAACCTGTTGAGGAATATTTTTAAAAACAGGTATAACCTGTTTTAAAAAAAAATGCATTTTCTGAAATGGAAATGAAAATTGCACTAATGGAGTTGAAATTGAACAATTTCTAATTTCCTCGTGGTGATCACATTGTGCCATAGAGATTTGCTAAATTCGTACACTTCAAATGTGTACATATACACACCTTCACCTCAGGTGCAAAGCTTACATATTTATATGCCTGTAGGACAAAGCTTGATGAAGCACCTTGGGTACAGACAAATCCTATAAAGTAGATAAAGGTTTACATATTCCCAGATGTCCGTTTTTATTGAGTTTTTTTTTTGTTTTTCCACGAAATTTGCACTATTTTCTGCGCTGTTTCTTTTTGCGGAAAATTTTTCTCATACATTTTCGCTTCTTTGAGGTTCATATTATTCGAGATGCCTTTTTTTATGCCATAAATCTGAGCACAGCGACGAATAGCCCTAGATATTATTGGGGAATAGCTCCAGATTGAATTATTTCAATAAAAATATTTCTGTGCAGTTTTATATCTGACGAGAGATTTGTTGCTTGCAGCTTCCTATTGCACGAAAAAGGAATCGGAAATCTTTGAAAACTACCTCTCACGGTGGGAAAACTTTGAAGGTTAGCGTTTTTCATTGCTGGATCTTGCTGTTTTCCATTCTGTCGGTTTGTATGTCTGTGTTGATGCGTTTTTTTTTTCATAGGAATCTGTTCCGTGTATGGCTGTGTCGGACATTTTCGAGTCATTTGCTCATTGAAGGGATGGGAGAGGGTCATGAAATTCTGTATGTGCAGACCGTAGTAGAAATCAATGAAGAGGATAGTTATGGCGATCATGTTTGCATGTATCTCATCCCTTAATTTCTGGGTGCTGTCCATTTTTTGCCGGGAAAAATATACCAACTTGATATGGAATATCTATCTATCTTAATGACCGTTGATTGATTTCTGAGTGGGCCACATTCAATACGAAGGAAAGAATTCAAGGAAAAAAGGGTAAGCAGGGAACTTTCTTTATGTTCCTTCCAAGGAAATCACGAAAAATTGAAGGAAACCTGAAAATTGAGTTGATGCGTCGATAAGGGAAACTAAAAAAGCGATGATATTTGATGAAGAAATTAAACAGTTGAATACATAATTTGATGATTCGTAATTATATATTCTAGAGTTGGTGTAGATTCGGATCCGATATGAGAATAAACATGCTCATCTCTCTATTTTTTATGAATTGCAACATTTATCTATAAATCAACTATTTGTGCTCGTTGATAAATATGCATATTGAAATTAATTTTGATTATTTTTTAATAAAATGCATTATATACTCATAATTTTTGAATGATTATCCACTCTGCAATCAGTCAGTCAATCAACCAATCAATCAATCAATCAATCGATATATATATATATATATATATATATATATATATATATATATATATATATATATATATATATATATATATATATATATATGGAGCAATTTAAATAGTACAACTTAAACTGTAGTCAAAGTAAGTCATTTTACGTACTCTACGTCACTTACTGCAATTTTACACTTTTTTGCAGAAGTTGTAATGTTATACTACTTAATGCAAATATAGTATAACGCTGACTATTTTAGGTCTTTGAAAAATTCGTTTAACTCACTTTTACTTTATGGAATTTGTCTTTGAATGTTTTCTGCTGACTATAATATCGTCCTCTATTGTGATCATTCTGATTGATTTATTACCTATAAATTGGATTGAATTTGTTTTTGTGATAATCTGATATTGAAATATTATCAAAAAGACATAGTCAAGTACGACCACTACCAAATTTGAATTTTTGATTCATCTCGTTTTGTTGTAGGTTACCATTCCTTGTGATCCGCAAGGAGAAACGACTTGTAAGGAAGAAAACGAAAAGGTAATTGCTTTAATTTTTTCTATCTCTAGTAATATATAGGTGAAGGAAATTCTTTTTTGTACAATTAAAAAAAAATTCTTGGTTACATTCAATTTGGCCGAAATTCACGATTCCCTTGATAGATTTGGCCAGATTTGGCTAAATTTGGCCAAACCTGAGATTAGTTGCGTAGTGGCAGTGATCTTAGTTAACCAAATTGTGCTGGTAATTGGCTTCGGCTTGGCAGGAAAAAAATTGTTTTTTTTGTCTCCTGTAGACTTATACTTGCAGTGCTCGTGATGGTAAATTCAGCTATACGGATCTGCGTATATGTTTGTATGTGTCTGCCTGTCTGTTTATTGGATCCAACTCAGAAATTAATGAACCCGAAGTTTTGAAATTTGGTGCTAGTAATATTTAATGCAAGTTCCTCATAATGTTGATTTTCAAGTTGCTATCTCAATTTCGAAGCGAATTTTACACGTCTCATATGCCTGAAACTTGTATATTTCGTATGGATTTCTCTCGTTATGGCCTAAAAGTCGAGGACTTTCTATATTTTAAACCGATCAGGTTTATAGCGATTTTACAAAAATGGATGGATCATCCATAAGCGGTCTATATGAGCGATTGAAGCCATCAAAATATGAATGATATGCCGTGTTATTAATCGAAAACTTATGAAACTTATTAGCTTGATGATCGTTACAGCAAAAGCGCATATTATGCCTTCTGGCGCGTTTCTCCATTTTTTTTAAGTTGGAGTTGAGCATTTTACCGCTTAATTTCGAAGAAATTTCTGTATGATTGCATAATCAATTCTTTGCAAATATCTTCGTGCATATTTTATCAATTGATTCGTTGTGGTGCTACAAGATCGGTGATGCCATATCTCTACCGCTGTCATCTAGCGCTCTATTCTAATCTTTAGAAATCTCTACGTGGATCCATACAGGATAATAACGAAGATTGCTATCGTATATTTGAAATACGTTGATATTATGGATGCAAATAAGTTTGGGGCAGAAGTGGATCTGTATGCCATCTTGGCCAACCTCGATTCAGTTTATCACCAATTAACCGAATTTATTAACACTAGCAAGTTGTTATATAAAGTAACCAAAATGGCTAATCAAATAGGACAACATTTAAAATCATATGCAAATCCACTGCAATATTTTTTAAGCTTTTTGCATTGATATTATGTTAATAATTTTTATAAGTTTCTATTGATTAAGAAAAATAAAAGTGATGCCGTTAGACGTTATGGAAGAACAAGGATGAGAATGACAATTTCCAGGAGGAAGCCGGCCAGAGCAATAGCATTTCGGAGAGAGAGGAGATCGTAGAGGAGGTGAAAGAATCGGCGAAGAAAGAGATGAAAGAGGAAAAACCAAATAGCGATCGCTTCCAAATGGTTGCAAAAATCGTCGAAATGAACAAATGTAATGACGATGGATTAGCCTATAAGGCCGAATTGTAAGTGATTAACTTACTACCTAACTTTATGAGATTATTAGTTTCATTGTTGAATGAAAGAATTTTTTATTGCTAGGTTATTATCACAGGCCTTTAAATTGTCGATCCTCTCTCATTTTATGCAGTCTTTTATGATTTACTTTTGGCAAACTATAAAGCTAAATAAAAATATGAGCGCCCTCATCTAGTTGTATGAAGAATGAGGAATCCATTGGTTAGATAGGTGGTCGATAGTAGCTTTCCTGTTGAAATTTGAAATAGATTAATACTACTTATCGATTATCAAATCTGCTGGAGATTGCGACTATCGATTCAATTGAGCCTTCGGCTATCAACAGTTCCGACATTCATCGATCGGTCTTTCAATTCTAGCTTCCTTCTATTTGTTCTGTCTTCGCGTTTTTCCTTGCATTTCTAAGCAGTGATATTTTCCATTGCTAAATTCTTCGAATAAAGAGTACACTTCTTGGGAAGTAAGTAATCGATATTTGGACTCTTCTGCATTTTTATAGATGATTTTAACTTATACTATATTGGACTAGTAGTTATTAGACTATGCTTATGGTGTACTGTACTGTACTATATTTTACTTTAAGATCGAATAGTTGGCTTTAAAATTTCCTTAATAATTTATCAATAGAAAATATTGCTAAACTATTACTGCTGCTTTGAATAACCATGAATAAGAAATTGAAAATTAAGGGTTTATTTGGTAAGTATATTAACCGAGTCTGTAATGAATAAGGAATACCTTTGGAGGTGGGACACCTTTTGGAATAAGCGAAATAAGACACCGTTCACGTACACAGATCAAGTTAAAGGAATTATTCGAGCATCAAATAGGTGTAAATCGATTGTAAAACCCAAAAACTTAATAAAATAGAACGCTGAAAGTAAGGCGACTATCGCCTAAATCAATATAAATGTTGCATCCGTTTTCCGTATAGAAAATTCCCATTTGAAATGCGTCTTGTGAGTGAGATGATCAAGGCAAAAGTGCTTAGCAATAACAGCAGAAAATATGAAGCTTCTTTAATTATGCACCTCGTTCACGTGGTTCACCTGACGATCCGTTGATTCGCCAAGGGTTGGCGCCGACCGATCGAGTTCCAATCGCTGTCCACTCGACTGTTTTGCAGTTAGATTTGCGGCAGTGACATTCGGATTGCTAGCCCTCATGCCCCCTATAGCTGCGGTTTGCCTTTCCATACTTAGCCGAGATGGTCATTGAGGATCAGATACGCAGTCTTCACTCCGTAACCTACTGGAGCCTTTCCAGCATGATAGGACCTGATGGAGCCTAACGCTCTGCCGGAATAGCCCCCAGAACCCGTTGCATGTCCCTCATCACGAACAGGTGGTGGAATATGGCTTACGGGACATAATTATGTACCACACATCTCTAAAAGAGCTCAAGTTTTTTTGTTGAACTCAAAGGTTGGAGCATACCGGATAGCGAAAACCTTTAGGCACGCAAATTGATACAGCAAATGAAAAGCGTTTTGCAATTCAAGTTTCTCCAAGAAAATTTCCACGAATTATTATAGAGAATTAATAGAAATAACTTGAAATTTTGAAGTTTTTTTTAAAGAAAGGTTTCGCGAAAATTCTTTTCAATTTCATCTATCAGTATTATTGCGAAGAATGTTTTAGTATAGTTTGAGATCACTTTTTGAGTTGAATTTTCCTTATTTTTTAAGGCTTTTTCCTTATTTTTTAAAGTCTGATCGGGAGGTTTAGATCCCCCCACATTAGTTCAGTGTGGTATATTTAAGTGTTGAAAATATCACTGCTTTGAATTCATTTAATGCCTAAGTATAACTCTCTTTGTTGCTATTATAGACGATCGATGATGATTGGTTAACTATGTCCTTTACAATGTATTCGAAATGATCGTTGTTCATTATGTCATCTGAAAACCCTTCCTTCTATCTCTCTTATCGATTTCGAGTCCCATAGAGTTGAAACAGAAGCGACCTGAGGTTGAAAGGAAACCAGGAGGATGTAGCTAAAACTTGAAGCTGAAGTTGAGTGATTTTTTAATAACTGCCTCGTTCAAAGCATCTTAATCAGCGAAACATTGAAAAACACACACACAGAATACAAAATTTAAGTAGTATTATATATTGAAAACAAAAAGTTAGATAAAACTCATTTATAATGAAACATCGACACAATCGATAGATTAGAGAGGGAATCATATCATATACGACAAAGCTGAGTTACTTCTGAATCGTTTTCTAGTTTTATGAATATTCGAAAAACATTTTCGAGAAATTGACCATCAAGAACGATCACTGAGCCGATAGACTTTGTTTGGAGAGCTCGAGCTAGCGCTTGATATCTAGCATTACATATGATTTTAATATAATTTCTTGGAAATTCATCAATGCAAATTTCTTCATGAAATTTTTTCTGCAGCTTTATTTGCTTGTAGATTTATTCATAGAAAGCAACACATAGCTAAGCTAGGTATTCCACTCAGGTGAGTCACAAAAAAAAAATTCTAGCCACAACGGTACACGTGAATGGATCAGCTATAAGGATGCACACGAATATTTGAAGGATCAACTCATCGAATTCTATGAACACATGTTGAATATTCATATAGGCGTCGAATGATTGGGCATTCGTTTCATGCTCGCTATCGTTTGATCATTGTCACCTCCAGCTCACCTGTTTCACCTTTCCCCTCCATTTCATTCTACCTCGATGCGTTACCTACGCAAATCCTTTTCACTCAAGAAATTTATGAATATCACCTGGAAATTGAGCATATAATTTTTAAAAAATGTCTGAAAATTTTTGTGAATTTCGTATGTAGTCATTGTCTCCTATCGGTTTATACACGTATTTTTCCATGACGGAATTATATTTAATAGAATTAAATAATAGAATATACAATAAATAATGGAATAAATGGCCGCATAGGTTTAATATCTTTCGATACGATCGAAATTCATATTCGCAAGAGTTTTCTTCTCGTATATCCTCGGTAACGTCACTAAACAACAATATCCTCCGAAAACAATACAGCCATCTATCTATTTCCCCGTTCAAATTCTCCATTTTTGAGCTCTGTAAATGTCTGACACCTGTCGGTGTACCTATTTATGTATTTACAACAAACATATGTACCTGTCTAGGTGGATTGCATATTTATTACACCTTCCATTTAGGTCACAGCACCTATTATGTCAATTAATTACCGGCATCGAGTTTTGATTAAGCTCAAAGCAGTTGATGATTGAAGGAATGTCTCGACTTAACTTGTCGTAAGTAAATACTAAAGAAGAAAATGTTTTTTTTTTTGCATTTAGCAAAAAAAAAAGCAAAAATATTCGACGATTTGCATATAATTCGAAGAAGCTTTCTAAAACAATTGAAATGTTTTCGTAACTCTAATTTCCTCTCTTCTTTAATAATAGACCTGTCAAATGACGTCATTTTAATTGAAACGAAAGCTAACGATGAGAAATGATCTCGTTGAACAAATTCCCACCGATCAGCTTCATATGCTATCTTTTTAATTGGATTTTCTATGAAAAGACCCTAGAGAGAGCAGAGAGAGCCAAAAGAGCGGCTGAAAGAGCCAAGAGAGGGAGACTGAAAGAGCCAAGAGCGGGAACTAGGAGAGCCAAGAGGGGGGGGGGGGACTGACAGAGCCAAGAGAGAGAATGAATTATGGCCAACTAAAGGAACCCTGTGAATTTCTCTTGACGTCTTCGGTTATTTGTGAAGCCATTCCTTATGAAACGATTCTATCGTTAATTCTTTGATTGTTTTCCTTAGCAATTTTTATTTATTATTACTCACTATAATGTTCTTATTTAAGAGAAGACATTTTTATTGTGTTAAATTTCATTCATTGTAAATGCGTTCATCTTTTTTTAATTCTGTTTTTATTACAGTTTTGGAAATTGAATGGGGGGGGGGTTTAATTGATTAGATCAACATGGATATCTCTGCTTACTTATTATAAAGGGTAGGTATTAATATAGCCTTAAAGACCGTTGAAAAATATACGATAGAATATTTTAGTTCATAGTTCTTATTAATCCGACTGGCATGCCTATTCAGAATTCCAGAATTTCAGTATTGGAAGGAGGGGTGAGGGAGCAGAGCTTTCGGAGAATTACTAAAGTTAACTATTATATAGCGGAAATAATTCGATCCGTATCTTGTTTGTTTTATTCTTCTTGTGTGGTTTTTTCAAAAAAAAAAAAAAAAAATTTAGCATGTGTCGAATGTTTCCCTTACCTATACAGGTAGGTAATCGTTGATTATAATTACAATGTGTCATCACCTAAATTTGTTGTCGTTTTACTTTAGCAGTTTATATTTGTAATTTGTTTCTTAGGATTGTTTAACACCTCTTGAAATGTTTCCTTATGGAATAAAAAAAAATATTGCTGAATATTTTTTTCAATGAAATATTTTCGAAGAAAATTATCAATTAATAAAATATTATTTCCGGAAAACCGGAATCAAAATTCGAAAATGAACCGGATACTGTTATGCCGGTATGAAGCTCTAGTTTCTTGTCGAGATAATAGTAATAACGGAAAATTTTTTCACTATGAGTCACCGATCACAGCGACATTTCAATTCTGGATTTCACTTAATTCTGTAATAAATAAGCGTATCCACTTGATTAAACGAACGTTAAGAATCTTATAAGAACCTCAAGCAGAAATGCCGACCCAACCACGGCTAGAAAAAGCTATAACCTCACCTCGGATCGTTCTGAGCTGCAGGATTTGTCTAGAAATCCTCGAAAGGCCGTAATCCTTCACTTATCCATGAAAGAAAAAAATTCAGCGAAGAGGAGGGATGTATGGCTTTGAAAAGTTTTTCGGACAACTCGAACTTTCAGCATTCTGCAAAATTCCGAAGCGCTTTAATCCTGACAGCCATGTGGCCGCTCCGGAACACCGTCGGATACAAAAAAAATCTTTCAGTGTAGAAATGGTCTAGATGTTTTCTTAATTCAATGTAGCCAAAATGTGAGCAAATGATCTCAGGTTCCAGATTTTTTTTTTCTTTTGGGCATGGACTCATTTATTTA
Organism: Ascaris suum; assembly: GCA_013433145.1. Taxonomy (NCBI): domain Eukaryota; kingdom Metazoa; phylum Nematoda; class Chromadorea; order Rhabditida; family Ascarididae; genus Ascaris; species Ascaris suum. The sequence goes on along the minus strand of CM024184.1, from coordinate 6,657,715 downwards.
TGAGCGACGAACAGAACTAATTTGTGGCTAACGAGGATTGATGACTTCAACTACAGCAGGCTATTTGGAACAAGTCGAGAACCACACACTCATCACCATGAATAAAGCCGCCGCCTGAGTCGTATGAATCTTCATGAGGTGATCGTACCTCCCGTCTAGCAGTGATTATTCACGAAGTATTCATGAAGAAGTCGAAGTTAAACCACTACGTTATTCGTAAGGTGGTTTCTTCGCTTGGTTTGCACGAGACAATAAATGTCGATAAAGGGCTTCAATATCATTGGCACGCTCTGAGGTTCAGGGACTTTATGAAGTCCTCGGGGCTCTCTAGAACTTCCGGATGCATCAAGCCTACAGGCTTTCTGAATATTCTCGAGATACTCCCAGTGTTTCTGCTCTCATGAAGTCTTCAAACCTGGTCTCGGATCAGGAGTGTCGCTTTCCGTTCAACAATATCAGCAATTCAGTCATCACAAGGAGCTTGCCGGTCACCGTCGGAGTTCCACTTCCTCCAGTATCAAACGAAGTGAAGAAACGGAAACGTGTTCCCTGTCCTCCCCTCTTCTCTCTCACCCCCCCCCCCCCCCACACACACACACACAACCGAAAAAAAGGTTCACTTCCCCTCAACAAACCTCACCACCTTAAATAAAGAAATCAAAATATTTGCGCTGCTTTCCTGTGACGTGAACGGGCATGAGGCAAGGAAGGATCTCTGAAATGCTTAAATCGAATGAAACACAAAAAAAAACTATTTTGCTCGTCTTTTATTACATCCGCAAAATGACAGTGCACTAATTTCACAAAACAATCATATACGCAATACGCAATTTGTAGCCATGAATAAACAAACTTCCTTTTGATCCTATATTTATTCAAGCAATGCCCAAATCGAACTTCAGCGGGATAAGGTAGACCTTACAACCTGCTTTTGATTTGACTGGTAGATGCTCTTCCCACCAATAACTTTCGTTTCACCTGGAAATAAAAGCTCCCCAAGGATGAGGTATGTCACCTGCAAGGGTCAACGATACAGACATTGCGAGAATATATCTATACAAGTGAGGAATCCTTCGCGCATCAAATACATGCTTAACATCAAGCTAGTACTCGCATAATATCAAAGCAAACTTGCCCACGGCGGTATTATTGGTTGCGGGTTTTGTAAGTAGCTCATAACGACCGCTGACACCGATAACCTACAAAAAAGAATTATTTAATTAAATTACACGGAAACTTTGAAATTAATTAATTGATTATTTAAATCGTGCAGAAACTCTGTCCTGCCCCCTCCCCCCCCCCCCCCACCATTTTTAAAATCCCATATGCCATATCAGTCCTACTTCCCCTTCCCTATATGCATACTCGCTAGCTCTTAGTTACGAGTGCAAGTTTCATCCCGTTCTCTCCCCGCCAAATCTGAACTACCTCGAGCACCTGTCTCCTGCCCCACCAGTCGAACCACAGAACAGACCTTCGTCCCCAAAAACCATGAATTTCATGAAGTCCCCTTTCCGCTACCAAGGCTTCAACAGTCTAGTCTTCTACCAGAAACAAACCTTAATAAAATCCTAAAACAACTACTAGAAAGAATTGCAACTCTCAGCGAGGCACCTAAATTCAAGCGCAGCGTAAACGAAAAATCACAAGCTCAATTGTCTTTCAAGACCCACTTACTTCAAACAAATGGTTTAATCGTGCGCTAGCCAATCTAAGCGAAGACTCAAGCGGCCCTTGAAACATCCCCAAACTCATTTGTTGTAGGCATTTTTGAAATATCACCTAAAAGAGAGCAAAAGCGCTAAAAAAACGCTTCAATGATTTAAAATAAACTACTGTCTTCATTCAAAATTCCGATGATGTTTTAAAGCAATAGCTTAGTGGATAAGCTCGGTGATCAGAAAACCGAAAGAGCATGGTTTATACTCTTGTTGTTCTTTACGTTTCCCATTTTTCCTCCTCCCTTCTCCTCTTTAAAAAACACTAACAGTACTTCCCTCATAATTTACCGCCGCATGCATTTCCTATCAAAGAAAACTCCTTCGAAAGTCAACTTACATGAAACTGCTAACAATTTGCTTCGCATCATCGCTCGACCTCGTATTTGCAAAACTAACACACGAACAAAATAATGCCACCCATGCGCACCATTTCATCTGCAAATTTATTGTATCTGAAACGAATTCACTAATCATAAAAAATAAATAAATAAATAAAAAGTACCTTACTTATGTTAAATATAAATAAAATATTTCTTAATCATGCTAATCAACAAATTTCCAAAAAAAAGTCTCCAAAAATTACCTGTAAGGTGTACGCGCCCGAAAGTGCTTACAAAAATCATGGCTGGATCTAGACAACTACATAAATAGCATTAGGCTCTCGATCCGCAATTAATAAACATATAAATTCTCTTCCTCACGAAAAGAAGACATCTGGAAATCTGGAAATGATGGCAGCATCCGAAACACTAGCTAGCCTACAACACGTTTCAGTGAGAAAGTAACGCTTCTATAATGATCTTTATAATGCATAATGATGCATTTACTTGATGCAATGCATTAGATCACCGAAATTATATAAATAAAAAAATGGAGCACTGCAGCATTACTCAGTTCCTCTCCTCCACCACGAATATATCCGTTTAAATGAAACGATAAAAGTCTATATTTTAATAACCTATAATATTTTCTTTCTATAATAAAATCAATATTTTTTTGCGAGTAACTTATGATCCCTAGGTAACTCCAAGCAATCGCAAATTTTATATCAGTTTTGATTAATTAGTAATAACAAGTAAATTACCTATTAGTTTTATATAACAAACCTCTATGTGTACATCAATCTTCTGAAAGGAGAACGTATCTATCGCCAAGGACGAAAATATATCTAGAGTATAAAGTACGATATGTGCTTTCGTTCCTCTCACAAGACCAACCGATTTCACAAATGGCCAAAAATAGTAGAAAATACGCAGCAATGCATTTACATTCTATTCAAGCCAAGTGCTCGTAAAGGCACCGACGAAACGACTGTTTTTTTTCTCGACCAAAATGAGAGCAAAATGAAAATTTTAAGGGGAACTTCGGGGCAGGTTTAAGCAGTTATAACTCTTCCGTGTTGATAGGAACTGGTTGCCGGTGGAGGGTGGACCTCTCCGAACAGGTAGGAGACGGAGAGCCACTATACACCTAGCTGCTCTTTAATGAGTTCTCACCGTCACTTCATTAAAAAACGATGCTCGACAAGACAAAGATATTAGTGCTACGAAGATCCCTGCTGTACTAGCTGTAAACCTTCCTTCACATCTTATCCTTTTCCTTCCCCAGTTATCATGTTTTTTCATCGGTTTCCTTTCACTCTACTCTTCAACTTTTTCTGCCCTTGTAGGCTGCTAGGTATTTACCTTCACTGGTCATTTCGTGAATGTATAATGGTCAGTGGTCACAGAGCCGAGAGGGCGGCAAAAGAGGAGGGGGATGGAGGAAGAGTGCCGCATTTTCTTAAGTCCAACGGCCAATCCGGCCTGATCACGTTCGACGAAAAAGAAGTCAGTTGAAGGCCCTTCCTCCCTCTATAACATCGAAACTAATAAAGCACTCGCACAATTTCTTCTGTCACTGAAGTTCCCAACTTTTCGACGCACATTTGGAAACTGCAGCCTCGCCGACGTTTGCCCCGCTCAACAAAAGGTTCCCCTTATTCAAACACTCTCTCGTTTTCACCACCGGCATGTGCGCACTTCTCGTATTTGTAACGGTAGCATATATACAGATAGAATGCCGTAACAATAAGATTTGTCGATGCAAATGTACAAAGGTCTATAAAATGCCCTTCTCGAACATTTAACCATCAAAGATTGTCCTTCACCTCAAACACCCTGTGAATACTAATAGGTTATCGAAATTTTTTCTCACCTGTACCGAATTTATTCAGCCTATTTTATCGTCCTCAACAATACATAAATATCCGCAACACACTCAGATCACACGACAAGATTAAAGAGGATATGGCCTTCTTGTCTCGCAAATACTTCTTATGTAATCAGAATGCTGCTGCAGTTAGCACTACTGTTAACTGTTAATTATTGTTGCCATTGATATCATCTCTTCTCCACCTACCTAGCCGTTGTTCTTGTGCATATTAGTGCATACAAGCTTTTTCCCCCTAAACTCTCAAAGAGTTCTTGATCTAAGTCATGACCGATCTTGGTCCGAACGTGACAACCTGGAGAAAATAAATAAGAAGCAGATGAACAAACCCTCATCATAAGGCCACACATACTAAAGATCATGCCGAGTACATTCATATACTCTGGAATCGGATCATCGGCCAGTGCTGCCGCCGACTGAGGATCTACCGGCTTATACCTGAAATAAACCACGAAAAGAAACTATGAACATATAAGGCGAACCACTCGTCTAAACTCGCACTATTAGTTGCAGCTACAATCATGAACCACCAGGTAAGGACGGGTCTCCGATCACAGACTGGCATTTGCACAGCTGCAGAAAATAGAAAACTCTTACCATTCATTACTGATAAAATATCGTCCATAAGTCTATGAAATTCTTTTGCAACCAAAGCTACTTCTGGGATGAGAAATTCGCAACCTCCTTCCTCTCACAGCAATGCGACTGAATATGGAAAACAAAAATCGGTGGCATAATGTGCACAAAAAAAGGATCGATACATGGAAATGACCCTTTTACACCTTTTCAGAACAAACTACAAGTTCTGGACAGGAAGACAGGTTTCTTGGCACCTATTCAATATTTAGACAAGAAATATTTCCAGTGTCTTTAATTGTGGGATTCTTTTGAAAGTGTACCATGTTAGCGATATTGTATCGCCCTCTCAACCCCCTTATCACCTACTTTTATCCTTCCACCTTCCACCAGGTGCAGTTGAGATATTGAAAGAGTCGAGATTTGCCAGGTTTTTATATGCTTGAGAAACAACCCCTTTAAACGAGAAGGAACATTTGGAAACTAACCTGACCACTTTGTTTGGCCTACGCACGTCACCATTTTGTAGCATTGCAAGCAGTTGAATGTCGTACTCGAAGCACGAAGCACGCTGACCTGCAAATCAACTTTGCATTCTACACCATAGGTGCGGTGCGGTGAGGGGTTTTTAGCCAGCAGAACCGGTGAGGTGAGCGACGCGTAAGCATGTGACACACGGAGTGGTAAGCATCGAAAAGAAAATGCACTACTACCTGTAGTAACGCCGATGCACATCATGAAAACAGATCAAGACCTGTGCAAACATCCTTCGTAATCAGAAGACCTCAAGGTGACACATCCATGTGAAGATCGACGGAATTTTGACAATAAAAAGCAATAAAAATGTCCTCTAGTTGGAGGGCCGTACGACAGAGACCAATGGCGCAACAACATGCGTCGTAACCATCTATATCGTAATCTTTCGCAACCTCTACCTCCAACCACCTTTCTCCACCCCCTCCCACAAGAAGTTTACATCAGTTACAGCCTAGTTTAAGTTCATCCTCCGTTTGGATCGTTTTTCAAGCCGAATTCAATCCAGATCGCCCTCAATAACAATCCGTGCAGAATACCATAGGTAAGTTTTGATATATGATACTTGAAACTGGAAACTACATAGGCATAAGTACGAACAGGTATAATATACACAACAGGTACAGGTACACGTATAATTCACTTCATTCTGAGAACATAGTTTAATAAACATTCAGAAGCCGATGTTTTAATAAAGTCATTGCCAAGGATACAGCAAAAATAACTTTGAGTGAAGGTAATTCGCTTTCATAGCATGCCACAGGTGGTACCTTTACAGACTGTAAGACATCACGACGAGCCATCACGGGATGGCAACCACCCGTGTCCTAGTCACAGCAAGTTCATCCTTACTCCAAGCTTATTAGTGAACCACCGGTAAAGTTGGAAAGGTGCTCATGCGCGCATTCTGTTATTGCTTGTCACTTCATTTCCATCTTTTCTCGGAAGTTCACTGAGAGTACAGTATGCTAAATGTCGTTCTAAAATCTTCATTCAAATGTAACAGCCTAAAATTTAAACTCAAACGGAACAACTTCACATGTTCGAATCTTTATATTTTCGGCAATGAGACAAAATAATACAGTTAGATATAAAATGTTTCATTTTTTTTTCCAATATCTAATGCATTCAATGCTTCATTTTTCCTAGACGTATAAATTATCTGCACTTTCAACGTTATACTAAAAGAAATTCTGCAGATTTTATTTTTATGTCAATGGATGATTTTTAGCCGTCTAAATGAGTCAAGTCCCTCGGCGCATTTAACGCAAAAAAAAAGTATAGACCCATAGGAACTTAAACTACGAAGAACACTGCCAATCTGAAATATGATATTAAATGAAAATATGCTTTAAAGTTCAATATCTCTCATCCAAATGTAGCACCTTGCTTGTGAAATATTACCAGAATAATGGGCAGCAATTATTGTTGCAATTTGACTATATTTTTAATGAGAGCAGGTCTTGGTGTGGAACTTAATAAGCAACTAGTTGACCAGCAATCTGCCCAAATATTTTCATTTCGACTGCACAGAGCTTGTGACAACTGTGTAAATTATCTATAGGGTCATTTATATAAAGCATAAAAAGCGACGGCCTCAAATCTCCGCTGAGGCACTTCCCTCTTGACGACACAACAAAAAAGATAGAGAATTCCGAATTTTTGGCCTGAAGCTTCATAAGCTTGAAAGTTTCAACCAATCTAAAGCACTCTCTACCTCATAAGTCTCGAGCTCAAGCATTACTTCGGGCGACTCATGGAGTTCATACCTAACCTCTCTTTTATTAGCTACATACCGGCCAATGTTTTCCGAGCTGAAATGATGGAATAAAAATGTGGACATATACGTACGAAAAGATAGGATGGTCATGACCTAGCCATATTGCGGTTTCTAAATAGCAATTGGTAAGCCCCCCCCCCCCCTCTCTAGAAGTTGAATTCCGGCAATTTATCCTAAAATAATTTGCACCTAAGTTTTAAAGATTATAATATAAACGGGAATATCGCGAGACTTGCGAGTAAGGAGAAGTCGAGATTTGTGTCATCCATTGTGCACTTTTTTGCATGTATACGAAGGCCACTTTCGAATCAGCCTTGATACCGGACCGGCCGTAACACCGGTTTGGCGATAATACCGGATCGGCCATAATACCGAGTCGGCCATGATATCGAGGTCCGTGATACCGCCAACTGAAGGAATGTTTTACATCTCTGGGAAGCCTCGTAATGAAAGGTCTACATGAACTTCACCGAATCTCGAAATAAATCTGGAAAGATGCCAATTTTCATAAGCAAATGCAATCCACAGTATTGTGAAGGAAAGGGGGGGGGGGGTATCAATGTTTTCACGGTAAGTGATATATAATTTTATGTCAGCAGCATACAATCGGCGGTGAAGAGATTCTCAGATTAGTTGATTTACAACAGAAATATCCCGAGGACATTGCGTTGGGGCACTCGACTATCCATTTTAACCTCGATAAAGACTCCCACCCTTATCTGGAAGATTTTGTCTGTTAAGAATGCCTCAACTCAACGTTATAGATTTCCGTAGATCCATATGTGCGCATTTTCGTAATCAGAAAGAATAAAGCAATAGAATCAAATGCAAAATCTTCGTAAAGGTAGCAAATGAGTAAGCCATTCGAAATTCTTTCATATCACTCGGAAGCTGAGCAATACCTGAGCACACCTAGATTGTTCCTTTCAAAGAGATTTTATGCGATATACTAGAGAAATCAATGGACCACGTCTATAATTGCTTCGAACCATTAGTAAGGCTTTGTTTTATGATTACCTATAATCAATGAAGAACTTCGGAATTCAGAAACATTACCTGAAGCACTCCGGAATTCAGGAATAGTACCTGATTCAAAGATTTACGGAAAATAGAATACACAAATCTAGCAAAAGAATGAGGTATATTTTATGACCATATGAGGAATATTTTCGTCAACAGTGGTATTCCTAAATGGTAAAGACTTTAGGTTGTCAAAACTTCGGTTATTTCAACGGCTATTTTGTCGACTGCCCTATTTTTATCTACTAGTTCGACCGCAAGGTGGAATTATCTGTTTGATTAGTGGAATATCTCAAGGAAATAGATCCATAAACTCTAATCTTTGAAATATCCTCAGCATTAATGCTCCCATCTATCGCATATCTCTAAAAACCTGATCAGGTTTAGCAGCTTTTACATTGATATGTGATCTTTGATCTATGATCTATGGTCTCCATTCAACACAATAATATTTAATAAGTTTACTATTTTTATTATTTTTAACCGTTTTCCTCATTTTTTTCACTCTTTAATTTTGCTATTTGCAAAGATTAATGTATACCACAAATATCCAACGAATGGTTCACTTCCTCTCATTTAAATTTGATTTCGGAGTGCATTGTGAATCGGTCGCGCTGAGCATTGATAAAACTCCTCTAAGGGATTGCCTTGAAGAATGTTTGCCGAACGCAGAGATATTATTTCCTCTGAGGAATTTCTGTCGAAAACTTCGATGTTCACTCCTCATTTTAGTGTATGAATGTGACCATTCTTCCTGACTATTCGCTATCAATCGGCGATTTTCTAATATATCTTCGTCGTTGATCCTTAGCTTAATTTAATTTTCTACACTTTAACGGTTTGGCAAAACGGAAGACGTAGTGAGTAAATACGAACATTCTGATATCTTCCGGTAATCCGTCTTCCGGTATTTAGCAAATACCGGAAAACATATTCATTATTGATTATCAATACCGGAAAATATATTTACTCATTCAATTATTGATACATGTTAGGTTCTATTGAATATTTGATTTCCTATTTCATTTTCCATTTAATTTCTTTTTCCCCCTTTCGTTCACTTTCCTCTTTTTTTTTAAAGAGAAAAAGAAACTTTTATTCCGTGAATGATGGAAAAATTTGCTCCAAAATTTTGATGATTTAGACATTGAGCGCCCCTAAATTCTCCATTGTTTTTTTTCAATCACAATTTAAAAAGACGAAATTTCGTCAACAGATTTTTTTATAGAAAATTGAAAAGTTGGAAAATTATCGATGAGTTCATTAAGCTAATAATCGAATTCATAAATGAAACTCGGACGAAAAAAAATTGCCAACGAAAATTTTTATCGAATTTTATTGGTGAATTTCATATTCAAACATTTGCAGTAATTTTTTTATTTCTTCTTAGTGTTTCTTTTAAATTTTTCATTACTAACATAGAAACTTTGAGAAGAGTGAAAAAAAATAATTCTAAAAAACATCGGGTTGGATTCATCACCTCATAGATGAGAGGCAGGCAGAGACAGAGGTCGAGGTAGAGGTAGAGGTGGAGGTAGAGATGGAGGTGGAGGTAGAGAGAGAGGGAGGGAGAGAGAGAGAGGATGTCGTTAAATATACGCCCAAAATAATGGAACTAATTTTGATGCTTCCTTTTTTTTCCACATTTTACTCGCAAATAAAACCATAGACTCTCCTATATAAATTAAAATTCGTTGAATATTTCTCTCTTCGATGCTCATCGCTCTCTCTCCTTCATATTTAATATGCTATTTCTTTTTAGTGGATTATCTCATTTGCATATTCATATTTCTATCACAGAAATGATTCCCGATGCGCCATTCAGACAGTAAGTATTACTTTCAATTATATTTTTAGTTCATATAATTGATTTCAGGTTATATTTGTTTCAGTATTATTGATTTATTGCTCATCGATTCCTATAGATTAATGGATCCGCTTAGACTATAATATTTTCTATAAAATTGCTTCTTAAAATATATTGAACTGATTGCACTTTCAACATGCTGTTAAGCTATAGATATACTATACTCAGCTAGATCTTACCCGATTTTTGCACTCGATTTCATTATATATGCCATTGAGAGCATATTTATGTTTTTTTTAATATGTACAGCAGAATATTTTACTATATATATCTCAACTTAGTTTCAACTTTTCAACCTATGCTTATATTCCAATATAAATTAAGTTTTACCTCAAATTAAATTTTAAGTTTTCTGCATCCATTTGCAAAAAAAAAAGAGTTTCACCTTGAATACACAAAAGCTAAAAGCATTGCAATTTGCATATTCGTACATACTGCTTACGGTGATATTAAATTGTGTCAAATCGAAGTTAATACTAGCGGAAGCAATGTGTGCAATATGCAAATTGCAATCCATCTAAAGATTGATTTACTTATAACTCTCAGTTGTCCGTAGCGATTTATTCCTCTAAAGTTTGTCCACCTGTAAAGTCTCCTTCACAGCTTAGCAGATCATTTTCACACCTATGCATAAGTATATGCAGGTGCAAACCTAACATAGGTATCTTCAGGTGTAGAACTAACATATTTCGTCTCTAATTCATATCGCGAAGAATAAGGATAGCGGCAACGAGGATTTATTTTCCACAAAAATTTTTCATCCCTTTAGTTCATTTCAGGCTCACTTTTATATAATAGTTTTTTTTAAATTCTTAATTAAGTTGTATTTTAATCTATATGTATTTATTTTTTCGCCTCTATTATGCCCATATCATACTAAATCGTCACGTCCTTAGTTATAGCTAAATCATATATCACTGCCAAAAAAAACCGTATTATTGTAGGGCGTTATAGAATGCAGCATATTTTTGACGCGTATGGAAACCTTCATCGTTCGTCAAAGCATCCAAAAACCAGAAGAGTTGAATTATTTATTACGATTATTTGTTGTGCCTAGAAAGCGACTTTAGTATATAGGCGATATACAATTATGAAAGGAGGGATATAAAGCTTCAACGTGGATTTCCTTAATCGTACCGACAGGTGAAACTGCATTAAACAACGGAACAATATTGCAGGTGTTTTAATGTGATTCACTCAAAATCCAACGTGACAAATAAATACAAAACAAAACAATAGGTGCATAGTAGATAAACAGAATATTTACCTGATACCATCTGCTCAATCTATGATATCATATGAAAAAGCATAACAACTACTACCGTAATTTTTCAGTTATAACTACACGGTTGAATTCGAGGATGAGATCGCATTGGATTTATTCATTCAGGAAAAAGGATTCCGAAGAGTTAACGAACGAGAACGTAACGGTGTCATTAAAATCAATTACGTTTGTAAAGAGTTTTGGCAAAAAGATATTCGATGTACTCATAAATTAAGTGTTATTCGAAAAGGTGGGATATTAAGTGCAAAAACGACCGATGGAGGAATGCCACATGATCATACGTAAGCACTTTGAGAGAAAAAATTTCAGCATTTTTTCAATTCAGCCTTTTCCAACTTTCTTTTTGGAAAAATTGAACTTGAAAGATTTATTGTTATTTTATATGCAAATATTTTAATGCAATTATGAGTAGTTTAATGAATTGCGCTGCAATGAATGTAGTAATTTCATAAAAGATGATATCTTTTTTTTTTCAGTCAATAAACCTTTTGGCATAGAGTGAATTAACTTTTTTTTTTAAAGATTGCTTCCTGTATTGTTGCATTGCAATCAAAATATTTTGCAATATAGCATAATTGTATTGCAATCAATATTTATTATCATATAATATCGATAGTGTAGTATTCATTAAACAACAATAATATGATATTTTGTAAAATTTGCGAATTTTTTGCAATGAAATTTTGCAATGAAAAAAATTTCAAAGAATCTTTTAAAAATTTTTGTTTTTTATACCATTTGATGATAATTGTAAAAAATGCTGCCCGCACATCCGACCGTTTCTTTAGTTGGAGTGATTGCAGCATTAAAGAAAATATGTGATTTTAATCTTTGAAATTAGGGCTACGGATTATGCGTACATTATTTGTTAGCAATACACTAAACAAATGGCTAAAATATCATGCGCCGTTTAATTGAAATTTAATCCCCGGATGCATATATGCAAATTTCAATTTCAGGCGAAGACCGCTTCCGCTGTTGAACTTCGACGAGAAAGTAAGTTTGCACTGCAGCAATTATTCGAGCTTCATCGAATGACAAAAATGCATTTAAGAGCGTAATTGAAACGCGTTAATTTGCATAATCGCTCATCATGAAGATACCTGTTTGAATTTTTAAGCTCGCTCAAGAGTTTAGATTTTGTAATTGATGGTCAATTCATATACCTTTCCAACGAATATTTTCGCGGCAATGAATAATCAATGCTATTGTGCTGAATTTTTTGAGTAAGTTATAAACATTAGACAATAAAATGAAATTGGCAAATGAAATTTTTGCCGTGAAATATATCGTTTTCCGATAATTTTTACGACCGGTCGGCCATTGAGGAATTACGCTATTTAGAGATTTGCATCATCATTTTTCATATGCAATAATTTTTTCGCGAATAGTTTTTTATCGAATTATCGAAAGCATATACTTTATTAATCTCGTCAAAACTTAATCTAATTTATTTTATTCCAGAATCGTAGCCAATCGACATCATCCGATCCGGAAAAGATTGAAGGTCAACTTCATGAAATTATTCGTCATTCAGCGCCAGATTTATTAGCGAAACTTAAAGACGCTTATGAGAGAAAGAAACGAGAGCAAGAAAAAATTGCCCTTAAATTGTTTACAAAAATGTCAAGCGAGAAACAAAAGAGTATCCTTTCAACATATGGTTGTTTCGATGATTGAAGTATTTCATCAGTTAAAAAACACCACTGAACTACTTTTCTGCTTCCTCTACCTTTGCCCCTCTCCCTCCTCCGCTACTGAAATAAGTCGCAGAATGACGCATGTCTCATCTTTTCATGCTTATGCAAACAAAGCATATGACAAGAGATGAAACTGCAAGTTACTCGGAATTACGATTTATGCAAGATGAATGTTGCAAGAGCAAGTTAGCTCCTTCTGGCAACACTTCTTGACAGGCAAGAAGCGCCTCTATGAATGGCGTGAACAATAAGCGCCTCAACAGAGGCGCATTTGTCGTGTCGTTTACTCTTATTGTAAGATTCGGTCAGCAATTTCGTCGTGGTATCTTACTTATCAGACGTCTGAAATTGTCGTCATGTTGGGATATTAATAAAAGCGCCAAAAATATTTCTTGTTTTGAGTAAATGTATTGAAAAATTCAGCAATTGTCACATAGCTGAAAATAACTTCGATAGGCGCTTTGATTAAGTATTCTTTAAGTTATCATTTGCATTCAATGGCCAGGTGGAAACCGAGAAAAACGAGAGATTCTTCAACGAGTTTTCGTTTCTATTTGTATTCTTCTATATTGTCTTTTAAGATTTATTTATTTTTATTGCATTTAAAATATATAATTTGTTTATTTGCGCATTTAATTGAAATAATGTAATGGATTTAATAAGCGTTTGTAAGATTATCAGCCTTTCAGTTGATATATTTGTTTTAATGAGAAATATTTTAGCCTTTAATGTTTTCAGTTTCATATATATCTTTTTTGATATTTATCTTTTATTTTAACCTATATATATATATATATATATATATATATAAATCATCATTGTTGTTGATAATATATGTAGTATTCATGGGTCATCTTTAGGAACCTGTTCCTTAGGTGATTTGTGACAGAGGTAACCTAAGATTTATCATACATTATAGTTGTACGTTTAGGTACATTAAACTGAAGCCATGTGTATCGCCTCATATCGAGCATAGATCCATTAAAAGATTTCGTTGTGCTAAACGAAATCATTGCATATAAAATGGGAGCATTGTTTCGCTCTTTGATATGTCGCTTCTGAAGTAAATAAATGCCATTATAGCGGCTAATATTGCTCCTTTAAATGCCATACATGAATATTTGTTTGTGTTTTTTTTTATCGGGCGTCTCATAGAATTAAATTGTGAATATCCACAAAAATTGTTACGAATATTTTTCTCGTTAATAAAATTGTGAGAAGTAAAATACTTTCATTCAATAAAAGAAATCTTCGAAGAACGAATCGGAAAAAAAATAATTAAATTACATATCGTTTTACTATTATTATTATTACGAATCGATGGTTGAAGGATAGTGTAATGGTGGAAAGATCTTTGAAAAAAAATCTAGGATATTGATATAAGAAATCACCTTCCAGGATGAATAAATGTGTCATGACGCTAGTCAATGATAGAGAAAGAAAAACCCTCTGGGTAAATTCCCTCAGTAAAAGATCAATGCGTGATTGAATCTGATATTCGTTCTAGATCTCTCCATCTCCACTATAATTTTATTTCGATGATATCATATTATTTTTGCATAACTTCATCCTTATTTGCATATATAAATCAATATTTTAATTTCTATGCATAGTGAATTATACCTCGCAATGCCGGTCTATTATAATCGATATTCCTATCATTTAATGTTTTATTTAATTCAATGCATTTTTTGAAATTGTTTCTTTAAGCAATAAATATATTTACTCAGTAAATCCTTACCTGTCGACATGTGTCCATACCTCGGAGTTGACCGAACATTTGTTTAGTGAATTTTAACCGAATGAAGTTCGCTTATTAATATTAAGTGCGCCCTCAAATTAGTTATAGTATACAAGGGTAATCTTCGAGTTCACAATTATCTCTCATATTTCTGTTTTGATTACTACAAAGTAGCTTAACTCTAACTTTTCGTTACTAACGAAATTATACACCCGTATATGCGCCCTTCCACCTCTTAGATATTTCTTAATTGATAAGTTTATTACGATTGGTTCCTTGATTTATAAATGAAACCTTTATTTTATTTTTAATCTTGAAAGAAAAATATTTTTTTATAGATTTAGAATTTTTCATTTTTTCGAAAGAATTCGCGAAGAAAAATATTTCATTTGAATGAATTTTTATTAGGCGCTTAGTTGAATGTGATTATGAATAGCAAAGAAATATTTACACTTATATTATTGCAGCAGACGGCCAATCTTAATAGCTTATAATACCCCTATGGGCATTCCCTCGGCATATCTCTTTGATTGAATTCTTGGTGATTTCCGTCGGCACACATGTTGATACGACTTATGACTGATATTTGTGTATATATTAATTACATTTGGCTACGTTGAGGTTTTCTTTGAGTTGCCCCTCTCCATTTCCTTATCTTTGAGTTGCCCCTATCCATTTCCTTATCTTCGGGAAATTCCCGAATTCCCACCTTCAGGCTATTTTTAACACCCTCATCTCATTTACTCAGGAAGGTATCTAGGAAGGATGTGTTTCATTACGTCAAGTCCTCGCTATCCTGCATTGATGGTCTAGAGGTATGTCCTGCTGTCGGGATAATTTGGGGCGAAGGCCTAAGGCCGACCCTTGACCCTTGAGCTGGCCATCGAACCAAGAGGTAGTGTAGTCGAAAATCGATGGATATTGATTGATCAAATGATCAAAAAAAAGAGAAGCGATGGATCGGATACGAATCACAGATCGAGTTGATGAACTTAACATCGGAAACTTCAGCTTTAACGTTTAGAAGATATGAATCTTCACGTTCACTTACATAGATAGCGTGATCAAAGTAGATCAGACCATCTAGCTCCAACTTCTCGAAGTGCTCCACCTTTTTTTTCCACTTATCGGTTTTAATACCTACATCTCTAATAGAAATATTTTATTCCTTTACATTTTCCTGGTTTAAACCGTGGGAATATTTCATTATTAACTTCACCTTGAAGGTGAACAGGTGGTGACCATTAAAGTTACGGTTTACTTCAATTAAAATTTTTAGACTCATATGATAAAGTATGATAATTGTGGAAAAGCTTATAGAGTACTCTTATGTATTATTCGATGATTTTAGTTGCATAAAACATTCGCATTATATAAAGATAATAATACTCAATTGGGGCATTTAATGAGACCATTTAATTCTCATTTTAAGCGAAATGCATATTTTATAATACGACAACATTGACAACATTATGACAACATTATATGTAAATATAACACAAACTTGCAAATAATATATGCAAATTTTGTTTTCTATAACACAAAATGAAATAAAACAATGCCTTATAGAAAGAAAAATCGAAACGAATTGTTAATGATAGGAAAAGACTCTATAAGCATGATTAGGAAGACTTAAATGAGACGGGTTTCAGCGGTTTCTTGAAAAGAGCTATATAAAGGACAATCGTCCACTCTGATGGGTGGGGGAGGGGTGGGGGGGGGGGGGGGGAAAGAGCGTTGGGAAAATTTCCTTTATTTGTCACCAATGAATTATATTCAAAAAAAAAACATCGTACTGTTAAATTCAAATGTAAATATTATATTCAAATTATTGAAATATTTAATATCCACATATTTTATTCAAAAAATTCCAAATATATAAATTCAAACACATTTTAGGTGAAAGAGAGATAAAAGAAAAGACTAGAAGTATATGGCATCAACCATATATTCATTAATGACGAATTTCAAATTAAGATTTTCTTTTTTTTTTTCAATTTTTTTCATTTTCTTTCAATTTTTTTTCCTCATACTTTCTACTCTTCAGTCTAATCTTTATAAGTTTTATCTCGAAAATCATATGCAAATTTTGTGCGAAAAACTCCTATGAATTCTAATATTTTTAAACGATAAGGACTGATTGAATAATTCCAGCAGGTAGGAACGAGGAAGAGGGAGGGAGCTGGGGGGGGGGGGGGGGGGAGTACATATGTTTTGAAAGCGTTTGCATATCAAAAAAAGAAAAAAGGTGTCTTGAGTTTAATGCGGTTGAAGGCACGAATAAAACATTAGATGTATTTTGTTCTATCAGTATTCTAAGATCATGAACCTCTTAACAGTCTTCTAGAAAAGCCCGCTTTCGCAGTTAAGCAGCAATTATTAATAACCAGGTAATTGAGTAATCACTATATAGTCAACGAATTAAGGAATAATGTGAACGGTATACTTTTAATGGCAAGACACCTAATCAGGTTTGTAGTATTACATACCTGTCATTACCTAGTTCACCTTATTCACCTTGTCTTGATGCCTAATTTTTCGAAACAATATTCCAAAGCATTTCAATAATTAGACGCCTATAAGGACAGGGCATGAGGAGAGAGAAGTATTTATTCAAGAAACGGCCAACACCTTACAAAAAGTCTTGGAAGAGACCCTCCCTCCCTCCCCCCCCCCCTCTTCCTTCCTCACATCTTGTAGTACCCAAGCATTCTTTTTGCCTTTTAGAGACGTTTTTAGGTTTACACAATCACCTTTATGGAACTTCATCACGCGTTGTCCTGTTGCGTAGCTGTGACAAATTTTAAAAATCATCCCTCAATAATTTCTTACTTCTTAGCTTACTGTGGTTGGTTTAGAAAAGTGTTCTAAGCATTGTTCTCAACCTTGCAACCGTTTAAGTCGAAAATAATCAAATACGGGGGATTGTTTCCTTCACTGATTACCTCCAATTAACCTTCATTTCTCTTAGTGCTGGTTTAATTCTGTCATAGCGACTATTTCGTGATGAGCCAACGACAGCGCACATAGTTGATATTCGATTAGCGTTTAGTTGATGTGATCGTTTGTTTGTAATTACTTCATTTTCTATCGGTTACGTGCTAATTTGTAGCCTCATTTCCTGTCTAGCACCTTTCCCGCAAATTTCTCGTATCGGTATCACACCTATGTGCTCAGTATTTACGTCCAGGTACCATTGCTCGTTTCTTTTCACGAACAGCTGTGGAAACTGCTGAATGGGAAGTTGAGCCATTCTGGCCTACTAAACTATAGAAAGGCTTATTGTTTGTATAATTGTTACTAGTCGACTTTTTCTACATTGTTCGTTTACTTTTAAAGACTCGCACACAGTTATACTTTGCAAGTTTTAGCTGCAACCAAAGAATGAATTTCCATCTGAGGACTCGCATTGTTGACCAGTCCAAGCAAGCCGGCTGCCTTGATAAACTGGAACGCAAAAGGATTTTATCGTGGAGGTTGGGGAGGTCCATGGCCCAGCCATGACATGACCCCGTCGCTATTTAGCCATGAGAGGGAAAGAGTCCATGACCCTCGTCACACAAGAGTGGGATTCTTGGCTCCGCTTTGGCAACCTTAGATATGCGGGCCACCTTTCAGCAAATTCTAAAATTATGGCGTCACAGATGCAATAATCTCATCATGCTCACGCTGACACCGACATCTCGCGTTTTTAGCACTCCGCAAGTATTAACTTACGCCATCAATGCCGTCACTCCATAGAAGCAAGGATTAGATCCTTTCTTTGCCGGACAAATGCGCCATAACTATTTGAAGTCAAGATAGGAAATACTTTACATATGGATGCTGTTAGATTTTGAAAGTGAAAGGATACAGTACGAATGCCTCAGATCATTTATTGCATATTTTCTAGAACTTCAGTGTGATGCCACTTTAGCCTGGAAGAGCGATAGTCACCTGAGGAAAAGATCGGACTTCTGATTCCATCTTCAGAGAAAAGACTAGATGGACTTCTTAGCAGAATGGCGTCACTTTCCGGAAGTGCTATCAGGTGACATTCAAAGGTTTGCAAACCGAATTTCGACAATACAAATTGCGCAAGAAAGGCACAGAAATAAATTCGAGAACGAACGGATGGGATGCTGAAAAATTCGCCCGCAAATTCCAGGAAAAAGGACGATAAAATTTTCCACAGGAGGAGCTATAAGTTCATCGCATTTAGTGTTGCAATACCTGTAGCGTACTTTCGTGCTGATGCATTGATCGAAATAACCGCATATGCGACGTCAGGGTACCAGCTGCAGTTATTCGCAAGCGGTTATTTAGCGGCGCAAATGTCCGCCAGGGAGAATATCAGGCGCTTCTTAAACAGAGCTAAGAAACGCTAAGCTTCGCTCTCAGAAAATGGAAGTACAAGATCATTCGGCTGCGAAGCGCTTAGATACCTGCGGCGCATTTGTCCGGAAGGTGGCGTGCTAAGTTTGTGCTTAAAAAACTGAAGTCGTTTTTGCTAGCACATCAAAGTATATTCCCAGTGCCGAATCAAAGGTTCGATGTGTGCAAGATGGTCTGTGCACACATGGGGCCAAGGATTGCACTGTTATGTGACGGTGGCCACTGATTCTCTCTCTTTTTTTTGCATGTTCCAATCCACAGGCTCTCCTCTTGAATAGTCCAGGCCACGGAATTCTTCTTTTGCATGTTCCAGCTAGCGACGTGACAGTGCCATGGTCAAGCCGTGGATTCCTCTGTATCTGCCACCCATCATGTTACAATTTCCACTTGTTACGGTTTACAGACTTCAAAAAAAAAAAAAAAAAAAAAAAAAAAAATGCAGAACACAGCAGTAGATGGAGATTCTTTATGCAGTATGCTGTTGAGATCCCTTCCATCCAAGAGGATGGGTTTGGAGGATGGGGAGGGGGGGGGTGCATTCCTTTATCTAGAGAACCTGTGCAAATGGTAAAGGTTGAAGCTCAAAGAAACCTCACCTTGCGTT
Source organism: Ascaris suum (assembly GCA_013433145.1). Taxonomy (NCBI): domain Eukaryota; kingdom Metazoa; phylum Nematoda; class Chromadorea; order Rhabditida; family Ascarididae; genus Ascaris; species Ascaris suum. Next base: position 6,638,302 of record CM024184.1, on the reverse strand, counting down.
TACCTGTACTGTGCAGTAACAAATTTGCAGCATTCTATACGCTTGCATATTTATTGACACTCAGGTGAATATCACCTGCAGCTCTCCAAAAATTCATGCTATTCGCACTCACATTTGCTGCCCGTCTTTTTACCTTTGATTCATAGCATCACTTAACGTTTTGCAAACCTGTTATGAGAGGTGAAAACTTATGGGAGAATCGAATGGCTAGGAAAACTTTTATGAACGTTTTTAATGATGAGATGAGCATTTCCCTCATTTTCGTAGTTATCTCTATTGACTACCTCCACCTTTCCTTCCCCCTCTCCCCTCCGCTCCCACCCCTGCCCCTTCTGTCTTAGAGAAATGGGAAGCTACAGTCACGCCGTTCGATACGTCGTCCGTAGCTGCAACTCGTTCCGCTTCATGTGCCATCCTCCCAAATAAACTGTCGTGATATCCGCATGCGGCGATCACAAGATAACCTCTGTATGGAGAACGAAGTTAAGTGACTTCAAGTTCACTTTCACTGCAGAAATGTGGAAATAGTGGATGAGTGAATACCTCAGGATGCAGCAGCAATGAATCCGAGTAGCTGCAACTTCACTTTTACTGCGCACTCGAAGGGAAAAATTTTATCAATAATATCAGCATCATTGATAGGTGAATGTGGATTGAATGTGATCAGTACCAATTTTAAATAAGGTGTTTTGCAAATATTTTATTTTGATTTAAGCATCTGTTAAGTCGACTTGAAAAGCAATCTCGTCGAAATGATGGTAATGAGGTTGATATTTAAAATGTGGAACTAGTTCTGAGCACCAATCACGCTAAAGCATATAGTATTATGGCGGTAGTAAATTTGAGGAATATAAGTGATGAAGAAATAAAGAATATTTAGCTATGACTATTATGCTGGATTATTGATTTATTTCTTTGTTTTTTTAAATATTTGTTGATTTTGTTTGATGGGATATTTGTATTGATATGATACGTTGATGATACGTTTGTGTACTTGTTTTTTTTTTTTCAATGTCGTCGTATACTTTTTTTAATTAAGAACAACAGGATCGGTAAAGATGGCCGAAGGGGATTTAAAAACGTTGACAATTGACGAAATCGAGCAACATAATAGTGCCGCCTCAACTTGGATAATTATCAATGATAAGGTTTGCATTTATTTCTTATTTGTGATTCCACTTTGCTTTAAGATAATTACCAAAACAATAGCCCACATTTATAGTTAATGAGCATATTCGTTTATGAGTTAAGTTGTACTCGATATTCTCTTTTTTATATTCATCACCTTCTCTTATAATTATTCGATGTCACTGTTGTCATTGTGGTTATTAATTGCTATCGTTTCGTGCTGTCTTGCAAAATTGCATTTGAGAGTGTATAATGACTGCATGTTTTTTGTGTCTGTTTGTTTGTCTTTCTGTCTGTCGAAGTTGGAGACGACTGAAGATATGTGTATGAGGTTTAGTGGATATAATGTTTCACTGTAGGATGACGTTCTCTGTTATCTTACATACTGATTCATCGGCTTCAAAGTGAGCTCTATACGTATAAAGTTGGGAAAAAGTTTGCATAGATTTCTTCTGAGTGGGCTGTTCATTTTACACGTGTCGAATCGAGGAATGTATCAGAAGAACTGAAACGATACGCGTTTTTCGTCTCGCGCACTCGATTGATCATCATCGCAGGTTATTGAGGAAATAAAGAAAGTTCAAAATAATGCACCCGTAGTTTAGTATATTCTGCCGCCGGCATGTCTTCTAGAAAAGAGAGTTTTCTGCTATCCGGTTTGTATGTAAGAATTTAAAATGGTTGCAGTACTTTGACCTCGTTATTATATTCAAGCATAAGGCTGAACGTTGCTTGAAATATTTAATTGACGCCTTTTAAGTATGGGCTGTTAAGTATAGTCCAGTATTGTTACTACGAATTATATTTATATTTAAACGAAAGGTGACCACGTTAAAGACTTGAAAATTTTTGCACTAGAAATTTATGAAAAGTTGAAATAAATTTGTAATTTTTTTGCATTTTTTTACAATTTACAATTAAAATCAGTAAAGTAAGTAATCAGTCATAAAGTCCACATCAGAGTTTTATATAAACTAAACAATTAAATAAATAAATAAAGCGCTTTATGAAGGCAATATCGCTATGCTTATTTGCATATAAAAAGAGTTCTCGATTATGTGTCGTAGTTGCAATTCTGGATCATTGAAATTGGAATGACGAAATTTGGGGTATGTGTGATGGACTTTGAAGATGGCCTTTCAGTGCCATATTTAAATTGATCTGTCGATTTCAAAATAAACTTATGATCATCTGAAAGCTAAAAAATTTGCACAAATTTCGCAGTTGGTCAGATTTGTTTGTCATTCGAGTCGAATCGCACAAAAAAGAAATGAATCTTTCTTGTATAGATTATTATGAGAGGGCAACTGTTCTTCGCTGTTTGTTGTCTGTTAGTGATTGTAAAATGGGTTGCTCAAGTGAGCCGAGTGTGAACGTTAGTGAAACGAGATTCCATTTTCCGACATGCAATTTGAAAATAAAATGAATCTCCATCTTGCATTTGAAGATGTCTGTTGCACACGTTTGTGTAATGTGGTCTGCAGGTTTATGACGTAACAAAGTTCCTCGATGAGCATCCAGGTGGTGAAGAAGTGATACTAGAGCAAGCTGGACGTGATGCAACGGCCAGTTTCTATGATGTTGGTCATTCGAACGATGCGAAGGAAATGACGGCTCAATATTTGATAGGAAGAGTGGACAAAGACAAAATAGCCTCCAAGGCAACTAGCGATGATCGCTCAATCAAGTCTGAGAAAGTCACCTGGTCGGATATTATTTTCAGTCCTACCTGGAGCAATTTCCTCATTCCAGCAGTCATTTCTCTTATTGTCTATGCCGGTTACAGGGGTGCCAAGGCGATCTTTTCATGATAAGTTTGTCTTGTGAGGTTGATTTTAAGTTTGTCGATTGTTGCTTATCAGGTAGAGATGATAGTAGCGTTGTTCGTTAAAGTATAGGAAGTCGACGCTGAGGAAGGATGTAATTGAGGTCATAAAAATTGCTGAAGGGAGGAGTGAAGGATATAGGTGTGCGGTCTTCGTTTTGAAATAGACGAGGATATCAGTGAACCCCATGTTTCTATCACCTTCCTGCCATTCCCGTTCCCCCCCCCCCCCCGTCCATCCCGGCCCTCAGCGTCGACTGTATCTCGTTATTGGCATTATCACTATTTTTTTGTGCTTCTCTCGCTGAGAATTAAATCTTTCTTGTGCAAATTGAATTGATGTCAATTCCAGCATAGATACGGTTGTCGTACATTATTATCGCGGTGTTTTTCTTTCCGTCCTGAAATATTTTATATTGCCATTTATGCAACATCAGTACTACTTGCTTCTATTACAGTTGTTTTTATGCAAATTTCTATCGAATAAGTGACCCATAATCAACCTGCTGTGCTTTTCCAATTCCTATCAACGATTGGATAGTGAGAAGGCAAAACACCATCCCTGATGATATGAACATCGGAAGTTGTTCGTAATGAAGTTCTTTTAAGTTGTCACTGTTTGATGTTAATAGGAATCTGTCGTAATCATTCATACTCATTGTTTCTTAGGAATATTGTCTACTTTATGAGTCAATGAAACGTCTGATGGAATATCTCTATTGTTATGTAGTATGCACTTGATTCGTTATAAAATATATCGACAACTTGACGACAGAATGCATTCGATTATCGGTGATAATGAAGGGACTGAATTCTTTTCAAGATCATCAAAATATATAAAAATAGCTGAATAAAAGAAAATATATAGGTGAACTTTTAGTTGATCTAATTAAGCCGCATTAGACAAATCGATTGATGCTGAAAAAATTTGACGAAACTAATCAACGTTCTTATTTCTTTGATAGGCTTCTAATCGTTTTTGATAGCTATTCTTTATTTTCTCTCTCTCATCGTTTCAACGATCGAAGTGTAATAAATGCCACAATACTAGATTTTTATATTGCTTGAAAAATATTAACTCTTCAGTAAAATGTGGAAATTTACCGATCAAATGTTGTCATAAATTGTTCATTAGAATTTCTCAAAATATGAGAAATCATTTAAACTCTTACAGTCTACTAAATAATACATTGGTATGTAGATTAACCTTGAAGTTTATTCGAGTAAAATTAATTTATGACTAATATAAATGAAAAACAAGAAATAACAGAAAAATGCGAAAAAAAAATTCCAAAGTCAAATTTTCCACTTTCAAAGAATTTTGCATTTCGAACTCAATAAGCAATTCTACTAATCGTTATTACTATTACAGTGTCCGTCACTTATGAAACTTAACGGAGAGTAGAGCGTTTTACTCTCAAATAACTATTTTCTTTTCGAAGTGATCATCTCATAGTGAAGCTGCGAATCATTATTTGAGTACATGAATCATTCGTCGTTGATTACATCATGTAAAGAAATACTGTTAGCCCAGTCTCAAGTTTATTCTAATAATCGTTACAATAACTCTTGGCAATGGATTCCGGTTGAAACCGAATCCAAAAAATAGCCATTATTTGAATTTCAACCGGTAAAATGATGGAAATCTGAAGTTGAAAACGGTATTTGCGCTTGCATTATGCTGATCATGATGATGATTTAAATGAAGTGGACAACAAATCACACCAAATGATCTCAAACAGGAAGAGGCGAATAAAGTGGCGCTTCATTTCGTATATTTTTTTGAGATGGGCTATCGGCAACACCAAATCCGGAAAACTTGAAGGACTCATCGACGTGGATTGTCCTTGATGATGTTTCGAAAGTACAGAGAGTACTTCTCTGATTATTGCTACCCTTTGAAGCTGTCAGATCACCACTGCGTTCCATAAAGACCGGCTTTGAGGTATGAGGGGTGCGAAAAATGCCAATTTTAGAAAATCGAATGTTTTAATTCCTTTGGCCGTAAATTGCCATTTGACAATAGGGGCTGCGCTAAGGGGATTTCCAAAGTTCAGGAGACCAGGACGCCTCCAGAATCGAACCTTCAATCTCTTAAATTGGTATACCTAGAGGCCCCGCGACTTAAAACTTACCTCCAGATTTGGTGACAACCTCGAAACTCTGACATCCGGATACCTATTTGTACAGAGAAGCAGAAAAACATTCTAAGGAAAATTGCGCTTGCAGAAATAGGGAAGAATTGCTGCATACAAATAAACATTACTGTTATCATAAATTGGCCGGAAATGAGTTGCTCAATCTTCTCGACTGTAATAAAACAGAAGTTAGCAATAAAAAGAACACACTAATGAACAATAGGAAATAATTCAAGCAAAAGAGGCCTAGCATATGAAAAGCTCGAAGAACTCGCTACAGCATGAGACCTTACCTGGTCCATTTCATCATAAGCAAAATCTGCAACTGTAGACAGGGAAAGACCTTAATTATATGACAGTGACACCTGTAACAAAGGTAGCGCAAGGACAGCTCCGACTCGTTCTTCATTTCCCATTGTAATCTTGATATTACCACCCAATATCTACTTCAATCAAAGCTTTAATCAAGGTCAAATATTAACATAGGCCGAGGCCACGGATCCTGGCCCGGATACAAGACGATCCCGCAGCAGGGTCATGGATCTCCCCATCCTTCTAACATACCGGCGTCGATGTCATCAATTCGTCAAAGAATATATCGATCTACAAAAGCATACCACCCCTTACAATAACCGCAGTCATCATGGAAAGACATACGAGAAGGACACTAATAAAGCCTTCGAAATGGATATACAAGGAAAAAAAATCGATTCCCATGTAGAAAATGGAAATTAATGCATAGAAAAAAGCGGAAATAATAGTATAAAATGCAAAATCACAGGAGCTAATCGCGTTATTTATGCAACATAATTGAAATGAGCCAGTTTTAAAGTGTCACATGATTAAAAGAAGTGAAATCTTTGGCCATTTCGTAAAATTCATCCTGGAGGACTCCACGAATCGCGACGATCTGATATTGCGAGTGTTTTAGTGCGGATGCTGGGAAACGAAGGAACTGGAGCTCTTTGGGCGATGACTTATTCAGTGCGTCTTCTATACGTAACGGACTTGTACCAGGATCGTATATCAGAAGCTCTTTCCCCGAGAGTGTCGTCGAGTTTTCAAGGACACCGATGATAGTACGACTATGTCCTTAAATTATTTATATTGTCGAAAAAAAGATAGCAATAACAATGGGAATCGATTCCCATGTAGAAAATGGAAATTAATGCAAAGAAATTCCCATGTAGAAACCCGCCGGGAAACGATATGCCAGGACAAGGAACCAAACAGAAAAATTAGGAAAACAACCAGTCCGGGGAGGGGAGACACCTCGCCGAATATCGAAATGAGCGGGGTCGGAAGCAACGATCCAAAACGATTGAAATCCATAAACGGAGAATTTCTACAGACATGTTAAAATACCCTCCCTCTTTCCCTTAGTTCAGTTAATAGCGAAAATTTCCCATGCACATCTGTAGCTTACAAGTGCACAGGTTGACTTAAATATTCGGTGATTTAATACGTCATCTTCACAAACTACTGAATGTTCGTTTTAATTTATCGATCACCAAGCGCCTAATTTCAAGGAAGCGAGGGGGTGGGGAGGGGGGAAGCTCTACGATCAATGACCTCAGGTCACAATGAACTCAAGCTCAAGGGCAACGTCTGCTTCCGATGTGCTACAACCGCCATCACTAAATTCGCAATCACTGCTCTCAAAAACGAATCGTTTTAAAAATAAGAAGCAAAACGCTTCGAGTTTCACAAAATATTCTTTGGTGAACAAAACAAAACTGCACTAAGCACTTCAAAGCAATAACCTTGACGAGTTTCGGCATCATTGATGAATCATTGTAAAGCATGGCTGTGGAAAAGTTGGCCACAACTAGACCTCAAGGTGAAGCTGAAGCTAGGACATAACAGTAAAGCCCCAATCGCTTTTCCTCACCCTAATTCTGGAAGATGGGGGAGTGCGGAGGGGATGAAGCGAAATCATCTGTGCAAGCAGTACCTGGTAAACCACCTGTTACACCATGTACACGACAGCTGACTGTCGTTCGTTTTTAAAGACACCTTTACAGTTTGTACGAAGGTATGGATAACCTTGATGTTGAAAATAGAGTGGAATACGAGGTCCATCCGAATTGAAATAACGCCAAACCCACTCGACGATTTGTCTCTGCTTCTGTACACGATTCATAAGCAGTTTTATATCGACCAATTGCACACGTATCTTATAATACTGAAACAGTCTCCATCCAAAGTTACAATCACTGCTATAAACGAAAAAGAATTGCACTGGGATGGGGGAAAGAGGAAGCGGGAGGCGTAAGCTCTTACTCACATAATCTTTGACTTTCTCACCTTGAAAGGTTGAAAAATGAATTATTGAAATAGAACTCCATCCTCGAAGGAGCGAGGAAGAAGCGGGGATGAACTCCGCCTATGCCCATATTTCAAGCTCTTTTCGCATTCTAAGTACAGCCTAAGGCATCACACTGCAAAGTGAGTACCGTAAAATTTTAACTATAACCCCTTTCTCGCAATAAAGTAGGCTTGTCAATTCTAGGACTCGTTCAGAAGCTAGTTAAATACATATATGATAAAACAAGGCCTACACAGAATGAAGTTAACATTTTTTTCGGTACGAAAAAAACACCAGTGAGCAGAATTGCTAAGCGAGCACTAAATAAAATAATCAACTGAGAGAAATCTTTCACAATTAAATGCACCGAACGTATAAGAAGAAGCGATACTGTGTTCGGTCACGTGATTTCGATATTCACAAAGATACGCATATTGCCTGGAGCCGCCTGTTACATGAAAGTAATGGTAGCCATCTGTTAGTAAAAATAAAGGTAGCCACGTGTTATGCAAAGGTGAAAGTGGCTACAGATTACATAAAAGTAACCCCCTCTTCCCCCCCCCCTCCCCCCAATATCGACACCAATTTCAAAGACGCAGTCACTTACACAGCTCATTTGCGTTAGCCTACTATATTGCACTCCAGCAGAACGAAAAGAGTACCTGTAACAAAGCTGCCACTTCTGTGGCTCCTATCCACTTGCGGGTCCCGCTTAAACGATGTCTAAGTTGTGCAGCACCTTCTGGATCGAATCCTGCTCTCCAAGCAGCTTCAATCTGCGCTTGTAATTCTTCAATAGTGGGTATCTGTCTCAAACCACTCGCTAGCCTTAGGTCAGCGTTATAAATCACACTTGCCAATATGGTTTGCAGATTTCGATAGCCACAACCAAAACCTCGATCCTCTCCTTCAACGCGATGTAAGACCAAATGTTTTGCGATACAAACCGTGCGAACCTCTCCTTGTGTTCTTAGCAATGCGGATATACGCCGAGGTGTTTCGCCCTCCACTTCCACCTATTAAAAGCAATCAACCAACTTGCAAACCCAAAATTAATGCGACAAAAATAAAAAGCTCTGAAAAAAAAACACGGCAAACAAATATTACAAGGTAAATTTGCAACCGGCTGATTAAAAAAAAAAACTCAAAGTCTCCTCCCATACCCAATGAAGAAGTATGATCTTTTTGAAAGGTTTTGTTGGCTGCTAATAACTTCACCGTATGAAAGACGATCCAGTGGCTGCAAGATTCGATAGTCGAAGATCACAGGATTTTTGCAAGATGGCGAACCCCGATTAACGACAGGTAAATTGCCAAGGTCGTAAAGGGGTACCATTCAAGAGAAATGATATTTTTTCACAACTTGCCAGGCCTATTATAATAGAAACATCTAGTCTGCTTTCTGGAATATATGTAAATCACCACTCAATTGTCGTTGACTGTATCAATAATAACTAGAACACTTAAAGCCATATTCGTGAACGCTTTATATGACACTCATGACGCTGAAAGCAGAACTAAGAATTTCAACAAAAAATTACCAACTAGTTAAACCATATTTTCCGGAAGCTGACTGAGCCGGAAAAACCATCGGCGAATTATGGTAAAACAAACAGAACCATCAAAATGCTAATGACTTTGATACGAGTTGTATAACCGTATCTAATAAACTGCTTGAGGGTGCAAATGAAATTCAACGAAATCAAAAAAACGATTGAAAGAAACTGCCAAAAATCAGTGTCATCTATGGCATATTTAAGCAATAAATTGCAGCCTACATTCACCTTTCCACCTTTGTTTTACCTCTTTAAACGTAAATAGAATATAGTCGCTACAAAATTATCATATATTAGTCGATGTTTTTGTTCCGTTCCGGTGATCATCCTGAGGTCTCCTTAAAAGCAGAATATGATGGACGGAAAGGCCTGACTGGATCACTTAAAATGCTTCCGGCATTCCCTCCACTAATTCTGAACTTTCTCTATAGTCATTATACATGAAATAATAGTAAACCCACCTCATCAGTAGTATTTTGTTGATGTGTGCGAGTGTGTCTCTCCAATTCATCGAAAAGTGGCGATATGAATTGACATGGATGATATGGACATGCAAATAAGTGCTCGCTAATTAAATGAGCTCGAAGTTCTCGAAGTGGAAACGAGAATGCACATACTACGCATAGTATCACCTCTGATGGATCATGACTTCGTTCCACATGATCCAACCATTCGTCTAGTCTCCAGCCTGACCCACAACACAAATAAGTATCCAGTGCTAGTAATAACTGCAACAAATATAAATAAAATCAGAGTCAGTGGATGGCTATAGCGCCATATTTTTAACACAAGTGAATCGACTTTCCAATTCTAGGTCATTTAGTGAACAACATCAATGGAGTTTGATAAATTCTGCGAGGAGTTTAATATTTGCGGTTGCTCGTTTTGTGTTGTTGCCAACTTCCCCCCCCCCCCCCCCCCCCACCTGCCTTGATCTAATACCACGAAAGCTATCTATAATTCGATAAATTATGATTCAATAATTATAATATCACAACCTCTATAATTGAAAATAATGATTATAATATAATTATAAATTATTTTATAATATTCAATAATTCAATTAAAATTTAAATATCAATAAATTCAACAAATACTTAACAAAATAATCCGTCATCAGAATCGCCACCAAGGGGAGGAGAGCGGCTTTTCCCATCGATGCACATGCTTATGCAAAACTCTTACTCTCAGCTTTAGCACGTGCGAGTTGCTAATTATTTTTTTGAGAACATAACCAAAGATGAATGGAATAGCAGATAATGAGCTTATATTATTAATAAGCAGGTAAAGCATGTCAGTTACGCACAGGTAAAACCAAGTACCACTTCATTCGTTGAGAACGCAACTGAGATGAAACATGCAACTGGCAAGGTCGGAAACAGAATAATGTCAAGTGCAACCTGTTAGCAAACGCCTACGTTACCAAACGAGAGAGAGATAGGAGAGAGAGAGGAGAGAGAGGGGAGAGAGAGAGAGGAGGGAGAGAGAAATGACATTTTCCATTTTCGGTGGCCTCTTTAAGATTTTTCTTTTATATCTTCCGCTCTTATATTCTAGTTGTTAAATCTTATCTCTTTTTATCATATAACTTTCTCAAATAATTTAGCAATATAAGATCGACACCAGGGATGATAGTCCTAACGGGGTGAATCTACTTACCCCCGACTCCTTCTTGCCCGTACCCTTCACCACAACGATGCATTAATAACAGAGTTTATAGATATCTATTCAAAACGACAACTATAACGACAATGGAACAATTCTCCACACTGCATTTCAGGAGACAAAAATACGTCAAGCAAATTCCCCCTCCCCTCTCCCCTCCTCCATCCCTATGCTAGAATGAGATGAGCTAGTTCTTTATCTGTCAGGTTGTCAGTGCGCAAGCTGGATGAAATTTGTGAACTCAATGATTTTACGGGAGATTGAGGTCAACTATCAAAAACACTTTATTTTATTTTCAAGTACAGGAAATGACCAATCGTAAACAATTTTATACATATAAGACCCAATATACAACGGATTTGAGTACAAGGAAGGAAAACGTTGATGACCATGTGTGTAAATGTTCACACGCTAGGCACTTATGATTCACGGCGTAAATGGCCGGCGTCAGGACTCAGGTGCTCAGCAGTGCAACGACGAAGTACCACTCGCATTCGACTGGCCCTAAACCTTGTATTTGCGTATACAAACCTCATGTCACATGTAGGCTTCTACACTTCAAGAAGGCGACCACCAATCGCAAAGAAACTGGACTTGAGGTGCCACCTTAGGCCTGCTATACATCCATCAATTGAAAACATGTTGAATTAAAACCAACAAGCAGCGCATTGGTAATAAATGACGTTAACATTTTGATGGGAAATCGAATCAGAGCACTATATTAAGCATTAAAAAAAATCGACGAACCTTTATAGAAACGACTGCAAATTAAGACGATTAAAGCAAACAATAAAAACTATTCAACCTTAGACATGCAAATCGTGGGGATCGATGTAATGCATAAATTCTTAAATATTATTTCTTTGCGGCTATAACTTTCACGCACTACGAAATGAGCCCAATTTACCGGATGAGATTTTGCATATCGTCACTTTCGATCGGTTTCAACTCTGCGATATAGCTGTGACTGAATTTTTGAATTATACCGACGATTAGATTTGATTGGGGAAAATTCATTAATATTCAAATAAACAAACTACGAAGCTTGAGAGCATAGGTATGATCCTTTCTATGCAAATCACATAAATTTATAAAACAACGAAAGAATTGATGAGGTGTGATTTATAAGTTAAATCACAGCTATATGAAATGATCGAAATCAAGGTGTATGAAAGAATGGAGATTTTTGATCGAGTAGCTCAGATGGCTAAAATTGAGTTGATTGGCGTGTGGATCCGCTGAATGGAGGTTTCCAGGACAACTGTGTTGAAGGATTTTAAAAGCGATGTTCCCACTACCTTCTCGCCCCTCCCCTTGATAGAAATACTCCCCAAAAATAAGGCTTTACCTCAGAAATAGCGTAACAAAGCGTCAGGGCTTCTATTCTAAATACTATATGCTTTGTCGTCGCGACACTCATGTAGTACGATCACCTCTGTGCCTATTTGAATGTAAGTTGCGTTAGCTGATTTGCATATCGTATCAATGTTCTACCTATTGCTTTTCAATACTTATCAAAGAAGCGCCATCTTCCGCTTTTTTGAGTCTTTGCAGGGTACGTTTTGTGGTGACATCATGCTTGTATTTAGTTGTATGTCGGTTGATGTCTGATCATTTCGCCTTCTCATGCCTTCATTTGCATAACTGCAACACCTGTCAAGTTTTAGCTTTACAGTTTATACAATAGACTTTATTCACATTTACGGTTTATAGACATCTAGATAACCCACAGAATTTAAATATGCAAATAAATTTTAATTTTCTAAGTCATCGTCATAGTTTCAGGATCAAACTATAATTCCGTTGTGAAATTACCCATACGGGGATTTTTGAATTATTCCCATCATTTGGCAGTAAATTTTTTAACGTTCTTAAGTTGCTTTGATGCTTTGATGCTTCCGCAAAATTGCAAGTTGAAAATGCTTTGATTTCTTTTTTATTTTCCAAGTTGCGAAATGTTTTTTTAAAATTCCGCTTAATTATGAATTTTTATTTAAATTATCAATGATGGGAAAATTTCACCGAATTCGAGCGGTTGATATTAGTCATCAGGTTTATTTAGGAGAATTCAGGTGTAATCTGGTTTAATTGCCAACTGATTTATTTAAAATTCTAACAATTTTAGACGTAAATCTGCAACGATTTCATAATGGATGAGAAGGATGACGATATTATTTGGGATTCCTCACAACCAACTACATCGGCTGTTGTTGAAGAAGGAGAGCACGATCCGCTATTATCGTCACTTCCTAGTGAAAGAGTGGAAGAATTCCTCTGTACTTCACCGTCGAGGGCTATCCCATCTATGACAGCGTCCGATGTGGCACAAAAGTATGCTTTATGCTTAGCGATTTTTTAAGTTCTAACGTGCTAAAGCATTGCTGGATGTGAATGTCATAGTTGTGAGGTGAAGATCGCCGACATTTCTTTGATTCTTCGCTTATCTATGCGGTTTCATATTTGCTAGACAAATATACTTGAAATGAAATATGAAGATCAGTGCATAAATTGAAATTTGGAGGTTAATCAATCAAGTTTGGCTCGTCGCCCTTCTCTAAAGGCATAAGTCAAGTAAATTAAGCTATTTAGTTTTTCTTGAGTAAATAATCCAAGCTTTTTGCTAATACTCTTGATAAGCCAAATATTTTCACTTAGTAGTCTTGATAAGCCCCATTTCGGTCGCCTTTACGGACAGAAATTGCATGGCGGAATCGACTAAGTCAAGTTTTCCCGATTACCGTGTACCTATGAATTCAGCCTTGGGTTTATATGTTTTCAGGGCTTTAGGAGTAATACTACTGAATGACGGAGATGTTCCATTTTCCGCAAAATTTGCGACGGAATGCAGTCACATTATATATCGCACCAGAAATATTCTAAGATTTTTTGTATAGAAGAGATTACTTTAACCAAATATTTGGGGAGGAGAGGTGGTTTAATCGATGTAATGCGCTGCTTTTTTCAAAAGCTTGCATCAGAGGCATGCGGTCTATCTTCTGGATGTTTTTCATTTGCAGTCTCAGCTCTCAGAGCGTCTTGTTCGGTGATCTCGAGCTTGACTTCGATCAGAATCAGATAGTCCTCGAGGATGAGGAGTTTTTGGTTCGTTATCATTATTTTTTTATGTTGCTCTTTTATGGCATCTAAATAGTTACCCGTATTTATTTCTCTAATCACTATTAACGTCACTCTTTCGAATAAACTTTTCTTGTTGCTTTCTTAAGTGTTTAGCAGTACCCTTTCTTATTACAGTTAACAGTATTTTTCTTTCGAGAGATCGGGGGGGGGGGGGAGGAAGGGGGAGGTGGTGTTGTATCTTTATGATTGCTTTCGTATCATAACTATAATGAATAGTTCAAATTTTGAGTGCCGTTCCACTCATCGTTGCCTCATCATAGATTTACCGATCAATAAACCACTGAAACATTCCCATCTTAACCTCTGTGTATAATAGATGCTGATCAGGTAAGTGTTAATGGACTTGAGGTTTGTGCTTCATCGCTTCTGCTCATGCTCTAAACTGAGACCAAGAAAATTTGGGTGGGGGGAGGGGAGGAGGGCGGAGGGAGGGTGGTCCAAACGGAAGTCAATAAGCTATAGCCAAACGGCTTGTGATGTTCCATAACCAGGCCTATGTGTCCTTCCTGTACCACTTTCCATCACTACACACTTAGAATTTTATAATTCATGCGCGACAGATGGCTGCAAGAGGTGTCTTTGGCAGTCGACTTATATGAACGAATTGCAGTTTGATTTGCCAGAAGAAGGATCGACATCAAGTGTGCAACTCGCCAATGCTCTAATTGATCGTATCACTGCCGATGATCAGGTATGCTTCGAAGTTATTTTTCGCTTATGAGCTACAGGTGAGTTTTTAGCTGATACATGTCTCTTGGAACCACTTTTTTTTGAACACACTTCCGTAAGCTTTTCTCCATAAGACTTGGTGTTTGTAAATAAATGCGATCTTTGTTAATAAATAAATTGATTCATTAATTAATAAAAGAAAATACACGTAAATAAATAAATAAATAAATAAATACTCACAGTACTCGTGTACATCAGAAAAATCCCTATAGATCGTGTGAGTGATTAGATGGCACCCAGTTTTTAGCGAAAATCAAATAGAGTTCAGCTTATAAGCGCAAAATGAACTTGTGCATGGAATGCTCAAGTTATTCTGTTCCAAAGACATCAAAGTTTTTTGTCACTTTTATGTTCCAAGGTGAGCCTGATTTGCTATCAGCAGAATTTCACCTATTAGCACCTGCACATATTTTCATTAACATATTTCGTTCATATATCTCAATTTGCCTAAGAAATTGTTCAGCGCAAATGCTGCTTATAATGTATAATATTTTATAACACACAGGTATACGACGTCTTAAGTTTTTATTAAATACAGGTAAATTATTGGTAGTGCATAATTATGCGTAAATATTATAATTACGATAGCACCCTGTCGGGTAATCAGCAAGGCTCTTCGTCCCGTTTGCTTCCAAGGCCTCCTTTCCCTTCTTCTGATCCAGATTGTCTGTCAGCCACGTCACGTAATGAGACATACTCAGCGAAAGAAAGTCGAATGAGAAAAGATATGCGATTATTAGTAAAAGGTATTCAACATTAACAGGTAACCGATCGCATGCTAGTTTGTTGCTGCTGCAGAAGAACACTGTTGGCCGGAGCTGGCTAATGCTAGGACCTAAGCGTTAACCGAATCCAGTCATTTACATCATCAGATTTGTTGGTATTCATTGAACCTTTGTAATTCCGAAATTCCAAACGGCTAAATGTGTATACAAGGAGAGGCCTCTCTAAACGATCACCAAAGCCTGCCGTCGATCGGGTCGATAGAGTTAAATTTCGCTTCAAGGCTTGTAGTGATCGGATGCGGTGATATCCGGTGATTGATCACGTTTAGAAGTATTCAAGGATATCTTTGTGTTAGGGGATTGGTTGTATGCAAGCATTGAGTGTGATTGGAGAATCCTCGCAAGTAACAATTCGCCAACACTGCTGAAGTGGTTTTCCGGCGAGGAGGTATGGAGTTGCTCATCTTCTTCCCCCAGACTTAACGTTCTTTAGTTCCTCTTTTTATTCTTCTATTCTTTACGTCCTTCAATTCCTCTTGTCCTTTCTCTAGAGTTCACTTTCTTTATTCGTCGTTTAGGCTTTGCAACCTTCAGTTTTTCTCCTTCCAGTACGTCTGCATCCTTCACTGTGTGTTCTTTTTTTTCAGGACAACAGGGAATATTATGAAAATATAACACCACTTCGTGCAATGTCCGATCGTTTTTCTGCCGATACAAGTGTATGTGGTCCTCTTTTTTGCTTAATGACTCTCTGATTTGTCGTTCTCAATGGCGAATGTGCATAATGCGTGACGCTTAAAAAAGAAGAAAAAGGAAACAGCGATTAATTTGCACGTAATTTTCCATAATTCTCTGAAATTCGCTCTTCCATATTTTTTTGAGAACTCATTTTTTAACACGTAAAGAAACGATCGGTCCTATTGCGATGTGATCAATTATGTTGAGAGTTGTTGTCGAAGGGTAGATGTTGTTGTTGAATTTAGTACCGTTGTGCGAAAAGTTCATGGGGGGGGGGGGGATCCGGAAGTCGTCATCTCACTATTAGAAAGTCCAAAGTTCTCATAAATCATCGGAAGAATATTGCTAAGAAAATTTAAGATAACCGAACGGTAAAAGAAAGACCCGAAATTTGCATGCTATAAAGCGATTCATGTAGACTGTTCCTTGATCGACAATATTCGAAGATCGCATTTCTATCTCGGTAAAATATATAAAGTCATGGTAGACGTCCCTATCATTGTTCAAAAAAGCAGGAAAAAAAAATGATTTTCCCCATATGAATTCCCGATTTTGCATGGAAATATTTTTCGAGTCCCCTCTTTTTATAATAAATCATGCAATTGGCAAAAATTGTTTTTTTTATGGATCAATAATTTCTCGATAAATATTTCATAAAAGTATTGTGTTATCAGTTGAAGCTGTAATTGTTTTTTTTTTTTTGGAATCATCGTTTCTGATATACTCTACAATAGTGCCATTTTATCGTTGATAAAAAAGATGATCGATTTTCGTCGGTCACTATTTTTTATGGAGGTCAAGGATGGCATCTTAATTACTTTTTTTATTACTAATAATCACGTTTATTAGTAAGTAATTAGTTATAAGGGAACTTATTAGATTTTTTTTATTCAAAAAAGTTTCCAAATGATGATTTTTTGAGTTTTCTTATTTAATCTCATTTCGGAGATCAACTGAAGATTGCGGTTATCGAGTTCATCTGTTAGGCGATTTCGATTAAGTTGCTGACAGCCGCTGTCTCTTTCGATCTTTCTTTCTTCTAATGCCAGATATGCAACAAGATATCAAAGCATATTAACAATTCATGTTATACAAATTACACCTTGTAGTGATCGCATCACGAAGGTGCTTTGAACTATACAGATACTTTCTATACTTCAGTAGACGGTATGAGGATATATTATCATTTGACTAGTTTTGATCAGTAGGTAAACATGTTTTTAGGTGACGGGAAGTGCGGAATCGGCTAGTGATTTCAATAAGAGTGGGCCAAGTATAGCGTCATCGAACAATACTCCCAATCGGTTTGTTTATTGCATTTTTTATTTCAAATTTTTTCAATTTAAATGTCGTTTTTTGCCATTTATGGCAAAATTTTAAGTGATATTTGTTTGTTTGTGAATAGAAAGCAACAGCAGAATCTAGTGAAATGAATCCACTCGGATTCTATTATAGGCCAGCTAATTGATGATCCTCACCCCCCCCCCCCCTCACCCTCCCCTCGTCCCACACACGCACCTCGGTTTCTAAATTCTCATCTATAAAGATTGAATAATTGAAATTATTTGTTATCAACCAGTCAGGTACCTCTAACAGGCTGTTTGGGAAAAGGTTCCGGTACTGATGATATTGATGATGCAAAAGGTTTTATCAAGAAAAAGGTATTGATGCAAAGCTTATTGTTCTTCTCACGCAATATGGCATATGTAAGCTGTAAATTTATTTCGGGAACAGTTCTCTTTGGGGATAGATATGTGGAGAAACAATTGAACTTATTAAATAGTTGGACAGAAATTGTGATGGAAGGGTCATTCGGCGATATAAATCCATCTGCTGGATTCCGAATCGATCAGGATCAAGATATTGCTGATTCGGGATTATCAGTCAAATCATTTATAGCTCGTTTGAGAGGAGTTGACTATTTCTCTAGGGTGGGAGCGTTGTATTTTATATAGTATTTCCGAAATTAAGTTGAAATAGAGAGGAGGTTCGCGAACCTCAGCTTGAGCTGGATATTAGATTGTGATTTCCAACTGTAAACTAGTTTGTAATCTGTAATCTCACTTCCTGCAGTTTTTTTTTTTTCAATTTTTCTTGCAGAATTTCTCTTGGCTTTATTGCGATTTAGGCTCTAAACAGTTTTGCAACTTACATCCACCACTCCCTCCAACTGGAGGTGGCAGAAGAACATAAGTTCATATATGATTGTGGCATGAATCTAATTGCCAAGTTATTTATTTTATTTCCTTAGTACAAAATGAGTGCGTAGTCAATTACAGGTATCGCTGTCAAACGCCAGGTATTTATGATCTGACAATCACTGTGGAAGCAGCTGGCAAACGTAAAATGAGTGACTACGTTGTAAGCATAGAAATATTTTTATATGGTCGTTTTTTTTTCTTTTGTTTGTATCGGTGAGGCACATTGTAATGATTAGTGAAGCACGATGCATTCATTGGTCGTGGAAATGCGATTTGATTGTAAATCGATTTGTTGATCTCGTTTTCTTTAAAGTTTTCTTGCTGTGTTCCTCGCTTTTTGACCTGGTTTTTTGAGTGACCCCCATCGTCTCTGGAATTTTTTTTTTCTTTTCGAAGTACGTAGCATGTTCTCTCGATAATATAGGTCGAGTTATGTATTTCACCTAAGTATGGAGGTCTCCCTGCTTCTCCCTCCTCCTCTGTCTTCCTCCGATTTCTGTCTCTCTTTGCCTCTGCCTCTCTTTCTCTTTCTTTTTTTTTCTCTCTCTCTCCATGACCTCCATCTTTTTGTTCCACAAATGAATCTTCGAGGAGTTCTGCAACCAAATCGATGTGCAACAAGCTGCAATGCACTGTTCCGGGCAAATATCGCAGTTCATTTAGTAGACAAGCTGTGAAATTGAAATATGAGCGAATAAATTGTTGCATGTGAGTTTTTTTCTATTGAAAAACGACAGTTTTGCTTTAACTAGAAGATTAGCCAGGGGTAGCGAAAATGAGTTTCTGGTCGAGTGTTTTTTAATTTTTAATTCTTTATGATACTTGTTGATCGTCTGCTTGCGGCTGACGTCTCGGCAAATTCTCATTTGCGGTCAGTTTCTCTCCTCCTTTCCCCTGCCCCCCCCGCTATCCCTTCCTTACCCTTTCACCCTCCCTCGTCTAGTTGGGAGAGATAGAAGAGCGAGAGATAATGACGCCCACTTGGAAATCATTTTCATATGCAGCGATTACTGCATATTTGTTTTGAACAAGCATGCGCACTTTTTCCTGATAGACTAGGAAGGTCGCTTTATCTGGATGCTTGCGTTTACTCAGAGAAGATGTCTACAGGGCCTGAAGCAAGGGATTGATGTTTAATGCATGCTGTTATCTGATAAAGCGCGTGATTTCTTTCTCGAAAACATCGTCAATCAGAAGTTTGGATAAAGTAGTATATACAGGGGCTATTAAGTAAAGTTCTTGAAAAAAACTTTTGGGAATATTGAATTCCCAAAAATTTTTGAAGCTTAGAAGCGTCCGCTATCAATCAAAAATTGTTGCTGAATTTCATGAATTTCTGGAATTTTTTGGCATCTGATCTAATTCGGGAACTTCGAAAAGCGCCTGAACCTAGGAAGACATCCTGTTGTAAGTGAAATACACAACTCCACCTATATTTCCTGGGGGAACATGCTCTATATTCAAAATGAAGAGCACATGAGAGCGACAGCCCTGTTTCCTTGGATTGTGATTGATTTCCTTTATGGGCAACCTTCCGAGGACGATCATAGGCACATATGTTGTAACTTTCAGTTGCAAAAATGAATTTCCACATTGACGCCCTTCATCGGAAATTGCATTTTCATCAAATTGCAGTTGCGTTTATTAACCTTTTGGCATCCGCTGTTGTGTAAGTTATGGTCTTAAATTTTTAAACAGTTGAAGGTCGAAGTTGGAGGGAGGAGAAGAGGAGGGGTCCTCATAAATACTAAGGAGGAAGACGCGATCGAGGTGAGCGGAAGCTCATTTGATAGGCCTCAAAGAGTCCAGAGACAAGTATATTCAGGCCTCAAAGAGTCCAGTGATAGGTAAATTCCCCTTCCCCCTCTCCTTTGGGGCTGCTCTACCGGAGGCCTGGAGAATCGATAAATTGGATTGGATCGTTTAAACACAAGGGGTTTTATAAGAAAACGTGGCTTCTTTTGCTTCCGTATATGAAGAGGGAACTACTTGGTTAGAACTCCATCCTCCAGTGGTACCATTTACTGTGTAATAATATAAATTCAGTACGACGCAGAGGAGGAGACACTTTTCGCAAGACCGTTTGTCTATGTTCCGTTCATCGTTCGTTACTCAAAAATGCCTCCCGCTGGATCGATATTGCGCATTTATGCTCGTTATGCACGAGGAGAGCATTCGGCAATACCAGTTCGACGATGTCCTCATCACCTTGCTTCTGACGGTAAAATTTAGATTTGCTAGGAGAGGGAGGGGGATTATATTAGTTAAGTTGAAGGTTGCTTAATAAGCTCAGCAGGGGGAATTCAAGCAGGTCAGTGGTCAAATTGGTCACAATGTGACCCTTGGGATAACATTTCGAGTAGTTTTCTTATCACTGATAATGTGGTTTTTATTTTCATCATTTCGATTTATCAACGTACACTTATGGTACGCTCGAAACGCATTATTGTTATGGGTGTCTAAAATAGGCGGAAGGTCACTCAATGGTCATTTCTCTTATGAGATGTGATACTTCTGATGAACGCAAACGTTATCAGGCGTATTGAAACCTTCGTATTTTTTTCTCGATTCAGCTTATGTTTCCACATTATTTTTGCATAACGTTATCAGAATATTTCGTTATTAAGCGATGATGCTTATCGAGTGTTGAATTTTTATGAGCGGAAATGGAAAGAAAAGAAGAAAACTGTAAATGTAAGGTCGGGAAAAAATGTGGAATTTTTTTCTTTTTTCTTTAATAATATAACGAAAGTTTTTTTTGAAAAAAGATTCGTCACCAAAAAGAATGAATGGAGATTATTCGGTTATTTTGGACTTCGATTGTATTTCCGGAAAAGAAAACCGTTTATTTCATTGCATCTTTGAGAAGAAATAAAGTTTTTTGAGGGTAGTTTATTTTTGTTTTAATTTTTGTGTCAGATTGGTTTGATGTATTTTCAGCATCAATGTCCTAATATCGTTCACCTTTGCTGTTGAAATTTATTCAGCTTTTTCTTTAATTATTCAGTCAGTATTGTAATTAAGTATGCCATTTAATTGTGGCCACATGATTAAGTACTCACAAGTAAATGGTTAAGACCATATGTTAATAGCAACAGGTAAAATTGACTTTTGCTATAGCTGTGGCTCTTTTCACTGATCTAACTTAGACTATATTAGTTAATAATTGGCTGTTGGGGTTTAAATTATGCAACTCATTCGTGAGTCCAGGTAAGACAAGCAAAAGATCAGAAATTCGCCTTGATAGGAGAAAATTTTCATCGGTCATCAAAAAATGCTGTCTGATTTTTTTCCACATAATTGCCCATATATATATATATATATATATATATATATATATATATATATATATATATATATATATATATATATATATATATATATATATATATATATATATATATATATATATATATATATATATATATATATTTTTAGATAGTAATATCCGTGAACATTTCATCGTATCGGATACTGCATCGGCGGTATATGTTAATGCAAGTGATACGAGCGATCGTAATTCTCTGTGCATATCGATCCCGCAATCAGATGAGCCACTTTACATTCGCTTGCAATTCATGTGTTTTTCATCGTGCAATGGCGGAATTAATCGTCGACCACTTAACATCTGCTTTGCACTCGAAATTAAGTAGGTGTTTTTCAGTGGAATTCCAGGCGTAATTATATGGCCAGGTGATTGATTTCTATATGAATAATTAAAATGATTAAAGAATTGATAGTGAATTAAAAGAATTATACAAATTGAGGATTGGGGTTCTTTATATACAAATTAAAATATGATAAACTTGCGTAGGCATTTATGGCGGTATTGACGGTGAGAGTGGTGATAGTGGTTATCGATTGATAAGAACAGATATTGTGAAACATTACTTTTTGATGTTAGTTTAAAAGATTAGAGAATTTAGCGATAAAGATGGATGATGCATCGTTGATTTTATTTATTAGATAAAGAGAAGTTACCTGCAGTTATAACTCATTTTATCAGTTGCTTTGAAGAGTTTTAATTTTTTATTGTTTATTTTCAATTGTTTTTTTAAATTGTTGCAGCTAGATTTATTGAAGCTTGAAGAGTGTGATGGCGATTCGTATTAAGCATTTATATTCCTTCGTAGCAACTTCCATTTGAAGAATGCGATAGATGATCGCGGTTCAACTTTCGACTGATCTGGCACAGCGATAAAAAAAAGTTTGATTTGGAGGGAGAGGGGGGGGGGGGGGTTAGAGAGAGGAGAAAAGGACATCAACGAACGGAAGCCAAATTGTTCTTGTGCAGTGGCCTGCTTCCTTCATTTTTGTCACGTGAAGTCATTTAAATCCGGTTTGTTTTATTGGGGTTAGTTCATCTGTGGTTATGATTTTTTTTCGGAGCCGAATGTATTGAAGATTAGAAGATGCAAATTAGAAGAAAGGCAGTTGATAAATTTGGATTATTCGGGAAAGCTGATCTGTTTCTGTTGTATTATTATATAATTAAATTATTTATATGATTAAATTATTTTATATTATTATATAATTGTAGAATATAATTAAATATATATATTTTTTTGCGTTCAGTGGAGAATCAGTTGGTCATCGTGAATTATCGTTAAAGGTTTGCGCATGTCCAGCCCGCGATGCCACCGTTGAAGGATTCGAACCACCTTGTAGGTTACTATTTTATTTACTGCTTCATGACTTACAGGTTTTTTATTTCTTCGTTGGAGTAGCTCTTTCTGAGCAAGTTTTTTAATCTCACAATTACAATTATTATAGATGTAGTTGTTATTTTGAGTGTGGAGATGACTAGGAGTTTCTGGAGAAGAGTGGGATTTTCTGGAGAGGACTAAGATTTTCTGGAGTACCACATTTGTGAAATTGGATGTCGGAAGGAAGAGTGTTTATACTTG
Source organism: Ascaris suum (assembly GCA_013433145.1). Taxonomy (NCBI): domain Eukaryota; kingdom Metazoa; phylum Nematoda; class Chromadorea; order Rhabditida; family Ascarididae; genus Ascaris; species Ascaris suum. Next base: position 6,615,244 of record CM024184.1, on the reverse strand, counting down.
AATGCTGTAAGTTTGACGTTAAAAGAATTTCTGATTATTTCGCTAGTGGAGAGTGTAACTACAAACCGTTATGTTGGATACCTCAGATTTAAAAAAATAAGAATTGTCACCAGTTGTGTTAAGATATGATTTATGTAATCATTAATCACTGAAATAATGGTTTGATACGTGATAGCGAAGAGGCGACGCATAGTGATCACGAAGCCGCTAAATGAAGTTGTTACAAGAACGCATTGTGTGAATTCCGAGAAGAAGAAAAGTCTAAAGGAGGACGAGGATACGATTTATGAAGTACAGGTATTCATTTTGTTGCCGCAATAAACTATACAGGTATTGATTTGGTAGTAGCGGTAAAATTTGGTGCACGCAGTTTGTAGTATTAAACTTTGTTAGTCTTGAGAATAGAGCTTAATAGGCTTAAAGGGTTTAATCTCGATATACGTTAATAACGAGAAGGAGGTAAACCTTTGATCTTAATTTCGATCGTTGGATTCAGGTAGATGGGGCCTAGTGAGCGATCACCGATCACCGCCGTATTTAGCGCGTGGCAAAATATTAGAAAAAATGAGGTTGCAAGAAGTATGTGGGAAGGAAATAACATCATCCTTAGCTTGGGGGAGGTAGTTTGAGCTTTCAACAGTGACCAGCGGCGACTCAGTTTCGCCAGCCCTCTCGGGCTTTGCATTATTATTTGTTCGTATCATCCCTTATTTTTTTTTGCTTCTTTTTCCTCATTGGTTTCGTTTTTATAATTAATTCGTAGTTTTTTGTTTACTAATATCGTTGCAAAAATTTAGTTTTATAATCAAACGAGATAGAATATTTCAAAATGAAAGGACGTAGAAAAATAGGGGAAATAGTGATAATGGGTACTTTTTGTGGGCATTGGTGTGGATTGATTTGATGTGATTGATCGGAGATGCATAGCTGTTGGCATCGTTTTTTGCATAGCATTGCAATCGTATCGTCCACAAATATTTGCTGCGACGAGTTATCCATGTTTGAAGGTGGCACCTCATCGTTGAAGGAAACGAATGGTGAGGTCGTTTAAAAGCGCCAAGGAATTGACAGTGTTTTGAGACGTTAGCATTTTTTTAAAAGGGAATCTGCATTGCATGATTCCTTTCAGCAATAAACTTCAAATAAAAGCTGAATTATTAAGTCGAAATTTGCATTTATAATAATGGAAATTTTTACAAATTTAGTTGATAATGATCTGTGTGGATGAAATGTTTTGAACCGGCATATTGAGTGGTATACCGTTAAATTCAATCAAACGAGCGTTACGGGTGAACGTTCAGACTAGATTCTTGGAGCTTTCAGTAGTCCTTTTTTTTGCATTGAGAGAGACTTTGTAAGCCCCCTCCCTAGGCCCCTTCTCCCCGTCGCCCCCTGCACGCGTTCTTTTTTTTTCGATTATCAAAACTGCTTAGAGCCGTCTTTTGTAGCACATATTCGGCAAAAGATTCAGAACAGAAGAACGTACCTATCTCTGTGAAAAGTATAAGAGTTTTTCATGTTGGTCAGATTTATTGGTCAGAAATTCTCTGTCTCTTTTTGGGGTTTTGGTTGAGTTATTTGCTTTAACTTGAGCAGTATTAAAGGTGAGGGGATGTTTTTTTGCAGATTCGAGGTCGGCATTTATACAAGTTGGTTTGCTCGATAATAGCCAGCTATGAGTTGAGTCGTCGATATTTAAAGGAAAAGGAATCGACAGATAAGCTCGATACATTGAAGTCGCCAACAACGCCTCTCTCGCATAGAACTGCAATTCCGACGTGGGTTTACTTTTTTATTGTTGAGTGCAATAGTTGGCGCCTAAGTGCTGGGCACTTTAGGCCAATTTTAAAGCGGTCTTTAGTGGGCTGAAGATTTGTTTGGCCTGTGATTTCCATTCTGTTTGATTGTCCGTTCACTCTAAGCAATGCTCTTTTTCAAGCAGTTAGCATATAATCGAAGCTTTGCAGCCATAGGGCATCATACTATAAAAATAACTCCAGCATTACGATGCTGCTGTCAATGTGGTGTTTCTGACCAAAGATGCATCATTTTAATAAAGTTTTTCTTTCTTTTAGACTAGGCTTATATATGTGCATTTCATGATTCGGGTATAGGGCCTAATAAGCTTGGCCAATAGAATTGTTTAGGCAATAAAAGGCGTTACCTCAAGCTCGCACTAAGAAGCCATAGCTGAACTCGTCGGCTGACTTTTATCTTTCCTGTACCCCTGATGCCTCCAGTCATACTTTTTTATTCTTTGAATTAAGACGCTCATATTTATTTTTCTTCAGTTTAGTTGAAAATTATTAAGGCATAATTTTGATCTTTCGATCGTAAGGACCTTCGAAACTGAGATTGTAAGAATCGAAGTAAATTTACACGTAATATTTATATTACAACCAGAAATTATTGCAAAAATGAAGAAAATTAATTGATATTGCAGATGGCTTGCAAATTTGGATTTATCGAAATATGAAGATCTCTTTTCTGCGAAGTCATTGTTCGTAATCGACGATCTCGAAGGTGTCATCAATAAAAAGGTATACTTTTTGAATATTTTTAATGGGATATTTGAGTAAGTGTTGCAGTTGAATATCTCATTTATCGTTTATTCGGATGAAGTATTTTTTTAAACACAATTAGACAACTTTTCTCGTTGTTTTGTTGGTTTTCTTTCATATACCGAGCATTACGAACTCTCTGATCGAGCGGTTTTCTTTGATGATGCTTTAAAAGTTGGGACTTAATTCATTTCCATTTTCCTCGTCGTTTGTCTGCACTCTGTTAATTCATTTCCTCTTAATTCATTTCCATTTTCCTCTTCGGGTACCAACTCTCGTAGGGGATGGCATAATTTGGTGGTCAACTTAACCAATACTGATCTTAAAGCCTGGTCGATATCGATTAGCATTAAAGCGTGATCATCAGGCTAGTTTATTGCCTGTCGATCCGCATTGTTTCATGCATTTTATATGGCCGCTAACCAATAGTGGATTTCAGTTTTTACGCTCATTGGGTATTTCTGAAGAGGACACGTGCAAGATGTTGGATTCGTATCTGTCATGGTTCGATGTATTCAATGCTCAACGTCAGAGTAGTCTTTCATCGCACAGCTCTAGCATTCGAATTCAACGTACACGTGTGCGCAGCTCGGCGGTTCGTTTTACCCCGTAAGAGGGTAAGGGATTCATTTTACCCGCAAGAGGGTAAACGGTTCATTTTACCCGATAAGGGGACAAACAGTTCGTTTTATCTGGTAAGGGGGTAAGCGGGATTCATTTTACTCCATAAGCAGTTCAATCCTTGCCTTTTCATTCACAACGATTTCCCTCCTTTCTTATTGGTCGGCTGATGTGTTAATGATTGATGATCAATGAATAGTCCTACCTGTCGTCTTAGTTTTGTTAGTGCATGGTTTTGTTTATTTACACTATAATTTTTTGTAATTTTGCCCGAAAAATTCCATTTTTTTACCTACTTACATTGTATTTTGTTTTGTTACGTATTAAGATGTTGCGGAGTCCTGCTTTAAAAATTATTGAAATCATGGAGATATTTCGAAAAATTCTAAATCGACTCAATAACCATGTCGCCCTCGTTCATCCTCCTCTTCTCTCGCTCTCCCCCTTTTCTTCTCTCTCCCTCCCCCATAATCTCCTTGTTCTTCTCGTTCAGTGATGAGCTTTTATCATTTATTCTTGCTTTCACTCATGTGTTGAAATGGCTGAAAGGGAGGAGTGATAAGGGAATGGAAGTAACTTGTTACGGATTAATATGCCTCCTTTAAACGAAGGCAAAGGGACGGGTATACCAAATGTTTTTCATTAGAGCTTTGTTACCTTATTTTTTCGAATTTACAAATTTGTGGCAGTTTTACTTATATCAAAAGAGGCAGTAATTTAATCAATCTAAATTGCATATTGGGGGTTTTCCCTTCGAATAATATGGACCTTTTTAACTGAAATAAATGCGAGAATATCGGCTCAAAGTTTTGGGTGTATATTAAGCTCTTGGATATATCATTCTTTTGTTCCAATAGTTCTTAACTGTAGAGGCGCTTTGCAGCTTTGATATTTTTGCGATCAAAATTATTGTGCTCATCGTTAATTTTATTACCATTATTTTTTCTTGAATTGATGTCTTTGTTATATTTTTATTAACCACTTATCTCTCACGAGAGAATTTGTTATGCTGATATATTCCTTCTTTTGATGCATTTATTTAATTTACAATAATGTTAAATGTGCATTTTATTTCCTTTTTTTTAAATAAGAAAAGCCGATGTGGGGAAAGTTTTTGATGGGAATATGGAACAATTTTGGTGTATCATAATTTGATGACAGAAGGGGTTGCGAGATAAAGTTTATTTATGTTGGATTGTTTAAAAAAAAACTTGGAATTCCTCGAAAATAATTTTTGAAATGTGGAAAATTTTAGGTAAGGGGGGGGGGAATTATTTTTAAAGTAACGATGGGAGGGAGAGTTTTTCCCGAGCAAAATTCTTCTGCGATTGCCAGAGAGCTGATAGTTCGTTTAGGAAACATTTTCTTTTGCTTTATTAAGATGTTGCAATAATTTTCTTATTGAAATGCTTTATATAGAGACGTATACGTGTTGTCTTTGAGGATCAAGAGGGACGAGATCAGTAGGGTGGGGGAGGGGAGGGGAGGGGGTCATTGATGGTCAAGTTTCTTATTTTTGGAGGAGGTCAACTTTGAAATGCCTTCTTTAGGGAAAAAAAATGAGGAAGAAATGAGATTGTTGCAATTTGAAGGGTTTTAGAATTTCGTTGATCAAAAGTTTATTGATAAAGCATGACTTTTCTTTTTGATTTCGGAATTTTCAAAGAATATGTTAATGTGTTCTGTGAGGTAATCACCTGAAAGGTTCTATCGGAAGGAAGTTTTAAAATGAAGTGAAGGTTGTTTCAGAGGTATTATGGGTTGTATATACTCTTTTAAAAAGATAGCTGCAGTTTTTTGCGAACGTTACATCGTCCTAAGTAGTATTGCTTTGAAAACTGGAAAAGCCATAGTTTTCAGGAGGGGAAGATCACCCCGTGGTTTCCAAGGGAGGGAAGGGATCGCGGGGTTTTTTGTGGGAATCACGGGGTTTTCGGAGGGAGGGGAGGGTTTGCGATGTTTATCTTTCTAAGCATTAATATAGTAGAACCTTTGATAATATAGTTTTCTTTTTGCTTTCGTTTATTTCTGATTGATTCATCACTTGATCCGACGATGACAACGTTGATGATATTGATGGAGAATTGATAATTTTTTATTGTTTATAATAATTTCCACTTATAATTTCTTATTGAAGTTCTATTAGGTGATATTAGTGATTAGCTAGTTGCTGTTTATTCGTTTAAATGGCGATATTTTGTTACTTCATTGCAGAGTCTATTGATCTATAAATAAACCCAATTAATCAAGAATTTATTAATAAAACACTTTATACCCGACTGTTAGCATCATATTATCGATAAATTAAAAAACATTTATTTAATAATTGGGTGAAAAAAATATTTAATAATTGGTTGATTAAAAAGTTTGTTTTTATGTTTCCTTAGTTGAATAACAATGGTTCGATCGTTTCGGCCAAAGACTTAGGGAATTAGGTGTCGTGGTATTTCTAGTTGCGAATATATGCCAAGAGTGAAACTTTTACTTAGTTTTGAAATACTTTATTACTGCATTTAGGGGGGGGGGGGGTGTAGAGAAATGTTGAATAACGGTGTAATGTCTCGTTTAGGCAGAATGGTTTAGAACTTGCCTTATGGGATACATTCACCTCTCGATAAGCATCTACTGGCACAAAATATCTTGGTTTCACCATCGCATAAAGCTTGCAGTATTTCAGTATTAGGCAGCTTAGCATGGTTTTGGCTATTGGCGGGCACTGCATCCACTATTCCATTTTAGATTGTCTTGCAAGGGGGAATGAGAGGGGAGCGAATGCCAGGGGAGGGGGGTGGGGGGTGGGGAGCGAATCCCATTTTCTCTTAATTCTTGTCAGAGTTGTGCCTCCTCTTGGCTAAAACATTTCATTCTCTTGCACCCTTTTTCTATCCGCGCACCTCACCTGCATCACTCGGATCACGAAAAACCCGCAGTATTAGGCGTACAACCACAAATCGGCTTGTAGATCAGCAATGCTGTATAAAGGTGAGCATGGTCTCTAATAAATGGTGCAAAAAAGCGGTGGATTTATATATTCTGATTGATATCATTATTTCAATGTAATTGCAACGATTATTTCTGGATTTTGCATGGACATTGTCGAATCATGTGACAACAACTCTACTGCTTATTTTACAAAGTATGCGAATCTGTATTTATCGTTACGTTTATCTTCAGCTTTTATAGATTCGTTTCGCTCAAGAATGTAATTGATATTTTTTTCTACACTATAGGTATTTTTAGTACTGTAAAATTCTTAGATGTAACCTATTTTTCTCACTGTAAAGTACCAGTTAAGTATTCGCCAAAGTTGATAGATAAATACATAGTAATATAATTTTTTTAAAGCTTTAATTGCAGCATTCTTTTGAATATTTCAATATTAAATGATCAATTAGGGTGTGCCAAAAACAATGAATGTTAATAATGGTCGAGCTTGAATGGTTAGATCAATTTTTCCATATTTATCGATCGATAATTCCTATAATAAACTCGACTTTCGTTTCTATCACTATCACTTAATTGCACAAATAAATTTCTATCGGGATTGATGCGCAGCAATTGACATCGAAAATTAGAATTTCTTGGCGTTTTTCGTAACAGCTAATATGGGCCACTTGAGATATACAATCAGAATTTCGAGTTTTTTATCCCCTCCCCTCCCCTCCCCCCTCCTCCCCCATTTGTGCATTTATTAAGGAGTTTCGTTTATGAAGGCATAAAACTTCCAATTGGAAATAACGCGCAAGATGAAAGTCGCATAAAATAACGAGAAATGCATGAGCATAGTCGATATAACATCACATTGCATTTCATTCTTTTATTTATTATTAGAGATATGCCCGAAATGTTTTCGCGAATAAAATATATATTTATCGACAATTTATTCAAATTTGTTATCCGTACCTAAGTAAATCGTCATTAAAATTTCTTTCTTATATCATCCCTCTCAGATAAAGGAGACGGTGATCTTCTATAATAATCGATGTAATCGATATTTGAATGAATGGATCATCATAATTGGAGGATAGATCATCATTGATGAGATGCGCTATTGCAATTTTCTAAATGAGAAGATGCATATTTGCAACCATCGGAAAAGAAGTGATAAATTGATCATTGCCGTTTATTTAGAACGCTATTCGGCAGAAATACGTTCGCAATTTCTAAGCCAATGATACCGAATTTTTTTGCGATTAAAAAAGTTCCAACGATAAAAGTAAACTTTAATTGAGCGTCTTAAATAGCTTCAAATGGTATGACGAATTTTCGCTCCAATGGTATACGATTTCTACGATACGAGGATTTTTAATCGAATCCTATATTCGATTACTGCAATATTTCAATTCTTTCGAAGTGTTTATCCAGGGTGTGATATCCAGGGTGTGATATCCAGGGTGTGATGTCCATGATATCCAGAGATATCCAGATGTGATATCCAGAATGTAATAATCAGATGTATGATCGGTTTAAACGGTACGATGAATTTGCATCTAAAGTCCGAAATGGTTCAAGTGATTTACTAATTGTAAAATGAGTTGAGTGGAAAATTTCTGAAGAGTACTACTAGGAAGTAATTTATACACTTCATAAAAAGTAAATTTTGAATAGTTAACTGGTAGGATTGTTATTCTAATCAACGTAAACATCGAAATTCCTTTGAATTTTAAAATATTTTTAATCAAATATATTAACCCATTAGGTGATTATCGACCACAATTCAACTTATCTATGAAAAATTCTTTTGCATCAATAAATAAAAATGCAAAACTTCAGACATTTAGGATGGAATTTGCGTTGATAATCTCAAAAGTGCGCATAAATGCAAATTTATGGCGAACTTCAGTTAGATTCGAATGCATTTTGAATTACAGTGCAGAAGACGATGATATGTTTTATGATTCGTTTTTTTTTCGTTTTCAAGAAATACGTTCTGCAGAGAAATTATTTTCTTCTTTATTTCGATTTATTGATTGTCTACCAATATGTTCCGATGAATTTTATCATATGGATCTCAATTTCTAACCTATTTTCTTGAAATTTTCTTCATACCTCTCGATCTTATTATTTTATTTCTCTGCTGATCTTTTTCGTCAGTGATGTTTTCGAGTTCAGTTTTTGCAAGCAAAAATAATTTTCCTCTAATTTTTTCGCTAAATCAAATGTGTTGGATTATCGAATAAATAACTAAATCTCTTCCCTGAGGACCACCTGTCTTATCTCGATGAATTGACCCGTGTGATCGTTCAATTTGCGGTGAAAAAAAAATTACTCTTTGTTGTCAAGCAATATCTTCATTTTGAAGTGTTGGTAAAACTTGCCAAAAATATATACTTCCAAGTGATCATGTTATGGATGATCAACGCTGATTAATTCTATGCATTAGTGCTATTGCTTACGATCGATAATCTATATGTGCATCTCGAGCAATAATATACACTCCAATATTACAGTACAATACAGTATTAACCTACTAAAATCTAAAGAGCGAAATTCCTCTCCATTTTTTTTCCTCTGATAGAAGGACGCTTAGATTAAAAAAAAAAAAAATGGTAAATCAGTGATAATGATGTTGCGTCCAATAAATTGTTGATAGAACGGAATATATTTTAGTGTGAAATATTTCGCTCATCAATGATCACCGCTTACAATATTTTTGTTGCTTCACCATTCTTTCTCCGCCTCAACAAATTTCTCATCTCTCTACGTGATTATATTTTTTCGAATGCAAATCGCAACGATGAATTAAAAAAATGTTTGTTAATTTCTCCTTTGAAAAAAAAAATTTTTTTTTCTTCTATCATTTGTTATATTCTTATTAATTAATTCGTTACGATTCTATGCTTAGATATTTCAAATTTTAATTACGAAATAAAATGCTAACCGATATTAATAATATTATATCGCGAATGGGAAAAAGAAGAAATGGGCATTTGTTTTTTTTTGTGAGATATACATAATAAAGCGATTGAGAGTATTTAGTCAACGAGTGTTTACATTGAAATTAAACCGTTCAAATAAGAAACTGCAGAAAAGGTTCTAGTAAACCAGGTGGTAGGAAGAGAAGGCAAATCAATGCTATACCTTTCATGAAGAAAAAGGTAAATCGTTTCGGATGACATTTATTATCTGATTCTTAAAAGCTCATAGATTTAGTATGCGATAAAAATTTTCTAGTAGAGATATTCAATAAAATTTTTTTTTTTAAATATGGAAATCTTGAAATATCATCACATGCGTTTCGTAAGAATTCAACAACAAAATTTCCAACCTAATCGAATCACTGATAAATTCGATATCTCCATCACCAAAACTAAGCTGATGGAATATGGCGACAATTCAAATATATTTCGTTTTTTTTAGTGCCAATATTAAATCCTTCAATGATGAATGTCGTTTAATTGTTGTTTGCCAGTTTACCAAAAAAAAAAACCACTCATTGCTTGCAGCCGATTGTCAATAAGCCGCTTGTTATGCCATCAATTTTTTTTCCCCATTCAATCGATCTACACTAACCATTTCTTGACATCTCTGCAATCGATATTATTTCATTCAATGCTTCATTTTCATGGAGATTTTTTTAAAACTCGCTTTCTCCTCGTTGATTTTGATCTACCCGTCAGGCGATAAGCAATAAATCCAACTTGAAGCATTATAAATTATAAATGCACCTTTCCGGTTCTTTAAACTCCAAATCGTTTCAATTTTACTAGTAGAAAGTTTTTGCAAAATTTCCACTCGCACGCATCATTTTGTCGACATCATGTATGTGCGCATGTCTGTCCGTCTGTCTGTCTGTCTGTCTATCTGTCTGTCTGTCTGTCGTCAGCCAATCCAATTCAAGAACCATTGAAGCCAGAGTTGCAAGATTTGAATGTCTAATATACACCATTGGATAATCCCCTGTAGTAACTTTCCTAGTCATCTGTTGACCTCTAAAAGACTAACAGATATTCAAATATGCCCAAAAATTCTGCATAAATTTATAATCGGTTGACCACTTTGACGGCAAAAAAAAAATTCTGTATACTCAAATAAACCGCTAAAAACGATTCCTTTATAAAATATATTCATATACGTGAATAATTAGTTTAAAAATATGAATGCAATATTAGATTTATTTATTAACGTTTTAGAAGGTTTCGATTTGATTTAACTTCATCTGATTTTCTATTATGGATTTAAAAGGTTTGATTAATAATTTATGAGTTAATTAAAAATATTATTCATTTCTAATTAAGTGATAATAATTGATAGAATTGATAATTAAATATGGTACCTAACATACCTCTTATGCGCCGATATTTGTGTAAAAGCCAACAAGAACTGAGAGGAAGTTATCAAAAATAAAGTGCTGGCCAGAGGGAGTGTTAGCAATAGCCGAGTGATAAAGGGACTAAACTTGCAAGTGGGAGGGGTTGTAAGCTTATTGCAATTCTTGCATGAAATTTTCTTTACGTTTCACGTACCTCAATATTGCGATGAAGAGATTTTGCGTTGAACTTCCGCCACTTCACAACGAAGGCTTGTTCTCTTGTTCTCTTGCGAAGGTGATAAGCAATATGCGAACGGAAGCAATACGCATACAATCAATATTCAATTAAAATCAAGAATATCGATTGCTTACCGGCCGAAAAATTTTAACGGAAGGCAAGTTTCGACTACGATGGAAGACGAAAAAAAAATTCCGGTCAGAAAAAATCGAATTTTCGATGGGAATTTGATCAGTCGTTATTATCAGTACTTTTGTTCCTGATATGGTGCATTGAAAAGCACAAAAATTTCTTAATTTTCCAAGAATGGTAGAAATTGATAAGAGATACGGTTTTCAAGAATGGATTATCATTACCTATTCTTACTTTATTAATTAATTTCCATTATATGAGATTTTCAGATTCAAAGTCCATTCTCTTAGGATATAAGCATTTTTATTCAAACGTTCATCTATTCACCGAGCATATCGTATCATATCCACCATCTGTCACTATTTGACCTATTCGAATAGTGCCAGCTGTAGATCTTAGGAGAAAATGCATTCCTCTCCTTATTTCTACAAATATTCTACAAAAAAAAAATGAAATTCCAAAAAAATTCCACATACATCGGAAATATTTATATTTTTGCTGGTAGTTTATTAAGGGTTTGAGAGTAAAACACTCGTCGCCTCAATTAAAATTCAACATCATTAATAGAATTCGCTTAGCAATTCCTTAAAAAAATTTATATTCCCCGGGGTTTTATTCGGGATAGTACGGTATCTACGCTGAGCTACCGCTGATTGTTGTTGAAAGGCAGAAACTAACCTAACAACTTACGGCGGTAAGTTTTCATAGAATCAATAGTGAACTATAAAATCATGGTTGTTAAAAATTATGAAATGATCTCATTACCACACAAATAAAAATACCTTGACGGCAAACGTTATTGTACAATTAATAAATTGTACTGGTATAAAAGCATATAAATGCTTAGGGAGGAGAAACTGGGTACAAGAACTTAAAAGGATTATACCAAACCATACCGATGGTTGATGCATAGAGCGGTTTTGATTTTACCAGAAAATGCTTCAAATGACAATAAGAGATGATTGCAGAGTGTATGCACACAATTTGCAAAAATACTTTCAATTAGCGGATAATTAGAAGTGTTTATATGTACGATAGTTTTTATGTATAGTTTATATCAGAATAAAATGTTTATAGCTATGAGAAGGATGAATTTCAACCTAATCAGAAGAAAATACGTTGATGAAAGACCGATCGATATTCAACTCTATTGAGAATGAAAATTTCCATGTCTTATTAGCAAAATCGAGATAGAATTATCGAATTTTTGATACGATGAAATTGTAAAAAAAAAATTTGCAATTTTCATAGAAGTTATATATTCGAAAAATAAGCGCTTTATGATGTCCAATAGAATTTTTCCAACGTTATTACATATAATTTATGGAATCAAATAAGCACTATCATATTTTACTTCATAAAATAATGCGATTATTGGTGAAAATTTTTGGAAGAAAATAAAATATTCGAAGAAAAAAAATCGTTTAATTCTTCAATTTTTTTCTTCGTATCTTTTTCTTCTCTCTTTGAGAAATTCAATTTTAATTTTAATTTTCAATTTTGAAAAAAAAACAAAAATTTTTATAATTTTTTTCAATTTACAAAAAAAAAAATTCTCTCCTAAAAATGATCAATTTATCGACTATATCAATCTATAAATTGAAAATAACGTCTTCAATAAAAATTTTTCAACAAAAATTTTGGAAACATGCCAAATAGAGTTTAGTGAATATATTCGATTTATCCAATCAATGCTCCTCCTCTAATGAATATTCATTTGAATTTAATAATTCGCCATTAAAAATTTTTTTCGATTTGTAATTCGCATACATAATTAAATAGCGACAACAATAATGTGTCGCACGAATAATTCCGATTTAAAAAAAAATCTAGCGAACGATTTGTGCAAACGAAAAATACCGTAAACCTTTTGGATAAGCCCTGGGGTATCTTTTAGTCGCAACAGATGGAAAGACACTTGCAGTGGGTTTACACAGGATAACCTTTACTAATATCTCCGCTATCAGATAATTCACTTTGATAAATCTTCAATCAAATAATCGAATATATGAAGAGGTATGTGAAAATGCTAATATTCAACTCAATAGACCGACCGATTCCATAAATTAGCAATAAGTAATGCAACTGCTCGATGATGCATTCGTAATTCTCTTGAATTGACCGCTCCAACAAATAATGTATAAAGTTGAAGTTTTTACGACCTACTGGTGTAGCATAGAACTTGTTTGCTATTCAAAAGCATGTGGATTTCATAGAACGATCTAACACCATAATATCTTTTCTAATTTCGCAGATCGACCTGAAAGTGTACATTACATCCTTTATGCTATTAGCAATTATGGTTTAAGTAATTCCGGAGTGGAAGCTAAAATTCTAAATTCTTTTCATTTTCCGGAAAGGAGAATGACTTCAAACCGGAAGTTGGTTGGTCTTCCTTCTAAACAATCACAGACACATATTTAATTCGAATAATTTTTCTTTCAAATTTAAGAGTTTATTATTGATGGATTGCAATATGGCAAAAGCAGCTTACATTAATGCTAAATAATAAATTTATCTTAGGTAAGAGAGAGATTATTTTCGCTGATATTAGTAGTATTTAATATTGATATGTTATTGTGATTTCAGTTTTATTTAGGTAGAAATAAAAGATTGCTTAATATTACTTGTTTACTTGTTTACTTGAATCGACAAAGCACTCATTACGAATAAATATCTCTTCATATCACTACCACTTCCGTTTAGCTGAAGTTGTGAGGTAGCGTGAAGGCGAGGGCTTAGGCTCGTCTCCTGCCCTTCGGATACTGACGAGTCGATTCATCGTTGTTCCATGCGACTTGCTCCACCGCCCGCGTCCCGATGAGACCACTGGTCGGAATGATTCGGTAGCACAAAGCCGAAGAGTTTTCTCGGAGCCCTCTTCAAACCGACCGCGCACTAAGCAAAACTAAACGACGAATATTGCTTAATATATAATACCTATTACTCGTTTGATTTAGTAAAAATCAGCCGAATAGAAATGGCGAATGATTCGCACTAACCATCGAATAGAATTTCGAGATCTTTGCCTTTATATACTAGCGGGATTCGATATGCATCGATCTTAAAGTTTGCATATAAACGCTCTAATTAGTTAAGCTGATTGGGATTTATATTTAAAATATTTTACATGATTTTTCATAAATTTCTAAATTTTGTTTTGCATTTTTTTTCAAAACTTTTGGGCGTTAATTTTTCATTTTTTTTTTAATTATATAGTATGACTCTATAAGTGCAGTCTTATATCAATTTGGAAATAGTAAGGGGATAAGACTGTAAGAAATGAGATATGATTATTTAAAGTTAATTATTAAATTAATAAATTAATTAATCCCCCTTTCATTTCCTTTCTGAAATGATTTATATAAATATATAAAGCGATTATTAATTGAATTATTGTAATTGGACAGGTGTGCATGAAATTTGCTATGAAACCGTTGTTGTAATGAGAGGACAAAGCGGAAAATAACTATGAGAATTACGAGTTGATCCAGGCTTAGGCTTAGGCTTTAAGGTTAAGTAGAGCTCTTTTTTTTGTGTGATCGAAGGATGGTGTGATGTAGACGCAAAGCTAAACGTGAAAGAGAGATGACAGCTTCTTGTAAGAGCAGAATAAAGCGAGGCTCACTTTTATTACCGTATAAAAAACCGTATGAAATCAACAGTAATTATAAAATCAAACGGTTACCAAACTACTATTTTTACAGTAAACATCGGATGCTCAAACTCATCGCACGTGGGACTTTAATTTACCGCCGTTATGGGTAAAAGGGTCGTGTATTGGGCACGTCGCAGAAGCGTTGAATGGGCGTTTTGAATAGGGAAGTGCCGTAAAATGTAGGCGGTTGAAGCTGCAGCTACAGTGGAATTGGAACTCGAACTTCAGGCTCAGGTGCAATACCGAAACCCTTATGGTATTGTTTAGATGGTAACGAAGCCATCATCGCCCAATGAGCAAATATGCAACATGGACAATTGCAATGCGGATTTTTTTTTGCCTAAATGTGGAATATTCAGCGCTAATATTAGGCGTTTTAGTAGCTAGTTTATAAGCCACTCTATCCCACCTTTATCAGGAATCTTCCTAAAAGAATCCGTAATTTTAAAATTTCCAAAATTAAAAAAAAACTCCCCTAAATTTAGTGCAAAAGTATTGTCCGAAAAGTTTTCGGTTCCGGTATGATCCTACGGCTTTTTCTTCAAATTTCGCCGAATTTTCCTCTTCATCGAAAATTTTTCCTTCCGTTCAAAATCTCATAGCTAAAGACTTGCTGCTCCGCAGTGCTCTTCCTCGAACTAGTACAGACTTTGTACTTGTCGATTCTTTAATTGTTTCACTCGCCATTCTGAACGTTCTGGGAAATCTGCTAGTGCGAGAATACTTCTGAGAATGTCACTTCTGTGACCAGGTTAGCATAGGTCAGTATTTTCCGACTTACCAAACTTAACTTCGAGTATCGTGGTACTTAAAACCTGTTGTGGTGAAGTTTGACGGCAATTTCAGCAACTTTGGATTTTTCATCTATCGGCAAAACGGCAGCCATAAATTATTGGCTCACTTCTCAGTCTCCTTTTCTTGGCTCTTTTCGAGATGGATTTGTTTGCAGGGTGCGCTAATTATTGGCTCACGGACATGCTAGTGGGCTTTAAGTAGCATTATTCGGCCCTCAAATAGAAACCTCCAGAGGGGTGCTCATTGCCTCCCATCTTTTCGGTCTCACCCCCCCCCCCCCCAGCCTTCTGGATAAGGACCTGTGACCTCCTTTCAGTCTCGAACAGGAATAGCACCATATATAATACTATTCGTTGTTCACTCCATTCTGTTGTCCACGTTCAACAATTCCCCAAAGTCAGCACCTAATGGAAGTTCATGTTTCGTAGTGGCTTGTTGTGCTAACTGATTTCTTAATGATCGTTAGTTTGAGTTGAGTTCATTCATAAATTTTTTCGGGATTTTTCCCAAATCACTGGGAAATTCTCAGTGATGAAGCACTGTGATAGGAAACGTGAGTTAATCCAGGGGATAACTTCTGCAATGCTTTTTGCAGAGATCAAGAAAAAAATGACTAATTTTGGATGGTGCTGATGCAAAATCGACAGGATTACAAGAACGATGATCTATGGGTGATCGTTCTTCGTTAAGATTTTACGACGCTGTAGGACGTAAAAATCATAACGCTTAATTTGCATGAAAAGTACCCATCATTTAAAAAATCGTATTCGCAAAATTTTACATGCTGCTTGAAGGAATGAGCAGATTAGGTTTGAAATGGTTAGAAAACCGTCTGAAACCGAAGGATTGGGCAAAAGATACGGATTGGGTACTCCCATCTTTCCCATCAAGCCTAATTCAATATGAAATTGAAAGTCGATTGTGAAACGAACGATAATAAGCGTAGCATAAACATTTATAATGCCTAACGGAAAAAAAAGTGCAAGTTTTCATGGCAATCATAGAGAATAATATGAGACAGCTGTACAATCGCAAAACTCATTGCTTTTGTTGCGCACATGCAAAACACATTTCCCGCATTTCATTGATTTATTCGTCGTGATGAGCGTCGGCAATACTTTTTTGTTGATTCCGTTGGATATTTTAGTCTATAAATTAGACTCCTTCTTTAATCTTCATTATACTATAAAATAATGATGGAAAATCGATCGAAATTTCTCTGCGGTCAACGATTGAGAGGAAGCATTCAACTGCTAGGAAAATTCAACTGCAACCGACCGATTTTAAAAATGCCCGTCGGCTGTCAACCAAAGACTTTCAACAAAAACCAAATTTCGCGAAACATCAGTCGGTGGGTTACTATCAATCACCACTGTGAAAACCTTTTGTTGCCCACACTAAAAACATCGATTTTCCTATATATATAAACTCTATATATATGGTTGAACATACGAGGTAGCCAAATAAAATAACCAGAATTTGTTGATCCAGTTTCAATTCCTTTTATGTTTTTCCGGTTCTATTCATCAGTATGCCGCTAGGGGCAATTCTTCTTGGTCGGCTTGAAATTTCTTTATCAACTCTGATGGTTTTTGGGGGTTTTTCAAACTCAGTTGTTGTCATACGCAATACTTTTAGTGGTTTGATACCTATGCAGCTGCTCTGAGTATGGATGTGCTTCCATCTGTCATGTGCGTCCGTCTGTTCGATTGTGGACGTATATCTACCTGTCCAATTGTGTGAATGTGTGTCTGTTTGTCCGACTGTTTGAATGCGTGTTCGTCTGTACGATTCTTTCAATTCATGAGTGAGCACCAAGAGCCATGACAATGAAATTTGATGTGCATAGTCTACAAAAATGCCTCTTTCACACAAAATTCCATAATGTTCCGTCACTTGCTAAATGAGTTATACACATTTAGAGGCGATACAGAAATTGCCGTCAGTTTTTATTCTGTAACCAGTCGACTGCGATATGAAAACAAACATTTGCAACTTGAAAGTCTATTCAACCGATGGGTTTGCACAGTCGATAAAGCAATATGAGACGTTTTCATTATTTTCTTATATTTAAGCGATCTTTTATATATATATATATATATATATATATATATATATATATATATATATATATATATATATATATATATATATATATATATATATATATATATATATATATATATATATATATATATATATATATATATATATATATATATATATATATATATATATATATATATATATATATATATATATATATGCTATCATGGCGAAAACGCCTTTTTTTAGCCTAGCTGCGTTTATTTCCTCTCGTTATGCGTTCTTGTCAATTTGCATTCGCAAAGAGCGTTACATGAATCCACATTAGTACAGCGTATCATGACACCGTCATACCCATATATGCATGCATACATCAAATTTTTTGGCGTAACTGTAGAATGATGACCCCGACCTATTATGTCGACTTCTAACCTCAGCCGTCAAACAAACTTAAATACAGTTATATACGGCTATAAAGGTGCTTTAATTTTTGATTGGTCTAGCCGCTTGGTTGAACAAAATGTGATGACATGTGTTTTATTATTTGCTGGCAAGAAGGAAACGGCTGTTATCATGAGAGTAAATACCAAGGAGTATATGTAATTTCAGATTCTCCACAAGTCACTTCCTCGCTTAATGTTTCCTAACAGTCATTATTTAAGAGTCTTATAATATATATTATCATCGAATATTTCTTCACTTATTAAAAAAAAACATTTAATTAGAAATATATGGAAAATGAGGAAGCAATAATTGAAAGAACACTTATTTTTTAGTTTTTACTTAGCGTCAAGAGCACTAGCCTAGGTAAGTGCCATCCCATTGTTGCATCGTTCGGCATAAATATGCTAATATAGTATCAGAGTGTTATTATAAATAAATAAATGAAAAAATGGAATATCGAATGGTCTTTCTAAGATATTTTCAGATACAAGAAAAAATATTTCAATGAGCGATACTCACCTGGTATGTTATTTGTGGAGTATTATTTCTCTCCTTTCACATAAAAGCAGAATTTTCTTTTTTCATAACTTATATAACTAATTATTTGTATACACGTATTTTGTGCATTTATAAAGGTGATATAATAAAACTCTCTGAATATTTACGACGAGCTCTATGGGCATCGATAGAAGTTATTAATTTAGAGTTAAACATGCAAGCCCGTCAATCATTTAACCACAAAGGTAGACAGAGGTATATATAGTCGTTCAAGTCCTTGAGCAGGTATGGCTCAAATGATATTTAATTCATTTCTGCCGTAAATTATCCTACTAATCTGGTCGATAAAATACTGATAGAAGAAAGAAATCGTTTCATTAAAAAATCACCTTACAGGGTGTCAAAAATTACTGATTTATCATATAGATCGGGAGTCGATGTGAATAGTGGATCAAAATGAAAGAGAAACAATCTGATAGCATGGTCTATAATGATTGATACATTTCGCTAATAAGACCTAACTTATGCAAATTTACCGACTAGTTAAATATATGCTTGGAATATTGAAGGTACCGATTGCACGGATAGGATTGGAATACAACAAAAAGGAATCCCTATTAAGTGTGTATATCAAATGCTTTCTGAATCTACCACCCGTTGTTGGTCCACGGCATATGGAATGTCTCGCACGTGTTATTGTCGTCAAACGAGTACGCAGAAGTTGGATTCAATCTAGGCACGCTACGGTTGTTAACATCGAGGTGAGTTGGATTCAATCAAGTAGCTCATATCCGTGAAAAAAAGAAATGAAATATCACAAAAACTGAGATATATTCAGAAAAAGCGGAAATTAGTCGCGAAAATATGAAGGTCATTGAATAAGCGCGAATGCACTTTCTAATGTGAAGCCCATGATAGACATAAAGATTAAAACGAACTGTATTATTATAGCACATTTACTTGTTATCCTTTAGAATTTTTTTGAAATGCAACGAAAAATGAATAATTTTTTTCAATGGGAGCATTTTTATCATTTTTTTATGAGCATAGATTTCATAGATATGCAGCAAATTGCATTCTTTCCAAAAATTTATTGCTATGATCATAAAATGTGGA
Source organism: Ascaris suum (assembly GCA_013433145.1). Classification (NCBI taxonomy): domain Eukaryota; kingdom Metazoa; phylum Nematoda; class Chromadorea; order Rhabditida; family Ascarididae; genus Ascaris; species Ascaris suum. The sequence goes on along the minus strand of CM024184.1, from coordinate 6,595,883 downwards.
TATATTTTTCGCTGATTAATAGCACAATCCATTTAATAACCTTTGCATGGCATAGTAATTTGACAATATGTACGCCTATAAAATGCCGTTTAGTGGTTTACCCAATAGTTTATCCAAAGGGAATTCATTAAAATGCGAATAATTCAAGTAATATGCAGATTTCCTAAGCATCGTAATTCATGCAAAATGCGATAACATTCAAACAAGTGGGTGTTGCATTATGAGCTTTGTGGCAGCTATTTATGAACATTCAGGAAAATACTTCATTTAGTATCTCTTCCAGTATTGACACTCCATTCACTAATGATTGATAGTATTCTGCAATTACACAGATGAAAGACTCATTTTTCATTCATATTTGACCAATTATGCAAAATTGAGTTTTTTTTTTTGCTCGAAAATTAGCCAATTTTATCATTTTTTGTCCAGAATCACCTTTTATGCTATTTAAAAATATCACAGGAATTTGCATCGCCTTCAAGTTGCATTAACCGATAGCACAAGTATTTAACTAAAACGAAATTGCATTGATTTTCTGAAGGAAATTGAATTGCTTTATTTGCTCTAGTTGGCAATGCATAACAACGCTCATTGTAGACAGTATTTTAGAATTGGAAGAATACAAAGTAAAGGCGCTCTAAGATATAGGCATAGGAATTCTAGGTGACCTTTTTTTCGCTCTAGATGAACTCGATGTATATTACCTTTTTCAGTGACCTTATCTTTGTCCCATCAGAAGTGATGCAGGCGGTAATTTTTTGTGATTTCTTTTAAGAACATTCAAAGTTTAATTCGAATGTTATAATATACCTTTGAGCATCCTGTTGAATTGAGGAAGTAAATCCGGAAGGTCGTATCGATATGGAGACGTTATCAGTTCGCAGGCAAAAGACAACCGTCTTCAATCAGTGGTATTGCTGCGAGTTACCAAAACAACTCTTCCACACTTGTGCACTCAAGATTCAATTCTGCCACCTTAATAGGTTGATCTCATTCATTTTTACGCTTCATTTAAGAGGTATAATTGGCGGTTCGCATCGTTTGATATTCATGTCGCTGAGCCAAGAACACTTATATTATGAAATGCCACATGTTCGCAGAGCAGAAGTCCGATCGATTAATGTTACAATACTAAGGAGGAAAGAATGGCTTCATTATTTAAAAACCATTAATAAAAAATATCTTCAAAGTCGATAAATTAGATAGATTTTAATGACTTAAGGTACATAGAGAGTATATAATTCCATTAGCGAGTTGAGTCTTTAATTCTAAAAATTAATCCTATTTAACCGGCTGATATTGAGGCTCATCTGCAATTAACTTGAATAGCTAATAGAAAGCAACTCGCCATGAAGCCTCATTTTTACCGTCTATAAATTGTTTGCAGTTTTACCGCTCACTAAAAATTCATTGCAGAAGAATGCTTGTAGAAAAAATTAATATACGAGATTTGTAGCCCAATTGAGTGCTGCTACCTCTTCTTGAATTTATTGAATCTGTCTTTCCTGAACTTATGGGCATCCATCTCTTCTGAATTCACTAAATCATTCTTTCGTGGGCTTGCTGAATTCATCTTTCAGAATCCTCCACTCTTATCTGAGCGGCGTGTTACTATTTAAATCACACGATTAAAAACTATTTCAAATAAACACTGGAGTATTGGGGTGTACACATTCAAAGAAGTGTTCGCTAATGCTCTGAAAAAGATGAGGCTCTTTTGCCGGAAGTTAAGGCACCAACCAACTGATCTTTATGCGCTTTATGCAAATTTTTTCTGCAGCCGGATTACGGTGACGTCATGCCTAGGCATAGGTGTATGAATCTATTCAGGTCTTTTACCACCTTCGATTATAGGAAGTACCTAATTAGCTGGTGATCTCATTCAGTGAAAGTCAAAAGCGAGAGGGAATAAAATTTTTTCTGAGCACAGCTGTGTATATAGGGCAGATCGGTCGACTGTTTCCGTTGAGGAGTGATCACCTGCATAATTGGCCCCAATTTGCTGCATAACTTTCACGCCATTTTTTTTGTAGCCAAGAGAGCACGAGCTAAAAAAGAGTTGTTTTTTATTGCGATATATGGCCTGTTGGTTCAGTAAGAAAACACATCAACAAACATTTGCCATTGTCTTCAAATGCTAGATAATCGGTTGCCGTTATGGGATATAAATGCGCAATCATATGCTACGCCTGATGCACCCCTCTATTTATTGAAATATTATGGAATTGTGGGAATTTTCGTTGCTTCTTTATGTGTACATCGCAACCGATGGTGTTGAATCGTTCAACTGACATTTGAGAGAAAATTAGTAGTATTTTTCGATTTTCCTATCCCAAAAAAACTATATATTTGGATATAGTAAAGGGGTTGAAGGGATTTATAAACGTGGGTAAGAAAATGGAAATAATATCCAAACAAATACTCTTTTTATTTTTTCCAATTGCAAGGCGAAAAATCGATAGACAGTATCTTTGACGAACAATTGGAATTCATTTTTAAACATTAGCGTTGGTCGTTGGTCCTATGCAGTTGCTAACTATTGTACTTTACCCCACGAAATCGGTGACAGCTAGCGAGACTGTAGTGATTTCAGCGTTGAGATTCACCGAAATCTGCGGATAGAAGGGTGATCGACAAAACGAATTGAAGAAACAGTGTGGAAATTCGGGAATGAGTTGAAAAGGTAAAGAAGTGAATCATCACAATGTTCGGACGGTCATTCGGATGAGCAATAATTAATAGAATCTTCCGCACTAAACACTAATTATATGCAAGAGAATTCGATATCGCCAGCGGCACTTTCCGGCCAGCAATTTAAGGACCGCGCGGGAAACGTTTCCTTATGGAACCGGCACAAGTTTCCGTTATGAGTAGGTAACTTAACCGATATTGGTAGCTTAAGCTTATAAATTTCAGCAAAATATTGCAGATATTCACAGAAGACGATCATTGCTGAAGCTGACTATTGGATCGACGAAAATCCGATCGATAAATTCACTGAATATGATATACCTCTTCAAATGTCAAAGCCAGTAATTTGTTTACCTATAGCATTGATCAACGTTCACTATTTAATCTTTTTCTAACTACCTAACATACCTGGCAAGCAAAGATCTGCTCTATCAAAGAGTAACTAAATTTTATTGTTCAGAGTACAGCGGAAATATTTGAAGCACTGATGGTAGAGTTGCTGACAGTTTTACTAAAGAAGACTCTAAAGTATTTACTAAAAGAAGAAACAGAAGAATTCAACGCCAACATCAAACGGATTTATCTCTAAGGATACAATTAAAAAATTGCTAACTATTTATTCTGCGAAAAAGGATGTATTAAAATGACAAGTGAAACGAAGATATTCAGAGATTCCAAGAATCTCTCATTAAAAATTTTTATTGAAAACTATTTAAATTATTTTCATTTGTTAAGTTTAAACGATAAATCCTCATTTCTCTCTTCAAGGATCATGATCTTTCATGGACTTTATGCATTAAATATATCGGTTGGATCCATTCGAAGTGAAAGTAGAACACTTCAGGATCTTGGTGAAATAGAAGTTGGTCTTTGCTATTTGCCAACCTCAGAGCGTCTCTGTGTGACAATCGTTCAGGCAACAAACCTCAGATTATTAAACGATTCGTTTGGTTCATCGTCAAGTAAGCAGTTTAATATTCGATGGTTGTATATAATAGGCAATTTCCAAGAATCAATTTCAAAAAAAAAAATTTTTTTTTTCTTTTTGAATGACGACTTCGGTAAGTTTGAAATTCACTGAGAAAATTTATTCCAGCGAATACAGCGCTAAATATTTTAGGTTTATCTAGAGATCGCTTCTTTCTAACTTCTAAGAGGGATGGTTCAACTAAAAATTAGCGAAAAGCAATCAACCATAATATAGAATTGATCCGCTTCGAGGTGATTTATCTGTTTGTAATATAAACGAGAAATTTTTGAAAATATTTTTGAAAAAAAGCTTTTAAATTTTTCTCTAATATTTATAAGGGTAATTTTTTCTAATATTTATCAATGTGGATTCATTTTTATGGAATTATTTAAGAAACGATGGTGAAGATTCATTTGCTTTGCGCGAATCGAACACGTGATAAACAGCGAACACAACTCGTTGAAGGTAGTGAACCTCAATTTCATGAGCTTCATACATTCGACGTTAATAGAAACGAATTGGACGAATCATTACTTGCATTTACGCTTATCGAGGTCTCTGAATTATGGTAATAATTTTATAATTTTATTCTCCTCTTTAATTTTAATATAAGTATTAAAATTGATCTTTACTCTACAGTTTTATCGTTGTTGCGATAACACTCCTTTATAAATTCTTATGCAAATATTTGTGTTTATCAATATTTTTACCGTTATTATATTCAATTTCAATATAACCAGTTAAAATATCGATCATGGCGATACAATATTTTCATATGGAAATTACGTTTCGGCGTTGAGAGATTTTGTGACATTGAGGTGATTCGAAGATGGCAACAATTTTGCGCTCTCACTTTGTTGTAATAAAAAATTCTTTAGCAATCGCAGATATAAAGTACGATGCGTTCAAAAGTGTTGTTTAGCGTTTTATTTGATGTAACTTTTCGATAATTTTTTGACTATTAAAGCAAATTTATTATCTTCCACACATGCTAAAGTTGTAATTAAAAGTTTATGCATAAAGAATAATTTCTGTTGCAAATATATTTCAATTGATGCCTTGTTCCTATATTTGCATAAGATATTTCAAGGGGAAAACTTCACAAACAGTCAATTATGAACTGCTTTCAGATAAGTATTTCCTAGTTCGAAAAAACAGTTCAACTTTTTCCTCAAAAATAAGTTTGCCTATATTCAGTGGTATTAGAGCTAATCCTCGAAATTGCAAGTTGTCGAAGCCAAACTGGCGTCCATAAACTATCACTTTAGCGATGGATATCCAGTTACCTTGGCAACAAGACGTCCCGAGGCCGTAACATCGGTCGGTGCCGAAAGTGTCCTGAGCAAAAGTTGCAGCACTTAAGCTTCGAGAGCAAGATTTCATAGAATTTTGAATACAAAAAAAACGATTAATTTAACGACGAGGTTCGCAGGGTGCACCTTCCGATAGTCTCAATATATTGCTGCAGAAGCAAAGGGGACAATGCTATGTGACTAACTCATACTTAAGTTAGTTGAGCATTCACCAAAATAGGCCAAAGTCTTCCTCAGCTCATTATTCGGAGCACAGCTGATTTTATGGAATCATCGTAGACTAGAAGTGTGAATGTTTTTATAGATTTTCTAGGACAAGAATTGAAACAGCATCCATTTAAGGATACGCATATATAGTAGATCTTGTTCATCGGTGAGCGTTTTCGTCCGTACAAAAGTCGAGCATTGTACACTTTCAGTGAAAGTGCCAACGAAAGCGGTAGTGGTGGAGAAGCGTCAACTAAAAAACATAGGTGTGTTTATAATTATTTAAATTATTTTACATGATTTTCGAAGATAAATTAGTAGAAATACTACAAAAATCGAAACAAAGCTATTATACCGACCCATAACTGGGAATTTTTTTAAAACTTAGAAAATGCTCAAAATCATCGATTAAAGCGCGAAAAAATTTCATGACCACAAACAGTGAGAATATATGTGTCAGTGATGCGCTGATAATATAGGTATAATTTAGAAGTATGCAGTAATATATTTTCGGATGAAGTTAAAAATGCCCCGAAAGCAATGCAACTTACCAAATGGCGTCGTAAAATATTTCTAAAAAGGTCATTTATAAAACGCAGCAGCGTTGATTATTTATGAGCAGCGGAGAAGTTTCGAAGATATCATTTCGATTAACGCATTTAAGATAAAATTTTGAATTGTGATCACTCAATTCACGTTCATTAGATTCAATATCAAAGAGTACTATGTCCATTTGTAGTTTAGATTTATCGACATAGCAGATTTGCATAGAAATATCTGAGTTGAAAGATTTTTTGATGAATTTTTACTCGGTTAAACAATAGAAATGAAAAAGAAATTACAAAACATTGGAAAAATTTAGAGGATTCACGATGGTATGACAACTTGTACATCTGTTCATTTTCCCATTTGCTTTTTGGGTTATACTATTAACTTCGATTAGCATCGAATATGTATGTTTAGTAAATCTAATATGCTTTATGTTAATAATTATATTCATTTACGATGAAAATGTTTTATGTTATTTTTAAGGAACTTTGAGATTGGACGAGTAGTGCTTGCGAGTAGTTTTCCTGGCACTGAGCATACGCATTGGAGACGAATGCTGAAGGAACCACGCGTAAAACACACTGAAATACATAAGCTCAACCCTTGTTGATATGCTTTGTTTTTGGTGCTCTTGATTGAAATAAATAAAATTGCATTCTCATAAACTATAATACCACAAATGAGGAGCTTATTCTATAAACAGAAATAACTCTTTCCTCAGTGGGAAAATAAAATAATAGATCCTTCGAAAATTAATGCCACAATATTTTTTTGAGTTGTGGCTATCGTTGCAAAACAGCATCTGAAATATGGCTGCACAAGGAGTGCTATCTATTCTGGAAACTTCCTCTGAAGACCTGGACTCTTGCGAGAAATGTTGAGAATCCATCATTCCCCGCAGGATAGCGCAGAGACCTGGTTAATCGCCTGAAAACGAGCATTTTAGACGTCGCCAATTTTCGAGCGACAGTGCTTGAAATGTTTTCCAAAATTTCCTACAGTTAGGGCCATAATATTCTCCTCTTCAACAAGCTGTTTTCTGTACTAATATCTATTTATCACGTTCCCTTTCAGCGTATCTTGTGCGAACACGTTGTCTCAAGGAGGTTCCTCATCTTTGTGCCTTTTAATGGAACATTTTTCAACCCGGGAAGGCAAAATCCCCTATTTCAACATCTCTCACAGAGATGAGAAAACCCATGAAAGCCACCACAGTCCCCTCTGCTCTTGCGGGAGTTGTTTCAGAAAACGTGCGCAGAGTCCCCCATGATGGTGATTCCCGTGCTACATATATATATATATATATATATATATATATATATATATATATATATATATATATATATATATATATATATATATATATATATATATATATATATATATATATATATATATATATATATATATATATATATATATATAGTTCCGGTAAATGAAGTAAATGAGTACCGGTCCGAATCTGTTTGCAGACAATGTGTGCATTTCTCATAAAACAGTAATAATGATAGCAACAAAAATGCCTAAGGACGCTTCATACAAATCCCGAAGCAAACAATTCGCGACTATGTAACATCCAACCCGCAGCGCGATAAATCTAAGGTAGAAATTTTTCCTCGTCACTGGGTGACGATAACTCGGCAGGTAATGAATGGAAATGAGACAGATTATACGAGGTGCTTTATGAAGAAAAGGATGTCTCTGCATTTGAAGCAAAACGTGCTGCGATACAGTCAAATGACATCAACATATTTTCGTATATGTGCAAAATAAATGCATGGTGCTCACTCTGCTGCTGCTGGCCCACTTATTTCCGTCATTTGCAGCAAGTCTAAGATTCAGCACATATGTTCCTCATTTCGGTCAATTCCATACCAAATTTCTCGTTGATTTGGCACAAATTTCATTCCGAACGGATGCATTTGGTTAGTTGATTTCGTAAAAAAAGGTGTGCAATTAAAGTTTTCGTCGGTTTGTTAGCCAATGCAAAAAGAACATCGTATCTGGAATTTGCTTCCGTCAACAATCAAACCAGGAGGCGATTAGTAAAGATACCCCTCATATAAAAGATGAAAAATTCAATGATAAAACATTGCCAACCAACAAGTGGCAAGATTTGCTTCTACCGTGATCTCATATGCAATCCTCGACTATTAGGACCTTCGCTGGTCATTTCCGTTGACTCTAATAAGGATATCAGTTCTGAGTATGGCGAAAAATCCTCATAATTGGGAAAAAACTGTCGAAAAACTTTTTTTTTCCTTTCGTCTAGCTAGGGCGCTCAAAATATCCGTCAATACTGATGGGTCTAAAGAAGGCGAGGATGGAATGCAAATGGAGAGAGAAGTTAGAAGAAAACATGGTGTGCTTACCAGTATATTTGGCAAGCGTAAACGAACAATAAGGAGTATTTTTGTGTCTTATCGCATTTTAGTAGGTTTGTTCAAATCAACTCCCAAATTAATAAATTCTTCCTTTTTTGAGAACTCCTAAACCAAAAAAAGAGGCAATATTAAACTTAATTTGCATAATGGATTTTTTTTTTGCATTTATAATTTCAAAAAACTTTTTAAACATAATAATAATTCATAGTTATTTATAATTATAATTTTTTAAAGAAAGACTCGATTCATTATTTTTTCTATAATAATTTCAGAGTTCATAATTAACAGTATCACTTATAATCACCTTCATCATATAATGCTTGTTGATTGATCTATTATATCCATTAGTTCTCGAGGTATGAGTAAGATGACTTCCGGCTTTCCAACATTCACCGATCGCCGCCACAGTGCTTCGATTGATAGATGCTTTCTCGCACAGTTCGACCTCTTTTGACACTTCCGAAGTAGAGTTTTTGATTTGTTAAGTTAGATGTATTTTATGAGAAAATTTTGATCTATATTTTAGCTTGATCTCAAGTGCATTAATAACTAGTCAATATCGTGCTCCTCAGAAATTATAGCTCAGAAAATTTTTATAGAAATCAAAAAATATAAATAGAAAATTTCTACAAAAAAAAAAAGAAAAAAAATCAGAAAAAAAAATCGAAAAATTCATAATAAATTTCACTATGAGCTAAAAAGTTAGAGCGCGTAGATGCGAACTAAAAACAAATGAGAATTTTATAGATCATTTTTTTCTTCGCAAAAATTTCGACTAAATTATCGTCTTTGAAGCGGAAAAAGAAAAACGTTTCTTTAAATGAATTTCAGATTGCTAATCGGAATCTCAACTATAATTCTAAATGCATCACACACTATGGTTTAATTACATTTAATATTATTATTGATTTGCAAAAACTTAATAAATTAATTGTGTTATTATTTATGTGCTAATTGAAACGAATGTCATCAAAAAGAATCAATGGAATATGAAATACAAAAGAAAACAAGGAACTATTTTTAAGTGATGTTCCATTTTTTTTTTCGATATTTACAATTCACATGTGTACTAATGACATGTGAAGTGTGTTTTATTAAATCGCCACTAGAGGTGAGTTCCGCTTCTAAATTTGAGTGGTCATTTGTGACACACTAGCCAACTATATACATGAGTGATGCTCACTCGTATTGGTCATTGTCCACTAGCTGCCATCTTCGGCTATCGTTCATGGCGGTTTTGTCCGCTGACAATAGATATGGGAAGTGAGATCCGTTTGTCTATTTTCTATGTCCTTTTAAAAAATTTGTGCTGTGTGTTCGCCTGCCATTTTTTCAGTTGTTTCAGCAACGAAGTTGCTGAATTTGGAGACGGGTGAACCGATTTCCTACCTCCACCATCAAGTTCCACATGACCTTTAGAGGTATTATAGGTAGTTACAAGAGCTGGTGTTATAAGCAACTTTATAAACTGATATTTTTTTGTTGTAGACATGTATACGGTGAGTAGTTGAATTCTTTTAAATGCGAATAAATATTTGAACATTTTTTAAAATCAACTTTTTGGATTACACGAAGGTGATTGGAGGAAGGCATCTCCTGACTGCTCCTTTAGCATAGCTTTTCACTTGCTAGGTTTATATTATTGAAAAAAAAGACAAATAAGTACGTTTGCATATGACTGTGTTCGTTAGGTGAAATATTTTAGCGGTGTTGTGCAGAGCAGGAAGGGTGGCTTCAAATAAAAATGCCGACGGTGTTTTTTTTTTCAAAACATTGATAGCATCCAGCGAGAAAAATAGAGGCCAATTCTTTGCATGCGGATAGCCTTAAGGTCATTTGACGAAAATGTCGAACTACTAAAAATAATAGTACTTTATTTTATAACTCGATCGCTAGAAAATATTTGCGGCAAACTGAAAGAAAAATGAAAAAAAATTAATAAAAAAACATATTTGGAGGAATGATATGATCGACTTTTTTGCATCAGCAAAACCGGAAGTGAAATCATAAAAAGAACGAAAACCTAAAAATTATTTTATATCTTCATGAGAATTCATCGAGGTGAATTTTCAATCAAGTAGAGTTTCTCCTACGTTAAAAGTTACAAATGTACATTTAATTTGCCCCAAGTGCGTTTTTTTTTTTTGCTTCTCCACAAGCCGATATATAAATTAAAAAGAAAAGGTGCTCGTCTAAAAGGAGTTAACACTTCATGCAGCCAAATTTCGACTATAAAATTTCTTATCTTTATCCTATAAATCATGGATTTTCCAAGAGATATTCTGCAATTATTTATCAAGAAGTATCAATAGATTTCAAATTTATGAGTTAATTGCAAGATACTAGAATTGATAATATGAGCAAACGTACAAATACACAATCTAACGCTATAAAGAATTCAGCATAATGCTGCAATATCGCACTGAAAAAAAAATGAGCATTTTGGAAAATGAGTGATCTGAAAGATGAGATCACGATCAAATTGACGAAATGGAAAATTAAAAATCAAAAAAATTTTCCTCACAGTCGTTATTTTTTTCTTGATGATTTTAACCTAGTCATAGGTCATTCATTATTTGTTAAAGGACGTAACTTTCAAAGTGTTCGCTGAGTGAAAATACTCAAGAAAATTGAGGCAATATTGTGTGAAGCCGGTCAGCACGGATTAGATGTGCGGTTTACTGCGCAAGCAGGTCAAGGTACTTCACTCATCATGGCATTCAACTTCCTCGCTAAGCGTATCAAGCCAACTCATTCTTTCTCTCAAGTATTTTGTCCTAGATATATGCGTTAACTCTTTTCCCCTCTGCTATCACCTAAAATATTTCTACGTCGTTCGACGAAGCTGAAAATAAAAAAGTGATTTTTTATTTCAGAATATTTTTTAAAAAAAAAAAAAAACTATTCGCGAACTTTTATTATTCAAAATTTAAGACACCAGTAAAGTTTAGCAGAAAATTCTGATAGAAAGCAATAATACGATTGCTGAATGAAAATTGAACTATTTTAATATTATCAACTCCAATGTACTGATTTATGAAACGACGCTGATTTTATATAGTATTTTATGAGTGCACAAATTAAAGCAGTTGCATTTATTTATTTATTTATTTATTTTGAAATACTCACATTTGCTGTTGCATTTACAATGGATTGCAAATTTTCCCCATAATTATCCATTATATTGGCATCATATCTGTTGATGTGTATGTATGTGTGTCTGTGCTTCCGACACTTCAGTGTTTCAACTCGAAAGCCACTCAAACAAAGGGTTATACAGTTTTCAGTGTTTTACTTAGATTTTGTTATTAGCGCTCCTGAAGCATGTCTCAAGCTGACGTTTCAATTCCGAAAGAAACTGTACACATTTGAATGTGCTGAAAAATTTGCATACATTTCATACTAGGGAGTTTACATTCTGCAGCTGTCGAATTGCACGAAATCGAATGCATTTTTAGCAGCTTTGTATTTATTTTTTATCGATAGTTTGTGAAGTTGGCCGTATGTAGAGAAGAACTAAAAAGCTCATATTGTGCCAGCATTTACGGCAAAATTCTCTATTTATTTCGACTCATCGATTTCCTAGTGAATTATGGGCTTTTGAATATGTTTTACCCATTCGATTTAAATTTTATTGCAATTATAATATAATTCTATATGCAAATTTGTGAAAAAAAGTAAGTTTTTCATTCGTTGTGAATATTTGCGGGAATCGAATAATTTACATCAGATGAAAATTTAAAACACGCTTTTCTAGTATGGACAAAAAAGCGAAAATAGGAAGAACATGGCTTGTTCCAGAGTCTGTTTTTTCTCGTTCTTTACTCAAAATTACACGCTTCATCCTTTTGATAAGAAAATTATTCACTTATGTCTTTATAAAAACTTATATTACAGTAACAGTTTGTTATATGCAAATTTGTTGCGTTTTTCTTTGTAAATATCATCTCTTTATTTCCTCTTTTATTATAATTTTTAAACGCATAACAACGTTTGTAATTTTTGAATAATTTTAATACTGAAAAATAATGATATGATTTTTTTCTATAGGCTATAAGCTTCAGTTGTATTTCTAGGCCAGCTCTTGTTGCCTTTCAAAAAAAGCACTGTTAAATTATGTATGCAGAAATTTGAGTTAGAATTGTGAGCAACGCATACATTAGAAGGTGCAATTATAAAAGACAAAAGGTCTCGTGGAAGAGGGCCATAAATAAGTGGGAAATAGTGGACACTCATCTTGAGGGGTTGACCTTCGAGAAGTTCATAACAGCGATGTCATTGTGACCCTTCTTGGAGAGTTCCAGGATTGTGTTTGAAGAGATGCGTGCATGCATAATTGCCGACGAAGGCCAACATTGCTGCTTTATAGCCACCAGTCGTAATTGAGGTATGCACAGGCGGAGCATCTTTTTGTCCGTGAGACTCTTCACTGTGTTCTGAGGCGTGGCCATATTGCTCCGCCTTGATCTATCGCAATATTCGGTCTTATGCTCGATGATAGCATTCCTCTTTCATATCACATTCGCCCCATCTCGTTTAATTCTTTCGCAACTTCAAATAATGCAATCAGATAGATGATTATCAGACAATCTAATCGCTTTTATGATTATATATCACTACACTCTTATCCTTATGATGTCCATCATCAACCTCATAACAAACCGTTTTGAGCAATAAATCAAATTGCTTGATTGCTTTATATCTGAAAGCGATAACGTCGCATATCTCCCTTATCTCCGATCATATCCTGGGAAAACGTTATCCCATTATGATTGGGCATATTTTCATGCAAAAAACAAACAAACATCCACGCATTTACGCGGTCGTTGCCAGTTGATTATGCTTCATAGATAGTGTAATATTGAATTGATGCTTCGAGAAATGATTTCCATAGATTCCGTCGAAAATTACGATTTGTAAATTATACATATATATTTAATCCTCAAGTTATTTCCTTATAGCCGTATGCTTGAACTTTCATTTGAATGGTGACTCATAAAAGAGTGCTTTCGATTTTGCTCTTATATTGCGCGTAATACTGTAGTAGATTTTGAAGAGCTTAAGCGTAATATTGTCGGAGTAATAGAGTGCTTTCGATGATGTGCCACAAATATCGTATTGCATTATTTTTGCTTTCTAAGTTCTACATTATGTGAAAATCCACGGCAATAACAGCGCATTTCTCTGCTATCCCTTCATCACGCCCCAGCACACCTCAACAAAACTCTCATTGTTGATTTCAACTCGAAACAGACCTCCCCTTGATTTAGGAATTCTGCTTTCGGATACTTCATTCACTACATTTCAGTCTCAGTTTTTTTTTTTTTGGAGAGAAGGGGCTAAAAGACAAACACTTTAATTCCATGGCAGCATTTCAGTATGCAAATGAAAACTAAACCCATTATCACTTCACTGTCACAAGTAAATTTTACTGATATTGCATATCGTTTCTTGAATGCTTTCTTACTTTTCGTTGAATACGAAATTGTAAGTCGCTCCTTGAATTGTAGCGTCTACTTTTTCGCTATGAGCTGATTTCCTTTCAAACCGTAATGCCTCGTTGTAAGATTGCACACTTAGGCTTTAAATTGCAAACAAGATAATTGTACTGTTGAGTGGGTTCTGTGCAATTTTCATAGGAAGTAAATTCAGGTCTCTATTAGCTCGAATTTAGAACTCGTGATTGAAGCTTAATCAAATTATTTCGCGTGAAATTTTTATTTTCGTTAAAATAAACTCATTCAATAAGTATATGTCGATTTATTTCTTTATTTCCTCAGATTTTTTTTTTTTGCATTTGTTGCTAATAGCATCACTCTTCTTTGCATATTTGAAGAATTAAAGGAATAGATTACACTCCGTATAATTCATATATTTTTTACAACGTAAAATTTGGATAATTTAACGATTTTAAAGCGGAATTGCAAATTGTCAAGCCTTCATAATAGTGATTTTTATGTTGTTATATTAGTTTATTTATGCTGTCAATTTTTCAGTATATAGTTCTTTCGATAGATAACCATTACTGTGCATATTGAAAATTTCATCGCCTAAAATCGATCCATTTCAGTAGGGCAATTATGAAACAGCCGCAATTTGCATTAATGGATGATATATCAATGCAAGCATTCGGGCTATAAATTGCCCTTCTCCTAGTCCTTCACTTCTGATCCGATAACTATAAAACTTTATTGTTTTTCATGCAAATGTTTCAAAGAGTATTTCAATTTGCCCACGATAACTGTAGATTATCTTCATAGCTTTTGGCTAAGGAGTATGTTTTTCTCTTATAAGGGAGCAATTTCGTCGACGCTTCAGCAATTCTCATCTAGAAGTCTCTTTTTTTTGTGCATAATTGTTGTAGGTAAGTGAATATGTATGATGAGGAGTGAAGGGGAGAAGATGATATTAGAAGAAATTAGTTTGCGCTCTAGGCCATTAGAGCATCGCTCACACATCACACAACAAAGAATCATCGTTGTAATAATTTCATTTGTGTTCTTATGCCTCTAAATCGTTTTTCCCTTCAAAAAATCCATCCAATTATCTATATTTGAGTATATAATCCATCATCATCATCAATTTAACTCCTCCTCTCAAAAAATACTCCGACATATCTCATTGTTTTGTCCTATCATTTATGCTAGAATGCTTTGAGACCTTCAGGACTCTGTATATTTCCTATAGGTTATACTAGACTAATGTGCTCTAGGCTAGGCTACAATTCTATATACTATATTAGAAAAGAGCTCCATTATGATGAAATTCTATATGCAACGAATGATTTGTACAATTTCTAGCTTCTGAGAAATTTTAATCGAAGCTACTTGAATAATAACGAATTTCAGAGCTATGTTCCCTCGTGGCAGTGAGAGATTTTTTTAGCATGCTGAAAGTCCTTCTTTTTAAAACAGAACATTGAAAGTGACTAAATCATAAAGTACAATTCATATCGTAAAATACAATTTTAATTAACGAGTAAATCGTAAAGTACAATTAGTATTGAGAGAGGATGAATTGTTAACAATGGAAGAAGGTACGGCTATTGATACTTGGCTATTGCACAACAGCCATTTTTTAAAACTAGATTTTTAATTTGCCTCATTATTTCACCTATTAACACATTTTTTTTACTCGTTAATAAAAAAAGAAATTAAAAATAAAAAATAATTTATCATCGTCATCGTCATTATTTCAATCAATAAGCTATCCTATTGTTTCTTAAATTTTCATTGAATAGAAAGAAATGCAATGAAAGTTTTCTATTTTTCAATCTTTGTTGTTAAATTTACGATCACATTGAAATATTCGATATTATTAGCATTTATGCTTGATTTAGTTAGAAATATGTATGAAGGTACAATTGAACAAACTTACTATTGATGAGCAACGCTCAAGGCGACTAAGTAACTTTTAGCAATGACGGTTTCATTTCCGTCAATTTCATCGACTATAACCATCAGAGAATTAAAAGGATAAGGGTACGCTTAATGCCGCTCAAAATATAGGTAATTCTCATCTTATACGTATTTACTGCATTAATCGAACAATTAATTAATGAGAAAAACTTGGAAGTGGTGATAACGTTAGGACACCTAAAGTTTAAAAGGATGAGAGGATTTAGCAATTCCCTTGTGTGAAATTTTCCTATCGTCAGCTAATTTTAAAAGAGGAAGATCTTATTTCCCCTTCTCTCTTTTCTTTTTGCTTAAATTGCGCAGTGAGTCACATGTATTGCTTCAACGTTTTAATTATATCTTATCCTTCAATCAGTGCATATTTGCAATACACCAAATTTTCCCATCAAATTTTTCCCACCTTCCAAAATTTTCCCGTGGTGAGTTTCTAGGCTATTCGACGAGTGCAGCCATGCTCCGGAGCCTGTGAACCGCCGTTTAGATATAGACAATTGATTTTACATAATCATTCTTGCTCACAAATCGATCATCCAGCAGATCAATAGTTATCGATTGATCAATTGTTTCAGTTTAGAATTCACTATCATTTACAAGTTGATTATAACTAAGTTTATTTATCAGTTTTTGCATTTTTCACGCCAAAATTCTTTCGAAAACGGAAGAATTTTTTTTTTTTTGAAGTGGTTAATTATTGAGTTGCGTGAAGGACAAATTATATAAACAGAACCTTGAAATTTATAACAATTCAATGCTATTCAAATATTTCACAATGTTGTTCCTTATTTGAAATTTGAAGTACGTTTCTTTTTTCTTTCTGCTATATCTTTTTTGAACATAAATATCAACTATCAGGTTTTTTTTATTTGGTGAAATAATTCTCGTGCATTATCGTTTGTTATCAACGATGAAATCATCGAGAAAATTGCCTTTCCCAATATACTGGAATAATCATTGTGGGATATTTTAAGTACAAACGTCTACGAATTTCATAGATTCTCACCTATTGCGCACCTTGAAATTGATTTTTTTTAAACGCCATTTTAATGCACATAAGTGTTTCTCATTGTTGCGTTCATAATTACCAATATATGCGTATTTGTGCATTGTATATGTGCGCATCAATTAGCCGTTAATTCCATTTGAAATTCCTTTTCATTTTTCATTTCATCAACGATCTTCATAAAATCATTTCCAGATATGGCGTACAAAAAAAAAAAACTAATCTTTACTCACTTACAAGACGTATATCGCCGTCCTATACGTTTCTTAAATTATATATATGCAAGGGTTTTACCTTTGTCTATTATTATTATTCAAGCATTAAATTTCGAGATTTTAAAGAAGTGTGATATTATTAGCTTGGCAGAACGACATTCGGGCAACGATGGACGTATTTTTGAGCAAAGAATAGAGTTAAAACTTTAGGCCCAAGTTTATGCATCTCGATCCTGGTTGGAGTAAAATGTTCTATTCACTCATTTTGCTCACTTTATGCTTAGAAATTCAGGACGGAATTCCTCCAAAAAGATTAAATATGGCCAAGTTCGTTTAAATGCATCTCGATCCTGGTTGAAGTAAAATGTTCTATTGACCAGATGAATCTCAATTTCATTGCGATGTGATCATATTGCTATGATTGATCGTAAGGTTCCTATCGAACATTAGATCATTTGAATTGCAAAGTTTATTTTAGGAATTTAAAAGACCTCTAAATATTCACATGAGTGAGTGTTCGCTCTCTTAGAACATCGTTCAAATATATGATTTCTTTTTTTCGACAGGAAATTAGCATCGAAAATAATCATAGGGCAACTTTCGAAAATTGAAGGAAACGATGAAGTAGGTGTGACGGTTTAAGCCATTCCATGACAACTCATGAATGATCATTGATTCGATTACATGGAGGCAAACATATGCGCCAAATTCGCGATGCATAAATACCATTCAGTGATTGATTTTTCAGTACGATTGTATCTCACATAGCCATCAGCCGTTTTTTTCCAATGAGTTTTTTTTTTTGAATTTGTTGCAATTTTTTGCAATTTAGGATTTCAGTGTATTTCTTATTTATTTATGGGAACTTTTTTTTTTGTTTAATTTTTGCCTTTTCCCTATTTCGTTTTATTCGATGGATGTCAAAGTTAACAACGTCGAAGTGGAAAAAATTTTTGCGAATCATTCTGAAATATTTTCATAAAAGAATCAAAGAGAATAATTGTCGTATTTTCTTGAAAGAAAATGAGAGAAACTCTCATGATTGATAGTCTTTTCTTGAAAGACGTCTGGTTTTCGTTTCGTCTATTTCCAGTCGTATTATAAACGATGATTTTATAATCATAGTGAGAAATAAACGACGATAAATATTAGCAATGAAATTTTTTCTTGTATAGTTGATTCCATACGCATGCGAAAAAATGACTCTAGTTGATGGTTTATACGATCAATCATTTTCCAAGCACCTTATAGACCTTAGAGAAGTTTATGATCAACGTTTCTAGGCGTTTCTGCACTATAATCCAAGCGCATTGTTGCTTTCGATCTGGATATGAGTTTCTATATTCGCTTTTTGTAATGTGTCCGTGAAAAACTTGCACTATTGGATTTTCGTTTACATAATTGTTTCCTCGGAGAGAATCCGGACGCCGTGATTTGATTCCAAATGCCAACTGCTGGCTGATTTAATACGTACATCAGGATCTTCTCATATACGGGCTTGTTTTGAGGATGTCACTTCTTAGAATGAGAGAACTATTCATTAAAATATTTCATTAAATGCTTCAAATACTCTTATCTTATATAGTTAGCATTCTAACAGCATTTCTGCATCATTACTTACAAGGTAAAATTAAGAATCACTCTTGACGTCATATGATTTTTTTACAGACGGATGATTGTTTTATTGCGAAAGGATTTACTCGGTATGCGAAAAGCGCTTTGAGAGTATGCTTTTTTCATTTACTGCAAGTTTCCCTCATTATTTATTCCATTAAGTGAATCATTACAATTGGCAGTTGTTTTGAAGTAAAGAGTTGATCAGTATATCTAGCCAATACATCCAATTATCGAAAGCACCTCAAATTTTAACTTTTTTTAAAGGCGTCTCATCACTCTATAAAGAAATGAAAGATCGCAGGCAAACGGTTATGTATGAATGCTCCACAAAATTTATTTACCACGAAAGTCATAATCCAGGTATCCTATCGCCTTTCAAAAAAATGTGTCCAAGAGTTCCACAAGAGAGTTACTGGATTCCTAACTGAACTTGTCAAATTTTCAAAATTGTATACGTTGAAATTCAGCCCGATATTCACTCATTTACCGATAATGAGACGTTCGTGTTGATGAACTCAAGAATATTTAACGCATCAATGTTGTCTTTATTATTGTTTGAGTATTCTTTTATCAATTAGTACATCACAAGTAGCAACACCAAAATCGCCGCAATATTCGGCAGCCGAGATTTTTTTTTCAGTGACTTCTAGCAATAGCCTTACTTTAGCCATTAAAATTCATAAATGACTTCACAGTCCATCAGAGACTACCTGACTCTTGGTAGGCCTTTAATTAAGACAAAAATACTCGACTGTTAAAAAAATATCGACAAAGCTTTAATAGTATTTTGCTGAACTGTACATCATTGCATTAATACGTTTTTTTTTCTTTTTCTAAAGTGACACTATTTTGTTGTACAAAAATGAACAGTGGTCAGCAGTACAATGCAATGCAAAATTAGTGATAATAGATCCATTTGCACGCTCGAAAAGGTGTGAATAATGGCACCTTGTTAAGAGTGCAACTTAGAGTGACCGATGAGTGACCATTGCTGCATGCACAAGGTCAACGCCTCCTTCAAAGCAGATGACTCCGCAATCAAGGCCATTGTATACCATATACAACATTATGTCAGGTCTAAACATAAATATGGGTTTTTTCATATTTATACCATATGATGATGCAATTATACCATAAATACCAATTTCATGCAAAATGATGCAAGAAGTCCGATACTCTTTTCTTTTTCATCTAGTTTGCATTATATTGTATCAACAAAAGTTTCCTTTATTTTTTTTCCATAGCACTGAAAATGAACTTTGTAATCGATACGTTTATGGTTAACTAATTCGGTTGCGAAATCACTAAAATTTCTCACAAACTAATTGCCTGCAAGATGCAATTTAGCTACGTTTAATCCTCTTCTTTATGAGTTATAGGCATCTTATAAGTGCTTATATAGCTTGCAAAAGCAATTTTTCGTTTTGCAATATGCACTTTGAGAGGAAAAATGCAATTTTTGGTGAGAAATTAGAATAAGAATAACATATATTACTAGGGCATCATTTCATCCTTATATGGATTAAATCGTCAATCCTTGTCCTTTCTTCAGTCTAACGATATCGGTTTCTTAATTGCTTTTACAATATTTGCGAATGAACCATTTAATAAATCATCGCATATGAGGTACTCTGTGAGATGATTATGTGATAATTAATGAATTTTGCATATGCAATTTTTTTTCGAATCTCTAATCAGTATCACTTCAATCCTATTTATATCACCTCCATTCTGTTTGATCATTATTTTTTTGACCAAGTTTACCTATTTTTTCATTGATCAATCATATTTCTTAATGACGTCATTTTTATGTGAATATTTACATAAGAGATTGTCGACTCTAAACCTAATGAGGGAAGTGAACATTTTCTAATAGCTCAAATACTTTGATACTTTGTTCCAAGCATCGAATACTACCAAGCTTCATATATTATAGCTGTCGATCGATATTATGGCATAATGATTCCGGCTTACCCCGATGATACTCAGCTGTTTTGAAAAATGCTTTAGAAAAGTTTTCATGCTTTCGAACTTGACAACTATTTCAACTTTTTCGTTTATATGATGTTATTTCTACACGTTTTGCAGAAATTCCCTTGGATTTTTGCTAGGATTATTGAAGCTTGCTAAAATTTCAGCCATACTCGATTCTAGGAAACAATGTTATCCATATTAACGATTTTGTGGATTTTTTCATCAATTTTATCATCATCAAGTGTACAATTCGATAATCAAATTCAAGGTTTGTTTTTTTGTTGTATATCACCTTATTTGCAAAATTTATTACTCTCTTTTTTCCCTCTCTTCATATAGTTTGAAATTTTCACCGGAATGTTCTAAAATTTGAATTAAAAAAAAATTTTTTTTTGCATAAATTTTCTTTTTTTTTTTTTTTTTGATGGGAAGGATCTACCTATAATTTATGCAAAAAGTTTTTTTCATATCTTTCAAAGAATTTCTTGCTATCATAATCATTCAACAAATTGAAAATATCGATGAGAGATGAGTCGTTTGCAGAGGAGCCACAAGTTGAATGCGGATATGGTACAATAACGATAAATGTAAAGACGAGAAGTGGAAAACCGTCATATATTTTTGCGAAGGGTCATTTCCGGAAAGAAGGATGCATGTTCAAGAGTACGAATACGGCAACCTTCACCTTTGAGCGCTGCAATATAAATCGAAAAAGAGAGGTGAAATTTTTTTTTTCATTCTGCGTCATCTGATATTGGACATTTGCGCCATCCAAAGTATGCGCTACGACATCCTTATGCGACATATGTGCTGTTCGAAATATATGCTACAACATCCTTGTATAAGTGTTTGTAGAGAAAGCATTTCAAAACGTAGATGTTACTACAATGTGTGAATTTTTATTAATTGCAAACGATGAAATGTCGACTCAATCAACGATCGATTTATTTATTAGCTGGAAGAAAAAAAAAAATGAAGAAAGCAAGAAGACAATAAATATCGTTTCCATAATTTAATTGTTAAGATCATTTGCGTAATTTCTCGACAAATGAATTCGTTTCTTATGATCTAATCACCTATTAAATGCATTCTTAACGCTTTGAAAAAAATTTTCCAAGAAATTCTTTCTGCCACCTTTAACTACTTATAAATCTATTTGTAAATCTTATGAATTTCACAAATTTAAATTTCTAAAAGAGCACAAAAATTCAAAATATTGCGATTTCCTATTAGGCCAACCGGGTTGTACAAGTAAACTTTTCTGGACTGCTTTTGAATAACGCCAAAAAAAGTCACTTGCAAATTTCAAGGCACATTTATTTAATTGACAGCAAGTAATACAGAGGAGGATAAATTAGAAGAAGAAAGAAGGATAAGATCAGCATATAATGCGCATTATATTCACTCAATTTCACAACAGAGGTTTTTATATTTGTCTAGTTGGAGCTAATTGGTGCAAAGATCTGGAAAGAAAGAAAAAAAAAAGAGAAGAAGGAGACAGAGAGTGAGGGACATATGAGCACAAATGCAATGTCGTCGCCTAGGACAATTTTTGGAAGCCTACAAAATTCATTTTTAACGCCACTATTAAAATTTCATAAATTCATCCACATGTTCTTTAGTGAGTGGCGTGAAAACGAAACAACGCTACTATTTGAAATTTGCATATTTATATTCAATTTCAAACAATTATTTCTTTATCATTTCATCGAGAAACTCATTCACTGTTATATACGAAATTATGTAATGCTTTAAAAAAATAACGTCATCATTTGTCATCTCATTTTAAACTAAGCTTGAGCATTGTCACTTTCTGCAGGGGAAGGGGAGGAGGGGGGGAGGCTTGGAGTTCTTTTTGAAGTGACCATATACGGCATGTGCAGGATGGATTTGTACTGCTAATAAATGGAAGAATGAATACTAAAGTGGACATTAGTGTACACAATATAACTTTGATATTCTATTTGGTATTGAATTAATTACCCCTTGACTACACATAATAAGATAGCGGGAATGGGATATAAAATTTACCCACAAGGAAGGGAGTATTTACCCACGAGGGAATGATGTTATAGTGAGAAAAAATTTACCCACTATAAAATACCGGCGGCATAATTGTCTGCCAATATAAATAAACAGCGGTATATATGACGCCAATATGCTCTGAGGCCTTCTTATTCCCAAACTAAAATATTTAATTATTGCATATGAAACATAATGACACTAATTGTGCAATTGTCGCGCAACGAGCTATTAGATTAATGCTTAGGCAATTCTGAAACACTCATGATGCACTTATCTGCTCAATGAAGCAATGAACAGGAACTTATGAGCCATTGAAATACTTGAAACAATTTCAAAGTGTGTTGAAAGTGCATATGCACTTGAGGTTTCACTACTGCATGACGAAGGCCGTGGGTTTTCACATCATCCCCCCCCCCCCCCTGTGTGGAAAATTCATGGATTCCCTGTATCTTGACCACACCATCAAACAACAATCGAATCCATAGGTCACGTGATCGATAGCTATGAATTTCTTCTCTATCCCTCTCCCCCCCCCCCCCCCCCCCCACCCACCCAAAAACATTTCATGACGGGAACATCATCGTGTGCACCAATGGTCATGATAACGTTGCAGCAAATTTGAGGAAATATTCGTGTGTTATGTTTTCCTATGAGATTCAATCGTACCATTTCCGGTGTTTCATATTTTTTCCCTTAGTACCATTTGCAAATATTATTCGGATAAAATTCATTTCGTTGAATTCACTATGAGTTTATAAAATATTGATGAGGACAAATGATTCGCTATTTCGTTGACTTTGATGAATATCGACGAGCTTTTCTCTTAAAGTTTCGATATAAGCCAACGAGATGATGTTAGATAAATAGCTCATTCTTAGCTCAAAATTACTAATAAAATCACTAATGCATAAATAAATCGCTCGAAATTTCTATAAATTAGAAAATATTTGAAGATATAATATATATGTATATGCAAATTCGAGCACTTTTCAATAGCACTTATAAAGTCACTAATTTCTTGTCTATTTGATTTGCTGGCCAGGTGGGCTCGACTATTACTGTCGTCGAAAGGTTAAATAACTTTATATCACCTGAAAAAAGATGAGATTACTTAAAAGCAGTAAATTTTGCTCATTGGATGGCGGTTGAACCGTTATTTCCAGCGGTGATAACTTTCTTCAATTCAAATAAACAACATCGCAAATTTTTTTTTTCGTACAGTTTCAAGCACTTCTATATTCCCAACGTAAAGGTAAATAAAGAGGGCTTAAGCAAAGAAGCATGTCGTTTAATATTTTGAATTACTTATTATGCATTCGGTGTAAAAAAAATCGGAAGGAATAGATGGCTGTCACCAAATTTTCAATAAAATTAGATGGCTGTCACCAAATTTTCAATAAAATTAGATGGCTGTCACCAAATTTTCAATAAAATTAGATGGCTGTCACCAAATTTTCATGGCGGCTCTAAAAAATGCCTCAAAGAAATGTTTTCTCTATTTGTTCAATTACAGGTGAATCCTCGTGGAATGGCCTATTCGTTGACGGTAATTGTGCAACTACATCCGGTACGTTTTTATAGCAAATTGGTCTCGGTGCAAGACAGTTCTTAGCGATATTATCATCACTTGTTACGACACTCTTATTGGGAACTAAAAACTTGAATATAGGAATTGCAGGAACAAAATTACTGTGGACGCAATAAGTTGCGTGTTTTTATACCCAATATCCGTTCCATTTAGATTGACGAATCGAAAACTAGTCCCAGATGTGCATTTGATGCAAAAAGGATGGGAAGGGGGATGGAGAGGAGGAACGAGAAGGATAAGGGAGTGGTGGAAGAGCACATGATGGAGAATATATAGCCGCTCAGGCTGAAAGAGATGACGTATTCATCCACAGACAGGCTTTCAGCATAGGCTAGATGGCGGCTGCGTTTATCTTCATAGAGCTTCACGATGAAATTACTTCGGTTTCTCGAGTAACTCGTTTTGTCTAGCTTTGGCACTAAGAATCTTTCGTATGATTTCATTACCTTACTTCTTGAGCTACGTTTTACTCAAATACGGCATTCTCCTGCTATTCTTTATTTCCATAAGGCAAATTTTAGACCCCATTATGCTGATGAAGTGCCAAAAACAAAGCTATTCCACGAAAGTGTTGGCCGACAAACTTATTACAGTGCATTTACGCAATAGTGCTAAGCCTTCAGAAATAATCTAGTGCAGAACCACACAGCATATTGTTGCATAAAGACTAGGTAGTGAGCGTGTAAATCGGCGGCGCTTTTGTCGTAGCATCCTGTTTTGCAGCTAAATTGCGACATTCCTAAGCAAGTGATTGAATCACTTATTTTCTCTCACTTTTAACCTCTATAATACTTGCCGCTCACTTTAAATGTACTTCCACTTTCTCATTTATAATATTCCTAATTACTTTCATATCACGTGGCGGAAATTCAAGCCAATTTTTACGAATTTCTAAGGGATATTTTTATTAGCGTAAAAAATTAGATACTATGAAATTGAAAAAAAAAGAGAGAAAATATTCATAATGTGAAGCGATTTGCAGCTTTTTATAACGAAAGTTGATCATGCGTACAATGTTCGTTGCTTCTATATGGAAACAAATAAAGAGGTGAATGCCGAATTGGGAGTGAGGTAGGTGAACTATTCAATTAATTTTCTTAGTGCATTTATTCGTATGAATTTATTACCACATCAACTAAGTGAATAAAATATCTGCACAATTCAATGCCCTATATCGATAGACTTAAATTCCTCCCATATATGGTTCGGTGAATTTCAATAATTCTTTAAATTTCGATACTATTATTTTCCTTATGGAAATGCTAGCTTATAAATCAATTCAGTGATTTTTCGATATATTCTATTACTTCGGACGGTTTATACTCTATTACTTTTTATTACTTTCGACGATTATCAACGCGTCAACTTCACATTTGACCTTCATATTCCATATTTACATCACTTAATCATTTGAGCATTGAGGTTGCAGTCCGATATTTATGCTTCGCTTTTTTTAAAAATTTCCTTGAAATATTACAAAATATGCAAAAATATGCAGGAGATTTTTTTAAAGAAAAATTCGCTATATTTATTTAAATGTCCAATAAAAAGCAAAATATGCATAAAATATATGAAAAGTGAAACAATGAAAACAAATAATGAACCATCAACAGAGTAAAAATCGAACAACGATATCGTAATAATGGGAATAAAAACATTGCCAATAAAACGATATTGAGGTGAGCAATATTGAGGTCAAAGTTCATAACGAGATCAGCTGCATAGACTGAAACGAAATTCTTTAATTGAACATTTCGAAGTAAATTTCCAAGAAAAAAAAACGCCTTTCACTAATTTATCAAAAGTTGAGCCGTTGTATTTTTCCACGAATGAAACAACTTTTTCAAAATATAGCTCTTCCGACGTTAATTCCGTTAAGTCGATGATTTGATGCTCGTTCTATGGCGAACTTTTAAGGCTGATGGAGGAAGAGGAGGGGGGAAGGGGTGTATTTGAAAGGGAGGCCCTATTCGAGAGGAGGTTGTTTTCGAGAATGGTTTCCATCATGTTTTCATATCCTTTCAGTAGGGAGTCTCTTTTTCAGTGGGCAATATTTAAATAAGCACGATATAAATGCCGATCTTATTTACAAATAGTTATATATATTAGAACATCACATTTTCTGTATTACATTATGCGAGTTCTCTTATCCTTGAAAAAAATTTTTATGAGCGCAATCACATCTACTAATAATTTTGAGTTGAATTTTTAAGAATTGTTTTTTTTTTCTTGAGAGCGATGGATTTGAACGAATATCATGACGCATTCGAATGAAATGCACGAATGGATTTGTTGTGAAAATTCTCAATGATGCAATTTTTTTATCAATAGAATAAAATAAAGTAAATATTAGTAGAATAAGTTCATCTATTTGCAAAAAATGCGCCGATATGCTCGAAGTATCTCTAGGCATTCGGTCATTTTCACTGCTCCTAATAGTCGGTGCAATAATTTCCCGCATTTTTGAGCTCATACGTTCGTATTCTCGTTTATTTGTTTATTTGCGCAATTTATTCATTCATCTTCTAATTTTAGCTGAATTAACCAATTTACGCACTTTTTAAAATCCCTCACAGATACCCACCGTTATTGACTGGTCGGTAGTATTACTATAGAGCAGTCCTTAGGGAAAAATACCGAGGATAAAGTATCAAAAAAGATGCAATAGACAATTTCAAAACAAATATTATAAAACAAGCATTTAGGTTGATCCTAGCAACGAAAATTTTCTTCATTCACTTCGTTAATCAGTTCAAGTTTTGTTCATCAAAATATGAGAAAAGTGGAAATAAATTTTGAGCCGGTAAGAGTAGTGTTGGCTAAAAACGCCTAAAAATTTGTGCAACCGAGAGTTGGCCTTCAAACGTGAAAATATCCATCGATTCATAATGCTCAGTGATAATTATCATTTTGCAACTTATTTATAATCAGTCTTCTTCACAGTAGTTAATTGTACACTTATTGATTGCATTAATTTAATCAATGATTTTTATTAAGATGAAACAACTCAGATAGTTGGAATATTTCCAAAATTTTACCATTTTTTTTATTAATTAAAATAATATTCTGTCATATTTGAAAAAAATGAGAAAGAGAAAAATTATGGATTTATGAGAAAAAAATTTGTGGAATGCGAGTTTTTGTTCGCTTTGAATGCATTTTTTTTTTTTTTTTGCATTCAATATTCACCGCATTTTTTTTTCTTTTGCTTTCTTTTGTGTATTCATCGCTATAGAAGTTGAAGCAAAAAAAAAAAAATTTACATAGCACTTAAGTGCGTACGCTTGAAATACATCAACTCAATGACATCTTTTTTTTTTTTGATGAATTCTCAAAGGTTATTAATGGTCACTTTAAAATATATCCGCACAATTTGTTCATCATTGCTAATTATTTTGCGATTTTTACGCACTTTTTGAGTATTATCAACACATTTAGAAATTCTTATTTCTTTTTTTTTTTTTTTGGTTGTTGAGATTTTTTCGATCACTTGAAATCATCGTCACCGGCTAGTGGATCATATTTCAAAAATGACCTAAAATATGAGTATCGGAGAATAAGCCTATCAACTGTTAGCGGTAAATCACATACATTTTACTATCATTCATTTAAAAAAAAAAAGAAGTAAACTGCTGACTGAAAATGATTTATTGTGTTAGCCGATTTAACCGATGAAAAAAGTTATCAATATATTATTGAGGAATTGTGAAAGAAAAATTTGAGTGTTATTCATCGAAAACTTTCAATTGTAGAAGAAATCTTTGGCAATAACAGCCATCAAAAATGTGTTCATAAATTTTTTTGAATTGAAATAAATTATATAGTTTAGTTTTGTTTACAACGATTAGCGTGAATTTTAGCACAAAAAAAAACAAACAATTTCTCGATTGTATCTTATTTAATGCCTAATTAGACGATGAACATGAAGATTTCATCTCGACTTTTATCTGCAAATTTATACAAAATTAAGAGACAAGGGAATAGACGACTTAAACATTTCCTATGCATTGCAAAAATTATGCGATCGAAGTTTGCTTGAATAATTGCTTCTCCAGTAACGTTGGCGAGTAAAATCTCGTCTCAATATAGCTCATTTTTCAACGTGGTTCTCGCATATTTGAGATAAAATAAATTGTTTTACTATAGTTTTCCACAAACTTCAGGAAAATAAACATAGTTATTAGAATCATATCTTTACTTAAAGAGATATTTTTAAATTTTACGAAATTCCTAATCTTTAGGGGTTTTTATTTGTGGTTATATGGTACTCCATAATGAAATTGCTATCTTTTCCTTTCGTCTTTTTCCTTTCGCCTAATCGATTCTTTAATCTTTAATTAGAGAATAAAGATCAAAAATTTTAAAATCTATGATAGAGAACTATATGAGTGAATAGAAAGAATTTTTTTAAGCGATTTGACGACATATGCATTGGAATCAGGACATGCGATGCCGCAATGTTCCTATACGTTGCATCGTGATTCGCCGAATGGTCCTGTGCTTCGTTATGCACGTATTGGTGATATCGTCTATCATGTATGGGATTGTCCATCCGATGTTTATGCAATGCTTGTGCATACGTGCTTTATCCTCGATGGGCAAGGAGGAGAACATAGCGTCATCGATTCCAACGGGTTCGATTTTTGTTTGAAATCGTTTCTATTTTCCTTCCTACCGTTACATGGAGGATACAGTGGAAGAAAGATACATTTTTGCTAGGCATATCGGCTTTCTATGGATGTTGGACAAGTGTTGAGGTTTACGGATTAAAATCTCTTCGACGTGTTTTTGGAATGGTAATGGCTGGAGCAGTGATAACTAGGAATATGGCCACACGAGGATTACGTTAGGGGACTGAGGTATTCTTCGGAGCTGGGAAGATTCCACTCATGAGCCGAGACGCGCGTAAAGTATAGGTCTAGTTACAAGGAACGATGGAACGCCCCTAAGTGGAAGTGTGATGTAGAAGGAATGATGCAGCATTAAAACATGATCAAATGAATGAATAAACGCGTGCTTTTGGTTTTTTGCTGATTCGAAAATGAAGAATGATAAGCTAACGTTTGCTTGAAGTATTTATCAAGCAATTGTCGCTGTTATTACTTAGCATCAGCTGCCGAGCAGTTAACTCATGAAATATACTCGGCGCAAATTGTACCCGCTAAATTCTAGTCTTCACCTGTACCTACACTGCAAGGCTCACCCTTATAGCACATTTTTTTCGTGTGACATTAGCACTTCGTCTATATCAGTTTACTCTAAGAAGGATCAGTTATGAGCTCTTAGTAGTAGGTATTCACGGAGATTTCACACTTTTAGATATAAGATTTTCTTCGTCCGATGATACTACAAATTACGATAGCGAGGTTTCAGTTTTTTGGGTCCTCTCTATCTGTAGGTGACCTCTCTTTCTTCTCAATAACTGGCGATCACAGCTATAATTCGGCCACAGCTATAATTCGATTTTTTTTTCGATTTTGTTATTGAACGCTTTGCTGAGTAAAATGAATCCCATATCCCTTGCAGATTCTCGGCAGAGAATGTCCGATGAAATCTTCCAACTTTCTAATGAAATTTTAAAAAATTTCCGCCACCTGCTAGGATAAAGGAGTTGAATGCCATCGTCCATCCTTACAGAACAACTTTAGTGAATGCATCTAGATCATTTGCTAGTTTTGATTCTTATAGAATTCTTGATCACAATAGACACCAACCTAGATATGTTCTTAGTTAAACGATGTAGTTCACCTCACAATACCTTTAAATAAACCTCTACTTCAAGCTTTTTTATTTACATTGTTAGCCGTCTGTCAATTTTAATATTTGAACTCCGATTTTTGTAAGTTTTTAAATGCCAAGCGCATTTCAATACCATAATTCATGTGAGGGGAAAATGGAACTCCCCTCTTCGAAACTGCTAAACGCCTTTTTCAGAGGGAAAATTTTCGCAATTGTTTCATTAACAGTGTCCTCGTTCACCTTGCTTCGCTTTCAGGTACTCCAACTTGGTCTCATTGTTTTCTTAAGTTAGTAGTTCCTGACTCACTGAAATGAATTATCATACCCTCTACCGATATTCATCTCCTTCATACTTTTCCTTTCCCCCTCTCTTCACCAAAAGATATGAATAATAAAACCTCAGGTCTGTTGGAGTAGAAGTTTTTCTGAGCGTTTGCGTGATAATGTGCTTTATGGAATAGTTTCATAGATTTTTTTCTATATTCGCCAACTTCAACTATTGCAGTTGTTCAACAGATGACTTTATCATCCCGCAATTGACCTATTCAAAGGAACTTACGCGCAGTTTCACGGTTCGTATCATATCTATAGTTTTTCGATCATTTATATAGCAAAAAATTGTTAATTCTTCCACGTCTCTAACGATGACAAAAATTTTTTTGATATTATATAAATAATTTTTATAAATATTAAAAAAAAAATGAAGAAAAAATAAATGAAATTTTTTTCGTATTTTTTTAAGAACTGATAATTGCAAAAATTTTTCTAATAGAAACTTTTCCACTCCGTAAAAAAAAAAAGAAAGGAAATTTTTTTCGCATATATTAGCATTGCTCGATTGCTGATGAGAGTGAATTTTTTTTTCTTCTTTAGCGATTAAGAAATTCATATAAAATTTCGTTATGAGGATCCTAATATACTTTAATTGATATTTTTCGAATTTTTTTTTTGCGTTATTGCGAAATAGATGAAAAAAAAAATCTTTGTTGTCTCTTTATGAAACGTTTGCCATTCGTCCAGTTGATCTAATTGTATCGAACGACGATAGTGTTGCCGTATATGATTGCATGAATAAATAATGATGAAAATTTGCGTAGAACTAGTTTTCGCGATGAGCGTATTTCATTGCGCTCAAATATGTAAAATTTATCGCTTTTCATATGAAAAAAAAAATGCCTCTCATCATTTTTTTATAGAGGAAAACTTCGAAATTATTGTGAATTATTATGCAAATTTAAATATTCTCATTTTTTTCTTTCGGTGGAAAAAAATTTTTCACTAACGATATTTAATCATCCGATTGAAATGTAAATACGAAAATTTCGTATTTTTTTTTCATGTTTTTAGCAAAATATTATTTGTTGATAAGAAATTCGTAATGGCAATATTTCAAAATACAAAAATCTTAATTTGTTTATGATGGATGGTAGGGAAAGATCTATTATGTAAAGTCACTCAGGTAAATGCAATAAAGCTATCCAGGTAAGTGTAATAAAGTCACTCAAGTAAATATAATAAACTCACTCAGGTAAATATAATAATTGAAGAATCCGGTTAGGAAGATCGACGTGAATCGGCTTCTCTCAACATCGCTGATTACAGCATTTCGTTGCGTGAACGTTCCTTTAAAATTATTGTCTTCTTTCATTGGACACATCTTTTTAGACAAATTGTATGCAAATTTCAATGCAAGCTAGTACATGCAAATTACATCATTATATGCAAATTTCATTCATTCTTTTCAATACTAATAACATCCTGTCATTGAAGTATCTATGAAAAAAATTGATGGAAATTGATGATATAGTGCTCTGTTCATTTTGTTGATAGGGGCAGACCTCATTTCTCTAGTTTTTTTGTTTTGCGAATTGAAACTGTCGAGCAGGGAAGCAATCTAACTTATTTGTATAAATCTTGTTGAAAGAGTATAAATGATGAATGCAATTATAGGGTGCAAGTGTGGTGAATCTTCCCGACAGAGAATCCGTTTACTTCAGCTGTCAAATAAAGTTGTGCTTCAAAACTGGCGGTTACTGTAAGAATGTTACAGTAAGTGCTTTTATTATAGATCATCATTTTTGTTCGTAGCGTGAGATGTTTATTGCTAGCAAATAAATTCAGTCCTTTTGTATGCAATCACGATATTCTTTCAAGTCCTTTTGCATAGTCATCTTGAGGTTATCGTTTCGTTTTCAACTAGTACTTTATATATTTATTTACTTATTTATATATTTGCTTATTTATTTGCTCATCTATTTTTTGAATTATCCACTCATACATCTAAATAGATATGAAACAAACCTGCTGATGGTACACAGATGAGTGCTAAAGTTGTTCTTATAAATTCAATACCATTCTGCTTCAAACGAAATATATCTGGAGAATAGAAATATGTTAGCCGCAGTAGTTAAATTCCAAAAGGAATATAATATGAACTTCTCATGCACGAAATAATCCCCTGAAATTTTCCTTAAACCATATTTTAAAAGGAAATATTTTCTATTATTTATGCATTTATTTTTGTTTGATTGAATTTGCTAGACAATCGCAGACCTTTTAATCGAAGAGCGATGGGGTTTGATTTGGATTTCATTTTTAAGAATTGATTCATTTGGAGCTTTTTCGAAAATTCCATATTTTCAGCCACCACGTTGCGATACAGCCCATTCAACAGAAGAACATACTATCGAAGAAGTTCTAGATAGTGAGCAACTAATAGCAACAACAGCCGCTCTACCAGCCACATCAAATTCTGTCAAATTCATATCACCCACTACTTCCGAGACAGAGACAACGACCTTCTATCCTTCCACTCAAGAGGAAACTTCCTCATCAAGCAGCTACCTTCCGTATATCATTACCTCAGCAGTACCGATCAGTACAACGACCATTTCGAATGACACGGGAGACTTCCCAACACCTGATAGCCTTCTCGATTATGTGGAAAACAGTAATCGCGCAACGCGTGCTAAATTCCTTCATGCGGAAACAATAGAGGATATTGAAGGTAAATAAGTATAATAAATACTCATCGTTTTGTATTTTTTATTTGTATATAACCGTCATTTCTGCTGGCAACGTCATCCGAGCGCCTCTTTTACGTTGCCTCGAAATTGCTTTAATAGGAAATGTCTTACATTATGATGATAGAAACAATATCATAAGTACACAAAAATATCTTGATTTGCCAGAGTACTTCTAGAGTGACGAAAACGTTGTGATGACAGCAGTTTTATTGTACTTTCAGATAAGTGTTTGATACGATAAAAAGTTTTCATTCATTACCTCGAAATAGAATAGCTGATGCAGTGTAAGTCTGTTGGCTAGCTGACGTTCGGATTTTAGGCTCAGGAGAGAGTGATTCTTCGAAAGCAAAAACATCAAAGTCGAATGCCGGAAGGAGGAGACGTAATCCACCAGATGATGGAATCAACTTATTGGACGTGGACGTCTCGACTCCTCAACTCAATATAATTGATCAAGACTTTGGTATGATCCATATCGTATTTTAAAATATTTTCAACGAAAAATTTGCTAATGAAATATGAAGCGGGAGCAGATAGAGTGAAATATTGAGCTGCAATAATGTCCTGTCACAAAAGATCGAAGTTCTATTTTCTTTATATTTTTATCTCTTTCAGTTCAGGAACCACCTTTAAAACACAAAAATCATTTCCGCTATCACCTCTACGACAGATACCTTCACTTTTGCACCTGTGCAGCTTACTTCTTTGATATACGCAAATTTTTGCAACACCGTTCAGCTAGATGACGAGCGAAAAAGATTGAAGAACTTCGAGCCTTTCATCAATTTCTTTTGAGCACCTCTTTTAACTCCACAGCTTGATGGATCGATTTTACTGTCATTATTATCTCCACAAATCGATCCCAGAAAATTTAAATCCGAATAACCTACTTGAAATAATACATTTACAAACCAATCTTGTTTTCGAAACTTGCGATTATTAAAAACCGTCAGGGTTGTGAGTGGGTCCATATGAGTTCGTCTTGTTATATTAATGCTTTCTTTGCGTAAAACTCGAATACCCGTTTTGAAATGTCATAGCAGCTGAAGAAAGTAGCCCTCTTATATGAGGATAGAGGTAGCGCAGAATAGGATTGACGGTCATGCTGCCGTGAATACCAAGGTCAATGAGATGCTTGAAAGTCATATTGTGATGAATTTATAGTGCTCAATTGAAAGGGGCTCATTGCTATGCTGCGCAGTTTTGCTATCTAGGATCTTCTTAGAAAGGTTTTTCACTAGCGTAATAAAACTAAGCCATCACATATGCGTACATAAATGTGCACAGATATTAGTAACAGCACATAGACGCAGATACATACATACATAATATAAATAAATAAAATATTGTAATAATGGCTATGAACGTTCTGAATGATCTAGTGGAATACTAAGAATCACCACTCCACAGGTGAGTTGTTGATTTCGAAAATTAGAAATGCAAAAAATGATTAATTAAAATTTTTTATTAGAGGTAGTTTTAATTTTTTGCTCAAAATTAAGCGTCGGTTAGTTGTTTATGGTGGTGGAGATTCGAATCTGTTTACTGGCGATATTTTCCGAATTTATCAAATATTGATTAATATCAAGGTCGACTATTATAATAAAATTTATATCACATATGTATACATCACTCTATCGCCAACAATCTGAAATTTAATTCCATTATTGATATTATATGCTTATTAAACCACTTTTATTATATGCATATAAGAATAAATGAACCTAGGAAATAAATACTGTTGGATTAAATATTCTCATAGCAGGTAGAACGTTTGCCCGAAAAGAGGAACATGATAGGTTTGAGATCATCCATCCGTTTATTTTCATTTGTCATTGAATAGTGTGCAAACAATTGCGACATTATCGCACTTATTGCACCGAAATGCATACTTGAGTGTTGTACTCTTCCTATATCGCAGAGTTCCTAAGGTTTGAGATCATTTATGTAATTTTTGTATAAATTAATAGGCGGAAAATCTAATAAAGGAGCTGGCACGACATATATTTCAGCATAGCCATTACTTAACCGACCAATTTCTGAAGTTGTTAACAATTAATAACTACATAAAATAGTGCCTTCATACTTCGTTTCACCCAATCGCAGGCACATAGCTCCTCTCTCTCACCCCTGAGGAAAAGAACTGTCCCTTTTGTAATTTAATCGATGTGGAACGGATTGTTGCCGCAAGTTGTATGCAACTTTTTACACCCGAAATATCTCTAGCTTATGTTAAAGCTGACAAATAAAGATGCGTTATGCTATAGGAGTTCATCGTATGAATGCAGCTTTCATGCGAAACTATGGGGACAGATAGATGAGCATATATACATAAAGACATAAATGATACCTCAAAAATACGCATTTTAAAGCAAGTTTGCAGAAGCACTTGAATAGCCGTTGCAACTTATTAGCTCAGAAGCAGTTTACCTTTGTCAAATTATTTCAGCTAATTTTTCGAGCGGAATCCACTATTAATATAGGCGGTGAAGTGTTCCCATTCGGATTAAATGAGTTACTTTTATTAAACAAAGGCAAGCAATAAAATTGCTCGAGATTGAAACAGCTTATAATATTATGAACAGGTAATCTCTATATTCTAAAGGGATGGGAGAGTGAAATGTATTCATGTTCAGATGATCTTGTTATCTAACATTTCACCACTTCAGATTTCCCGGATCTACCCGTTGAACCAAAAGCGATGAAAACTCGACGAGAATCAGTATGCATTCCTGTTATTGGAATATGGTTTATATCTGGTATATCGATAGTCTCGATAACGACTGCTATTGGCGCAATATATCATTTAAGGTTCTCGAGACGAAAACTTTTGACAATATACTAGATATTCATCACAGAATTTCCGGATTTATTGTAATAATGATACAGATGAGTGTTCTCCACTATATAGATGAACGTATGCTCGAAATTGTTATGTCGTCTTAATTGCAACTCCAATTTCATGTATCAGTGTTTATAGAAAGACAATTTGATTTGGTATATCTATGAATTCAATTTCCGACTTCAATGTAGAAATTTTCAAAACTAAATCTCAAATAAGAAATAAAAATGAAAATCGGTTAATTTCTTTGCATTTTTTTTTTCAAATCGTCACTTAGTTAATTTTCTAATTAAATGATTTGAAAATATTTTCTCCAATAAAATCTCTACGATTAGATAATAGGAGAATAAAGTTGGGGGGGGGAGATGATTATTGAAAATTCATTTCCGGGAAAGAGAGAGTGGAAAAGTCAAGCAATATTCCAAGAAAAAAAAAACTTCCTTTAGACGATTTGTTTTGTTCTGTGTAGAATATGAAAAATTCACAATTTCTCTGCCTATATACTGCCTTATGAATATTTTCATTTTCATTCTTTCATGTGTCATCGATTGTATGTACGATTGGCTATTACCTAAATATGATTCGATAGGCTAATTTGAAATCAACCTTAAATCGTATAGAACTTGAATTAGCATAATAATTTAAATTAACAGTTGAAAATGATGCAATTTGGTATCAATTTGTGCTGTTCACTCATTAGCATTGGAATATTTTTCTGCACAACTTTCTCCAATCCGTTCAATAATATCGGTGCTGAATGCCAATTTATCAGCTAGTATTAATTTGCATTTATAATTTGCTAGTTTATTTATTGGTATCGATTTACTAAATCCGTATTGATCAGTTGTTGATATCATCAATTTATCGCTGATCAAATGAATATTGTGTTGTAGTTTACTTTCGATTGTCTTTTTTGATTCATGTCTCAAGATTTTCAACCACATCGGAAAATCGATTCTGATCATAGATCCTAAATCTAGGCCACTATTATCGTTTTCAATGAGTCCTTAAGCGTTGAGAAATCCACAATTAGCTCAACTATTAAACTTCGAAAGTAATCAATATTTTGATCGTTTTAAAAATGTGAGATAATTACAATTAGTGCATTTTAGGGATTCTTGAGATGAATTAGTATTTCGAGAATGTTGAAAAAGGCTTAAGAAAATGCTTGAAATGATCAAAAATAATCCGAAAACATCGTAACGTGAATTTAACAAGAATAGGTTGCTAAAGGTTTGAAAAGGTAAAAAAGCCGACGGTAAAAAAGCGTATATTCATGCCTACAGAATCTCAGAAAGGCATTTTTTTTCAGTTATTTTTCCAGCTTCGGTGGAAAAATTTCCAATGCTGAGAAGCGATGAAAACATTTTTACCCGTTTTTTTATTGCGGTAATCAAATCCACTCAAAACACTGTTCAATTTTTGAATGGCCAAGAGATTAATGAATCTCCCTATTTTCAGCTGAATGAATGAGAATGTAAGCTTCGTCGACGTTCACAGCCAATATACCGAAACTATAGAGGTAATACTTGGGTGACAATTGTCCAAATTTGGAAACTATCCAAATTCGGAACCTCCTTTAAAATTTTCAACGAGCATGACGGTTAACATAGGAAGAAGAAGCAATAATTTCTTTTGCCAGTTTTTGCAATTGATTT
The DNA here is from genome assembly GCA_013433145.1 of Ascaris suum. NCBI lineage: Eukaryota > Metazoa > Nematoda > Chromadorea > Rhabditida > Ascarididae > Ascaris > Ascaris suum. Next base: position 6,558,667 of record CM024184.1, on the reverse strand, counting down.
TTTTTCTCGCTTATAATAAAGTAAGTAAAAAGTGTGCAATTAGAGCGACAAAAAAACCGTAATAATCCATCTTGAAAGCACATTATGTGCCAAATTATTTTTTGAAAGAGTAAGCAAGGTGCTAATAATATATGCTTCACTATCTTCATCCCATGATCACTTGCAATATACTTGACAATATGCTGAATATATTCATGTGTTTATGTTTTAATAAATGCTCTTCTCAAGTTTAATAGCTCTCTTGCATTGTGTCTTATCAATTCTTTTATTGTTTTGTTGTATTTTGTATATAATGATACGAATAAATGCTTCAATGACAATTTCATTCAAATTTATGCAAGTTCTATCCGCTCAAGGCATTAATCTTGTAAACTTGTAAATTTATAACTTATAAACTCTTTGCCTTGAAAAACTTTCAAAAAAATCTTGCAAACTTATCAGCAATTGAATGATTAATTAAATTGTCATTGCATATAGATGCTAGAAATCAACGTAAATTACTGAAAAATCGTTTGCTCTCTGCTTTATTTCGTTTTTTTTTTTTGTTTTTCCTAAGGGAATAACCAAATAAGCCTTTGATTGTTTATCACTTTTTTATCACTTCTTATCATTTATCAGTCCTGATCATTAATCAAGTACGACCGTCAAGCAAACCGGAACTGTCAAAAAGATACTATATAACTGGAAAGCCCTTGTTAACTCACCTTAACAAAATCATTAGATATTTAAGGTTGAGATGAAAATGAAGTATGCAAATTTTGCTCCACAACTGATCAAATGAGAATACAGCGGCTGCAACGTATAGCCAAGGAGGTGGCACGATAAGTAATTGTGCAATTTCCTCTCACGGAACGAACCAGTTTCGTAAAATTCCAACAATTAGTGAAAAGCGCGCAGACATGCGCTATGCATTCAGCAAGACCTGTCGCTCATACTGATCCTTCAGAAAACATTCATTTCGAAGCGCTCATGAAATTTTTTCCATATACGAGGTGCGTTATTTTGACGTCATGTCTGCGCTTATGTATGCCCATGTCTGTCTGTACGTTTGCCTGTCTGTCTATCTGTCTCTTCCTTAGTTTCAATCTCGGAAATATTGAAGTCTGAATTGTGAAGTTCTTACGCTAAGTGTACGCCATTGGCTGACTTTCAATACCAAATTTCAGGTTGATCTCTCAACTTTCACAGCCTTTATGGTCACTTAAAGGATTCATTCATTGGTCGCATTCATTCCACAGCTGGTCACATTTTCCCATTCAGAAATCAGAGATAAAACAGGTATTTTAAACGGGAAGGGGGTGATGGACGGGAAGGAGGTGGGCGGGGAACGGGGATCAACGGAGGGAGAAATCATCAAATAAGCAACATGCTGGGCATTATAAATGGATCGTTTCGAATCACTGGAAGATTTCGTCTAGAAAAAAAAATCTAGACTAGTTAACTGTAGTTCATGATAAAGCTATAAATTCCCCTCCATCTTCATTAAAACGTTTAAATTATGCATGAAATACAGTCGCTTGGATTAGTCTCTGAATGAAGGCGAACAAAATTCCACTAAAATACAAGAGCATAGCAGCTCAAAAAACAGGCCACGACTCTTGTGGATGGGAATTGCCATGAGAAGAATCCCGAAGAAAGTCTGGATGATGCTGCATGTTCAAAAGTTGCTGTAACGTTCAAACTTAGAAATTCTCTCAATAATGTACAAAACTTCGACTACAATCGTTTATGAAGGAGATACAGTCGGAGAGGGGCAAGGAAGGAGTCTCTATTCTACCTTCTCTATTCCTATTATCAAATGAGATCAGCAGCTTTGAACGATGATTGAATCAAGTTGAACACTATTGCCTAAGGCGATAATCAACACGTTAAGAACTAGAAATATTTAACAATTTTTTGGGCAATTTTTGTGGAAAAATAAAATCAAATTTTGAGCACGTTTGGTTGGAAATAAAATTGATAGATGTACTAATCTAATTATTACTCATAATTCATTAATGAAGTATAGCTTCATGTGTGCGCGTGCATTTGTTTTTGTTTTAACCCTATAGATCAGTCGCTTTATTCAGAAAAGATTCTACTATTTTCTTCGCAACGATGTAAAATTCAATTTGATCAGAGAAAACTAAACAGCGATTTGAATACTCATTACCGAATTGTTTTAGATGACTTAGAAAAAAAAAATCGAAAGAATTATTCTAGTGCCTATAATGTCATCCGTTTCAGCTAGAAGATGGACAGAACTAAAGAAAGCGAAGACAAGATATAGGTTTTTGAATTTCACTCAACTCAGCGCTCTTGAACAAGAGTTATTTCGTGCCGTTTTTTCCAATAAACACGCACAGATTTACCTAGCTTTCAGAGAGCAAACATATCCTCAGGTGGATAGGGGATATACGAGACAGGTGAAAGAAAGGAAGAACAACATCACCCACAATACGAACAATATTTATCCTCGCATATCTGCTATTCTATTACAGGTCTAACTAAGCTAACAAGGAGGTGACATATGCTCTTATCACTCTTATCTTTAATTTATTTTGATCTCCTAACGGAATGATTAGAACCTTTAACCGCTTTATCTAAGAATATCAGATGCGATCATTTCATTAGCACCTGTAATTTTTACCGAAAATTGATGATTTATACTCATTTTAATTCCTATTTAATAATTCATATATTGAGATGCCACAATACAGTGCCAAACAAATACTACCCCTGTGGTATAATTTTGCTTTCAAAGCATCATTTGTGAGATATTTAAACTGATATGGAGTCCGATGATATGGAATATTTCGATAAAATGATTTCTATACGCAACAACAACTTCATGATATTATAATTTTTATCATTTCCTATATCGTCACTTTTTACATTTATTCAGTGTCTAATCAATTCATGGATATTGCCAACGATCGCTCCTGAAATTCTTTTCATAGCTAGCAACCTATTTCTTCTATCGCATTCGCATGTAGAGATTTTTCATCTATTTCTATTGTTACTTAATAAATATATTGCATAAATCTATCAACTCATTTAACTATAAAATACAGTTGTATATTTATTGTAACAACTGTAGATGTATAATTAAGTCAGCACATTTGAATTCGATTCGCAAAATTAGTATATTCTAAGCCTAGCTCAACCGTTACCTCCACCTTTTCGTTTTAGTCGAGATTTATATCTTTCGCTTATACTATCATTTGGTTGCAATATAAGACAATGTTGCTATTGCTGTTGTAAAAGCAGATCTTTTTTTTCGCGAATTTTTGTAGCTCTCAGTTACCTGTCAGGTGTGTCTCTCAATATTTATACCGATTTCTTGATGGACTTCTCAACACCTTACTCAATTCTTACATCTCTCTCTTCAATTTTTAATCATCATTTCATTAAATATAAGAAATGAATTGATTAGAAATCACTTCGTTTATAGAAAACAATAAACTATACGAAAAATTTATTAGCACTCAGTATTTCTTATCTCATCATTTTTTAAATTCTGATTGTTGTAGGGTATCGTTATGAAATTATTCATCAATAGATTTCTCCACATCCTCTTTCAATTCTTCAACGTTCTCTCCGGTATCATCGTCATCTCTCATCTAAATAACACTTGCTTTTCTACCCGCATGAATCGTTTATATTGCATAAAAATCACATATTTGGCGAAATAATCGTACATAATACTAAACACATTTATTTTTTTCCTGTGCATTTACTAAAATAGTTTTGAAAAATTGAACACATTGATTTCATTGCATTATATTTCATGTGTTCAACAATATCATAGAAAAAAAAATAAGCAGTATAAATATTTATCGATTCTTAAATGCTCTTTAAATTCTTCAATTAATTCCTTTAATAATTATAAAAACTTATTATTTCCATTGCTGCTCATTGACATTTAGAATGCTGCAATTATTCAATTTTGAATTCTCTTTTCATAACAGGAAAAAAACCCACACTTTTTACTTGTTATTTAACTTGGAATTTTATTTTTTTTTTCATTTTTCTTTTCTGAGGAAAAGCGGCCTTTAGCATGATTTCATATAAGAACGTCAAGTACGGTGTATTGCTCTTGTACCAACCTTAATAGAAATAGATCGTTGAGTCGGGTTCTCATCGTCTGCCAGAGGTAATGGAAGATCATCAATTCCCGATAAATCTTTATCTGCTGGATTGGAGAGTGCTTCAACCGCTGTTGTTGTTAAAGAAATTTTTGAAATCGCTGAAATATTTACGCGTGAATTTAATGAGAAATTAACTTTTAGTTGCTTTGAATATTATCTCCATAATTAAAGAAATAAATTCGAAAATTTTTACACCTAATAATTAAAAGAATCGAACACATTATTAATCGTTGATTTCTCTTAAGATGCTTTATCCGCCATTATTTTATTTCATCAACTTACTTTAATTACTTTACTTCAACTTCATTACTTCAAAATAGTTTTGAGTATGTAAATTTTGAAAATTTGAATATTACGTTTAACAGAGCAGAACCAATCGGGGCAGCCATCTATCACAACTGATCGGATATTTTTCGATGAAAAAAAAATGTAAACTAACAATCAATCGATTAAAATTTGATTCTATTATTCATTTAAAAAAAATCTCTTAAGAAATTTTGAAATTCATTGATATAGTGAAAGAAAAAATTTATAAAAGCTTATCAATATTGATGTGATTTTTGATGAATATTTTCTAAATATTTATTGAAAGAATTTTTTTTAAATGAGAATGATCCAAGTGAATGATGAAAAAATACTAAAAAAATTTTCTCATTTCAAAAAGTATTCGAAAATTTGGAATTCTTCCAAATAATTTATAAAATATAATAACTATTAACTTACGTTTAACTATCGAATAATGACTGCATAATTCTGAAAAAAAAAAGTTTTTTTTTTGAAATTTATTGACGAGATCTCAGAGTAGAATAATCAACAAATACTTATAAAGTGATGAAATAATTTGCTAACGTAAAAGAATACTGAATTTATGAGAAAATTTTGATGAGTTTAACTAACTTCTTCGAGAATAATCTCATTTATCCTTTAGCATAATCTATAGTGAGTGTAGACATTTAAAATATTCTTGTATAATGATTTATTGATCATCTGATCTCAAGTTTACTTTTATTCAAGATTTTTGTGAGTTTTTTTTTACAGAATATGCAAATTTTTTTTTTCTAGTCGAATGCTGTTTCATTGAACGGAATTATGTATATAAGATCTTTCTGCGAAAAACTTGAGAATTAGCGATGGAATAATGAAAATCCTTTAATCCTTCATAAACGATGCTCTCTTATCAGTGAGCTAGATTTTAAACAGTGATATCATAAAGAGCATAAAGTAAATCAATGCATACTTGTCAAATTCTCTGTCAATAATCAAGGTGCTTGTAACATGCTAAACCCCTCCTCCCCACCCCCCCCCCCACCCTTTCCGATTCGAGGAAGTCGAATTTCTGCAGGAGCAAGATTAATAATTAACCAGGACTTCTAATTTAGATAAGAATGCACTTTTACAAATTTACTGCATAAAATTTGAGGTAGTCTTTTACTATCATTTCATATCTGTCGTATCTTTTGCTTTCATATCTTTGCTTATTATCATATCTTTTATTCTACTATCACTATCACAAAGCCTGCAGCGAAGAAATTATCAGCATATATCCATTGGTGAACTTCACTAAAATATTAAAAATAGAAATAAAATAAATGAATAAGTTGATGTTGTCGAAAAGGAAAACCTACAGGTACAACATTTTACAAGAAGTTTTTCGTTCAATATCGCTGAAGAAATTGTTGAACTTCATTGCACAGGAAAGTTTCAAGTGAAGGTTTAATCAGCAAAAGATTTCTCTGCGGCTCTATAACTGTCATTAGCAGTGCAGACCAACGATATCCTCTGCAATAGATTCAGCTCGCAGCATTTCAAATCTCTTCGAAAAAATGCATTCCAACAGTATCGTATACATGAACTCGCGCGGAAATCCCGGCTCACCCATATCATGAAAACCTACGGTAGTGGAAAAGAGTACAGGTATCTTGCGGCCATATATATATATATATATATATATATATATATATATATATATATATATATATATATATATATATATATATATATATATATATATATATATATATATATATATATATATATATATATATATATATATATATATATATATATATATATATATATATATATATATATATATATATATATATATATATATATATATATATATATATATATATATATATGGGAAATGAAGATCAAAGAGTATTGCTCACTTTTGCTACTTATAATGCCACCAGTGGTTCCTTTACTCGGTTTGTTGTGATCGCCTTTCTCCATCAGGGACTTCACATCAAACGAAGACTTTGTTCGATCGTTCTCGTTACATTTCGATGTCTTCTTCAGCGTATCTGCTATAAAGCTTTGAGTTTTCATCAACGGTAGCGTTTTCTCGCTTCCCTTTTTCTGCAAGTTCATTACTTATAAACTCATGCAGAGTCATCGTATTTTTACGATTTTTTCACTCAATGGCAAAATTTTCCAAGGTTACATTTTCGTTCCTTTGTTGCTAGTTTTTCATCTGCTTTGTTCATAACTTCTTGTTTATTACGAACAATAAAATAACGCTAGAGCCACAATCGTAAACTTATCACATTTTGTTGATTCCGATCTCATCGTTTATTCATCTTTCTTTTGCTGATGCAGGTTATGGCATTTATATATCGGCAATTCCATCACGACGGTACACGATATGAATCAGATTTAACTCTTTCTGTAGTAGTGGGCTACTTTTCATTTGCCACACTTTACTTCACATCACCACCCTTGTATTTCGAGCAGCTTATAAACTCCATATATTGGAAGTGAGGTGTTCTTGAATGTATCGCTTCTATAAATTTGCATTAAGGATTCTTTTAGAGCCTATTCAAAAAAATTTCTAAAAATACAATAGCGCTTTGATGTTTTATGGAAAGATCTTTTTGAATAGAATATTTTTTAAGAGAATTTCATATAATATTCACTCCGACAATTTTTCCTCATAGGGAACTTGAATCCTTAGCTTTATATTATATTCATTAAGTTAACTGCTTGAAATTTGTTAACCTTGATAGTCTTGAAAACTTAATAAACTCGCCCTTACCCACATTTTATTGTCCAATGAATTAAATTTGCAATTTTCATGCCGTCTAAGCGCTTCAGTTGATTTTCGTATTATTTACCGATCACTTTCATGTCGTTGTAGTCGACTGTCTATACCCTTCTATCATTCGTAATAAAATCTTGGTTATATTATTGATGTTGGTTACGTTATGAGAATTTCTTTGCATAGATTCAACTCTTCAAGATATTTAACTGTTTTTGCATTTAACTGTAAGCTTATAATCAATCGCTACAGTGGTATTGCTATCTAAAAACTATATTACTAAGTAACTAATACTATTGCCCGGAACTGATTACATGTTACTATAAATAGGCTACGATTTACTCAGTATCCGTAGTCTTCAACAGCCGTAGTCTGTCGTCATTGATGCATCATGAAGGTTTCAATTCAACTCTATGTGATTGTGATACGTCAAGTGTCCAGAAAGTCTTCTAAATCAAGAAATGAAATTGGCTGGATTTGAAAGGGCGAATCTTATAGGAGAAGAGGGAGCAAATCCGACAGAGGACTGAGCATAAAAGCATTAACGAAAACTGCTCGCCGAAAGATCTAGATTTGAGGGGTGAATAAATGAGCTCATCCAACATAAGGAAATGATATGGTAGAAAGCAGTGTTTGAGGTTCGATTTCGACTGTTAGCTATAGAAGGTGAGTAATTACGAAATTCCCACTCGTTGATAAAATTTGCTGATTTTGATAAGGAAGAGAAATCAATGACAATGGTTCAAATGATATATAATAAAAATCAAAATTTAGTTACCGATTTTTGCGGACTTTTGCATGATTTTGATGTTTGCTTTCCATTTTTAATTGTGTTTCCTTTTATCTGCTCTTTCTCTATATTTTCCTGTACTTGTTCCTTCTTCTTGGAATCATTTTCCTTATTCTCAGCGTTCTTTTCCTTTTGCTCACATTTGTGTTCTTTTGATCGCTCAATGAGATTTTCATGAGCAGCTTTGTCCTGATTATTGGAACTTTGCGGTTCCGGCGGCTTCATCGAAGGCATTTTACTTGATGCGAACATTCCCGCTTCCGATGGCTTAAGTTTAATATCAGTTAGGGATTGAAGTTGATTACTGTATAATCGGAGCAAAGTCGCATTTCTTTTAAATTGTTGTTTTGAGTTTACACATAGCAATCGTCTTGTCGCTGTCTTTATTATTTGCATCGTGCAATATCTTCGCAGGAAGGAAATTTTGAACCACAAACAACGGCTTCCTTACTCCCTATGATGACTTAGATGTTTTATGCATATATTTCCTATCCTTTTAGAAAAATCACTCCTCACTTAGATGAAATGAGGCCATTCATGCATAAAATTTGGCTGGCCAGATAAAAACAATAAATTATTTGAATGGGTTCAAAATTTTCAAATTCCAGTTATCGAGAATGTGGTGCAGAATTGATTGCTGACTGTTTTTCAAATCCCCCCTTCCCTCCAAAAGATGCATACCTGGCATTAAGAATATCACTGAGTAGAATCTAATGTTTTGACTTTTTATTTACCACCAGATGATTGCTTCATCCAGAAATTCATTCTTGGAAGATTATCACTCAATATAATAGGTGCAAGTTTTGCAGTATCATTTCATATTGAAGCTTTGAAAGTGATATTATCACTGATCAAAATCCTTAAATTCTACCTCTCCACCTCTCTCTCTCCCCCCCCCCCCCAATACCCGCAAAAAATTGCTGCCTCTCTACTGTATTCACTCCGATCGAGTCTACTGGTCATGAGAGTTAATCGGATGTTATGCTGCATTGCACAACATTTCTGAGCTTTAATTCGGCTTATAAAGATTTATTGGCTCATAAATATACAAAATCTAAGCAATCGGTGATGTAAAGAAGGGAGGTGATGGAGTTTGATTGTGATAGGATCGAAAAGTTACTACAATATCCAAAGAGAGTTTGCAACTAATAGCACTTTGAGGTGTGATTTAAGAATATGCAATACGCATACTGAAGGTGTTGCGATGAGTCAGCACTCCAATAATTCCAGTGGATCTATTACGGGGCTATGTTTTTTGCCTTTTTTTTGGGGGGGGGGGGTGGGAGGGTTGAGATGCACACATGCTTTTACCTGCAATATTTATTGTTATGTGTCACATATTGCTGCGATGGTTACACCAGAGAATTTTTTTTTTGTATTGCTGTGTTTGATGAAATTATTGATGCGGGTAATGCTTAACTAATTTCCCTCGCAAATCAGGTAAGTGTCTCTGGCGCTTTACATATCGTATCGACAACAACAAACGATACCTCAGATTTTGGAGCTAATCGTCCACTGGACTGTGATTTATGCCTCTTTATGCATTTTCCTTTGCATAGGAAAATTAACGAGCAGACAATCGTAACGCATTGTAAATTCCATATTTGTACTGAAAGTAAAACAATTTGTGTACTCTTATTAGCCTAATATTTTCTTTTCATAAGCAAAAAGACCCCCAATAATTTCTTCGCTTATTTTTTACGAGTGAAATTACTTTGACAAACCTACATAGCACTGGCTTTATATATATATATATATATATATATATATATATATATATATATATATATATATATATATATATATATATATATATATATATATATATATATATATATATATATATATATATATATATATATATATAAGTCCATCTATTTTGTGCTTGCAAGGCCATAGCCTTCTTTATGTGCTATGTCAATGCCACCTCCATCTCCGCCCTCTGCTCTCTCTTCAGGGGAAGAGTTACCCAAAAGAACCGAAGACTCCATACTAGCTGAAGATTAGGAAACTGAGTTCTAATTCTCATCGCTTCTTTCTTGAGCTTCGCGCAGCTCCTCCGATGAATAGATCCACTTACCGAGAATACAATATAGTTCTGGTTGCATCCTTTTGAAAAGTACAAACTCTTTGAAGCAGCCGTCTGCGAGCAGTGGAACATAACAAATGATTTATAATTGAAGAATTTCGTGAAAGAAAGAAAAATTAAGAATAAATGAGCATATATATATATATATATATATATATATATATATATATATATATATATATATATATATATATATATATATATATATATATATATATATATATATATATATATATGCGTTGGTAGAGATTGTGTAGGTATTTTTGACATATGCAGGCATAAATCCTCTCAATCTGAGCCAATTGCGCAATTGTGTGTGATATTGACGCCTATGAATGAATGTCACTGATTTGTGAAAGAGGGATAGAAGTCAATCAGCACCGAGAAAAATAAAATAATGAATAAATTATTTTTAAAAGGTTTTTAAATGTTTTTTTTTCTCATTGTGCAAAATCCAATTTTCACAAACGACGATATTTTTCGGTGGTTTTTTTTTTTTGCATAAACAGAAGTCTATGGGAAATTAATGTAGATGATCAATGTAGTGCATGTTAAAAAAAATTAAAATTCTTTTTTCATTTTTCTTCTACCAGAAATTCCAAAAGTAATAAAAGAAAACGAGTATTGAGCGGAAAATTGGAATAAGGAAATTGCAAAATTCTTCATCAGCTAAGAGGTCTAATCTATTAGTGTGAGAAAATATAAGAGTGTATATAATATGAGCTCCTAGAAGGCAATGATAGTGCTGACAGAATGACTACTGAGATTATATCTTGATGTGCACTATTGTTTTAAGAAAGTAATGATTTCAATATGCACTATTAGCTAAACTGGAAATAGTATGCATAATAGTTTTAGCTAAAATTTACATCACACATAGGCATATTTGTACTTTTTAGCACCTTTAGGAACCATCAATTCCAATTTGGTTAACCATACCAACTCGCAGGTAAATTTAGCACCTATACGTACTACCAATTTCGGTTGCGAGTAATGGCCACCTTTGGTTTAAGCTCTTGGTGAAGGCAGCATCAATTTCAAAGATGTATGTAGGAATTAAAGTATAACTATTCCATTCAAATGCACTTTCTCAAGTCAAAGTTGATGATTTATTTATTTATTTATTTATTTGCAAGGAAAACAATTTCCACATGAAAAAAAAATGTATACATCATAACATAGGAGTAAGTAGACCACAAATTTTGGGCACTTTCTGACGCCAAAAGCAACATTTGAGAATATTTGCACTCAAGGAGGTAAATAACAAGTGAATAGAATTTTTTTTTAAAGGGTGATTTGCATATCTACCGCATTACAGTATTTATACTTTATACAGTATGCTTGCCTGTCGAAATCCTAGTCATTTTTTTCCATATAACCATTAGCCAAGCATTAGACTCTCATCTAAGTCAGCAGCAACAACCTTTTACCGTGTCTTCAAATGAAGCAATATCTGAAAACTTATAATTGGAATGAATCATTCAAAGAACGCAATAGCCGACATGAATAACACTTAAACGACCTTTTATATGACAACTGAATATATAGCCATATATGACTGAGCGATTTCTGCGAATCGATTTACGCTGTATTATGCTTGTAGTGCATTATACAAAGCTCTTTACCTGCATTAATTCTCTACCTATTCCAATCAGATAACTCGAAGCACAACATAACGGAATTTATAAATGCGTTCACCTGAGAAAGGAGGCATTGAAGAATGTTTAAATAGTAATACTATGATTTAATTGCATATTTAATTGCTATTAATTACAAAATTTAATTACTATGAATTGATACACAGTACTCGACACCTTTTACATTTCTTTTGTTGCAGCAACGACTCAACAAATACTTCCGAAGGTCGAATAGCGTTGAAAAACATATGCACAAAGAATCTGAAAAATATCTATTGTCCATTAATTAAGGTATAGTTTTATGACTTCATAATGAAATTGCACATTACGGCTGTATGTAAAATGATTCTTGAAAACTTGATACGAAATCAAAAGCACATAAAATCATCTCACTTCCGATATAAACCTAATAGATGAAGAACTTAATTACGAACAATCCTAGTTCACATTCTAACGGATTTTAGCAATAAGATGCAAAAGTTAACCTGGAAAATACGAAACAAACATCAATATCAAATTTTGGTAATGCAATTACTATGCGTTATCATATTCCTCACCAAAAACGTGTGCTCGCTAGCATTTTTCTGATTTACTTATCAATTAAATGCATTGTGAGATCATGCATATTTTAGTGCACTCTGTGACGTTCATGCATTCTTTTGTGCGCTCTTAAATTATTTAGTTGATCAATGAATAAGGGCGAAAATCTATTGATTATCAAAATTTTCCTAGAACCAAATTTTTTTTTTTAAATGAACGAAAGCCATGTATTTTCAATTTTCGCTTATAGGTATTAATGATATTATTAAGAAAATGGTACGGAACATCATAGTTCAGAATAAATCGACTTATAAAGCGCATTAATATTTATCTTTAGCCACAAAATATTTTTAACGATGGAATGCATAGTTAGAGACAAACCGATTCAAAACGATAAAAAAAACCTACTAATTCATACAGCCATAAATCACCTTTTTTTAAATCTTTTTTTTGTTTATTGAAACAATGCAATGTATGCTTCGATTATTTCCTCGACTTTTTTTTTTGAGAATTTGGATGCAGATGAAATATGTAATGTGGACAGATTCATACATAATTTTCATCAAGGATGAAGGGGTGAGGGGGTTGCTGGGGGGGGGGGGGCAGGAAAAACAATTTTTCAAAAAAGAAAATTCCAGCCTCGCATGATTAGACAGGAAAAAACAAAAACTCGAAGCATCAAACATTCCGCAAGTCGTTCCCTTCCTCAAAAAATACGATAAGAATTAACCTTGGTGTTACAGCGATAACTGTCGATAGCAATAATGCAGACCAAAATTCTGGTGTTATCATTGCATAATGTGAAACATCCACAGGAGGATCCTTGAGTTGCCATGATGGAGAAACAAGCAATTCTTCAATGCGAAAATATACGAAATGAACAAGAATAAAGAATAAAAATATCACAATCATTGGTGCCGTCTGAAAAAGAATGACTTAATGATTCCCAAAAAAGATACTCAAAAAAAAACGTATAAAAAACTCTGAACTTTTGCTGAAAGCACCGTATAATTCACAAAATAACCACTCTGCAATAGTATCTTCGAAGTGATACTTCATTCCGATCGGCAGCTAGAACGATTAATCTATAATTTCATGATCATATCACTCGTGATTTTATTATTTTTTTGAATTCAAAAATTTTAAAACTTCAGAAGACGTTATAAGGAAGACATTATCCTATAATATACAGAATGAACACATCAATTGCCCATTCAATAAGCATTCATAATGTGCAAAAACAAAAAAAAACGGCACGCCGCCAAGTTCTACAACAGCTTGCAGCGAAACGCATTCACTCTATTTCTGTGGCCGTCCGAAAACGCGCTCGCCATTACGTTCACCCAGTGGTGAATTCTATCGCTGATGCCTTTGCGTTGATCATGCTTCGGTGCGATGGACGATGAAAGACTGCGGGTACGCTGAGGCACACATGATTGTTTTTCATCTATAGGCATGTGTCCTGGGCTTCGTCATGTAATATAAGGTCGGCGATATTTTGCTTTATTGCTGTAAATTATGGTTGCAAATAGAAAGTAGTGAAGTTCGGCTGATTTTATGCATAGAAATACTCAGTCTAGATGTGATCATCTGATCTAGTTTTTAAAAAAAGCGTTAAATATGGCTTTTTTGTTCTATGCGGTTTTGCCAATGGTCAATAAATATGAGAGAAGAAAAATTATCGCTAATGCTCAATAACCTTACCCAACAATGTACCTCTATAACTAAATGAATAGTATTAACGATAAATATAGAGGTGGCAAGAAGAAATCCGAAAGTATGATAGTCGATCGTTGAATCCCAATATGTCTATAAAAAGTTGATCTATTCATATAGGTAGCTCATAATGTTATCAATAAATATCGATTGAATTAAGAATTTTATCGATTCAAATTTCATCAAAACCGATAGAATTTTATTTCCATTAGCGGAATGTTGACGTTCTCTTGATGACTAAAAGTATTACTGCTTTTAGAGTTCTTAATTTGTAACTTTATATTTAAAAATTTTAAAAAAGGAACGAAATGAAACTGTATTTTTTTATTTTCTAGACGATAATTTACCTATTACATTGAGCTAACGTTCCATCCTTCTTGATTTTATTAGCAGGTAGAAATTAATAGTCGCGTATTCCTAGTCAATTATTCAAATAGTACTTTTCAATCTATCAGCTATATAGAGCAATTTCATAAATACTTTAGAAAAAGGAAGGGACGATAAGCGTCATCGAACTATGGTTATATATTTTACTAAAATTAAGAAAATTTCAAATTTTATTGATAAAATCTCTCTTATCTGTTACAATCAGTTATCATTTCGAATGATCAAATTTGAGATTTGTGTTAAATTAAACTTAGCATACGAGATGAGCGACAAAATAAATAACTGCACTTTGCCAAAGAGCATCCGCAATATTCAACCAAAAATGTGTGCCACGATAAAGCTGCAATAAAAATTCATTCATATCGTCATCTGAATTAGGTATCGTTAAATATGAGACTTAAATATTTTGCTGAAATAATATTTTAAAAAAAATTTCCGGAGACGCGAAATGAGGATCGGTATCGCACCGGATCGCCGCCGGTATCGCATCCTCGGAATAAGGATGCGATACTGATCCTCATTCCGGATCGCTGAATGAGTCTTGTATTAATTAAGATTTCGTATTAACTAACGCATAGAATAAACTAGATTGATTAGAGAAGATGACTTTACAGCGATATATATGACTCACCTTTCCCTTCCTTCCAACAGTATAAAGTTTCGGCTTTTCGTATAAAATTTTCCGATGAGCCACTTGATCGTATATTCCGAATATTAATGGTTGGACCCTAAAAAATCAAAAATTATTTCAATAACAATCATAACGAGTCAGCTGAAAATTTGAAAATTGGATTTGTGCCAACAGAAGGAGAAAACTTTTGAAATGCAAATAAAATACTCTTTATCAATATTTGATTCAATGCAGTGTTTATTTTTCCCAACATTTTTGTTCCAGACATATTTTTTTCCTGCAAACGAATAAAAGAGACGCCACTGTTTCAGTGGTAACCGAATTATTGGCGAGGCAAAAAAAAACAGGTAAACTATACATACAAATAAAAAATAAATGCACAAAATTTCTAGAGACTACTATCATTGTTATGGAGGCTATATGCATTGAAGTTAGTGATGAGTGTTTTAGGATCTTGCAAGACCAATATTTGGATGCCTATCATAGCCTTTAAACCTTTAAACATCAATCTAATGGACAAATGCTTAGAATATTGCTTTTTAACAGAGTAGCACTTGAATATCGACAGGCGCCATCATTTAACAAAATAGCTCCACTATCAATATGGTTAAAACATTTTTGAGGAATCATATGTATGAAATGGGGTTACTGACAACCAACCGCCAACCGCCAATCGCACCAACTTCAAACCAGCTGGATTTGCGCATAGATTGGAAGTTAGCAGTGTCGACCATTGAGACACCCATACAAGCTTATATTACGTCAAAAACGAATCAATCAACACATTTTATAAAACTTTTACTTTGTGAACAGTTGAAAGATTTTTATTAGTTTGCATTTTTTTTTTTTTTGAATGATGGAAAGAGGAAATTTCACTTCAATGCAATTTGGGTTTACCTATTATAATCTTAATGAGAGCAAAATCAAAGAAAATTTGAAATTTAATAAAGGAACTTAAATTGGGACGATACTAACTCAAATATAACTTACGAGGTAAAAATAATCGGATAAGTCATCATATAGATTTGATCCATTGGTGCTCCACCAGAAAATCCATTAAACATTTGGCACCAAAAGATAACAAATACAAACAACTGTAAATAATTAAAATTGTAAGCATATAATTTTTAACGCTCAATAAGATGACCTTGAATTCTATCTTAGAAATGTGATTTACAACGGTTCAGAGAAGAGATTTTGATCCACGAAAATGTTGAAAAAGTTCAGCAGAAAAAAAAAATCAGCTTTTGCATTTCAAATCATTGATTCAAACTTACATGCTTCATTTTTGTGGATCTGCTCCTGAAGCATGATGAAATATAGCTTCAGATTTCTATAAGTAGATTCGCGCTACTATAGGACTATTACAAGCTTACATGTCAGCATAGATCTGAGCTAGAGAAGATCGACTCTACTTCGCGCTCCACCACACCTCGCTAAATCTAGGACGAGTTTTTAAAAGGTGGCATTTAAGTAATAGCCTCGATATAATTTATATAATTATATTGAGGCTATTACTTGAACTCGTATAGCTATTTCTTGTTGAGCCCTGAGAAATGAAAATGGAATAATGCGACTACACGTAAGCGCCTTCATGTATCTTTTGTATGTATCTCACCTATGCTAGTCGCTTCAATAAATGGCAAAAAAAGGTACAAAGAATTTCATACTTATAACGAAAAAAAAATGGAAACTTCACAATTCATTTTCAACTTCTTCAAGAAGGTTGTGAAAATATTCTAGGATCTAAGTCACTTCCATCAGAGGTCATAGAAATCAATTCCTAAACATCCTCCCACTCGTTGAATTACCTGAAGAGGAAAAGAAAATTAAAACCTAACATACCGCATTTTTATAGAGAAAATAAAGAAATGTTTTTGCTAGACGATCGTAACACCAATGCCCATGAACTAGCAAAAGTTTATGCAAATATCGAAATCGAGCGATTGCAAAATCGGCCGCCATTACTGCCTGAAAGAGAGGCTTTTTTCGATTCTAGAATATGAGGCCAAGCCTCTATACACTAGTTTCAACTCTGGTAGCAAATTTAAATATAACCATCAATATAAGCAACTGCAAGTTCAATATGGTAAATGAAGTGGTATAGAATGAAAACTACGCGACGTATTTTTTCGATGGTCTAACGCATCCAGTCTTGACCGATCCCTCATGAGGTGAATGCTCAGAAAATAAATCAGTGGTCACTGGATTACTTAATAATTTGATCAGGTGACTTATATAGTTAGCTTAAATTCACATCGAACAAGAGGTAATTGAATGAACCTGCATCCCTTCCTGTCCCGAGATACCAATACCCACATCGGCGCACTGAATCATCGGTACATCATTAGCTCCATCGCCGATCGCAAGCACTTTCCCCTTGAGGGTCTTCTTTACAATTTTCACGATTTCCGCTTTATTCGAAGGGGTCATCCGATAGCACAGCACTGCTAGCGACCTTCAAGCAACGGTCACCTTAGAGCATTTCAAAGTGAGGCTTAAAAGAAGTGAAATTCGATATTAAATACCTTCCCTTTCGCCTCAAATAAAGTATTATCATCTCGCTTTATACGATTCATTCTCATATTTTATACGATAATCTAATAAAGATTCTCGTATGCTTGATCACATTGTATATCGAATAGTAGAATTAATGCAAGCAAAAACTCGATGAAAACTTTTCGGTTCGAAAAAAAAATTTGATGTATATTATTTTTGCTTATTGCGTTGTTGTTTTCTTTTAATATTTCCTTGAAAAGTTTTTACGTTTATTTCATAGTTTTATTTCGAATTGAAGATATAAACAATGCAACAATATTTCATAACAATAGATTTTGAATGTTAAACATTTCCCCGATATTTCAAAATAGCTTCTTTATTTGGTAAAACATTTTTTTCGAACTATGTTAGTTTGCTAAGAAAAACTTAACTCCCTAACTAGAAAGCTTGAAGAAATAAATGACTGTAATAAACACATAAAAATATGCTTATGATAACGATTCATAGTAAGTTCGCTAAATATGATAGAAATGTGCAAAAGAAATTGAGCCAAAGTGTATTAGTTCAGTGCCGTAAAATCTCGATTAGGCTGAAGAAGAGTCAGTCCGAATCCGGTCTGCAAATCTCGTAACTTTTCTCTGGCGTTTTTCAATCCTATTTCAATCGATATAAATTATTTCAAAATTGATTAATTATAGTAAAATCTACCTTGTAATAATGCCTAGAAGCAGCTCATGATTTTGTGCGAGGAGATGAAGCGATGTTGAAGATAGTACAATACAATAGATCTCATTGAAAGGATTCTGAGAGGTTTGTACGTAAGTTGTTTGCACATCACTTTCTGTATCAATCACGTAAATGCTACAATTCGACGGGAAGAGACCACAAGATCGAGCAACATTAATTGCAGTTTCCATTTTATCTCCAGTGAGAAGCCACATTTGAATTCCAGCTTGACGAAGAACATCAATTGTTTCCTCTACTCCTTCCTGAAATTATAAAAACATTTCCTCAACATATAGAAATGTAAAAAAAAAAGAAGTAAAACGTTTTTTTCAAGATTAATGATCTAATGCTAGAGAAAATATTATTCAATCAAGCAATTCTTTTGCCAATGAAAAAAAATAGCAAGAAATATTTCTGCTCCGTCTGGAGCATTATAAGACGAGATATACGATAGCTCATTTAAAACAAAAAAAAAACAATTGTTAAGAAAATAATTGTGCAAGCAATGTGAAATTTGAACGATCATAAAATATAAGAGATCATGAAAATCGCCTTAAAATTAAATTCAAAAAATTTGCAGTAAAATTTTTAGAATCTTCTCTCAAATGTCGCTCTAATTCCTAGTGTACTGTATTGAAAAATTGTGTTGAAAAACTAAGAGAAGGAAAAAAATGCAAATGAAAGATATTTTTTTTACTCATAGTTTTTTGTCGTTGTTGGTTTTTTAGTTGAAGATGTTGAAAACTTGTTTAGCCAAAGGAGGAAAAACTATCGGCAAAAATGGAAGAAATATCAATCATATAATGGTAAAAACCACCATTTTAATTTATTTTTTTAACCGATTTCCATAGCTAAACTTCTCTTCTAATTCATATGCGTCGCATTTCAGTATAATCACTATCCTTTTCCAATAATTCTTTATTTTGCAAGAGTAAAATTTTTATTACCGTGTATCGCATTTCATTTACGTAATATTTTAAAGATTTCAGCGCAAAAATTCGAAATTTTCTTTAAAATTTAAATTATTTCATATTTCTCATTGTTGAGATATCAAAAATATTGCCGAATTATCAAAATTTTCCCCCCCCCCCCCCCCCAAAAAAAAACGAGAAAATTCCATTTAATTTTCAACATTTTATGTGGAAAATGCATAGAAAATATTAGCAGCAGATTATTGAAATAGTCTACAAGAAAATTGGTGAGAAATTTTCAATGCATATTTTCACAGACTTCTATGAATTAGCTCTGCATTATGATGAAATCATGCCTATATGCATGAATGTGTCTGTCTGTCCATCTGTCTGTCGGATGCCTTCAATATAGGGACAACTGAAACTCAAGCGTTATGAAACTTGGTAAGCGTAATGCTCCCGATTCATCAATTCTGAGAAAAAGTTTTGCGCATCAAAAACGGTCTGAGAAGGACCGCGTATATAGAATTTTTACGGCGAAACTTTGTTAGAGACTTCTACTGAGTCATTATAAAAATAAAAACATAAAAACATTGCTTTGCATAGTCAAAAAATCTTTTGTTGATTGGATGTGAAAATGATCTTTCATATAATTCGATGCGAAATATATATAACGTTAATTACTTTGATAGATTTTTTTTCTTGGTTTATTAAATCTTCGTCATTGAATTACTGAGATGCCTTGGCTGTAGCACCTTATGGCTACATAATATATAGCATATGAGGTGGGGGCTATGACGTCATATGATGTATATATCAATACAACATACAATACTCGATTTTAACCTGAAGTCTATCTTCGATAGCAGTAACGCCGAGAAGTGAAAAATCTCGTTCGATTTCATTGATCGATTTTGCTAGATCATCATCACGATCAACAGAGTTTATATTATTCTCTATCTGAAATCAATAAATCAATAAAATTTATTAAAAAATAATAAGGAACTTAGCGTAAATCATAATAAAACTTACAATGACCGGAAGTAACTTAACTCAAACGACGGTGTTTCATTTTCTAAGTGAAGGCAAATACTTTTATGATATTAGTTTAGGTCTTATTTCTTCTTTTTACCGATGTAATTAAAGAAAACGAAAAGGGGAATATTTGTTCTTCCTATTCTCTGATTCCAAAAAACCAAATTTACAACTTAGTTTGCTGACATATTCGGCGAAATTTTTTTCGATAATTTTTTATACATGACGGGGAAATCTGACTAATTTACGCAAATAAGCCGAAAAATATGTTAAAATATTTGCTTTGCTCGATTATTTTTCTCATAAAACTACAATTTTGGGTTTTTTATATTCGCGATCTTTAGCCTAAATCTTTCTCCTCGATATTGTACCCTTGAATTGTTTCAGTGCAATTTACAATAAATTATTTCCTCATTTGAAGCATTAGAAATTTTTCTGCACTTAATCGAGTATGCAAAAAGAATATCAGGAAGGAGGGAGGGTAAGAATTTGTACGTTTCACGAGTCTCAGCATGCCATCATCTAGGCATTTATATTCAAGCAAGAAATTATTGAACGTTTCCGGATGTATTTTCTTTATAAACTAGCAAAACTTGTTGCCTTCGGCCGGATTCATTGGCAAATAAATTGCTTCTGCCGGAAAATTTCAAAAATTTGAAAAAAAATTCATACTTCTAGATGTTTCGCAATCCATGCTTCATATTCGGCAATAGTGATTGTACGTTTAGCGAGGCAAAGTGTCCGTAGACCTTGAGTACTGAATTTTTCGAGGAGTGCTCTTGAGTCCCTCAATACTGAAGTACCGTACGTCGAATCAACGAATGAGCGTGCAAGAACACTAATTACTTCAGAATCGGCTCCTTTGCAATAGATCACCACTTCATCCTCTCGTCTTACGATTATTGACATCCGCTTCCTGAATTTTTATTTTTCATTTTTTTTAAAACTTAATGAGAAATTTTCAAGAAAAAAAAGAATATCGTATAGATATGAAGTAATTCTATTGTTATGTCACATGCTTGCAGAAATCTAAAATATTAATAAAAAGTTCAATAAATAATTCTACAGCAAAAACTTCCTTGTTAAAGCTGCAATATTTGCGTTCAATTTACCTCTTGTCACCTGTTATCTAATTGCTTGTAAACATATCCTTATACGTCTGAATCATCGACTTGAAGACAAAGCATAGAAAGATAATCTGCTAACATATATGCAAATTTTGCATGATCGAATATTAGCTTAATCCTATATTCAATTGAGAGTTCAAGCAAATAAGCTTCGCTCATCGATTTATAACGAATGTAATGATAAAACAATAAATGATTTGTAATAGGCATCTAAAATCTATGATCGCTAAAACAGTATTTGCGCGCATAGACAATCTGTACATATCTTCACCGGTGAATTTCAGCATAGCTACAAAATGGCAATCTTCTTCTTCTTCCCTCTCTCTTCCTCTCTCTCTTCTAGCAATGAGATATGGAACTGCACGCATCAAAATGCACATATCATATTTTAAGGCATTGCAGCCGTATAGATTTTATGCATATAGAATAAAACATTGAAATTTGATTTCAATATGCGAACGAGATCAAACCTGGTGGAATCGAAAGGCAGCACCTTGAGGATCTCGAAAATTTCTTTGTTACCATATGGTAGTGCTACAGTAACCGATTCAGCGCTTCTTGAAAGCAACGATATACCATAAGCCCTTGCCGCATATACCAATGCCAACTCATCTGGACTTTCAGCCTCATATAAAGGACTCAACGATTCCATTTTTTCCTCAAATTTTCCACGACGTTTTCGTTGTCCACTTAATAACCTTAATAAATCAGCATTGAATATCAATTTCATATTATTTTCCTTAGTCGATATATTCCATTGAAAGTGAGAGAAAACAAACGAATAAGAATGCCAGAAACAGCTCATATGATAAACACTCTAACGATTCTATTCAATAGATGAACGCCTATAGTAGATTCCGAGAATCTAATAAATCATAAAAATAATACATGAAAGGTTCATTTTTCTTTGTATCTTTGTGTCTTTCTCTATGTCATCTATGAAAGATTCTGCAACAATCATATTGACGCTAAATTCGATCCAATCAATAATAAAAGAATGCAAAATTTTATTTAAAACACTCACAAATTTTTTTCGAATTAGATGAATTAATTTTGGGATGAAATTGATCAGTTTATGATTTTCACTAGATTTCCACCTGATTTCAAAATTTTATCTGATTCCATCTAATTTCATCTAATCGAAAATTCCACCTGATTTCGAAAGGTTTTCTGATATAATATTTTCACATACAAATAACATAAAACAATAGAAATAAACGCAATCGTTGCTATATGTCTCGTTGATATGAACTCATAAATATGTGTCATAAAAACTTTCCCATCGGTTGCTTTATCAACCGTTTTTTTTTTTAAATATTTCTTATTAAGTGAAAATTTTTCCCACTCAACGAATAGTTTAAGCTAAAATTGCTTCTAAAAATACTAAATTTCATGAGAAAATTCTGCACTATCGATTTATCGTTTTTCTCCTCTCCATCTTTTACAAGTAGCGTTTAGGACTAGAAAGATTATTATCCAATATTATAAACTCTGGCGTATATGCTTTGAAAAAAAAATCTCTAAACAAGTACATAAATAAAATCGAATATAGGCGGATTTTTTATTTATTTATAGATATAAAGCGTTTGTCACGAGTTGCACAGCTTTATAGACAGCTCTGGACTATTGTACTTGTTGAAGAACTATTACATATTCAAAATGTGCAGGTGAAATATAGTAATTTAGAGTTTATATCAACATAAAGCAGAACAACTACCGATAAACTGCTGCCTTCCGGTTTTCTCAGTTGCCGATATTTCCGGTGTTCTGGCTTTTTGGACGATTATGATTAGGTCATTTACTTCGTTCTAACTTATTTTTGGTTGTAACGCAAGCAGTACTAGATTGGATTTTGTATGACAATTTATAAACGAGAGCCATTTTTCTTTCCCACCTCCTTTTTTATGATACAATCGAATAGGTCAATTTTTCAAGGTTTTATAAAAGAGAAGAACAAAATGTATGTACAGATTCTTATTCTTAAACCTCCCCTAGTAGAAATTAATTAAATTAATTGAAAATAAAATTAACTTATTTCTTAAAAGAATCAAGTCGTTATGAAAGACTTGAATACGCCGACTGAATGTTGAGGATCGCGAAAAGGAGGTACTACTTCGACGAGTAGATGGTTTAGAATTGCCACCAAATATGTCCCATCCTGGAGATTCGGGAAATGATTCAAATATCGCATCTGTTTCCGGCTCATATCGAATTGCCCTTCAATGAAGATGTCAGATTCTTGTGACTTCGCAAATGTCAGGTTCTTTACCATTGCTTTAAACGAAGCGAGGTTTAGTGAATTCATCATGCGACTTTCATATAGACTTAGAAGCGTCATTGATAACAAAACGTATGTAATTAGCAGCCATTCATAAGCTATATTTTCCGCCATTAAAGATGACTGATGCACGTTCTAAAGGAAGTAAGAAATTTGTTTGTTTTGATTATTTCTATTTCAATGTTTATAGTTTGAACGGTCAAAAATACCGCAAAGTGAAAAAAAAAGAAGTTGAAGAGCGCAAAGCCAAAAACAATTGCAACTAAAGCGGAAGAGTCCGAACGATACACCTGTGTGATTTTTTTTTTGTATGCTATAAAGTTTTTGGCAAAATGAAAGCCAACGAACGATATGAAATCGACCACATGCTTAGATTATTAGTAAATAAAAAGTTTAAGTGTTAACAGTATTAACAACTCATGTGGAAAAGGATCAATCAAGTTTAGATGTTCTATAAATAAGGAATCATATGATAACAGGTGATGTCGATAAAGGTGATACCGTGCATGCAAATTTCCGTGACACTCTTTTTTCCTTTCTTCCTTTTTGCACTACAAAGATTTCCATCAAGTTTGTAAAAATAAAGGCAAAAACTACCTGAGCATCTGATTAAGTGTTTTTACTACAAAGAAAGAATGAAGCGCAATGCAATCTACAATGCTGCTCGAAAACTAGTAAAAAACCGTGGAGCGTTTCATTTGTATGCTTCAATTTTGTTTATTTCAATAAAACATATTTTAAAGTAGATTGCACTTCTTAGGACGAATAACACATCGTACGGTATATTATTGTTGCTGCAATTGCAACAGTATACATGGTTACTGTTGTTACAGTAAATTAATATTAAAAAGCCTTGCATATTAAAAAACATCACTTTCGTCGTTACCTTCCAATAAACGGTAAAATATGCCATATTTGAATGAAAAATAGGTGCTAATTTCGGGAATGGCATAGAAGTGCAAATTCCAAATATGGCTGAATAGGGTGCACATTCCTGATGCGTTTTTTTTTCTATCACAATCATAACTGCATAGTTACACGCTTATGGCGTGGGATTTTTGAACGTTATTCAAATGAACATACCTTTCATCGCCAATATCTTTGAAGCGACTAGTGATCGAATAAAGCGGATAGTTTGGATCCTGCAACATTAAGGATATTACTATCATATAGAATAAGGTAAAAGTATTGCTCGATATATAGATCTCATAAGAATTACAGCTATTTTTCAAATATGATGAAACACCTTTAAGGTAATGAATTTTGAACATACCTGTAGAGAATAGAGAAAAGTGGAATTGCCCGTTGTGAAGACGCCATTTTCGAAGAAACCAAGATCGATTGCATCGACATGAGGTATCTTATTGACCACTACTGTATTACATATTGCCATCGTTAAAAAGAAATCCAACAATTCCTAAGAAATTGAACTCATTAATATGTTAGCACTCATTTCAACAATATCACTAGCATTATGAATTTATTTTCAAATATTATTCTTCTATTATAGAGAATTTTTTTTGCATAAAGAAATTGAAGCAAACATTTCTATGGCGATCGATCGAAATAATGATTAAAAATTTCCAAATTTCATAGAAATAATTGAAAAATTGAGAAATCCGATTTCTCAAATTCAATTTGCTATTCGATAATAATCTCAAATAATATTTTCAAAAGAAACATCTTTATTATATTGTCAAATTTAAAAAAAAAATTTTTTTCAATTGCATTGAAATTTTGAATTTTTTTTTTTGTAAATTTTCAGCTATGAAATTTTTAAAAATCACTATTGTAGTATAGTTTCAATTAAACTATCGAATTCCAAAGATCGTAAAAACTTTATGGGTGCCACATAATTGTTTCAGATGGGAAAAAGATAGATGAAAAAACACTGAAAAAAAATGGAGATTTTTTATGATACAGGATTTATCGATGCGATATTTGAGATAAATAGCCAAATATATATTTATTCACAATTGCTTTAGATATCAACGCTTTGAATATTTAATTCTTTGTCCATTCAGAGTATGACATGAGTTGCACACGTCGAGTGCATTTACATGATCAAGAATGATCAGGATCATCTGATCAACAAATCAACGAATCAATAAATCCATTTGTCTTCGTCTCACCTTCTTGCCAACAAATACGAAGGACCTGTAGAGATGTGATGAAATCGAGGCAACCTCGTTGGAACGATGAGAGTGAAGCGTGAGACTTGAGAGTGAACAGTAGGAAATATATGATCAGAGGGTGGACAGTAGCAGGGTCAAGGAGTGACAGCAGCATGCGTAAGATCAGAGAGTGGACAAGAGGTTAAATCACTGATCAGGCTTAACTTACCGGATTCGAATTCCACTCCATATCAACTTGACGCTTTAACGTTGGGCTTGTCACAACGTTTTCAACACTCAAATCATTCGATGAGATATTGTAGTCGATATCCAATCCAAAGTCAATACCTCCAATAGCGCATCGTCGAAATATCATTTTATTCTCTGAAAACTTTAAAATGCAATCATCGAAAATAACATTCTATATATTCGGGTCGAAATTTCTAAAAAAAAATGCGAACAAAAATTTTCCCAGAATATTTGACATGGAACTTTTCTATTGCTGCTAGAATGTGTCAATCTTTCAAGGTAAAGGTGTGATTCATTTAATTCAATCAAAAAATTAAAGATCATATTATTCTGAACTTTATATTTCCATATGACTTACCCAAGCAGTTAAGCTATTCTTGCAAATGCATGCATTCAAGCTGATTAATATTTCACTGCCGCTGAAATATTTTCAAGGATCTCAATTATTTTCGTTATTCGGGTAGAAATAAACAAAGCTGAAAGTATATGAGACAAAAAAAGCGAGGAATTATGGCAGTAACTTAGAATTACTTCAATCTTTGAACACGAAGACGAATGCTGATGCTTACGAAAGGAAAAGGAAAAAGTGGTGAGAATAGCACGGATTCAGACCTTCCTCTCACCTATCTCCTTCCGCTCCTTTGAAAATATTTCCCCACTTGCCCCCCCCCCCTCCCCTCTTCCTCCCATATTAGATCCTATCTTAGACCTAAATCATGCGTCGTGTAAAATTTGTTGTTCAACATTGTCCTGATGTCTACAGCGTTTAATATTTATCAATACTGATCACACTATTATAAATCATTGCCTCAATAATATCCGCCGAGTAAGCCTTAAAAATATTCACCTGTAAGTGTGCCAGTCTTATCGGAGAGCACATATTGAATTTGACCTAACTCTTCAGGAATATTCAACGATCTACATTCCATACGTCGATCGCTCTTCTCATAGTATAAATCGATATCTGCTGATATGAGATATATTTGACCTAATTTGATTAACTCAACTGAGATATACAACGATAATGGGATTAAAATCTGCAAATATTTATTTATTTACACTAAAATTTATATAGTGAAGAATATGAGAAGTTGAAGATCGTAAAATTTTGCATTTAAAATAATGAAGCCAAAAAAACGATTGGCATCTAGAAAGGGCTAAGTTTAACGTACAAATTTCGCTTTGAAGCATAAACCTGCTTTGTCAACTCATTGCTGAGCAAACCTACGATCAAATTCTGCTCAAATATGCAAATAAAATATTTTGCGTCTTCACGTTAATCCGTCGACAAGGTAAAAATAATTCGATCGCAATTTTTTGGAATTTATATTTCGTTTTAGACCTCAAGTTTATATGTGCTAACCTTTACTTCTGTTACTTATAGAATCAGCTGCTCACGATCACATCAAGCTGTTACTGACCTTAATCGAAACGCAAATTTTAAACTAGAAAGCATAGTACAAGACTGGCAGTACAAGATATTAGAAATGGGGTAGGAGGAGTGGAAATATTTCTCTTTTTTTTTTTTAATTGATCACCTGGTAATTGAGGATAGAAGAAACCAGATTGATGATTCCTTCAGTGATTGGAGATTTCGTATTTAAAATAATAAAGATAACAGCGGTTATATCGGGTGCAAATGAGAATAACCAAAGCATCGATGCGATACCATTAAAGAGGCACATTGCAATAAGGATCGCAACACAATATAATATAAAGCGATTCGTTGCTAATTCTAATGAACTTCGTTTATATCGGACACCCGAATTATTCATCATTACTTTCGTATCTTTGCCTATAAGTGGAATTTCCATCATCTAATGCATAAACTACTTGCAAATAATAATTGCCATGCTAATGAGGCAGGTAGTTTCCTACTAGCGGTGCAAATAATTCTCGAAGCACGCAATTCTCGACTAGCGATCTTGAGCTATTTAACCTACATGGATGATTCGACTTTCGTTAATGAGTTTTCGACCTCATGAAGCAATCGAAGTTGAAATGGTAGTTGTTGAAGTGGTAAAGAACTTCTAGACCATAAGTGGTTTTAACCGTTGCTCATAGGGAAAAATTGGCCACCATCTTCTTTTTTTTTCTGACCTTCACCGCTTGTTCTTCAAAGGTGTTAACTGATCTAAATCCATGACGTCAGTGCCATGAACGAAACCAAGACCACAAGAATGAGCTTTGCATGTGTGGAGAACAAATAAATCAAGATTCATATTTGCTAATGAAAATAATGGTATAAGAACGCCTAATGAATAGTGAAGAAATGACCACTCGGACAAACAGCGGACACAGTGGACAAAGGACCAATAAATGACCCCTAAAAAAGAACTTTTCTCAAGCACTCTTACATAGCATCATGAATATAAAGCAAGTAAATTCTCCACGATTTACGTTTTAACAAATTATTTTCGAAGTTAATAATAGTTTTAAAAAAATCGAACACCACAACATCTAGGATTTTTCGACATGAAGATAATCCACATTCAAATTGAAGTCGAACTTTTTTCAAAGTTCGATCTCCATCTAGATAGGTTTAATTTCGTATAAAATGCATGAAAGTTGAATATTTCTATGATTTTTGTGAATGAGCAAGAAAAAAAAAATTCGATGAATAATAAACCTTTTCCGAATTTTTTTGTCCCCCCCTCTCATCGCCCAAATATTTTTTTGCCCATTCAATATTGTTACCCTCGTTTCTTCCTTAGATAATCAAATGCCCAAACCTGCATAAAGTACGATTCCTTCAACAAAAGTTGTATTCCTGATTTTGCAACCTCTTAATAGCATATTTTCACGATATATTCCTTCGATATGACCATCGCCATACATAATACGTCCTTTCATTTGATAGACTAGATTGTTCGGCTTCTCACAAACGATTGTCGCTTTGAATTGAGGTGGTTTAAATTCACTTTCCTCCTGAAATGAAAGAATTAGGTGAAAATTTTTTAAATGATTTTGCATAATAAAGCAGCCTTACCGGAAAGCCTATGAAAACGTCAGCAGCGATGATAAAGGACAGGGGGGTCTTCTCTGCTCAAGTTTAAGCGAATGCCGCTGATTATTCACAAAAGAGGCAGCATTGAAGGGATCTCATAGAGACTCAAAATATAGGAGATAAAAACAACTTCCCATAAGAGTCTGCAGATTTCAAATTATTTTTGTTTGATAAATATTATTTTAAAAAAAAAACCCTCAATTTTCATAAAAAGGAACGGCTACTATTCAATGAATTACGATCAATGAGCAGTACTATACTGTAGTTATATGTTGAAGTGAATTTACGATGAGAAGTAGGAAAACAACATTGCTATCGTTTTGAAACAATAATTTCCTGGTTTATTTTTCTCATATTTTTATCAATATTTACCACATTTTATGATAAAATCCAAATTTCTTAGTGTTTTTACCATATTTGAAAAATCGACATGTTAATTAAGCTTGACGTCTATTATATTACAAAAGAAATATGCTGAGATAATCGGTGAGAAATAAATGATGCAATCGGTAATGAAAATTGAGAAATAGAAAACAACATAAAATATGTTGTAGCTAGCATTTGAGTTCAAAATGAGTAATACCCCAGAAAATGAGATAATTGAGGTGGGGACACGTCGTTGCTTGAGACTCGTTTCACCATCGAGATTTGACGTCTCGACAAAGCAGATTCCACTAGTATCCGATGAACGTATGAGGAGAATGTCGGCCGGAATCACTTCATCAATTGATAGATGTACAAAATCACCAACGATCACATGACGCCATTGCATTTTCCGGAACCGGTTTTTGTCACTTAAAAATATGATAAGTTAGCAAGCTAAAGAAGCTCCGGTTAGAGAATATATCGGTGCATGGATATCGAATTAAAAGTTGACGGTAATTTGGTTGAAAGCGAAATATTCGCTCGCATTTTGCCGATAATGCATCCTTAGTATCTATGTTTAGTGAAATTTAATGCACACCGAAGCACGCTTCAGTCAATGGTCATCAATCATCCAAATACCAAAGATTTTCTAGAGGGAATTTTAGCGTTTTCAATTGTCACTTAGAGTATGTAGTTGTAATAAGTACATAAAGAATAGAAAAATAAATAGCAGAAAATATCAGGATTTCTCGAAGGTTCCCGAAAAGTCTCATTTGCCTCAATCGGAGACTCTTCTGGATTATGTATAATCCGTCAATTAACAGTTGATCTTGAAGTCTTCAATAATTTTATTCATCGCTATAGATATAACTTCTAACCAAACAAGTAATGTGTAAATTTAGAAGCCCAATATAGCGCATGCCACTAGCAAATATTATAGACACAGATCTGGTACCAAAAAATGCACTTAGACCTGGGCCTTACATAAACCACGGTCTAATCCATCTTCATTACTTTTGAAGGTTTATAGAAGCAGTTTCTTGATCAGCTCGAAATCGAACTAGGGCATCGTTCTTTCTTGTCGTTTCCACATTGGTTTCTGCATATCCAAAATGTCGATTGAGCTTGTGCTACTGTTGTGTGACCAAGCTCCTTCCACACCCTTCCGCAACAACTAAGGCATCAAGCTCAAAAAGCGGAGTTTAAGATCATCGAGGAGTTGCACTGAGATTGTCCTCGTTCTACAGATGAACCTTTTATGTCGGTTAGCATAGCACGAATTATTTGAGGAAAGGAAGTAGGACTATTCGAGTTCTCATTAGTGAAGCAAAGCAGGTGAGAAAGCTTGAGATCATTTCAAACGACTTGATCCGCGCACAAAGTTACAATGGTGTTGACAGGTGCCAAACTTTCATTGATGATGAACCTACTACCAACTGGCATATGTCAGGAATAGTGGAAGGAGATGTGGTCTTGACAAAGAATAGCAGCAGTCCATCCAGAAACATAATGCACATGGATAGAGAAATCTCTTCTCTCTTCTCTAGTGCAAATACACGTGTGTGCTGCAAAATATTGCCTGATGGCGAAATCTTGAGCAATGAGCCTAAGTCGACAACTGAATGATAGACCACCCATTTCTGGTCATTTCAAGCAAGACGAAACAGAAATAATCATGAATAGCGCACATCCTCCTATCCCTTCCCTCCTCCCCCCCCCCCCCCTTCGAACCCCCGTTACCCCAAGAACAGAAAGACTTAGAACGACTAACGTCGAGTGATTTTTTGATCTATTCTCCTCACACAACTTCATCTATACGATAAGGATCTGAGGTAGTTGTGCAAAGGATGGCGATCCGAATAGAAACGTGCAATGAAATAAAGGAAATATTGGATGAATGGATCGCATTATGTTCTAGTGAACTCGTGCAAAAAATCACCAATGAACTGGCTAAACAATAGACGGGTGCTAGAGCAAAAAAATTGTCAATATCTCGATAGATAGGAGTATATTTATATTGCTAAAATTTGCTTTTGAAAGAAATATTCAAAAATTTGTGATTAAAAATTGAAAAATCCGAAAAATTAATGCAAATATTATTGATTTGATCAATTAGAATTACGCAATAAAATTATTTTCCTTTCTTTTCCAACCAATAATTTTGTCGGTAGAAACTTTTAAGTTTGAATTCCCTTCTAAAAAAATTACATTAGAAAAATACGCTATGCAATCAACGTATTATGAAGGAAAAGAACAATTTCTAAGAAGAAATAAAATTTTCGATGATATTATTTCATTGCAAAAACGTTTTGCATTGCAAATTGCAATCATCATCGAAATTGAGCATATTTTGATATGGAAATGCGTTTGAAACAAAAAAAAAAAAAAACCGAAGAGAAAATAATCATGAGAGCAATAATCTGTAAGTGTTTCATTGAGTAAACTGATAGAAAATGACAACATTAAACTACAAAGCACATCCTACTCTTTTTATGAAATTTATCAACGCAAAAATATTTCTGCCTTGAAATAATTTTTGAATTTTTAATCAATAAAAACTCTTTTTTTTATAATTTAACAATTTTCAAAGCGATAATTCAAATGTATTTTTTAATTATTTTTTAAGTATTGAAGTATTTAAGTATTGAAGTATTTAAGTATTGAAGTATTGAAGTATTTAAGTATTTTTTAAAGTTTTTTTTTAAGTATTGAAAAAAAAATTTCATCGTTTCAATAATCAACTAACCTATCCCATACGTGACAATAGCTACAATTGATTTGTTTATCAAGTCGACGCCTTCGAAAATCCTCGTATGCATCCTTAAAAGATAAATTGAGTCTCCAATTCGGATATTTTCTAAGAAAATAGCACTTCTAAATGCAATAAATGCAAAATGTAAAGCGCAAAATGCAAAATGCAAAATTTTTTGCTGCATTGATGCAATAAATGCAAATGGGAAATGTTATGCGATAGCTTATTTGTGTGTTTGAAGGTACAACTAGGTTAACGCTATGGAAACCGGAAGCAGTATGACGTCATCCATGAAAGCAACCAAAAAAGGTACGAAAAATAAGGAATGCATGAATAGCGAGTATACACACATTTTGTATAGTTATTGATGTTTGCTCAAAAATACTGTGCAAACGAGGATAGACCAGAATTCAAAAAATTATAAGAACTAACCTGCTTAGATCTTGTAGCAATTATGTGTTCCCTTTCATAGGAAAAGTGTGGGGGGGGGGGGGGGGCAGGAGGAGGGGTTATCGCTTAATTGAAATTCAATGCGGCTTAATTTTTGATAGTGTGGAAATTTGATTGCCTTTTTCCTCACCATACACTAATAAACGGTTGAGCTTTACGCATTCGTTTTATTAATAGAAGGAAAAAACTTCATACTCTCTAATTAATTACCTTGATTTAAAAAAAAATTAGCTAATTAATATATGAGAAAAAAAAAAATCGTTTCCATCTTGAATCTCTTAGATATTCGGCTATTCGTGAAAATTCATTCATGTTGAACTCCGAGTTAGAAGAAAAAAATTTTTTTTCTTTTTTCTGCAACAAGTGAATTCGCGTATTGATGAATAGTATTCCTCTTATCAAATATTCCCTCCATACGAAAAAAAAAGAAGACCACATTGATATTTCAAACCAAATGTCTGCTTTTCGTACACATATAAACGATAGGTGTAAAGTTAAGCCGATTAAATAAATTTTAAACATAAGAATAGAAAACTATATTTTAAAATTAGGTGTAATGTTGACAGTAATATTCTCATGAAGTTCGGATGTTTATAAAACGAATATACAGATATTACTTTCATGAGGAATATTATGCAGGTATTACGTCGTATACAGTATAGAGAGAGTATTACATAAATATTGCAGGTATAAAGTGCATTTGGTGTATTATATATAGGCACTACTTGTAAATGTGTATACAACATATAATAGGTCATTTTAGTAAATGCTTTAATGCTTTAAATGCCTTAAGCCAACACATTGAGGTGTGTTTAACCAATTTAATACTATATACCGCTGCCCTACTCGTTTGCATATTGAATCGGTATTGAACTCGCCGTACCGTAGTTTGCAGATCAATCACGTCCAATAAAGCCTCATCTAGGCAATTATTCCTTTAATTAACCGATCAAAAAACACAATTTTGCACTCTGCGCATATATTTCCAGGCTCAATATTGGTCGCATATCTTTATGCAAATTTATATACGCATTTAATGAAGACGTTACACTCAGAATTGCTGCTGATCCATGAGATGATGTTAAAAAAAAAAAATTTTTTTTTCGAAAATTTATCCTCAGCTTTATGAGTTCAGCATATTTTGTCCATCTTCAAGCATTTATAGGATATTATTTCCATCATATGCTTTAAAAATTTTGAAAATTTTTTCAAAAATGCTGTTTTCTTCATATGCTAATTGTTAAATTTTTCAAAACTTTTTATTAGAATTTTGCTATTTATTTTTTCGTTTAAAGAAAACCTAATGAAGAAAAATTATTGCAAATGACAGCTGTTTATTTAGGTGAAAATCCGTCTTCCTATAAAAAAAAAAGATCGGCTTAAAATTTCTCAAGTGAAACGAAAAATTTCATCATATTTTTTTTTATTAAATTCCAATTTTAATTTCTGAAGTGATAAGCGGGGGGGGGGGAGGAGAGGGGGAAGAGAGGGGAGTCCTTAAGTGATAACTGATAACTACTGAAAAGATTAGTGAGAAGTACATTTTCATCGTTGCACATGTTCAAGCACTAATCAAACATTTACCAAAAATTTGCCACACCCATTATAGTATCGAATTATTTTTTTCAATGATCTCCTCTCATTTCAATTAAATTCAATGCAAAAAAATATTTACGATTAGTCATGCAGTACTAATCGTATTCAATAAAATATCATTTTGATTTTTTGTTTTTCCAAATTAAAAAAAAAAAATTTTAAATTTGAAATAGCGAAAAATTTGAGGAAAAATATGAATAAAAAAATAAAAATTCAAAAAAAAATAAATTTCGAAATTCCATAAATCGAAATGATTTGATATTAAATTGTTGAATTCATAAACGTTTCGATTGATGCCTTTTTACAATGAGATTTTTTTCTTACTTTCGAGAGCGAATATTATTCTTTCTTTTTTTTTTTTTAATATAAGGAAAAAATTTTCATGAAAGATATGAAATTGAATTCGAATTTTTCAATTCCAAAAAAAAAGAAATTTTTTTTCTTCAACGTAGAATTTCATTTGAAAATTAATCATCTTGAGGAAACTTTAGTCATTTTTTAATTGAGAAAATTCTTTCATAAATTTTAAAAAAAAAAATAATGAGTGAATAAACGTAATTTATTGGATTTAATCGTTTAAAAAAAAATATGAAAACGATGAGATTTTCGTAATAGAAGAACAACAATGAAAATATTTCAAACGGATTATTTACATGCATTTTTATATACCGTTCATTCATCCAACCATTCCACATCCATTCTAACAAAGAATAAAATGTAGAATAACGACTTCGTACTTTGCCCGATCTGAGCACCTCAACGAACCTTTTATTAAAGATCTCATGTTCTCTAGTTGAAATTTATGAGCAAATTTTTTTAGCACCTTTAAATGTCTTTAAGTGCTATTGAAATAGATGGATCGACGTATATTATAGATTAGGCTATCGTATGATTTACTTTATACCCATCAAATTTTGTAGCTGTAATCTAGCTGATTCTATAATTGGAGCCTCTAGGCGGATAAAGAGACACATAAATAGACATGCAAACAGATATACATATACATTTGTACATTTGTACATACAGATATGATTTCGTTGTATTGCGCATTTGCAAATCAAATTCACGGAAATGTGCAGTAAGATTTTTTTGTACAGCAAAAAACCACGCAAATTTGCATTTCAAGTACTAAGACAATGAAAACATAAACCGCGAAAGCGTTCACTCGAATATTCGCACAGAAGTGCATCTCACAGACGGAGCCAACAACCACATCAATAGGTATTTAAACGGCTGTCACGAATATAAGAGGAATTTAGTGCATATAAAACTATAGTATTTCAGATACGATTGAACGCTTGTCCTATATGTTACTTTTGCAAAAAAATATACTTACTTGATATAAACCATGTAAACTTAAAAGAAATGAGATGAAAACCATTAACCTTACAAGCTGTCAATAGAAGAATTAATCCAACCGGAATCATACCAACATATCGATTGAATGCTTGCAATGCGGGTATCCAATTCAAACATGCAATTATAACAAAATATAAATTCGCAATACGATGAAACTGAAATCAATAGAATATGATGATAATCTAACTAACTTATCAATGAGCTTATCAAATTGTCGTATAGTGATAAGTTCAATATTTGATATGCAAAAATCAGTGAAATCCTATTTGCATATTTTTATATCTCAGTGAAATATCCTATTTACGAGCTTCGTTCACTATCATTTATCAAGAAAAAAAAACGTAATAGCTGAACAGATAGAATACCTGTGAAATCTCAGTAAGTAGGTCGGAAAATTTTTTCGATTGTCCGCCTTAATCAACAATTATTAACAATGATGCGTCGCTCTATAGTGAGTCTTTAATCAGATGGGAATTTATGCTATATATATATATATATATATATATATATATATATATATATATATATATATATATATATATATATATATATATATATATATATATATATATATATATATATATATATATATATATATATATATATATATATATATATATATATATATATATATATATATATATATATATATATATGGCATAAATTATCGTTGTTTAGTTTAAAATATAGGATTAAGAAAAATCGGATGTAAAAATATTATTCGTGGAATTTTTTTCTCAATGAAAAAAAAAATCAAAAAATATTCGTATACCTGTTCCCATAGATTTTTTGGAATAAATGTTAATAGAGTATATTTAGCGGTAGTAATTTTATTACCACAATAATGGCGATAATTATGAAGTTGATATCGATGTACACCTCTCTCTGCTAGACAATTTGGAATTACTTCTCGTTCGCTGAAATTTAATTTATTCTTTTTCTATAATTTTTTAAAATTTAAAGCTGTAAAATTTCTCATAAAAATTTTTTTAAAAATAAAGCACAATTTTTGAATCGCAGATTATATGAAAAAAAAACCCAATCAACACTAAGAAGCAAAAAAAAAATTCCAATCTTTCGTATGCTGAATTTTTTTTCAGTCATATTGATATTGATTGGAACTTAAATACTTAAATCTAAATTGAAAAACAAATTGCAACGTTAATTGTAGTTTAAATTTTAGATAATACATATGATTGTAAAAGAGTATACCGAATACTGCCTCACTTCGATTCTAAAAAAAAAACAAAACAACTGAACTTCATTTCCAGCTTCATTCAGAGAAAGCTTCTTTATTAACAGTTCACACTGATCATACCTAACATATCTCTAATCCAGAAAAAAACAGCCCTATTAGTTGTTCGATTTCAACAGTTTGAATTTAGTGCTCCGAATAAAAAAACTTAATTTTACAGTTTTTTTCTCTTCCTTCGTAACATCCACTCATCATATCTAAATACGTTGTGCTCAAGAAGGAGCTGATACATTTGAACCTAGCTCCAACCATTAAAGATCGGAGCTAGCTCCGATTGAACAGTATAAG
Organism: Ascaris suum; assembly: GCA_013433145.1. Lineage (NCBI taxonomy): Eukaryota > Metazoa > Nematoda > Chromadorea > Rhabditida > Ascarididae > Ascaris > Ascaris suum. The sequence goes on along the minus strand of CM024184.1, from coordinate 6,521,695 downwards.
ATTATTGCGCAAGCAGAATATTTCGGAAAAATTTCATATACTTAAGTGAATACAACGTAAATTCGGAGAAATTTCTTGTCTTAGCGAGTAATGATGCATTTTTGAATGATTGCCAAGAAAATAGCACTCAAGCTATATCCTGAGAAAATTTTTGAAAATATTTATGGCCATAGGAACGAAAAAAAAACGCAAAAATAAATGAATATTCTTTTAATTATTGATTTTTACGTTGGTTGTTTTCTTGATATTTTCCGCTTTTCACGTGTAAAAATCGACTACGGTAATATTTTCAACGGAAGAAAGAAACAAGAGAACACCAATAACAGCAGACAAAAAAAGTGGAAAATATTTCAACATATGCGCAATATTTAACAGATACGGTGATAAAGCTGTTATCAAAAAAGTCATTCAAACATACTTTGAGAGCGTGCCGGCACGAAGTCGAAATTTTGTGGAAACGGGAGTAACAACATTGTTGACGAGCGTTGCGGTACGTTCAAGAATAGGTGGTTGTGGTGGTATAAAAACGGATGATAGACGGCGATGCACCTTTACCCTTCCCGTTGTTTCATTACCCCTTTCCATAGTGCGTGCCGGCCCTAAAATCTAATAAATTTGCATATATTCACCTATATTTATATTCGCTTAGTGGAAAACGGTACAAAGTGATAGGGCACAATATGTCTTTCTGGATAGCAGTACTTCTGGATATCAGTACTTACTAAATATGCAAATCGCCTAAATACGCAAAAACAATAACGCGATCTCTGACAAAATCAAGCAATGGTCTAAATCCTAAGCAATAACTCTCTATGAGCAAAGAACTCATGGAAGACAGGATCAAGCACGATGAAACTGCATCCAGGGATCGAAATTAGGTTTAGATCATATAAATTGAATGTTTAAGCGTAATTGTTGCGTTTTACAAGCTGAAGCAAGCAAAAAAGCCGATCAACAAATGCGCGCAGACACACAGACACGCAGACACACAACAGAGAGACACATATTTGGATATGATTTCGCCAAATGCAAGGTAACAAATTTTCTTAAATCTCAAAAAATAGTAATAAATAATAAAAAAATAAAAAAATAAATATAGAAGAGCGAATAATGATGAAAAGAGAAAAGAATATTTGACTCGCTTCATGGTGGTACGTACTACCGATATGAAATTTCAATCAACTACTGTAGTATTTGATTATAATCATTATGCGTATTGTTCACACAAATTTAAACACATCAAGAAACATTTGCATCACATTTGACAGATGGAATACCTATACGATAACATGATGCCGATGGTTTCTACCGTCGGACATTTCCGCCGCATATTTTGCGCCCTTATGATTTTCATCGAAACATATCTCAATCATAGTTTTTAATATCCAGACCGCAACCTTCGATTGGTGTAATGTCAATGGAATCATTTCCTATGACGCAACGAGAACACACAATTGATGGTACGTTCACTAGAATAAATGTAGATAGAGTAAAGATTTTTATATTGCTTTGCTCATTCTATTAATCGTTAGGTGATAAAATTTCATTGAGAGATAATTGAGCAATTCTTCTATGATAGATAAATATTATTTTTTTTTTGTGCTGAAAAATTTTGATACCTATAATTTTTAAAAAAAGAAGATAAATTCTAATAAATCATTAACTTTTAATGTAAATGAAAATTTACATATTTAAAGAGTTCACTTCCGGTCGAAGAATATAAATCTAACTAAATATTGCCGTATGAGAAATAAGGAATTTTCGCGCAAACGTAAATTGAACTGCAAAGTTGCGCCCAAAGCATTTACATCTAGGATTATAAAGAAAATGATGAGAGGACTATTTCAGCATCGCATCGGTCAGCCGGGGCGTTTCCACCAATTGTTTTAGATGGGAAGGGGAGATGGGGAAAAGGGGAGAGGTTGAAAGTATGTACATTTCATATGGAATATAATGAAAAACATATCGCTTATATCAACCGGAAAAGCATGATATATGCTTTTGCAATAATAGTGATCAATCAGCTATAAACTCACCAAATTGCCAACAAACAAATAAATCCAAAGCGTAGTAAATTACTCATAACTTCAACGAATTAGACCGCTCATATAACCTCTTCTTGTTTCATTTTTCTGTTTCTTCCGATTCCATTTAGTAAAGAAATATCGCATGATCGACGCAACATATTTGCATATTTTAGACACATTTAAGTAGTCATTATTGTCTAGAAATATTAGTTGATGCATCATCCTAACGCATAGTCACTGTCAACGAAACTTCAAAACTTGAATCTCAGCATTTCTCAGGTATAAATAATACAAACAGACAGACACAGACAACCCGTACACAGAAATAGTACGGCTATAACATAAATTCTGCAAATATGAATTTAGAGTGCGCATAAAGTTAGCGCTAAACAAGCATTTCAGGGCATCAAGTATCGAACCGTTCAAAAATAACGAAAACTTGCACTAGATAATTGTTAAAATTCATGAAAGAAATGGGAGAGGAAAAGAAGAGGGAAGGGGCGGGGGGGGGGGGGTGTGGATGAAATAACGAAGAAAGGAACATGAAAACTTAGAGAATATATCTTTTGTTTTTTTTCTTCCAAAACAATAGATTCGTTGGAAAGTTTCTCGAATATTCTATTCTACATGATAAAAAAAACCAATGGAAAAAAAAACAACCATTTTATACATTTTTAGTCAAAAATGTCTAAATTTCTTTCAACATTTGCGAACAAAAAAAATGGTGACCTCTATTAGAAAGACATTAAAAATAGCAAATACTCTCCTTTACTAAATAGACAACTCTTTTCCCCTTTAAAATGAATTCAAGGCCATATTCCCTTCCCGGGCAACTCATTTACAAAAAAAAAAAAGTGTAATTCCATATAAAAAACTTGACACTATATATAATAGTCCTATATAATGTGAACTCTACTACACATATAAATATTCCAATAATAACTTATTAGGAATTATTAATGAGAAAATTTCAAGTTACAATAAAAAACACAACTTATTTCCATGAAAACCCTCTTGAGTGCAAACCGTTTCTTTTTTTCCAGACGACGTATAGTTTAAGCTCAAATTTCTCTTCGAGAAAAATAAAATAATTAAGAAAAATTCTAGAATACAGAAAATATTTTTTAATCTATGATCAAGAAAAATGGAAGAATCATATTGCTATAACGGTATGTGTGTATATGTGTGTATTCGACATGAATAATCAATATTGATTGAGAATGAAATGTAACGGCAAATGAATCAAAACGTCGTTAAATAGTGCAAAGCGCAATAGAATGTGAACGAGAAATATACTTCGTTGAAAAAAAAATGGCTAAATAAGTGCAAAAAATTTATTGAATATTAAACATATCAACGTGGAAATTTGATTTCGTATAGATCGTATTCAAAGTGTGCAACAAATTTTCTAACAAAATTGAATGAAAAAAATTTTCGAAAAGAAAAATCGAAATTTTTAAAACAATCAAAATTACCCTCAATGTTTATACGGTTATGTGAAATATTTGTATATTATCTAACGTTATGTGATTGTATGATGTATTCGAATGTTATGTGAATAATATTTGAGTATATAAAGTATGATGAAATGCAATAGAATTCATCAAAAATTATTTTGCGTCAGCACGTGTAATTTTCCGGAATGCCTCTTTTCCGGAAAACATTTAAGATGAGATATAGCGCAAGAGCAATCTATAATATATTAGATGATGATAGCAAGAAGTAATATAAGAAGATAAATATAAGAAGGTATAAACTAATAGCTAATCAAGCCGTGAAAAGTGAACAGCTCACATGCGATGTTTGAGAGAAATGATATGAGTTTTAAGAACAACTATAACTGAATGAAGAGCAATTATTAAAGGCGCCAGATATGAAGCATTTATAGTTTGGAGCCTTTTATTTATTTATTTATTTTAATTTCATCTTGCTGTTCAAATTTGGAAATCTCAACGGATGGAATTTATCAAAATCAAATTCAAAGCTCAAAAAAAAATTTTTTTTTTTTGATGAGAACACCAAAAACAATTCTCAAAGCTTCTCGATGAGGAAATCGTCGGATCAAAGAATGAATCCTTTGTGAAAATTTTCTAAATTCATCGACGCGTTTATAACACTTAGCTCAAATTAGAAAAAACTGATATTAAAATATTAGCCATGAAATTTTTCAACGTTATTTTTCGATGAAAATTGTTCAAGTTAACTCAAATTCATGCATGGGCCAACTATGACCATTGGCCAGTGGCCAATTATGGCCACTGATCACTGGCCAATTTTAAAAAAAAATTCGACTATTGTTAGCCTCAACCAACGCCCTCTTAATCAATCGATTCTAATATGAATGGCTATTGAACAAAAGAAGCTCCGTTCAATGAAACGCTTCTGAAAAAAGATCACACATCAGACGACATATAATGAAGCAAGTATTATTCTCATCATTGCTAGTCTCGTGAACGATATAGCTGTTGATTGATCTTTCAGTTTTGACCATGATTCTTTCTATCATATTCTCTCAATTACATTTGGTGGATCTGCTCATTTCTATATCAAATCACTAAACATTTTAGTTAAAAACGTTTGAAATATTTTATTAGAAACTTCTGAACGAAAAGCGATGAAAATCATTTAAAAAATATATTTCCGGTTGCTTTTTCAATAATATCTTTATAGGTGATAAAAGAGATTTGCCCTCAAAAAATAAAAAATAAAATGAATCAACACCACTGATAGCAATGATAGCATAATAATACCATTGCACTAAAATTTTCACACTGAAAATATGCAGTACTATAATAAAGATAAAGTACGATATATATATATATATTATATATATATATATATATATATATATATATATATATATATATATATATATATATATATATATATATATATATATATATATATATATATATATATATATATATATATATATATATATATATATATATATATATATATATAGAGCAAAAAACTCAATAACAGAAAAACTTAATAAAAAAACTGTCTCAAAAAACTAATGCGAAATTCTCATGTTGGTAGAAATTTTATCGGAAATGAAACCATTATTCAAATCCACTCTTTCAAACATTTAAGTTTTTCGGTTTATACATCTTATATTATGATCATAAATCGATCACAACGTTTTTTAAAACTAATATCTCTTCTAACTAAGGAAATAAAGTCGAATGAGCCCCTCATAGAAAGAGGCAAGGGGGGGGGGGAGTGACGGGGAAGGTGGGAGGGGGGAAGATATAATTTCCTTTCGGTAAAGTGTGTTCCGTTGTAATCGCAAATGTGGCCTGGCTATTAGTGCTGCAGGAACAAAACGATTTGAAGATATTAGTTTTTCATAGAGTTGACCACATTATAAAGCAATCATTCACAAGTGATATGGTTTATGAGTCGAAGTTCATTGATACTTTGCTCCTCTTTATCTGTTAAACTTGAACAACGTTCATGCTCATCACACATTAATGAAGGTTGTTGAAATTATGTTGCTTGGATATATATATATATATATATATATATATATATATATATATATAAACTTGAATTTGTAGGTGTATTGTAGTCATGATAAATCCTCATCGTAGAAAGTATTGAAAACCAAAAACGAACATGAGCTCGAACTAAACACCCAGCCGCTAATTCCAAGTCTGACGTAAGTACAGAAGCTCGAATCACATACTAAGCTAAAAATTCAAGATGGACAAAAAATTAAGTGCGAACAAAAACTCGAACTAAACATTGAGCTGATAATTCAAAAGTGAATATGAAAGAGAAACAATCACAAAAACAAGTGAGCATGAGCTCGAGCTGAACATTCAACTCGATGCTTCAAAAATGAACGTCATTATTGGTTACAATGAATCGAACAAAGAGAGCAATAGCTCCTCTCTAGGCGATGAGTATTGTGCGCAATTCTAAAATGATAACGTGTTTGATGGATGGGACACGTCATGCATCTAATATAAACAGCACTTTTATGTAAATAGACATTTACTTTTTTTTAATCGCACACCTTTATATTTGAATTTCTTATCACAATTCCGCAGCTATGAGACAATAACAGTTTAATGATCAACCATTCAATGCACTTTTAATGCAATTGCTCCTTATGAATAATCATAATTGCTCGGAGATTTCGAAGTAAAACCCCGTTGATTTATAATTTTTATGGAACTAACATGATGGATCGAAGATTTTGAAGATGATAACTATTAGTTCAGGTTAAATACCTATCATTAAATAGGTTAAATGACCACGTCAACAACTATCGTTACCTTCGGTTATCTTTTCCGACACCAATATATTCAACCATACTTCATTTTTGCTCACATAAATATGAAAAAGATCGAGAATGTTTGATCACTTGTCACTCAGCGCCATATTTGGTGTTTGCTCGCGGCTGATGGCAGATCAGGAAATGAAACCGAACATGTACATCTCTTTCTTGCGATTAACTAAATCACTGCTGAAAAATGATGGAACAGTTGATTAATACATATGCCATGCTATTAATAATCACACAACTCGACAATAACTTCATTTTTGCAATAACATACAATAAGCATGATATTCGCAGATATATATTGATCAATTGCGCTCGCAGCATAATTAGTATTATTATGAAATTTTCGGAATTCTGTAGCCGTAGAAAAAACTTCGATATAAATGGCACAAGTCTAAAATAATTGTTGACGATAAAAATAAAATTTCAAGAATATTTCCACTGATATTAGAATGAAACAGCACTAACTGAATTCGATAAGATTTTGATCAGTAAAACTCAATGGAAGCGTTATCATTTTGCAGCAATTTGTACTAGATTTAACGTTTGCCATTTCAATGTCATCTTCGCTTAAGCATCTCCAGTAGTTTATGGACATTTTCGGTGCTATACGGCACATCAAAATTGGATCGAAACAAATTGTCTATAATCTTATTTTTTATTGTTTGCATCATCTGTAAATCTAAATACGATGAATTGTTTTTTTTTTATTAATTTGCATCTCAACTTTGTACTCTTGAGAATCATCAAAATATGATGAAATAATATCAACTGCATTGTTCAATTTTTTTTTTCATCAGATTTTGTATCTGTTGCATTTCCGACTTTTTTTCACTTTAATGCGCGTCAAACTGATTGAACATGCCATGGCTAACTTTGAATTACTACAGAAATTAATCTATCACCGAAGTTCTATTGAGTTGCAAATATATATCGTTTGAAAATTCTAAAAAATTCTCACAAATTTTTTCTTTTTTCAAAATGATTTTCAAAAAAAAAAATTCATTCATGAATTGTTGTTGAAAAATTGATGAACAAAAAGCGAAATTTTTATTAAATTATTCAATACTAAATTATAGGTGCAAAAAATTTCATTAAAAAATAAAAAAAATTCATTATGGGAAAAGAATATGCAAATAGACTGCTTCTAATTGTAATATGATATTCCATCAAGATGAATCTTTCATTGATATTGATACGAATGTTTAGGTAATTAGAACTGAGTAAATATTAAGTAAAGTAATTAAGTAAATACTTGATTAATTAAGTAAATAAGTAAAAAGTAAATCAAGTAAAGTAAAAAAAAAATCAATTATGGAAACTTGTATTTCTTGATCGAAAATCATTTTTTGAAAATAACGAATCGACGGTGATAGAAAGCGATGATAAATTGACATACTTTATTAGCAAATAATTAATTATAATATCAAATGCACGCATTATTATAAATATGAAAATATATGAAGAATATAAGATAACAATAAATGGGAAAGCACGCCAGGAAAATGGCACGGTATGCGCTTTAATATCTCGCTTAATAAAGTACAAATTTATAAAAGTATATGTGGAAGGGAAATTTTTGGAAATTTTCCTATACCTCTTCACTTATAACATAACGGCAAACTCCTATCATTGTGCCCTAGTTTATACGATCATAACAACATCTTGATGCACATAGGTTTATTTCCGGAGTTAGGTTTATTTCCGGAGTCGGAGTTAATTACTATCCAACAAGAATTTTCTAGAGAAGAGATTTTTTCTAAGTTGTTGATCAGGATTTATTTTTTCGTTGAGATGATTCTCATCTCTAATTTTCTCGAAAAATTTTCGCAAGTGGAAAAAATTAGTGAAAGATCCTTGAAGAGTATTTCTCCAACTTGTGAGACTTTTTGAAATTTAAATATTTTCAAAGAATATTCCTCAATTTTACACTTCGTATTTATCGTCGCCTTCGAAAAAAAAAAATCACTTCTTATTTATCACGAATCGATTCGTGTTGATCTATCAATCGTTAAACTTAACGTGAAAATAGATGAAAACAAAGGATTTTTTTTTTTTGAAGCAAAAGCTTTAGAATTGATAAATCAAACAAATAAAGAAAGAAAAAAAAAACGATAGAAAAAGACCTCTAGCCTCAGCATATTTTTAAGTGGCCCATACTCGACAATAAACCACTGTGAAGTACCATTTAAAAAACATAAAAATTCGTCGGATCATATACTCGTTTCACTCTTCTCTACGGCTGCTTACCATTTCCCTTCCAACTTCTCCCCACCTCTGTTGCTAATTTCAATCAACAAAAATTGCTCGAGGTTCGCAGCGCAGGAGTTCGAGCTTCTCTTCACGAAACAATTGCAAGAAGTTGTTATGATGTCGATAAAATACGTTTTTTTGTGTTTCAATCAATCAAACTGACCGCTTGCTGAAAAAATTACCAAAAATTACAAACAGGTACCCAACAAGTTTCGATGAAGCGATTAAGCTGTACGAATCGTATCGATCAAGAAAAACAATGTCGGTTCTATTATAAATCAAAAATCGTACATTTTTGCAAGTATATGATGTATTACAGTGATGAATATGAAGTAATATATAATGATGGCTTTTGAGAGGTGTTTTATAGATCATAATTTCAAGTTTTGTTGCGAAGGTTTCGAGATTGATAAGTTGGAACTACCGGATAGACGGTACAGAGAGGCCAATGGTTAGACGTGCACGTCCACGTATATAACACATTTATATGAGAAGATAAATGGAGCGTGATAGAGAGTTATATCAACCATTCCAACGTTGAAAATCCTGGAAAATTTTGCCATGTTAGATCCAGGAAAGTAATTAATTGAATGAATAGATCGTATATGGAATCAATCGGCAGGATTCTGCGATTGAAGCGTTGACGTTTTGAGAAAAAAACAAAACAAAACAATTAGTTCACCTGAGGGCTTACCTGGTCACGACCATAAACCAGTCTACCTATCTTCTTTATTCTGATGATGAGATCGATGCATTAAAACTTAATAAAAAGCATTAAAAACCGCAATAAAAACTTCTTGTTAAGTGATATTCAACATCATTTACCCAATTTTTTTTTATTATTTTCTAATTGAATTTATTTTAAATTCAAAAATTTATTTTCAATTTTGATTATTTCTTGAAACGATTATTTTTCATTGAATTGTTTAATGAAACGAATTTTATCGTTAAAATAACAACGTTACGGTAAGTAAAATTATTCCAACTTTACAACTTTACAGCTCCAGCGGAGTTTTTTTTTTTTATAGTTATTAAAAAATGCTTTACGTCTATTAATATTCCTTATAATGTGCATATATTAATTTGCTAATAAATTTCGGATGATATTGAGACTTTTTTTTCGAGTTTTTGCATAAAATTTTTCACTAATTTTATAAAAAATTTTCATTTCTATAGTTTAATGATCGACGAACTATTAAAATTTGCATTCCTTTTTTTTATTTTGCCCATAATAATTAGAAAAAAATTAGTGGATTTTTTTAAGCGGAAGACGGTTCTATAATCATTTTTTTTTTGCTGAGAACGACGACGAAAATCAATCAAATTGATACTAGAACTCTAACTAATTTACTAGTCGATACTAAGATTCATAATTAATTTAATAGCATTCCTCATATAATGAAATGCATATGTACGAGATTTCGTGTTCAAAACGCAATTCTTTCTGAAAATATTCGGCATATTTTTTTTTTCAGCGGAATTCTTGAAGAATAAATTTACCAATCGGTCGATTTAGAATATGAGTCGACAAATTGGTTCTTCGTTTCGTTTTAGAAAATTACCACTAAATTCCCAAATGTTGGTGATTTTTCCTCGTAATGATATCTTGAAATATTTCAAAATTAAGTAACTTCTATTGTATATAAAACTTTTAAAGCCATATTTACGCTTTTATTTGAAGTTTCGCATACTCTGTGGACATATTCAAACATCACTCTATAAAAGTAACAAAATTAATGAAAAAAGCATAGAGGTTTTTTTTCGGTATAAATACACCAAGAAATTATGGTTTTGGAGGTGTAATGTAAAGAACAGGTTTATTAGACTCGTATCAAATGGAGGTACATTTGAAACCACCTGTTAATTACCTTCAAAGACCTGTTATACCACATCCAGTATACCTGTTAATTACCATCAAATTGCTCAACGATTAGTATTACGTTCATAACAAATAACACATCTCTAAAATCTTTTCATTCACTTTTCGCACGTCAATAATAAAAAATTTTATCAGCGGTTTATTATCAAGGCATATCAGCATTGCAATAGCTAGAAAATCATTCCAATTTCGAGTAGCCTTAAATCATGGAAAATCTCCTTTTGCGTATTTGAATATTAATAGCATGATTTTTTCGTTTTTTTTCAAAGAGCTTCCACCTTGCATAAAACTATAATGAAAGATGGCGATCACAAAGACTTCAAAAAAATATTTGAATAACAAATTTAGTGGACTTCAAATTTAAAAAGAAAAAAAAAATGTTATTTGCGAGTGTTTTATTAAATTTTCTTTTTTCGATAATTTCAATGAAATTTGTTGCGGCGTTGATGTGCACATATTGTGCCAATTTTTCTGATGTGTTTTTTTTTTTATTTTGTTGAAGTTAGGTTGGCTTTAATGGCGCATTAAATAGGCATTCATTCGCGTTTTCTTTTTCTTATTTTTATTGTAATCAACTAGTGCTCCTGTCCATCCTGTCAGCTTGATCCATCCATTCTTTAGCTCTTTGGAGGTGCTATCTGGTATGTGGGACAGCATCAATTTGCATGCTATCTAATGTTGTTAAGTTTATCGATTTGAGCATTTTTGATAATTTATGAAATTAGTGCATCCATATGAATAATCGATCTTTTTGAAACGCTTAATTTATTCAAAAATATTGAAGACTTCAAAGCGATGCGTTTTTATTTCAGTTGATTTCGAGTCGATTATCAGCGCGGTTGTGCCCGTTATGAGCAGCTCAGAGGAAATTTCTTGGATTTCATGGTTTTGTGGTCTACGCGGTAATGAATTCTTTTGTGAGGTATTTTCGTTTATTTTTTTTTAAAGATTATGGAAAATTTTTGAATTTTATAATTTTTCCGGTATTTCCTTACCAATCCTCTACTGCATTTCGTATTACATTCGTTGTCATCTCTTTATTTTTTTTTTAAACTGCCACATTTTTTTTTGGAAACTTCTGGATCCCCGGGAACTCTTCCAGCATTCCTTCCTCCTCTTTCCCTTCCCTCTTAATTGAGGGGTATTGCTGAGTGTGTGGATTTTGTTTGCGACTCATCGTAAATACTAGAGGCATATAGTGTTCTTAAGATCTGACGATTCCTAAAGCAGAAATCGATCTTTGGGGATTTTGAATTGCAGAATACATCACGAAGAGAATCGAAGGATGCCTTGAATAGAGAATTAACCCTCAGGTGTTGCATCTAAGGAAAACTGTAATACAGTACTACTATAGTGCAATGATAGTATTATATAAATTTAAATAGCAGCCGAGTGGTAACGATAACGCTGAAGATGTTTGCACTAGCGATTTGAAAGGTGTCAATAAAAGAAGCGAATTACAGGTAGATGAGGACTATATTACGGACAAGTTCAATCTAACCGGCTTAAACGAACAGGTGCCACATTATCGTCACGCGTTGGATATGATCCTGGATTATGAGCCAGGTTGTGGTTGGTTATTTAACGTTTTGGCCAAATTAGAACGCATTAAGATTGGGAACGTTGAGGATCGTTTTATATTATGTGGCCATCGCTGAGAAATTGAAGTGAAAAAAATCTTTAAGAGGGAGGAATCGGGCCTAGTATTTTTATAAAATAATGAATTGAGGATACAAGTGAAGTCCGTCAGACGCTGTTGGATTTATTCCACTTGTCGGCCCTTTAGCTCACAAATTTATTGCCTTGCCATTTAATTCAGGTATTACATCGCCCCATTTAGTTCATTTCGTTGTATCGGACATAAAATTAGGAGTTGAGTAAATTCGATGTGGAGCCATATTTGGTGAAGTCACATAGTGGCTACTCTAAAGCGTATTGGCTCATGTGGTCTCATGTGAGACTATTTTACCCGTGTCATCGCTTGATGTTGGTCACTTGTGACATAGGTCGATCATCTAGACGAAGAACTAATGGGGTGGTACGTTGGCAATCCAAACGCATTGAAAACCTCAAGCATGGCATATGAAGCAATAAAAGCAAACCAGTTTTTGAAATTCTCCTGTTGTCTATCAACGAATGAATTATTTTTTGCTCACTAATTCCAGTGCATATCCTTTACTTTTATCCTTCAGAACAAGTCAGATTTATTTTCACGAGGACAAAATTTGTCCTAACTATTAAAATCCTGTGCTTAACTAACTTAATACCGATTGATATCTAACACTGGGTGATTCAGCAAATATTTGAAAAAACATAAAGTCGAAATTGCAATATTTTGTGAGCTGTAACATGCGACGGTTATATATACATTCGTCGAACCCTCGCAGGTGAGGTTCCCCCGGGATAGCTGAAATAAGATCGTAGATCGTGGAGGGTCCTTGATTGCTTATTCAAGCCAACAATTGAGACGCAGGATATGTGCAGGTATGATTTGCGTGGGTGGAGTGGTAGTTTATTGCGGAGATGGGGGTTTCAGGTAAGGATGGAATAATGAATGTATAACGATTGAGTTCTTACCGTCATGTTCCGTGTTGTCTTCTTCTCCGATGAATTGTCCAAAGTGCTTGTTGGGTCTAGCGGTGATACCATTAATATATTTTCTCTCGATTGGTCGGGTAAACTAGTTGATAGATTCGACGACTCGTAGTGTGAGTGGCTGATAGAATGACTTATTTGCCGATTGGCTTAAAATAATTTGGCAAATTTCTGATGAAAAAACTTTAGAACAATTAAATATGGACTTAATTTTGCTAGTAAAAATGTATCTTTACATGGAGATTTTCAGATGAGGAGATGGACAGCGGTCTGCAAGGTGAGCTTATAGAGCAAGCCGCCGAAATGCTTTATGGACTGATTCATGCACGATATATTCTAACGACGAGGGGGATCGCACAGATGGTCGAGAAGTGGCAAAATGGTGACTTTGGATATTGCCCGAGGGTTTATTGCGAGACACAGAAACTCCTTCCAATTGGTTAGTTGTTTTGAGTCATGGAAATTTGATTACTCGATGCCATCATTTATGCAGGTATTCTAATGGTGTACTTGTACACGGGTCATTTACGCAGGTGTACCATTGGTGTATAGGTCACTCTACAGATTATACCGTCCTCCTCCTCGCATCCGGAACAAATGCTTTGGATGCCTTGTAGCCTCTTGCTGTCATATTAAAAGTAGGTGTTGAAAAAGTTGATTTTCAGGACGGAAGGTTCATTTTGATATTGCAGAGTTTAGCGCATTTCCAGATTTGAAATGTACAACTTGTGATTTTTTTGTAATGTAACTCGATGAAAACTTGAAGTTGCGGGTTTCGCAAAACTGCAGCACGAGTCTTGTTTATACTTATCTGTAATTTTGCTATACGTATTGGAGCAGTCTTTTTTGGTTATTTTAAGGTCGAAAGTGTTTTAGTTGTGTGGAGCTTATTTCGAACCTATAAAGTTAAGTTGTTTTGAAGTTTTATGATCGAAATAAAAAGTTCATTAATGGTGAGGGGAGTAGTTTCCGATTGGAAAAATAAATTCTTAATATTTGGTATAAACTTTGAGTGGCATTTATTTTAGAGAGGTGAAGTGAAATTCGATTTCGAATTTAATTGTTCTTGTTGTTGATAAATTTGACTGTAGCGTGAAGCATCTCAATTCCGAGTTGAAATTGGTATAGGATGGTTGTAGTTGACGGAAGAATGTTTGCTGAGTGAAGATTCTTTCTTCCTTCACTCTCGCACTTTCTTTTTAATCTCTTCCTTTCCGTAATCACTCCCCCCTGCTTCACATGTAATCGCTTCCTTCTTCGTCCATGGCTAAATCACCTGCCTTTCCCATCTTGATCATTTCCCACCTTTCCCCTAATTAAATCCTCCCTCTTTTCCGCCTAATCACTTCCCGCCCCAAGTAAGAGGTTCATATGAAAGTAAACTTCGAAAAAATGGAACAACTTGATGCAGTACCTGTCAGTATTGTTGTAGCTCCAGAAATGTCTACAAAATGCACTTGATAAAAGTTGGTAGGTGATAGAAGATAAATTGATGAAAGAGAAATATTCAGGTTTGTCGGACGTGCCAGGTGAGTCAATGGTTAAACTCTACTGTCCAAAGTGTATGGACGTATACACACCGCGGAGTTCGCGTAATCAACACACGGATGGCGCATATTTCGGCACCGGTTTCCCGCATATGCTCTTCTTTGTACATCCCGAGCTCCGTCCTAATAGACCGACAAATCAGTTTGTCTCGCGGTAAGTTCCATGGTATTTAATTTTAAAGAATGGGAACTTCACCTGCGAACGGGACTCGAACATGTATGCTCGAAGTTATTGATGTGAGTCGTAATCGATTGAGCTATTGTGGAGTTCGTTGGCGAGTAGTATCCATCGTTTATTTCATCTCGGTTGTAGAAGGAGCAACCATTTTTTTAAAGCGTTTATTATTATTATCGTGTTCATGATATACTACTGTTAACATTTAGAAGGTATATGATTTCCCGATGCGTTTTTTGGAAATATCTTAGGCGCATATTGTTGAAGTATTTCAGGAAGGCTTTCAGTTCTAGGTCGTTTATTTTGAGTTGACCAGCGCATCAGATGGAGTCGATCTGTGTTAAGACTAACTTCAAGTCTTCTGAGATAATGCACTGAGCTGAAGCGTTGGCCGCTTATAGAATTAGCTCAAGCTCGAGCTGTGTCTGCAACGAGAACTCTTATTTTTGATTTGATGTGAAGTAAATATCATTTATTACAGACATCTTCGGTTGATTGATTTCTCTCTGTTTTTCATATCATTATGTGTACAGTATATAGTAGAGTACAGTTTCCGACGCGTGAATACTATGTCTTTTTTCGGCTTTAATTGTTGCGTACGGCAGATGGAGTTGAAAATTGAGGCATTTATTTTGCCGTATTGGGTCATGAAGGCGTGCCATGTACCCAGTGTACCATTATTTCAGGTGATTTTAAAAATGCTCTCTTCAAGGATCCAAAAAGGCATTAATTTATCCTCAAATATAAATAAAATATAAAAGATATTGGCAAATAAATAATAAGTAAGAAATATTCATGCACGAATATGGAAAATAACGGAAACCATTTAGTATTTGTTAGATGAATTTCGATTTTTATTGCAGTTTATATGGCTTCAAGATTCATCCATCGGCTTATTCGATTCAGCAAGCGACAATGAATCTTTGAATTTAACGATTTCGATAGATGCCTCACTGTCAGCTGTTTTTTTTTCTCATTTTTATTTTTTCACGCATAAGTTTTTTTTCTTTGTGAAAAGGAGGAATTTCGTTGGGAAGTTCCGTTTGTAAAAACTTTTAGGGAAGAGTGCTTTAACCTAATGGGAAGGGAGGGGGGGGGGGGGGAGGGAAGAGAGAATCAAGAATTAATTTATAGGAAGTGATTACCACGTCGTTATCACTGCAAAATCAAGTATTGTTATCAGTCGATTCTGCCGTCTGTGTTGATAACACTTTTGGAGGAACAAAACTAGCAAGTTGTTACTAAGTTCAAAACACTAAATTGGAAAATATTCGATCATCAAGTTTCTTCGGAAATCTCTGAGAGGGTCCTTTCACTAAATATTTTGGAGAAAAAGTTATTCTTTTTGTGGGTTTCAAGACCTCCATGGGAATTTCACTACGGAAAGGAGTGTATGAGTAGAGGAAGCTGATAGGATAATTTGCTGCGAAAGGTTCTTCCGCATTTTTTAAGGCATCTGGAGCTTTCTCAAAAAGCCTTAGGCGTGAAGCTTCTTATCTGCTGCTTTGGTGCGGTGTTTTTTCTTTCTTGTTATTATTATTTTTTAAATCAAGTGCTGGAAAACTTCTTTGAAGAGCAGGTGTTTTTTAATTGTTGTATAATCAGAAGAATAGAGATTGAGGAGAGAGAGGACATTATTATCTGATTTGAAAAAATAAGAAAAATGTCTGGACCGTATTTGTGCTTGAATAGCGAATTCTATGATTTTGCATTGCAATCCGCAATTCATCTTCTTCCCTTGGGCTTTTAGGGTACCACTATTGGGCAAACTCTCTTTATCTCCCCCCCCCCTCTTTTTCGAAGTAAGTTCCCGTCACTGGTCCTCATTTCTGGATTGCACACTCTCTTGTGCTGTCTGTACTCAATAATGCATGCATGACAAGATAGTTGCTCATATATGGATCGCGTCTGTCGGTGTTGGTCTTCGCCGTGCGTGATAGTTTTAAGTGATACAGTATTTGCAACAGTGATGATCGTTATGTGCTTCGTTAGAGGAGTGGTAATCGACGGAAGTAGAACAACGGACAAAAGCGCCGTTTCGCAGATCACAGTCGTGCTTTTATGTGGGAAATACTTAATGGTGGTAGGCGGTGTTAGACAACTTTAGGCTCAAATTTTTCTGGAAGAAGTAATTCCTTCCATACTTTCAGTGCTTGCGTTAAGGTGCAATGATAAGTGCCTGATGCTGTGTAGAATTGACCAAATTTTTAAACGACACCTTGGAATGCTGTTATTTTATTATTACTCACAATAATATTTGTAAATGATTCCACCAATCTTTTAGCTGAAACTAAGCAATTTTTAAACCAAACCCTGACTAAACCGGATGCTATTTCATTATTGCGTCATAGTTAGGTGGCAGGTGGGACGAATCTTATCGTTGTTTCAGTGAAAATGAAAGTGCACTTTGGAATTATCGTATTGCCACAAGGATCGGGAATATCTTTCTCCGACGGATCTACGGGGCTAGAAGAATTGTTGTTTTAGAATATTTGTACGTGAGTTATTTAATCCTGCTGTTTGTCCTCAAACCTTTACAAGTTGTCGTCAATCGGGCCCTGACGGAAATGTGTGGCACGTAAAAACTTCCTTAATGATGGTAGAGAAAGCGTGGAGATCCGAATCGATGGAAAGACAGCGACGCCAACAACAGGAACTAGGCCCTGTTGTTGGCGTCGCTGTCTATGGCGAAATTGTTTTTGTCACGAACTATCGTATAACCCTGAATTAAAGCCCCGGGCTTGTCGGGCTAAAGAATTTGTGAGGGAAGACTGAATTTCTTCGAGGTGGCCTTTAGAATTTATCGCTCATGAGGAAGGCTTTAGAGCGGAAATTTCATCCCTTTTAGTATTATTCGATTTTGTCAATTTTTGTCGCAGGAAGTCCGTCGTTCCCGTCGGGGCATAAATCCGTGCGCATACGGCGCGTTGTTGATGCCAAAAATCGTTGTTGGACTCGCTAGCTATATGCGTTATTCCCTGTTCAATGGTCGGTGATAAGTTATAAGGATACGAAAATCCGGTTTCCGGAACCGAAGCCGGTTCTCAATTATACGTGTGAGGTGTATTGCCGATGGATCGATGGACTGTGTTGTTGACGAACGAACGTTGCGCGAGATATGAGCTCATTTCGTTATTATAAACCGTTATATCTCAGGTGTTATACAGTAGTATCATCGAAAAAATGATCTCGCATCCTATGGCTTAGAGCGATGATATGAAGTCCTTATGTCCCCTTCTCAAAGAAGTCATTGAAGAGTGAGTAGGTAGGTCCATCTTGACGACGTGGTTACCTATTGGCGACTTCCCAAGAAAAGTGAAACAACAACCGAACGAAACTGAAGGTATGTATAGACATCCACTAATCAAAGCAAAGATGACCTGTGACGTCACAAATTCACCAACCTAGAGAAGAAGCTATCAAAACGCCATCCTTCACCAACAGCCATCGATGATGAGTTCGCTTCATTACTCTTGAGGTCAAGCAACAACTGTACCCCCCTCCCTTTCCCCTTATAACTACGCCTACATTGGGGATTCCTTCCAGAGTTAGGAACCCTCCTCTAAGAAGTTGGTCAGACTCCGAATGCAATATAGTGAAGCCCAAGGAGCTCCTACCCGCAAAAAAAACGGATCTACTCAACATTCATATAGAGAGTCACGTTGTCAATCCTTTAAACGTAGCGAAACGAATCACTTTAACTATCAAAAAAGGTTGCTTAAACAAATAAAATAGCCAACATAAACTCTTAACAACATATCATTTCATATTTCAATGATGAACTCTTATCATACCGCAATGCATTCGATGAAACACAATAAAGCGGTCTTTATAACCCCCTGCCAACAACAATACCGCATAAAACCCGGGGCTTATGGACGAACCTGTTAATAATGTAGCTCTTCCTAGCGCAAGTACTCAACTATCACATAAATTGCTCATGTGTATCGCCCCAGGTGTCGAAAAGAAATCAGGCAATACCGGAAAGGAACAGATACAGCAAGAAGGGTAGGGAGAACTGATCGGCATATATAACATGGACGTGTCCAATGACAATTTTATTGGGAATTAGAAGGAATCCCCAATCTAACGCAACATGACGAATAAAACATATAAATCTCTCTCAACGCAGGTAACTGAAATTGGAGGTAGCATTGGACGGCGCTCCAAAAAGGTTTGGCTGTGACTGACGATTCATAGCGCGTGATGGTGCGAAGCCAAGTGCCTTCTGTAGATTCTGACGGATCGTCATTGTGCAAAGAATATAAAGGAAGATAAACGAACAATCGGTATAATCATCGCCTATCAAATTCCTGAAAATTGGATGTATTCTCACATCTGTCATATAAAAAGAAGGTCATCTATTCAGGACAACTCCATGCATCAAAAAGCAACTGCACTAGAAGTCCATCGGATTACTGCTAACTCGTCTACCACATCGGAGAATGGAGGGTGCACTCCTTTCAAGCATCATCGAAATCACGGGGTTTCAACAGAAACTCTGCCATGCCTCTCCCCTCTCCCCCTTCCTTGCCTCCCTGTAATATCAGGCTGATGGTCAGAAACACTTGAGCAGTTTCTTTGCCGCGTCATTCTAAAAGTTGCAGCATACTACATAGCTTTAAATGAAGCAACAAGGCTGACAATAACCTGAAGAGGTTGGCCTTTCCCTCCGACGAGCTAGTGAAGTCAAAAGCAGATGATGCTCTTGGCTATGAACCGGGGTTCAAATCGCGTTACCTAACATCTAAGCTTATGCTGAAATCATCTCAAAAAAAACCGAAGATAGCACCATAAAATTGCCGAAAGAAAATAGGTAAAGATGCTACGATCTTCTCTTATTAAATTTTCCGTAAACAGCTTATTGCTCTTCACCATTAATCTTCATCATCGATCAAAGACGAATAAATATTCTTGAAATGAAAAACCGAAGTAAAAGAATTCTTGTCAGTGATTAAGTTAATGATTCAGTGGTTGAATATTTCCTGATGAAAACACGATAAGAGTAAATAATCTCTGCAATCTATACGAACTTCTTAAACTATAGCTTCAAATTTAGCCAACTAAACTGAAGATAATGACATGAACTTCTAGGCTTCTGAATCCGCCTCGAAAAATAAACCGATCGACTTCATTTGTATAAGTTCTCGATGGTAATTTCCAGCTAATTTGCCGACTATTAATACGACAATCCGTCCTCTATTCGTTGTTAACTATCATTTTTGCTAGCAAATTGATAGGATCATATTGATCAAAATTTTACCTGTGTGAAAGTCCTTGTATCCATGAGATCGGCGTGAATGGAAGCTTAGCCACTACACGACCTTCGAAAATAGATGAGAATGTCGACAACAATGCTGTGAACGCGAATCCGATCGCGAGCATACTCTTCATTTTGAACATGCTCATATCTCTATTTGTCGCCTTTAGTCTCTCTTCTTCCCTTTCAATCTTCCTCTTCGCCGTTCGATCTGCTTCTGCTGTTGTTTCCTTCTGAAAGCATTGAAGAAGTGCATCCTATTTATCTGTTTTATTAAACAATGGCCACTTCCTCACACCAGTGATTAGAAGGTGAGAAGGGGGGAGGAGCACATATATAGAAGCGTTACAAAATTAGCAACTTCAAATAACATGTATACTCGAAAAGTTTGCAAACGGAACACTACAAGAAGAGTTATATCCGAAGTGTGGGCTTATAAATAAGAAACTACGGTATTTCGAAAATCGAAACACACTTTCAATCAATTATTTGTTAGCGAAAGATGGAAAAATATAGATCGATGGCCAGTCACCTTCAAGTTGGCATTCTATAAATTTGAATAAAACCTAGTTGGCTATTGCTACCTACATACTAGACCTTTTTTAAAAATATTACAACAAAAAACCATTATAGGCGTTAAATCAAATATTAAATTTAAAAAAAAATAAAAAACTAGTAAATAAAACAGAATAAACACAAAAAAAGTGTTCTCTTCCATCAGCGCTGATTGACGAATTTCCTTTCGCCCCCCTCCCCATCCTCCATAAAAACAAAATGAATTGGCAGTATATTTCCCCGTCATGGGTAGGGAAACTTCTAGAAACCCGTCCACATGAAATTTACTAGATTTGCTGCTAAAATGAAGAAATATATATAATTAAACTCTAATAAAACACATTCCCGAATTAAAAAAAATATGTTGAACATAAGACATGATTCCATACAACGGATATAATAAAAACTCGCCTCAGATAATAAAATCAAATTTCTCACCTTTCGTTCCAATTTCTTTGTTTTTCTCTCCATCTCATTTTTGAGTCGTTTATATTGATCGCTTCGATAAACCAACACATAGGTAAGTGCCTCACCAACTAATGCCGTACAAATTGCTATGAATATTATCAGCACACAATCCGAGTACATTTATTACTGCAATTAACGATTTGTATGTCACTCAATTTACATGAATGAACGAACGCTTTATATAATGGCGCATATGTCACTGTGCTCTAAATGAAATCGTTACAATCCATAAAACTGCCTTTTTAAGGACGTTCCTGCCAGATTATTATCTGCAACCCTTCCTTGTCTTTCTTGATTTCAAATTGTCCCCATACTTCTGTAAAAAATGTCCCCGCAGCATTGATGCCCCTCTCCCTCGTATCAAATAACGTTGGCCATAACATCTACTTCATCATTCACTAAAGACCGAGAAATACCACCAATCGCACACAAACAAAAATCAGGCTAGAAACCTGAGGAAAGACCTAGCCCGCATGAAGTCCTACTCATGGTACCACACAGACCACAGGATGTTAGGTAATATGGTACTACAATACATACGTTGCAAAAAATGACGATCGGCAGAGCTGAGCCTTCCACCGGTGATGGACAACAACGAGCGGAAGTAGAATCGAGGACTTTTAGGGCACTGGTGCTGAACTAGTCCACCGAGCTCATAAATGCTTAAATATTCCCCTTTCTTAAGACAATCAATTCAAATTTGCATTCATTTTCGACCTCATCTCCTCTTTATAAACGATAAGCCATCTTTTCGGCTAATCCCCGGATGAATGCAGTTCGGAGAATAAACTAGGAAACTGGACCACCCCTTAAGCCTTCCTAGTCCCGTTCCCCCTCTCTCCAGAAGTCTTTATTGATAGAAGGAGATGTCAATGAGGCCTCAAATACACGAGAAATTCAGCAATAACACTGCATTCAACTTTGTTATCATTGAATGTTAATTTTAAAGCAACAATACTCATCCATCCTAATAGTCCCTCTAATGTTGCATGGGGTTTTATTTGACATGGAAACGATATGGTGCGGGTAATTTCGAAGTTCCCCGCCATTCTGGGAAATTTTTCGAAAAATCACGTTCTGGAAATTTTTTGTAATAATCTCTAACATTTTCATTTTTATTTACCATAGAAAAAAAAGAACAAATAAAATATAAGAAAAAAAAAAGAAGGATATACCCCCGGGTCCTATCGTACCGTTAAATACTCAATAAAAAAAAAACGTCAACAAGCATTTTATTGTGCCAAAGTAAACAACAACAAATCGTTTTATGAATCAACAATTAGACATTAGAACAGCGGAAATACTTAAAAGAATATTACTTTTTAACGTTTTCATAAGAAATTACTCTCAGTTGAATGCTTCTCAAATGATAAGTTCGCTGCTGATTTGATAATTTCGAGAGAAACTTGTGGGAAACAACCTTCACTATAATGGCCCTGATGAGAAAATAACCATCGAAAAATTTACCCTCAATCACCGTCAATTAGAACAAGGTGTAGACTCATTGAATTCATGGCAAAATAGCGACAAAAAATATGGATTTGAATTGCGGACAACTGCAAATGCAACAACAACGCAAGGATATAAGTCCCCCTCCTCCACATAAGTAGCCAGTGTGGAAGAAGGTCACTCTGAAATGCTGCAACGACAAGCATGTTAACGTTCTTTTATAAAGAGGAGGAATAAGCGAGCAGGAAAAAGATCAAAAAAGGTCGAAATGACCATTTCCACTACCCCAGCAAAATCGAATTCTCCGCTGCTCTAATGTGAAACATGAAGTGCATCAGTAGACAGCTTCTAGATCAATCCAACGATCACAAGAAGGGTTCAATTGTTATCTCAAAGGCCGAGAGTGGCAGCGTCAACCCAAAAGCAGTAATCACTTCCGGATGGACCACACCCATCGTTCCCAGATGAATGTCACCTGGGCCAACCACTCGCGCACAGCGACCATCCAGATAGCTGCAATCATCTTTACCCTCTAGGTAGTAGCCGCTTCCATCTTTAGTCCACTTCACACCAAGCAGTTGCATAACACGATCCAGAAGACCATGGATTATTTCGAAGCCTGGCGTTTTGCTATAATAGACGGCCGATAGACGTCGTTCATTACGCGCACCAACTTCTGCAAATATTTCAACAATGGATTGATTTCCACGCTGAAATAAGTTCATTCAAAAATAGCTAAATTACAATAAGGATCGCATCGACGGTAATTCGATGGTACTAATATCAAAGAAAACGAAAATATTTGAAAGAAATTAAATCAGAGCAAAAAAAAAAACGGAATTATTAAAAGTGCTATTAAAAAAAAGATGAACATGAGTCCTAACACTTTCGCCTATTTCCAATCCAAAAACAATTACGCTGCCGCAATATGCAGAAAATCCTGAAGTGCGCCCATCATTTGCACGAAACGGAAGAGAAAACAATTGACGACGAGGGGATGGCAGGGGGGGGGGGGGGGGAGACGAATGGAATAGAGAGGGGAACGAAAAATGGACGGTTAAGGTGTATGGAGAAGTCACTAAGCGGAAAATTGGATGGATCATCATTACTCCAGAGATCCAAAAAAAAGCTCACTGTTGTTGTCATTGCCGTCCGCATCAAGCATAATGACGACTCTTCTTTTAAATTAATAAATGAAAAATCAGCCAATCTTAAAATCATTCATACCTCAATGAATTTCGCCGAATTTTGAAAAATTCTTTTAAAAAGAGTTTCATTAATTCATTTTATTCATTAAAAAAAATATCGCAGCATCAGCAAACCGATTATTTCATAATATCATTCGAATATATTCAATTCGTGCGCGCTAATACCAAAATTTTCCGCCATTTCACTTACTGTATCTGATATACAGAAGTTAATTAGTCTACAAGAACTACCTCCAAAATGCCTAGATCATGCAAATTCCAGTCCCCATTAATAGGATGAAGCCGACCGCTGAGGGATAGAAGGCAGGAGAGCGGAGGAGGTTGCCAATATCTGAAAAAAGACCCCAAATTAGCAAAAAAAAAAATTGTTCTTCAACTACTGGCGTAAGAAATACCTGAGGAAGGATCCTTTAAAACGACATCCTGAAGTTCGAATAGTTTCAGAGGTAATGGCATATCTCTATTCGAGGCGAGCGTCTTGAAAAGACCAGGAAGTAATGATGTACGCGCTACCTGAAATTTACTCGTCGATACCTATTGCAAGCAAATACTTGTCCTTCGAAAAAACCTCGATTCATTGATCTTTCATTCGAAAGAATGCATTTAAAATCCAAAAAATTCATCGCGCACAATCCCAGAACGCTAACAGTATTCCGCTTATTATCTCATCGATGAAGCATTTCGACTGCGCTTCCGGAAATCTTACTGTTAAGAATACTATTCCGGAAAAACTTATCATTAAGATTACTGATCCGGAAAATTTAGCGTTAAGTTCACTGCTTACTGTTACATCTATTCCGATGACAACTTTCCGTTGCAACGAAATAATTACCTGAAATTCAATTGTTTTCGGATTGGCAATTTTCACAGCCGAATCAAGCGCGTTCGCTTTACGCATCTTCGTCGATATATCATCACAGCTACACTGAAAATATTCGACAAAAATGAAATAAAATCAACGAGTCAAATTTACAGCAATACAATAAAGCCGTAAAAATCACAGCCTGAACCACAAAAAAAGCTTTGCGATAACTTCACAATAAGAGTAAAAAAGACAAATTTGGAGTACAGTAATAAGATAAAGTAACAATAGAAATGCACGAAGTAGATGATTTCTCTTCATTTAAAATCCGCCCCACTTCACAGCTCGTTGAAACAATGTCTCCGATAATAACTGCGCATAATATGCTTATTAATAGTAAAGAAAAAAGAATCCATAGAAATACAACTGCTTACAGCAGGACAGAGACGCCCAAAAATTGACGCGAAACAGCAATTACACGACTTCGAGACTCTCAAATTCCGGACCTCACCTTAAAACCCCTAAATTCGTCAGTAACCATTGACAATGTGCAGATAAAACGCCAAAGGGGCGAGGGGGGGAAGGGTTTGTTTAAAGGCTTCCGCTTAGGAGAGCTTCGAACATCTCCTAACGCATGGAAAATTCACTGAGAAATACCTCTACTTATGGTTATATGGAAGGTTGTTCCCAATTCAAATCACTGAACCTGAAATTAAGTTCGAAGACTTACAAGGGCAAAATTAAGTGCTTCAGTCCAACCAGCTGCAGCAATATCAAAACGTAGTAATTCTGAGAGCTTATTCAACTGAAACGGTTCCGCAACGGTGTGCTCTCGTGGAAACTGCCGCACAATTCGGTTAAAACCAAATGCAATGGCCACATCTTCGGCGATATCACATTCGTGTAAAATATCGTGTCGTGTTGGTGGTATCACCACCTAGAATAAACAATTCAACCAATTATCTTCTTATAAATTTGAAAAAAATGGAAGACCAATATCCGCCGGTTTCTGCATATCCGACATTCGATGCGATACGAGAGCTAATTTCGTCGTTGGAAATAAAACCCAAATCATCAAAACTACCGATTCAACAATAGGATAGAAGAGTCTCAAACCGAAAGAATTGACAAAAAAAAAAAAAAAATGAAATAATGCTTGCAGTTAAAAGGCACATTAGAGGAAGCCGTTCACCTTTTCTCCAGGTGATCGCCAAAGTTCCACGCTATTCTCGAATTGCGCCCAGATAAGATCATTACGCATGTGTTGCATATTTATGCGTGTTGTGCATTGATGATTCAAAAAACAACTATGAAAACACGCCAGGAAGTAATGCACGGCATGCGCTCTTTTTGTAAACAAAAGTTCATCGCTTTCCTAATTATAGGGCAACTGTTCGCACTCTACTATGTACTAAAAATTTTTTCTTCAGTTGTATTTTAAAACAGACGTGACAATATCAAGCAACGAATTCGCTCATCTATCTGAACAACTACCCGATAAAAAAAACCATCTGATGAGAATTCCCTCTCTTTTCGAACAATGCACAAACGACCTTATCTGCTATTAATAAATAAATACACATATTAATTTATTAATTAATTCACAACATAAATTGATCATTCCTATCAGAATAACTCAAATTTCTAACAAAAGTTATACAAATAATATAAATATTCCTCAATAATCAATATCACTGACTGCTAAAGAAAAACAAAACAGAAAACCATACAAAAAATGACTGTCATTCTAAAAACTTGAAAAACAAAACTTGCCAAAAATAAGTTTAAGATTTGAAACTTAAAACTTATTATCGATGAAAATAATTTCATCGTAGATCATATAATTTATAAACGAAATAAACCAGAAAACTTCACCTCGAGTGTTTTACCATCTGAACATGCAAATGAGCTCAACGACATCCGTGAAAGAAGCGCTGCCATCTCAGTGGCCATCAAATTGAGTCCAATATTCCGATTGATATTATCAACGCTGACCTTTTCATGACGATATTTCAACTCCTATAAATAAAAAAATTGCGATAACCCATATTTTAAAAAAAGTCGAATGGATTAATAAAAAAGCAATACTATGCATAAAACCTATTCAAATAGGACACAAGGCATACTCGAAAATGCTTCGAAACCATATCAAATAAGTAAATAAATCACTCCTCACTACCACACAATCTTGCATTAATCTCAAAAGACTATCTATAAAAAAGGCACTACTCCGGAATTGAAATTATACGACACGGAAACAGACACAGACGCAGATGCCGACACAGACAAACAAAATGCTGGGATGATGGGTGGGAGGGGAGGGGGGGGGGGGAAGCGACTTATAACACCTCACAATGTTGAATAAACGTAAAAACTTTAACAAACCAATAGGTATTTAAAACTCCACAAACCAATAAATAAAATATCGATATTCATTGCATTCGTATTCACCTCATCTAGAGCAGAATTATGCAAATTTCTTAGACCCCTCATTGCTTAAATAAAACAATGGGAAAACGTACCATGCAAGTTTTTACGATATGGGCATTTACTGTTTGATTCACTCAATCAGTCACTGTTGCAATTTGTCGAAAAAATAATAAAAATAATATGATTGAATTTGAAATCCTTCATGCAAAGCTTTTATAAGGCCGTTTTGCAACTTGACCCTTTATAAAATGCAACCAAATCTATTTGAATTTTTATAAACCGATACGCCTAAAATTATTCGATAGATCGAAGGATCAACTTCAAAACTGATACATGAGATCAACCTACAAGGCATACGAAATTTGTGAAAGTTCTCTGTTCTAACTTCAGCCATTTCCAAGTTCAAACCATCCGACAAACAAACAAGCACAGACATATACACAGACAAACTCATACCATAATGTGCATCGTAAATGCAAACTTTAAAGAAAGGATAGCAAATAAAAGCATGGAATAATTAAAACAGTAAAATGCAAAATCTACCATCAACCTATGCATCGAAAACATCCCCTAGCAGTTTAGATTATTCCATTTTTAGAGGACTCTCTGCAAACGAGCGGCTGTAACGGATGGACGCCGGAGATTCAACGCTGATTCAACTAGTCGGCCCGCTTGTAAATGTTTATTCATACACAAATTGGAATATGATTGTCAATCGTTTTCATTATTTATTTACTTATTTAACTAATTATTTCCTTATCTAGTTACCCAAATACTTTTATTCATTTATATATTTTAACGCCCCAAAACTGCAAAAAAAAAAAAAAAACACCAACACATACTATGTGAGAATGAATAGCACGAAGAAGAAAAATATTCGCAAAGCTACAATTTAGGCAAGCACACCTCTAATCGCATATGACATGCATTTTTGCCAATTATGCCGCCATTTCGCCACTATAAAAATCCACCACTAACGCCTAAATACTTAGATTTATTTATTTTTCACATCAAATAAAGAACATCAACATTTATGATATAAATTTAAAAAAAAAACGCAAAAAGACCGATCCATCATATCCATCCGCTCCAAGAATTCAAAATCGAAGTTTAACTTCTCTTACAAATCTAATACTCTCCACAGAAAACGCCGATGTCTCTTATATTCACTTTTCTGCTTGAATAACCGGTCGGTCAATAATATTCCCTCATCGTTTCAATAAATGCGTCCATCGCTTTCAACTATTATATGCAAATTAATTCCTTCAAAATTTCTTTGCACATTCGTTCAGACATCGCACTCTGATGGTCTCAACTAGTACCCAAAAATAACTACCTGGACAAATATGTTCAAAAAAAAAGCAACCAAATCACCTAATTTCCCATCGAATTTCAAGCAGATTACCGTCCATATGTGCTCTTATATGTTTTTGAAAAGGTGCACGCCCAAAGAACGTGTGTTTGCCTGGCAGATTCAACCGGCAAACTAGAGAAACCATAAGGTCTGAGGCACACTATTTATCAAACCTGCGCAATTACAAACCCATGTTTATTAAAGAACTCGTTCAACAACACTAGCTTATCACGTTACATCGCATTTGCATACAACTGTTTACCCGGCTCGGCATGCAGGTTTTATTGACGAAATTGCAATAGGCGCGCATATCGTGCAAAACCTCTCTGGTGCGCTATCCCAACTATTCATTTATAAAATACCTCATGCTTGAAAATGAGCATTACGACTATGAATAGTCTTTAGGAAATGCACACCTTTCATATGATCACTATATACGCTTGAAAGACCGAGTTTTGTGCATCACTATTAGATGTTTTAATGGTTTCCACACATCTTACTTCCTTATTTGTTTTTAATTTAAATCAACAAAGTTCGAACATTTAAACGAGAACAATTCTTCTGTTATTTAAGAATCGACTAAGAAGCACTTGCTTTGAGATGCTTATTTGCATAGCGTCCCTGCTAAGTTACTCGGGCGCTATTTTACCCCATTCGAAATATACAAAAGCAATTACGAGAATTTTTGTTATTCACTACCTTCAAAAACCCTTTGACTGCACGCCTAGCTTTGAGTGCATATATATATATATATATATATATATATATATATATATATATATATATATATATATATAACCACGAAATAACGTAATGCTAGAAAATTTTCCATCTATCGCAACTTTTCAGCGCCAACTACCTAGCAAAGAATCAGAATCACTCGATCATCGTTCATGGGTACTTCACATATACCCTGTAAGGGTTTTCAGAACAGATCGGGGGAAAGGCAGAGGGAGGAAGGAGCGGAGATGAAGCTAGCGTATGGGTCAGACCTCGGTCTTGCATGCCAAGTCGCGCATTTAAATCTCCATCGATAAATTTATTCTCCCCGTCCAATACCTCCCCTAAACCTACTCCAATAAGTTGCAGATTTTCCCTCGTCGCACCTCAAGTCTTCAATTCGAGCACGAACCAATTCGACGTATATCTCGATCCCTAAGTGAATCTCAACTTTATGCGCAACGACCGCATATCTTTCAATTATTGTAAGGAAAGCGACGATCGATACGGCGGTCAAATCTCATATTTAACTTTTCCACTAACTCAATCAATCAAATAACAATTGCATTAAATAATTATACAACTCGTTGCAAAACATTGCAAATTGCATTTTTTTTTGCAGTCACAATCGATCGAAAATTTCCACCACTATTTGAGAGTTATGTTGTATTTTATTACCATGCAATGCAACTACCAAAAGAAAAAAGGCGCCGCAACAACAACTTGGTGCCCTCAAAAAAATGCAAAATTTAGGTAATGCAATGGAAAATTTAAATATTGCAATGCAAAAATTAGGAAACATACCGGGTATTGAACCACAGTTCCATCGGCATTCTGAACGTCGACCGGTTCCACACTGCAATTCGATTTCATTTGAAAATATATTAATCCAGCAGGCAGTAAGTTCAAATTGCAAAAAATCGCAACATCATCTCGAAAAAAGTTTCCAAAAACAATAATTCGAGTCCCTCAACAACCTGATATTAATATAGGTTCAGTTATGATATTTCTTCCATTTACTATTTCACTTATTCAAACGCCCACAAGTGATTATGAACGAGAAGAGCAAAAAAAAGGGGGGGGGGGGGATGGAGGGGAGGAGCAGGGGATAGACACGCACCGTTCACCAGCAGAAGTAGTACGTCAATCGAAAACTCTCAAATGCAGCTTAAACGTTGAGTAAGAAACACACTTTTTGTAATCGTCGTCGACCGAATATTCAAGAGCATTTATGCTGCACGTCAGATGTTACTACTACGTCAGAGACTGATTATGCCATCCTTTCGTTCACACAGTCCAAGAAAGCAGAGTGACCACTTGCATCCACTCGAGGGAAGCAGCGTGACCATTCGCATCAGTCCATCAAAACTGCAGGAGCAGCGCAAAAGGAGTCTTGCATGAAAGCTTTCTCTTCCTTTATTTAATTTTCACTTCTGTATGTTTCATCCTACTACATTTTGCATCAATCACATAACATCACAATGGAAATAATTGCGGCGAGTCCGAAATGCTCGCTCAACTGAAACTACTTTCGGGTTCACCAAATTGTTTCAGCTCTATGCTCACAAAAAAAAAAGCAACCTTCAAAAATCCGAAAATTGCCCAACATTTTCGCATGCGAAAGTTATCGGATATTCAATAAGTTACATTCTACGTATAATTTCCACCCAATTCTCAAATAATTCTCTCATGCGACAATTCTCCAAATTTCTAGCGCTAAAAGTGTTATTTTCACAAATGTCGAAGAGAAATTTCTCGATTCCATAAACGAAAACAATCTGATATGCCTAATATGGATAATCGAAAAACAGGCATATTTTCCCTTCGTATATCACCTTTTTCGAAACACAAACACCTAAATTTCCATCGATTCCGAATGATAACGGTTATTTCGAATGGTCTGGCAGAAAGTTCCACATCCCCCCCCCCCTTCCAAATACCCACGTACGATCACCGCATGCTCTACACAACATACTCCATACATCTATTTCCCCTGCATGAAAAAGATGCCAGAGACGCTCCTTCCCAATTCTTATGCAATAACGAAATCAACCATAATCCATTCCCCCTTTCTTCCTTAGCGATGAACAAAGGCATACTTACGTGAATGGTTTCTCGCAATATTGACTGAAAAGCGTCACAACCGTATCCAATACGATTCTCGCTTTTTCCAAATCTGTTGCCGTCGCTTCGATAAAAATATTCCGCGTACCCAAATGTATTTTAGAATGCTCTCCTATAAATGATTTTTATTCATCTATTATTTATGAGGAAAATTTCTACGAAAATAATTTCGAAAATATGAAAAAAACTTCCTTGAAAAAAAATCAAAAGTTTCCTTTTCAATCGTTATTCTTTCTCGAGTAAATGAAACAATAAATCAAAAATACGCCTTATGCGAGTGAACAATTCCCTTTAAAAAATTACTCTCTCATCAAGTAAAATACAAAACATTTTGTAATAAACAGTTTCATATCGCATCGCTTACTGCCACTATTCTTTGGACTCCCTCTACAACTAAGAAAACAGTTATGTTATTTCTAAGAAAGAATCCACATCTTTTCATAATATGGGAGGGAAGAGGATGGGAGAGAGAAGGAAGGAGGCGGGCAGTAGATATTGCAATCAAAACCTGATTCCTGAGATGTCACTTTCCAGGATCAACGAGTAAGACGCAAGGAATATAACTAAAAGATCCAAAAGTTCTTCCACTTCTATATGCTTCAGATCAATCTATACGCAGAGATCAATCATGCATCTCAGAATCAATCAGAAACAAAAGTAGCGATCTTCCCTCTCAAATAATTACCTGGAAGACAGGTATATCGTACTCCTTCAGCTATTTTAATGCCCCAATTGGAAAGGAAGCGCTAAAATATGCGTTAAAAGAGATCGAAACTACGCTGTTTCTTCTAGAAATTGATTTCCAATAGTTAACTACTCACCGTTAATGATAGGAGGCAAAGATAAGACGATTCCATTCCGGTCTCTAATAACCGGATATCGCTCCTTATCCGCTATTATATGCAAATATTGCTTCAAATGGCTTTCGCCCTGCAAAAAGATAAGATTAAATTAAACTAAGATAAGTCAATAATACAAACAACCGAGACAAAACTACTATCCGCTACCTATTCGCCGCAGCTCTATGCATTGATAAACCTTCTTAGATCAGAAAGGCCGCATTCACAAATGATAAGGAAACCAAGACGGTATGCAGGCTCTCTGTGTTCTCTTCATCCCACTGTAGCTCCTTCCCGCCGGAGCTCTTCCCTTTCTGGACAGCAAATTAAGCAACCTGCGGAGATGGCCTTCATTCTTATAACGCCTCATCTTTCCCTCAACACCGTCTCACAAGCAACGCTCTTGATTCGCAACAAAACTACTCCATCATCCCTTTAATTAAGCAGCCTCTATTGCATCAGAAAATTCCTTCATACCGGATATTGCTCGTTATCCCCTAGTAAGGATAACCAAATAAAGAGCTAAAGCATTGATAAATAATCTCGAATATTGTGGAAGCTGTGGTTCATCAAAAATTACATCGGATCACGTCTTACTAATAAAATAAAATGTAATATAAAACATCAACCGTCATAGAGCAATGGGCTCGAATTTACGACGAATCGTCTATGTGTAATGAAGTAAAAGTTTAAAGATTTCAAATTGTAAGCTCAAAAAAAAAGAAAAAGAAAAACGAAATATGATATTATTAAATAGATGCAAATGGAAAAAATAAATAAATAAATAGAATCACACTAGTTTCATGAAACGAGCATATTGCAACTTGAATTTGAATTGCAACAAAAATTGCAATAAAAGCAATCGAAATTGCAATAAAAGCAATCGAATCAATCGAATTCATTGTAACTGCAGTTTTCTTAACTGTAGCAGTATATATTGCTAAACAATTCAAACATCTAATTGTCGAGTAACTCAAGCTTCATAAAACAACATATTCTCGAAAAATTCAAACTTCAGGCAACAAATTTGCTGTCAAATAGCTCAAAATTTCGAGTAGTAGAACGCCGTCAATAACTCAATCTTCTATTATTCTCACAAAAAAATTCTTATTTCTTAATGCCTGAGCTATGCAAATTAACTTTCATCGATTATTTCAGTAGCATATACTTCATCTTTATTATGCAACATCTATATTTGGGCTATACTTTAATATGCAAATCAATAACATGAAAGTAAAACGAACCGAATAATGAACCATGAGCTCCTTGGCCGTAAATTCTCTACTCTCGTTCAACGGCCTAAAGCGTATTTCATCCGGCTTTTCTGCGCCATATGTGAATGGACCTATAATAACCGTTAGCATCATACATCTTGAGAGTATCATTACACAGAAATAAAGTGGAAAAAGTGCTGTCCAACGAATCGGCAAAGATATCCCCCACCTGGGGATCGTTCGAAAATTTGCAAACTAAACAAGCTTCCTGAATAACACTTATCTAAGCCAAAACGGAGAGACTTCATAAAACTTTGACTGCTTGAATCTTCTTCTCCAACCTTGGAAAGACCTGCATTATCCCCACTATTCTTCAACCTTAGCAAGACGTCATTACCTGTAGTCAGTGAACTGCTAGTACGACAGATTTATATCTGGAAGGCAAGCTCTCGTATGCAGAAATGTTGCACCCACGTGCAAATAAAGCCAGAAACAATACAAAACTGTTCAGTATGATACAACTTAACTGGCACTCACCCGCCGGACTCTGTTAGCATCGCAAACGACGAAACGATTACAGCGAAACTTTAAAAGAAATATGAGAAAAAACAGTTGGAATCCCAGAAACGATGGCAGTCAATCTCATCGAGACTAATAAAGAAGCCCGGTCCGCTGTTAATGATACCTGAGAGTTATAAAACAGGTGATAATAGTATTACCCTGAACAGTGTCCAAGTCATGAGTTCCAATAGCGACGAGTGTCCTCTTTCTACAAATATTTTGATGTAATTTGTCTTGCAGATCGATAAACGATGCATACGCATCTGCGTCGAGTTTTACGTTTCGTAATATAGCCGCCACCACAAATGGACGAACGCTTTCCGTTTCCGGCAATACAATCAACCTCTCCTTTTTGCTTACGTTCGCGATCTCGTATTTCGGTTGTGGAATTCTGCAGCAAACTTTAAGCTCGATATTGATAGAACAGCATACGATAAAAACCAACAGAATGATGAAAGAAATAAAAACTTCAAGCAAAGGAGTTCGTGAAGTTTGGCCTGACGCTCTCCACCTGGCTTGCAACAAATGATTTTTTAAGTGCTCGAAAAATACATGACGTTTAAAAACCTTATTTCATGAAGATAGGTCATATGGATAATAGCAGCAAAATTAGAGCTAACGAAACTAGAAAACTGAATCTTTGAAATACCAAAAGACTGTTGAAAGCCCGTAGACTACTCTTTCCCACTCCCCTCCTTCCCCCCCCCTCCCCTTAAGCAACCTTGACTGACTTCCAGAAACTTCATGAGAGATAAATTAACTGCGTATAATTTTAGATCCGACGAGAAAAAATTCGCAAGAAAATTGCTCAAAAACATTTTTTGAAAGTCTAGAGTATGCAATAATCACTTATATGCCTAGCTGAGATTTAGTTAAATATGCTGGCATCGCCTTCTTCAACGACCTGAAGTCCTGGTGGACTATGACCGCAAATCGAATTTTCCACTGCCGTTCTGGAGTGAAAATCTTATCGCAACCATAATCATAAACATATTATTCTTCAACTGCAAAATTGACGAGGCTGTAAACCTTTCAGAAACTAATTGTCCGTGCCATTTTGTGAATATAACCATGCATATGCTTGCCATTAAATTTAACATACAATCATTCCACATAGATTCCTCTAGGACACAGAAATGTTTTAAAGAAGTGCAGTATGCGCAGTAATGACGACAGTATCGGATCGCCCGATTGTCAGTAGTATCCAATCAACCGACTGTCATAGTATCGGTTGCATCAATAGTACATTACGTTCGAAACGAAAAGTGCAAACTCTCGCTCATACATAGCACTCGAACATTCAATCCTCCGATCACTATAGCTATGCCTTAACCGCTAAGCCAAGCGTCCAATGAAATATAAACATCCGACCTAGCACTACACATAGTCCTTCACTATAGCACCCCCTCCAGCCGCTTATACATTATAGTTGTATTTTGACTTAAAGCATAAGTCGAATTAAAAAAAAGTTCAAACCAACTCGTTTAAAAAAATCCTCATTGCACGCGAAAGTCCCTCAATTGCGAGAAGATCGTATCGGTTAGCAGGAAGTTCTATCTTATAGACTTCTTCCTCGCATAAATCCTCCGCAACTTTTTCACCTCGCTCTTTTTCAACTGCTATACGCTCACTTGTCTGAATATTTATTACTTTGAAACAAACAAAAAAAAGACTTCAGCTTCACCTCAGCCTATAGTAGAATGAAATGGCTCGGTGACCTATTATTGTACAACTCTTACCACTCTGATCTATTCCCCACTATCGTCGACGCTACTGGCGGCCACACCACATACATTACACAACCTATTGCAACCACACTAAAAAAATTAGCATCACTTCAGCGTTCGCACTTGTATAATTCTTATGATCCTACTACTGCACACGATTAATCTACCATTTTGTCGAATTCACCAGTTGGTCGTCGTATCAGGTCCTTATCATCTACAACTGTTCTTCAGAGTGCTCCCTTAACCTATCACATAGCTGATATAGAAATAATGCGGTCACAGAGGAAGGCTCATAGCTTTTCGGCGAAGCGCCTCAGATAAAGAGGGGGTTGATATGGAACGGAAGAGAAGAGTGAATGGGGATAAAGCAGGTGGTTAGGGCATAATTCTTCACATGAGGAGCCTTTTTTAAAATTTCACTACGATTCATTATATAGTACGATCAGTTAAAGTCAATACGATCACTTCAAAAATAATCTTCAATGATTATAGAAGCAAATAGCTCATATGCGTCTATGCCAAGGGTGATATTTAGAACGTAAGTGAAGCATTTCACCCAATGATTCACTCAAATATCTTAACGAAGCATTAAATTGTTCATTTTATTATCCAATTTCGAAATTTATACACATAAACCAACATTTTTCTTAAATTTTTCTATCACTAGAAACTTCGTCTTTTACCAAAGTATTTTACTTATCTTTAAGCGCCGTCTGCACTTCTATGATGACCTTCTTTCTCTCCTCCTCCCCCCCCCCCCCCCCCCACCACCTCACCCCCATCCAAATCGAAAAATTTTACATAGAAACTTGCCGGATAATGTGGAAAATACGAGGAATATGAAAATACCCACCACTTCATCCAGTTCAAGACCATAGTCGAAGCATAGCTCCTCGAATTCCTTTTCTGCTGCAATTAAAATTTTCGAAAAAATAATTGCAAATTAGCAGAAATATTTCAGAAACATTGATCATTTCTCCCATCGAATTCTTTTTTCTTCCGGAAAAAAAAGAATATCATTAAAAAATTTATTCCTTTGCGAAAAAAATTTCAGTTTTTGAAGGCACTTTTTATTCACCATAAAATGAGAAAAATTCCCGACGTCATTTCACCAGAATAAAGAATAGCGTTAAAACTTCCCCAACCATTAGTCATAAATATACTCGATCCGTTCATCAAGCTTCAACATCCTTTTTAGTAATTTCGAACACGGTCCCGACCAGCACAATATCGACGCTTTTTACGAATTTGACTGCTGTGGTTTATCTCCAGGTATGTCTGCTAATCCAGGTATGGTAATGATCAGCCAAATGACCTCAATTTTTTAAGCAGAAGATTGCGGGTGCTTTTTGGACTGTAGTCATTTAATGAAGCACATTGCAAAGACGCATAAAATCAAAGAGCTATGAATTTTATGGCATACTGCTAGCAGGACACAAAACTTTAACCTCTAGGATTTACAGCTAGGGCATTTTCCAGGATATGGGCAACGATAAGAGAAATAAATCCCTCTAAAATATATTCCACCTAGTTAACGTCCATCAAAATAATCGATTTCTGTTATTTTACTTCGGCAGAGAAAGTCTTTGCAAGCCTTGAGGCAGTCCATAGTAACAAATGAGGCCACAGCAAAACAACACCACAAAATAAGTGTTAGCTATTCGTCTGGCAGGGAAATGCGACCTATAAAAAGGGCTTTTTTTTAGCTTCCTGCCAACCTTCCCCTTCGTCCGGGAAAATTTTCGCAAATTACACACGCACTTCCTCATTCTATTCCTTAATTGCAGAATTGGGGCGCCAACGCTTCCTGCACTTCTTGTTATGACCATTCCGGTAGACACTGTGGCTTATCTCCGGTCTCGACCGCAACCGGAAGTGTGATAAGGATTGATCAAAACCCATACGAGATAAAGTTAAACGTGCTCCCAATGGGGCGACCGGTTTTCACCCGTAAAAGATCGGGACCGGAAAGGAAAACGGATTTAAACAATCACTATACAATCATGAGGTAACGTCATCATGACCCTATCTTCGATTATATGTAGCGCTAGGATGGAATTTCAACTACACTGCTTTCTTAGGGTATTTTCTTGGTATCTTCATTGGAGACTTTATATATGGCTTAGATTGAATGCTTCATGAAAGGCGTCTAATTAAAATTTTCGAATATTTTCAATATTTTTCATTTTTCTTTTCCAGAATTTTTCACTGAAATATTCAAAGATTAAAGAAAAAAATTTTTTTTTCATTTATAAGAAAAAAAAGTTTTCGATTCATCAAAAAAAAAATCGACTTACAATAAATTTTGCCGAAGTGTTTATCGATAATCGCCTTTCTGATGCCAATTGTCGGCATCGTTCACACTCTTCTCTTTTGAGATTTCTTAGAGCAAATAATCGCCACACCTGTTAATAACGTGTTCAATTAATGTACAGGTAGACATAGGTATAGGTAGACATAGGTACAGGTAGACACAGGTAAAGGTAGATATAAAACCAATTAGATTAATACGAGCATTATACGACGATCACGCAAATATCTAACGCAATAAATCTGACGAATGGACGGCAAAAATAAGTAATAACCAACCGCCCACCTGCTTGACTGGAGTTTTTTTTTTCTTCAGGAAGTTGAAAACTTGAGGCGCAAATTCTCGGAAAATAAATAAAATAAAGAAATTCAAAAAGAGGCGGTATTCGATTAGAGAGGAAAAAAAGAGAGAAAGAAAGAAAGAAAGAGAGTAGAGAGAGAGAGAGAGAGAGAGAGAGAGAGAGAGAGAGAGAGAGAGAGAGAGAGAGAAGAGAAGATATATTTAATTATGGTCGAAGTTATGCAAATAATTTCCCTAAAAATTTGGCTAATATTGCTAAATAATTCATACATAAGAAAACTATTAAATTGAATGTTATTTCAATCAAAAGTATTATGTCGATTATTTTCAATTTTATCTATTTCACATTGTATATTACTTACTTACTTACTACTTTACTCTGAAAACAATTAGTAACTTTTTCTGATTGATGCGTTAGAAATGATCGGTGATCACCGGAAATGATCAAAACGCACATTACCGTTTGTTGATCTTGAGAGAGAGCAATAAAGACTTCAACTTTATAATATCAACGAAACAATATTCAAAGATGGTCTTTTGATAGCTGGGGCTGTCTATCATTCCTCCTCCCCCTTCTCTCGTTTCCACACCCCCCCCCCACCTCCCCCCTAGGAATCTATTGATTGTTTTCAGCCTTTCGGCTAAACTAATATCAACCACTACATAATGGCGCAACTATAACTAAGAGTGAAATCCAACAAACCCAAATCGAACTCGCTGTTTCGAGAATAGAAAGCACATTATGTCAACTTATCTTGAATAATGCCTGTTGCAATTTCCTTAAGCGATTTCGAATAGCTACCGTATTTTCTCGAATAAAGTCCCAGCGCTATAGAATTCCTAATTCCTAGGCATGGAGAAGACGGTTTGGCGGGGTGGGAGGACGGGCGAGGGGAGGGAGATGGGGGAGGGGGTTGCGGGTTACTTGATATTCGAAAAAATTATAGAGATAACATCAGTATCATTCAGCATATGACGGTACATATGTACATAGCACGAATAAATCATATCCGTAATAACAACGCCGAATAATACTAAAGCGCCGGGACGATATGAAACAAAATGTTAAGCGATCAAAAATCTTTGCAAAAAAATATCCGTCTCGTTTTATTTAACGTCTTATTGTTATCCGTAGAAAAAGTTCAACATATTAATTTTCCAACGCAGATAATTTCGGTTGGTGTAAATTTCTAACCTCTCTCTTTCCTTCCTAAAATTTGCATATTCAAAAATGTTGTTGTTTAACCGTCATTTTCGTTGATTTCTTACCGTAATTTCTACGAATAAAACTACAATTGGAAAATGAATTTGCATAATTACGATCATTTGTTGATGATTTGAGTACAATTCGTTCAAGTGGTGAATTATCAACTGCCAAAAAACCATTACAGGAGGCAAATATAGAAAAAAATGAACCTTTTCCCCCCTTTCTCTTCCTCCTCTCCTTTCCTTTCCCTTTCCTCCCCCGTCACCGTTCTTTCACCATCTCTCGCCATCCGTTGTAGCAGCTTTAAAAAGAAAGATCGGAAATTCTTTGCGTATCTTTTTCGTAAAGCAACAATTTATGATAATGGGATAAAGATGACAGCCGGAAGACGAAATATTTATGTGGAGGAGAAAAATTTATAACCTAGAGGTGTCTATAATATTTAAAATTCATTGTTTT
Source organism: Ascaris suum (assembly GCA_013433145.1). Classification (NCBI taxonomy): domain Eukaryota; kingdom Metazoa; phylum Nematoda; class Chromadorea; order Rhabditida; family Ascarididae; genus Ascaris; species Ascaris suum. Next base: position 6,481,937 of record CM024184.1, on the reverse strand, counting down.
GCATTATCTGCTGCGCGGTTGGTTGTGAAGCTCCGACCAGACTTGTTGGCTCCGCTATTGAAACGAGAACAGCCGAATGATTCTCGACAGTCATAGGAGCAACAACGGTGAATCGGCTGCTCAGCGTACAATGAGCAGAAGGTGAGGCTAAGCCCTAACCTTTACGCGACTGACCGACAAGTAAAAGCCAACTTAAAGACTGCTGGAGCCAAGTGGACGAGAAGGGCGTCAGGTCAGGACAAGTGAAGGTGATACGAAAAGACATTTATTCGTAACGAGTGCTGTGTTGAATGAAACAAATAAATGAATAAATAAATAAATAAATAAATAAATAAATAAATAAATAAATAAATAAATAAATGAAACTTTTTTTATTATTTGCAACTTTTTTTCCAATTTCGTGAGAACACATTTTTTGAATAAATTATTTAATTTCACTTATTTTTTTATTCATTTTTATTTATTTTTACTAATAGAGATATGTAAATTTATGTTTTCTCCATAAAATAACTTCGATTTTCTCATGGAAATGATCCGCTAAAACTTCGAAATGCATTTTTTCGTCAGATGGAAAGTGGGGAGGGAGGCGAGGAGGGGGGCGGGGAGGGGAGAGGAGAGATGGGGGACGGGGACGAATTATAATTTAAGCGTTTTTTTTTCCCGTTGCCTAACATTTATGTTGGAAATTAAATTCGTAGTGATAAATGGCGCATTGTGTTTTTTGAAGACGTAATTCAAGCTAAATTGCTCGTTCATTGTGTAATTTCAGCTATTTAGAAGCGTTCGGTCTTCAACGACACTCTATCTCTTTCATTAACGCGTTCTCTTTCTTGATCATTCTCGTATAAAATCGATTTATTCTCCTCAAACGTATCTATTGATCATTAATTTAGCTGATATTCCTAAATCAGGAAATAAAGAGGTATAATAATGTTCGATATTAGTGTTACGTTGATTTGATCATCTTTCGTCTGCCGATTCTACAATCTATTCGATGCGCCGACCGATGATATTAATAACTTTTTTAATGTTTATCGACGAATTTCTATAGTATTTAAATTTAGTGATATTTCATTTCCATTATAGAATTTATTATTTTCTTTATGTGGGATATATAAAACGATATTGTTAATTTCATATTTTCCACAAAAATTCCTAAAATATAGATGAGGAGTGAATTATAGAGAGAAGCGCCAAGTACTATGCATCATTTTGATTTAACCAATGATGCGAAAGTTATTTACGTTTAAATAATGGTAGCATTATAATAGTACTATATTTTATAGAGCATCTATAATAGAATAGATGCTAAATGAAACGATATTTAAATTAGGAAGTAATGGTGATAATAATGATATCAATAATAAAAATTTTAAAAAAAAAATAATAATAACAGTAATAATTGTATAATGGTACTAGTAATACTAGTAATAATACTAGAAATTGAAACAACAATGACAATAGTGATAGTCGAATCGTTGCATTATTTTGAAAGCGAATCGAATGCGGTCTTCATTCTTAGTCAATGAATTTAAGCAAAAAAAAAAAAATGTTAAATGACGAGTTAAAGAATAAAATCTTCGCAATGAATTTTCCAATGAACAATTAAATAAATAATTATTGCATTATATAAGGATAAATTTGTGCAAATATTTGAAAATGCTGTTTAATAATTATTCAGTGACTTATTGCATAAAAATGCTATCGTATGATTTACAATCGGCGCTTTTGTCGTATGGCGTATTTGTCGGCCACTTTTTTTTTTTTTTTTTTGATTGCCTAAATGTCTGCCGTCATTTAACCGCAGGAAATATTTGAGATTATGGAGATAGGCGCGTAAAATTTTTGCAGAATAAACCTTTCTATGAATTCTTTTTTTTTCATCATTAAATGCTTCTCAAAAGAAAACTAAAATTCATCATTGCTCAGCAAATTAAAAAAAAAAACTTTCGATCAAGCCATATCCGATAGTGCAATTGATGTTTGCATTTGCATTTGCATCTAGTTCCATTCAATTAGTGCCAACTCTTCTGCAAGTTCCTTAATACATTTAATTAGAGCTGATATCTTCCATTTACTTCCTAAGTCAAAAGCCGTAGTTTTTTATGTCTGTCTGTTGTTGTGTATGTGTCTGCCTGTCTGTTGTTGTGTATATGTCTGTCTGTCCGTTGTTGTGTATGTGTCTACCCGTTGATGCGCCGGTCGAAGGATACGAACTGCCATCTTAATCGACTTCTTTATCAACCAGTGTCCATATCGTCATTATGCCCGCACCCAGTGCGCGTAATGCTTACGATCCCCGTTAACCCTCCCCTCGTCCTCATGAATTCCGTTCAGGGACCCTGAAATTAGGGTTGGACATTGGTTTCCGATTTCCGTTTCTTGGGGAAGGGGATTTGGGGGATTTCGCTTTCACTCAGAAGCCCGTGATTTTAGGAGGCCTAGACTTTCAGGGACGACGAATGGCCCATTATCCACAGCCTAAAAAAACGATCAATATACATTGAGGCGCACCGAAAAGTATCAAAAAAAAAAAAGAAATTTCCTTCCCTTCTACGCAAACGGTAGATAAAAGCAATCTGTGAAGTTTCGCCTAATTGAATCGGTTCAAACACTTCATTTCTATTCAAAGCTGATTGTTACTAAATGGCAATCCAACTAAAGGTGGGCAGAAATGTCACCTTTTGACCAGCCATCACCTCTTAGTTGACAATCCGACAGGTAAATAGACCGGTTAAAAAATTACAAAGTTCTAAAGAGATGCTAAGAGAAAATAATAGCTTTGAAAATGATTCAGCATAAATGTTTATATCACAGGATGCAATTTTTTCTTTAATGTGGAGTTCCCGTTTTTTTTTTTTGTGCTCTCCGATGCATCGCCTTTAACAAAATTACTCTGGCTATCGGAGGAGCAAAATTTGCATATTTGCCTTCTGAAGTGAACTTTAACTGTCAAACGAACAAAATCTGATCCTGGAAGTTTTTTTTTTTTTTTTTGGTGATATCAGTTTAAAAGGATAATTTTGTTGCATCGTCCATTATCATTGGCTAGATTTGCTCTATTGCTTGTGTTGATGTGGTGAATCGCTTCTATAGCAAACCGGTTCTAAGCGGCGCGATTTTTTTTTTTCTTTTTAGCAATTAAATTTTTTATTTCCACCTTTAATTCTGTTAAATAATTAATAAATCTGCATACGGATATATAGGTGTGATGCTTATATATGCATATACATATATTGAAATAAATGAAGTTGTTATTTGCAAAAATATATGTAATTATGTAAAAAAAGAAATTCTTTTTTTTTTCAATTTTTTGGAGCAAAATTTTGATCTCTTTCATAAATATTCAAATATAATTGAGAAATTTCGTTGAAAAATTATTACAGCGATCGTCATCGCTATAATAATTGAATATTTTTGATCGTTGCGTTGAAATTAATCACTTTGAATGAATTTTTTTTTTTCAGTTTTGATAGTAAAATTATATGTAATAAAATTCGTTAATTCGACAAAAAAAAATTTGCATATTTGCATAAAGATTATCTATATCTATGGTGTTTTTGCATTAGATTTTGTATAATTCGCTCTCAATATATATTATGATAATGCCTCTATCTTTATCAGTTCATTCTTACTGATACCTTTAATGGACAAGAAATTATAAATCATGAGCCAAGTTTCAATAAAATGGAAACTAACGTCAAGAGTTCGTTATTTATGAGTTCATATCATATATATATATATATATATATATATATATATATATATATATATATATATCATATATATAATTATCAATAAATTATATATACTTTCAAATAAATAAATTCTTCAATGAGACATTTTTTCAAATTTATAGCATAAATGAAGTTTTTCGTTATTCACCAAAGTATGGCAGAAGAAATCTTAAATATTGCCGATGTAAAATAATTTCGCCACTAATGCAATGACAATTTTAAAATTCCAACCATGTCCTATTCATCAAATTAATCATTAAGCCAATAAGTAACAATAAGTATTAGGCTACTTAATTCCTAATTGTAATTAGAGTCCATTCAAAGAGAAATTTCTGCTTATAGGTTTTTATCTAATGATAGATTAAGAGAAAGAGGAAATCGAATTTATTGAGATAGAGAAAAAAAAAAAAAAAAAAAAAAAAAAAACTAAAGAAACAAGCCTATATTTGATTTCAAAGAGTATCATCCTATTTATTCGCTCAATTTATTTCTTTCTAAAATGATTTACTTTTTCAATTAAGCAAATAATTTAGTAGTTTTATGAATATTTTCATTGAAACTATTAGTTGGCCCATTTATGAAGAGGAAAAAAAAAGTTTTTTTTTTGTTTCCTTATTTATCTTTTTCGTTTTTTTCGAAAATTTCATTTAAAAAAATATTTACTCTCATAAATTTTTATTAAATTCAATTTTCATTGTATGCAAAAATTTCAAATGCAGAATATTAAAAAAAAAAAACTTTTTTTGGAATGTCTCCATCGTTTTTCTTTTTTTTTTTTGGAATTTTTATGAATTATTTGTATTTTAAAGTGAGAATTGAATTTTTCTTGAAAACGTTTGAGAGATCTTTTTTTTTTTTGTAATTTTCTTTTAGGTGTAAGAAAAATCGACAACACAAAACTGGTTCGTATTTTGTTTGCCGCATTGAGTAACGCTATTTTTCTTTTTGTGAGATTCCTTATATAATCTTTGAATTTGTTACAAAAATAAATGACACATCATTAGCAGAGAAAGGGAGAGGTGTTTAGGAGGGAAGAGAGTTGAAGCTAGTAGTGGTGATGATGGTGGGGGGGGGGGGGGGGTGGGGAGGGGGAAGGGAGGGAAACGGAGTGAAGGGAAGGATGCTGCCTTTTAAAGAGAATCTGAACTTATCAATAAAAAGTGAGTCTTAGAAACTATTATTTTTTCTTTTCTATATCATCATATATCATAGTTATCTCTACATAATATTTTTGCAATTCTCCTTTCTTTCTATACCATTTCGCTGATTCAGGTTTCATTTAAATATTGCTTATCGACGTCAATCATCAATCACAATTAGTCGCTTATATTGCAACGTTCAAATAATTCACATGTTTGTCAAACGGCGAATCTCTCAATCTCTCTGAGCGGGTTTCTTTTTTTCTAGGAATGCTTGATCCAGAGTTGGCTGATCATTCACGAGCAACACAAAACGATGTGATAGCGAAGGTGGCATTTGCAAAATAGAGAAAATTAGAAAATAGCAAACTCATTAGTGGGCTTTAACGATAATGCAATTCCAACTTTAACTAATTTATTTCATCTTTAACTCTGAGTTTTATATATATATATATATATATATATATATATATATATATATATATATATATATATATATATATATATATATATATATATATATATATATATATATATATATATATATATATAAAATGTATATATGCATATGTGTATATAAGTATATATATTTGTAAATAGATATATATTTATTTGTTTATTTATTCATTGATACTTGCATTTATATTTGTATTTATACTTATATTCATATATTTATATAAGTGATTCATCGAATAATGTTAATTATTTCGTCTTTAGCAAAAACACTCATATCGAAATATTTAGGTTTTAATTTCATTAAATGTTAATTAACTCATTGAATTTATATACGAATAAAATTAATTCACTAATCGATCGGCTAAAATGCTCTATCGTTGTAGAAAATATCTCAGTTGAATTTATCATTATTGCATTATTTTCTATGCGTTTCCACTTCAATATTCTTTATTAATTGCTCATTTTTTATGTGTGATACTGCTTCATAAAGTAAAAAAACTTCTCTGAGAGATTCATTGAGAGTTGAGATTTGAAATATTCAACGAGTTGATTAAAAAATATTCAAAAGAAAGTTTTATATTTTTAATGCTGAAAGAAAAAGAAGAAGAGAAGGAAGAGATGATTTCTCTAATAGGATATATTAGCGTGATGAAAAATCCATCATTAAAATGATCCAATATTTGGTGGAATTTTATGATATCTTATTTAGATCTTTAATAGTGCAAGTGAAGATTTGATGATTATCCATCGATTATTGATTGATCAAAAATATTGCAACACAGGAATTGGATTACGATGAACACGACTCGATTCGCCATCTTAGCGGCTGACAACATCGATGACATTGAATCAGGATTTCGTATCGAAATTTTTCAGCGCTATTTATTTGAATGCCGGCAAATACGAATCTCTAAGCGGCAAATTACGCAAGTATGTAGATGGCGATTTGAATTGAACATAGACGTGTTTTGGATGCGTGAAGCCACTTTGATGATCCGTCAAACTCATTTGAGAATATCCGTTGGGGGTGGTCGACAGTTGTTGCTAGCTCCGAAAAGGTTTGAGTCGGCGATGAGCGCCGATCATCATCCATAGATTTCCTTTCAATTTGTCGATAATCCTATAAAGAATGTTGGCTAGAAGCATTTTTGAAAGCAGGTTTTTTTTTTGAACCATATTACTCTCTATGAATACTTTGAATTTCTTTCGTAAACTCGTCTTTTTTTAAAAAAAATTTAATTTCTATAATTTCCTAGAATTAATTTCCTCACTATTTAATTAATCATGTTTTTGATTTATTATTTATTTTTTAATTTTATTAATAATTTTTTTTTAATTGAAAAAGTTATTATAAGACACTTTATATAATGGTACCCAATTCTTGTTATGAGATGATATTCTACGAATATTGCATAATAGATGCTTGATGAATAAATCTGTTGATATAATGAGACTTCTCTTCTCACTCTCACTTTCTCGTTCCCTCCCCTCTAGCTTTCCCCTTCCTTCTTTCTCTTCCCTCTTCTCACTCTTCCCGCATTCTTTCGCCGTTATGGGCAAATTTTAGAATCTCTGCAAGCAGTGGCAATCTATTCGGCGAAATTCTCAACTCCGGAAATGCACCTTTCCCACCTGTAAAGCTCCTCACGAAGAACACCAGCGATTTTTTTCTTATATTAATCTATGAATTTGCATTTTCACTTGCGCCGCTTCAACCCCCCCCCCCCCCCATCCCCGCCTCTCTCCCATCTCGCCTCCATTTTCCTCTCTTTCATCGTTGACTAATTGAGGCTGAAGCAGAAATGAAGTTATGTTTGCGATAATGGTTTCGATTTTTTGCTTACAATGAGATGATTGCTATCCTTAATGAAAACTTATTTAAATTTAATTTCTATCATATTTTATCGCCAATTTTATCACTAACTTATCGTTATTCCTCCAATTGGCGCTCTCATTCCTGAGCAGTCCTTTCATACAACTCTTTTCTTTCATTCCATTTCTCTCTCTCTCCACTCGTTTCGAATGAACTGAATAATCGCATCGATTCCATCGTTTTTAAAATGGCAATGCTAACACAATTTATTGTTGAAACGAGTTTTCCTGTGGAAGTTTTAGTCGTCCTCCATGCTGCTAGGGAGATGTGTAATAATGGAAGATCGCTATCTTCAAGGGGTAAATTTGAATTGCCTCCAGCCGACTGTTTGCAACAAACAATTTCACCCCAATGAAGTTCACAGCAAGACAATGTGTCATATTCAGACAAGAGTAAAAAATCACCTAGCGGTTCGTATAAGCAGAAAGCGTGAAATGAGCATATATAAGCAAATTTTCAAGCGTGGCGTCATAATTACAAGACATCATTTTACACTTGTACGACTATGAAATTTTGCAGTTCTTTAAATGTGACGACATTGATGACGTCATGTGGAAAAGCTCTTGAAATACTTTAGAGCTACTAGAACTAATGAGTTCTCGACCTACCTTGAAGAGGAGAAGGTGGGGAGTAGAGTTGGGGTGTAAATTGTAAGCCTCAGATAGGAGCCACCGCTTTTTTTACTGTATTGTAAGAATCCACTGGAGGAGTTTTCGACTCTCGTTTGATTACTGTATTTTCTTCTGCCTCAGAGATGAGGTGATGACTCATTTTTATGGGAGTGGAAGAGGAGCAGGATGGAGGAGGGCAGGAGAGTGAAAGGTGTCGTGATTCAAGCAGATAACGCAGAGTTTCGCGCATCATCTTTGCTGTTTCTCTATTGTTGTGCTCGGCGTATATTTTCCATTATAGAGTGATTTTATTGCTCATTCGTTCGTTTCATTCGGTGATAATTTACACATTTTTGTTCGCTTTTCCAAATTTGATCGACGAGTAGAACAATCGTTTATATTCTTTTAATAAAATATCATATTCACAGAATTTAAAAAAAAAAAAAACATTTTTGCTTAAAAACGGGTAAATGTTTCAAATATGAATTCACTTTAAATTTTTTCTTTTTTTCTTTTTTAATTTTATTTTTGTGTTTTTTTTTGATTTTTAATTTTATGTTTTCTTTTTTTAATTTTTAAAACAATATTATGTGTTTTTTTGCATTATATATATATATATATATATATATATATATATATATATATATATATATATATATATATATATATATATATATATATATATATATATATATATATATATATATAACCAAGACTATGAGCGTTAAATGCAATACAACAATCAACTAAAAACAATAACATGTTAACTAAATACATCATAAGTTTACACTATTATGTTTCTCTATGAAAAATCAAATATTTATTTCCTTCAACTTCAATAAAATAAAGTATCTATTATAGAATAGGAAATTAATATTAGAAATGAATACTAATGATTGAAATCCAGTATTTTCGATGCAGCCTTTAAAATATCATTTCAAGTTTTTAAGCGGATTGATTTTCGTTTATCGAATAAAACGATTAAATAATATTAATCGTTGTTGATCCAATTGATATATGGATTATATAATGATGTTTAACACACTTCAACGTTGCGAATAATCTTTTTTGTCGTTTCATTCGTATCGATGTGAATTTCAGAGAGATCGAAATGAAATCGAAATATTTCGTTTGGTTATTTGTGTGCATTTTTATAATTTTTCACGGTATGTAATATCCATTACTTCGTATATTTATACTTTTTTTTTCACAATGAAATATTTTATGAAAATAATCGAAGCAGTTTTATGAGATATTCTATCGATGAGCTAAAAATTGACTCTTGAGGTCAAGACAATCTTGAGGTTTTTTATCTTGAGGTCAGTCTTAAAGATGAACTACATTTATGGTCGAAGAAAAACTTCACTGCCAGCTATGAGCTCTCCAACCAAATTTAAGTGAACTGCGGAGAACATAGGTTGTTCACTACTATCTATTTATCATTGACGCTCCGAGGTCTCGACTACCTGTTCTTCTATAAAATAATAAATGACCCACTCGTAACTTATCTGTAGACATGTTCGCTGATTCCGGCTACGTTATGCAGAGGGGAACCAGCTTCCTCCATAAGGCAATGTGGCTTTTTTTCTACTTGAGGAGGTTTTATAGTTCAAAGGCGTGGCGACTGCACAACTTGCGTAAGGATGGCAGAGGAAGGTCACGCATACATCCACGATAGATAAGTCGTCACCACAGCAGGCATTTATAACGTGAGGCATCATATACGGGGCGCTAACGACTCTATCGATAGGAGTGGAAACTTTGGCATTCTGCATTCTGCAATTCAATGAGTATACATAAGAAGAAAACTAATGAAACACGAGAATTTTTTTTTTTTTTTTTTGCAATAAAGTGCAAAAAATATTGAACGAAAAAAACTAAAATATTTACTAATGAATTACTTCATAGTAACTAGTTACTGAATTACTAAATATTTTCAGTATTAAGTGAGGCGTTTCAAGATTGTGTCAACGATTGTTGCGATGAGCATCATCTGTGTAGATTTTGGACACGAATTGGCGAATGTAGTAAAAATCCCGATTGGATGTTGCCAAATTGTGCAAAATCTTGTGGTATTTGTAGGCGAACATCTATCATAGGTGGGTGATTTTTAAGTTCCAATTATTTTTAAGTTCTTATCGTTAAGCACTACTATGTTAAACTTATTGCATTTCAATGTTAAATTATTGGTAATAATTGATTATAGATAACAATTAAGGAAATTTTATTTAGTTGATATTCGAATTAATTACAAAATGAAATTCAATCGAAATCGATAAAATTTCGTGCATATCGATTCGTTGCATTTTTCTTGGGGGGGGGGAGGGGAGGGGGATCGAATTTTTATTTCAAATTAAATTCTTTTATTTATTTTTATTTTTTATTTATTTATTTCTATGAATTTAAAAAGAATGAGTAATGAAAATTAGGCGACGAAAACCGATCGTAATTTCAATGCGAAAGTTGATTCCAATCGTTGAATTTGAATTTTTTTTTTTTCAAACGCATTTAGAATCAATTAGAGAGGAAACTAATCGGCCAATATCAATAGCGTTCACTTCACAATTTTTTTGCGTTTTGCAAAAAAAAACGTTTTATATAATTAATATGCAAATTTTTCTTTTGTATGACTAAGTATGAAGTACATTTTCATGGCAATAGAGGCATAAAGCAACTATAATGCTTTATTTAACCAACAGTTACTTGAAGCGTTGCTTATCGGATTGACCATCTTACACTGTAGTTATGAAGCAATTCTTTCTCATATTTCTGCTATTTGAATTTTTTTGAAAATTTTCTATAATTTTTGCGTTCACTTAATAATTGAACATTCAAATAACATTATTTATCCAGAATAATATTAGAATCAAAATGATAATTAAGGCAACTAAAGGCCTAAATTCTGCGGCAATTCTAATTAGCAATTCAATTTGGCTGCTTCATAAATACAAACAATTCATTTTATGATAGAATGTCGAGTGAAACTTTCAACAAAAATCTCTAAGCGTCTTTTTTTTTTGCAATGAGATCGTTATCGGTAAAATTTTACGAGTATATTATATTGTAATAGTTTATTATATGAATTTAAATAGTTATATATACACTTAGGCTTAGGCTTTGGCATCTTTCGAATTGAGCCTATAGTTTAGGTTACAAAATCTACGCCAGGTATTTGCACTTATGTTTATTACCTCTCTATTCGATGGCACTATTTTCGCACAATTTTCACTTTAATTCACCTCTTAGTTTAGCAAAGTTGTCACTCATCCCCATCCCCGTTCCCGCTTGCCTCTCCTCTTCGATGGTACTTCGCATGAGCGCACTTTCCCATCAAATTTAATCCATCCTATGCTTCTAACAAGTTGAAATATTATAACTTCTAAAATCGAATTATAGTTTGCGCAATGCATTTGCAACACATTGTTGTAAGCAAAGATTGGTGAAACATAATTGTACTCCTTCGCGTATTCCAGATGATAAGGATGACGACCCTCAAAAAAAGTTTTCTAGTGTATTATTAAAAAACTCATCATTATTTTTTTGCGTCTTCCTTCCCACGCATATTTTTCTAGCATCTGAAAATTAACATATTTACCTCTTATTTTTAGCAACATCTCATGCCTAGCTATGCCATCAAGTAGGTTCCGATTATTGCTCTCAAAGCTTTCTTGAATATAAAGAACAATCAAAAGCGAATAGTCGTCGATGCGATGTCTTATTTGTTGAAATCATAATTCATCTACGTTCTTTTCTAATGGCTGTTCTATGGAGGAAGAGGAGGAGATGAATGGGCATATCCAGATTAGAATAGCATTTAAAATGGTTAATTTTTCTTCTAAGCGATATTTTCCATAATAAGAGGAAGTTGATGAGTTAAATTTGCGAGCGATTAATGATAACATTGAACTCTGAGCATAGAGATTGCCTTATTAATTCGAATTTAACGGTAATTAATTTATTATGGCAATTGTTTAGCAATGAAACTAGTTTTATTAATCGTCTATTTCAATAACCATTCTTTAGTATACTCATTTTGTGGTTTATAACAAATTTATTGCTATTTACTTAAAAATTCAAGCCGTCAGAAATATCCCCTACTACACACGACGAGTGATCAAGAATCCGATTCCGCTTTCTCTCTCTCTCTATTTTACTCTCTCTCTCTCTCTTTCTCTCTCCGATTAAAATAAATTGAGCCTATCTTTAGTGTCATTACCTTTTTTCTCCGAAGCTTATGAATAATTCGTCTTAAAAAATTTTAAGTTCCTTCTATTAAGAGATTCTTTGGAAAATGGAAGGATTATCAAAATTTGGCTTTATTTTATTTAAATATTCTCATATGTCTCTTTTTTCATAATTAACATCTGAAGGAAACTATTCAACAATTTATAAATTATTATGAGGGTTTCTTAATTTTTATTCCTTTCTATTTTATTAATATTCATTTTATTTAAGGCATCGATTTTCAGAGAAACGAATATTACCCGTTGCTGATGCACATTTAGGATGTGCTGTGATCTCGGCGATTGAAGGTTCAATTTAATTCAATTTTTCTTTTTAAAATGACTTCAAAAATGTAAATAATTCCCGAAATGATATTGTATTTGTTTGATTTCTTCGAATTGCTCAAAATAATATGAAAAACGCTTATAAAGTGAATTAGTTTAATTTCATGCTCGATAAAACTTTCTACTTATTGCTGCCATCATAATTTTCTGTCGTTCGCGATTCATTTTCACGATCATCCAATCATAGAAAATAAACTTTTCACTCAAATACCCCAGGCCTTGTGTATAGGTTTCGGTTACGTGCTATTATTGAGCGTAAATACAAGAGAAATTTATCACAGGAGCATTGTTTCGAGTGATAAGATGTTCTAGTAAACAAGATATGCCTATGTATAGTAAGTTTGACTTTGCGGGTAGGTATAATTCCATGTATCTTTCTTCTCCACTTGTTTTCCTGTGATAGCAGTAGAAGTAGTAGTAGCAAATATATATATATATATATATATATATATATATATATATATATATATATATATATATATATATATATATATATATATATATATATATATATATATATATATATATATATATATATATATATATATATATATATATATCGAGCGGTATGAATGCTTCTGAAATAAGCACATGTGGCTTGATGATTTCAATATGCATTTTTTTGAAGGCTACGTTTTAGTTATAAATAAATAAATGAATATTACTAAAATCACCTGGCTGATAAACAATCAGAGACAGTTAGATACCTAGTGACTAAGTAAATGTGATGCATAAATCTACGAATAATGGATGAAAATGTGTAGTTAAGTTGATCTAGTCTATCAAATTATCGGTCCGATTATGGATGCTTGGAGAGGTTTGCGAGCCTAATTCCAGAATCTCCATACAAAAATCCCTTAATGTCATCGTTCAGAAAAAAAATGCAATGTGAATTTGATATTTATCAAATATATAAAATATTATGTTCTATTTATAGCTATACCAAGACCGATAACCGTCGCCAATATTATGCGAGGTGGATGCGCAAGAATGAATCTACCAAATTCTTGCGCCGACGATATTTGCTTTCATAAACATTTTAGAACATTTGATGGTTCTTGTAATAATCTTGATAATTCTCTTAGGGTAAGTTGAAATCTTCTATATTTAATAATGCGTTTTTATTTTTCTCTTAGAATAGAGAATATTTTTCGGCATAATGAATAATTTTAATTTATTTTGATATTCGAATTTCTCTTGGAAAAGAATTTTTGAATTTTTAAAATTTTTCAAACATATAAAAGGTCACAATTTTTGAAGAAAAAAAAACGCTCCTTAACTTTTACAGAGCAATTTTTGATCTTGACAGGACGATATTCACAAAATTCTCCTCTATGATTTTTGAGAAATGCTCTAATCATAAAGAAGTGATAATAATTGAATGATCTAGTGGAAAATTTATTATTCTCTTTTATTATCATTTAGCGTTAAGTTTTCTAATTCGAAAGATTGAATGAACTCTATTTTTGAGCACATCTTATAAACCAATAATCTATATAGTTTCATATGAATAAAAAGAATTTGAAATTTAGTCTTTTAAAGATTTAATTCAGGATAAAGATCCACGAATGCTTCTCTATACGAAAATTTTCAGTATTAATTTCAGACGTTTATGAATTTAATGATTCATATTGCTAAAATTTTCGATGTTCATATTTTCTGCATTATTACAACAATTCATTAATTTATCTCAAATGGATATTATAAATTTGAATACTATTTTCACACAAATATAAATATATTTGAAAATAAAACGAAGAAATCAACTCGTAATTATGTCGCCTTTTGAAAAAAATGCATTGCAATTTACACTTACCAGTGGGAAAAAAAATTAAAACCTAATTTTGGAAATCAATTATAGAAATAAAAGAAAAAAGACGAGAGAACTAGGTAGTGCAAATTGCTAGAAAAAGCATCAAAATGCAATATTTACTTCTTGTAGCGTAATTCAATGCTCATAAATCTTTTATTCCCGTAATCAATTCAAATGTTACACTCTTTTTGAACACTCTCAATAGTAGGGTTAAAAATTTCTTACTTACGGAAGCGTTTCTAAAGTATCTTTACATAAGAAAGTGGTCATTTGTAAAACTAGGCGGCTACTTGAACAGTGGCGAGGATGATACTGTTATGGGGTTATGATACCCTCTCCCCCTTTATTCTTCCATCCCTCTCGTCTTCCTATCCGGCTGGATTATTTGACACTGCATGGCATAGTTGTCAATATCTTCTTGCATCAGTGCCATCATTTACGAACTATGCGATAACTGAACACCACTTTGGCCAAGTTCATAATGGGCTCAAGAATCCTTTCCTCGATGACCTGGTTTTCTAGAATCATCGTATTGGTACTTTCATGCTCGGAAAGCAACAATTTTAAAGTTTTATGCTTCTGAAGGTGATTGTCTGATCGAATTTAAAAAACGCCGCTTTTCTCATTGAATTTGGCAAAATTCCGCCTATGATAAGATGAGAAGAAACGTCAAGATGCGCCACTACAAATGTTTTTTAGTGCGCTGAGAGTATTTTTATGAAAATCTCCTCGTTGTAGAACTTCCAACTTAGAAAAAATTCAAATATGAGGGAAACTAAGAATGGTATAAATTAAAGAGTTAAATGAACTGAAAATAGGATCAAGCAAATAACCTTTGAATTCCATTTAAATTGATAGAATATAAAAGACTTCAAAATTGAAGTATGTAGATAGGGTAG
Source organism: Ascaris suum (assembly GCA_013433145.1). NCBI lineage: Eukaryota > Metazoa > Nematoda > Chromadorea > Rhabditida > Ascarididae > Ascaris > Ascaris suum. The sequence goes on along the minus strand of CM024184.1, from coordinate 6,466,841 downwards.
GCAGTTTTTTTTTTCATTGAGCAAAAATGCCTTAAAGCAGTCCATTTAGAGATCACGATGAAAAAAAGAGTTAGTAGAAGAATAAATAACGAATTTTCGTACTTGCATGAAAAAAAAAACAAAATAAACGAAAAAGTTTTTATACTCTTGGAAAATATAATAACATATGATGAATTTTTAAAAACTATACGAAAAAGAAAATAACAACTAACGAATTTTTCTATTTGTCCAAAAAAAAAAATGCTCGAATTCAATTAGCGCTTAGTTATGTTCCAAATGGCAAGAGTAATGAAGTAATAGAGCGGAAAAAAAAAACGAACATTTCTCAATCAAATAGCATTCAAGTTGGAAGTTTTATGCTCTTCATCAATTTCCTCTAGTCGCACTCCATTAGTTATACTCTGAAATGTTGCTTCTCAAAAAAAAGACATAAATCGTGATATCGAAACTTCCGATAAATTTACAACAAATACTTTGCATCAATTTAAAACTCAATTATTATTTTATTATTTCAGATTGCATTCTGATTGCTTGTAATTTTCACGCTATTATGTGATATTGCTCGAGGATGAACCAATGGGAGATTTTGAAGTGAACATGTCGAAAGGAGTTTTAGTGGTATTTCCGGATATAACGTTGTGGGGGAGGGAGGAAAAAACGTTTGAGTGGGACATTCCGCATCAATTCTTTATTTACGAATAAAGCTTTAAATTATCCTTTCGAAAAAAAAAAACGCAAATAATAATTCATAGGAGATTTCACTATTTATTACATAAATAAATACTTGGTCAGCTTTATTAAGCAATTCGTTAAATAAAATAATAATTTATTTATGCAAAAATAGAATGGTTTTTCAATTAAAATGGTTTCTTTTTTTTTCAGGGTGCAGCATTTACACCATTCGTTCGATTATTACCACCTGCTTATGATGATGGTAACAATGCAGTTGCCGGTGAATTTCTTTCTATTTTTTATCATTTTATTATCTAAAAGAAAAGATAAAATTATCAGCTTGTTGAAAAAATCGAAGATTAGGAAGAAAAAATACTAGGAAGAGAAATTCGAGTGAAATAAGAGAAAAGTATTTCCAAAAAACTTTTTGCTTTTTTCTTTATCATTGAGTTATTTAAAGCTGAACCATATTTTCGTTCCATTTACGGACTATAATTTTAACACTTCATTATTTTATTTGTTCAAAATGAAACTATATATATATATATATATATATATATATATATATATATATATATATATATATATATATATATATATATATATATATATATATATATATATATATATATATATATATATATATATATATATATATATATATATATATATATATATATATATATATGGAGTGAGCTCCCAGTTACAAATATATTCCTAATCATGGGAGCTGAAGCTATATGTCTCCGAATGATGTCTTCTATTCAAAGTCTTACTACATAGAAAAACTCGACCTTTTAAACTGTTTATTCACCCATGTCCACTTGTATATGCAATTTGAAAGTGTGGGAATTTACATCTAGCTGAGGTATCCGAACTTGAAATGAATGCAAATCAGCGTGTAGATTCAATACGACGAGAGCGTCCAAATGCACGACTTGTTTCACGTGCGCTGTTATCATCGAGGAGGGCGATAGCATCACGAGCAAGCAGTATGCTAATGCAATTTGGACAATTCCTCAGTCATGATATGAGCAAGAACAAACTGGATGGACACTGCAAATGTGATGGAGGACCCGAGTGCATTTCAATATTCCTCAGTCCAACTGATAGCAGGTTATCACTGAGTATATCACTTATTTATACCTTTCTTATCATATAAAAAACTTCTAAATTAACGGATATATTGTGTTGACGATGTGGATTGCTTTAAAGGATCGTAATAAGCATTGGCATTCGTGGACCCAGAAATAAGGGCCACCAAGAAATTGGGATCCCCTCGAAAATGGGGTCCTCGGGGGCACTTAGGGATCACTCGAACGTCGGAGGTCTATGGACTATAGATTCCTGGATTTTGCTGGCCCCCAATTTTAACTTCTCCTGAGGTCAGCATCGATCTGAACACGACGTCTTAGCCAAATATTTATTTGAAGGACGTGATGTAAATAATTTGCAGCCCATTCAGGCAAACTAAGAACCTCTGATTGCGTAGTATCTTTCGAGATTTATTTCATAGCTTAGTTTATCAATCATCGTTTTTTTTGTTAGAAGACTTCCTCTTTTTTACAGATATAATAAAGACTCGTCGACTCCATATTATTTGCTCTTTTATCATAATGAACTGATGAACTGATATTTGTATATAATGAATTCTTTTCTTGGGGATTAGGATATTTCTAAATGAGATTGACAATCAGATCAACATACTTCTATATTGTTTGCGTTTTCCGAAAAAATAAAATAATTTTCACGATCTATAAACTGAATATGTCAATCAAGCATCGGATATATTGAAAAAAAAAATAAAATAGGATCAAAAGAATCCTTGGAAATTCGAACAGCATTTTCCGGGTAGTCAGATATGAACGGGACGAATGCGTAAGGCGATAGAAATGCATCTCCTCATTTCATAAATGCGCTTAATAAATGCATAAAGCTAAATATAGGCGGAAATTTAAAATTACAATGATAAAATATAGCATAGTATAAATCACTAGAAGAGTTCATCAAAAAAAAAAAAATTTAAATCGCTCTCAATAAATATTTTAAAGACTTATATTAGTGAATGGGGATATATTAAGCATTTTTCATAGTATTGTTTGATTTTATTCAATGATGAGGATTAATAATAATTTTTCTATTTCGCACTTCGTCGTTGAGAAACTTCAACTTTGCTAAACTCTATTGCATCAAGCTAGAACACTGAAGAATAGACCAAATATATAAGGGTAACTTGTTGATAGAGGAAGTTTGCTACTCAAGTCGCTACGCTTATCTCGCTATAGTCAAGTCGATTCTCTCATCTATTATGCAAAAATTAGTGAAGGCCTCATAGGTAGCTGCTAGGAAAGCACAGTTATTCAACTCTTGAGATATTGCAGAACACTCTTTGTATTTTTCGATATTTTGTTAATTATCATTTCCTTGTTGATCCTATAATTTTCACTAATTAGCATTTTCGATCATGTTAAGATGAGAGAATTTTGTTATTCGTGGAATGTTCATGGAAAGAACCATAGCTGGCATGGAAAATAATATCAAGAGGATATAAGGGTTGAATGGATTTGTTGGTGAGTTGAGGAGAATTCATGCCAAGAAAAAAATGAACAAATATTTTCGAGCTCATTAAAAAAGAGGACAACGGGGAGAGTCGAAATGAACTTTGGTCAAGATTTTTATAAATGTATTACTCATTTTAACAAGAATAATGTGGAAGCGTCTGTACATAGGCAGATTCATGAAATTATGTCTTATTTGCCAATACTCCTAGTGAAATACCATTGCAACCTTCATAATCGTATATGCAAACTATAAGTGCTTCCTTGATTCATTGCCATCACATGCAATTCGTGGATATGTCTCAGGTCTCGTGGTGCACCATGTATACCATTGAAACGAGCGGCTGCAATATGTGGTACTGGCGTTGGAGGAGTCGCACGTGAGCAAATGAATGCGAATACAGCATTTATTGATGCTTCACAGGTGAAAATTTATTAGGCCACAATAGTGATATTTCCGTTCGGCAGGTGAGTCAGGTGAATAGTGATATTATTGAAGGCACTAAGATTTTGGCAAGGTGAAACTTCATATGGTATGTGGGGAAGTTCTTAAAGTGTTTTCTACGAGTCTAGGTAGAGCATGAACGAGTATAGTGAATCGGTGGAGAAGATCCATCGAATTTCCATGAATCTTTATCTCATTAAGGATTTATTCGCGAACGAAAGCTTTGCTAGCACCTTCGAATGATGTACCAGTTTTTCTTCAATTACGGACCCTATGCGGTACCTTTACTTTCTCTGTCTTCAGATGATTTCGGTATTGCTTTCCCCGATTGCATCACCCTATTTTTAGGGAAATTCTTTAATTTCCCATAGATTTTATCTCATTTTCTTTATTTCTTGAAAAGTTTTTAGGTATACGGTAGTGATGCAATAAGCCAACGTAAATTCCGTGCAGGATTCCGCTCAGGTCTTAGTATGATACCAATTGGTGGTCGTATGTTTCCACCGATGGATGGACGCAATACATTCAATACGGGTGATGACCGCTCGAATCTTTTCGTCGGTCTAGCAGCGCTACACACCGTTTTCGTCAGATTACACAACAAGTTTAATTCTAATTTTCATCCTAATGAGTACAACTTGCGACATACTGTAGCATACTGTATGGTATACGGTATTAAACTGTAACCTCAGAGCATATTGGAAGGCGTTGAAAGATTTCATGATATAGGTGGGGACATTATTATTTACCTACTCATGTATAGGATAGCCGACTGTTTCATCATTATTTAAATATTTCTCTGCGTTCATTGTAGGGCGCTAAAGGATCGGTATTTGTGAAAAGCCAATAGAACCAATGATAAATGAAATCGAATTATAAATTTGCAATGAGAAAATTCATAAACATAGAAAAATCTCAAGCAAAATTTAAGCGCCAATGAAATAATTCAACTTTATCGGCATTGCTTTAAAAATTTTGTAAATTTTGCTCCAAATATTCTCATTTGTTTGGAAAATTTATTTTCTTTTTTTCAAAAAAAAATCATCATCTCAAAAATATTATGAATTTCTCAAAAAAAAGAGAGAATTCTTTGCATTTTTAAATCGTTATTTATACAATCGATTAAAATTGCCATTTCATGTTGTTCGCCAATTTAGTATAAATTAAGCGCATTTATAAATTACGAAGAAAGTTTTTATATTTTACAATTCGTAAATTATTAGCGCTAGCCATATAAATTTATTCGAAATCAATAGTCATAATCAACATTTTATATTAGTAATAATAATAAAGATTTCAATTTTAATTAATAATTTTGAAAAAAAAAAGTACTTCCGACTTAACTTTTATCGAAATAATAGCAGAAAATTGTAACTTACAAGGAAACGATAGAGAGAAATTATTGAAACATTTTCAAGAGGATTTTTCAACGAATTATTTAACAAAATCAAAAAGAAGAATGAAAATTATTTTTAAGGATTGATACGGATCTTCGACATATCAATCGTCATTGGAGTGAAAATCGCTTATTTCAAGAAACGAGAAAAATTGTTGGTGCAATGATGCAAGTGGTCACTTATAAAGAGTTCTTACCAGCTCTACTTGGTTCATTACACGATACACTTATTCCTGGATATATACGCTATAATCCAACGATTAATCCAGGTGTTTCGAATGAATTCGCTGGAGCCGCTTATAGACTTCATGGACTTATACAGGTGAGAATTTCAGTTTTTACACCTATCCTGCAGAGGAGAGTCGAATGCGTAATCCAGAGGTTCTGTCTGACGCCGTCCTCCGCCATTTCTTCTAATTCCTTCGCATCCTCCTCGCCTTTTCCTTCCTTTGCTGCAGCGACGTTTACAGAATAATTGATGCGCTCTTTATATTCTATTGAAAACTGATTTGAATTGTTGAATCGTATATGAAATATTCGCGCAACTCGTTTTAAAAAAATATCGAGCATAAATCTCACATAATGGAGGAAGCGAAGCTTTTAAATGAATTTTAAAAATTCTGATGAATCAAATTGGGCTAATGAACAAATTGACTTATGAGAGGATATTTATGCTTGAGAACTTAATAGTATTGCTTGCTACCTATCATTGATTGAACTTGAAGAAGTTCGGGAACATAAGCTAAGAAGTTAAGAAATTAGTAGAGTTGACATAATGGGGTCGACATCGAACTCTTGAGATATACTTACTTGCGTTGAAGTGTATAGCCTCACCTCAGGACGTATACAATAAGCAATGTGGAAGACCTCTACAATGAAGACGATTCCGCAGATTTAGAGTGAAATAAAATTGAGCATTAAAAAGAAGCATTTCAAGCGTAATATCCTTATCCGACATATCCGGTTATGACAAGCATTCATAGATGGAAAAGATCCTCATCGTAAACAATAATGAAACGTCGTTAAACCGTTGATTTTTAATCACATGGAATTCCACTCTTTTTTTTAACTGGCAATAATAATTACTTACTGAATATTAAATTGAAATCTTTATTAGTGATCATGTATAAAATGAAGAGCAATTGATCAGTCGTTGAATCAAATTGATTAGCACAATTAAGCGTTTACATCGGTATATCTTCATAAATGAAAACAATTTAAGCAAAAATATATTTTATTCAAGAAAAAATGCGCTTGAAACGTCAATTTTTTTTTTTGCTTCCATTGCACAAATTTCCAAAAATTTGTTTAATCAGTAAAAAATTTAGATAGTATGATAAAAAATTGCGGAAAGATATTATCAATATCATCGAAATATATGAATAAATGCCATTGCATTCGTTGGATGATGTTTATTTCTATTAAGGAGATTTATGAGTTGCGGAATCGCAATTTCGATGTAATTGGAACGACACGTTTCGTTGAATCGACTTTTCAAGTACAACGCATTATTAGTGGAGGTATTGATAGCCTTATTCGAGGACTTGTATCACAACCGGCTAGATTACCTCAACGAATCACCACTCAGGTATTTATCTGTCTATGTCTAGATCACAATATAAGTAAGAATATTCAAAGATGATATTTTCGAGCGAATTACCAATATGTGTGATGCTTGACAAATCAGAAGCATTTCAAGAAAGAAAAATTGATATAGCTTTGAGGAATATTCTAATTGAGGAAAGCTACCAAAGAGGGTGGTACTAAGTGTTCTTTAGCTACTCGTGTTAGCTTAGTCATTTTCAACGATCACCAATTTATAATTTCACATGCATAATTAAGAATTCACCGTTAACTTGAAAAATGTGTCCCATCATGAATGCATGACAAAGTTTTATATAACTGCTCGCCTATATTTTGAGGTAATTGAATTCGAAAAACACTGAAATATGAGTAATGAAATTCGATAAGAAGGAATGATGCATTAAAAAATTCACCTCTTACTGTGGTCAACCAAATTAGAAAAAAAAAGTCAAGAACACTTAAATATGGAACGAAATTTGCATACATTTTATATCAGTATATTTCTCAACTTATATTAACGAGTTGCAAAAACAACGAAATTTTTAGAAAATTTGCATAACTGATCAGGTTAGTTGTACTAGGACAGTAACTTATGTGATATAATAGGCGAATGAGAGGATTACAAAAGTGCTTATAGTGCTGTCTTCTTGGCTGGTTTGTGGACCTGTTGATGTTCTCTTTAATGTAAAAACTACCCACTCGTTGCAAAATATTTGCATATTTATGGGCACATTTCTTTGATGACTCCCTTCGATAGTGATAAAACGCAATTATTCGATGGTCTCAATAAAACGACTATCGACTTGTTGATTAGAATACTTCACATTGTCTAATTTACAGGTGACCGAACTATTAGGAGGTGGAATGCTCGATATGGCATCGATAAATATTATGCGAGGAAGAGATCACGGATTTCCCACTTACAATCACTATCGTCGATTATGTAAATTGCCACCTATCACTTCGTTCGATGATGTAAGTATTGACCTTGATAAAACATATCTGGAACATCACTGCTGACAATATTCAACCCAAGCTGCTCGATAAAATGAAGTCTTAAAACAAACAGACTAAGAAAATTAAAAAATCACATAGTATAAAGCAGTTACAACCTTGATTTTGAATAGAAACGGTATATATATATATATATATATATAATATATATATAATATATATATATAATATATATATATATATATATATATATATATATATATATATATATATATATATATATATATATATATATATATATATATCACTGTGTGGAATGTCTTCAACAATAACAGTTTATTCACTGAGTTGTAATGCTCGATAACGACATTGCAATAATTTCGGTTTTTAAGTGTTTTATCAATAAATTTTGCTTTATTTTTCTCCCTCAGAATCAATAATAGGCGAAGAAATTTGCAAATCTTAAGAGAGCTATTTGCTTTCGTTTCGTAAACGATATTAATATTAATATATCACTAAATGTTTTATTTAAAAGCAATTTTTTATTATTCACATGTTTCGAGATGGACGACGCTATTCGATGACCTCCTATTCGTCCCATTTTCACGCTTGATCAATGAGCCTCTTGAAGTTTTATCCACGTTGATAGCGTAAATTACATAAATAGTTTGTGAATATAAAAGAAGAAGGAAATCAGAAATTCCTCTTATTTGTTCTCATCTGTTACAGTCAAATCTCTTCACTAAGAACTTTGAACATCCAACTGAAAAATGATGCAGCTTCTATATAGATGAGAGACCCACAAAATAGAGAAATCAACTGAGTATGTAAATATACGTTGGAATATAAGATCATTATTGTGTATTTTCCGGCGGATACTTTCATTCTTTTAGCTTATTTGCCTCAATATCGCCTTGATCATATACCATTTCTCTAATTCGATGTAGTAAGTTCTTCACGTCGGCCTTAGAAACTATATGGAATGCTCAGTTGTGCTATTTGAGGCCAAAAATTTGAACAGTCTGAAATTTGCCAGCTACTAGGCACTTCTACGTCATCTACACGTTCATTTTTCCGGTAATATGCGTGTTTCATTTAAAATTTTCTTTTCTCCAATCCGATGTGACTACGTGCAGTTCTGAGGTTAATATAAGGTTGTTGAAAATGGACAGCATAAAAATATGGAAGTGCTTTTGTGTAATAAACGCCTAGTATGTAATATAGGCCTAGTAATTTCCTTACAAATTAAAACTCTTCGATATATTGTATCGAACGCTGTGACTAAAATGTACAAGTAGATAAACATAAGACAGAGTGGATCATGGCTATTCTTTTCTTGCAAAATAACGTCCACATCAGCGTGAAATTTATGTCAGCGTTTTGAAATTATTTCTCCTGCATACGTTCTCTGTCTCTATGTGTGTCTGTGTGTTCGCGTATATATAACAAATGTTATTTGTATATTTGTGTACAATAAATCTGTGTATATACTTTATATTTGTATTTATGTATGTATGCTTTATATCTATACACAATAAATAAGTTACGGTAACTACATACTGTTGTATAAATGTATACTACAATAAATAGGGTACCGCAGCTCATTTTAGATGATATAAACTGTAAGGCTCATTAGCGAACGTTGAATTTGTTTCTAGTTCGTTTCTCAGCTGTCCACTGTTTCAAACACGACCACTTCGTCTCATTTGGAAGCGTATTTCGTGTGACGCTACGGTTACCATATATTCTTCAGCTTGAAAGCTTTGTCACTGTTACATATATTTTTTTCAGTGGCCAGAAGTGAGTGAAGTAGAAGTTCGCGAGCGAGTTAAGGAACTATATCGGAATCCTGAGCATATCGATCTATATGTCGGTGGAGTAATCGAAGATCCTATTGAGGGTTCTATACTAGGACCAACATTCGCGTGTATTATAGCCGATCAGTTTATACGATCAAGAGATGGCGATAGGTTGGAGAGATTTTTTTTTTGAAATAAAGCATCACATAAAGCATAGAGCAGTCATCCAAGGATATGAAACATACTAACAACATTAAATTCTCATTTCATTTGTCACTAGTTCGGAACTATGAAACCAGACGAATATGCAGCTACAGACGTGAACAGACAAACGGATTGATAATTTACGAAATTGTTTTATCAATTGATCCTGATTACTAAAGCGCATATTGTGCTGGATCGCCTGGTGGGCTTACCCATTTACCTTCTTCAAAGGAACACAAAATTTAATTTCATTACTGCCTTGATAGCCTCAAAGCCTTAACAAAAGCTTTAAAATATTCGTTTAGCATCTATTTGGATGCAACTTGTATCAGTATAATGGCAAGTGTAGAGTTGTCAAATCGTACCTTGAATTTGCTGCTCCATAAACGAACCTGCGGCTAACAGTTTCCAGTATACCCGTGCATCATCGCTGTGTGTCACTACATATCTTAATGGACTATAAAATAGCTTTTACATATTTCTTTTCTATCCATTTAAAATTCGCGAAGAAAAAACGGCAGTTTTTAATTGCCTTTTCAACGTCTTGACGCGGTCTTTTATCTTATTTGATAATCCACTTGCCGTCATTTCGAGTCATTTCCAGCAATTTCGTTCGCTTTAACCTACAATCTTCTTCAGGTTCTACTTCGAGAACCCTGATCAATTCACAGTATCACAGATCATGGCATTAAAACGGATCACGCTATCGAGTATTCTTTGCGAAACGGCCGATGATCTTCCATTTCTACCGATGAATGTTTTCATTGTCAGTAATCAATCTGTGGTACCTTGTGTATCGATTCCAAGTCTTGATTTAACACCATGGAGAGAATGACATCAACAAACATTCTTTTAGTGATCATTTAAAGTCGTCATTAGAGACTCAACAAATATTCACTCTATTTCATCATCGTTAGGCTTTCATATTTAATCAAATTGTATTTAATAGAACGACAAGTACATAACTGATGAATAACTAAATAAATTTACTATTATACAGTTACTTTTATTATAATTAAAAATACCTATCAACTAGGTAAAAATACCTATTTTTAGGCAACAACTAGGCAACAAATTATGTCATACTCTCTGGTCAATAGGTACTGCTATGATGAATGTTACTCTTTTTTTTGAATCACAACTTTGCAAATGCCTTCATTTTTGCTCATTGATTAGTTAATACAAATTGAAGGAATATTCTTATATTGATGCATTTTTGCATTTTGCAAAATTTGCATTTCAACATTATTATTGCAATATTTTGGCTGTAATATTTGAGTGTTTTGCAATACGCAAAGATGTGAATGAACTATTGAATTAAGAGGAATTGATTTTTGATATTTAAATTTTTCGATATTATTAAAGGAAATTCTCAAATTCTGAGAAAAAAAACTCTTCTCATAAAATTCGGAAATTAGATTTTTTTTTCAAAAATTTAATCGTTAGTACTTCAGTGGATGAAAACAATATTTTCCAATAATACGAATTAATATTCAAAATCCATCTAATTTATTCATTTATATACTAAATTTCAAAGTGAGTTTTCATAAATTGTTTGGTCATAAAATTTCTTTAAAAAAGTTGGCAAATTTCCAAAGAATTTTTTTTGTTGGAAGTGAATTTTTTTTTGAAAATTAGAAAGAAATGAAATTCTCGAAATAATTCATAGCATCAAAAAAAAAATTTTTTTTCTTCTCGTTTTTATGCAAAAATTCATTTCTCAAATTATCTAATTTAGCGTTCCATTATATATGATCTATACCAAAGAAAAACGAATCAATTGATGAAGCCATATATGAAATTCAAATTTCTCTAATCAGATTTTTCTCTTGCGATTAAATATTTAATTCGCTGTTAAATTTCCCGTTTTTTATGCATTAAAAAAATGCAAAAAGAATGTATCAATGATGAACGGCACATACTAATAATGATTGAGCATTGCATAACAACTTCAATCAATCATTTTTGCTAAATTTTATTTCTTTTAGCTATATGCCTCTACGTTACTGCTCATATATATTTTAATTTTATTTCTATTTTATGCATTTATGATTTGATAAACGATATCTAATGAATAATGCATTATTTTCAATTGTTTCAAATAATTCTCTACGAGAATTTATGTACTCATTTATGCATTTCTCGATGAATTCAATAGATAAATTGTAGACATTGTCATGTCATGTGAAAAAAAAACGACAAATAATTTAATTCATTTAAATCAATTCTATGCAATTCAATTTTATTGAATTTATTTCTATTCAAGACCAAATATACGAATATTCTATTTAGAATAAAGTGTGCATCACTACTGGTAAGTACTCAAGTGCTACGAATTTAAATTTTCATGACGAAATCATTCATATTATTCATTTTTTTTCTCCACTATATTCTTCAAATGTTCTCATTTCCTTTCTACTTGAAATGAAATGAACATTTAATTGTTATCAGCAAATTACGAATTAATGTGTTTTTTTTTTTCATTTTATAATTTGTTATAGCCTTAGGCGTTAGTTGAATTACAATGATTTTTCAATTCTTTTTTTTAAACGGTTTGTTTGATCAACTGTGATTGATTTATTGATTTATTGATTTGCAAAGCTTTATTCTAAAAATGGCGGTTTTTTTTTACTAATATATTCGACGATTGAATTATTGTAAATTAGAAAAAAAAGTTTTATGTTAAAATCGTTTTATTCGGCATTTATTTTGTTTTTTTTTTTTTCTATGAGTGGTGAATAAAACATTTATAAGAATGTGTAAATATTTCAGTTTTTTGCATGAAAAAATATTTTCTATAGTTTAAAAAAAAAGCAAAGTTGATATCCGTGATATAGTGCTGTTGTCTAGATATTAGAAACGATCGCAAGGATTATTCCATGTCAATTTGATGAAGTTCAAACTTGTATTTGCTAGGAATATTTTTGCCATCACAATATTGACTCGACTACAGAGAAAAATTCTTTATTATCATGGGGAATCTCAAATATCTTTAGTTTTTTTTCCTCTTCGGGATTAGGGTATTATTCTCGTACCTCACCAATCCCTGCCTTTTGCATTTATCGCACCAAGGAGCGTCCGACCTCCAACATATTAATCATTGCTAGTCAACGCTCCCGAAAACCTTTATATAACATTATTCACACTATCGTGTTTTACACTCGTTTTATTTCCTATGGCTTAGCTTTACTTTCTCTAGGACAGAGTCCCTCTAGGAGATGAATCCCTCTTGGAGAAGGAAGCAAGCAGCGATCTATTTCTATCATGACATATCTCTAAACAATTTCCTATCGTTCTGACATACCACCGTGAAGTTTAAGAAGTTCCCACATTTCTAAGAACATATAAGGGAGGAGGTGATTTCCGTTGTTATATATTCTGCGTCAAGGACCATTTTCGCAGTCAAACAGACGATGTGTCCTGAAACTGATCTCAGTCTATCGAAGTAACGAATATCATCTCGAGGTAAGACTTTAAGCTTTAAATACGAGAAGGAATTCGAGAAGTTGTCATTTCTTGCTTAGTTTGTTTGTTCGATTAGCATATATTTGCTTATTCGGTGTTTCGATCTGATATGCTCTTTTTTTTTTCGTGCACTTTAATTTTTCTTTTGATATTTCATTAAATTGCTGATAAACAATAAATTTTGTATGGTAATGCATTCTCTTTCAAGTTGATGCAAATAGCTCATTGAAATGGTCCATAAAGAATCGTTTCTTTCTTTTCTTTTTTTCTACGATCCAATCGGTACAGGAATCCCGGTTGGTTGTTAAATATGAGAGAATTTTCCATGCTAATCTGAATTACTGTGAGATTTTATGAAAATTGATATTTTTATTTTTAGTAGTTGATGTGGAAGCGTTATGATGTGGTATATATTATAATTATCAAAGGTATATCGTCTAGGCTCAATGATTCTATATGCTGAAGCTATTGTACAGACGCAGACATCGGCGTTAGGATTATAACGTCACTACAACGATACCTGTGAAGGTGAAACGACAAAAACGCTTTAAAAAGACAAATAAATAAATCGATTAATCGACGATTTATCAAGATCATAGGAAATCATAGATTTTTTTAATGACAATAATACTGGTTTCTCTCTCATCGTCGCAAAGTGTATCTATATTGTCAAAACAACTGAAAGCATTTATGGCTGTGATGTTTATTAGATTTGAATCTGAATTGGAATTAATTTGCATAAAACTTTTTATCAAAATATAACGTCTGTACAGTCATAAAAGATCAACACGAATGGCAGTGACTGTGGATCCCGCTAGAGTGAACTATCGCTGATTCCATTGCATTAATGATAGCTGATCGATCACTTTGTTTGCCGATCGATCGGCGTCTCCAATCCGATATATTAATAAACCAATTTGGTTTTTACTAAAAAAGAACGAAAAATGAAAGTGCGAATAACAGCTATTTGGCGAGGATCATACGTAACGGGTACCACAGCTTCTTTATATTTTTCTATTCAGTGATTGAGACGAGGAAGAGAAGAGATCAGAGCTCCTTCCACCTGGATAGATCCATCTGTGGGATTTGGCTGCATGGCGTCATTCGTCCTAGACGGAATGCTTCACGTGGTACGAAATCGATATTATCACCATTATCGCATAGAAGACGTGCTAAACTACTCTTCCGAATCTCGACAAGTTGTCCACGCGTAAATATGCCCGGATTCTCGTAATAAAATCTAGAAAAAATAATATAACAAATAAAGGCAGGATTCGATGAAAGGAATAAAATAAGAAAATATATTGACACTTCTTCGAAAATGCTGCTGCCATTCTTCTTGGAGGCTAAGAGATGCTAGTTTAGTGCAGATTTTGAGCAAAAGAGCGAGCGAGATAGGACAGTGGCGGAGTTTGGGGGGGGGGGGGGGGGATAATAGGGAGGCGAGGACAGGGAGGGGCAGGGGAAGCTTTGCGAAGGAGTGGGGAGGCTGGGACGGCGAAAAGGAGGGTAACTCTTCGTCAGTATCAACAAGAACATCGGTTTCTCCAAAGAACTGTTTCATTTCATGCAGTACTCTTTCAATGACGCGATTTTCTGGCATTGCAATATATCACTACAAGTCAATCACTTCCTATCATCAAAAAGAATTTGCATGAAAAAACAATTCTTTTTTTTCTCGAATTCTGCCTCTTAAGGTTGTATGCAAATATCGAAGTAAAATCACTGCTGACCGGTCGCCATCACGTGATCGTTGGAATTGTGGTCCGACGATACACGCAAGCGTTGGTCCTATCAATCCCCTTACAACAGGATCCTCAAGCATCGCACCAACATAGAAATCGACCCTATCTGAAAATAACTCCCTTCACATGTAAATTTTCACATAATTGGCCAACAATATTGACATATATATAATTCAGCCATATGTAAACATGTAACACGTAACGTGTAACATGTTACGTGTTGCATGCTACAAATTCACAAACAAACCGTTTTCCGAATTGATCATAGAGATGAGTCGATTAGGATCTAATCAAAAGTTACAACTCAAGTGATCAATTTTAGGATCTAATCAATCAAAACAAGTGATCAATTTTAGGATCTAATCAATCAAAACAAGTGATCAATTTTAGGATCTAATCAATCAAAACAATCAATCAAAATAGTGATCAATTTTAGGATCTAATCAATCAAAACAAGTGATCAATTTTATCATATAAGAAAAGAATCATAAAATTCTCGATTATCATTTGTTATCCTATGAACGTTATAAAATATTACACAACGTTTCTGTAAAATTCATAAAAGATAACTATGCTATATCATTAACAACCTATGAGTTATTCGGTGTTTTTGATTATAATTGTTGCTAATGTGGTTTCGAGATAGTGGAATTTTTGATCAAAGAACTTACTCTGCCAACTTTTCGATATTCACTTTTTGTATAGGAAAAATATTGTAATATTTCATTGCAGTGTGAGATCAGCGGCATCCGGCAAGAGGTCCTCATCTAATACTACCATATAAAAATGACTATGATAATTGATGGAGCTACACAATGAAATGCAAGAAATACAAACAGCACATATCGTGCCAATTCATCTGGCGTATTTTTTTTTTATTTGTTTAAATACTTTAAAACGTCCTCTCATAAATATAACCTCAACATCATCGATAAATAAAATAATTTACTAACCTGGTGTGCCGTATACTCTCTTCAATTTCTCTCTTGCTTCTGAACTGAGGATCTCTCTTGCAAACTGCAAATATAGTTTTTCAAAATTTTTTACGATTTCTTTACTTACTCTCTAATAACTTCCAAATAAAATTGAGGGATGTTCATAGTAATACAGCCGAGATGTATATGTGTGCGTATGTGTTTCATATAGGTTGAAGCAGCCGATGAAAAGGTAGTGCACCAACAGCTTTTCTTTCTCTGACTAGAGGGGAAGAAATCTAAGGGAGTGGGGAGTGGAGAGAGGGGAGTGGGGAACCATATTTCCTTTGACACACCATAGGGCATTTTCAAAGGTTGATGTGGGTACAAATGGATAACATAATATAGCTCTGATGCACCGCTGACAACACTGATTGTTGGCTTTCCTCATTTTATAATCGAATCGATGATAAACATTTCTGAAGAAGAAAAAAAACTCGAATAAACTAACGGTTTATTATAAATTTTCAAAAATATTCTTTAAAAACTATTTTTTTTTATTTGCGTTAATTTCAATATTTTTTTTTGTTATTTTTATTTTAATATTTTTTCAAATACATATATTTTTTTTTGTTCTTGAATATTTTATTTTTATTTATTCTTTAATAATTTATCTATTTTTAATATTTTATCATCAATTATTTGCGTTAATAATTTTGATGAATAAAATTCTAAATCGACTATTTACGAGATTTCATTTTTTTTTTCGAATTAAACTATTATTATATCTTTAACTTTGATATAATGTAACTTCATTGTTTTCAGAGAACTTTAATTCACATCATCAGAAACGACTTTTAAAACACACTCATTAACCAACTTTTACTATTCAACTAAACAATGCGACAAAATGATTACGTCGTCCATCGTTCTTGCGCCACTGAGACCACACAACTGTCTAAAGCGCACATATGGAGGTAGTCCATGATCCCTTCCTCGTTGGATGTTGATCGTACCTAAATCGGTGCTTCCGAACATGTTCTCGGTTACTGTGGTGGTGATCCTTTGTGGTCTTTTAAGAGGAGTAACCATCATGCCTCGCAATATCGGATCTATGCCACCCTGAAGCGCATTGAAAGCATAAACTTAAAAGATGATTGCGGTTATCGAATTGATTGAATAATGGTTTATGCAAATTTCGGAATGATTATGGCTTATGAATGCAAATTTTCTAAAAGAAATAAAAGTCCAGTTATATTCCGTGAACATCGACATCAAATAACTCTTGTTTCGTCGAAGTCAGGAAACAAGAAATTAAAAATTTATAATTATTTTCTTATCGATTTTTCGTCTTTTTTTTTGCAAATTTTCCACGAGTTACCCGAATTTTTCGCTCAATTTGCTTTTATAACCTCATAAATGCCTTTAATCTTTTTCCTTCATGTGTGATCGCAATCTTCCATATTGTTTCTCGGTTAATGGGAAGGAATGCATGCCACTCCGTCGTAGTAGTCCTCAAAAAAAAAATCCCATCAAAAGCAATTGATGCTTCCGGATAATAAATTGATGAATGAAGAGATAAGGCGATATTCTATCGCATATTTAAAATTGTTTCATTTGTTCGTCGTATCTATCGATACATCAAAACGTTTACTGTTTCGCTTAAAATTTCTCATCACTGTGGAAAAAAAAATTCAAAATTCATTAAAAAAACGATGTTTCAACTTTTAGAAATATTTTTCATAGAATTTCTCGGAATTTTTAAATATTGATAATAAATAAGAATAAATATATTATTGAAATATTTCTATTTAAAAAAAAATCACTCATCGAAGTGCTACAATGAACGACGAAATTGAACATATAAATGCCACGATCGAATCATTGCAGTAAATGAAAGAAAATCTTTCTGAATATTTCACTGCTGCAATTGATCATTTTCCATTTTCATACATTGGTCATCTCAGACAAAAAAACGCAGAGTTAGATTATATCAGTTACTATGTGATGAGTGAAAAAGAAGTTTTTAGAGAGAAAGAAATAATGGATTTGGCGCTTCTAGCGATTTTGAATTGCGATTTTGCTAAATAAGGTCATCTACCTGGAAAATGAGATGATCCGAATGTAGAGTACCATCGACAAAATTGAATCCTCCAAATGAAGTATTTTGATGACGGCTGTCGAGTCGTGGATAGAATTCCTTAAATTAAAATACAACTTCACTATTTCAACAACTTCATATATATATATATATATATATATATATATATATATATATATATATATATATATATATATATATATATATATATATATATATATATATATATATATATATATATATATATATATATATATATATATATATTATATATATTATATATGTTCAGCAGAATCGCCAAGAAAAACGCCTTCAAAGAGCATGTTCCATCAAAAACACATAAAAATTACTCCTTCAATGGAAAAATTAGTGGAAATTTGCCTGCTGAGTATAATTCAAATTTTTATCGTTATCCATTTAAACTGTTTTGATCTGAAATATTATCCTATAAATACCGCAGTAATTCACTTATCTCTGCATGCTTTCGAGACTTCAAGTTGAATAGCTTTCTGTATGCCTTTTACATTTTAATCATCAACGCCTAGAATTAATTAATACCAAAAACATGGCGAAAACCGAGTGAGTTTCTTGACATATTTTATTATTCAAACCTTTCATACCTTATAGTGAAGAACTTATAAATAATTAATGCAATTTATAAGTAAGCAAAGAAAAATATGCAGAAGCATGGTGGGTCAATAAGTAGGATTGGTTTCCACCGAAATATCCCATTAAAGAAGGGATCGTGCAAGTTATAGTTAGATTGCTGTTGACGAACTTCATCATAGTTCAATTCCATTAATCGAAGTTGTGTTACTTTCAAGTTTTGGAGGCAACAACAACGCCCTTACCTCAGTTTATCTTGAGGAAAAATTCTTCTTAAATGTACTGTACTAATAAATCTCATTAGGAAATACAGTAGTGGGAACACTTGCCTGAATCATGCCATGACCAAAACGGAATGCACCAGAATTGAACTCATTTGCAATTGTCGAATCAACGTTCGGATCATAGCCACGATATTCGCCGACCGTACTCGCGAACGAACTTCCAAGAATTTTCGGCAAATACTCTCTGAAAAAAAATTAATCTAGAAGAAAAATCATGATTAGTTGAATTGAAATTTTAATGAATACGGATAATTTTCCTTCTTTTCACCTTTTCCCTCCGCTTAAACATCAAAGAGAAAAAAATGATAAGAGATGAAGTCGAGCAAAGAAATATTCAACGAGAGGAGGTCATTGAAATAGTTTCTAAATTTAGAAGAAAATCGTTCCCCTCTAAAACTCTATGAAAAAGAGCGGAATAAAGATCTAAAAACTTTCAAATCCGTGAAAATAATCCAGAAAAATAAAAAAAAAATAGATTTTTTTCGAACTTGAGTTCATATAAAATTCATTCGCACTACTCGCATATCATATCGCCGGGTGAATCAAACGTTTAAGAAAAGAAGCCTTTCATTTTGTGCATCATAAATTTCAATAGGTATTTCAAATTTCCCTCTCCCTCCCTCCTCCTTCCACCTTCGCCCTCTCTCTCTTTTATGATACGACAAGAAAGTAAAATAAGTGAAGAAGACTATCAAAGAAACCGGTAGAATGCGCGTTTTTGCATTCTGTCCACCTCATTAATCACTCCTATAAAATTTCAACAAAAGATAAAATGTACCATGTGACATCTTCATATTTTAAATGACCCAGTAAATCTTCCATAAAAAGGTCATTTTCGAAGAAAAAAAAAAAGAAACGCTTAAACCGACGTACAAATGAAATGCATGCAATTTTTTCGCTGTTAATTTTACTGCTCTCCAATATTTTATTTCTTTTAAAGTTTGTTAGGTCGATATGAAAATACGATATAAGTAATCGATTTAACTGTATAGTTGTAAACAATAACGATGAAGAAATACTTTATAAGCATTAAACGTTTTTCTTTTCTAGTCGAAAATTAGCGAGAGATGTTTGATTAGGAATTTCGATTGTTCTAATTAATCACGACTATATATACTCAGAAATTAAAATTTCATAGCCGATATTTTACTAAAACTTCACGAGGAAAAAAAAAACGCTTTTAAAATTACAAACAAAATTTTCAAAAATTTGCACTCATTTGCTCTTCTCTTCATTTAAATTATTAAATTCTATCAGACAATATTAAAATATTGACTATAAGGGGAACAGTACCGTTTATGACATAATTTGCATATTCATTAAGTAACGCATATAGAGAGGGTTTGGGTTTTTGTTTAGACAAATGCCAAGTGAATAAGAGCTTATTTATGGACAAAGTAATCGCTAACGCTAGAGTGAACGAAAATTTCAATTTTCAAACAAGTTTTCTCTCTTTTTATACACTCATATAAAACACGAACATTAGATAGCCGCAATTCACGAAAAAAAAAAACTTTCATTGCAACATATTACGATTGAATCGGAAATAAAATGAGGCTTTTTTTTTTCGGCAATTGAATACAAAATGAAGTTAGCTTGACGAGAAGAATACGATCAACGCAATTGTTGTATATACGGCTCACGAAGAAAAATAATAATGGCATAATGAGCATAAGGTGAAATATATAAGAGAATGGAAATGAGTCTGTGCAAGGTAATTAAAGGTGGGAAATAAAAACGATCATTACGTAAGTTTATGCAAATAGGCTTTTCAACACGCTTATTACCTTGAAATATATTTTATTGAGAAATGGTGGGAAAAAAAAAGAGGAAATTCCAACGACTACGACTACTTCAGGTGTTGCTAAATTAAGAAGTTTTCCATGAACGGAGAGCAATCAGTCAAGTTTCTTCGAATAAAGAGAAAACAATTCCAAAAAAATGTTTTTAAATTGAACATTTCAATTAGCAAATGGATGTTTCTATTTTTTTTTTCCTTGATAAGGGCGCATCCGATGGAATATTAAACGAGCATACTATTAACTGGAATGACTAACAATTAACTATTAGGGAATGTTGTATAGAATGATTCTTAAATATTAAACAATAATATTCAATAAATCGACATAAATTCCATTAAAGAGCAAATAAATAGAGAATCACCCTCATATAAACTGATGTGCTCTATTTTAAGCATGAAATGGTTATTTATAAGCGCATTTTTTTTTCAAGAATATTACGTGTAAAAAGAAATTAACAAATTTCTTGATCACCTTATTGGATTTATTGATTTATTGATTTATTGATTTATTGGACGGTAATTAGGAGCATCTTTCACCTGTTAAGAACACCTCAAACAACTCATAAAGTACTGAAAAAATATGGTCAATTTTTGAAAGCTCTTTTATAGAACATGTACCCAAGGTGATGATAACATCGTTCACTTCTATTACGGAATATTTTGAAAATCTCGCACGAAAAATTACCATCTATATACAATATCATGCTGGTAGCGCAGGAAAAATCAAAGCCTACAGCGACAATACAAGTTTGAGAATTAAGAAGATAGAGGCTAATTAAAAGGTAAGAAGATAAGGAGGGGGGGGGGGGGGGAGGATGGAAAGATTGGTAGCACTCGAGCGCTCACGCTGTCCTATGAAAAATATCAACTGCAATATTCATCGACAAAGCAATTTCCTATGCAAATATTTTGGCAATCTGCACAGCATAGTTCATTTCATCCAATGATTTCACGAACACTGGAATCAATGAGACATCAGTAGTTGAAGATATGAACTTCAGCTTGATGAGGCTAAATGATTCGAAATTATATTCACTTGAAAACGATAGAATTCATGGTCAATATTATTTATTAAGCGATTACCTATATGTGATCGCATGAATTTCACCACCGACAATTTTTCTTGCCTCCTGGAAAACGCGATCTCCATTCCAATGTGGATTCAAACGCTGAAGTTGAGCTGCTAATCTGTAATTTTCAACGCCATTTTTTAAAAGAAATTTCTTCAATTTTATATACAGGTAATTATAAGCAAATATACTTCAATTTACGAATATTCGAATTACTAATGTACTATTATTACAAAATTAGTCCAAAGTTGTATTAAGTAAAAAAAAACTTTGAGATCGTCATACAATTAGATCAATGCATAATAAGGTTTTGCAAAATTCATTAAATGTTTTATTCATGAAGTGTTTTGTCTTCATAGATAGTTCATCAACTATGAAGTTGTAATAGTGCCAATCCTATTCTCATTATTGGGCAGGCGATTCTAGAATAATACAATCCAGAACATTTTTAGGATTATACTCGAGTAAGCAGTGTATCATGCATAGATCATTCGTTAGAATTCGTCGTAATTTGATTAGAAAAAAATAAATAAATTTACACTTACAAAGGATATTTCTTATTCACAAATCTAAACGAATTATTTCAGCATAATTATAGAAATTTTCTAATTCAATTCACTTTTCTAAATATATTCATTTCAAAAAAAAAGGAATAAAAACTTTTTACTAAGTATGTTTAGATAAGTAAAAAAAAAGTAATTGAAACCTGTTATGTTCTCTTGAGAGTATAAGATGAAAAGATGTCAATCCCATGAATAGATTAACACGGCTATCACCAGCAAGGAAAATTGCTGTACATGATGTTGAGCTACGACATTTACTCGTATCGAATGGTAGAACACGCATTCCATTAAAAGTTTGCAATTTTAGAAAACCCGTACGTCCTTCACGAAATTTCGCATTATCCTAAAATTAATTTTGAGAAGGAAAAAAAATTTTTTTTGAAATATTTTAATTCATGCGTATTTTTTTTTGAATTGAAAATATATGGTACTCATTGAAAAATGATTTCAGAAAAGATATCATCAATTTTTTTTTTCGTAAAGAAATTTTCGAAGAAATCTACAAATGAATGAATAAATCAGAGATTCAGACAGAATGATAATATCTCTCATAATTATCACAAAATATTATAAGTTCCAATTATTTATTTTCTTTTAAAATAGGATCTATTAGAGATTGAAGAAAAAATAACATTGATTTTTGATTGTAGGAAACTGGTTTTTTTTTCTCTAATTTTAGGAGAAGAACGCATATTTTTGGAGGAATTTGGGGGCAAAAAAATTTCTCGATATCCGACAATTAAGTACCATAGGGACTATGATGGAAATTGTAATTCATAGCGTTTTATATATTCAGTTTAGCTTTGAAGAAACTTTTCCATACATCTAAAAGCGACAATTAAGCATTAATATATGAATAAACTTCCATTTATTCTTAGAAGATTCTATAACTAAAAAGAAATTTCCAATCTAAGAAAAAAAAACAACAATTTTTGTTTTCAAGGAAAAAAATATGAGAAAAAAATTAAATTTTTCAAAGAGAAATATGAGAAAAAATTAAATTTTTCAAAGAGAAATATGAGAAAAAATTAAATTTTTCAAAGAGAAATATGAGAAATTAATGAAAAAATTTTTTAAAAAAAAACCACAAATGTTACGCTAATGGAAAAAATATTTGAGAAATATCACCTTTTATCATTGGAAAATTTTTTTAAGTCCTCTATAGTGTCATCGTTATATATAGATGAATTCATTTCGTTTGCAAAGTGGAACCGCTACTTTTTTTTTTTTTTTTTTTTGAAAACGAAAGATGTTTTCGGGTTAGTTAGTTATGAGAAGTTTTCAAGCAAATTCCAATAATTTTTCAATGTTCTTTGATTTCTTATCGATTGCTTGCAAAACAATCATTTATTTCCTCATCATCAAAGTATGTATGTAAAGCAAAAAAGTTGTCAATTTTTTTTGCCATAAAATTTCTTTTTTTTTTTTTCTGAAATTATTTTAGTCGAATAATAAAACTTAACTATTAAAATAGAAATATTATAAATAAATTTTTTTGATGAATTAATTTAGAAAATTGTAATATTTCAAAATTATTTTTATGGTATATTTTATATTGGTAAAAATTGGTGATAATAGTGAAAAATTTTTTTTAAAAATAGGTCATAAATTTGGGATTTTATTGTTGAATGGCGTAAGGATAATATATGACGAATAACTTTATAAAATTTGCTCTTTTAAACGAAATATTTTCATTTTTATACGCAAAAATAGCACATTCATATTCTGATATGTGGGAGGTACGATGGAAGGGTGGGGGGGGGGGGGGGGGAAGCGAAGGGAGTGGATTGATGGATTGAATGTCTTCAATGGCTAAGAGCTTAACAGTTGATGGAAAAGTGTTTCTCTTGGTCACACAAAACACCATCTGTATAGGTTCAGATGGTTACAACAATGATCATAGATCAATTGTTGAATACTCCTTATTACTTAAATAATTCGGTTCCAGTTGTTCGATAATGATGAAGCAACATCGAAACCTACATGGATGCTCGAACCGTAAATAGGAGAACCATCAATATAGTTAGTATTTTCGTTGAGTTGTTGTCTTGGCATACGTACACCTGAGCCGCAGATTGCACTCGAACGTGACACTCGAATACACACGTTTGCCTTGAAGCTGTAATTAATCAATGATACAGAATGTTAGTAATTTCTTTTGCAAAATCGATGCTACTATTGAGTTTGTATGCATTAAGTTTAGATTTAACCTCCCCTCCCTTCTCCTAAGACCAATATTCATGCCTGACCACCTATGATAGAAAATACGAGCAGCGCTTTCCTCTTCGCTTCCCCCTCCCCACCTCTCTTCTCGCCGTCAACTGTCCTCCTTCCAAGGTAGAATTTCTAGTCATAGCCGCTGAAAAGAAAGAATATTAGTGATGAAAGCGTTGCAGAACGGTTTCAATTTTGCAGTAATTTTCATGCATTCATTACTCACCAATGTGTGCATTCGACTGATACAGAGGAATAGCGAATCATAGTGTTGATGAATATGAGAGAATCACATTTAAAGAGATATTTTACGTATTGACACCTTCTTTTTTTTTCCTCTCACCTGCATCAGCCACCTTATCAACAATTGTTAACGATTTAATTTGCTAGCAATAAAATATTCGATAATCGTTGAACTTATCGCAATAAAAAAACTTATTGCTTTATTTTTTTTTATCATGGCAAAAAATTTGCATAAATGATGATTAACTGAAAATAACTAGACTATTTATATCAGCGAATATTTTTCATACAATATATGAAGGTGATAATTTTGATATATTTCAGGAGGTTATCATAATTCAAGTAGTAACTTGGTTTCAATTTTTTTTTCCACTTCTGTTTTTTTTCCTCAGTTTTTTCCCATTCTCTGAGAAAAATAAACATATCAACCATTAATTTATTGCTTATAAAACAATTACGAAATAAATGATTCTACTAGAAAATTTGTTTATCGGTTAACGAAAAATTTCATAGTGGCGATTTGTAGATATTTGTCTATATTTAATCTTTATTATAATTTATCACTTACAAAATTTCTCAATCAATTTTCCTCTTTTTTTTTGCAATCGAAATTTCTTTCTAATGGTTTATTATTTTGAGGCAAATTTATCGTAGTAATATTAAGTCGAAATCATTAAAATAAATTATTCATTATATATATGAGTATAAAATTCTGTTAATTTGCATAAAGTTATCCGGCTAAAAAACACTTTGAAATCTTCTTTGTTGCATTCGATAGGTAATATAATAGTTCCACGATTACCTATAATAGGCAAATTGTATAGTAATTGTGAAAATTGATTTGTAATTTTCGAAAAAATTTTCCCAACAAATCACTGATATCGTTGAATGACGTCACTGATAAACGTTGATAATGTCCTGATATGTCACCAATTTGCCCTCAAGCACATATTGGTTTTTTTTAAAGACATTTTCAATTCCAACTCTCGTTATGAGATACATGGTACTGAGCAACGGATGTTTCATCGCAGTCATACCTCGTCACTATTTTTTTAAGATTTGAGAAGTATGGACGGCATTAATTATGACCTCTCAATGAAATCACCCAAAAATCTAAATGATATTATTAATGAATAAAAAATTCCCATTCATAGCAATCAAGATGGGTGGTCTTATAATTACTGTAGCTGGTCGTTGACTTGAAATTTTGGGTAAATAATAGCCACAGCAATTTGCCAATCCTATTGGATTTTCTTATTCGTCCTAAGTGCTGAAAAAAATTTTTTGAAGGTATCGCATGTTCAAAATTTCCATGAACGAATAGCCGAAAGCAAACTGTAAATCTAATCCGTAAGTGAAAATCCAGCCAGTAAGCTGGAATAGATTTACAGTTTATTGCAATCTGATGCTTGAATCTACCAAGCTACTATAATGGCTACTTATATACTAATTCGGTTTATACTTGAGGTTCTCGAGGTCAGGAAGGCTGGAGATTCTTGCAGAAAAAAAAGCTAACTTCACAAAGCAAAGAGTTTTTCTTTCATCGACTTACATAGGTTCAGAAGTTCTCGTTACTGAGAAACAAAGCAATTTATGGCTCAATCGGCAAAAATTATTTTTAGTATAAAGAAACAATTATATATATATATATATATATATATATATATATATATATATATATATATATATATATATATATATATATATATATATATATATATATATATATATATATATATATATATAAAAATATATATATCAAAAATTGTAGTAAATTTTATGAAGTAAACAAAAAAAGTGGAAAGAACTCACTTTGCGTTTGGATCATGTGGTAATATTGGTACAGCCATACAACGACCTTGTATATTTTGACAGACGTTACATTTAGCCGATGGCACAAGTGTTGTCTTAGCCATGTCATGTATAAGATATTGTCCCCATTGCATTAAAAGGTTATTATATTCGTGATGTAGAACGGCTTTACGTGATGATAGTAATATTCGATTTGCCTCACGTGCATTTGGACGTATATTTCTTAATGAAGCTGCAAATTATGCAAATTTTTGTATCCATATTATGCAAATCTTCGAGTTAACAATGAACAGCATTAATTGAGTGATAATGGAGGGAGAAAAAAAAAACGACTGAATTATCGAGATCAACGTCAACAAAATAAGGCATATTTCGTACGGCCTATTCCATCGTCTCTTGAAGGGTTTTGCAAGTTTGATTAAATATATAGAATATCTAGTTTACCTGATGGGAAGCGAAGACTAATGCTCACACAATTCCTACCCTCCCCTCCCCCCCTCCAACTTCTTAATTATCGCTTCAGACCTGTTTAAATTTCTTTCATAAATGAACTGCTTTCAGACTTGACAAATATCAATTTTTCAATAATTTTTGTTTGCAATGAGATGAAGATCACTATGCAATAAAAATTCAAGAAAAAAAAATCTATATTAACGAGCTCATCCCCATATATTTCCATTTTCAAAAATGCTTGTGTTGATCAATTTCCCTATTGATTCAAAAAAATTTTATGAAGGGACATATTGTTATCTATCGTTTAAAAAAAAATATAGAAATTTTTATAAGTTAAGATGATAAAATTTGCTTTGTAGTAATAATATTGAAAAATAAAAACAATAGAATAATGGCTAATATATTTTTTTTTGTTGTGAATACTTTTATTTTACAAAATGAATAATTTTATCTCCATAGCTTATTTGCGCATGAAATAATTTCACTCATATTTTTTTAGTATTTTCAATAATTGCTTATTTCTCAAAAAAAAAGCATAATATTCCATTAGATTTTTATACTTTTTTAGTAATGAATTATTCTATGTGGAATGAGATAACAAAGAAATAATAGGTGGAATAGAAATTAAAATGAAGAATAGAAGCAAAAATAATTAGGAAATCGAAGTGCAATAATCTTTTGATAGGAAATAAATCGTGAAAAACTTCCCATGGTTAGTATAGAATATGCTAAGAAAATTGGAGCAATAAAAGTCTTTCGTGTTTCCATTGATTTAAATTAAACAAATATTTGTAATAATTAAATAAAATCGTCTCATAAATAAAAATTAAAAAAAAAAAAGAAACAACGAAAAAATGCTCAGTGATGTTGAACACTGCCAACGATTGGACGTAAAAATCCTATAAAAACATTTACTTTCGAGATGCATTTAAGCGATTGTTGATATGTTGATAAGCTATTGATAAGCAATTTTTAAGCAAATTTGCAAATTTTTGATATGCAAATTTTGTGGAAATTTCAATTTCCAAATATCATGACGAGAATGTCAATTGGAATCACAACTAAATTTAATGAATTTTTTTTTTTTCATATATTACGCAATATTATAGGTGCCAAAAAAAAAATCTCAACGACGTAATCCTTTTCAATATAATATCTTAGAAATGTAAAGCGTCATAATTGTTTTGCAGAGAAAAAAAAAAGGTGAGAAGAATTGCAAAAAAAAAAAAAAAATTAATTAATAAAAATTAGAAAACAATTCGATTGAATGGACAAATAATTAAGCGCATTTATATATGGAATTTTTTCTAATAGAACTAACTCTCATAACAACGCTCTCCAATGAGTAACAAAATGATTGATCACTCATAAAATAACTATAAACATCTTGTTTGTTGTTTTTTGACTTATTTATTAACATAATAAAAAATTGTTTTTATCTATTTCGGCAATCAACGCTAATCGATGATACATAACAAGTGGAAATACTTACAAACTGGCTCCGATAGACCATTATCGTATTCGGGTGGCATTAATCTATAATATTATTGCATAATATTATTGCATTAATAATTTTTCTATGTGTTCAACTTTTAAAAAAAAATATTGAGTGATATGCAAAGAAAATTTAAATTTTCAATTCAACAAGTTTGTTTCACAATATTAAAGAATTTTATAGTATGAGTTTATAAAGCTCTGAATTTGAAGTATTATTTTATGAATGGCGATTCGAAATTTTTGCCATTTGAAATCCGTAATTAATAACGCAATAGCAGAAGGTAATTAGGTAACTGTATCAACAACAGGTAATTAATTATTATTACTACGAAACTACACCATAATACGGCGATAATAGAAGATGGGTGATGTAATGTATTTTTCTTTTTTTTTTTTGGAGAGTGAATTCCGAGTTTCGTCCCTCTCCTCACCATGACGGACGTGTCAATTTCAACCACATTGTTCGGTCTCAGAAAAGGAAAACGCACATAAGCCCTGACCCTGTACCCGTCCTCTCTTCTGCTGTCGATGATCAGATGTGCAATGGTGCGTCGTTTATTACAGAAATAATTCGTTACCTGTTGTAAGGACGAAAGGCGGCACCTCGAAGTGGATGTTGCAGATTGTTACAAGTTCCGTCCATTGTACGGAAATAGAGATTATAGCAAAGAGATCGTTCACATTCAGCTTCATCCAAACGTGGTACACAAGCATTCGCAATATTTGAACGTACCACTTCTTCAGCCGATAGTTGACGTCGACCAGATGTGTCTACAATTTTAAGATGAGTATAATAAACTAGTAAATGCAATACATCATTTATAAACGAATCCAGATATATGATAGATAATATGTAAATATCTTATCTATGAATACATAAGATGCAAAGAGTGGCAAAAAGAACCCACTCAACTGAAGACAAACTTTTAGGCAAGATCGAACCCGAATGCTTCCAAAATTTATAACTAATCGCATTAACATCAAGCTATTATGTAGAATTAATTCAAAAAATATATTTATAAATCCTTTAATTGTTTTGAGTTATTTATGAGACAAATAACTATAATGAACTTCATCGAAACACTTAATTTTCACCGGATCTTTTATTTAGCATGTATAAAACTCCAATTGTAAAGCAAAATACGATCACATCATTCGTATCTATGCATAGGGTATTCTTTGTATACGTGCATTTGCAAAATACTCTCAACATAGTACAAAATACTCTCAACATTAAAGAGTAAATAATAAAGTCTGATCATTTCAATCGTTGCTATAGATTAACCCAAAGGTCACTTTTGTGTTGATCCATAAAATTCTGGATCCATAAAGATTTAAACGTTGCGAGATATTACGAAGCGGTATACTATCACAATACACACCTGTAACCTACATCAATCAATGCGCATTTTAGATTAGACGAGACCGGAAAACATCAGTGAATATTTTGAAAAAAATTCGCATCAACTGCAATTTATTAAAAAAAAAAAAATTCAATGCATCATTTTTTTTTCCCCATCGTGGGAAATACACTATAAATTCTTTGCGCATTTATCGATGTGTACGTATATGTGTGACCGTCGCAATGGTTTCTTTTTCCCGCTTTAGCATGATAAATGACGTTGTTGTTATGCGATTGTCTCGTGTCGAAATGAACGCTCATATTAATAACCAATTTTTACTTCACTTAAATTAAATCATATGGGAAAAAAATTTTCAAATTTTCCCACATATTTTAGTAAAGAAGTAAGTCTTGATATTGATGGAGCTTTTTTTTAAAGACTTCTTGAAATTATTTTCAGATTTATTCACGAATTTGATAGCGAGCATTAGTGCTACCTTGTTGCGTTACTTTTGCAAGCAAAATTTTGTGCCTTTTAACTCATTTGATAAAAGAGTTAGGTAATTAGAAAGTTCCCTTTAGTTCCTCTTGTGACGGTAACCTGCATATGTCAACTGGTGATAACTTGCACCACTTCTACCTATTTTTAGACATAAGAAAACTTGCTCTTAAAGGTAATTCCAGTTAATGCATTTTTCGCATCCTTGTGGTCAGAATTTCATATTCGTTGGGTAGTTTCCGACACTAGATGACCTGGTTGTGGGGACTTGCTTAAATGTTGATAGTGTCAGCCCACTAGAAAGGAAAGGTATCGCACTTACTCTAAAATTTTTTAGCAAGGACTCAATAACACAGAGATGCTTTAGAGGAAGACCACCCACTTATATAATAAGACTTTCATATGTATTCTAACGAATGTTCTAACGACTTTTAGCGATACATGGCTCACTTTAACTTTATAATAGGCATTGTCTAATATGTTTATGTGTACGCGGGTTAAAATTATTTGAGAACAAGTAATTACCTGACAGTAGTAACAATCCAGGTGTTTTTGAATAGGAGAAGGTGGGGTAAAGGGGATGAGTGGAGGAAATAGAGAGAAAGATGGAGGGGGTATGTGATTTGGCTGGACAAAATTTCATAAAAACATGACAAATGTGGTGGCCTCGTAATTTTGGTTTTCCAGTCATCCTTGCATCGCTGATCTTTACTACTATGCCACCCTACCGGTAGACGAAAAGCTGCAAAGGGTTATAAGGCGGAGAAGATGGCTGGCGGTTGGGGAGTGCGGTGTTGGGGAAGAGGAAGAGGGAGGCAAAAGAGAGTTAGTATGAGATAGACTTTTGCATTCTGCTCATTACGCTAGCAAGCTGGTATGATGAATCAACAAATATTTGTAAAGAAATAATAATAAATAAGTATTTATATCCAAATAGGAAAAATTACTCATAGAAATCATCTGTTAACGATTGTTTTCTCGTAGTGTTTTCCTCTTCCTATTCAACCTCAGAAAAATCTAATTGCGCCAAATTTAAATGATAAATTAACATGAAACTTAGTCTAGAAGTTCGATCACCTCATGCTAACAAATTGTTTTCGTCAAACTTTGCAACTCGAGTTTTCGAGTTCCCGTGCTAATACCAGCGAATATGCAAATGCGTACTTGCAAACAAACAAATATGCATAGAGATAGCATTATTGTAATACGCTCTGCAATTGCAAAATTGCAAAAAAAAGAGCACAAACTGATAAAATATGAATATTTCCTATAAACTTCTCTAAATAATAAGAATCAAAGATTTGCAGCGGAAACTTACTAAAATACAAAATTCTTCCTCTCACCTATTAAAATGGAACTCAAGAAAAAAAAATCTAACAGAAGGCGCATCGATAATTTTTCTTCTCTTGTTTCATCAACGAATATAAATCGAATTTTCAATAAACGTTTTTTTTTACCTTCGGTTGGGAAAACGAGTCGTTCACGAATGAGAAGCTCAGCTGCAATCGTTGGATCTGCTTGAATTTGTTTGCATCGTTGTAGTGGTGTGATTCGTGTACTTGATGGAAGAGCTCTCGTTATAAAAGGCGAAAAGAATGTTGGTGGTCGTGTTACACGTACTCTACTACGGAATATTTGTTGTGGTGCTATCGTTTGTCGAAAACTGCAATCGATTATTTTGATGGAGGAAAAAAATTTTTTTTTTTTTTTTTTGAAAAATATAAAGAAAGTTTATTATTTAAATATTAAAATTAAAATAAATATATTAAAGGGTTTATTTTTTGTTGTAATTGTACGATTTCGATAATATGTTGAAAAAAAATTTTTTTTTTGATATGATTTAAATTTGAAATTCAAAATTGCAAAATTTGCAATTATTATATTCTTCCAACTTTCTCTCTCTCTCTCTCTCTCTCTCTCTCTCTCTCTCTCTCTCTCTCTCTCTCTCTCTCTCTCTCTCTCTCTCTCTCTCTCTCTCTCTCTCTCTCTCAAAAATTCAAGAAAGCGTTACAAAAAAAACTGACAATTAAGCAGTAATTATGTATTCTTTGATTGCCACTTGATCATTCAATAATTTAATCAAGATATTTTCAACAACATCAAACGACTCTTAAGCAACAATTAGCTTTGTAATTTTTCCACGACATAGTTTTTTTATAAGCAATTCAACTACTCGGAATCTTTTTTTTT
Source organism: Ascaris suum (assembly GCA_013433145.1). Taxonomy (NCBI): domain Eukaryota; kingdom Metazoa; phylum Nematoda; class Chromadorea; order Rhabditida; family Ascarididae; genus Ascaris; species Ascaris suum. Next base: position 6,434,430 of record CM024184.1, on the reverse strand, counting down.
TCAGTAAATGAAAGGCGTTACATTTCGAAGATTTACGTTGGTCAATACTTTGAGATACCTGCTCGTACCTAATTTTCAAAAAAAAAAACCACCAAAAATATATGATTGCGAAAATTTTTTTACAAATTGTAGTGTGTTGATTTTTTCCAACGACCCATACGAATCTTCTCACTTAGAAAATGAAAATTCCTAGAACTCGACTTTTTCAAATTAAAATAAATATCTGATTAAAAAAAAGCAAATATATTGAAAAATAATCGCTTATCAATGAAAACTCTTCATATATATATATATATATATATATATATATATATATATATATATATATATATATATATATATATATATATATATATATATATATATATATATATATATATATATATATATATATATATATATATATATATATATATATATATATATATATATATATATATATATATATATATATAAGAAAATGGAGTGAATGAAGCGTTGATCAGGTACCTCTTGATTTGTATTAACGATAGATGGGAAGATGTTATGAATGACATGATGCGTTTTTGAGTGGAAGATTTAAAAAAAAAGCCATTTTGCAATTTACAGCGAAATCAGTCACTCACCTCAATAAAACGTCGCATTTTATCTCAACAAAATTACAGTGATTTGTGGCAATACTTTAAATTCCATCGTAATTGTAGTTTTATAAACTTTTACTATTTAACTGTTTAACTATTAATTTTATTAAGAAAATTGATTTTAAAAAAATATTGCAAAATTATCACTGATAAACGACATTTTAATCATTCATTTACAATAATAATTCTGCTTAGTGCGTCGGAAAATTAAAAAAAAAAAATTTTTTTTTTTAATCTTCGCACAATAAACCTCAATGAATTTTTGTTCGACACTGACCGCATTTATTGGAAACGTTTTTTTTTTGCTTCAAAAATATTTCGGTATCTAATGTAAGATCATTGGACAGATAATTCTCACTTGAGCATATATTATTACTACTTCATAAAAAACTAACATAACTGCTTAAAACAGTATTGACGAAGTAATGACCTAATTAGTCAGTCAGTTAATGAATCAATATTTCGCTACCATTCAATCAATAAATATTAATCATTATACGTTTGTGTTGTAGTTCTTCGTCGAGAAGCGGTGGTAAATCGACTTGATGACGTACGGAAAGCTGGAGGTGTTCGGATCGGTGGACGGACGCGTCGTCCAAACGGACGTGGTCGTGAACGCCTCGAGCTGCCTGTGATGATTTGATGAGGCAAATTTCGAATTGAAACAGTCTTTATGATTCACAAGTCAAATCTTTCAAATTGCATTAAAAATGTTATTTATAAAGGAAAGGAAACTAAAAAAAACCACAACAAAAGCAGAGATCATATCATTTGTGCACAACAGTGGAAAGAACCAAGCTTTCTGTTCCAAAAGTAGGCCATGAATGGGCACTGAGTATATTTTGAGGCTGGATGACGCATTTGTAATTCCAGGCAATGAGGACAATGAACGGATTTGAAATTAGGTTAGAGAGGGAAGGAGAGGAGAATTGAACGAAGAATGAAGAAGAGTGAATTAAAAGGTAGCTTGTGTGAATAAAGTCTCCGAGTTGGAGTGGTAGATAAGGAGCTTGGTAATTTCTGCAGAAAGCTGCTGCTGAAATGTTACTCTTTTCTCGAGATAAACGATAGACGAGATTGGCAAAACAGTATAACCTCTTTTCCACAAACACCCGAAATACTGACTTTTTAGCTGGATTCGACTTTTTTGACTGAAGAAATCAATTTGGGAGGGAGAGTAAGCATGAAATCGGCTCCATGATTAAATTCCATTGAAAAATGACGATTAAACACTTCATTCTTCGCGATGATTTATCGGTAGATTTTGAAATATGAGGAAGCCGAATAGACTTCGGATTGATTCGGAGAGACGATTTTAAAGTTCATTTATCAGCAATGAACATTTGCAGTGTCACCTTCGATATAATGCGAGTTTATTTGAAGGACGAAGCGATTATGAAAGAAAGTGAAGATCCGAATTTGAGAAATATTGCATTTTATTTTCTCTAGGAGCTATTCCATAAACTTCCATATGGAAATGGTGGGTGCATTCCCATAAATTCTATTGATGAAATATTTACCTGAAGTAATATGTTTTGACATTTTGATATTTTTGTGAAATTAATAGTAATATTCCTATTCAATAATATTTGTCTCATGTGATCCTTATAACGCAATTCAATATTTTATTATCCAAATAAAGCTCTAGTGATGCGATTTTCCGCTTTAGTTCACTTCAATAAAGCATATTTCCCCTATTATAAGCGGCTTTGTCTAATATCCACTATATGAACTTTTTAATCAACCTATTTTGATTACTGCAACACACCTGCGTTATATAAATTCTATAAACCTTTTAAAATTTATATAATTTATACTAGAACTTTGTAACGTGTATCGACTACAATCTGTTAATATTATCAACTTTTCTAATAACACGAAATCTATTAGGTAAATGCTTATAGCATCCATTATGTGTATATATATATATATATATATATATATATATATATATATATATATATATATATATATATATATATATATATATATATAAGTAGTTACATAAATTTAAATCACACCTCAATAAGCTATAACTCAGCAATTTGCTATAATGTATATAATAAGTACTTTATCTCTATGCTCATAATGTTGACGATTACTGGCTCGATACCAACCAAATTTGCCTTATAAATAAGCCATTTGCTCACAGAAAATTTACATATGCTCTCGTTGGACGCATCGTTTTTGATGCGTCTAATCAACCGTGTGTTACCAAACAATAATATCTTATTGAAGTGAAAATACTATCGTTGGCAACCCCATGTAAGCATGCAATAAACTGCAGCTCATAGATATTTCATCAAATGTTACAGCATAAACAAGTAGTATATTGTTGAAGCATGCAAGTTTTCTTGACCTCAACCAACATATGTTTTCTCTGTTTATGCAAAAATATGGCATCAGTGTTCAACACAAAGGTCTCGTGTTGTCTTCACTCGGAAATACTGTGTTTATGTGTGGAACATTACATCGATGTGCATCGGTCGCTTCAATCGGTTATTTCTAGCGTGACCAGTTGCGCGATGCATTGCCATCGAATGTTGTACGACAATAGTCATACAACGATACAAACATCGCGCTGTGACAGAATTAAAAGAGGTTTATTTGTTTTGTGTGAAATGCTATGAGCGAATTTATTATTCAAGACGAACGTTAGTGACACGTATTAAACAACTAAGTCGGGCAACATCGTTGATAGAAATTTCACTTCATTAATTCCACACATTCTTCTTTTTTTTTTTCTAATTTCTTGCGATCTCTTACCATCTCATGATGTCTACTTCCGTATAAAGATCTTCAAACAAACAAACAAACAAAAAAAAACCCCTCTCAACTCAACACATCAACACTTCAAAAACACATAGAACTATAGCTAATCGGATTGAATCGTATGAGCCACTAAAAAAAAAAAAAGCACCAACTGAAACATCAAAACCCGTTAATTCAAGGCCATCGGTAATTCGATCTAAATTTTCCAGTATAGGGCGTAACCGTTACACAAATAAAACCCCATCTTTTACTTTCATTCTATTTTCGATACAAAATTTTTTTTTTTTTTTTGGATTAATATTATGGAATCATAGTAAACAAATAAATATTATACGGGAATTTAGAGGTGAAAATTTTCTTTAAAATAAGAAAAAATTTTCTTTTTTTTTGTATCTCTTAAAGTTTTTTATATTAATAAAAATAATGAAAATATTCGATAATATTATTTAAAAAGAATTATTATATTTTTCGTCGAATTAAATTACCTATAGAAATTTGAAAACGTATTTTCACTTAATTAAGACAAAAAATTCCATTCGTATATAACATTTTTTTTTCTTTTTTTTTTTTTTTTTTCAAAATGCCCCACTAATTGAGTCAACAGCGAAATTTCTTTTTCTTTTTCTTTTTCTTTCTTTTCAAAAATCGACGTTACAATTTCACCACGTGATCATTGTGGTTCATACTGAATTCACTAATCGAAATGCTAAATGCCATAAAAGAAAATTTCTTCAATTTCTATCTTCAACATTGTTTTATGGATAACCGTTTAATAATAAAATATTTGTTGTTTATAAAATAGATAGTTATTTCAATTATTTAGTTATAAAATACCTCAAAAACTTGAGTCTAATCCTCTCTCATCATCCTTTCCCCCCCCCCCCCCCCACCTCCACCTCCGCTTCTATATTAGTTGGCGAACTCAATCCTAAAAATGCTCATCCGGAATTCTTGCAACACGTCTGGGAAGTGTCAATGAGGGAAAAACTACTTCCATTTCGTGATGCAAATAGCACTTTGCGCACTGATAGAGGTAACTTAGACTGCTACAACTATTAGATGATAGTAGAAAAATATCCTCTCAACGCTCAAACAATCGTGCTGCAATGGGTGAAATATTAAGACCTCTTATAATAACATGACGCCAACTTTATCCAGATAAAATTACGCAACTCGAGTCCAAAAACATCAATCTCGAGATGTCGCCTATACGCTTATCTAAACTAGTTCAGGATGCATGACTTGGACATATTATATGTAAGCCTGACGAGGATGTATTGTACTTAAAATATGATCCCATCGGCACCTCATAAAATATAAACCCCCTAAGGGCTCTATTTATGGCAATATGGTAGTTTCTCAAATTTGAAAATTCCTATCGCTTTAATGATTGTTACAAAAATTTCATGCTATTTGAAATTGGAACATTCGAACTAATCAATAATTTATAGCGAAATGTTCTATGCAACCAGTTATAGAAGAATGATAAAGGTCGTTCTTTTGTCATATAACGAGAGACGTATAAAGGTGATGACTCTCGAAATATTTTTTTCTCGACTAAACTTACCTCTGTTTCATTTATTTTTTTTAAAATGTGTTTCGAGTTCAAAGAAAACGGCTATAAAAGGTATTGCCTCTTAGCGCAAATAGAACAAAATTTTACGAAGCATGAACATGAGAGAAAATGAAAAAAAAAACTGCATATAAAAATTGCACGGTCGCAAAAAAAGAAAGATGAGGAGAATTAAGCAGGAAAGCGCACCCTATTTATTGGAACGACAAGTGCTTTTATATGTGTCCCCCTCAACTGAGTAACCAATTTGAAAAATCTACAAAAAATTGCAAATATGCAAAATAATTCCTTTAATATTTTAATTAAACGGATCGCTCAAACCGTTGTTCCACAAATGGTTCCACTTTCGCTAATCGAACCTTATAGAACAAAAAATCAATCAGCGCGGAACACCTGTAATTTTTTTCCCCCCAATTTTTTTGCCTTTTACTTCTTTCAGAGTTGATATGTTAAAGTGCAATATTGTAGAGGAGAGTAATCGTTGATGGGAAATTTTTCCCAAAATATGCAAGTAAAATTTCGCAACTCTTCTAGGAAACTTTGAATTGCTAGATGATGAAGAGAGAGAGGAAGAATATTGGAGGAATTTTATGAAAGCATGAAGGAGCAATTTTTAAAGAGAACTGAAAGAAGAGTAAGGCGATTTTATGCAAATCAATAGGCAATTCCATATGTTCCTATTAAGGTTGAAAATTAGATAAAGGTGAACATCAATTATATAATCGAAAATAGCTATATTTCTCGTTCGTAAAAATTCGATTACGAATCGTTTGCCGATGAAATAAAGCTGAGGTGGAAATTTTTACCACAAAAATAAATCAAAAATTATCAATTTTTGTTATAATTTTATAAATTTATGTGTTTTATTTATTGCACATGTACACCTTAGACAGGTATTAACACGTATCAATAGGTATTAATAGATAACTGTCAAGAGACAGGTATCAATAATGTTCTTTCCATCAGGTTATCTAATAGGAGGATTGAAACGCATCATAAATAATGCATTTGTTCCATTCATTAAAAATGCATTTAATAGATATCAGCATATGAAAATCTCACTCATAAATCATGTTCCGATTTGAAAACAATCTGCAAAGAAACCAACTCAATAAATCAATGTTATTTTTTCGGAGATTGAATTCGATAAACTTCAATAGTTGAACGTTGAAGATATGAGAGAGGGTGAAAGCTTATTGAACAATTACGCCAATATTGCCCGAGGGCATCTCAACAATAAAAGTGAAAAACGTAACGCAAATTGCCTATTTCAAACAAAAGCATTTGACCTCTATCTCTTACGAAAGTTTTTTCTTTTCAATTTTTTTCTAAATTAAAAAAAAGCCTCAAATGAGGATCATCGATGGATTTCGATGATGTTAGACCTAGATTTAGGATTCTTGTACTCATAAAGTCGCTATCTTCAAGTGATCGAATAATACTGCTGATGTTTCAGAGACGGAAACTACTAATATCAATGAAAGAGCAAATAATCTCATTGCGTAAGGAAATAACTTTAAGCCACAAATAAATAGGAAAACGCATCAGGGAAACAAGTTCCCACTTACAGTCATCCATATCAGATCAACCTGTATCATATGCCGGCGAGAAATAATGAAAGATAAGCAATAGTATTCCAACATTTGAACGAAGCTTGCATAAAATTTCTCAATGTAATTTAATCTTTTCGCCTTAATTACTTAAGAAATGCAATCGAACTGCATCGAAAATGCAGAGAAATTTTTTCTTCATCTTTCAACGTCTATAACTCTCCCAAAAACTGTTCGATTAACTTAAGATCTCTTAAAGAAGTCGGATATGGCATGCCTCAAATTTAGCGAGTCTAATAATTCCAACCTTAGCATTTTGTATGCGCTGAACCGAAAATGTGTAGTCAAAAGCATTTTGTATGGGCTGAATCCGAAAGTGTATAGTCAGACAGATATGAAAACTCACACATAAATTATTATTTCGAATGACACCAAAAAGGACAAGTTGGCCTTTTGCATAGAGATTTTTGAAGGTATATTAGATGATGATAACAGCGCCGAATTAGTGAATTACAGTCGAAAATTTTAGCGCCAACACTTCCGTCGAAAGCGACAATAGAAATTTTGAAATGTGACATATTGCTATGCTCATTGTAGATTACATTTGGTGGAACGTTGAAGATAGTTATGACGTAATACACAACGATCGAAGGATCTGTGTTCCGGCTGTCAATTCTGGTTTCAATATTGTATGATTTGATGCTTTTTTTAAATCTTTTTTTTTTTGCGAACGCATTTTTGTCGTCTTCCATGAATCATTTTTCTATTGTACATGTGTTGCATATATTCTTCTTAGCTATAAATTGAAACAAAACAGTCTTAAAAATAATATCGTCCGATAAAAAATCGGATGAAGAGTGTTCAATAATTATTTATTCTTGAGTAGATCTTATAGATCTTTCTATTTATGTTGAAAGATGATCGTTGAAATAAAATTATAACCATTCTGGATGTAATGCGGAGATTTGTGTCTTAAAATCTATATCACTGTTACAACTTTGTGATATCTACTTCTTTATGAATATGATGATATTTCTGAGGTATTAGATTATTATGGTGGAAGAGGAAACTTGTAAGAGTCGATCAAGTTGCACGTGCCGATTGATGATCAACTAAAGTGAGACAATCGCAAAATTTGGCAACATAAATGTAATATTTAACAGGATAGAAAAAAAATTGGACTCTAGTTATGACGAACATGAATGAAATGATTCTCTTCCACAAACTCTTCCCTCCCTCAACCTCCAAAGAATAGATGAGCAAAGAAATTCAATTTTAGGCCAAACAAACGTTTATAATATGGAAAAATTCTTCAGTTTCTATTGCATATATGACGATTGTAAGTGCAAGTTTTATGTAGTACATATGTTGATATGCGTGTGTGTCAATGAGAAAAGAGGAAAAAAATTTTGATTTTAACTATACAATTATTCGTTTAAAGTGTGTCACTATCAGCAAAAAAAAAAAAAAAAAAAAAAAAATCAAATTTCTTGGCAAAAAATAAAAATAAATCAAGAAATCAGCTATTCAAGAACTATATTTGGACAGTTTCGAGAAAATGATTCTAAAGTTGAGATGTTCACTTTGAAAATCGATCCGAACAAATCCGTAATATATGTTGGAAAATGCTCGCATCCCGATCACGATATCATGAAAAGTGAAAAAAAAATTCCATCTTTTAAAATACAATATTGGCGCCCAATCATTTAAAAATTGAATTTATTACATTCTATACTTTCAATTTCCAAAATATTACTAGAATATTTGATGATAGAGTACAAGTAATTATATTGAGTTAATGATGTAAGCTAATTTTGATATCCGACGATTAAGTTTCATTTCATTCACCTGCATTTCTTTACTAGACGTGATAGAAATAATAACGGTTAGAATTTACTTGAAATCACCGACCTCTGTCATAAGAACGACGCATTTCCTTACGGTGTGAAATATTTGCACAAAAATGACTGCACTTTTAATCATTAAATAATATCGTACGAATGGACGGAAAAAAAAAACGAGCAAATCTAGGATCATAAACGAGTCAGTATGGTACACTGCAATATTGTGATTGCCCTGCGGCAGTTCTTTGTTTAAAGCATGCATTCTTCCGGTGTGAGTTAAATTCTTCATAAAAAATTCCTCACTTGTTCGTCATTTTTACATCATTTCGAACGGAAACTCGCTGTTCGTTACTAACAATTTCAAATATTGAAGCATACAACTAACATAAATAGGTTTCAATCTTATAGTCAGCTTTCTCATAGCACCAATATATTGCTTGCTTGTTTTTTATAGTCTATTGATGCGAGCGTTTGTCAAAGTTCCTTTTTTGGGATGCAAGGGGGGTGGGGGGTTAAGGTTGTGAGGATGGAGGAAACGTTGAAAGGGGTGAGATTGAATGGAGCAGCAGAAATAATATAAAACATCAGCTAAATAGTTCAGAAAAAAGTAATATTATTTAATATTTCCTTATATATATGATACGAAAAGCTGGAGCTTATAATGTGATAAGTTCAATATTTCATGTCAATAGCAACAACTAGCTGTTGGCACAATGTCGGTAAACGATATTATCTAGCTGATAAACGAAACACATCTACGCAATCAAAAAAAAAAAAAAACACGCTTAGTTTCCGTTGAAATTTTTTCAGGAATAGAGAATCAATCCTAGGATCTCGTCTCGTAATTATTAGATCACGATAAATTTGAAAAAAAAAATGAAAACAAGGAAATTGGAAAGATAAGAGGCATAAAATGAGGCATAATCACATTAAATGTGTTTAAAATACATTAGACACAATAAGACTCTAGAAAATTGATTAATATATCATGTTTAATTGATAATTTGAAGATAAATGCTCATATATTATTCATGTTTCATCATTTTCTGTAGCGAATTCCCCTCTCTCTTTCCTTGAAACAAAATCTCCTCATCTTCCACCCTCTTCTTTTCCTCCAATGGCCATTTCAGATAGAATGTGGAAAATCTAATCTTCTAATCTCACCTAATGGTGCCACTAAAATACAAAACATTCATTTCACAAAATATTCCACATAGCGAATGACAATATGCTAAAACGCATTCCACCATATAATTCGATCAAAAAATTCACTATGCATTGAGAAATATTTTAGGAATTGGAAAATACGATTCGTTAACTGCTCCGATATTCGTCATCATTATTATTTTTCGATATTTTCTCGGCAAATTTAATTTTCGCCAAACTTTTATTTAACTTCAAACTAATTTTGCTAATTTTAGTTATTAACGAATTTCATTATTGACTGTTACCTTCACAAATATGAATTTCTTAGTTTTTTAAATGATTGCTTATTAGTGTCGAAAAAAAAAACATACGCAAGCAAATGAGTGACTAATAAGGTGATTTCGATGCCGAATTTTGCGAATGAGATTTCTCACTATGACGTCACGTTGGTCACTGCGAATGTGACCCCAACTACATGACCGTTTGCTCGCCTCATCGCCTACTAATCTTTAATCTAATAGGCATTTGTTAGAAATATTTCTCTGATCAAAGGAGTGGTCATTTATATCTATAAGAGTTTGATCCTTGTCTTATTATCGACTTTCAAATTTCAGTGATATGTTGCCAAGTGCAGCCAAATTCATAAACGCCCCTTCGTCTCCACGGGAGGTTCGTGCACAGGCCGATGCATGGATTTTTTTGCGTGATGTGTTAGTTCCGACTGTCGGATTAATAAAATTGCATATGAAAAAATGTTCCAAAATTGTGAACGTTTTAGTTACGTCTTGTCTGAGAACATGATAGTTGCGTCATGTCTGTGAATATATGTGCGTGTCTGTCTCCTCGCTACTTTCAATTCACGAGCGGAGAAGCCTCGAGATAAACTCAGGTGGATGTAAAGTATGCTATGTATCGATCTACTAGTGCTGGCTCCGGTACAAATTTCGTCGAAGACATGGACGTCGGTGATTCACAAGAGTGTCGGGGTTCCCGATGCTTGGGGTACGAGACCATTGAGCCCCCCCCCCCCCCAGATAGCATCAAAGTCATCGGGTCAGGTGCACAGCTGAGGAAGTATTTGACGCTTATGTTATCAGGGTCCTCATAGTTTGAGACTGGTTAGACAAATATAAGTTGATTTTTTTTCCCTTTTAATATATTAGAGTTTGATGGACAAAACTTTCAAGACGTATTGAAGACGGGAGAATGCATATATATATATATATATATATATATATATATATATATATATATATATATATATATATATATATATATATATATATATATATATATATATATATATATATATATATATATATATATATATATATATATATATATATATATATATATATATATATATATATATATATATAAAAGAGCGGGACCGATCGAACACAGCGTTCTTAACGGTCACCGTATTGCAATAACGATAGCTCTTTGTAAATAATGTAGAATATTTTTAAAAGGTGCAACGACGAAAAATACCGAAATGTGGATGTTTGCATGGTGTGAAAAGAATGACCTCTGAAGAAGCTATCTCGCGAACCGCCTATGTAGCCATTCTCCACATCCCTTTTCAAAAGCATTTTAATTCTTTTCTCCTTGAACTGTTGGCTTGAATGAGAAACCAAGAAGAGCGAAACTGACTGTGTTGTTTCCTGAATGCAAAGCCTCATTAATTTCTTTTCTGAAATACGAAAGGGAAAAATTCTACTGTCAAAGGTAAGACCGCGTAACAAATTTTAGACTTGGTGCTTTATGAGGCGCAAAAAAAGAAAAAATTTCTAATAGAGGAAAAACAATAAAAAAAAAAAGAAGATTGAAAAAGATCACACAATGCAAATATTGTCCTTGAAAATTTCCCACGAAATTTCCTGTCAATCTAATTTACCGCTGAGTCGGATCAAATTCCTTAATCTATAGCCCTTAATAGTATCAGGTGCCATCGATTACGAGTTGAGTTGAGCTAAACAGTCATCGATGGCCTTCATTCAGTAATCCTCATCGAAACTACAAAGACCTTGGAGCATGCAATATGATTTGACCTCTGCAATTTCACTCGTATTGATGACCTTCCATGAGACTTATCGATATTTAAGGATGCCATAAATTCACAATCCTATTTTCTTCTATAGTTTATCGAAAGCGGCGCAAAAAACGCGATCATTCATTTATAGCGACAACACAAACGGTTTTTCATAAAAGCGAACGTCCTAACGAATCGACTCAATGTTTTGAATGTATGTGCGATTTCTCAATTTAAAGAAAGAAAGAAAGAATATCACTGCAAGACGAGTGGATTGGAAGGGATTGCATAGTAACTATGAGGCGTTCTTCCCTCACTCCTTCTCTCACAACCTCCTTCTCTCATTGTCTTCAAGACATAATAGAGGAACATTCCATCTCCATAGAGAAAAAATTTTTAAATTCTTTTTCGAAGTTCGAAATATTCCATTAAGAAAAGAATTTGATTTAATCATTTAAGGCGCCAATGATTTCAATATTTTAGAGCAATATTTATGAATTTGCAGATCTTCAATCATTTGCATTAATTAAAATAATAAGGATTAATTCTATTTTAATATAGAATACCAATGGGACTCTTCGAAATGACCTAAAATCTTCTTTGATTTTTTCGAAAGAAGTGGAAAGTTGCGCAAACAATGGTCATTTTTGGCGCAATTTTCCGACAAGTGCATCGGTTTGTCCATTACGCTTATCAAAGAGTGCACTTTCGATGAATTGCATTGCATGGCGATTATTTTTTTTACAGATATTTGAAATGAAGAATCGATAACAATCATTGATATATATTCCGGGTGCTCTTTGTTATAATTGATCACTTAGACAGGATCTGCAAAAAAAGAAAAAAAAAGAAAAAAAAAAAGAAAAAAATTTACCAACAAAGAAAAAATTTTTGTCGGTTTTTTTTTTCAATGAACATAAGCATCAATTTATTGTCAGTTTTTTTTTGCCATGAGGGTTTTTTTTCAATTTTTTTTTTCAAAGAACGATTTTTATTCCTCTCCTCTTTCTTTCTTTTTTTTTTCAAAAATTTCTCTATCTCTATCCTCAACTTCTACAGAATTTTTTAATCGTTCGTTCATAAGGTGAGCGAAGATTTTGATATATTGTATGTGGATATTTGCGAATGTTCCACTATTACGATGATGCTCAAAGATGATCGACGAATTATGCAGCTATAAACCATTTCGAAGGTTGTCTTTGTTGGGCATAAGCAATTCAGCAGACTGGGATGTTTTTTTCAAAAACGAGAACTGTCCTTGGAAACCTCGAAATCAAACAAATCGTAAATTTTTGTTCACCGCTATAATTTTGCGACATCTCGTGATATTATATGAAATCTTATTTGAAAATACAAGAATTTTTCAATCGCTTAAAAAGTTTGAATTGAAATTATTGCTCTTTTTTGTTTTCGATAAGAATGGGCAATTTCCAGCAATAGTTAAAGAAATTGTAGCGCTTATGAGTATAATGAGTTTTACGCTGAAGAAAAGTTTGCATATAAGACATGAGGAATCACACATGCTGGTGATAATCAGTTAGACCTTATTTTGGGAAATAAATTCAATCAATAACCGCCCTACCAATAGTATGCCATATTCTGATGCTTACGGATGCTTTGAGTTTAAAAATGGAATTTAATTTCGCAGAACGACGAAGAAGAACACAGAGAAAGAAAAAGAAAAATAGAGTGAGAATGGGAAAAAGACAGGGTGAAACAGAAAAAGATGTGAAGAGAGAGAGAGAGAGAAAGAAAGAGAAAGAGAAAGAGACAGAGTTCTCACGATAGAACGAGAAATTATCTGTACACAAATAATCTAAGCCTAAATTAAATTTTATTTTTGTGGAAAAGAATTTCCAATAATTAGTGCATAATATAGAGGTTGTTATATGTGTGCAATAAAACTAACTATGTTGAGCAATAAAATATCTTACACAATATTACACACTATTTTTCACTTTGCAATGATTGTAAAATGAATCGGAAATGGCATTCATTTCAATAAACGCATACCATCGACATTCCAATCGCTATAGACAGGATCATTATTACGGTGTGAAGATGAAAAAAAAAACGAAATTTTTGTTGTATGAATGAACACAAGCATAAATTCTATTGATGATTATTTGTGATTACTCTTTGATGATCTTTTTTTTTGGCAAAGAAGAATTCACCTCAACTCATCTCTCGCTATAAAATTGATTAAAATAAACTCGAGATAGATGCAATAAAGGAGAAAATATTTTTTTTGGAAAATATGAGGAATTTTTTTTAAAGAAATAGAATAATGGAGGAAATAAGATACTTTGCAATAAAATTTTCAAAAAAAAAGCAGAATATGAAAGAGACGATCATAAATGTCTATTATATGAGAATATATCATGTCTTGATCGTTAGGTTATCATAAGAAGTGAATTATTGCGACGCCATAATATTATGATTTAAATTTCAGAATCTACTACCCATCAAATATGAATAATTATAAAAATTTCTCTATCAATTATCGAAACATTTTTGCAAAAAAAAAACATAGTTCATTGCAGATAACTTGTACAGGATATATATATATATATATATATATATATATATATATATATATATATATATATATATATATATATATATATATATATATATATATATATATATATATATATTCAAATTGATGAAGCACAAATTTAATTAAATTTAAAGAAGCAATTTTCAAGGAGTTAATTAATCGATGTAATTTATGATCGTTTAAAATGTGCATGCAATCTTTAGCGAATTATTGCAATAGAACACATTTGTGGATGTAATAAATGTCTATGAGAAAGAAAAGTGTGACGGTATGATAGTGAGAAACGGAAGTTGATAGTTTCATAAATGATTCGGTTACGAAACAATTTCATTTGTAATTAATTTGAATGGAAATATTTCGAAATAAATGAACTCAACAGTATCGTATTCAGCAAAATAGAGCAACATCAGTGTGACCTTCTCTACCTTCGAAAAAAAAAAAACTCATCGAAACAAACATTAGAAGAGTTAATGACTATCATCAAATCCATTCTATGCTATACTCGATATCATAGGTGAATAAATAATACAGTTAATTCAATAATAATTTTTCTGATAATTTTTACACAATAAACTTCAGTCATCTATAGATATTGATAATAAATTCGTAAATGAAGAAAATAACATACCTCCACGACGACAAGTGTCACAAGCCAGTTGGCAATTGTCTTCCATCCAGTCACGATTTGTAACGCATTCACCAACTGATGCCCAAAATCGGCACCATTCATGCTGATCACAACATCCGTTGCGACGACATTTGAAATTTGACGTTATTGGATTGTCATCATCTTGTCTGCTTTCTACAAATATCGCTAATTTAGAACGAGAAGTAACTTATAGAACGAGAATATCGATGCTAAGAAAAAGTTGTTTTTTTTTTCAATATTGGAACTTATTCATACTTGAAAATTAAAAAAAAATCACCTCTCTATATTTCGTAACTAATACATACTATGTCATTTCTAGCGTGGATCTACCTATAAAGTATTGTTTTTACGTAGCAATCTTGTTTTTAATTGTTTGTCACAAGTAATGTAACGAGGTATTGCATCTTCTCATCGTCTTCTCATCGACTACGATTAAGAATTTGCGCATTACTTTAAAGTAAATTACTACTTGATCATTGGGAGCATTTCATTTTCTTCGAATCGCATGCAAAATGATAAAAGTCTCATGCGAAATTTATACATTTATGTAAAACAAATATTGTGCAAAAGGATTTTGTTGAAAATCCGGCCTAAGTTTTGCACAAAGATCAACACTTTTATATAGTCTCATTTCCGTTACATTTCAACATCATTGATGCGGAAATATTCTCAGCGAGTCTAACATTTTCGCATGAGAACATACCACCGCACCGTCGTACTCTTTGTCTCGTTTGCAGTAATACCTTGGCAGTGATTTTTTTTTTCTTTCAACGAACTCTCTCTATAGATAAATGACAGTTGCTGTAACAGAAACTATGTAAGAAATAAGCATAAAAAAAAGGTGTCAAAATCGACTTGAGAAATCTTATCAATCTTTGACATCAAGGTCAAGACTATGTGAACAATACAGTAAATGCTGATACTTTTTCCTTCTCCACCTTATTCCCCACCCATCCATTCTTATTTATGAACGTTGCCCTATTCAGCAAACTTCAAATCTCATTCATCGAACATCGAAAAATTGCATAAGGAATTTTTTTCTTATAAATCAACAAATAAACATACAATTTATCTCATCTCATACAATTTATCTCATCTATTTTCCTTTATATATTTCATCATCAAATATTTCGATTCGAGGAGTTAAAAATATCGATAGATAATATTTTCGATGTGGAAAGAAAAAATGTTTCGAATTGAAAGCAAATTAATGCTCAAATTTGTCAATAATTTTATAAAATTTAATCCACCATATTTTATTTAAGATTCTATAAAACATTGATGATGTTATATGAGTATTCCAATTTTTTTTTCTTCATAAAAACTGAATCAACGATATTTTTCGAAAATATCTTCCAATAAAAATTCCCACTCAGATGAAATAGTATGATGCGATCGTTTTAGATCGTCTATCTACAACATTATTAACAAATCGTTTATACGTATTTTTTTCTAAAATCATTAATTTATTCTATTTTATTCATTAGAAGCGAATCGTATTTATTGTTGTTGATATTTCCGATATAATCAACTTCATTGTTCAAAATAGAAATTTCCTCTGAAATTTGAAGAAATTTTGAAAATTTTTTGAAAATTCGAAAATTTCGTAAAACATTTTTTTTTCAAGAAATTTTTCATTGAAATTGTCTAATGTTTCGATGAAAAATTTCTCAATGATTGTTGGCACAATTAGAATTGCTTAAAATTTTTCATGAATAACGATACGCCTCTTCATGAGGTTTATTTATTGAATGTTAATTAAACGCCATCGTAATGTTTCCTTCTACCGAATATTCTTGTTCCCCCTCTATTCAGAAATATTGATACTTTATGGCGCTTATTTATATATTTCACAGCAAGCATAAAAATCCTCAAGTCCTGGCTTAATGATTTCTAATTAATTACGAAGTAACGGGCTTCCAGATCGATCCTCGAATTAAGTTAGTGATAACTTCAAAGTCGATAACTCTCGACCTAAGCAGGTATTCAGTCCAATTAGTCTGCATGAACTCAACTGAGCTAGCATGAACTTGAACTAGGCTGGCATACACTCTAAATAAGTTGAACGAAACTTACGGCAAATCACTGAAACACGCAAAATTTTTCTGGAGAAGATGCATCTATTTTTTTGAACGCATTCATTGAATGCTCTAATCGTTCAAAAAGGAATGAATATTTGTCGAGCAAACTTTAATTTTTTCTTCACGAAGAAAAAGAAAATAAAATGAGATGCGATATCGAGAAGTAATGTTATCATGAGCAACAACTCTACGCTTAAGTAATGAATTGCGTAAAAATTTATGCTACGAAGTGATTGTATAGTGGAAAATTAAAGCTAAAAGTGTTGAGAATAGATACGTTTTCCTCAAATATATTTGCTAATAAATCTATAAAATCTCATTTCAAACAGGTATGGTAATCAATAGTCATAGTGAAATAACCTATAAAATGACATGTGTTTCGGCGAAGTGAGATGATGAAGTCGAATAGCCTAATGTGTAAAATTGCAAAATTCCATTTTCTCACAAATTGCCTTGGCTTGCGCTTTTTTTTTTGACAGATAGCTGACATTAAATACTCATTTCCTTCCCTCTTAGCGTACGCCTAGAGGCTCGACACGCTTACTGGAACTACAAAAAAATTTGAATAGCTTCCAATTCATCCTCAAGAAAAATATCACTTATCTGTTCTCAATTTTTAATTGATGATTTGAGGAATTATTTGTTCGAAATATTTGAATATTTGCATCGGTTACTTTGTATTTCTTTGGGAGTAGTTCTGTGCAAATGAGTTCAGCCTTATCAATCTCATCTGTTCACTACCTCACATATCGAAGATTGCACTTCAAAAATCAGAAATTTTAATTTGCAGCCATTTGGAACAAAGAAATTGAATCTTATCAGTGTTTATCAGTCTGATAGTTGATAAGCTAAATTTTTTCCCTAAGCAATTTTTCACTGATCCTGAGCCGAAACTTCGCTCATTGATCGATGTCAAGTTGTTACAGTACCCTTGCAAATTTCTATTCGCATTCGTTTTGGTGAGGCCGATTATATATCTTTACGCGCTGGTGTATTTGTTTGTCTCCGTCCGCTTGTCGGACAACTGCAACCGACAAAGCAATGAAGCCAAAGTAATGAAATCTGTGAGTTAAAAACATGATGGAGTCCTATGTGATCTTTAATTCCCACCCAGTCGCTCCTAATAAAATTAACGAAACAAAAACTTGTGCGCATTTTTCTCGATCACGCGATTCTCTTTATGGAGTCAGGTGAGGAACGATGAAGTTTTTGGGGTAGCATAAAGACGAGAGAGGAATTGAAAAAGTGGAAGAAGGGGGCTGGAGGATTGGATCACCTTAAATATGATACTATTGTTCTGCATATGTTGTACTTGTTAGTAATGTAAGCATCTAGTTAGTCAATTTTTGTAAAATGCAAAAGCGTATAAAATATCGTCTTCTTTATCATTTTTCCCACTTCATATATCAGTAAAGATTTTTTTTTTTGGAAGACAACCAAATATTCAGTTAAATTTTTTTTTCGAAAACTAACGATGGATATTTATTAATCAATAATACTCGGTATCGTCCCCCCCCCCTCCCCTCCCCCACTGTCAAAAAAAAAATTGATGCAAAAAATTTCTCGATAATTCATTAAAACTCTTTGAGGTATTCATATTTCTCAACGATGAAAATGCTAAATATTTAAGAAAAATATCACTGATCAGAAGTGCATATATGTTCAAATATAAACCGGAATATAGCGTACTGATTTATTAATTGCTCGGCTGAGAAATGCAAGTATTCACCTTTGCGCTTTCAAAATAGTATTTTTTTTTACAGATGCCTATCATCAGCATTATTAATACCACTAATTAATCATTCATTCGCTCTTAAGGTGAGATGAAATAAAACAAGTTTATTTCAAGCGGAATTAAAGCATACATCTTTAAAAAAAACAGACACACACAAAATTCCACATAACAAAATGAAAACTTGAAAATGTTTAAATATCAACGACTAATCGAAAAATACATTCGTTTAGAAATTACTTACGTTATTGGAATAAAATAATTTAAGATATTCGATAGAAAGATAAAGCAGATGAAGTTTAGAAACTACTTACTTTAATTTAAAAAAGTTAAGTAAGTATATTAACAACGATATAAATTCCCATTTCTTGTTACTATATTTTGCAAAACCAATTGTATGCAACAGAAAATGAAAATGTGCATAGAGAATTTCAACACAATAGATGCCTCTGCAATCTAGCTTAACCGACCAACTGGATTCATTTAATTGCTTAGGAAATAACCGACACATACATTTGTATCTTCATCGAAACGACCGCTTGCAACGATATAAATGACTGCTTCTGAAGTGCTCTATATATGCAAATTTTTAAGTGCCATATTTTAGCGCATCTTAATGTTCATGAGTAAAATTGAAATCTGCTGAAGAAGTTGAAATAATACAGGAGATAATGGGATTGACTAGATAAATAAAACTACGTAAATTTAACTTTAGTGGTTGCTGAAAAAAAAAACGAAAACAGATGCGTAAATATGAAGACGCAGGCTATATGTCGTCATAATGCACTTCAAAAACTTAAAAACTACAAAATAAACGAGAAATAAATTAATTTGCTCTTGTGATAGAGTAATACTGATTGCATCCGCTCACATTTTTACCCCTCAAGAATTTATTTTTTTCAGGATTCGTTTCCGGAATATTTTCGCTTTGATGATGTTACTATTTGCCTGCAGCATTCACTTTATTTGTATGCAAACAAATATAGAAATAATATTATAAGTGAGTTTTAGTTGACAAAGAAGAATGGACTGCATTAGAAAATAGCAACAATCATATCCTCAATAAAGACGTGAACCGTATCGTTTCGAAAGTTTAGAGAGCATTACAATTAATGTTATTTAAATGGCAATTTTTACTGCATTTGTACCAATGAAAGTGGAATGCACTTGCATATTTCAAGTTCACACCTAATGCGATGTTCTCAGAGGCCCAATTTTCGACGATTCGCGGCGATAAGTCTTCAAAGACTAAACAACGAGATGCCAATTCACACGAATCATTCTTTCGATCATCATTTGCATTTTTCAAATTCTCATATGAGCTTTTTGGTCTATTGCAAATGATTTTATATATATATATATATATATATATATATATATATATATATATATATATATATATATATATATATATATATATATATATATATATATATATATATATATATATATATATATATATATATATATATATATATATATATATATATATATATATATATATATATCAGCATCCCCGGCCGTACGATAGAATCGATGCGGCAAGCCCCTGCGCCAGGTGAACTTTTCCCTTTTCCTTTATTAGTGCTCGAAAAGGTAAACGAAATATTTATTTCTAAACCTGCATGAATAAGTTCAGGTTTTCTGTAAAGCGTATCACTACAGTGAAAGTTTTCTTAGAACAAAAAGAAATCAAAGAGTCAATCGTGGTCAATGTTCACTCGAGCAAATGAGCAACTATCTCTACCAACACATTACTTGAAACCTATTGAAGAACTCTAGCATACGAGTTTTTATAAGATTTGTCGACGTATAACGTTCAGAGATTAAGCTTTATCCCACTTCTTAGCACATAATAGCAGGAGTGGAACTTGCAAAACGTTTTTACGAATACGTGTCTGCATTATAAATTGAATTCCTATAACCACCTCATACTAAGGTCTTTGATAACGAGTCGCTGGACAAAGATACCATTTACGCGAGTATATATAAATATGTATATAAATATACAAATGTAAATATATATTTATATTTATATATTTATATACATTTATATATTTATGTATTTACATGTCTCTATATCTAATTGGCTTACGGTTGTTGAGACAAATAGAAGAGATTGGTCATTTGATATCAGCGATGGCGAAGTGAAGCAGTGAAAATCGAATATAAAGGTAATAGAGAGTTTGAAGCCAAGAGACTTAGCACTGTGATTATGTCGGTTTCAACTGCTATGCTTAAAAACATCAATTTTTATGACAATGCACCGCAAAATTATCGAAAATCTCTTTGAAATAAGAATAACGAAACAGAGAAAATGAGTAAATTATTTCAAATGCTTGTCGCCGTTTATGATGAATAAAATTGAGGAATAAGGCTATAATCATTTTCGAGTGTAACGTTGCAAAATTCTAAGAAAATTGAAATTCATTCAATTTCTCAATCTTTCAGTCTCAATCATGTACAAAATACTGCAAGTAATTCTATATGAAAGCGCAATGTCTTCATAATGTTGCTATTTCTTAATCAAAGAAACTATAATATTGTACAAAATAGCTGGGAGGATGGGAGGAGGAGGGGAGGGAGGAAGTGGAGAAAGAGAAGCGTGGAGTTCACCTATCATTCTTTTGTGGCAACAAAATAATGCTGGTTGCTGCTCTCCACCTCTTTCAGCTGTGAGTAGAACATTTGTTATATCTACATCTACTAAGAGATCTATATCATTGAAGCTAACACAGATTCAGATTCATAATAAACAATCGCTATTCAAAAATAATCTCAATTAAACAACTTGAATTTATCGTCGGAAGAGTAAATGATGAAATGCATAATAAATCTGTGAATCAAAAAAGAAAAAGATGATCGCTAAAGATGCAACGCTTTTGATATCACTCTCAAAATTCATCGTTGTAATTTTGAGATTTTCCTTTTATTAGGCATTATTTTTTTCCACTATAGTATTATTATTATTTCATCAATTATTTTTTCCATTTATTTTCTTTTCATTTTTCACGAAAATTTTCTTCTATTTTTCTTTATAAAAAGCAGTAGGAATATAGAATTTTGGTTTAAAAAAATTTTTTTTTGAAATGAAACATTTTTTAAAAGCGTTTTTATCTCTCTCTCTCTCTCTCTCTCTCTCTCTCTCTATATATATATATATATATATATATATATATATATATATATATATATATATATATATATATATATATATATATATATATATATATATATATATATATATATATATATATATATATGTATATATATTCTAATAATTAACTAAAACCTAATAAGTTTGAAAGTCTAAAGAGTTCGAATAAATTTAAGCAAAAAAAATCTATATTAAAATAAAAATTTATATTCCCCCTAAGATTGCCTCTCACCTCATTCATATTAAAATAATTCTATCATCTAATTATGCTATTAAATCTTCTTCAAGCATTACGCAACTGAAAATGGAAAAAAAATTGTTAAATGAGCGTAATGGAAGTGTTTAATATCAGATTTTCAAGAATGTGCTGATATATTTGAGAAAAGGTTACGGTTGACGATTTCAATGGGAAAATATCTAAAAACTTGCCAACCTGATAGAAAGGAAGAAGGAGGAAATAACTAAAAAAAAAGCAATGCACTTGTTGCTTAAATACTGCTAGCGAATGAGTAATTCGCTTTATTTTGGCGAATAGCAAAACGATCAACTAGTATATCAGGTATATTTGCATAAAGAGACATTAAAAAATTCAATGGTAAAATACAACATACCTGGTATGAGTGTTAGTAAAAGTAGTAGCAAACAGTAAATAATCATGTCGATAGATTGCAGTTGTTGAATGAGTTTAATCTTCAAAAATGATAAATTCGGTCCTCGCGATATATGAGGTCACTGAGAGAACTCAACAAGCCCAATTGAGGAGGACGTGAAAATCGAAGACGAACGCCGACAACGCGACAAGTTTCAACTCGTCTAGCAATGACGACCGTCTATGAGACGAACACGAAATGAAAATGGCGGCGAATCGGTGAGCCCCAAGATGCGCACCCCCTAAATTGCACTCTATGATGCCGATGACGATTGGGGTAGTGTGTTTATCGTTGCTACTAGACACTTCTCATCAATGCTTTTTGACTCTTTCTTTGCGGCTTTTATTAGCGCAAAAAAAAAGAGACATTCCTATTGAATTAGTTGTTCGTTCATCTATTTCTACACCTGTTTTAGTGTACCATGATTTACATCAAAAACAACATATGCAAATGGGAATACGTTTACTTGTTTCGATGAGAACGCGCTTTTCTAATCGTTGAAGTGATCACATCGTATGCTTGAAATGAAATGTTTGTCATCGATCACTCATTGTCAACCTCGTTCATTCTTTCCTCATTTCCTTCGTTTCAATAACACGACATGTTTGCCTCTTTTTTTGCCAACATTTGATACTATTTGTATAGCACAGCTGTATTTCTGCAATATGACTTCTAATGTTACAAATCATCGCATATTATAGTATTACTCGACGTGATCTATTTGCAGATACGATGCAATCGAATTTAGAGCAAAACTAGCGTGCAGAAATTCGGGTATTTTTGAATACGCTGTTTATGCGCATTAAAGTTTTACAGTAATCGACTAACAATTTAATCTTTACTATATATTTGAATTTAGAGAAATAATTACTCATTATTACTATATATCTTCTAAAATATAATAATTTCTACTTATATGAGTCAAAAATATTGTAATATAGGCAAAATTAAATAATCCAAATGATTTATGTGATATGGTAAATAAAGACAACTTTGTTGAAATGTTCGATGGGATCTTTTTCTTAGAGAGTACAGATGGCGAAAATACAACAACAACAAGTAAAGAAAAGGAGCATGCTTTTGAGACATTAAATGAACGTTGAAGTTAAAACTGCAGTTCTCAAAAGAACCTTTCGAGTTGTTGACTACTTTGCTTTTGCATTCACTTTTGTTTCGACGTTTCGATGCGTTAAATAATCCTTCGATTGGTTACCCCCTTTAATTAAAATAAATATAGAAATTTAATAAATATAAATATAGTATAATATAATAAATATAAGTTTTAATAAGTATATTTAAAAATCTGGAAATATAATAAATGCAAAAATATCGAATTGTTGAAATATTAAATTTTTTTTTTCTGAAATAAGTTCAATAAAATTAACTGTTGATTTATGTTGATTAGTATAATATGCGCTGCTTATATTTCGCGGTCAATTTGATTATGTTTGTAGATCTGTTTGTCTATGAATATGTACACGTATATATGAGTGAGTTTATGCCTGTCTACATGGCTCGTACTTCAAGTTCGAGAACTAATGAAGGCTGCGCTTAAAAAATCCAGAGAATTTGAACCAGATTCTACAGTGAATCCTATATCCAACCTGAACGGTACTATCAACATTCAAGTCATTTCATCAATTTGCATATCAATTATATTAGTTATAAACATTAAAACGCACATAAAAATTTCTATTGATTCTAAAGCCTATTGGTTGGAATTTTATAGTCGATCGCATTTGCTCAAAATATGCACAAGCGTGGTTAATTGACTTAAATGTTTGGGCTTCATTAAACATGCTTCATTAGTTGTTACAAATTTATGATTGTGAAACGACTTTTCATTCATAGTTTTAAAAAATGCTCAAAATTTTAGATTCCTCCCTGAGTGTAAAAAAAAATCAACCTCATAGAACTTACCGTTTTTCATCACTCATATATTTCATTATCTTGGTTTCGAAACTTCTAACAATTCAGCATAACTGACATATTTTAATTGACTAATAGATTGTTACCGCTTTATTCCTCCAATGTTCTATATAATATTCCAAGCCACACTATACTTAATATTTGGCTTGATTACGGCATTTTTACTTGAACAAGGCGGAAAAGATCTTCGTATATTGTTTAGGCTTTACTGAAGTTTGCAATAAATATCAGAACGATTCTATCCGTTCGATACTACTTTAGTGCTCACTAGAGCACAAAAATAATCCAAATGCGGAAGTTGTTAATTTTTGATATATTGTGATATAATGAATTAAATTTTCTTTCTCAATAAAATAAAGCTTAAATTCATCGCAAATTTCAATAGATGCTCGATGCACGTTAGCACAATTAGATATGATTCCTCTCTTTCTTATTCCGTTTTGCTTGAAATTTTACTCTTTTCAGCATTTGCATTCCATTTCATAGGATAATTTAGGATCGAATAATCACTAATATTATTTAGCTTCTATTTATATAGTGGTAGAATTTTACGTTCGTTTTTTTTTAAATAGTAGATTAGATTTTAGGTTTTCTCAGTTTTTTTCCCCGCTTAATTTCTCGCATTCCAATCATAAATTTTCGGCCAAATATCACTTTTCAGAGATCGACTTTGAATGTTATATTCGACAAAATTTCTCACTAATTATTTATTAAATTTTTTTTTAAAACAGTCGATTTCTATCACATTCCCCTAGATTTTATTGATGATTGCAATTAAATTCTGAAGAAGTTAAAAAAAAAAAAAAACTTCACTACAACAATAGAGGATTGTTTCATCGATATATTATTACAAAACGTTCTCAATCATCTAGGTCTTACAATCCGTCTAGTCATTTTATGCTGTCAAAAAGCATCATAATAACCTCTTATAAGCATCAGATTTGTTTATTTATATTTTCTATTCTTAACACTCGATGCATCTATAACATTATTTTCAATTACTAAAAATAAAATTTTTCACTATCTAATAATTCTTACTATGTTGCTCTTTCTTTTCATTACTTTACTCATAAGATAGAGATATTAGCATCATAATGACCTATTGCGGTAGCTTAGATCTAAATACGTATCAATTATTTAATATTGTCGTTAAATAATCGTATCGTCAAACATCAACGTGAGCAGATAATCCAAATTCGTGATTTGTTGTAAACAGAAGAAATATTTTACAAGTATGAACTACCATTAAAATTTTTGTTGAATACTCTAAATATCGATTTATTTATCAATAAAATTCCACGATATAGTAATGTGTGTCGAAGAGATAGCTAGGATTGATGTGTAAAACTAGTATCGCACTATTCGATTTCTTCATTATTGCATTTCATGGGAATTGAACTTATTCGTATATTTATAAATGTTGCGATTTATAGGAAGATCTCTTTTATGCTTTAGTGAATCAATCTCGATTCGAGTGTATACACTCAGAATTAATTTAAAATCCTACGATAACTATTATCAACTTGTCTATCTATGGGAGTATATTTCGTTTTTTTTTTTTGATATTTTTTTAAAGAAAGTGATCGAAAATTTTTGAAAATTCTTTTTTGAGGTTTATTGTCATTTAATTCATAGCTGCATCTATTTTCTGGAGTTTTTTTTTTCCGGAATATATTGATCATAGGAACGTTCATAATTTTATTTTATTTTCGAGCTTTTTTCATGAAAATCAGCGGTTATATTTTGTTACTGTTACTATTGTTAGTAAATCACATGTAATCAACTATCGTTGAAAATTCGAAGTTAATTTCATTTTCGGGAGAGAAAATTTCTGAATAAAAATATATGAGAGTTCCTCTCAATCAAATAAAATTTTCATTTCGACTATTACATTTTCACCGGAAAACGTTTGAATTTTTTAAAGCTTTGTTGTTTGATTAAAAATTCTCCGATTGTTTGATTAAATTTACTCAATGAAATAATAATAAAAAAGATTTTAAAAATGTTGTCATTCTTTATGATAGTGAATAAACGAGATAGAAATCTTGAAGACTACGAAATAAATTTTCGTGAAGATATAAAAAAATTTAACAAACTAATTGACTTTCTAATTTTCATCGAATTTTTCAATTTATCAAGCTTATTTTTAATATTCGCGCTATTTAAAATTTACTGAATTTAATTTACATGTTGATTTGAATTACAATAGCATCTTAGTTGTTGAATAACAAATTTTCTGCATATTTCTGCTCAAAATTGTATAAATATTAATAAATATCACCTCATATGTAAACAATTCGATTAATCCTTTTCGTATTCACATATTGTTGAGTCAAATATTGCGCTATAGAGACTCTCCTTCAATGATTGCCTCTTCAAGAAAAATCTTAACGATTTGTCTCCAGAAAAAAAGCAAAAAATTTGCGCCACTTATCAACTCGTTTATTCTACGCACATTATGAAACATAAAATTTAGCAAAAAAAAAAAGAATATTTCGAACAAATAAAAGTAAAAAATTTTTCCAAGAGATTTATAGAAGCATAAATTTAAAAAAAAAATTAAAATTTCAAAATAGTGCTTCATGAAATTCATCGTATTTAAATTTAATAAATATCTCACTGAAATGAAATCATCTCGGCTCAGTATTTTAGCAGCCCGCAAATATAGATGCGTAAATCGTGAAGAATGAATAATACTGGCTATGAAGTAACTATTTCCTCAAAAATTTCCGTTTAGAACCGCAATTTCCGTTTTGTTTTTTTCCAAGCAGATGACAGCAATAATTGCTGGAAAAACTTATGGATCGGTGATAGTAAATCGTATAGCTCGATGAGCTAAACGTATTTTTAATAAACAATCAACACAAAATTGAAATGTTTTTTTTTCTTTGCATAGTAATTGTTGCATTGTAATTTGCATAGAATTAGAAAAGATTTATTTGCAAATAAAATTTAGACTATTTTAAAATTTTAATTCAAGGTCAACTGAAAATTCAAAAATTTGGGCAACAAAAAAAAGTTGTTCTAATTCATTCGCTCTTCTCTTGCTATTTGAAAAATTTTTTCAACATCAAGAATCGATGAATTTATATGTTTTCAAAGATATAGACTAAATGAAGCGGAAAAAAAATTTTTTTTTTAAAACTCACTATTCATTGATAAATGCTATCATTAAAAATTCTATCAAAAATGCATTCACAAATTTTCGGCCATTGAAGCAAAGATTTTCCTCATTTTGGCACTGTGGTATTCATTTTGAGAGCTTGAAATATTAGCAATTATACAATGTTTTTTTTTTTTTGAATGTTATTGATGATATTATTTGATAATACTTTGATGCAAAACAAGAAAATGATATAAGTTTTTTTTTAAGTGAAGAAATGGAAAAATTCCTCAAAATTACTTATATTTTTTTTCCACTGTTAATGAACGATGAATCAACCAAATGTTAGGAATTTATGCTAAAAAATTTTACACACACTATATAACATGTAATTGAAAACGTTAACTACATTTACCATTGAAAGATGTTGAAATTCGTCCAATACCCCAATCATCGCGCATTCCTCTTTGCTCTTTCACTCTGAGACCTGGAAATATGTAGCTTATCATTATCAACGTGTCCTCAGGTGATATATAAGAATGTCTACGCGTTGTGAGGACGATATCTATAAGCACAACGGACAAGGAAGGAAAATGTTCGTATGACTTCAAAGGAGAACATTTACTAACGAGCATTCAAGAAACAGAACTATTTGACATAACTATAGAGAAACATTTGTCGGGAATCGCCGCTCGCTGTGCGAAGAAATTAGCAACGTGAAGAAGAATTGAAGAACAGATGTTTCCTTTCGATTGCCAACTTTTTACTGGTTAATTAGCAAGAGAATGCGCTCAGGTAACACAGGTCATCATCACCTAAACATTTCCACCTTTCATCCTTATATCATCGGCAGGTATTAATGCTAAAGCATCGTCTTTTAACAGCGAGCTCTTCAGGTTACTGGGGATATGCCGAAAAAAAAAGAGCTTTGGCATTAGTGGCAACTGTTTAATCATTTCAAAAATAAGAACAAATGATATCTAGTAATTGAAATCATTCCTATAGGTTTTTGAAAAAAAATTGCATATTATTTTTGAATTCAAAAATTTATAACGGCTGAAATTTTTTTTTAGTGAATGATGCCGAATATAATTTTCAGTGCTTCATTCTATCAAAAAAAAAAGAAAAAAATGCTTTGTTTCTGTCATAGAAATTAGAAAAAAAAAGAAGTTTCTTACCTTGAAATTTATCGTTAACGTTTTTGGAAATGAAATATTTTTTGAAAATTCATTCTATAAGTTCAAAATTTTTAAGCATCTATGATTTTATTTTCGATATTCTCAGGAAATTATTACAACTATACATTTAAACGACGGTCGAAATTTAAAATCTCATCAATTCAGAAGTAATTCCTATTGATCTTTTGCGTTGTGCTAGGAAAACCTAGAACGAAAAATTCTGGAATAATTCTTTTTTTTAAAGAAAAATAGCTGAGGAGGGCTATTTTTTTTCTCGAATAAATTTGGATTACAAATTGAATAGGGTAGTTTTTTTATAAGTAAATTAGATCATTTTACTGCATTTTGAATGGCATATTTAGATTTCTCTAAAATGCGCATATATGAATAGCAAAATGATTCATCGTTTCGAATATATGCTTGAAAAAAACTTTTTCCTCAGAATTTTTTTTTTTTTGCAGTAGTCAATCAATTCGAGGTGAGGTTGTTCTAACAACAACTTCAAAACTTTTCGAATTGCTGAAAAAAAAAAGCAACAACAACAATCTAAGAACATCATATACAAATAAAGTGAAGGACACACAATAACTAGTTTGTTGGGAAAATTTTCTTCAAATATCTATTGTGTATTTTTCATTTCAATGAAAAAAAAATATATGAGATGAAATTCGAAATGAAAAATTTATCACTTTTTTTTTCCTGAAAAGTTGAAAATTAAGAGAGAAATTGAAAATTAAAGGAGAAAAATTTGAAAAGAAAAAAAAACGTTTATGTTCGTCGGATTATGGAAAATTTTCAACTTGGAAAAGCTGACATTTAAAACCAGTTAGGTTTTGAATTAACTGAGAGCAATCTAAAGAAGGCGGCAGATGGTAATATCGAAACGATCTATGAAGACCCTCTTGAACGGCTTATGTCCATTAATCTTATCTGATTCGAAGCATTAGAAACTTTACCGCAAAACTAACAAAACTTATTGAACTTGTTTGAAAATGTTTGAAAAAACTCCATAAAAGATAGAAAGCAAATCTATCAGGTTTTTGATAATTAATTCATTTCGAGAAGAAAAAAAAACATTCGTATCCAGATTGCGTCGTCAATGAAAGCGCATTACCCTGATCACCCTATCTCAAATTAAAATTCCCACAGTTTCCGCTGAAATTTTATTACAAATAATGATAGAAAATGTGAAGTGATATGAGCATTTTATTCTCGTTCAACTAAGCAAAAGATTTCATACGTTATCAATAGGTAATAAATGTTTTAAATAATGTTTACCTGTTGACTACTGGCGGAATTGCTTACCTGTTGACCATTGACGGAAATCTTCTATAGAAGGAGCGTTTTATTGTGATCCAACTTATGTGGAATATATGCAAATTTCTTCATCTATTTAAATATCTCTACTCACATATAAAATAAATAGATCAACGTCAAATATTATTCAGCAGTTCATTTCGCATATTGCGCTATACATATCAAACTTATTAATTTATGTTTAGGTGGCAATTTTCCAATGATATATATATTGCGTTGATTGAGATTAAAAATTCATCAACGCTTAATATGTATTATAGTAGAAACTTGTATTATAATTTAGCATCTTTCTTCACTGTGTTTAATTTTTTCTTTTTTTTTGTTCTCATTTAATGCAAAAATGGCAAAGCGCATTGCCAACGTTTTGCAGTTTTACCCCACATAGCATGTAATCAATGTTTTGCGATGACGTTATAACTGCACCAAGTTGTAAAAGAACGACCGCTAAAAAGGTTCGACAGCGATTGATTTCATATTAACATGGGTGCTGATGATGTTAAAAATGGGTAATAGGAGGGGATTCACGGTTGCGAGAGAGTGGGCGTCATGGGGAACGATATGTGAATGGTTAACGAAATGAAAGTTATGTGGTCAACAAGTTCTCCTCAAACATGATCGCTTTATGGGTGAAACTCTATCGATCAATATTTTCGTTTCAAATTGCACTAAAATATGTGATTTGAGAAATACGTTGAAAACATCTTGATTGTGCCGATATTTCTCGAATTAATATTATCAATGAACTTATAAATTAAATTAAACTTTTCAATTATCAAAATAATAAAAAAAAATATTCAAATGCTCATAATTGAGGGATTGAGATGAAAAATGAATCTAAGGTGATAGTTTATCAACATTTAGAAAAATTTTCAATTCTAATAAATTTCCACCTATTATTGAAATCAATATTGAAATTGGATTAGTTGATCTATTTGTGTTAAATGTTTCTTCAAAATTGCTTGATTTGAGATCAACATGTTCCGACTAGAAAGTTCTAAATAAGATAGAATAAACCCATCATCAATGTATTTATTCACCTGTATGAAACACCTCTTTAGATGTTCAACTAGCAAGAAGAGTTGCCACCTTTAATAAGGAACAGCTCATAGCCCCTATAAAAGCGGTGCTCTAAACAGCATTATGAAGATCACTTCTGAAGAGTTAACGTTTCAGAATTACTTCGACAGCCATGAAGAGCTCCTCTTTGGTACCCACCCACCCGTACCTTCCGGAATCATCCAGAATGGATAAGCATGTGAATACATGTGTTATCCAGCAATAGAGGATTATTGAAGACATTATGAAGTGGACCATTGAGTATTCGTTTGATGAGTAATTACTATATTATCGGAACACACCTCACAATTTAATTGATCATTGAGCGTCACCATTTTACTTTCTGCTTTTTAATGTTTATTGTTTGCTGCTTACCTTATGGCTAATTTTTTTCTGTGTTGTCCTATTCTTGCCAAATTTTTCCTTGAGATCAGACCGTTTATTTATTTATTCCTTACTAGATTCCTCATTCTATGATTGTAGCGTCTCTATAAATTTTCATCATTCACCTATTAGCTAACTATATCACCAATGCGGTCATTTATTCGGTCGATCACGTCCTATTCAACTTTCTATTGCTATTTTCTCCCTCTGCGGAAGTTATTTCTCTCTTGGTTGTTCATTCACTTGAAAGAATTATTTCTTTATGAGAAAATACTTCTCACTCGTTCATTTTTATCCTCATAAATTCGTTTCCTTCATAGCTTTCTCCTTAAAAGTTTGCTTCGGACCATTTAAGTCGGACCTTCTAAAAGTTTGAAATTTCCGGGCTAGGTTGGACCATAGAGACTACCGCCGTATATATATATATATATATATATATATATATATATATATATATATATATATATATATATATATATATATATATATATATATATATATATATATATATATATATATATATATATAAGGCAATAAAAAGTTAGCAGTACCAATGTTGATTAACTCCCATAGTCACGCTGGAAATGTCGTTTGGCGACGGTTGAAAGTCATTCACGCTGTCAACTTTACGGAACCAAACGATGTTGTAATGCCTGTGACATTTTTTTTTAACCTGTTGCAGCTCTATATCATTCGGAATTGATGAAAAGTTGATTGGTAGCGGAAGCAAACGGACTAGTCGAAAGAATTGCGGTTGCGAAACACTGAAAGTGAAATGGAAAATTGTTGATATGTGTAATTTTCTTAACTTTTCTCGTGATATTTTCTTGTGTTCATTGATGTTGAATGCTTCGAAGAGGTACTGTTTCAATTATGGTTTTTGTTGGCGTCGAATTCGCTCATCTAATAATAAGAAAAAGGGTTAGTTGAGAAAAAAAAATGAAAAATAGCATATCAAAAGAGTTAGCACAATATGCGCTTTCACATTCCACCTGTTTAACCAATACGTTTTACAACTTGCCAACAAAAAAAAAAAAAAAAAAAACAGAAGTACGCAGAATTGCGACTCCATGTTTGAGCGGATCCGTCTCCTCGTTGAAATCTTCAAAACCAATGTAATTATGTGCAAATTGATGACATATTTATACGTTGTAATTTTTATGCAGTTGTTGAACCATCGTAAAACATAGTAGAGAATGTAATCGCAGAATAAATCTTATACACACAAATTGTCGCAGTAGTAACATCTTTGATGGTTGTCAAATTGAAATCGCACATATAGACACACAGACGTACACGGATACATATGCGTAGACACAGCTATGTCAAATGCATTTCTGGGAAAGGGGATTCGTAAATGTGCATTAAAAAAATTAATAAAATAAATTTCTCCATAGTTACAGTTCTATAAATAATATCGAAATGAAAAATTTAATTATAGTAATTTAGTAATTTAGTGATTAATATCAGTAACATTAAGGGATCTGAACTTTCATCACCGAGAGAAACATTCAATAGAATGATATTTTTTGCAACAGATTTTCAATAAAAAGCAAAAAATTATAATAGATACGAAATAGAAGATCACAATGGCGCTAATGACGTATCGACATTCAAAAATTCATTCGGAAGTCAGATTGCTGCACGTAATTTAAAATGAACGTTGAGAAAAAAAAAGGAAAATTCCTTTTCTACATATGTATGAAAAAAAAAGAGAAATGAAACCAAAGAACGACAATGTTTGCAGCTATAGTTAATCATCAATTCGTGGTTACTGTGAAATCGTGATTGCCGATTATCGATCGACAGCGCATGTGTCTTCAAGTAACACATCTCACTTCGTTTATAGATTTCCGAGGGAATTTTCATGTGATAAATGAGAGCGGAAAGGGGGGAGGGAAAAGATTCAGGATGGTGTTTTCAAAGTGGACGGATTGATCCAAGCGACCTATCATTCTCTCGTCCGCTTTCCTCATCCTCAACGCTCACCGAAATTTTATATACCCTTCGCCAAGAGCTCCACATGCCATCAACAACTTCCATATGCTATATTTGTTTTCATTTCTCAATTATTGCCTTTAACTTTTGGAAATTTTTGATGATAAAGGCATAGTGAATTATTTCGTTCTAATACTAAAAATAACGGCTAATATGTCGAATTATAGAAAAGCGTTGGGAATGACACGGAATTAACGGGTATTTATTTCGCATCCGACATCTCTCATGCGAGTTCAAAAAGTCGCATTCGAAAAATGACGCAACCTTCGAAAAGTCGCAATCTTATGATACAGCATTTAGCATGCTAACGATTTCACACTTGTTTAGTACGTTTGAATAAGGTCATTACGTTGCTTATACATGTATTTTCGTGTATCTATTCGTCTCCAATAGTATCGAAATGACGTCTTATTATTCGATCGCTATATGTGTTATAGATAATCGACTTCCTATGCTAACGTTAAAGTGGATCGATTAAACGCGAAGAGAGCTTCCCTGTACGCACATTAATTTTTCAAAAGATTTGCATACACATTGCAATCAGTTTCATTCACTTCTATAGCGATTGATTTGCGTAAATGGTTCATAGAAATCATAGGTTGGGTTGAAATGTAAGTAAATTAATGAATTACTGAATTACTGAATTACATTATGAACACCTTTATCATTTTCTTGCAGTTCACGGCATGTCGGCATAAAGCGCCTACCGCTTCAACTTTTTGTAGGCGCTTTATGCCGACATGCCGTGAACTGCAAGAAAATGATAAAGCTGTTCATAATGTAATTCAGTTATTTATTTATTTATAATTAAGTATGAAAAACAAAGGAGCAAAAAATTCGCTGATATAATATATCTTGGCGAGAGATCGAAACTTCTATCGATAACGTTCAATTCAGATTTCAAACGTTTGCTTTCGAATAACGTTTGCGATATATAGTGCATCGAAGATGAAATTGATATAGAAACGATGATGAATTGATGAATATGAAATGATCGATTAAAGGGCATTTCTATGCTCTTTCGAAACAACGATTGAGGGCGAACAAGTTTTATTAGAAAATTTGTATCATATTCATACAAATATCGATGAGTTACATAATATATATTGCTATCCGATCATTTCAAATGTCTTTCTTAGACACCAATCGATAACGATCATTTTTCATTGAATATTTCTTCAATGTAAAATAAAACAACTCACAATAGGATGTTATTTTGTTTATGTACTAAATAAATGAAATATTACCACAAGTTTGAATTTTTCTCGTAAGAGGAACAGTTTTATCAGTGGGGTTGGGTTTTTGTACAAATGCACCTCTATCTGATTGTATCAGGGTTGCTTATAGGTGCATTTCCCTCATTGACAACTAAATTCGAGTTATTATTGATATTATTTACCGATGAGTTTTAGCAATATTCGGCAATTGTATGATCGTTGTTCCGTTAAATACCGAAAGGTATTTTAGAGTCAGCAATTTTGTTGTAATATTAGAAGATGTTGCAAAATCGAAAAGAATTTTCGTTGTTGTAATGTTATATTGTCAGTCAAGTGTAATATCAATTATTTGTTTACAGTGTTATATTAGAATGTAACAAATTCGGTTTAAATATTAATCAATAGTTTTATAATAAAAGAATCAACATTAAATCTTAGTGAATATTACTGCAATAACTTCATGAGTAAACAAATAAAAGCGATGCACATTTTCTTTCGCCTTTTTTTTGGAAATTGTTTAAAAGAAATTCGACAGATGGACTGATCGAAGAAATTTCGAGAAAAAAAATTTTTTTTTTCTTTCATTTAAAGAGTATAATTAAAAATTCGATATGTTGATGGCAGAATCACATAAATACCAACCTAATATTTTTTTTCATCCTGATTCACGTGAACCCTCACAACCTTTCACCTCTTAAACACATAACTTGAATAATATAGCCTATTCGTACTCCAGAAGTTGTCAGCTGGGTCATGTGACTCAGTTGAGATCGAAAAAGGCCAACATGTTTGAGAAATTGGAAGCAACAAATTTTACTCCTCTTAAGCCTGTTTTAATCTCATGCCAATCTCAATACTCGAAAAATAGTCATTACTAGAGGGGAATTTGTAGAGCGCTATCGAGTTGATTCTGAAAAATGACTGAAATGAGTGCGGAAAAATCTACCTAACAAATGATATTGGTCACCTTAGCTAAACATTGAATAATATGATAAACGTAAAATTTACTTAGCGTTTTTTTTTAGTTGCTTTAATAATTTTGTGCTATATTATTGCCGAGAACATTTAAGTTTTCGTATCATTCGAACGTTGTTTTATATATTAACGCATCAAAGCCTCGCTTTCTTGAGAGGAGTTTAAGAGTCTTAGTAATAGCGCTTTTCAAGTTCATTTTCGTGATATATTAGCAAATCACCTGGATGCTGTTTTCTTTTCAACATAGGCAATATTTTTGTTCAATAAAAAACGAAGGAGTTTGAAAACGCTGGAGAAGCAAAGCAAAGAAATATTCGCAATGACCACAATTAAATTATATCGTTAAAAAGAGATTAGGAAATACTCCTTGATTTCAATATTTTTATTATTGATCGGATTCGACAAATCTGAACGAAAATTTGGAGCCGTTTTTTTCATTCATTGAAATTCTACAAATTCATTAAGTTTTTCAATATTTTCTATTTTATTGTCGAAAAAACACATCACCAATAACGCAAAGAAAATAAACTCTCAATTACTGCAAGTTTTCTTTGATGACAGTATGAATGAAGTTATGGCATTTTTCATCGTTATCAGCGACATAATCAGGAAAACACATCAACAAGAAGTAATCATATGCATAAATGAAAACGATTTCCAAAGAAACGCTGTAAATATTTTTCGCTAAATAATCATGAATTTCACTTTCGCAAATAAAACAAAAAAAAAAGAGAGAACAACTTCTGACAGTTTGAACGTATCGCTGCAATTGATCACTTCATATACTCAATAGTGTTTTCACAATCATTTTAAGTCTATTGTGAGTATATGATTTGAAATATTACATTAGTTTCACATATATTCTTCTATATTTGTTTAATTTTTCTTTGAAGATAATCTAGCTGATCGAATAAAAATACCTCTTTAAAAATTTTTACGCAATTTTTTTAAAGACTTTATTTGCTAGTGAAAAAATTACGCAAATTTATTTTTGCTCAGTTATTTTACTTTGCTTTATATAACTTTATTTTATTTATCCTATTTGACGATACTTTACTTTAAAATTTGTTAGTAAAAGCCAAACACTCTAATGACAACTTATTGCAAGTAGTTATTATTTTACAATGATCAAAACACTTACTGGAATCGGCATAGGCTAATATTTTATGATTAATTTCATTTCTTTACCATGTATCAAATTTTTAACACTGAACAAAATAAAAGAGAATCCTGAATCGTTATTTCGTATTTGATTTAAAATACTCAACGTCTACATCATTCGATTACGTCTGAAATTATTATGGAGTTTCATTACGTTTAAGATCGCCAGATAAATGATGTCGCTAAGAGTAAGCTATTGTTGGCAATATTCACTGCTCGTTTTATTACAATTCACACTTTATAAACTTGATAATTTATTTATTCGTATAGCCAAGTTGGCTGTTCATTCTTATCTCGGGGCATAAATTTCCCCTCGAAAATTGTGGGGGGGGGGGGGGGGGGGGGGGAGGGGGAGATATTAACAGATGCGAACTGAATAGATTCAAGTTCATGTCAACAGGTGCTCACTAAATATATTCTAATAGTTTTTCTCAGGAAGACGAATAAGTGCATCGAACTCCGCACCAGATAAAATCGCAAAAGCGAAATCAATGCAGATTTTTACTAAGAAAATCACATCGGCGCTAGCACAACTACTCGGATTCATAGCTCATATAAGAGAATGAAGATTATGCTCCCCATCCCTTCCTATACATTTATTCTTCTTTTCATGTATTCTCATTTAACTCGTTGTTTCTTGTAAATATATACTGCATTTTAAGTGTTAAATATTATGGCATGGTTGCGCACAGACTTTTATCTGTTTTTTTCACTTGTTTGACTCGCCGATTCATCCGTTGGATTTCGCTTTATGACACATGTATTATATGTCTGTGTATGTCTGCGAATAAATTCAATTCATTTCAAATCAATTCAGTTCAAATGATGTCACCATCGCCAAACATTTATTGAGCAACTTGGATAATAGGAGAATTGTATTTGCGGGTGGATCCGATTCTACAAAGAAATAGCGAATTGTGTATCCGAATAAGTGAAATAGCGAAAAAATAACAATATCGCGAAATGTTTTGTCTTTTGAGAGAATGGATAATTATTTCGTTCAGTTGATGTGCTTTTTGAGAGGGAATCGTATCTACGTTTTTTGCGGGAGAATGGAGGTGGGAGGGAGGGAAGTGGAGAGAAGGAATAGCTATAAACAACGCCTGATTCCACGCCAATATAAACGCTTCTCAATAAAAACTAGCAATCACCTAATGAAAAAAATTGTTGAAAAGAGATTTTAGTTGAAATATTTTATGGACATTGTTTTTATATTCTTTAGTATTGAGGTAAAATCATTGAGGAAAAATTCGATCATTAAAATTGTATTCTAGAATTGCAAAAAAATTTTAATGCAAATTATATAATATTTAAAAGTTTTTTATTATTATTTTTTAATGATATATTTCTGATTTATTTTTTGATAATTTAGTCTTAAATGAAATGAAAACTAGTCATAAGCTATGATATTATCTTTGCAATGTTCGAAAATCATTAAAATAACGAAACGACACTTTTATGAAACGATCAGCACTCCTAATATCGAGTAGTTTTTCCTCCTTTTTTTTTTTGCTGTCACAGTTTATACTTCTAGATGAGTTCGATACGATCGAAAAAATGATCTATAATGCGATATAGGTGAGCGTTACTGATTACTTTTATCGATAGATGAGATTCGTAGCACTTCTCAATTTTAATGTTTAGATAAGTGAATTTTTATTTCGATTTAAATCAAATGTGAAAATTTGTTTCTACAGTTTATTTCAAAAAATAAAATTATTACGTGAAGAATTTTTTTCAAATTTAAAGAATAATATGAGCTTGACCTCGAGTTTGAGGTTACGCTTAGTGGATTCAGACAGAATACCTTCGTTGCAACCTCGAAATTATTGAGGTGTTCTTTCTACAACTTGAGCTCGAGCTATTGCCGCTAATGTCTCTTTCTATCCATAGAGTCACGACTACAACTGATTAGTGCTTATTACACACATTATCAATGATCAACAATAAAACACCACAATGCTATGACAGAATGGAGGATGTGGCTTGCAAATGGATAGTGAAGGAGTGCGACGGAATTTCTTTTCACTATATTTTTTTATCGTCATTCTTGGATAGTGAAAGATTTGCTTCTAGCTCTTCAGCGAATGAACATCAAAAAGAGATCCACTTTTTTCAATTATCTCTGTTTTTCTTCTCTAAAATCCTCCAGTACTTACGAGAAGTACTCATATCATGAAATACGAGGATATGAATATTTAAAGAGGAATAACTAAAGATTCTATTGAGTTGAATTATGATTGCGCAATTGTGGCCGTGTTTAGGTGATCGTTAAGCGTTGCGCAATAAAAACGATGGCACACTTGAAGGGCACTCTAACACACAAACCTGCACACAAACAGCAAAACCTGATCACACATTATGCGCGACACAACACAAAAAAAAACTTGATGGCATCAACTCACCTATTAAGAGAGTGGACGTGCCTCGCTTTCACGCAATCATGAACTAAGGGAATGACCAAGCCTTCAAGGCTAAATCATGGCTTCTTGCTCTCACAATGAGCAAAACATCGAAGGTATTAATAATATGAAATCAAGGCACTTTGGATGCTCCGAAGAATTCCTTTAGGCGCTGCCACAAAATAGAATGGCAAAAACATGCAGCTCAAGTGGAACAGGTGCTATTAAAATGCACGAATATGAAGTGAAAAAAATATATATATATATATATATATATATATATATATATATATATATATATATATATATATATATATATATATATATATATATATATATATATATATATATATATATATATATATTATATATATATATTTATTTATTTATTTATTTATTTATTTATTTATTTATTTATTTATTTATTTATATATTTATATTTGTATTTATATTTATTTATACATTTATATTTATGTTTTATATTTTATATTTATATATTTATATATTTATATATTAATATTTATATACTTATATATATGCTCGATGAAATTAATTGCAATAAAATGCACTGATTAAATAAGCTCGAAACTGAAGAGAATAACTCACAAATGATGCAGTAAGTAAGAAATCATTCAAAATTATTACTGGATATGGAAAGATATAGACGTTTTTGGTATAATGATATCATTGATTTTACGTACTCGAATTTTGTAAAAATGGGAAACAGAAACAACGCTATTCTCCTCACGTTAGTAAAACTATTTTCTTGACGCAAGCATCTGACATAAAGGACGTTTTCTGTCTGTATGTTTGTCGGGTAGCATTACCCCGGAATCTATAAAACCTCGAGTTACGAAATATTTTCAACGCGATATATATATATATATATATATATATATATATATATATATATATATATATATATATATATATATATATATATATATATATATATATATATATATATATATATATATATATATATGATTTCCTATATTATATTTCATTGTGATTTCAGCACTTCATGAGAAAATATAAAAATTTAAATACGCTTGAAAATTTCCTTGCGTTTTACACAAGAAATCGATTAAATAGCAAGAGCGAGGAATGTTTTATTGAAAATTTATGCAATCTAACGAAAAAATTAGAGTAATTTTGTCTAGTCTCATCTTTGTTTATTACATAAGAAACCGGCTGGTAGGTTGTACTATTAAGAAATACGCATGTCATGATACCTATGAGCCATCCTAATGCTAACAGCCTTTTGCAATTGCTAGCATCTGTTTACCTTAGACGTTTATAAGCCTTAGTATCGTGAATGTTACATCTAGTTGATAGTTTGAAATGTGGAAATCACGAAATAACATCGTTAAGACGCTAAACTTATTGCAATAATTTCTTTAGTTTATCACTTATAAATGGTCAAAGACACTTTCGATATCGCAAGAATTTTTCGTTATTTAAAACAATAGTGTCAGAAAAATGAACTCTTTATAAGGGAGACGATTACGGTTTAATATTTGAAATATTCAAATATTGAAATTAAAATGAAATATTTGAAATATACAATTGATTTAGCTGAAGTATTATATGATTACTTTATTATTCGTACTTTATTGTTTATCGGCTGTTTACTAGTCTTTGCAAGAAGCAAATATCACAGTTGTAGATTTTATGCATTTTTATATTTGCTTTAAAAATATATCGAAAATATGCCGAAGAAAGAAGCAGTACAAACACTTGGACGTTTCGTAGAATAACATAGATTCCATCATACAGGGATCTCAAAATTTCTATGCAGTCATATTCTTTGAATAATTATATGAAAACAATTTTGAAGTATATCTAAAAATACCATTCTTAAGCATATAGATGATCAATTATTCAAAAATTTTGCAAGTTTCGAATTTAGTGCTTTATAGGTAAAACTGTCGGAAAGGTAAGTAGAAAGGTAAACGCAACATATGAACAGATATGAAGTGATCAGGTTACGACAAAGCAAATCAACAAGAGAAACGATGAAAAATAATTCTTGAAAGTACCATGAGGCATTTTGCAAAAAAAAAAAAAAAAAAAAACGAATGAATACACTGATCTATTCGCTGACTATCTAAGAGATTATTGTGAAAATTCATTGTGCATTTAAAAGTTGCAATTTCTTCATCGTGACACTATCGCAATGTGAGATTAATTTTTAGTTGATCGCTCGATCTCATCGATTGAACGGAACATATCGATTTTGAAGTTGATCATGGCACAATCCTCTTCTGATTCAAAGGTTTATTGATTCGGATCTTTTCTCGTTATTAATCGTAATTAGATTTTTAGTAATTTCGATTAATTATGCAAAATCCATCAAGATTCTATATAAGTAATATCATTGTAATAATGGTATTTTTTATATTTTAGTAATCTGTACTTATTAACGATATATAATACTACTAAACTGACACTCATATTAACGTATTGATGAGAGTATTAATGACAACAACATCGATGCGTATATTCTCCATTCCTTTATGAGAGCCACCACAAAAGCATAACTTTTCTCCTCAAAAATATTCCAACATTTTCTCCTCTTTCAATAAATATTCTCACAATTTTGGCATCTCTAGTCTAATGCACATCTCAAATAATATATTATTGCTAATATAATCCTCAAAAAAAAATTGAATTATATTAAAAGACTGAAAATTATTCCACTGTTATTCTATTTTCTTCTTAGAACTTATACATGAAATTTAATTTCTAGATGAAATATTTCATCTTTGATCATGAAATACCTATGTGCACTTGCTCATCAAGGTGACATGCATTTCAAGGTGACATGTTTTCACAAGCGATCGTAAATTTGTCCTCTTAAACGAATGCTCATTTAACTCGTCCATAATCGGTAAGTGCAATCAAAAAGCTAATGGTGAAATGTCTGCAATGATAAAAGTACTATTATGATTGCATTGTTGTGAAATTTTTAATGCTCTCTGTTCTAAATATTTTCATCAAATTTCCATATCAATATATAACAAACTCCTTTATTAGCTCCGGAGTAAATGGAGTTTCCAATGAAAGATGAATGATTTTCGAAAGTCGGTAATGAGAAAGGTGTTCTTTCTTTCAAACAATGAAATCCCAGGTAACCTCATTTGCATAAATGTGATTGCATAATATTTGAGGTGGTCACATATACAAAATAATTTATGCAGATAAACCATTACAGTACAACGATATTCAGCATACCCAAAGTGTTAATGACATCGATGCAATTAAAATAGGCATTTTAAAATAAGATCGTATATGAATTAAACAAACACTTAAGTCACCCGTATATATAGCTGTCTATGTTTGACAACCTGAAATTTGAATAACTCTGAGCACCTGAAACTTGGATAATCATATCTGGCCAGCTACGTGTAACACGGATAACGAATTCCCATTCATTACAGCCGGCAAGATTGTACAAAAATTAATTACTCAAGTGCGTTAAAACAATCAACAAGTGGAAGAGTGCATTGGCATATCACTAGAATTCCTTCTAAAAGAGTCTCTGCACTTTCCTCATACTCGATAACTAAAAGTCTATGTGAACAGACAGAATAAATTTGAGTGGCTATATTTGTTCGGGCACGACTAGCATTGCATGGTTGATCATTCAATGAACGCATAGCGTAGCGGTGAGGAGTTTGAAGCATCTCGAAACGGCAGCAGTTCGATTCTCCACCCATATCTGCAGTCTCATCGCTTTATTTATCCTCATTACTCGCTTACGATGAATTTTGAAGTGGATGAAATTGTGTTCAACATTCTTTATCGAGTAGTTAAATTGCATCTATCTATATGAGATCAAAAGACCGACTGTTGTTTATGCCATGATTAATGAAAATTACAATTTCTTTAATAAAAAAAAATATTTTCATTAAAAAAAACTATAAAATTTTCAACAAAAATGCCATTGTCCGATAAATTTTACAGATCATCGATCAAATATCAATATTTTTGAAACATTTTCATCTCTCTTATCGATTTTATTGAAAAGTTTTTTTCTTTTGTTGAAAATTTCAAATTTCGCCGATAATTCATATTCAAGTCGACGTAATTTTTTTTTTTTTGCACAATCACTAAGATTTATAAGGAATGATTTAGCGCAAAAGTGTACATTTGAATGGCAAAAGAATACATGTTTTTTTTTGGGTGAAAAAAAACTATCGTTGTCCTATAATGTCGTCTACCTTAGCTATCGTCTCAAACGTTTGAGTGTCCTTGAGACGTCTAGCAATAAAACGAAGAATTATTTCCTTGTCACATCAGAGTTCAACTGAAACTTTCCTCAGTTTTTGGGGAAAAATCGAAATGTCTGTAGAGGGGAACGTCAAGTTGTTGCTTGCTGTTTTGCGCACTTCACAAAGTTTATTCGTATACCAAACGACACCCCTCACCCCTCAAGGACTTTATTCGTATGCCGAACTACATCCTTCCTTCCCCCATACTCCCCGTGGACGCATATACGAACTCGTTTCATCAATGAATGTTTCACCATACATAATTGCGCTAATCGTTTTAGAATAACAAAGCTTAGTGGAAAAAATGTTGGAAAAAAATTTTCGTCAATGAAAAAATAAAAAATAATACTCTGAGATATTAGTGAAATTCGAAAAATAGGAAATTTTATGAAATGTCAAACTGAGGTAACTCATATTGTAAGGTATGTTTTAAAAGACGAGTAACCAAATTTCGTTACCACCTCACCGCATGAGGCAAAAAATTTCAAGGAAGGATAGAGAGAGAATATGCAAACGACAACATCGTTAACATTATATGGACAGGGTACGACAATTTCTGGCAGCCTAACAGTATATAGAATGAGGATCGAAACACTTTGAAACGTTTGAATCGAAACTGAATTTTTTCTGTGATATATATATATATATATATATATATATATATATATATATATATATATATATATATATATATATATATATATATGAAGTACCGTTAAATATGGAAAATTTGATTGCGAAAATTGTAAAATTGTAAAATTCAAAGCGTTATAAACCAGGTCGCTCATTATTTGTTGTCTGTGATCGTTAAGCGATCGAAAACGTCAGACACTGATATTCTGACTTATTTGAACGAAAAGAATTTTTCTATAGGAGACCTATGGAGCAAATATATCAGCGTTGTTCGTCATCTCCTATTATTGCGAATTTCAACTACAACTAACATTGATGAGAGTAAGTATAGCAGATAATTATTGAGTTGCTGAATTATTCCACCTATAGGAGGATACAAATATGCAAAAAACATTGAAAGTTTCGGGCAATAATTAATTAATCGATGGAATTTGTCCGTGGAGAGCCTATTCCGTTAATGAACGCTTAATAATTTAACATTGCATTTTTCAATGACTATTAGTTTATACATGCGCTTTTTTGAGGATTTATATGGATTTATGGATCAATAAATATGAATATAAATGATTTTGTTTTTTATTTCGAAATCATTGGACGACAACTTTTCAAGCGTAAGTTTATTTCTTTATGAACAAAACTGATTAAATTAGATTTGTTCGAAAACCACATAATATATTTGAGACGTTACGCTATATTAGTATATTCGGCAATAGTTCGGATTACTTCACAATATAGAAGAGGAATTGCAGATC
The DNA here is from genome assembly GCA_013433145.1 of Ascaris suum. NCBI lineage: Eukaryota > Metazoa > Nematoda > Chromadorea > Rhabditida > Ascarididae > Ascaris > Ascaris suum. Next base: position 6,389,682 of record CM024184.1, on the reverse strand, counting down.
GTTTTTTCTTTCCAAAGGAAAATTCGTTGAAAATTAAAATCTACATTATAAAGCAAATTGAAAAAGAAAAAGCGCAAACGTACTAAATTCTTTTTATAGGTGCCGAAATAAGAAAAAATTTTTAAAAAATTTTTATAATTGTCGAAATAAGAAATTTTCGAACGTTGATATATTTGAGAAAAAAAAAAAGTTGCTAAAAGATTTGAAAGATATTATAATAGTTTATTGATGAAATGATTGAAAATATTTATAGATGTTCTCATTTCAATGATCAAAAAAATAAAAAAATTGGCGACCATCATTAAAAAAATAAAATTTACGACTCGAAACAATCAGCGATAACATAGCGAAAAATAAGAATTTTCTCTAGGGAATTTTTGCAAGCATAAATTTTTTGAAATTTTTTTTTCCACATCTGTTTGCATCTTCGTTCTTTTCACTCTCAACATCCTCCCATTCCTTACTCAACTCTCCATATATTCGTTTCATGTCATGTTGCTCGTTTTTCAACAAAGGCGCATTACAATGATGTGAAATGATTATATAACAATGCTAGGAATTCCAATTGCTAAAATCTTTATTTAGGCATGCATCTTTATATTAAGCTAGTGAGGGCCAAATTATCGTTTTTCATTCTCTCGTCATATGCAAATTTTCGTGACCATAAAATTTTCGATAATATAAACACCTGTTGAGGTAGCGTACGTAGATCATCTTACCAATCCGTGATCAAAATATCTAGGTTGCTGCAATCGCCATTCTTGATCAGGTAGTTGCTTAAACGTATTCATCGTGTGAGTATTTATACGTTGAGAGTAAATGTGAACTCATAGCAGTATTATTTCAACGAGTCGACCTCACATGAAAATACCATATTTGTACAATATTATACGGTATGATGCAATACAATACAGCAAGCCTAGAATTTGTTGTAAATTCTTGGCAACTAATCAAGGAGGCTAATTTCACTGATTGGCATCGTAACAAGTGCGGCAACAATGATATTAGATTTAGCAGTTAATAAAACGCGAACATCACTTGAAAGACCTTTTTCAGGATTGAGGCAGCGTACGAGTGTGTCAAAAGCATAACTCATTCCGGAAACAAGTGCCGGAAGTGGTATAAGACACTCGTCAAATTCGTACATCTCTTCGTTGTAGTGAAATGTGAGCCAATGTGATTGCAATGGTTGCACTCTGAAATCATGCATTTATGTCAATAAAATATCACACAATCATCGATTTCGCTTTGAATTCTCAAGTGGTGCTTATTTATTTATTTATTTATTTATTTATTTAGTTGTTTGTTTGTTTGTTTATTTGTTTGTTGATTCATGAATCAGAACAGCATGGTCAGAATATTCCATCATAAGTAAAGAAGTGATTGCTCGGAGAGGGCTTTTATTTGAGAGAGAGTTCCACTTGGGATAGCGTTTTTGCATACGGAAACAATGGCAATATCGTAGTTTCATTTGAGATTACAATATGCCACTTTATTATCAAAGACCTAAAAGAGAATCGCAAAAGTTTTCATCGAATTTCTAAACTCATGAACTTATACAACTGTGTAAAGTGGTGGAAATATCTCTAATTGATTAATTAAACGTTTTTAGATAATTGATCATTTTTACTAATCACGAAAATCGCTATTCTTAATGCACGAAAAAATATATTGAAATAAAGAAATGAAAGGAGCGAAAAAAAAAATCATCAATGAAATGGAAGAGAAGAGAGAAGCAATGAGTGCAGCAATAATGCAAAAATCTTCATGACAGCGTAGAGTTTACAATTCAATTCACATTTAAAGTATAAACATAATAGATATTTATTCTAGGTGAGATAAATGTAAGCAATTATGTCGAAAGTATTTAGCATCAAAAATTGCAAAATCGAATGAAAATATTTTTTTTTAAATACGAAAACACGCAAGGAGATTTAACAAGATGCACATGTTTGCAAAACAGTTGAGCTTTTATGTGTTAAACAATGATATAATGCGTAGCATTCGCTTTTCGTATCGAACCTAGCAATTGCACCTATAATAAGCTTTCGAAGAAAACCATCTTTTCAAGCATCATAGGTACTTTATCAGGTTCCATAATGAAAAAATCTTTCAAAACTTATCATTACCACAAGCAATCATAACAGATTAATAGGTATGGGACAACTTTAATGCGCTAAATATGATCACATCTCATCTATAGATTCGTTGCTTCCGAAATAAAACACATTGATGGGAAAACACTTATATGCATCACATACGTATGTATATTACAGTTAAGCTAATATAAGAAGTGATTTTGGTCAGTGATAGGAAGTATTAGTGATAAAATGAAGACGAAAACGCCCGACAATTACAACATAAATTCGGCAAAAAAAATTTTGCACGTGACATTTTCGACGTGGAAATGAACTCGCTAAGTATATCGCAGTAATACCTGATGATGATGAAAGAAGAGAGAGAGAGAGAGAGAGAGAGAGAGAGAGAGAGAGAGAGAGAGAGAGGGAGAGAGAGAGAATATACTAAATCTTTAGATTAACAAAAAATTAGCATTAGTACATAATATGTAGGAAGTATTTCTGGAGATTTTGAGCTTCGCCGATGTGTTTTTATGAAGATACTCGATAATACAGAAAAACACCACCGATATCAATGCTTCGAAAGACATTGAACATAGTTTCAAAAAGAAAAAATCTTTCAGTTCCACTTAATTTTCGTTTTATTATATGCTGGCATACTTATTCATCAGTAGTGATCGGATGTTCTATTCATGAGGTGGAAATTACTTTCATTTCTTTAAGAAAATACTTTCACAGGAATGTTAATTTTTCATTAATAATTGATAAAATGATTAGAATATTGCATCGAACTTGTGAAATTCTTATGAGTTGTTTATTGCTTATCAAATTTCATTCGCTTTAGAAATTATCGTTGAATTTCGATTCAATGAGACTATTAAACCGGCTTTTTTCTAAATCTTTCATTGAATCATTCATCGCTAACCTCATAGAGAGTCTTTTAAAGTGAAAGTTGCTCTTTCTTCACTTATCATACTTTCCAATCAGAACATCGATGAAGCTTTCCCCTTTTCTTTTGAATCAGTTGACAGATCATTATATCGATAAGGTATACCTCTAAACTCACTGATAAGTGTAGAAATGTCTCCTCGTTCGTGGAATTAATCAATTCGACACAAAAGTGAAAGTGTACTTTGGCTGTTTTTTTTTTAGTACTTCTACGGATGGTTTCATTTTCGTTTAGGTGGAATGCTTATCGTCTCAAAAATCGATATGGAAATTTTTTCCACTCCTTTGTGAAGGAAAAAATGACAGCATCCATCAAATACCCGTAAGGAAGGGCGAAATGAAAAGAATCTAAGCAATGTTGTCGTAAAAGTTGCAACCGATCGTTTCAACTAAACATATTGTACTTCTTATGATTAATGAATATTGAGAAAGGTAAATGTTCCTGAAAGTATTTCCTATAAGGATCACGTGAAGTCACACAAGGTTTTTCTTTTTAGAATAACTTCTAGACATGTCATTAATTACAATGATTTCACAGGCGGAAATTATTGCATCAAACGACGTCGACAATGTTCGCTGACCTTTTAGAATCGAATATTTCACCGTTTCGAGTCCCTAACTTATGATCTTGTCTAGTGATGATAGCGATCCTATGATATCGAGTTCTTTGCAATCGAGAGTTACGATATCAGGTCCTAGGAGCTCGACTAGCAAAGTAGTGCCATGAGGCGCTCCAAAAGAGTAAACTAATTCGGTAGAGCGCTCAAAAAGAGCGACCAAATGTTAAATCTTATCCTATTCTTCTTGCGTCCCCACTTGCCATCCTTCCCTCTCCATCCTCTTTCAGCTGCTTTCCCTCCTTCCTCTATAAATTCTGCCAACCAAAATCTCAGCAATATGGAATATGCAGAAGCAGTAAAGATTATTAAACGGTTCTTGTTAACTTTGTTTATGTGAATTATAGCAACTTAGTCATTTTCAAGCTTGCTTGATGGTCTTACACTTTTCCTATCAGTTGGGGGGGGGGGGGGGGGTGTGGTAACTTAAGTAGTCCTGAAATTTTTTGGCAAAGTTTTGCTCCGGAATACTCCATTGATGGTAAAGGATTTTTTTTGTTTGAATTTTATGCTACTTGTCGGTTGCTCGCGATATCCATTAGTTAAAGTGCTGACTCTTTCGCTAGTTTTTGATTCGAATAATGCGGTAACTGTTTCTTACAATAATTTGTATTGCAAAGTGTACGTATCGCAACAGTCTTTCTAACTTTTTCTCTGGCGGCTTCTTTTTTTCTCTTAAACTAATACAGCGCTATCTGTCAACGTTTACATTTACTCAAAACGTAAATGATATGAAGTGTTTTTTTTCAAGCAATTTACTTATTTAAGTGCAATTTAGAGGTTTTATTCAGCGTCACTTAAATGAAAAGAAAAACTGACATTGGATTTGAAAATAAATTTGCAGTTATGGCACCTTAAACGATAATATGTGCACTCATCATTCGCGAGGCTTAAATATACTCCAGTGAGAACTTCTGCATCATTCTAATTACACAAAATATTATGCATAGTGTAGACAACCACCTATACAAGTAATGTCAATAAATAAATAAATAAATAAATAAGTAAATAACACAAGTATATATATATATATATATATATATATATATATATATATATATATATATATATATATATATATATATATATATATATATATATATATATATGCGCTTATCCATTTATTCGTTCTTTTATCCACTCTTTCATATGTTTATCCGAATTGTTTCTAAGATATCATCATCGTATCTTTCGGATGATGTTCATTATTATGTAAGTTAGTTATATGTAAAGACTGAAAAAAAATGAATGTTTTGCAATTCGAAGGAATCGTTTTCATTCATCTAAACGCATAAAACTGTGCATCCGTTTTTCATATTTATTTGCAAATGCAATATAAATTCAGGGGTCAGCACACAGAAAATAAGACGACACAATAAGCATATCTCTCCATCATCTTCAATTTCATCTCAGTTATGAATTTTGTGTACCTCGCGCAAATTTGTTTTTTAAAGACGCATTATGGCAATTCTACGTCTGTGCTGCTGAGTGCGTAGTTATATTCGGTCTATCCAATAATTCAAGCTCAGAAGCATTGAATGTTGAGCTGGCAAATGCAGCGATATAATCGAAAGGAAAAGTTGTGGAGAAACAATACTGGAAGTGCCACATTAAAGAAAAATCTTCTTTGCTTATTTGATTGGTTATGAAGGCCGAGTGATAAGTAAACTTTTACGATGTACGCTTTTACAAAGACTCGCTTAACAATAACAAGTTGTTATAAATTGGCAAATAATATTCAAATGTGTTCAGTATTGGCAGTAACACATGTGCCATTGCAACGGCTCGATGATGTGTACCGATTTTAAGAGGAAATATTTTTGTAACTCAATAAATGCAAAACAAAAATCCTATCGATTCAAAAGATGCGGTTCAAATAAGCTTTTAAGTGACCACAAGTCTATTCAAATTCATAGATCAGCTTGGATCTCACCAGGGATGCGGACTATGGGGTATGCTATACCTATCAAAATTTCCTACACTGGGTTTAATGGTCCCTGTGTTGAGTTTGCATAGGGACAAATCCGCCAACGCAAAAACAGACATAAATACACACATGCAAAGGGATGTAACATTCGTGGTCGAGAAGGCGCATTTACCTACTTTGCAATGCAAAAGTATAGTCAGCTCTTGCAACTGTATTCAATGATGATGAGGGGGCCGAGTGGAAAGGAGGGGTGGGGGAGAGAAAATTTTCGCTAAATTTGCGATTTTTATTTTCCATTTCAAGGATTATGAAATTCAAAAAAAAAAATCTAAAACGTTTGCAAGAAAATTGCATCAGAATAAACTTTATAATTCACTGTTTACCTTAACATAAGCGTTGCATCATTCAATGGAAAAAAATAAAAACTTACGATGCAACTCGAAGTTTTACAATCATCCGAAAAATTGGACCAAATCCGTTGATTTCAACCGAAATTTCAACCGCTTCATTTTTCTTCGTCGATACCGTATTCAACGAACTTTGTGTTAACTCGGCAAACGAACGCGTTACTGATAATCGAAGCATAAACAGGTCACGTTGAAACACCTATAAATTTCTATAGATGGACGAAAACATAGGATCGGATCGATGCATTCATGTACCATATAAAGCCACCTGCAGCAGATAAATTGACTTTTTAGGGAATTACCGAGAAAAAAGTGATAAAAGGGGTTGTTGAGAGAGAGGAGGGAGGGGCGGGGGGGGGGGGGGGGTGGAATTTTGCTTTTGAAAATTCTAGTGAGCCCCAACACAACACATAATGTTTCATGTTTCGGAAAACTTGCATTGATTTTGAAGTAAAGCAAAGAAAGAATAGCTAAAATATAGATAGACGGATGAATGGACTTCATTTTCGTCAGGGACTTCATTTTGGACTTAATTTTCGTCACCTATCAATATTAAAATCTTTGCAATATCAAAAACAATAACGCATAAATCGAGTTATCGCAGTAGTGGTTTAAGAAGATGTGCAGTTATTCGTAAGAAAATTGATAAATGATAAAGCCATTTGCACTGAATTAGTGATTAACACATATCTCATGGAAAATAACCTCGCAAATTCAATGAAGCTCGTACATTGAACAGACTTGGCTAGTTCGATCAATCTAGCTGAGTTCAACCAATTTGGCTAATTCGGCCAATTTTGATGGCCAAATGATTCGTTATAGCGCTATATAATGTATGCTAGGTTACAAAAAAACTTATACTCGTCTGACCCGAAAAAGACTTGCAAATACCAATAAGTAATATTTAAATTCACTTCTTTCAAATAATAATTCCTATAAACTTCACTCACACCTTTATATTCATTTCGCCTCTCAACGAATATATGAATGAAAAAAGCGATGTGTTATAAAAAGATAAACCTGATGCATCGTCTGTGCTTGTTCACGTTCTCGAATCGTCTGATCAACGAAAATCTTTGTTCTTCGTGGAACATTTAGCTTCTTACTTTGTGCAGCCGGTGGACCAGATTCTTCATACTTCTCACCAAATTTAGCTGTTCGGCGAAATAATTTAACAATTAATCCACCAGCTGCAAAAAAAAAAAAAAAAAAAGCTCAAAAACTAAGAGATCATAAAGTCTTGGAGCCATATCGTAGTGGCACTTTTTGAGCCTGATTTATTATATTGTTTGGTATTTCCTTCTTAACTTGTTTTTAACGGTTCAGTCAAACACAAGACATAATCGACCGCTAAATAGGAATGGCAAAGAAATAACAGCAAAGAATAGAATTTGCTTTCAAATCATTTTTTTTTCTCATATTTGCTGCAGTTCTCTTTAGTTCGCACCGTTTTTTTTTTCTGTGCTCAACAAAATATTTTAGAAATTGCCCTCAATTTCTAATGTGCTCATTGATATGTCGCTTGCGTATAAAGATCAGCTCTTTCCTTATTGCCACCTGTAAACGGTACCATAAATAAAGGATCTGAAAGGACAAGATTTTTTGATTATTCCCGCACATCAAGGTTGAATCTTCTCAATATGAAAATGTCCGAAATGACAAGATTTACATAAATCCATCAGCGGCCTTGCCAAGGATTAGTGCTTTAGATTTGTTCCCTTGAAAAAAACCCCCCCCCCATAAATTAATTTAACATGCTTACTTCATCAATATTTTTGAGGATTTCCCATTAATACGATACGAAATAGAAGTTTGAAGATCGAAGGGAACCGGCACAAAATAACCTTCTACTATTCAACGTATCTGTCAATCCGGTAACGTAAGCATGTGACTGTAGTGAGAAAAAAAAAACCATAAAAAACTACATTCTTAGAAAATGCTCTAATATGTCAGCGTAAAAGAAAATGCTCAAACAGCTCTAATATATGTCGGCGTAAAAGTGATAAAAATTAGAATCATTCTTTCCTTAAGTGCTCTGATATAATTGCTGTTAATGGCTTTTCTTTCTTTTATGCTAATGAATATGCAGTATATATGAAAGACATAAAAGAGGTGGCTGTCTATTTTCCTGTAAAAAATATACCTATATGTTAAAGGCATATACTGAAACCTGCGTTTTAATCTGCGATCTTATAGCGCTAAACTTATCGATTCAAAACGGCGTTTATAGGTTGTGTTGAGGGCTCAAACTGTTGGAAAAGATAGTAGACTATGTCCTACAAGCTAGACTATCATATCTGGTTGGTTTCTTCTTAAGTTTGCTTCGAAACTGTTCCAAATGCGACAGGTTAGATGGATAGTTCCCATACGCCTCATCATCTTCTTAGTATCACTGTGCGTAGCATAAGGAACTTGTCCCATTTTTCCACTATGCAAATTGTGCACATATATAATAGCTTCATGCACTTTATGGGGGTGATAAAACTGCTCTACTTCTTCATCTGCAATGTTGTTCCTCTTATCGATATCGCTTCTGTGCATATCAATAAACATATTCTTGTATCTTTCTCATTAGATGAACAAAAAAGAGGCACAAGAAAGTACAACATTTACTCCCTCCTTATTGGTTAATTTTGATTCACGGGAATGAAATATTGAATGTGTCGCAATTAGATAGAATCATGCTACCTAGGGTGCTTAAAAATTTCGATGTTAGTTTATTACGAATTGAAGCGAAACTAATTCATACAAACACTCTCACATACATGCATACACTGGAAAATGAACCTTCATAAGCATGAAATTAATTATTACATAGTTATGCAAAATTTCTAAAATAGCACAAAAAAATCTTTAGAAAGCACTGAATTAGAAAAATTCACAACGAACTTCGGAGACTTTAATCAGCCGTTGAAATAATAATCCAAAATATGAAGAAATTAATTTAAATGTAGCAAAAATTACAAACTTTTGGTGCCAATGATAAGAGCTCCCTCTTCCCGTCCCATTGGTCCATAACGAATCCACTTAATTGGTGAATCGATTTTTAGGCGATCCATCAAAGAAAGTTCCTGATAGATTCGGATCTGAAAAATGATTACGAATGTATCGGGAACATATTACTGTCAGTTACAAACTTGAAAATTTTATTTCTGCTCTTCACTTTGAATCTAATTTGCATGTTCTCTGCAAACCATATAAAACTCCTTCTTATTATGCTTCTCCTCCTCTTCCACGAAAATTATATATATATATATATATATATATATATATATATATATATATATATATATATATATATATATATATATATATATATATATATATATATATATATATAAAGAAGGGGAGGGGGAGAGAGTGTAAATTACATCCTCTAAAACAAGCATTTCAGATGAAGCATAAAGAGATTAAAAGAAGATTGGCATTCGCTGAAATGTGTGAGAACACAAAATTCAGCTCATTATAGAATCGTCTATTTTAGCGTCTCAAACCGAAATGACTATTCTCTCTGAATTACTCCTTACTAAATTCTGCTGTAAAGCTTATTCATTGTTCACACTGTCGATTTTATATTCAAGCTACTATTTTTTTCCCATGAATGCACTTAATGTCCTTAACGTCAATACTGCGTCGATGAAAGTATCCTAACCAAAACTCATAGGGAGCAAATATCAAGCATATTTTAAATATATATATATATATATATATATATATATATATATATATATATATATATATATATATATATATATATATATATATATAATTTTTTGTTCACGAAAGGAGTAATGCAATGTACCGTTGGGCAATTTGAACGCATATGATAGTGTGCTTCAAGAAATTCCTTGTAAACTATTTCACCGCCATGCTGCTATTTTCTTCTATTCAGAATATGCTTTACCTATTTCATGTGCATAGAAAGAGGTATGCGAAATACGTGAAGCCATTTTTTGACGCTATTTTAGACGCGATAGATAGATCAATGCAAAGCCTTATGGGTCCTGAAATCGGTTTTTAAAAGCATAATAGGCTAAATAAATTAAGTGGAATGATTGACTTCTCTGTCGAGAGCTACAAGAAGAGCCGTATATTGGCGTGGTGCGTAGACAAATGCATCGATGCACCGTATTGGAGTTTCCATCTTCAGTTGATTTTGTCGGCGACCTTTCGTCGTGAAAAACGAAATTGTTCGATCTTCACACGCGATTACCAGCTGAAATCCTTGCAATATCAACGAATATCTTGATATTATATAGTGGTGCATATGAGTAGCTTAAAAAGGTGACGACTTTAAAAATAGCCGGAATATATGCCTTAGAGGGGTGAGCATAAGCATTAGTACGAATCTTTTTCAAAGGATTCATTCATCCTGGTCAATTACTTGTGCAAAACGTCCTGCAAGTAGAATTTGCGACATGGTCTTGTCCTTTTAGGTCTTGTGCAATGTATGTGAATTTGGATGTTACCCAGTGTGGCAAAATGTTGTGATTGACTATGAATTCCTTCTGCGTTGGTGGAGGGACCGAAAGTCGAGCGGGGAGAAATTGCTTCTCATAGATTGCATCCATCAAATTTCTGAACACAAGCTCAACTCCGTATAGTTGTTCCAACATTTAAGTTGCCACATAGACAGGCGGAGAACGCATACGCACACGCATACACATGCAAAGGCAAAGACACTCACAGACGTATACACACGTGCGCGCAGAATGATCTCGTTGTTTCTTTAAAAACACAAACTTCCAAAAAGTGCATAGAACAGGCTTCACCTCTGCAGCTAGTTGAATTTCATATGCTGACAGCTGTTCATCTGGTAACTTAGCACGATATTGGCCGGGAGAGATTCTGAATAGATGAGCTGAAAATCTATTGCAAAAAGAAGGCGCCCAACTTAAGTAAACACTAACTCAACTATCGTCGTGAAAACGGATGCAGAATTTTTTGCTTATATGCAAATTAATAAGGTATTCTCGGATTAAGGTTCACTTAATATGCAAATCAGAATGGCAAAGCGCGTTTGACAATAAATCTATGCGCTAAGTGCTAATTAAATATGTAAATAAGCGAACAAACACATGCACAGACATTCTCAGTAATGCATAAATGAGCACTAACAATGATTAAATGAAGGATTTTTTTCGTTCTAACTCGAATAGTTGATGGTACATGAGAAGCCAGAAATACAGGTGAATGCAGGTATTTATCACGAATACAGCAGTGATTTTTGAAAAGTATGGATGAGCGTATTCTTCGCTCATTGAGACAAAAAGTTATATTTTTCGTCTGATGAAAATCTTTCCATATAAATGCCTCTACTCAATAAGGAATGATTGCAATAGGATCATTATTTTTTATTCACCTAAAATAATTATAAGGCTTTTATAAATTTGTTTAGGAGGAAGGCTGTAGTGAAGCTGTAATTTGTAGAGGAGGATATGATGCTTTTTTTTGCAAGTCGTCGAAGCTTTTATTACCCTAACGATCCAGTATCAGCGATTTATGCTACTACGGTTGTTCCCCTAGCAGCATATCACTCTTCATATTTGATCAACAAAGAATGTTCTATGAAAGTCTTTCTTATTAGAGCAGTTTGTTTTTCATTCATAGATGTTTTCGCACAATAAAGTTTACCTGTTTTGAAATACGTATCATGCCGATTATATCCGACTTAAGGGTGATTGTTGGTCGATCAAGATGTTCGATGCCACGTTTAATTGTGAATACCTCTGCTTCTCGACTGCTTACAAAAATTCGATATTCCACATCATATACACCTATAATTCGGTGGGAAATGTCTACCTCGTAGAGGTGGTGAAGAAATTCTTGCAGTGTTGCGCTCATTTACTAGACCTGTCTATGGATGTATTTATACGCGCATAATTTGTCACATCAACTTCCAATGTTTCGAATAACCAATATTGGAAAAGACATTTGCTTAAGTTTCAAGATCAATAAAGTATTCTAATGTTCAAAACCCATCCATAAATAAATTTGATCGTCATGTGAAATCCAATTTAAAAAAAATTAAACTATATTTATTTTTCTTTTCACTTCATATGCACTTCTCGTTCTCGAATATTTCGACCGGTTTTTTTTTCACCTCTCTTTAAACATTCTTTTCTTTATACCAATGTTTTTATGCTATTTAATTCTCGCTCTTGTTCTAAACAATAAAACTTGAGGTCGACATCAATAACTTATGAAGCATATTTCTATCGATGTTCAACAGTCATAATTTCTGCACCTATTTGTGCACTTTGAATTCGCCTATGCGATTTGGGCATTTTGCCTACAGTTACATATGTAACTTTCAGTCTCATAATACATTTATTTTTCACGAACATTTCTCATTGCGCTTTGAAAACAATTAAGAATTCTCCATTGTTTTTTTTTTTTTTTTGAAAAATGCATCTGAAATATAAGCAATAAAATGGCAAAAAAAACAAAAAAAAAAACTTGACAGGAAAAGGAATAAAAATTTACCACTAGCATATATAAAAACTGGTTGCGCCGGTAAAATGCATTGTGAAAGCACTGTGAATGCTTGAGAATCGATACAATAGATAATACCAATTTCCGTACCAATAATTATGCAATCAATATCGGAGATATCCGATGAGGATTTTTTCATTGTTGTCATACAAGTGATCATACTTTTTCGTAATAATTTTTTTCCACGATATCTTTCAATTAATTCATCACGTTCTTCTTCTTTTGACAATAAAAACGTTTGCGATCTTGGTGTTAATCCATTTATATTCAACTAAAAAAAAAATTATAAAAAATTATAAAAAATTATAAAAAATTATTTTATTTTTATTTTATTTTTTTTTTTTTGTTTTCTAATTATAAGAATAAGAAATTTATTATAGAAAATATATTAATTTTGTGAACAATTATTGAAAATTTTCCTCGCAAATTATTTTAGATTTATTACGATTAAATTAAAGAAAAAATTGACTATATTTTCGGCAAGCAATAATTATAAAGTGAAATATTGCGCTCAAAATTTTTAATCAAATGTTGATTATAGTGATCCTTTATTTATCAAATATTTGTCGAGACTCTTGAATGAAAAACACTAAATTTGCAATTATATATGATCCATCAAAACTGTAGAAGGTTTTAATTATTTATACTGATTGACATAGAGGATCAATGTTATTGCTTGAAGGGTTTAGGAAAGAAAATAAAAATTGAAGACTCGTGATTGCATTAGTTTTTAGCGCGTCAAAAATACTCGCCTCAACTCTTTCGATTTTTTTTAAAGGGTGGATGCATGAGTAATGGAAGTTAAAGCTTTCAGAAATTGTTTAAATGCACAAAAATTTCCAACATTTCACCTGCTAAAATTTTGTGTTAAAAAGCGCATAGGACATTTCATTATCTTGCAGCACTTTCCGCAGTAGTTGGGAAAGAGCGTATCGCTTGATTCACATTTTTGGGCGATACGATGAAAATGACACTGCATGCCGACCATTTTCTGGTGGAGGCAGATCGTACATTTGACGCAATTTTTGGGGGATGAGAGGGGAGGGGACAGGAGGGTGGAGGTAGGGGAAAGGAACGAGAGATTTATGATGTTTAAGATCTGCCTATTTGATGTTGCCATATTTTTCTTGCAGCTTGCCAATTTTCAAATCCAAAGTTTTTCACTCTTATAATTTTTCTTTTCATCATATTCGATCCATTTGGCATGCTTCCAAATTTCGACGATTTATTCTAGCTTTACCGGAAATTTCTGCATATACATTCGCATAACTGTTACGTTGCATTGCTTAAAAAAAGTCAAACATCAAAACTGCTCTAAGATCTACTCATTTTTGGCCCTTATTTTTTATACGACTGTTTAGCTAAGTGAAATCTAATCAATTTTATAAACATGATCTATTAATTAGACTTAGACACAGCTAAGTCTCCTCTTTCTTCACTATAGAATTTCATGATAAAAGTAAAATATGCCTAAAATAAAAATAAGTCATATTGAGAGCATTTTTATTTTGCGCTGATAAAATGATAAGAGATGAGTTGAGCTAATCATTATATCAATATGACAGATGAATACGATTTCCTACTTACCTTTTCTGTAAGTTTCGATAAAACAGCGTAAAGTTGCGTTGAGTCGATCTGTGATGCCTCAGCATGTGACCATGCTTCATTTTCAGTCTCATCCACGTCCAATGTTGGGACGTTGAACTTGTAAAATGGTTTCAGATTCTTATATATGAGTACCGATGGACCCGATGCGATTGCGATTGATGGCAGTGTTGGTTGCATCTGAATAGTGGATATGCAAATCCGTGCACTGTTCCACTCAATCATCTCGGAATTAATGATATATTGTTTATATGCCGATATAACACCTACAGATACAGGTCTTCTCCTCCTTCCACTCCCCTCCCCACTTCTTATTTGGATGTTCGTGTTCGCAGAGATCTTCCCACTCCCCTCCAGGTACATAGCAGGTGTAGATGTGGTTCTCCTCACAAAGACTTTCAGTACATGTCTCTAAATCCCGTCTTAAATTGACTTAAATTGACTTCCTTGTCTCCTTCCTATAGATCATTTCCCTTTGTAATTTGTTTCGAACTTGGAACTGATTCCTCTCTACGGCAGGCGGAATTGCCAAAGTCTCAGCAGAAGAATTCCAGATTCTTTAAACAACCTCGTCGAGCAAAATTCAGAAGCGATGTCAAAAAAATTGCAATGAACATTTCTTGCAATCGAATCTTTTCGTTTATCATTTCTATTTTCAAAAAAAAAAAAATCTTTTAAATTAATTTTTGCTCATTATTCCACCAATAACAAAACACAGTTAATCTGCTCCAATCCTTAATGCATCCTTTAAGCAATAAGCAATCGTTCATTTTTTTTTTGTTGCACTCAAAAATCAAACAATTGAGGAGACATTGTCGAATCCCAACATCCACTTCGTGAACAAATCATTTCGCTTTTTTTTTGCAGAAAAGTGAAAAATTTTGCAATTCTCTTAGTAAAATTTGCAACTGATAGTTGATGAGAAATTTGCAAATTTCGAAGCGACTTTCAAATGCAGAAAAAATATTTTTGCTTTTTTAACTGCAAATCCATCATCGATTTAATGAATTTGGGTGAAAGTGCGTTGAATGCATTTTAAGGCAATATTTAGAAGGGAAGTAGACGATTTCATCTACTCGCACGAAATCCCTCAGCACCTCTCCCTTCCCCTCATCCTTCCTCCTTCTCGTCGACAAAATGCTTTCCTTCTTCTCTAAGCGGTTTCCCTCAACAGTACAATTTCAAAAACGCTTGATAGAAGGCGATACTGATCGGTGAATGTATCAATTCAAGCATCAATCATCTGCTGCAAAAAAAAAATGCAAATGATCTAGAGATGGTACCATAAGATAAACGAGAACAAGTTGAAATTGCCTCAGTAAGCCAAAATGCTATACGCTTTTGCACTTTAGCCTATCATGTGCATGTGCAGCAATTTCCTAAACAAAAATAGGGAAATATTAAAATTGAACGTGTTTTCATGCATTTGCATCATCGTTCAAATATCAGCAAAAAGAAAAAAAAAAGAATCCTCATTTTGACGATACTCGACAAGTTGCACTATAAAATTTGCATTGAAAATTTTGCAATGCACTTAAATGCTAATAAAATTTCATTGATTTATTGCAGACAATGGTGTAGATTATATGTAACGAAATTTTCCCACTATCATCTGTGTAGGTGATTAGCTAAGAATGCTGAACGAAGAATGAAGCAAATGTATCGATACTGAGAGATGTAGCTTCGTGAAATGTATTTTGCAAATGTATTTTGCAAAAATTGCAACAAGTGCGTATAAAAATTTCATAGTTTTATGTGGCGAAAATAAATACCAAGAAAATTTCCCTGACTATACTTGTGGAGAAAAAAATCACCAAGAAGAATCAATATTTCTTAGCATTTATTAATTGAATGATGGTCTCATAAAGAAAAGGAAGCGTTTTCTTCTGAACAACGTGTCCTCTAATCAAAATATTTTCCTTTCTACTTCAACATGTAAACCCACATTCGGGCATTATGCAGGCTATTCAGGAAATCATATAGCATAGTGCATATATAGCTATGGCTAACTTGCTGAGGCTTAATTTCTACTTGTTTTTTCTTTGTTATTTTTGCTTTCATAGGCACAAAAGATCCGCTTATTGCACATTCATTTCATAGGTCTTCACATATGAGTTCTGTTCTATTTTAATACTTTTTAATTCGCTGAAAGAAGAAAAAAAACAATTCAAGAAGATCTGATACAAATTTTGATCAGAAAATCATAAGCCATTATCTTCTGGCGTTTACTGCAATGATGCTGTATACATTAGGGCACTTCATATGAAGATATATGTATATAGTTTGTGTAAATATATGTTTGTAGAAAATATATCATGTACATTGTGTGGCGGTAGTAACAGTATACTCACATAGATTCACTCTAAGCAATGCTATGAAAGTCCTGGGTCGGAAGATTTTGCAGACACAGGCAAAACCAAAATCACTTCATTTTGAGAGGGAGAGATTAATTTTCTGTTTTTTCTACAGCTGAGGTCGGAGAAAGAGCGCACTCCGCTCCACGATTGTCATTGTCAATTGCGCTAAGAAGAAACAAAGAACTGTGAACCAACCAGCTCGTTTATGAAAGGCACTACAGCCGACGGTACGTCCGTTAGAACACTCTCGCCGATAAGAGTCAATCCTTTGAAAACCTTTAGACGCATATTGTACTTGCCCGTACCGATATCCCCAATGATCAGCTTGTAGTCGCCATCTCCATATAAGTCGCTCAAACCGATACATGTGGGCAAGCTGTTGATACCAGCCGAGTAGTCGTGTAATGCAGACACCCATTTATTGCTCATTGTTGTTTGATATGGCGATTTTGTATGCACATCTGCTGAAACACTGAATTTACGCCTAAGTGATGAAATCATTTGTTCAAATAAATTGAAAGATTGGCGAATTTTAATGGAACAAGCGCCTACTTTAGTTTTTATGATAGAAATGGTTATGAACGGGAATCTGCGCCATACTAATTTGACAATTAAGTGAATATCATAAAGGAAGTGGAAGAGAATATACACTCTATAAGATCCTCCATTATATCACAGTCTAGAGATGAAGCACTGTAATTGTAACCACATGATCTCATATATTCCTGTTGCAGCTATATGCTATTGTAATCAATATAATCAAGACAATGTCCTTCGCCCCAGCATTTTTCGTTCATTTATTCAAAAAATTTTCAATTTCTACGTTTGAACCTGTCCCGTTCAATAATCTCCAAACTCCATCTGGTTGTTTAATTTTTTTTTTCCTTTATGGATGCAAGGCCTTCAAATATTGGCCAACTCGTTTAGCGCAGCAAACCCAAAGCCGGCAATCGAGCGTTCTTTTCTGACTGGAGAGTAAATGTTGTCCTCCTATCTTATACGACACTTTTGCTATAAGTGAAGAAGGATCATGAAAAAGAGCAAGAATTTTTTTTCAAATTTATACGTGGAGGAAGTGAATTTATATGGGAAAGACGGGGGTCGAAAGACCGCATTAATTACAGGATCGGCTTCTTTTTGAAAAATTACGCAAATTTCTGCATTCTTCGGGCGGTATTTTACTACTCATCGTAGCATAGGAATGATGCTTCATATTTTTGCTACTTCTGAGAGAACATTGTTCACTAAAGATGAGCTATACCGAAGCGTTCATTATTGTTCTCTAATAAGAAGAAAGCTTATCATTTGCATAAATATGACGAAAAATTATTTCTTTTTTAAGATTTATATACGCTAAAAGAGCAATTTCTATGAGTCAAGAAAAGTAATTTTCTTTGATTATAAAAATGAGCCACAACAATTTTACTTGTTAGTAAAGGAATTACTGTATAAAATGAAAGTCGAAAATACTATGATTTTACATTATGAAGAATAAAACAGCCAGTGCCAAAAGTATGCCAATTTTGGTTGCTAGCAAACCGTTTACATGACGCTCTATTCTGTTGTATCCATGACAACGCAGCGGAATGGACCAACATAACGCGTTATGCGTTTCGTATCCTTGAAGGTGGCCAAATGTACTCAAATGCCTAAATGAAGGCGATGAAGAAAAATAAATGCGACGATTTCAATGCACATTGAGCCGAACACGATGATACTACCAAGTGAGAGTGTTTTTGAGAGTTATCTATGGCACCTTATTTCTTCCGCTTAAATGAGTTATCGCCGTGATGGTATCTCATTGCTAAATTGACTTTGAAATCCAAAGATAAAGTAAAAAATAATAAAAGTATTAGCTTTATTTATTGTGGTGGTTAGTTAGTAATAGAAATAATAAATTAGATTAGTGCAATGAAGCCGCGAGATACAGTTTCCCCAACCTTACTAGGTTTAACTGATGCCTTAACAGTTTACATCGAAAGGAATGTGGCTTATTGATAGCATACTAAATGATCACTTAACATTTTCAGCATATTTCAACGTGATGAAGTGATAGATAGATGAGCAAGTGGAAAACTTTTGAGATAACCAAGTGTGAATAACAATAGGGGAATGTATTTTTGAATATCGATTTAATCAGGAAAAATTATCCACATCTTCATATCGAAATAAAGGTTAAATTCATTGCTTCGGATTATTTTCAAGGAACTTTTTTTTTCAGGGAAAAACCAATTTTCTTCTATTGTTCGCGTTTGTTCACATGAATATAATTTGAGCTTTGCAGTAAAAATCAGAAATAAATGCTATAACTTAATGGAAAATGCAGAGCATAATAACTCTTTTTTTTTCGTTGTTGATTGCAATCACATTCAATAACGGAATTAACTCCTCTCGTATATTGAAAAATTTTAACTCCGGAGTTCTTCTCACCCTTCGTTTTTACCACTGAATTGAATATCGCCTATAAACAAGAGGCATTCTCTCACGTGATCGGTTCATATCATCGTAGGACTAATGATGTCAAGGAAGAGGATTTACAAGATTATAAAAGTTCAAATTTAATTGGACAGAGGAGTATTCGAATCAACTATTAAGCGCACTTATTGTTGCGATGTTTTAGTCTTATCTGATGAACCTATTTTGGATAGTACCACTGGGGTTATAAAAGGTTTCCGAAAAATCGAACCATTTTTTCGATATTCCACACTTATCATTTTAACTCGAAAATTTCATCCGGCAATTATAACTTCACTTCATCCTAAAATTATGCCAAATTTTTCAAGAGCTCGAAGTAATTATTCCTTAGTGTTTCATCATAGAACTCGTTGCTCAAATAGAAGAAACTTTTCGGCATAAATTTTATTTCTATTGTCTAAATTTTCTTTCAATTAACACTTGCAATAATACTTGATTTTATTGACTCAGTTAGAAGCTGCTCTATGAGGATGTAATCTTTTTTCTGTGAAAAGTTACTGTGGAAAATTTTATCCGAAGCTGTAATATACATATTTCATATTCAATGAAATATTGATTCTATAATAGTCATCAGATTTCACTGACCATCGAATGTCGGCAGTCTCCAACGAAAGGATGGATAAAGGTAGATGATAGGGGTAAACTACTACAGGTAAAAGTGGATGAAAAGTTTTTCCCACTTTTCTCTCTCATGTCTCAGAAGCAACAGGTGTGAGAACAGTTGCTACCGACATTGTAGATCAATATATGAATCATGCGTTCATGCTTGATTACTTACCCAAATGGACATTATTAGCACCAACTACATGAACGCTTAGTTATTAAACCTTGACTCCACTGTAACGTAACTCCTCGCTTACCTCCTCTAATGAACGAAATAAGCATGACTTTATCGAATGATTTCCGCCCATACAGTGATATCCACTTCTTAGAATTTCAGTGTTCATAAAATGGAACCTTTTTGCAGAAATTCTTTAAAAAATTCACCCTATCTTGTGGAACTGATAACTGATTCTTAATCTGATCTGCCGAGATTAACTCGAAAATGGTCAAGTGATCCTTCACGTTAGATCAAATTTTAACTGCTCATTCAAAACACTTACATATATGTAAATGCAGCATTGCTTGCTTATCAGCTAATCATTTGATAAGTCGATCAATAAATATAGTCGTTGATTCGGAAGATTTATGACGTCATTCAAAGTTGTCCCAAAAAAAACCGACCAAACTTATCCAAAAAAAAGGAAAGGAAAAATCGATGGTATGCATGAAAGGAGAAAATTTTTCAAAAAAAAATGAAAATAAACCAAATCAAATAAAATAGCGAAAACCACTTAATTCAATTGATTATTTATATACTCTCTTTCTATCGTCGATTTCCTTCTCATATTGAAGAATTAATTTCCCCATAAATTTGGCGATATGAGTTCCTATGTTGAACCTCATCGTAAGAACTTCATGTATTGCTCTCTATTCGTTTATTTCATTAGCCAATTTCTTTAATTCATTTTGAAATTTAAAAAAAAACTTCTTTTTTATTGCAATTTTTATATGCGAAGCATTTTTTGTTTCACTCATTGAGTGCAATTTTGAATTTTTGCAATATTAGTGCAAAGTTTTGTTTTGATTGGCAAAGAGATTTTGCATATGCTAGGCAGAATGAAATTGAAGCTCAATGAGTGCAATCTTTTTCTGCAATTATTCATTCATTTTCTATTTGATGCATATTGCGGCTCTCTGACGATAATTTTACTAATGGCAGTGCAGAATTGTTTTCTTAGAGCATAAATACGATTTTAAAATGTTTTTTAAAAAAAGTGGAAGAACGCAAGTAAGGTTTTTCCTTCAGAGGTGAAGGATTCTTCAAAAGATAACTGAAATAAATCCTCAGCTTGTCATTTCGTCAATTTTAAATCCATTGAATGAGCATATTTCACGTATAATTGATTTAGCATGCTGCAACCTAACGCTGTGGGCAAGAACAAGTTTCCCTCTCGAAGTTGCACAAGACGACGTTTTGAACGAGAAACTCCAAAAATCCATAAAAGGTGAGGTTATATTGCAAATACAAACGACAGGATTGATGCATGAAACAAACTTATCCTCTATATTTTATCCTGATAGGGCTTATAAGGCATCCCATAAGGTCACTATCGAAGAGCACGTCATTATCTGTTTTGTCTCATTTGAATATTTTCTCGTCTTTCAGTATGCAAATAGGCCGAAGGTTTACTGTCTATACGGTTAGGTCGGTGACGAATAAAGCGGATTTGCGATATCATTCAATAAACACTGATAGACTGGCTAGATTTATTTCTCATTTTCCCCTTTCAAAAACCTTCTCAAATTGTGCTACGATTAATTATCGTATCCAAACCTATTTGATAATAGGTTTTTATTCGAATAATATAGTTCATAAGTTGTTTTAAATCAGCACTCCCTTGTCAACATTAATAATAAACTTTGGTGATCACTTGATATCAGGAAATGTGTTTCTTCGCTCAAACATATATTTTCTTGATGTGTGATAAGATGTACCCCTCCCCCTTCTTTCCAGAACCTCATATGATTTCATACTACCTTTTATCTTATAATCGTGAGAAAGAAGCGATGCGCAATGGATTTGAACCAAGACAGAAGGAAACAAGAAATTTTAGCAGCATCTTTTTAAATCGGCACCACTGTGAGAAAATATTTGTGAAACATTTGTGAACAACCCAGTATTGTGTAGCAATATGTGATAACTTTTCTTTTGCATCATCATATTTCCTTAATGAGGGATTTCTAGTCAAACCTATGATGCCTAAATGAAAAATTATCCGCACCTCTTCAGCGTTTCCAGCATGAGAAGTCATTTCTGCGTTTATATAGGCATCTATTTGTTTGTTTATTTACCTGTCGAATTGTTTAAACCTGCGACCATAAGTTCTATTGCGATGAAATACGACAGGTGTTGTCCCGTGCTGTAGATTGACTTCTAATCTCCAATTTTTGATATGATATTCATTAGCCTTAAATAATCGTTAACTTCATAAATTAAATTTCCACTTTAACCAAGTGATATTGCTCGAAAAGAGTTTTACACCACTATTCCGCAGATCCATCGTTTTCATAGATAAATTGATTATTATAATTTTCATTACTATCCTTTTTATATTCGGACAATCGGTTACTGAATGGAACGAAATGCAACAATAAAAGTAAGTCGATTTCTCTGAGGTGATCTTACGATTGAATCGATATTTGTTCACAGCGAATAGTTTGTCGAGTAAAGTAAAGTAACCTGTAAAGTAAAGTTTTTCCTTTTTTAAATTAATCTTATATTTGCATTTTATGTAACGCATTATATCGATGTCGCATCTGTGCATATTCAAATTTGAATAAGCGCGCACTATAAATGAGCAACTATGCACATCTCTGCGCGCAGAATGTATTTCTTCTCTCTATCATGTCTCTTAAACCACAAAAACATAGAACTCATACTTAAATATGTTTGTTCGTTACAATCGGCACAAATGAGATGATTACAGCACACTAACTATCAAATAAATCCATCAAACTCTATTGAATTTAACAGCTCTATAATGCACAAAATACGTGTGAACAAGCGATCGGATCATAATGACAAACATTTCCTATAAGACTTATTTAAGAGATCAGACTTGTCAGAAAAGCAATCAATTTGCTCTTTTATAATATAAAGTTTCAGTTATTTTCGCTATTGGATAGCCTGATTAATAGAATTGCAAAATGCAAATCAGTTTAGTAGTATGTTTTTGCAATAACATTACACAAGAAGCAGATATATTTGCAAAAAACTGCATCAAATCTTTTGGGATTGCAAAAATGATTTCATGCGAAAAATGATGGGACTGTTATTGAATAGTGTTGAAAAATCTACACATTTTGCGTTGAGTTATCGAAAATATCAAAAATCCTCGTGGGAGATATTCGCTGTTTGAGAACTCACTCAATAAAATATCCTCCACTTCTCAACACTTCATGAGATTTGTATTTGTTGAGAGTGACGACTAAGTAGAGTAGAGATAGTTTATGGCGAAATGCGAGTGGAATATGTAAATCCCTAAGGAAATTTAAAAATAGTCGGAGGAACTATACGCTACTGACGGAACGAAGATTTGGGGATTCATCTCGGCACTAGAAACGTATCAACTTGGAGCTCTCAATAAGGTTTCCGATAAATTTCATTAACAGCCTCACTTTTTTCGGAGGTTAAAAGCCTCAGAGCCGCAATTTTTCAACTCATTTAGACATATCACTTTAAACGTTGTATAGATTTCTTTAAATGAATCTACTTTTTGCTCATTAGAGGCTGGTTGTTGGCATAGTGAGTGCAGTCAACCGGTTGGCCAATCTCTGCCAACAATGTGACGCCCCAGTCTTTCATTGCTCTACGGAAGTGACCGATAACATAAATCGAAGCCTTTGAAACTAAAATTTTCAAAGCTCATCGAATGCTTTCATAATAAATTTGAATTGAACATTTCATGCTATCATCAAGTTCAACAGGTTCTTTAGGAGCAAATTAGAAACAAGTAATCATCCAGCAGTATAGATTGTACTGTACAATTTAGATCACAAAAACCGCTGTGTTGTGTGAACTGGAATTAACAGGTAGACAGACGAGCAGACAAGCAGACAGAAAGACTTGAAGGTATGAAGTGGTAATGATATGGTTTTGCAAAAGCCATTAAAATGGTCATGAAAAGACTTCAGCAATAGCTATTTGACGACTAACTGAAAAGAGGGAGAAAGAGATTAAAATTCCGGAAATAAGCAGCATCTATCAGCAGATAGGAGACATTGTAGAAAATATTGATATTCCAATCATTTGTATTGCATTTTTTGATCATCATATGCCAACACTTACATCAAATCTGTATGATGTCTTTTACATTGCATTATGCATTTTGCATTTTGCATTTTTGCAACATGATGCCGGAGAAGATCACAGTGTAGTATAGCTTAATATTCAACGATATGGTGTTGCACTTGTCATATTAGTTGAAGCATTTAAAATGCAACACAACAAATTTGGTTAGAATGGAAACAATTCTCTGTGTAAGTGTGCATTCTTGAAATAAATAGTGATTGAAGTAATCCTCTGAAGAATACATATCTAATCTATAATACTATTATCAAAAACATTTAAGGTTCGTTATCGAATAGAGTTAATCGTCACTAAACTGATCATCTATACTATATGACACAAATATACAGCAAAAAATTACGATGATTTAGAAGTGGTAGGGAGAGAATAATTCAATAAACATAGCAACGAGAGCGCCTAGAGTGCTTCTACTTTTGCGGAATGCCAGTCGTTTGAAATGAAATATTTGAATTGACTTTGGGATTTAATCTGCTCTTTCCTTATTCCGGCCCACGAAACTAGAAACTTTCAGGACTAGAACTTAAAGCTCGTAGCAATAATACCACTATGACTTCGAGGAAGTGTAGTCTCGAAATGCACTTGGTTATTCGTGAACGTTAAATATGACAAGCATCAAAGTCCTCCTTTCTCTCTTCTCCGAAGGACTCTCGAAGTGATCAGCTCTATAGATCAAATAACCAAAAATGAGGCCCCATCACCTCAAATCTAAAGAGATTTTTTTTACTGGCAATTTCCTCTAATAACAATTAGGACGATGCTATTGACATCCCTGTTTTCAAGCATAGGCATACTTTAAACAGTAATTTCATAAGCATGTATTTGAAATAAGTCATGCCTGTCTATACCTAATTAAATTACATATTGAACGCATGTAATTATCTTAGAAGATATTTATAGAAGAAGTGGACCATTGCAACATTTCTGCCGGAGTGTTTGAACTTTTCTCACGATAAAAAGGTTTATCCTGAGTGCAGAGGTGCAATGATGCAATTTTCAAAATTTAAGTATCACGGCGGATATTACATTCGTTCTCTTCCGATATATTAGTGATGAGCCAGAACTGAGGTAGGCTATGATGTGAGTTATTATGGCCGTTAAAGATGTGTATAATGAGCATTGTTATCGATAGCATGCTAGTCTCAAGCAATGTTTATTAGTTGAAGGTGATTAGGTCGTTGGAGTGGTGGTGTTGCATCACACACCTTCGTTTGTCTTAGCTCATCGATATTCCTTCTGATTGTCGATGAAATTTCACGATCGTTCTTCAATATCACATTGTTGTTTTCTTCATTTTTAGAAGCATCCTCTGATTTCGCATCAATGAGATGCTCTTCGATGGGTGAATCAGTCTGACAATCGACATCTATGCTGACAGCTATCTGCAATGTTCATCATAGAGCTGGCAGCAAGGGAATACTATCGAATACTTTCAAATGCCCTCAGTGAGTGATGACTTACAATCGCCAAACGTGGAGACCGGCATTACGAGCTCTCATTTCTTCTTCACCCTTCCCCTTTACCTCACATCCCCTCCCTTCCCTAACATATTGCAAAACTTATCTCTTGGATAATGTTTGCCCTATGCTAATAACGCTATGCAAATTGCACAGACCTAAATTTGCAAATCTTTTACACATTGCATTGCTATCCGTAGCAAATTTTTGCTCGGCAAATGACAAAAAAGTGAAGAAGTCTTTGCAGGTATGCTTCTTCTGAAGAAACCTTTCAAAACTATCAAGTAGACAAGGTTAAGCGCTGTAATTTGGGATGCTGAAAAAGTAGTAAAAGGTAAGGGAATCATTTGAAAATTACTACGCATATTATTTGCATTTAAAAAATTTTGCACAAATTTGCATGAAATATCATTGCTAATTCAAAATACAAAACAGTCTCTATAAGGTGAATAACAAAGCCAAAGGAATGTACGAAGCACATACAGAATTACTTATGCTTAGATATGTCACACAGTAGAATGCATTTGAATAGAAGAAAAATTCCGTTGAAATTTTTCTCGTATAATAACATAAACCCTCTAGTTTTAAAGAATGCAAAATGGTAGCATTATTTAGTGTTGACCTTTTTGTAAGGAGAAAGTTGAAGTTGGAGCAATCGAATCGTACGTTTAGCATCAAGTAACGACTCTTTTAGTGTCAGATTTTCATCGCTTAATGCACCGAAATCCAATGAAAGCACTGAAATTCCTTTAAGAATTTGCTTATTCCGAGGATTTAGCGACCTGATTCGACCTGAAAATTACATTGTTTATGCTAATTCGGTTAAAATTTCCCAACAAATTTCTAGCCACTTTCACTAATTGACAACAAAGTGACAAATATATGACTCTAGCAAGATAGTAATAGCACGTGATGCTTATTAGTGCTTGAGGATTCCACACTTCTGATGCATTGCAACGTTGGGAAACCTATCTTTTCATTAAGCCAACACGGTCCATGTTTAGCATGTGACGTTCTTTCAATTGCACTCGCAATACGTCAAAAATAGGGTAAGAGGGGAGGGGGGGGGGGGGTTCATTATTAAAATTAGCGAATAAGCCTCCGCATGCGCATATGGATGCGATGAGCACCGTAGTAATAAATAACTTTTGTGCAAGAAGTGTAAAATATCCGAAGATCGGCTCCGACGCTGCAGCTAAGTTTCTGACTTCCAGATGGAGTCTGAGGGTTCGAGAATAGAGTTAAAATTGATCATGCAACATTCACAAAAGTACTGATGAGATTTAGAATCCATGCACACTCATGCATACACTTAGAATTCCAAGTTTGTAAAGTTTTATCCGCATAGAAGCTATAAATAACCCTTACTGAGTCATAAATTTTTCAATATGTGATTGACTGACAACAACGTTCATCAGATGTTCCCGAGGAAGAAAGTGAGCTTATGTAGAGTGCTGTCTTGTATAAAAAGATGGACATAATCGTTCTGGATTTACTAAACCACTTAAAAATAGGAGGAAAATGGGCTATTTTTTCGGATATGAGAGATGCAAATTATCCAATCAACATTTTATTGCGTTCTTGAAGAAGCACTTGAAATTTCAAATTAAAGGTGTTGTATAGTGGTGGCTAGCAGGATATACGCTTTCTAATTCAGCCAATTGCAGCAAACGTCGATTAGAAAAAAAAAAGAATAAAATACCTCATAGTTTATTCTCTTGATAAAATCGGTCCAACGGTGCAAAAATGTTTCAAATTATATCTTAGTTGTATTCGATCAACCGCAAAAAAAAAAATCTGATATCAAGTTTATGCCCTTAGAAACGCATATGGGAAATACACTATGTAAAATTGTATGAAAAACACAACCTTTAATTGTTGCGCATAATGAAAAATGTGTAGATTATAATCACCAAATTTCTAGATGTAACTTTATGTACTCTATAAAATAAGATCGATTTGACCATTAACCATCCTTTAAATTTATACTTACTTCTAAATCACTCCACCGGTGCAATGATTTACCGCCTACCATGAATTACTATAACCGGACAAGTGAACAGATAGAGGGCATTGGAGGTAGAACGTTTTTAGCGGTTGGAGTTTATAGAATGCCTGTGAATGCATGAAAACATATACAAGCACAAACATGAGCATGCACAAACCGTCGCACAAACAAAAATTGCGCGTATGCAAGAAAGCACGTTATATCTACGCAAAGGTCGTTTTAATAAACAATCGACAATTCAACGTTTTGATGCGATTTAATCGGAAGAAAGGCTAGATAAATCGATTATCACTTCTTTTTATGAAATTCCACGAGTTCTTTTATTCCACATTTCTGATGTTTCAACACCCATATTGCAATAAAAATATAAATTGCAAAGATAAACGAATGGGAATATTGAATTTAATGCAATATATCCCGATTAGTTTGCAATTAAGTGGAAAACGCATGCGGTTATCACTAATTTGTAATGCAACAAATACACATGAATTCATGCCCAAACTAAATAAAGCACATATAATAATGATTGCACACTCTGAATGCGTAAAAATTGTCAATCTTGAAATACTTACTCTTTTTAAGTGCTCTGATATGATTGATTGCGATCCGATTTGCTTGCAGACTTTTGATCAATAAGAAATAATCAATTTCATTGGAATATCTGGTTTGTTTGTTAAATTTCTTTTTTAATTTCAGTATATTTTCTTTATTAATTTTTTTATGAGTTCCAGTATTTGCACCGCATTAAGGACATATTCAGGATCGTTTAGTAGGAGGTATGAGGGACAGAGAAGACAGAATAATATGTGAGATAGATAAACCTTCAACATGTGCAAAACAAATGTGAATGCTCTAAATTAAATTTGATGGATAATATGCAAATATATGATAAAACAGAATAATATGCAAAACCGAATGATTATGAGGGAGATGGATAAAGGTTTCAACAGTTCGGTGATATGACAAATACAGTTCGATGAAACAACTCAATTAGCAATACTAGCAAGAATTCAGGCAGCGGATATTTTAAGCAAACTAATTAATAATTCTTTACCTTTTTTAAAAACCGACTTTTATCTATTGTCTTGTCGGTTTTCTTTCTATTCTCCTTCATTTTTATAGAGAGCAGATTACTTCTCCAATCAATACTATTGCATTGGATGCGTCAAAAAAAAAACAATGATGTTGGCTCGTATTCGTGATTTCTGCTGGTTTGACATGCTCCCATCTACGTATGATGTCGTTTCGGTGGAAAATTGAAAATTTTTTATGGACAACCGAAATTCATGTGCTATGTCTAGTTTGCTCATCTGTTTGTCATGCTTGGAACCATTATAGGCAACTATTTAGCACAACTAGTCTCAGGTGAGAACTATTGTTCCATGAAAATCGGAGATTTCCATTGTGTACGTGCAGTGATGATGTGACCTCTTCGATGACGATCGAGCGCTCTACCATCTGAACGCAATGGTCTACAACATATCACTCATATAGCACTAATCTGATATACAACATTCTTCTGTGTTTGCTTATGTTTTTATAGATAATGAAGCATTTATTATCGTATGAGATTGAAATGTTTCCATATATCACATATTTTATGTGTGGAAAAGAAGTTACGAAAAAGAGTGTAATAACTTGCCTCTAATGAAATCATCCATATTTCGTATTCGTGCTTCTTGTTCATCAATAATATCCTCTAAATTTTGAATCAATTGATTTTTCACGTCAATATGCGTCTCCAGAATGCTTTCTTTGATTTTTGCCGATTTTACTTCCACTTCATAACAGCGTCGACATTTTTGCAATATATCCGCACCTCGACAAAATTCAACAGGTGTAAAATCTGAAATTATCGAAAAAAAAAACTTTCAGAACACGAGTGTGCTTAAATTGAAAAAAAAAGCAAAGAGAGTAGCTAAATGATGCTTGTCGAGTTTTTATTAAAAATGAATCAACAGACTTCAAATTTCACAGGTATTTAATTCTTCATGAAAAAAAAAACCAACAACAATTTGCTAGGTATGACTTCTATTCCAATTGGTGTGACCACTCGTTTAGTTGCTTCAATCAGTCAATCAACCTACATAACGTAATTTTGATAAATAAGTAAACTGGCTCAGCAAAATAGATTACGAAAACGACAGTAAAGAGTAAGAATGACGGCAGGACTTAACGTCTCATGTTTTTCGATAATTTTTTGCTCGCATAATAATAATTGCTTGTACGATATTATTTGCCATGCTCCAAAATTTAGCTGCGCATGTCACGTTAGCCATCTGGTAATGCTTCCAGGTATGAGGGTTATTCTCTCGCTATCAACTCGTATGTACATTTTTCAATTATCTTATCATATTCTTACCTCGCTCTGTAATTCTTGTATTCATTATTGAGCACCCGTTTGCATTACGATCCTGTAGTAGTTTTTCTGAAACAAGAATAATATAAGGGGGAAGGTTCATGCAGGAATTTCGCTGGTGAGTATACGTGAGGTTCGAACTTGATGACAGAGCATAAGAAGAAGGGAAGATAGGCGAAGCGAGCACATGCCTGCATCGAGTGAAGATTGGGCGG
Organism: Ascaris suum; assembly: GCA_013433145.1. NCBI lineage: Eukaryota > Metazoa > Nematoda > Chromadorea > Rhabditida > Ascarididae > Ascaris > Ascaris suum. The sequence goes on along the minus strand of CM024184.1, from coordinate 6,359,825 downwards.
GATGCAGAACGAGCAAGGGGCTGGAGGAGGTGTGGAATTTAAACTGATAGAATCCAAGATGAGTGAAATTTGCGAACGATACGATCACTTTCATAAAATATAGTAAATTATAAAAAAAACACATTTAAGTGGCTCAATTCAAGTTAAATACAACAAATAGTCAAAAGTCACAAACGTTCAAAGACGCCTTTTCAAAGACCCATCAAAGAAACTACAGGTCTTAGCTCATGTATGTCTTCCTTTCCAGTTCTCGTCTCTGCATACATTTGTGTCTGTCTCTTTATACTTTCAACTCTCGAACTGGAAAAGTAAATGGTGATAAAAACTATTGGATAAAATCTGTTCCACAACTGGCCTGAAATTCATATTAATTAATTTTTTCCGCTTTTAAATTATTTCATTTTATAAGAATTTCTTTCCTCCGGAAAAAAATTCCTTTTTCATAGAGCTCAAACTACTTTCTATAGGATTGCTGGAAGATGACAAGAAAATGCGATGAAGTGGACGCAAACACAAACACACATATTGATCAAGATCTCCACTGCTTTTGTCCTTTAGTAGAGAAGCAAATGTAGAGGAAATGACTGCTTAATTGCGTGGTCGAGTTTGACTAGTGCTAGTCATGTGGGAGCAAATATATAAAATGCCTCTTTCGTGCTGACATCAAAGAAAATTAGCACTCTAGAAAAACATGTGCTTCTGAAGTCTGATGGAATACTCGACTTATTTTCGAATATTTTTGAACATTTAGGAACAAACTGGAAATCATTAGACCTAATCGATCATAATGTGCTTTTTTTATTTTTAAATTATTCCAAAGTTAAAAAAAGAATGTAGCCCGAAATCACATCTGAAGAGATAAATATTCAAGCACTACTAGAATGGTTGAAAGCTTTGAAGTTTTTGAAAGAACATCACTTCTGGAATCTGATACAGCAAATACCCTCTATTCGAAATGTTTTCAAACGAACTTTTCATCACCCCTATAATACACTATACTGCAGAGTTATTTTCAAAAACCATTCCATGCATGATTTGCTCTCATAAAAGCATCACATTCGGCAACTCATTTGTGAAAGTGGTGATAATTCATACCCTCAAAAAATTTTGCATCGCAATACTCTAGGTGCACATATATTTTATACGAACTTTAGAGCATCGGCTGTCAGTAAGAAGATTTTGCTAGTTGCAAAAGCGTAGTCGCATCACGTTTTCTGTAATTGCTCTTTGTCATCCCTATGAGACAAAAAATTTGTTTCTTTGCACAATGGCGTAGAAATTTGAGCGCATACGCTTTGAGCTTCCTGTTGTTGACAGCTGATTTGGTAGCAGTAGAATCGACGAATAATACGGCCAATGATCCCTCCTCTCTTTAATCGACCAACAATGTACCCAATGGTTCTTCCTCTCTAATAAAGCATTGTCTCTTCGTATAAACAAAATCCATAAAAATTAGTAGTCGTGAAATGTAATAAATAAAGGTGAGGAGGATGCCCGCTTAGAGGTAGGATGAAAATATACTAATTATGGGATTCCTTAGTGGCGAACCGGATGGGTGTTGCCGTTTAGATTGAGCTAACATGAGTTAATTTTTCAACTTAAAGCATTAACCATTAGAACAGTACATCTTCTTGCCACATCCTTTTCATCCTCTTCCTCCTTCCTTCTCAGCCCATCAAAAATTACTACAACGACGAATTTTTGAAAAAAATATTCTTGCATCAGATTTTGATCAACTTTCATCGAATAAAGCACTTGAAAAGATGGATGCAAACCACCGATGAAGTCATCGTTTTTTTTTTTAAGTTTGCAGCTAAAAATGCAATGGGACAATGAATACTGTTCTAATTAACATATTATTCCTCATCTTATCAGTGTTTTTCCATTTAGAATGAGCGAAATGCTTGATATTTTTGTGGTCAACTTATCAAAAACATTCATTTATTGTCACGATGATCAAATTTTTCGACAAAAATACCTATTACAGCGAAAATAAACGAACTGTAAGCAACCTAAACATTCACACTCCTGGCTGAGAAATTTAATAAGCAAATATCACACTAACACCTCTGGCTTTTACTGTCACGATGATCTAGAGTTGATAATCACCTAGAGTTGATAATAATATTATCATTCTGTTAGTGTGACCGTTATTATGACCATATTACTTATCGCAACAGAGTTGTTACGATAATAATAAAATGACCATTTCATATAATATTTGAGCATTTTAGCACTAATAAAGATGATGGCTATGAAATACGAAAAAATAATTTCAAAAAAAAAATTTTTTTTTAAATAATTTTAAAAAATTGTATAGAATATTCAATTGCTATTATTCAAATGTAACAAAAATATTAACTAAAATACTTAAATATTCGTCTATTAAAAGTTAGTGAATGTTGAATTGCTTGAAAATTTTCCATTTAAGTGAAAAGGTTAGGATATCATAGATTATGAAATCAACAAGTATTGAAAAGGCGATAATGAGTGAGCCACACTATGAAATTGGAAGAGAAGACCGAATTGGTGCAATTGGGCGCTCGAATTTTCTCTTAATGCAAATCGATAGTAGGGCGATGTGATTGATGCAGCCTGGTTGGCACAACGTTGAAAATGGTGCAGCCTGGTTGGCACAGCATTAAAAATTGTTCCACATCAAATAGGATGACAATGCACCATATCCTCAATGTTAGCTTTTCAACACTTTTAGTTAGATTTCTGTGTATTCTTCTATAAATTAAAACGTGAATTTCAAGGAACAAAGATGCAAATAAAATAGATCGTCGTATCTTATAAGTGTACTCTTTAAAGGAATAAGAGCATCTTCGATTTCCTTTTTTTTTTCGATTGTTGGTTCCAATCATTGATGCGCTTATTTTTAATGCATATGAACTCCGCTCAACAGCACTATTTGAATGGTACTCTTAAAGGAAGTAAAATTCCATCATTGTTTTCCCACTGTGTTTATCATAATGTTTCTTTAGATAAATAAATAAGCGATTATCTTCTGCCGCAGTGATCGCTGAAATAATATGGAATTCAATCGAATTTTGTAAAATGAATAAATCAGAAAGTCCAAACAGAATAGAAAACGCGATTTGTGCTTTTTTGGGAAATAATTCCATACATATAAAAACTAATGCTCGAAATCACTTCCTAGGAGCATCGCTTGAAGAGAAATTTTATTTGGCTGAGAGCTCTTTTTCACTATCTCAATGAAGAATGAATTCACATTTCCGGTGGAATCCGATTTCGGCGCCTTAACATAACGAGAGAACTTTTGAATCATAAACATATAAGTGTAAGGATTTGAAAAATAAATGACCTAAATTTATAAAGATACTGAGGGAATAAACAATCAAAAGATAAAATAATTTCACTTTCACAAATTTCACAGAAAATAAAAATAAAGCACTTTAAAATTTACGAAAATGTTTTTTTTTCTATCTACATTCGAGAAAAGTTATAATTTGCATAACATAAATAGACATTAGCAAATGAAGCGTACAGCTGGGTACGAGCAATGGAAGCGCATTGGGTAGCCGATCGCTTCTCGTTACTGATTCACGAGAATGCAATGATTGCCTCTTTTCTTGCAGTCGGATACTCTCCACTCATTTGCTGAGTAAATAGCGACTGCAGTTAGGATGAATGTCATCGCTTAACAACGACGCAACAACGGGTCATCTTGCCAGTTGCGTTACTTCGACCACTCTACGAGGACAAACTTCAGTACCAAACTTTGGATTGCTTTGTTGCTATGCAAACTTTTGTAGCTTGGCAGTGAAATTTTCGTTGATGCTTTTCAAGGATTAGTGCTAATTCGAGATTTTCGAAGAGCAATAGGAAATTCTCCCCAAAGCTTGAGGATTCAAATTCGGGTAAACGAAGGAAGGAGTATTACAGGTGCTAATGACTTAATAATATGAATATCAACGAGTTTCTTCTTGAGGAAAAATTTTACATTAACTTAGCGTTGATATATTCTTGATAGCTATACGCATAGTTGAAGAGATTACGTTTCATATTTGGTGTGAAAATTTTGCTATTACTACGTTTTTCTCATTAAAGGAATGAAATAAAACTATTGGCTTCATTTTAGGAATTTCAATTGTTCCGCTGCATTTAAAGTATGGATCAGCCAACGAGACAAGCTATATATTTAAATAGAATGGAATTTACATATTTGTTGGTTTTCCGCTATACGCAAACACATACATTAAATAATGGGAAAGCCAACAAATATGTAAATGGAAGAATATGAAAAATTGAGAGGTGAAAATCCCATTTTCGTCCAACACAGCAACGAGTAAGATGAATTATTCACCTGTGAATGGAAAAAAATTGCTATGAAATTGAAGAGAAAAGAAAATAGCAATCAAGCGGCTAAACAGAATTGAAATCTTGTAATTTGAATGTATTGCAAAATTCCATATCACACCTTCACATAAAAGAGCTACACCATATCTTGGCGATCAAACACTACATCAGTCACGCTTGAAATGGATCATGGGTCGCAACCGGGTGGTACGAGGAACGATCACGCCAAAGAGGATTCATCGATCGTCCTTAATGGGAATCTTTGACGATGTCTTTGACGAGTACATAGAAGTTTTACTACTAATATAAAAAATGAAAATGTGGAAATAATTTTGAAAAATTTAAATCAATTTTCTTATGGTGGAAAAAAATGAAATATGAGAAAAAGTGAAATGGAAGCGATTACGATATTTCAGGTCGTAATAAATTCGCTTCATTTGAAACTAATATAATCAATGCGTTAGCTATCAACGCATCTCAGCGATGCAAATGATGCAATGAACGTTCCTATAGGCAAAAGCGTATAAATAAAGTGCCGCTGTGATTTATTCTTTAGCGCATTTCCAATAGTGAGATACTAAAATAGAACGAGAGAAAGATTGAAATGATAGGCTAATAGGAGAAAAGGTCAATCTAACAACTGATACTCCTATAGGAAAATCATAGTTAGCACTCATCTTTACTGGATAAAAATGCTCACTGAATAAAAGAGCACCTCCTCCACTTCCCTTTTCCTCAACCCCTCTCCCATCTTGAATCCCCCAACCCTTTTGCTACCGTGTTTGGGCAAATAGCTTATATGAAAGGTGTGGTATACGTCGATAAGCCTATTTTATTTGAGCGCTCACTTAAAGTCGACTTGTATGTGGCGTTTTCAACGAAAATAGTTGAAGCTTTACATCGGCAATGTGCTCTAAAATATTCTCGACCTGAAGCTTACTCTCATCACTTATTACATATAATCAATTCTCGATTGGCACAGTGATGTATTGGACATTAATTCGATCTCCAGGCTTGAGCAGACGAAGTTGATTGAATTATGCGAAAATTTTTAAAAATTTTAATCTTAGCGATAAAATTTTTCATCGTCCAAACAACGGAAACTTACGAGAGAGATGATTGCAACAATTACAAAGAGCTTTTAGCAGGAATAAGAGTTACAAATTGAAGTATGATGGTTATCGCTGCAAACTTAATTTAGCTGATCTTTTCGAACGAAAACTCCAAACAGTACAATTGGTTCAACTGATAAAATTTTTGATACTATACGTTATTCTTATATTTACATTTCGTTCATTTAATTGATATTGCTACAGCTATATGCAGTTACTGGTTTCAAGCCGGTACACAACACGAATACTATGATCATTTTTACGATATCGTTTTATTACACCGAATTTGGGCAGGATCCCCTTCAATCCAAGCATATTCCATTATAAGATCCACAGATTACTTTGCTCTTAACTGACATTTACTAATTATTTATTTCTATTAAGAGCAGACTACATCAGTCAAACAGAATAGGTTATGAGGCAACGATTATTGTGTTCGATGATGAAAGAGATTATTGAGATATGAGGCAAGGTAAGTTTTTTTTATCCGCCGTAATAATAGGAATGGTTGAATTGTGAAGTGTATTTTTTTATCCCAAATCTCCGCTTTGATTTAAAAGCAAAACATCGCATCACCGTTGTAGAAAACGCCTTTATAAACGACAAACGAATTACCAAGAAAACGCATTGTATGATGCAAATATGATAGTATAATGCATTTGAGAGGAAATTTTGAAAGTTCTGAAACTAAAAAACTCTAGAAAATAAATGATATATTATTCTCAGAAAGTAGTCAAACATAAAATCAACTAAAGCAGAATATAAGACTATAAAAAAAAAATTTACCGAATGATGATAATATATCTAATATCATAGATATATATATATATATATATATATATATATATATATATATATATATATATATATATATATATATATATATATATATATATATATATATATATATATATATATATATATATATATATATATATATATATATATATATATATATATATATATATATATATATATATATATATATATATATATATATATATATATATATATATATATATATATATATGCAGATTCTTGCGAGACTCCATGCTGAGCAGTTAAAAATCTTTCATAGAGTCTCTCTTTAACGGACGCTAAGAGAAGGATCATAGACACAACCGATAAAATGTCATTCTATACGGCTTTAGTTTATGGAACAACTAACGCATTGAGACTGAAGAACGCTTTCCTGAAGTGAAGATCAACACATTTAACAAATGGGTCCCGGTAAACCTATGAAAACGAACTTTGAAGCAGTCGAAGAAGAATAGCTCTAGTTGATCTATTGCTGAGGAAGCCATAGTGAAATGAAGTAAATGAACGACTGATATTGAAATGCTCGTTCGTCTGACGGCAGTTTTCCTCTACATCATATTGGACACCTTAATGAGCCAAAATGGCCAATAATTTTGAAGTTCGAATTTTTTTTAATTAATTGGGATAATCGATTTTTTTTAACAGGAAGTAGAAATTGAGTGAGTAACAACGGATCGATAAAATATGCAATAGAATGCAGCTGCAATAATTTCTGCGTTTTTTTTTTCTTTTTGCATAATTTATTGCGACTGTCATAACAAGAGATACCGCTGAGGCAATAATGAGAAGTTGAGTTGTTTATTAGTGTCAGCGCTAGTGATAGCAATGTAATCTTGAAAAAAAAAAGAACCGAAGATAGCCAGAAATACTCTGATACACGCAATGTTCTTATCAGCTGTTTACGAAGATGAATAGCGCTAAAAAAGAATAGAGGCAAGCATTGATATTCCTGAAATTGCCAACCATGTTTCCTTTAGTTATCGTCTTATTTGTAAAATAGCTCATCGATGCGGTAATTTTTAAATATTTCAGAATTGGAAGTCAATACTTAATCTAGTATGATGCTATTGTTAGCAGTCACCCTAGTGGGCTCAAAGAAATTTTCACAAACGTTCTTTCCAATAATTCAGTTCATGGAATATTCGTAATTGCTCCGAAAGAACTTAACGGAAGAACTCTCCACTCAATATTTGGAAAATTAATATTCTCCATTATAGTAGATTCAGTGTTCACACAAAACAGTGAATCGACATAGTCAACAACGAGATCTTTATCTAAGCCAGAGCGGATAGGAGATCGCTTGACTGGTATCAGTGGTATCTCTAGACTATTCGTTAGTCCTAAATAGATAGCGCGAGTTTGATGATAGATGGCAAAGGATATCGAACTTATCAGAGATTAGTGTGTGTTGTTATGTTGATATGAATGACTGTATCATCACTGTGACTTCAGCTAGTTGCTGTTTAGAGATGTGATCTATGCATTGCGCGTATAGATTACACTTATTGTTGTGTTAATCACTCCTCACGCTCGTAGAAAGCAACTCTTAGCGTGTTGTCACGGCTACCAACGACTCTTTTTGAGATGGTTTTCAAAAACTGCAGCATAATAATATAAGAGAGTTTTACTTCGGTGACACTCTTTCACGGAGGTTAGGGCTGTTTTCGTAGAAGACTGATTTTTGGCTTGACTTCTTCCGTAAACATCACTGGAGGCTATACGATCAGAGCAATAGACGAAAAATAGTTAGGTATGTAGAGGTCAACATCGAGATAGTTTTTTGAATTAATCTATGACTCTGCAATGTACATTATCTTTTGCTTGTAATAGCAACGATAAAGGCAAGATCCTTTAGCTTCATCCTTATTGAAAAAGATTCTGTTGGAGTGCAGGGAGCCGAACTTAGTTTGAAATCGTGCTCGGAGGTGAGGGAGTTGCTAACGCGTTAGGCTGTATGGAGTTTAAAGAATGAGATGGGACTGGTCAATCGTTCTTATGCGCTGAAGATGGAACACGAGAACGAAAACGATCATATATAACAACTAGCTAATATATATTAAGTACGCAAGGTTCACAAAGAATCACGAGTTTAACAACAACAAGATTAGTCTACGCATGAAGTATGCAAATTTACTGATGTGATTTACAATCCACAATCAATTGAGAATATTCTCTAAGAAGAAAAAGTGCGATAAAATTCTTGTCTTTATCGGTTTGTTCAGTGGAACAAAATCCGAAAATTTACCTTGAGTGACCTAGTTCTACCGGTAGCAGCACTTTTACCTACAGTGACATCATAATTCGGAAGAAACAGTGTTAAAATTGCATCATCTTCAAGTGCTTTCGTCCGATCTGAACTCGTGGTTGAGCGCACGACCTCTGTAACCACCAAGGAATTGACCTCGAGGATGGGAATGTTGAGGACTCTTGCGGCACTCCAATCAAGACACATTGTTCTGCTTGTTCTTGGAACGCATCAGCGTCAGTATGCACTACTCGTGCAATCGTGGAACATGCAACCGAGTTGGGATTGATCAGCTTCACGTCACTACTAGCGCTGACCGAATTGCCTTGCCCAATGAGCTAGTGACGACAATAAGTTTGTCCATTTTAAGGATCAACCTATTTGTGCTGCTGTGAAACGGCGTTTTCGGGAAATCAGCGATATTTTTGGGAAGGACAAGGACTGACGCAATCAAAAGGGCAATTGGCATTGCTTGCTAAAAAGATGAGAGCGACAGTAGGGGAATTAACAAATGAAATGGTTTGAAAGCAGCGCTTAGAAGTTAGTTTGATAATCGATTCTTTCAGTGGATTAGAGCGCAAAAAGCGCATATTATGCTAATCACTTTGAATGAGGCTTTATAGTTGTTTCCCAGTCATAAAACATCTTATTGTGACTCGAAAGAATTCATAAAATGCAACAAACAAAAGTCAAAATCACAAATATTTCCACTATCAAAAAAAAAAAAAAATTCCATTGTGAAAAAAATGGCAGTTTAGTAGTATATTATCAGATTATAATCTGAAATATTTCACGAAATACAATTCAACTCAAGCTTGAAGCTAAAAGAAACATAACTGTTCGTCTTTTATATTGGTTTTTGTTTGCTAGAAACAAGAGGATTTGGGGACAGTTTTCGCGAACTAATAAGACTGGAGAAAACCCGAACTGATATGGCGAAGCAGACTAGGACTTATAGGCTGCTTTTCGTTGTGAATGAAGTATTGGAGCTTTGATGAAGGCAGCGGGAAATTTTGAGGCATGATGAGAGTTCTATTATTCAAGGCATGAATAATGTGGTTCCATGAAGTGGGAAAGCGCATCAGGAACGATTGTGTTTTTTTAAAGGACTTAAACCGAACATCCCACCCATTATGACTGATTTCATAGCGGTTAAGTATTGTGTTCAGCTTTTCCCCCTCACCCTCTGTCTTTTCCTAATCACAATTTCTACTAGCCTCTAAGATTATCGATGGATTCCTTCGTGCCTTAATGAATTTTTGCTCCTTCTCCTTTTCGCCTCTTTCTTCCTTGTCCATTCGTTTAGTTTGCGAACGCTTCAATGAATGGCTTCGATGCATCCCTTCTTCTCTTCTACCCCCCCCCCCTCCACCACCTCCCCCTCCTCATCATCTTTCCTTCACCTTCACTATATCGACCTCTCCATTATAGTTCAAGTTTGTCATCTTATCTCTTCATCGAGTGTTCCACTCATTGGGCTGTTTTATATACAATGCATTGTTACCCATGGCAATTAATGAAGAAGGAGGAACGACAGTAATACAAGATGAAGAGGAGAGGGAAGAAAGAAAACGATGATTTAGAGAACAGAGACCAACTACATTTACGACAATCACGATCGCTGAGCAGTGGTCAATTTTACAACGTGAGGTACGCGCATAGTGCTTGTGTACCCTTTGCATTCAAGTTCATCTCTTCCGCTATGCTGCTGAATATCTCTCTTTCGTTTGTGTGACAAAAGAGCGTGAGATGGGGAGGGAAGAGGGGAAGAGGGAAAGAAAGACAGACGGGACGGAGATATTGGGCGGGGGGGGGGGGAGGAGAGGGGAGAGGATTGATGGTTGCATTTAGTTGAAGTTTTTCATGATCTATCGAATTTTTCGATTATCTACCATCTTTTTCCACTTTATACATTGTGATGATTTTTCCATTATATGGTGACATCTGTTTCCATTCGTAAATGTAAAAAAAAAAAATTACGAAAAGCTCGCGCGAGTTGTTTATATCCTTTGTTAATATTTATAATAATACTGTTGTTTGATAGTCGCATGATCGATAAATATGATTATATGATAGATTATAGCTGCGAGCACCTAATGCGTCGAGTAGAGATGGAATAATATTTTGTTGTGATGTTTTGGCTCTTTAAGCCATAATCTTTATTTATTTTATTTGCTTGTTTATTTATTTATTCATTGAATAATGTCTTATGACTAAAAAATATGAATTATACAACCGATTATATGATCGTCTGTGTTATAACCCCCCTAAGTGCGTTATCTGCCCCCCATCCAATCCAAATGATTACTGCAAGAAAGGTGTACTTTATTCTATTCGTTGCTGCGCATGTGAATCCATCTATATCGGCGAAACGGTCCCTCTTCTGCACAGGAGCATTTAAGAACAAGTGTTAAAAATGTCCTCACCATATCGTGTTCATATAGTGCATGCATAGTGGCCAAGCACGTCATCGAATACCACAACCTTCAGGGTGGCTACTAACATTGCCATCAAAATACTTGCCCATGGCAAAAGGGCAATAATGCGCAAGAGAAGGGAGGTTCTCCTCATAAACTCTCTGAAACCAGTGATTAACGGCTGTGTCAAATTACGCGCAGTTATCAACTTTCTCTCTCGCTATCTATAAATTCATTTTTGCTTTTTGTTTTGCATAAAAGTAGCAGCTCTCATAATTCTATGAAATGTGGCAAATGTTTCTGTGACAATCTTCAATTTGGTGTTCTATGATTATGGCTCAAAGAGCCGAAACGTCAGCAGTCAGCATAAATTATTATCTATTTATTTTTTAGTATGTGTTTACATTCTTTAGCGCCAACTTTCATTTATATTCCTTACCAATATTTTCTCCACTTTCCTCCAAGTCTTCTTTCCACGCACACACAAGCAAACGAAAGCAACATTTTTAGTAAACAATGTTATTAATATTCTTGTGGGATAAATCACTCCTTCTATCATTCTCCATTGTGTCTATCCCTCCTATTTCATTCTCTTTTCCTTCGCCTCATCTCTCCTCCGCCTTCTTTCTTTTTATTCGCTTTTTATCCTCGCCACTCAGAAAAAACCTCATTTTCTGAAAATGCAGTCGCATACGCAAAGGACTTACAAAAATGAACAGCTGGCGTGAAAAAAACCACCACTAGATGGAAAAACCATCGTGAAAGATGATATTCAACTAGTCAACGCATTGTCCGCGCCGTGCGGTACGAACCGCAACCTTTCTATGACGATAATTAACCGATGCAGATAGCATCGACAGTTTGCAAAAAAATCCTCAGAAAAGTCACCTGTCTTGGCTTTTGTCACCATACTACCCACTCAATTGTGGGAGTCCTCGTCTTGCAAAAAAAAACCTAACCTGTTGAAAATACTTCTTAAACCCACTCAAAATCTGCTTTAAGTGCACACAGAGAGTTCTCTTACAATCTAAGAGTGCTGCATCTGGTATTACCAGAAAAAACACCACAGTGCTCATAGAGAGTTCCTTTGTTTTCAAAATCGGAACCTTCATATTCATAACATCCTCAACGGTAACAGATGAATTAAATGCTTTGCAGACGAGAAATAATGCGATGGGAGCATTATTTGTGGGAAATTTAAAAGTTGAGCGATACCGAGAAATATGCTAAATATAAACCTGCTAAAAAAACCTTCAAACATTCAGCAGCAGTATAAGCTAAACCAGCGAATATATGGATCAAACCATTTGGAGCAACCGTATAGTCACCGGTTTAACCGCATGGTGGAACGCCCGGAAGCACTATATCTACGATGTAACAATGAACAAATTGGATTTGAGTTCCAAATTGCACACTGTATGTGCCGTTGTTTCGGTTAGTCGCTTATAGTCTCAAGAGGGTTCGGTATTTTCCCCTCCGGCAGTCTCAGGATTCCTTACTCTGTTCTGCAATCACCTATTATTTCCGGGTCTCTAAGGTCACTGCTTCGTTTGCGCATCTCTAGGCAAGATTGCATCATAGACACATGACTGACGTCCTTGACGAGTCAGCGAGCGATGCTGCCGAACCCATATTGTTGTAGTTGCTATCATGACCGTACAGTAAAATATAGTAGATGAATGTAGACAGAAATGAACGATTTTTGTCATCGCTGTGTAAACGCTAGTAAAGAACACATGTGACTGAACATCTTATTGCTAAAATTGTTTTCTCTTTGAAAGAAAATTGAAATATGGAAAGTGCAGAATTAAAAGAATGAATCTCAAATTTCAATTTTTGAAATTCTATGAGAATTTTTTGAAAATTTCATAGATTCTTATAGAAAAATGCACAATTTTTTCATTCCTTGTAAGTGTAGAAAATTTATTTTCACTAAAAATATTTACATTTGTTAGCAGAATTTTTTCAAAAATATCTGCATTTTTATCAATTTTCTCAGCGTAATATCTTTACATATATTTGTCTATATATGCATATTTTCGTACATAAATTTTCGCAACGTTGTATTTTCATATGTGTGTTTCGTTCGTTTGTGGATTGTCTGTCGTTCGCTCTACCTCATAGTTTCAATTCGAAAACTGCAGAAGTTGCTCGATGAAATTTGTTGATTATAATCTGCTCCATACTTTTGCCTTTCATACCATTTTGCGAAAAATTTATCAGCACACACATAAACTGTTTGCATCGAAAACCATCAAAAAATGCCAATCGGAGATATCCTACTATTAATCAAATGTAGTATAGAAATCATCTTTTCTTAATTGCTGATTGAATGATTAAAGAGTATCCGTTTAGCCGAGTTCATTGAAATACATAGACGTATACTTTTCCAGGTGCATTTTTAAAAGTTGTTTTTATGGAATTCTCATCGTTGTTGATAAAATTTATCGAGAGTTTTTCACTAATTGTCGTTTAATTATCCATATCAATACAAACTCTCCATATGCTCTTCCCATTTGTTTCTCTGCCAATTTTCTTGTCAATCAACATTTTTCACACTCTATGCTAGCATTGTGTGAAAATATGAGAGATAATCGAGAGAATCGAATCGATTTTTTTTTCGGCAATGACCGTTGATTTTTTTTTTCCTTTCCCATTGATCATTTACGTAACAATCACATGAAGCCACCAATTGATGTGAACGCTCTTCATCTCCGCAATCAATTCATTGCTCGCATTATACAACAATAGTAATGTTGCATTTTTGATTTTTTTATTTGTGTGATTATTGATTTTGTGTAGTATATATATTATTGATTTTTTTTGTGTAATATATATATTATTGATTTTTTTTGTGTAGTATATATATTATTGATTTTTTTTGTGTAGTATATATATTATTGATTTTTTTTGTGTAGTATATAATTTTTAATGTGTGATTTTGTCGCAAATAACGACGATGAAGATGTTAAAGATTGTGGAAAATTTTTCAACTTATCGTCTCTATATTATAGATAAATTTTATTATATTTTAGTCCTAAGTAAGTTAACTAGAGACAAAAATAGTTCCGACAAAAATACTTCCAATAATAGCATTCTTTCAATCGAAGCAATAGTATACGCTTATTGGTCTGACCGAGATATTTAAATGACTGACCATAAGATTCCTATTTTCAAATGGCCAATTGCAAAAGCTTTCATGATGGAATTTTTACTTTCATATCAGCTAGTGCTATATTTGTAGAATATATTTTAACAAATGACGATGAATAATAAACAGCTTCTAAGGACAACTTTGAGGTTTTATTAATATATATCCTTCATTACTTGGTAACTTTTATTGGGCGATGATGTACAGAGTAGCTTGAACTAATGGATTTAATTGCAAAAAGCGCTTATCGTGGGTTTTCCATGATGCGTTTTCTTGTTTATTGTAAAATAGGCAAATATTTCAGATTATGAGAAGATGAACGATAAAGGAGTTGTTCTAATCAGAAATGCAATTGTTGGTGTGGCATGTGGCTTTACTGCTGGCATGCTATTCGATAGCGGTAGCCTTCATGTGATACTCACTCATGCCGAAGGATTTCGCTATACAAATGCACAAAGTAAATGCTAAAAATCGTTGATCAAGTTGTCGATATTTTATAAATTTAATTACTAATTAAACATAATCGATCTTGTTTAATGAAATCGATAAATTAAAATAAATTGGGAAACTAAATTAGAAATTAAATTCAATAAATTCATAAATAAGTAGTAGGTAATCGAGCTATATAGCATTAGGCCTATTATGGCATGTTGTATCGAATGGGCACAAAAATTCATTGCCCTAGAAAAAAAATGATGTGAAAAAAAAAACGTTACTTCAATAGTTTCGTTCATCTCAGTCTCAAATGACGATTAATGACAGCTCTAGTGAAGATGAATGAATTTTTCATATTTAAGAAAAATTTTCTTCCGATTTTCATGAAATGATTTTTAAAAACCTGAAAAGAAACTCGACTATAAGTCTGCTTATGGGGACTAACGGAGTCGGCATAATAATAGCTTAACAGATGAAGCATTAACCATCTTGCGGCACATATAAAGTGGCTAAGGGGATGTAGCATTTTGCATTAGCTCACAATTTTGAAATACCTTTTGGGGCGAATTTTTTCTTCGTCGTCTATATCTATAGTATCCAAGTTGGAGCCATAACGGAGTTGATTTCCTCATAATTTTTTGCTGAAAATTATCAACGATAGTTTCAAGTCGAAGCGCACATCGCATAATCTCTATTCTACTCTCTTAAGCTGTCGAAGTACTCTATCCTTCATTTCAAAAAACTATTATATTCGAAAGTTATGTACAACTTAACGTTTTTTCTTTCAAAAACATGACTGAAGTTTTTCAGTAAAGTATGTGAATGACCTCTAGGTGACCTCTAAACAATGAAATTACAGTCTTTAAAAAATCATTTTAGTAAAAAAAATACCAGAGATAATCCTTCGTTGTCTTCAAAAGTTTATTTGCATAGAAGGAATTTTGCTATAAGTGGACAGCTCACTCGTGAGAAGGAAATATATACGCTGAATGAAATGCACAAAAAGAGGATGTTTTTCACGAATGCCTCTATCGGAAAATTATTTTGAATTGATGAAATTCGATATTTCTAGATTGTGATTGTGATTATCGTTTTTATCAGTTTTAAAAAAGCAGATTGAGTTATACACTCAAAATATATTTCTTTATTATTTTTTCTTCGTCATCTATATCTATAGTATCCAAGTTGGAGCCATAACGGAGTTGATTTCCTCATAAGAAATTTTTGCTGAAAATTATTTATTTCTTCGAAATGATAAGAAAATTCTTCGAAAATATTAATATATGCGAGGATCACTCGAAGAGTGATTTATAGAGTTTTTTGTCTTTTAATTTTTTTTTTATTTGCCGCATTATTTAATCACATTTACTTTTTGTTGACGACATTCCTATAGATTAAATGGAAATGAAATTCGGGAAAAATTCAATTCAACAGTGTTCATTTGATAAAGTGGGATTTCGTACTAACTCAAAAGCAAATTTCCTTTTCATTTTATTCCCATTCAATATTTTAGAATTATTTTATTAAATCGAATGATAAGCGCGCAACTGCACCCTTCCGCTCTCTGTTCCCCTCCATATTTTTCAGATTTGCTTTCCTCATAGGCGGATCGAATTTTCTCTCTTTATTTTATAACTCTAACTAAAACTTTCTGGGTCACTCATTGAGTGAATTTAAGCTTGTTTTTGCAATCCTTTGATGAAGCTTGGTCGAATGAACCTTCTTACCAACTCATGCCCGACATTTAAATAGCAACTCGGAATACTCTACACCCGGCTTTTTTGGATAGTAAGAAGGTGCAACGTAGGTAGGTTGGTTTGGTTAACAGTGACAGTAGCATAACCTCATCTGCGAGCTTTTTCACCTCATTCGCCGACTTCGAAAGCTATTCTTAGGTGCTGTCGAGAAATGCATATATTTGCAAAAAGCACTGTTTCATTCCACAGTGATCGAGTCGTAAAAAAAACGAATTTCTTTTGAACGAATTAAATAAGCAGCCAGGTTAGTTGAAATGTGAGTACACCGTGATGCATACAATATATTTTAGAAAATTATGAAAGATTGCTCTCAACAACGAAATATCAAATTGCGTATCATATCAGTTTTAGCTTTGTTTTTTCTTTTTCTTTCTTTTTTGTCGTGTTCACTTCTTCCTTCTCCATATCCCATTGGTGCAATCATCTGCAAATTGTGCATTTCCTCGATTGATCGTAGTTACGAACAGGAGGAGGAAGTAATCGCACATATGATTATTTGTTCAGTAACGGTTATTTGGCTAGGAAATTTATGATTAATAGAATTTTTATCATTTCTACCGAAATAAAAAAATACTTATTTTCAGTTGAAATGGTTTTCCTTTGTGGAATTCTCGGATTGGGAATTGGATTTCCTGTCGCATCTCTTCAGAGACATATTAAGCCATATTATATTAATTTAATCGCATGTCTTGGAAGCGTAACGGGATTTTTGCTTCTTTGGACAGCGACCCTCTATAATGGATGGTTCTGGGATAAAGCTGGTGTCCTTGCGATGTACAATTTTCTTGCAGGCAAAGTGAAAATTTTTTGTCAATGCATTAATAAATCTTTGAAAGTGTAAGTATATAAACTGTTTTCGAAGAATTTTCACGCTCTACTAAGTGAAAAAGATATTCTGGTGGAGTATATAACCCTTGGTGAAGGTAAATAAGCCAATTTTATTCTCATATCGTCTGTGGTAAATTCATCGAAGGTTTAGTTGCTTAGACAGTAATTTAAATTATTAGCTTTTGATATATTCGTTTTCTTCAAGCCATATTAGCAAGAATGATGGAAAAAAATTCAAGAATTTAGGGAAAATTTAGTAAAAAATTCCCTTAATAAAATGAATAAATTTTATTTCATAAATTTTCAACTTTTTAATTCCTCTTTATGTTTATGGAATTATCGGTGCCTTATTTCATCTTCCGCCAACCTCCCACACTGTTATCGATTGTTTTTGCGTTCTAGCTGAGAACTGACATATGAGTACGAGGAGGAGGCATTGCATTTTTGAGAGAGTGAAGCCGAACTTTGCTAATCCGATTAGCCGAATCAGATAGAGAGAACAAACATCAAAATGGACGAATATATGAAAGGAAACAGATTAAGCCACGCCAACAGTAACGCGAACATAGGGGACCCATGCTACACCACAGATGGTAGTAATTCACTGAATTTTAAAGAAACGCTTGAACCAGATAAGCTGCAAAGGCCAATTACAGCTGTAGCCTTCGACCATATCCACGTTTTCATCACTGCAACTTTCTAACTATCTCGGAACATGTGAATTAGCTAACAATTAAATGCACAGGACTGAAAAAGCATACCGTGCCGACGTTGAAGTATGACGATTATTTAAGCGAGTAATCTACACGTTAGAAAATTTGTTTATCCTCACTCATTTACAGTTTATCCATATTTCATATGCCATATAAGTGAAAAAGGTATTTACTATATTACTCCATGTCCTTAATAAACTTAATTTTCAGGTCATTCAATTGGGTATGCCTATTATACGAGTTTATGGGTTGGTATGAGTTCATTTCCTACAGTCAAAAACGTTTTCTCATGGATTCATCATTTGCCTTTGGTAAATGTTTCAGTCTTCTCCCTCAGTTTCTGGGCTCAGTAACTGAAAAAAAGCCCGTCTCGAGAAAGAAAATTGGTAAGGGATGCATTAATATACACATCCTCGCGGAAATCCACAATTCCACGGGTGGGCTACCGCTCATGTGACTGTAAAAAGCGATCGATCGGATGAGTAGCGCTCTCAGACAGGTGGAACCACTTGAAAAATGCACTCCCAGACATACCCTAGTTATGGTGCACTAGGTTAAATCCCGTCCGAGATTAGCTAAAAATTTGGTATCTCGACAATCTTAACATAAGGAGGAAATGTGTGCAAAATTATATTTATACATGAGAATTTGGCGACCTGTTGCAAGATTATCGTATACCTTGGTCATTGCAGTAACAGGTGACTGCCTTGACGGGGATTTATGGCCATGATGAGATGAAATATGAAATGCAACCTTTGTGCATAGAAGGTAGTTGTGGACTTTCAGACTACCTTTCGAACGGTTACGGCTATATTTTTAAGGTTTGCAGTGCTCTCTTATTATGGATAATTGTAACAAATCTCCGTCATCTCCTACTTGTACAGGTCATCGTCGTGATGGTGGCTTCGTTCATTTCTATCGTCTTGTTAAGGTAGGTTGCATCGTTGATATTCCTGATTCCCCTTTTTTGCAAGAAAACGCCGTTTAACTAAGACGGGTATTTGAAAAGGTGTGCACCATCAGTTTCAAAACGAAAACAACGAAATGTTCTTCTTTTTTTCCCTAATAATATAAACATATCCCTTGCGTTAATTAGCTGATCGACCAAAAAAGAGTACTCTTCTCAGGAAGGCAATTTGGAATCATTTGCGCGAAAAAATTCCTTCTTTGTTTCACTTAAATCAACAGACTCTTTTACATGACTCTAGAGGATAGAATGTTTGAATGTGAAATAGAGCAAACTTCCTTCCAGGACGCCTTCAAGAGTAGAGGCGCCAGTAAGAGTGACGGGCGATGCACGGCAGTTTACGTTGCCCGCCTATGAATATCCGGCTTCCGATACAGGTAGTGCCACAACATTTGTTGATGGATTTGACTGAGCATAGTTGCTGTACTGTAGAGAAAAAACTGATCATTTTCCATCTTCGTTAGAGGAGGTTTTCCGACGGGAATCATCGATTAATGAATAAAAGATAGACGAAATAATAATCAACAGAATCTACTAGCTGTACAGAGTTGCGATCTTCCGACGGACATCATTTCACAACGTTATGGCCTCATGATGGATGGTAAGGCATGGCGTATTGTGAATGGAAGAAAACACCTGCGTGAAGACGAATATAATGACAGTTAAGAAAGCCCATTTCTGGCTTAATTAATGCCTTTAGTCCGTCGTTGCTGGTAATATGACGTTGCATTGCCATCGCCTGAAATTCAGCTCGAATTTCTTGATAAGATTTCACTTGTGATTTAACTTGATGTTGATTCCCGTTGAGAGTTGGGCTCGCTTCTTCGTATTCCAACATGAGAGTAAGAAATATTAAATATAAGGGTTTCTTATTCATTCAGTGTATTTCATTTACTCACATTTTCGGAGATTCTGGGCAACAGTTTTTTTTTTCATTTATGCATAGGTGTAGCAATGGAAGAAATCACTTTGATCGGAAACCTTTTCGTCGAATCATTTTGGTTATTATCGGAGGAAGACATTAGATATCTATTATCATTCTATTCATGCAGTATCAGTTCGGAAATTCGTAAATAAGAATGTTTGAAGAAGGTTTCGGTAATAACCATCGTCCCGAAAATCATCGAGTTACTAACACCGGTTTTGGTATTTCCTTTCAAAATTCTGGTTTGAAGTCGAACCTGTGGGGAAGGCCCAGAAACCCAGTTTCCGACGCGACAATTCCGTCGCAATCCTGCCAAATAGCCTACCTTCATGTGCAACATGTCCCAGTATGAACCTCTATGTCGTATTTTCAGAGTCAATAGCCGATTCGGATGACAGCGGCGTTGGTGAAGGTAGAGCGCGTATGATCCCAGGTAGCATGAATCGTTGGAGACGTATACTGGACGCCTTTTATGAGTCTCGACCGATTCTGATTACGTTTGCGTTGGCCACTTCAACGTCGATGAATCTTGCACAAGAACCGGTTCGGCGTCTATTTTCTACCCTGGCTTCCTGTCTTGAGCTTCTTGACCTTCTTTTGAATACGTCACATAATTTGCAAAGCTCTTCCGGTCATTTGATATAATTAAGACCATTTCTTATTCACTTCACTTCCTTTCTATTCGGCTCAAAGTCAAGCACCATTTAAGGAAATGTTTAAATTAATTAAAGCAGTAATATAGTAGTTGCACAGGAATACAGAAAGTTCGCCTGAACACATCGCTGGGCAAACGCTATTTTAAGGTATGCCTCATTATGCTGACCATTCTCAATCAATGCCAAATTTCATTTTCCCCTCGAAAAAAAATTTATTAGCGCTGTAGTTCAAAAAAGTTCAATGATACCAACGTTTCCAGTTCAAATGATGCATAGATGACGCATAACACTCCCAGACCAATGAAAAAGACAGTTCCAGATTTTAGGACCACATGGTTTTCAAAATAATAGACAAAATAAACTTGAAAGTCATTCATGAACTTTTAAATAACAATCTAAACAAAACTCTTAAATAAGTAAAACTTACAATTCGGCGTTTCAATCTGTAGGCTTTGATTTTTGTCCTTCGAGCAAAATCGGCTAAATTCGTCCGATTTCTTTACTCTTATTTATAGAAACCGATAAGCAGATTTGAAATTTACCAATGAATTCAAAACATCAGATATTTTTTCAACCTATTCAAATGTAAACGTAAGTGTCAAAATACGAAATAACGTGATTTTCTCAAACCGAAAGACCAGAAAGCGTGATGTTTTCGATGCGCACAAACTTTGACCACAAATATCGCTCCCAGATATTTTGTCCAAAAAATTTGCCCGTGAAAATTTGCACAAAACTTGGAATAGAACACTGATAGAATCGCTCAGTAATATTCAACAAAGCAAAAATATCCTCTCGTGGATTCGCGAGATTCCCATAGCTCCAGGAGCAAATATGGAAAATATAATTTTGCACTTTCCCTTCATCTTAAATTGAATGAGTATACCAAATACATGGTAAAATGAGCACAATGCTAACATCGCTTAGAGTATGGAACCTATCAATTGCTCTGGGAATACGCCACATGACGTCAGTGTCCTGCAGTAGAAAATCAGAACGAATATGAAAGCACCAGCGATTCTATAAAACTGGAGCTGAAAAGGATTTTGAAAGGTTGCAGTTTATTGCAGAACAAATTTTACGCATTCTATAAAATGTTTCAAGATTAAGAGGAAACTTCGCTTTGAATATATATATATATATATATATATATATATATATATATATATATATATATATATATATATATATATATATATATATATATATATATATATATATATATATATATATATATATATATATATATAAAATTGCAGATTGTGAACGCCGAAGCGCGTTTCGTTCTTTGTGCTGTTGGAGCTACAGTGGGTCTCTTCGTCACATATTTGCCTGGCATTTCTCGTATCAATTTCCTGCTCGGGGTACTGGCCGTACGTGCTGTTTTCCTGATGATTGGTATTGCCGAATACAATGTAATATTCAATTTCATTTTGTCTGTTACTGAGAGAACGAACGAACGAAATGAATAAGAAAGATGAGAGTATGTAGACAAATGCGATCTAATATGCGCTTTATTTTTTCTAGGTTAATATGAATGCACTATTGTTACTAGTAGATCATTCAAAAAATCATGCAAGTGAGGGATTCACAAGAAATTAGTGGAAACAACAAGTCAGCAATCAACAATTTTAGCTCCAAACGTTGAGATTTCTTAACCAGACATTTCTAGCTATCGTAGGATCATTGGTGACCGAAACACTATACGATGCAAAACTACAAAAAATACAAGCGCAAAGAATTTAACACAACTAAAAGAAAAATAGGGTTTTGTTCGAAATAGTGTCGTATATGTCTTACATCAATAAAGAGATAAATCTCATAGGAGGATTGCGTTTGAGAATATATAATGTCGAAGTCAGTGTAGAAAAAAAGAGGAAGAACTAATCAATCTGCGCTCAAGACTCTTCAATATGGAAGTAATTTTTCATTATTGAGCAAGAATCAGAAATTACGTGAAATTTTCATCTATTTTATGTCAGATTAGAGGAAAATATTGAAAAACACCGTTTGCAATCAATCCTTATAGGATGTTTTGTTTTCTTTATCGTTATATTTTTGGAAAAATTATTGCAGAGGTTCATTAATGAAAGCGAAAAACCTCTGCAAGTTTACAGTCGTTTAGGAGACCATTTCAGCGCTTCAATGAATTGTAATTATCCATATGTAAAAATGCCCCCGCATAAAAAATGATCCACTTAAACTAATGAAGATTGAAAAGCAGAGGGGAGTTGAAAACCAGAACGGCTTTCAAATGGTCACTCTTATGAAAAAAAAGAAGAAATAAATAGACTGTCGATGACTGATGTATGTCAAGTCGAACAAGCGCAAGCCTTTCATAGCTCACCTACTTTCATCAGGGAAGTGTCTACGAAGGCAAAGGGAGGAAGGGGTTAAGAAAAGATGGGAAGAATATCCCTTAATATTGACAAATAGTATGCCCCGTCCCTTAATATTTTTCCCCCCGTAGACTTTGAAGAAAAAATAGCATTTATTTCCTCAATCATTACCAGTCGGACCTCTTACTGCATATACAATTAAATATGTCAGAATCAGGTTGTATTAGGCTGCTTATTGAAGGCACCTGAGGCATCAATACTTCTATACTGTAGCGGTGGTTTTGTTGAGAGCGTCTTCTGGACGGTAACACCAGTGATGATATACGAGCTTCGTGGTCGAAAACGTTTGACGTTGCTTTGGTCATGCGCTGTATTGTGTTGCACAATTGTGACAGCACTACAATCATTCCTAATACTACTATTGTTCAACACAGAGTCATCATTCGCTGTATGCAAAGAAGATAAATGTCCTCTTCTTGTAACGGAATTAAGATTTGCGCTTATTATGTGTGCAGTCATCTCAACATTTTGGCTTAAAGAATATCAGCCAGAAGATCGTAACAGTTCTGATTCCTAAGAAGCATTCAAAATTGAGAGGAATTTTCAGATCGTAACAGGTGCTAAAAGATTCTTCAGCGTTTACCTAAATTCTGTCCAACATACATTTGACAGACCCTCTAAACCTAACCGGTGGGAATCGAATTCGGGTTACGAAGATTCTGAAGGAAGTTTGAGATAAACTATGAGTGTTCTCTTATGAACAGTCTAGCTTCAAACGTTAATAAATATGCCTCTGACATCTTTTATGCAAATCATAGTGGATTAAGAACAATAGCATACTAAAATGTGATCCATTTTACTTATCATTGTTGCGTAGCACTTAAAAATCGATGCCGATTTCATATGGAAATTTAATCGCTTTGATATATTTTCATAATATGCAAATAAGTGGTGTATGATCATTTATGCAATGAGTGTTGATGTTTTTTTTTTTTACCTGAATTGATCAAGTTTGTGAGATTGTTGTGGCAAAATATTTCTTCTCTATAAATTACATTTTAAAAAATCAATATCATAAATTGAAATACATATTGAATTTGTCGGAAACAGAATACGCTATGTGAGTGATAGACTCGACCGTGCGTCATCTGTACTCGCCTTGGGGTTTTATTAGTGATTATGTGAGAAAAAACGTTAAGCTATGATCAATATTGTGGAAGTGAAAGCAATGAAAGTTCAGACGAGATATTCGTGATATTTCGCCATAAGGAAAATGACTCCTGCTAGGTGCGACTAGTCGATATGTTTGATTGCTCACCTGAGGATCATCATTGGAAGGAAACATTGAAGGATTTGAAATTATTCCACTTAGTCCATTTAACCATCCTTTTTTCTCATCTTTGCAGTGCCAAATTGCCAGATTTTGGGAAATTGCATTTTTTTTTTTAATTCTCAGAAATAAGAGAATGATAGTCGTTATCTTCAGAGATATTAGTAGGGTGGTAGGTGTGCGATATCAGAAAAAATTAGAGGCAATAATACAACATGTGATTTCGTTACATTCATTTGGTTTTATAGGTTTTTTCTTACAATAGTTTTGAACACATTCATGAAATCTGTGGTTAATATTTTGTATATTTTTCATTTTTTCTGAACGCATTAAGACGTGTGATGCTTTTTGATTTGCTGACAACTGTGTACTTCATCTCTGTCGAGTCAAGAGTCTGCACTACATACTTTTTGCTGAAAGGTGGCTTGAGGCGTTGAAGGTTGTCGTAGCGAGAATTTGGTATCGGAAGAGGCATTTTTTCGCTTAGAGGTAGAACCAACGCATATGTGGCTGTCTTGAGATACTAAAGTCTGAAACAACCAATTGTTACAAACATTCATTCACCGGCGAGAAAGTGAAGTTTCGGAGCCCGTAACCCTCTCCTTATGGCCGAAGGAAAAGAATGTATTGAAGAATTTCGCCTTGCTTTAAAAGAGGAAGATATGGTTGATTTTTATGGTAATCAAGGGTCACATTTTCCTGTGTAGCTTGCACTTTCTCTTGTTCGTTGTTTTTTTTTTTCTGAAGAGCTTCTTGAGTAATATTCTTAATGCATAACTTGTTTAATTTTATCAATTCGTGCTTTTCATTCTGTTTTGTTATTAGTGATGAATATTATTATCGAACAGAAAAAAGATGGATCTGAAACAGATATTATATGTTTGCATGATATCCAGGAGCTAAAATCATGGTCGAAAACATGCACCATTGTATCAAATGTACTCGTTGATTTCTTGAATTTCATGTCTTTTAAATTTGTTACTTTGTAGTTTCACAAATAAGTACGTTTGCTTGAATTCACTAAAATCTTGAAGGACGGTGTGAAACTTTTAGTGAATTTTACCCTCAAACTGCCTTAAAATTTCCGTGCAAATGACACTGAAAGCAGGTGCAACATCAAGGAAGATCGACCCGATAGAATCGGCAAAGCAATGGCGAATTAATCAGGCCAGTTTCTGTATTAGTAGCTCCTCTGATTGCATTCATGGTATACGCCACACCAAAGAGAAACAACTCTCAACATCAGCTCATTTCACAAAAAGTGTTAGCAGCTGCCTTGCCCACGATTGCGCAAAACTTACACGAGCAACTGAAAGTGTACGATTGCACCAGCGAATCGAGTCAGGTTGATAGACGCCAAATGCCCTCATTTTTACAAAAGCTGCGGTATTTTTGTGACTTTGTTAACTGATTGAACTTGAGCATACAAATAGAAAAGGCCAACGCGAGATCCAAACGGTAGACAGAGTCAGAATAAATGGTAAACTACACACTTCACAAATGCAACAAACTGCCTTAGAGTCGCAAAGTAAACTCGACCGATTGTTACTCATGTGATCTCTTAGCCGTTAGGATGCGTTGCGCATATCAAATGTCAAATTGCTCAATGTCAAAAGCTCATTTTTATATCAGTTTTTAATAACAAGACGAGTATAAAAGCAAATCTCACCGCGAGTTTGACCTAAAACCCTGCCTGATGAAGTTTTGGTACGGACGAATAAATGTCTCTTCCTTCTTAAAAGCACGCCAGCTGGCCAACGAAAGCAGATGCAGCTTTCACACGAATGAATCTGATTGGTGCTTTCACAGGGCACTTATTGTAAGTTTTTCCGATCCCCGCTTCTCATGATATCGTAAGCGCCGCACCGTTGAGCAAAATATTTTAAAATCCCCGCTTCTCTTTTCAATTTAAAAAATGCATTATTATAGTCGTCTCCCACCATCACCATGCGCCCTATACAAAAGCGATCCTTAAAGAGGCTACAACCTTCTTTCATGAAGAGATCAATCTGGTAAAGTAAGGTAACGAGCAGGAGGCAAAGTCGAAAACGCGATTCCCAGCTGACAAAATGCCGTTTTCACAAGTGCGCTACCATACCCCGTAACGTTAACCGCCGGTTTGTGTCATCTCACGTCAACTCGAAGTGAGCAACGAGAATGGATGCATCCTGGAGACTTTACCCGAACATATTTCCTTCCTCTGCAAGCACGAAACTGCAAAATATGGGGACAATCACGTGGCCGAGCAGAAAAGGCGACCGATTGCTAATCCATCGCAGTTTCCCCGCTTGAGCTCGAACCTCATCATCATCGGACGTTTCACTAGGGACAACTCTTGGCAGCATCAGACATGAATGACGAGAACCGACCCATCATTCGACCTTTCATAACAGGATTTTTTCCTTTTCTGGAAGGAACGGATACCTGGGTAACACGCAACGATCAGGTGGCCGAGTGGTTAAGGCGATGGACTGCTAATCCATTGGGGTTTCCCCGCGTGAGTTCGAATCTCATCCTGATCGGGGCGTTTTAGCCTGGACAACCGTTGGTAGCATCCGAGATGAATGACCAGAACGGATGCATCATTCGACCTTTCATAAGAGGATTTTTTCCTTTTCTGGAAGGAACGGATACCTGGGTAACACGCAACGATCAGGTGGCCGAGTGGTTAAGGCGATGGACTGCTAATCCATTGGGGTTTCCCCGCGTGAGTTCGAATCTCATCCTGATCGGGGCGTTTTAGCCTGGACAACCGTTGGTAGCATCCGAGATGAATGACCAGAACGGATGCATCATTCGACCTTTCATAAGAGGATTTTTTCCTTTTCTGGAAGGAACGGATACCTGGGTAACACGCAACGATCAGGTGGCCGAGTGGTTAAGGCGATGGACTGCTAATCCATTGGGGTTTCCCCGCGTGAGTTCGAATCTCATCCTGATCGGGGCGTTTTAGCCTGGACAACCGTTGGTAGCATCCGAGATGAATGACCAGAACGGATGCATCATTCGACCTTTCATAAGAGGATTTTTTCCTTTTCTGGAATGAACGATACCTGGGTAACACGCAACGATCAGGTGGCCGAGTGGTTAAGGCGATGGACTGCTAATCCATTGGGGTTTCCCCGCGTGAGTTCGAATCTCATCCTGATCGGGGCGTTTTAGCCTGGACAACCGTTGGTAGCATCCGAGATGAATGACCAGAACGGATGCATCATTCGACCTTTCATAAGAGGATTTTTTCCTTTTCTGGAAGGAACGGATACCTGGGTAACACGCAACGATCAGGTGGCCGAGTGGTTAAGGCGATGGACTGCTAATCCATTGGGGTTTCCCCGCGTGAGTTCGAATCTCATCCTGATCGGGGCGTTTTAGCCTGGACAACCGTTGGTAGCATCCGAGATGAATGACCAGAACGGATGCATCATTCGACCTTTCATAAGAGGATTTTTTCCTTTTCTGGAAGGAACGATACCTGGGTAACACGCAACGATCAGGTGGCCGAGTGGTTAAGGCGATGGACTGCTAATCCATTGGGGTTTCCCCGCGTGAGTTCGAATCTCATCCTGATCGGGGCGTTTTAGCCTGGACAACCGTTGGTAGCATCCGAGATGAATGACCAGAACGGATGCATCATTCGACCTTTCATAAGAGGATTTTTTCCTTTTCTGGAAGGAACGGATACCTGGGTAACACGCAACGATCAGGTGGCCGAGTGGTTAAGGCGATGGACTGCTAATCCATTGGGGTTTCCCCGCGTGAGTTCGAATCTCATCCTGATCGGGGCGTTTTAGCCTGGACAACCGTTGGTAGCATCCGAGATGAATGACCAGAACGGATGCATCATTCGACCTTTCATAAGAGGATTTTTTCCTTTTCTGGAAGGAACGGATACCTGGGTAACACGCAACGATCAGGTGGCCGAGTGGTTAAGGCGATGGACTGCTAATCCATTGGGGTTTCCCCGCGTGAGTTCGAATCTCATCCTGATCGGGGCGTTTTAGCCTGGACAACCGTTGGTAGCATCCGAGATGAATGACCAGAACGGATGCATCATTCGACCTTTCATAAGAGGATTTTTTCCTTTTCTGGAAGGAACGGATACCTGGGTAACACGCAACGATCAGGTGGCCGAGTGGTTAAGGCGATGGACTGCTAATCCATTGGGGTTTCCCGCGTGAGTTCGAATCTCATCCTGATCGGGGCGTTTTAGCCTGGACAACCGTTGGTAGCATCCGAGATGAATGACCAGAACGGATGCATCATTCGACCTTTCATAAGAGGATTTTTTCCTTTTCTGGAAGGAACGGATACCTGGGTAACACGCAACGATCAGGTGGCCGAGTGGTTAAGGCGATGGACTGCTAATCCATTGGGGTTTCCCCGCGTGAGTTCGAATCTCATCCTGATCGGGGCGTTTTAGCCTGGACAACCGTTGGTAGCATCCGAGATGAATGACCAGAACGGATGCATCATTCGACCTTTCATAAGAGGATTTTTTCCTTTTCTGGAAGGAACGGATACCTGGGTAACACGCAACGATCAGGTGGCCGAGTGGTTAAGGCGATGGACTGCTAATCCATTGGGGTTTCCCCGCGTGAGTTCGAATCTCATCCTGATCGGGGCGTTTTAGCCTGGACAACCGTTGGTAGCATCCGAGATGAATGACCAGAACGGATGCATCATTCGACCTTTCATAAGAGGATTTTTTCCTTTTCTGGAAGGAACGATACCTGGGTAACACGCAACGATCAGGTGGCCGAGTGGTTAAGGCGATGGACTGCTAATCCATTGGGGTTTCCCCGCGTGAGTTCGAATCTCATCCTGATCGGGGCGTTTTAGCCTGGACAACCGTTGGTAGCATCCGAGATGAATGACCAGAACGGATGCATCATTCGACCTTTCATAAGAGGATTTTTTCCTTTTCTGGAAGGAACGGATACCTGGGTAACACGCAACGATCAGGTGGCCGAGTGGTTAAGGCGATGGACTGCTAATCCATTGGGGTTTCCCCGCGTGAGTTCGAATCTCATCCTGATCGGGGCGTTTTAGCCTGGACAACCGTTGGTAGCATCCGAGATGAATGACCAGAACGGATGCATCATTCGACCTTTCATAAGAGGATTTTTTCCTTTTCTGGAAGGAACGGATACCTGGGTAACATGCAACGATCAGGTGGCCGAGTGGTTAAGGCGATGGACTGCTAATCCATTGGGGTTTCCCCGCGTGAGTTCGAATCTCATCCTGATCGGGGCGTTTTAGCCTGGACAACCGTTGGTAGCATCCGAGATGAATGACCAGAACGGATGCATCATTCGACCTTTCATAAGAGGATTTTTTCCTTTTCTGGAAGGAACGATACCTGGGTAACACGCAACGATCAGGTGGCCGAGTGGTTAAGGCGATGGACTGCTAATCCATTGGGGTTTCCCCGCGTGAGTTCGAATCTCATCCTGATCGGGGCGTTTTAGCCTGGACAACCGTTGGTAGCATCCGAGATGAATAACCAGAACGGATGCATCATTCGACCTTTCATAAGAGGATTTTTTCCTTTTCTGGAATGAATCGATACCTGGGTAACACGCAACGATCAGGTGGCCGAGTGGTTAAGGCGATGGACTGCTAATCCATTGGGGTTTCCCCGCGTGAGTTCGAATCTCATCCTGATCGGGGCGTTTTAGCCTGGACAACCGTTGGTAGCATCCGAGATGAATAACCAGAACGGATGCATCATTCGACCTTTCATAAGAGGATTTTTTCCTTTTCTGGAAGGAACGGATACCTGGGTAACACGCAACGATCAGGTGGCCGAGTGGTTAAGGCGATGGACTGCTAATCCATTGGGGTTTCCCCGCGTGAGTTCGAATCTCATCCTGATCGGGGCGTTTTAGCCTGGACAACCGTTGGTAGCATCCGAGATGAATAACCAGAACGGATGCATCATTCGACCTTTCATAAGAGGATTTTTTCCTTTTCTGGAATGAATCGATACCTGGGTAACACGCAACGATCAGGTGGCCGAGTGGTTAAGGCGATGGACTGCTAATCCATTGGGGTTTCCCCGCGTGAGTTCGAATCTCATCCTGATCGGGGCGTTTTAGCCTGGACAACCGTTGGTAGCATCCGAGATGAATGACCAGAACGGATGCATCATTCGACCTTTCATAAGAGGATTTTTTCCTTTTCTGGAAGGAACGGATACCTGGGTAACACGCAACGATCAGGTGGCCGAGTGGTTAAGGCGATGGACTGCTAATCCATTGGGGTTTCCCCGCGTGAGTTCGAATCTCATCCTGATCGGGGCGTTTTAGCCTGGACAACCGTTGGTAGCATCCGAGATGAATGACCAGAACGGATGCATCATTCGACCTTTCATAAGAGGATTTTTTCCTTTTCTGGAAGGAACGGATACCTGGGTAACACGCAACGATCAGGTGGCCGAGTGGTTAAGGCGATGGACTGCTAATCCATTGGGGTTTCCCCGCGTGAGTTCGAATCTCATCCTGATCGGGGCGTTTTAGCCTGGACAACCGTTGGTAGCATCCGAGATGAATGACCAGAACGGATGCATCATTCGACCTTTCATAAGAGGATTTTTTCCTTTTCTGGAAGGAACGGATACCTGGGTAACATGCAACGATCAGGTGGCCGAGTGGTTAAGGCGATGGACTGCTAATCCATTGGGGTTTCCCCGCGTGAGTTCGAATCTCATCCTGATCGGGGCGTTTTAGCCTGGACAACCGTTGGTAGCATCCGAGATGAATGACCAGAACGGATGCATCATTCGACCTTTCATAAGAGGATTTTTTCCTTTTCTGGAAGGAACGGATACCTGGGTAACACGCAACGATCAGGTGGCCGAGTGGTTAAGGCGATGGACTGCTAATCCATTGGGGTTTCCCCGCGTGAGTTCGAATCTCATCCTGATCGGGGCGTTTTAGCCTGGACAACCGTTGGTAGCATCCGAGATGAATGACCAGAACGGATGCATCATTCGACCTTTCATAAGAGGATTTTTTCCTTTTCTGGAAGGAACGGATACCTGGGTAACACGCAACGATCAGGTGGCCGAGTGGTTAAGGCGATGGACTGCTAATCCATTGGGGTTTCCCCGCGTGAGTTCGAATCTCATCCTGATCGGGGCGTTTTAGCCTGGACAACCGTTGGTAGCATCCGAGATGAATGACCAGAACGGATGCATCATTCGACCTTTCATAAGAGGATTTTTTCCTTTTCTGGAAGGAACGATACCTGGGTAACACGCAACGATCAGGTGGCCGAGTGGTTAAGGCGATGGACTGCTAATCCATTGGGGTTTCCCCGCGTGAGTTCGAATCTCATCCTGATCGGGGCGTTTTAGCCTGGACAACCGTTGGTAGCATCCGAGATGAATGACCAGAACGGATGCATCATTCGACCTTTCATAAGAGGATTTTTTCCTTTTCTGGAAGGAATCGATACCTGGGTAACACGCAACGATCAGGTGGCCGAGTGGTTAAGGCGATGGACTGCTAATCCATTGGGGTTTCCCCGCGTGAGTTCGAATCTCATCCTGATCGGGGCGTTTTAGCCTGGACAACCGTTGGTAGCATCCGAGATGAATGACCAGAACGGATGCATCATTCGACCTTTCATAAGAGGATTTTTTCCTTTTCTGGAAGGAACGATACCTGGGTAACATGCAACGATCAGGTGGCCGAGTGGTTAAGGCGATGGACTGCTAATCCATTGGGGTTTCCCCGCGTGAGTTCGAATCTCATCCTGATCGGGGCGTTTTAGCCTGGACAACCGTTGGTAGCATCCGAGATGAATGACCAGAACGGATGCATCATTCGACCTTTCATAAGAGGATTTTTTCCTTTTCTGGAAGGAACGGATACCTGGGTAACACGCAACGATCAGGTGGCCGAGTGGTTAAGGCGATGGACTGCTAATCCATTGGGGTTTCCCCGCGTGAGTTCGAATCTCATCCTGATCGGGGCGTTTTAGCCTGGACAACCGTTGGTAGCATCCGAGATGAATGACCAGAACGGATGCATCATTCGACCTTTCATAAGAGGATTTTTTCCTTTTCTGGAAGGAATCGATACCTGGGTAACACGCAACGATCAGGTGGCCGAGTGGTTAAGGCGATGGACTGCTAATCCATTGGGGTTTCCCCGCGTGAGTTCGAATCTCATCCTGATCGGGGCGTTTTAGCCTGGACAACCGTTGGTAGCATCCGAGATGAATAACCAGAACGGATGCATCATTCGACCTTTCATAAGAGGATTTTTTCCTTTTCTGGAATGAATCGATACCTGGGTAACACGCAACGATCAGGTGGCCGAGTGGTTAAGGCGATGGACTGCTAATCCATTGGGGTTTCCCCGCGTGAGTTCGAATCTCATCCTGATCGGGGCGTTTTAGCCTGGACAACCGTTGGTAGCATCCGAGATGAATGACCAGAACGGATGCATCATTCGACCTTTCATAAGAGGATTTTTTCCTTTTCTGGAAGGAATCGATACCTGGGTAACACGCAACGATCAGGTGGCCGAGTGGTTAAGGCGATGGACTGCTAATCCATTGGGGTTTCCCCGCGTGAGTTCGAATCTCATCCTGATCGGGGCGTTTTAGCCTGGACAACCGTTGGTAGCATCCGAGATGAATGACCAGAACGGATGCATCATTCGACCTTTCATAAGAGGATTTTTTCCTTTTCTGGAATGAATCGATACCTGGGTAACACGCAACGATCAGGTGGCCGAGTGGTTAAGGCGATGGACTGCTAATCCATTGGGGTTTCCCCGCGTGAGTTCGAATCTCATCCTGATCGGGGCGTTTTAGCCTGGACAACCGTTGGTAGCATCCGAGATGAATGACCAGAACGGATGCATCATTCGACCTTTCATAAGAGGATTTTTTCCTTTTCTGGAATGAATCGATACCTGGGTAACACGCAACGATCAGGTGGCCGAGTGGTTAAGGCGATGGACTGCTAATCCATTGGGGTTTCCCCGCGTGAGTTCGAATCTCATCCTGATCGGGGCGTTTTAGCCTGGACAACCGTTGGTAGCATCCGAGATGAATGACCAGAACGGATGCATCATTCGACCTTTCATAAGAGGATTTTTTCCTTTTCTGGAAGGAACGGATACCTGGGTAACACGCAACGATCAGGTGGCCGAGTGGTTAAGGCGATGGACTGCTAATCCATTGGGGTTTCCCCGCGTGAGTTCGAATCTCATCCTGATCGGGGCGTTTTAGCCTGGACAACCGTTGGTAGCATCCGAGATGAATGACCAGAACGGATGCATCATTCGACCTTTCATAAGAGGATTTTTTCCTTTTCTGGAAGGAACGGATACCTGGGTAACACGCAACGATCAGGTGGCCGAGTGGTTAAGGCGATGGACTGCTAATCCATTGGGGTTTCCCCGCGTGAGTTCGAATCTCATCCTGATCGGGGCGTTTTAGCCTGGACAACCGTTGGTAGCATCCGAGATGAATGACCAGAACGGATGCATCATTCGACCTTTCATAAGAGGATTTTTTCCTTTTCTGGAAGGAACGGATACCTGGGTAACACGCAACGATCAGGTGGCCGAGTGGTTAAGGCGATGGACTGCTAATCCATTGGGGTTTCCCCGCGTGAGTTCGAATCTCATCCTGATCGGGGCGTTTTAGCCTGGACAACCGTTGGTAGCATCCGAGATGAATGACCAGAACGGATGCATCATTCGACCTTTCATAAGAGGATTTTTTCCTTTTCTGGAAGGAATCGATACCTGGGTAACACGCAACGATCAGGTGGCCGAGTGGTTAAGGCGATGGACTGCTAATCCATTGGGGTTTCCCCGCGTGAGTTCGAATCTCATCCTGATCGGGGCGTTTTAGCCTGGACAACCGTTGGTAGCATCCGAGATGAATAACCAGAACGGATGCATCATTCGACCTTTCATAAGAGGATTTTTTCCTTTTCTGGAATGAATCGATACCTGGGTAACACGCAACGATCAGGTGGCCGAGTGGTTAAGGCGATGGACTGCTAATCCATTGGGGTTTCCCCGCGTGAGTTCGAATCTCATCCTGATCGGGGCGTTTTAGCCTGGACAACCGTTGGTAGCATCCGAGATGAATGACCAGAACGGATGCATCATTCGACCTTTCATAAGAGGATTTTTTCCTTTTCTGGAAGGAACGATACCTGGGTAACACGCAACGATCAGGTGGCCGAGTGGTTAAGGCGATGGACTGCTAATCCATTGGGGTTTCCCCGCGTGAGTTCGAATCTCATCCTGATCGGGGCGTTTTAGCCTGGACAACCGTTGGTAGCATCCGAGATGAATGACCAGAACGGATGCATCATTCGACCTTTCATAAGAGGATTTTTTCCTTTTCTGGAATGAATCGATACCTGGGTAACACGCAACGATCAGGTGGCCGAGTGGTTAAGGCGATGGACTGCTAATCCATTGGGGTTTCCCCGCGTGAGTTCGAATCTCATCCTG
Source organism: Ascaris suum (assembly GCA_013433145.1). NCBI lineage: Eukaryota > Metazoa > Nematoda > Chromadorea > Rhabditida > Ascarididae > Ascaris > Ascaris suum. The sequence goes on along the minus strand of CM024184.1, from coordinate 6,325,318 downwards.
ATCGGGGCGTTTTAGCCTGGACAACCGTTGGTAGCATCCGAGATGAATGACCAGAACGGATGCATCATTCGACCTTTCATAAGAGGATTTTTTCCTTTTCTGGAAGAAACGGATACCTGGGTAACACGCAACGATCAGGTGGCCGAGTGGTTAAGGCGATGGACTGCTAATCCATTGGGGTTTCCCCGCGTGAGTTCGAATCTCATCCTGATCGGGGCGTTTTAGCCTGGACAACCGTTGGTAGCATCCGAGATGAATGACCAGAACGGATGCATCATTCGACCTTTCATAAGAGGATTTTTTCCTTTTCTGGAATGAATCGATACCTGGGTAACACGCAACGATCAGGTGGCCGAGTGGTTAAGGCGATGGACTGCTAATCCATTGGGGTTTCCCCGCGTGAGTTCGAATCTCATCCTGATCGGGGCGTTTTAGCCTGGACAACCGTTGGTAGCATCCGAGATGAATGACCAGAACGGATGCATCATTCGACCTTTCATAAGAGGATTTTTTCCTTTTCTGGAATGAATCGATACCTGGGTAACACGCAACGATCAGGTGGCCGAGTGGTTAAGGCGATGGACTGCTAATCCATTGGGGTTTCCCCGCGTGAGTTCGAATCTCATCCTGATCGGGGCGTTTTAGCCTGGACAACCGTTGGTAGCATCCGAGATGAATGACCAGAACGGATGCATCATTCGACCTTTCATAAGAGGATTTTTTCCTTTTCTGGAAGGAACGGATACCTGGGTAACACGCAACGATCAGGTGGCCGAGTGGTTAAGGCGATGGACTGCTAATCCATTGGGGTTTCCCCGCGTGAGTTCGAATCTCATCCTGATCGGGGCGTTTTAGCCTGGACAACCGTTGGTAGCATCCGAGATGAATGACCAGAACGGATGCATCATTCGACCTTTCATAAGAGGATTTTTTCCTTTTCTGGAAGGAACGGATACCTGGGTAACACGCAACGATCAGGTGGCCGAGTGGTTAAGGCGATGGACTGCTAATCCATTGGGGTTTCCCCGCGTGAGTTCGAATCTCATCCTGATCGGGGCGTTTTAGCCTGGACAACCGTTGGTAGCATCCGAGATGAATGACCAGAACGGATGCATCATTCGACCTTTCATAAGAGGATTTTTTCCTTTTCTGGAAGAATCGATACCTGGGTAACACGCAACGATCAGGTGGCCGAGTGGTTAAGGCGATGGACTGCTAATCCATTGGGGTTTCCCCGCGTGAGTTCGAATCTCATCCTGATCGGGGCGTTTTAGCCTGGACAACCGTTGGTAGCATCCGAGATGAATGACCAGAACGGATGCATCATTCGACCTTTCATAAGAGGATTTTTTCCTTTTCTGGAAGGAACGGATACCTGGGTAACACGCAACGATCAGGTGGCCGAGTGGTTAAGGCGATGGACTGCTAATCCATTGGGGTTTCCCCGCGTGAGTTCGAATCTCATCCTGATCGGGGCGTTTTAGCCTGGACAACCGTTGGTAGCATCCGAGATGAATGACCAGAACGGATGCATCATTCGACCTTTCATAAGAGGATTTTTTCCTTTTCTGGAAGGAACGGATACCTGGGTAACACGCAACGATCAGGTGGCCGAGTGGTTAAGGCGATGGACTGCTAATCCATTGGGGTTTCCCCGCGTGAGTTCGAATCTCATCCTGATCGGGGCGTTTTAGCCTGGACAACCGTTGGTAGCATCCGAGATGAATGACCAGAACGGATGCATCATTCGACCTTTCATAAGAGGATTTTTTCCTTTTCTGGAAGGAACGATACCTGGGTAACACGCAACGATCAGGTGGCCGAGTGGTTAAGGCGATGGACTGCTAATCCATTGGGGTTTCCCCGCGTGAGTTCGAATCTCATCCTGATCGGGGCGTTTTAGCCTGGACAACCGTTGGTAGCATCCGAGATGAATGACCAGAACGGATGCATCATTCGACCTTTCATAAGAGGATTTTTTCCTTTTCTGGAAGGAACGGATACCTGGGTAACATGCAACGATCAGGTGGCCGAGTGGTTAAGGCGATGGACTGCTAATCCATTGGGGTTTCCCCGCGTGAGTTCGAATCTCATCCTGATCGGGGCGTTTTAGCCTGGACAACCGTTGGTAGCATCCGAGATGAATGACCAGAACGGATGCATCATTCGACCTTTCATAAGAGGATTTTTTCCTTTTCTGGAAGGAACGATACCTGGGTAACACGCAACGATCAGGTGGCCGAGTGGTTAAGGCGATGGACTGCTAATCCATTGGGGTTTCCCCGCGTGAGTTCGAATCTCATCCTGATCGGGGCGTTTTAGCCTGGACAACCGTTGGTAGCATCCGAGATGAATGACCAGAACGGATGCATCATTCGACCTTTCATAAGAGGATTTTTTCCTTTTCTGGAAGGAATCGATACCTGGGTAACACGCAACGATCAGGTGGCCGAGTGGTTAAGGCGATGGACTGCTAATCCATTGGGGTTTCCCCGCGTGAGTTCGAATCTCATCCTGATCGGGGCGTTTTAGCCTGGACAACCGTTGGTAGCATCCGAGATGAATGACCAGAACGGATGCATCATTCGACCTTTCATAAGAGGATTTTTTCCTTTTCTGGAAGGAACGGATACCTGGGTAACATGCAACGATCAGGTGGCCGAGTGGTTAAGGCGATGGACTGCTAATCCATTGGGGTTTCCCCGCGTGAGTTCGAATCTCATCCTGATCGGGGCGTTTTAGCCTGGACAACCGTTGGTAGCATCCGAGATGAATGACCAGAACGGATGCATCATTCGACCTTTCATAAGAGGATTTTTTCCTTTTCTGGAAGGAACGGATACCTGGGTAACATGCAACGATCAGGTGGCCGAGTGGTTAAGGCGATGGACTGCTAATCCATTGGGGTTTCCCCGCGTGAGTTCGAATCTCATCCTGATCGGGGCGTTTTAGCCTGGACAACCGTTGGTAGCATCCGAGATGAATGACCAGAACGGATGCATCATTCGACCTTTCATAAGAGGATTTTTTCCTTTTCTGGAATGAATCGATACCTGGGTAACACGCAACGATCAGGTGGCCGAGTGGTTAAGGCGATGGACTGCTAATCCATTGGGGTTTCCCCGCGTGAGTTCGAATCTCATCCTGATCGGGGCGTTTTAGCCTGGACAACCGTTGGTAGCATCCGAGATGAATGACCAGAACGGATGCATCATTCGACCTTTCATAAGAGGATTTTTTCCTTTTCTGGAAGGAACGGATACCTGGGTAACACGCAACGATCAGGTGGCCGAGTGGTTAAGGCGATGGACTGCTAATCCATTGGGGTTTCCCCGCGTGAGTTCGAATCTCATCCTGATCGGGGCGTTTTAGCCTGGACAACCGTTGGTAGCATCCGAGATGAATGACCAGAACGGATGCATCATTCGACCTTTCATAAGAGGATTTTTTCCTTTTCTGGAATGAATCGATACCTGGGTAACACGCAACGATCAGGTGGCCGAGTGGTTAAGGCGATGGACTGCTAATCCATTGGGGTTTCCCCGCGTGAGTTCGAATCTCATCCTGATCGGGGCGTTTTAGCCTGGACAACCGTTGGTAGCATCCGAGATGAATGACCAGAACGGATGCATCATTCGACCTTTCATAAGAGGATTTTTTCCTTTTCTGGAAGGAACGGATACCTGGGTAACACGCAACGATCAGGTGGCCGAGTGGTTAAGGCGATGGACTGCTAATCCATTGGGGTTTCCCCGCGTGAGTTCGAATCTCATCCTGATCGGGGCGTTTTAGCCTGGACAACCGTTGGTAGCATCCGAGATGAATGACCAGAACGGATGCATCATTCGACCTTTCATAAGAGGATTTTTTCCTTTTCTGGAAGGAACGGATACCTGGGTAACACGCAACGATCAGGTGGCCGAGTGGTTAAGGCGATGGACTGCTAATCCATTGGGGTTTCCCCGCGTGAGTTCGAATCTCATCCTGATCGGGGCGTTTTAGCCTGGACAACCGTTGGTAGCATCCGAGATGAATGACCAGAACGGATGCATCATTCGACCTTTCATACCAGGATTTTTTCCTTTTCTGGAAGGAATCGATACCTGGGTAACACGCAACGATCAGGTGGCCGAGTGGTTAAGGCGATGGACTGCTAATCCATTGGGGTTTCCCCGCGTGAGTTCGAATCTCATCCTGATCGGGGCGTTTTAGCCTGGACAACCGTTGGTAGCATCCGAGATGAATGACCAGAACGGATGCATCATTCGACCTTTCATAAGAGGATTTTTTCCTTTTCTGGAAGGAACGGATACCTGGGTAACATGCAACGATCAGGTGGCCGAGTGGTTAAGGCGATGGACTGCTAATCCATTGGGGTTTCCCCGCGTGAGTTCGAATCTCATCCTGATCGGGGCGTTTTAGCCTGGACAACCGTTGGTAGCATCCGAGATGAATGACCAGAACGGATGCATCATTCGACCTTTCATACCAGGATTTTTTCCTTTTCTGGAATGAATCGATACCTGGGTAACACGCAACGATCAGGTGGCCGAGTGGTTAAGGCGATGGACTGCTAATCCATTGGGGTTTCCCCGCGTGAGTTCGAATCTCATCCTGATCGGGGCGTTTTAGCCTGGACAACCGTTGGTAGCATCCGAGATGAATGACCAGAACGGATGCATCATTCGACCTTTCATAAGAGGATTTTTTCCTTTTCTGGAAGGAACGGATACCTGGGTAACATGCAACGATCAGGTGGCCGAGTGGTTAAGGCGATGGACTGCTAATCCATTGGGGTTTCCCCGCGTGAGTTCGAATCTCATCCTGATCGGGGCGTTTTAGCCTGGACAACCGTTGGTAGCATCCGAGATGAATGACCAGAACGGATGCATCATTCGACCTTTCATAAGAGGATTTTTTCCTTTTCTGGAATGAATCGATACCTGGGTAACACGCAACGATCAGGTGGCCGAGTGGTTAAGGCGATGGACTGCTAATCCATTGGGGTTTCCCCGCGTGAGTTCGAATCTCATCCTGATCGGGGCGTTTTAGCCTGGACAACCGTTAGTAACATCCAACATGAATGACGAGGGACGATCCATCATTCGAGGTTTCATGCCTGGAGGTTTTCTTATTTGATGGAGTACGGATGGGTCGAGGAACACTACCTATGTTGTAATCGTATGCTGATCGTGGACGGTTTTCGCTTGTAGTGCGCAGCGTCCTCTCTAAGTTCAAAATACGTTGGTCGACCGAGGAAGACAGATGCACATACGGGCAATTGTCACTTTTTTATTTTCCTGACGGTTTGGAAACACTTCGTCAGTGAAAGCGAATCAAAATCGCTGTTCAGAAGGATCCGAGACCTATGCGTATTTTGTAAGAAAAGTATGAGGGTTTGCATTTTTTTACCTGTACATCAATTGTTGTACCTTTGTGAACCAGGCTTGATGTTATTAAGAGTAACTAAAAATGCTGCAGTGGCAAACGTCCCTTAGAGGCTGCCGTAATGAATATCACGATTAGGACCTCAGAAGATGAGTTTTATTGAGTCATTTACCTCGGAAGTCTAAACGCGGGAAGAATACCACCTACACGAATGTGACCGCATTCCAGAACTGCTTGATGCTACCTGCCATTTTTTCTTCCAACGGACTGCTTATATGCTACAGCTAACGACAGCAAACTAACCTCGGCGATCCAGGACAGTGAATTCTTCTTCATCAGATGGGCCTTCCCACTGTCCTTGCAGAAGACTGTTTTTTATTATTCACACAAACTCCAGATGATAGAAACTTCTACCACCCATAATCAATCCAATGCAATGTGCGATGAATGAAACTCTGATTCGATCGCTGATTTGATCTGTTCCACCACCTCTATCTTCGTACTATGCATCTAAACTCCTGCGTGAACCGCGCTCTCCACTAGCGTGGCGGATTCCAGTTGTCAAATTCACACATCTGACAACTTCCAATGAAAGGAAAGTTAAGTGGGCATTCTTATCACTACCTGCATTTTCGGGACCGTTCCACAGCCATTTGATGCTCGATTCTTCCTCGACCAAAAGAATCATCGTTGCATTCCAAAGGACGAAAGATGGTGGCATAGTCGTTGACAACACCGACACACTTCTTGCAAGCTCTTTTCGGCGTACGTATTTGATTGCTGTTATTCAAGTAAAACCTGTCGTTAGAGAACTGTATTTGCAAGCTCTGATTGGCAAATGCCAACGCCAGAAATCTGATGGCCTTTTAACGGATGATCATAATCGACTACTCTTGCGCGAGCGGGAACTAACACCGGACGCCAAGCGCGCTAAATCCGCGGAGCACCGCTCCAAGCGACTGCGAATGATACTGATTTTCTACATGGTTATATCTATACTGTGACCTCCCGTCATTCGACCAGCAGGGATGGTCTCTGCAAAAAAAGGAGGGGGCGTAAATGGAGGTGGATGCTCATCTCCAGGACACAAAGTTCTCTATCAGAAGGTGATCAACGTAGATAGGCAACACGAAAACTGCAGTGTCACTACTCCTTAAACACGCTCGTTCTCACGGCTAAAAGAGCCGAAGCCACAAGATAGTCCTAGTTTCCTTATCATGGTAAACACGGTAATCCGATCATATATATGATGTTATTACTTACCATAATTTATTTACAGGACCAGAATCACAACGCGGACATGCCTAAATGGACGCGTTCATTATCGCACGAATCAGAGTCAACCGAAGATACTATCCACGTTGCGCTACTCCCGTCGATCATGATCAGTTGCTCGGCCCACATAAGATCATCGATCATGTTAAGTATTGCATGACTAAGTCAGCTACTATACATACCTAGCGCACATTGCCTGCGTATTAGAATTGCACATCCAGCTGACCAGATGACCAGTTAGGTCAATAATCCACCTATGAAGTGGCCATGACGTAAGTAATTGGTTGGTCATTTCAGTCGCTCAACTTATGCGTCTTTTCATTTTTTTAATCATTCAGATTTTATTACACGATTTTATTCACCAGTGCAAAATGAATGCAAAATTATATCTTTGGTTATTTATGTCATAACAAACTCTCAAAGCACATATGATAGAAGTGATATCCTCAAATCTCAATAATACCGTGTTCGACCAATAAACCTTCTAGCTGACGAATTCTTTGCTCATACTGCCGCAGTGTAGTCCTCATCGTATGCATCTCGGATAACAACTCCTGCGTCGCTGCCGACTGAAATGAAGGATGTGACTGAGTCTCACGCATAAACTATCGCTCGATCTCGTCAAGCGTCAGAATTTTATCTCAAACCACTTGGTTCAATCTGGCGGTGAGTGAGGTAATAGTTCTCCTTAGTGGAAATCGGCCAGCAAAACAGTGACACCCTTCACACATGGGCACCCCATCCTTTTCTCTCATCCTCGGACCTATCTAACTGGTTCGAAGATGAGAGGAAGGTGCGCAGAAGATTTACACGCAACGCAAAGAAAGGCCCAAAACTGAGAGTAGAGGAAATCAGACAAGGAAAGAAACGAAAAAAATCATCTAATCAGTAAGGATCAATTTCTTGAAATGTTGACAAGCCAGCGACTCAAACACAAACGTTGCGACTGCCCTCTTTTCCGTTGACTCCGCACCCTTGCCATATCACTAAACCGATTTTTTTTCCCAATAATAGAGGGTTGTTTGTTAGATTCAGGTCCTGAATTCAAAATCATTGCCAAAAATTAAGAGAATCCACAAGGCAATTATCACATCAGTGTTAGTCTTAATTTCGTAAAGCACATAGCTGGGAATCTCATTCTTTATGCCCATTCAAATGTGCGTTTAAAGACTCGTAAGTATGACGATAGTTTTTGCAATTATCATTCACTGCCGTAAAGTTAGATACTTTACGGCATCCTTCGAGTTTCCGTTCTAAAATCCATCTCCGTGACTGTTGTGGAAATCTGAACTGTGCATTCCATAGTCCTGATATCGGCCACAACAATTAATCGATATATTTCTTATGCTACCATAAATCTCTGGACTTACTCTAGTTTTAGTTCGTTCATCAAAAACGGTGTGGGAACTTGTTCGATGTAATACGCACTACGTATTTTTTCGTCTCGACCTATATGTACCAATTTCGTCTCGATCGAACATTTTCTGTGAAAATTAATTGAACTCAGACGCTAGGAAACTTGCATGCGCAACCGCGCTCTATAGAACGCCTTTGCCGCCTCAATAACTTTTTGAATGAGCACTTCTGCACCAACCGGTTGCGCAAGAAAGCGTACAATTTTGCTGCTTCTTCGCAAATTAAAACAAGATGTCCAGCTGAATCACAAAAACGTGTACTGTGCCGGCGCGAACTGAACAACCTCTTCCCTGATTTAAAGCCGGTATCGGATATTGGACGGCAGACATCTTTTGCGAATCGGTCTAGCAAATCTCGCCACCTTGAAATCAAAAACGTCGAGCGCGATTAAACCTCTCCGCATTGCTTTTGGCCAGGTCTTTTCCACAGTGTTCTCATCCTGCTGCGTTCCGATCTCTGCGAAAGTCCGAAACAGCAAAGTGATGCGTGAAAAGAATAAAGGCAGCGCTTTATTTTCTCAACTTTTTACGTGCCACTTCGTTCTTACATGACCTTCACGTGAATCTTCGTGTGTTTATGAGGAAGCATCACCAAACAGGAGGAATACTTCCGCCTAATACTTTCACATGCGTTGAATTAATGCAACGTGTATAAAAAAATGAAAAAACTGTGAAGCACGAACAAATGCAACAAATTTAGTTCATATTATGAGCTAAAAACCGTTAAATTTGTTCTCTTCTATGCTTTTCTAATTGTTCAGTCATGTTCCTCACGAGACCAAGGAAATATTACTACAGCGGCCATAGCACCAATAGAATAGTGATATCATTAAAACACTTCCCTTCTAGCCATCCCTCTCTAAGAAAGTAAGTAGTATTTTTTGCTAACATCCACGTTTTCTGACCAGTCTAGGGCAACTTCGTCCTCCTCTGTTCCCTTTATGCAGGTCAGCTTCATCCCTGTCTGTTTCATTTATGCAGACGGACAAACCATCCATCAAAATAGGACTTGCGATCTTTTACCGAATCAGAAAGATTATTTTCACCTCCGCAATTCGCAAATGTCATCGACCAGTACGTATGAACATTTGCTAAGAAAAAGAACGCATATGAAGCGGCTCAAACATGCGGTAAGACACGTGTAAACATATGGAAGTACAAGAGTCTTATGCTGATAATTGGCTACTGAACTTCTTGAACAAGTGTACACGTCGACTGATTCTTAGTGAATAGATGAGAAAATGATGAGTTCATTTCCATAATGACTTGTCTCAAACGTTTAAATAATTAACAAATTCTGTTAATAGTTACATCTATCATGGTTCGATCGATCAGCAATCTGTGCATCTATAAACGAACAACAAAATACCTCGTCGATTTTAGGACATTTGCACCGAATGTGACCCTGGTGATTGGAGGTGCGAAGTTTTCGTTTCTCTATTCGCCCATGTCTTGTCTTCCTCAGCCGAGAGACCATCCGTTCACGGCCACCTGAGCATGCTTCATCACCTTCGCTACCAGACAGTAGCTAAAACAACGCATTAAAGATAGCTTTCACATCTTTCAGCTGTAGTTGTTCAAGATTGCGCAGGGGCGTTGTTAACCGAACTCGCTCTCTCCCTTCTCCCTCTCCTTTATCCAATTTATCGGCAATTTCTTAGCACGCCCTCCAGGATTCGAGTGTTGAGCATCAACACTCCGCTGTCTATCAAAGAAATGGCTACCAATTGGTGCAATAAAAGTAAAATTTTCTTAGCTTTTTAAGTTTCCTCTTATCTTATTCTGCCTTCTGCAAGAACCCGCAAAAAACCAGAACACATTTTCCTCAGCCTCGGTGACGGAAATACAGAGAAAACAGATGGGTGGGGAAGGGGGCAGGCGGGGTTGATCTAGGTGAATATTCAGTTGCAACCCAAGCACTACCAACAAAAACTTGATGAACTGTGGTTTCAAATATTCCTAAAAGCAAAGTAACTAAAGCATAAACATAGATGAAGGAACATAAAAATAAAAGTGAAAATTTATACAAACTTGTTGCTCGTCTATCAGATGAGTAGATGACTGCTCAAAGTCCCCACACGACTGTTCCACTTCTCCATCATATGTGGACTCTCCAGGTTCCAAGTCCGGCATATCCATATTACCATTAACCGCTGCTGCAGAGTGCTTCCGCTGCATACTGAAGAAGATTCCTTCACCACTTCCACTGTTTAAACTCAGCCTCGCCGATGCCGTCTCATCGTTCGCTAATAGCTCCGAATTCTCGGATTCCCTTAATAAAACAAAACGGGCACCATACGAAGTTTCGTCAATTTGGTAAAACACCAATACACGCTCATCAGTGTAACCATAATTCTGATGGCAGTTATAAATCGTTGGACAGTCCCAATGAAGAAAAACAAGGCTCTTCTAACGCGGGCGAAGGGCAGTGAACGTAAAAACCAGCAGCTCAGAACTGCAACGAAAGTCTCATCATTGCAGACTTTTACCAAACAGCAATTTCCGGCAATCACACCGACATACAACGATTAATTTTTGGTGTCGACTTTTAACCAGCCATCAACTCTGGTGTTGATATGTTTATCATCTGTGATTGTTTCGTTATAGAAGAACCTTACTACCTCTGATCTAACTTGCAGGAAACGCACTATTATTTTGCCAGCATCATTTAATCAAAAATATATGATGGATTTTAACCATCTTCCAAAATATTCCGCTCGGTCTTTACTCCGTAAGATTTGGAACTCACTGTCTTTATTGCTCTGATAAATTCATCAAACTAATCGAGATATCCCAAATTTGCGCGTTCACTGCAATGAGTATTATCCAAGAGTAATAAAACAACAAATTATGCTGGAATTGTTTGCTTACTGTTGTGTTCTTCGGGGAAATTTCTTCCTCAAACCTAATTACGCAAAGCACTGGTCCATGTTATGACTTCTAATTAAAAACGCTGAAAGTCTATAGTGATACCCATCAAAAGTCCCCTATTGATAATATACCTGAGGCATGATTTGCTGCCCTCTATATGCAAATTTTCACTGCCGCAAATAAAAATATGACCTGAAAGATGAAAAGAGGCTTCAGAAGTACAACGATTTAGGCTCAAAAGAAAAATCATATTTTGAGTTCTTTAGTAGAATCTCAGCTTGCAACATACTCTTTGCAAAACTTTTCCTTTGGAATGGATGATCTCAAAATTCACCTCAAGATCTCGATGCGCATGTGGAAGAGCCCACATTCACTGTATGCTCCTCTTCTCTTCCTTTACCTCCCCCTTTATCCTTCTCTTCTCTTCAAATATCTGAAGACATCTAAATTTGAAATATGGAGAGAGAATTACAGATAAAATAGTTCCAGACAAGGGAAGCGCAAAACGTTTTACCTTCCTTCCTCACTAACTTCCTCTCTTATCATTGTTCTTTCCGAAACCGGTGAATCGGCTGAAGAAGGAGTGTTCTCCTTTTGTTTTGTTCGATGACGATAGTATGCACGACGAACAGCACTCCACGGTGGGAAATAACTGCATGCACTCAAGCTTGTACCCATCATCTTTTCCATTCCCTGAAAATACCCTTCTGATACGACCAATGTTCTCATAAGATCAAAAACAAGAAAATCAACTAACTCTAGCAGTGCAAAAAGTTCGTGCAAAAAAAAAAAAAAAAAAAAAACAAATTATGGGAAGAAGTGTGCAAAATCCATCAAAGATAAAAGTAAATTTCACCTTCGTTCTTCTTCGAAAAGAAGAATCGTCCCCTCAAAAAAATTCATTGGCATCTCAGAAATTCATATCTCAACGGTTCTTAAAAGACTGAGGACGTAACTGTGGTCAAATCGCTGATTTCCAGGTGTTAAGTTAAGATTAAAGGCAATCCCTTAATGATCAACCATTAGGTACAACTTGATAAGTACCTACCACTGCAGAAGATGAAGTAACACCATCATATCGCATGTCAATCAAACAAACAAAACGGTACAAAGTTGAAAATTCACTCCTCTTCCAAAATTATTATTTTCTTATAAGCAGATCACTTCCGCAGAACAAAATCCTTTAACAAGTATGAAGAGAATACACTGGCTTAAAAATAAATCCTTACTTTAGTATGTGCGAGGCGAGGATTTGCTTCGCCTTGTTGCACGTCCAGACGACACTGCCGATCGACTGCCCTCGCAAATACCTTGTTTTCATCGAGTGGCTTACAACTACTATGATGACTACCACTTCGGGCAATAATTTTCCCATTCATTACCCAAATATAGGCTATATTTCCATCTCCTTGTTTTCTTCTGCATTCCACACATTTTGTGCATCGATAATATTGTCTTCCAGTTTCCGCATCTCCTCGTATGAGTGCGTATTGCCTCAGAAAACCATTCTCGTAAACATTCAGCATCGTTGCCTTCAGACGACGAGATAGCGAGATACACTTCACAAACGATGGACCATAATGCCCTTCACTGAAAATTATCATTACATTATCTGAAGGAGGGTAGCTGAATGCTCCCTATAACCGCTAGGGTTTACAGGTTTTCCCTGTAGGAAAATTGGACACTGGCTTGGGACAATTCGGGGTTTGAAGCATTCCCGTTTCGGAGGATCTTTTCGACCCTCCAAAACGAGTAAAAAGCTTCTAAATTTTCAGGGTGCCGGTTGTGGGTCGCACACTGCAAGAAGGATGGAATTAAACCAGTCTGACATATCCGTGATTCATTGGAACACTACCAAGCTCGACTATACGAGAAGAATATTACTGAAAAGTCAGCAATAAGAAATCACCGTATCGAAAAGAACAAATTCAAAGGACGAAGGTTAACATATAATGTGAAAATATGATATGATGGCGTGTCATAATTAAAGGACTAGAAAATGCATTTCACTTAAGGATCACTGTTGGCTCTCCAATATTAAATATGAGAATCCAATATTGCTTTAAAATTTCGGCATTACAGTGGGAAAAAACTCAATCGGTTTTAGAGGATAAAATAATTCCTAAAAATTCACATTAGTTGGAAAAAACCTCAGTTCAACAACTCGCCATAATCGACCTCCAATATAAAAAAGAATCCATTTCCCCGATAGCTTCAAGATTAAGACGTATTATTTCCTATCGCACTTCTACGTATATCATTCAGATTATTGTTCCTCCCTCATACCAAAGAACTTTTCAACAGAAACTCTGAAATATCCAAATCGCAGCTCCAAATTGAGGCGCGACCTTGCGTGGACGATTAAATGATTCAAATATAAGCTTACTTACCTTTCACCTGACTCCAGTGCAATTTCCGAGCTCATCTGTTCTTCATCGTCGTCTACCTCTTCCTATAATAACACTCGAGTGCATTCTCGTACTCATGACTTTTGAATGCAATCAGCTGACAAAGAGCGCTTACATCATCTACTGAAATACGAACAGAGGGAGAGAAAAAGAGACAAAGAGAGAAAGGAAAGGGAAGACGAGGGAAAATGAGATGCAGGAAGGAGGAAAGAGGGAGGAAGACTGAGAAGAGTGCTTTAGGACCGGAAAAATTTTATTTGTAGGGGGAAAATAAGACCATTTTTTGCACCCTTTTAATGGAGGAGACGAAAATCTCCATTTAAAAAATCCAAAAAATTTTCCTCGCATCCTCGTCTTCTCCCCCCCCCCCCCCCCCCGGGTACACAATATGTTGGTTACCTTGAGGTATTGTGTGCATGTACGAAATACCTCGCAGCGATAACCCAGGGCATTTAAAACCAATGCTAGAAACCGTTAGTTTCTGAAAACCATAGCAAAGTGAGCCGAAATTTTCACGAACCGAGCAAACAGGAAAAGAGATTCAAACAAACTGGAGAGTGGCTTTTTTGTTATTTGTCAACATAATTCAGGTTCACAAAAAATGCCGCTCGGAACATTAGGTGCAAAAAGACATGAAAAACCCGTCTCAGGAGGTAGAAAGATCATCAGATCATTTCAAGATCATCATCTGACAATCTGAAGGCGATCGCAGGACTTCGAAGACCCATCTATACGATCGGACTTCGAAGACACTCCTTCTCAAGATTTGGCAAAATTGTTTATAAAAATAAATCCCTCTATGTCTGCTTCCTCAGCATATTGGTGCAATGAATATAATAACCAGTGTTAGCATACTCCATGTATCTTTCAAATAAAATTTCTCGATGCCGAGATTCGAACATGAGATTTTCAATCATGAAGGCAATTCAAGCAATCATGAAATGGGTAAACCACCGAACAATGGATTGGTTTTCAAGAGCAGAACGGAAAATAAATCGAGATGCCCATTTAGAAATTCCATTCGAACTCGTATAGTGGATTGGATCTCATACATTTATTTACAAGACATAATATGCATGAAACAGGAGCACTCAAGCTCATTAACACCCTATTTCTTTGATATTACGCACAGTTATTTATCTTTATGAATCTATGTGCCATATAGAGATAGATCCTTCCCACTCGGGAATTTCTAACATCCGGCTAGCACTTTATTTAAAAGATAAAAATGACCACGGGTGGTGAGAACCTCATCCTTTCTCTCTCCTCCACTACCCCCCCCCCCAAAAAAAATAGGAAAACCGAAAACCTCAATTACTCAAAAAAAAAAATTTACAAGCTAAACGATTACCTTAGTTTTTGAACAATTTTTTGAAATGAAATTCTATGAGACTCTTGGAAATCATATATGAAATTGATAAAAGAAGGCTACAGTTGTCCCATAAATAGCACAAAAATGGCAACTCACAAACAAGTCAGTTCGGCAAGAAATTATATAATAGTAAAGAAATGACAAAAACAATAAATAAATGAACAGAGTAATACTGTTATCTGCTGTCCAAGGCTTCAAACAAAAGAGACTTAAATGCCATGTGAAAAATTCAACAATCTCAATCGCAACTGATCATCAAGGGACGCCATCGTTAAAAAATTTGCAATTACAGGAAGACAAACTCACAGCCACTACTTACCTCTTTCAAGTTCTGGAAAGGTGTTAAGTTCGTCATAGATAAAGTTGTTTTTTGTGCTCCACCAGTTGCCTCTCTCCATGAGCATCCACGTTTATATTGATCATAAAGCTTTTTAAGTACTATCCTGAAATGCTTTACTAGTTTATATTCGTAGTAATATTAACAGTACATACATAACATCTCATTTGTGCTATAATTATAATAGTTGCTGTAATATAATTACTCCATATATAATTAGTAATACTTCAAAATTAATTCTTAATTCACAAAAACCGAATAAAAACAATTTCCACCATACAACTTTTGCAATCTACATTTTTCTTTAGCAGCATGTACATACAACAACGACCAAACTGCCAAACAGAGTACGCAAATAATTTCTTAGCTCAGTTACTAAGTATCGCTTTGCGAGGAATTTTTTGAATGAAAGCAAAAAAAAAGAAAAAATTTTCGAAGAAACCTTTTTCTAATATTTTTACATAGGAAAATAAAAAAGCTTTTTTGAGGATTTTTATTTGTTCAGTTGTAAGAAAGTAAGTGCTCTGATCTCATCAAGCTTCTTATTTGAAAAATATTTTCTAAGAGCAAAGTCTTCAACATGTCCGTCTTTGAAACCTTCGTATGAAACTGATCACTGAGTTGATCAACTTTGGACTTCTTATCATCTTATCATTTGTCCCTTCAAACGATCCAATTCAACGATATCAGCACAGAAACTTCACAAACAACCCAGATTTCATTCGCTTTTATACAGTTGACCTCCGAACGGCAAAAAAAAGGAAATCAGCTAAAGGTTATCAGTTATCAGCGAATGAGTAAACTTTTCGGATGTGGAAAAATGATATCAGTCGACTCGTTGTCCTCCAATTCTGATAATAGGGGTCTGTGTGATATATAAGACTCAATTTTGAAAATTCACAACAGTTCTGGACTGGAATAGTAGAAAGAAGATGTGGAATTTTTGTTCATTCTATAAAATCAATATCGCAGAAAAAAAAAGAGGAATTAAAAAACATATTAAAAAAATATTAATGATTAATGAGACAATCATCACAAATAAGACCTGAACTTTCGAAAAACAAGTCTTATAACACTAAATAAACTTGTCTCTTCGACTGCTTGCGATTATTCAATTCTTCATAGCGTTTTCAAATATAGCTGCTTCATAGTAATTAAGTTTTATGAGCTTACTCGTTGTTCTCCTTTGCACATCGGATTGTCCTATTCCTGCCGTCATCATCCACCTACAAGAATATTTCATCGTATTCACGATGGCCCTCTCTTCTGATATCACATCGCAACAACCAGGCAATGAAAAAAAATCTACTATATCGCAAATCATTTTAACAAATTCTTGAAAATGAAATCGTCCTACTGCACACTCATATATACAAACTATCATACGAGATCATTCGTTGACTCGATGTGACCTTCGGTATCAAAAAAAATGTGAACCATCTACGGCATAACGACAATAAATGTCCCCTCCACCTGCTTCAGGAAGCTTTCACATAATATCAAAAATACTGCCAGGTGGAACACATTCCCCCCCCCCTCATAAAATCCGGAAAACTACCACCTGCAAAGTTGAAGACATCAATTATGTTGTATATTGCCTACCTGTGTTACTATTCGATGAAGCGTTGATTTCGATATTTTTATGCCGACCTTCTGCTTTATCTGAGCACTCAAAGCATCCAACGAGCTTATGGTACCTTGGTGATACTCCTCGATGAGCTCTTCCACTATCGTTCTCAAACAGAATAAAATTACTTGGAAACGGAACAAGACGCACTAATAAACTATTATGCAACCCACTTTCAGTACTATTTTTTAAAAAATAACAAATTCATTATTATATGCATAGTATAGTAGAATAGGCAAACAAAACCTTAAGTTACAATACAGATCACAGAAAGGAAGAGTAAGGAATTCGCTCGGTCGCTATTGCTAAAGCTAAATCATGCAGAGGGTATTCTTCGGTGCTTATCTCCAACGATGTCGAGTAAGCATAAAAAGATTTCAGATTATTTCAGACTTCTGGTCTCAGACAAGCATCAAATATGATAGCAACATATATGCATGCATATATATATATATATATATATATATATATATATATATATATATATATATATATATATATATATATATATATATATATATATATATATATATATATATATATATATATATATATATATATATATATATATATATATATATATATATATAAAAAAACGATATCAATATCATTTAAGGCAAACGTTTTAATTCAAGAGAATAGAAGAGCTAATTAAGCGAAAATAAAAACGTCAATCGATCGCATTTCCTGAGTAGCATAGACAGCGGATTAAAAGCTGACTGGAGTCGACGCAAAAACAATCAAAAGATTCAGGACAAAGGAAATGGAAAGAGCGGGAAGATGGGAAGGCAATTTTATGGAATATTACTTCAAAACTCAAACAACAAAAAACTCGTATCGGAAAAAAACTGTACAGATCAGGCGGGATTTCGACGAGGTCCCCGTAAAAACGCGTAAACCTTGGCTATATGATCCACAAACTTAGGGAATAAAAAATCGCTCTATGACCTTCTCCCAGAAACCCTATCAAATGGGCATAATTGGGCAGAATTTGAGCACAAATGGGCAGAATCCCGACCAAATGGGCAGAATTCACCGAAAATTTCCTTTATAAAATAAAAAAGAATATGCTCGACAGTTATATTGTACCATGGCATATGTTCGTTCATCCTTTTTGCAAGTAGAAAGGCATTGCGTCTCACCATTTGTATTTATACGAATTTCAAAAACCTTCCTGGTAGTTATCACTAATTTCGATGGTTTTTTCTCCACCCCCCCCCCCCCCCCCTGCAATGTTTTTCCCAATAAATTAGGCTTTGCCGAGAAAATCGAGCTTAATCTCCTATTACCCGCCGAAGATCATAGAGGAGGAGGTGGACAATGGAATCAAAATCGTACATTCGTGAAAGGTCACAAAAAAATACCTCTCGTCAGCGCTGCATCTTGACCATATCTGCCGTTTTACCATTTTGAAGAATCAACACAAATAGAGTGACCACCACTGACTAGCGTGACCGATGTGACCAGCTATAAAGCATACTAATTTTATTTAGCAAAGAAAATTTTACTGAAATGCATAGGTTATTCAAATGATATCACAATCACAGCACCAACGCGTAAACCGCAAATGCGATTAAATAATAAGAAAAAGGGCAGTACGCATTAATCAACAATGCAGTAGAATTGTTTAAGGACTAGGGATCGACTCCAACCCAGTAATAAAGACTCCAACATGAACCCATTCCAGTTCAGTTATAACGACTCCAATATGGACCAACTCTAAATACTCCAGGATGGAACGACTCCGGCCAGTAGCAATGATTTCAATTTTTTTTTTTTTTTTTGAATTGTAAACGGTAAGTAGTGACCGTTTTAGGCCATTTCAGGTGTTAATAAGGTGGCTGATGAAGGTGTACTTTTAGAGTTTACGCTTGGGATCATCCTGCAGCATCACCTCATTCTCATTGATACGTTTAGTTGAGAGATCGAAACTGGAAGATTTTCCGCTCTTATCCTCGACAACCCACACCTTCCTTTCTTCTCCCCTCCCGTTCTCGATGTGGTCTAACTTTATTTGGATTGGCCTCACCACGGATTACTTTCCAGGTATTTGAATACGCTCTCAGGAGATATTTCGAAAAAAAAGCAATAAATACCTAGCCGTTAATTACTATGTAGAAGAAATAATGAAATAACTAGAAGGGAAATGAACTAAAACACGCAACAAAAAAAAATGAATACGGAGAAATAAGATCGAAAAAATTAAAGCGGTATTATGCAGTCTATGAGGATGCGATATCGCCACATATCAGCTCTTTCGACTCCGGAGCTTCCCGCGCTGTTGCTTGCGCTCGCTTCATGGTTTCAAAGAAACCTATCAAGATTTATGGGACGCTTGAAATGAAAGAATAGAGTTCCCGTGGGAAATGTTTATAAATGAGAGTGCAGAAGTCTGGAAATTTCCTTAGGCGTTTAAGAAAATACACCCAGTATGCATACGTTCGCCACTTATTTCCTATACTCTCATTAAATTTGCAAGTAATTGTAACATCGGTTGTATGATGAAGAACATTTCGGCTTTCTAAGGAGTGAGGGGAGTTGCGACCATGAATTCTGAAGGCCACACGACGGACCCATAAGGACGGTAAAAAAAATCGTTTTTTTCTTATACTTGCTATTTCAAAATATGCGTACAGCATCCGCCTCTGATTTTATCCTCGTACTACAATGATCTTGAATCGGTTGCCCGATCGCATTGATCCAGCCATTTTCATTTCTCATTGGTGACCTTCCCTTACCTCGTACAGTTGCGCCACTACATTTCTGAGTTATAGACACTTACGCGAAGATAATGCGCGCTGTGTCACTTTTACATGCAAGTAATGGTGCCGACATTGGACATTTGCGCCACAAGGATGGCAACGATCACGCCTCATCATTTCATCATCCTACGATAACCACTATCATATAACAGTGTAATTAAGACAGTGATTGGCACGAAATTGGGGAAAAATTCCCCGCATAAAAAAAATATAAGCAATATTTAACCGCATCTTATATCATCAGTATAAAAAAAAAAAAAAAACTGATTTTATAACACCTCTTAAACTACAAACTACAAATTACACTTTCAAAATAAAATTTGCATATCAGTAAATCACCAAATTGCAAAAATGCTCCTTTTCAAAAATTTTCGTTCAGCGTTCTAAACGTTTCTCTTAACGCACATATGTTTAAAAAAATAGAGCTCTTCCTCCCTTTATCTTTTATTCTTTTCTGAAGTTGGCGATTTTATTTTCATATTTCAGTCGTTTCAAATTATTATTTTCTACTTTTGCGATATTTTCTCATAAAAATGAAAAATTTTTCAATATCGATAGCAATTTCCCTCTCCAAATTATTGAATTCTAGTCTTCATCCTTGATACTACACCGAGAGCATCACCTTTTTACCTATTATATGCAAAAATATGAAATTAAAAAAAAATGATTAAAAGTGAAAGTGAAAATGAAATCGAAAACATAAATCTCAAAGCTATCGATCACTAAACGGATCGATCGTGATCGAGCCACAAATCAAACGCACAAAGTTGAGGACTCTCTACAACTCTTTCCGATCGGCGTAAGCCAAAATCCATAAGCGTTATCATCGATCACACCATCGTCATTGTGTTATTTTATATCATAGTTTTTCGTTGTAAGATAAGAGTAGTATATTTTCCACTAGTTTATCGCAAATATATTTATAAACATAGGTAAATTGAAGGTAAATTCTGCTAGAAAAAAACGACTAAATATCTCTCCGAATATAAGAAGGAAAACGAAACATGTTTTCCGCTTGTAAAAATAGATTTCTTTTAATTCTATATAAGTGTAAAGCGATAATAAACTCAATAAAGAATCTCGCAAAATTCTTTTATTCCTGGGTAAGTAAATTTTAAAAGATGGGAAAATATAATTATAACATTTTTTTTTTTTTGCAGTAAATATATTAAACTTCAAAATGACAATATATGAAGAGATGTGATTAATTTATCATTTAAAAAAAAAATCTTTGAAAATTTTTTTCTTTCTTAGGTTTATTTTCGTTTTTTTTTTTCGTTTATTTCCACCTTATTAATGTAGAATTTCCTCTCATATTAGAAAATTCATCAAAATATTGGTGAAAATTTTCCTCGAAGAGAATTTTTTGTGACGAAAATATTGAAAATTTTTGGAGTCACTTTAAAAGTGAATTTTTTTTTTTAAATAATCTATCGATACGAATATGCGCTTATTGAATTTGATTTTTTTTCTCTCTCTTAAAACACTTAAATGTTTGTATTCTTTCTTTGTGGTCTTTTATTTATGTATTTCGACGTTTTATATTTTCCTCCATTCATATTTGAAATTCAAGAATTTGGCATATATAGTTACCCATTTATATTGCAATTCCAATTCCCATTTCCATTCCATTCATCGAATTGCAAATTAGTGAAAATTTTTGCCTTCTTTTGAAATCATTTCTGACCTTTGTTGTGTGTTCTTCGCTTATGTTGGGTATGAATAACAAATGAAATAAACCTGAGGGTAATGATCGCCAGATTATTACGGCAGATGTGCTATCGTTTCGGTGATTCGCTATATTTTCGTGGGATTATTTTTGTTAGATATCTTCATATAATTCCCAACAATATTGAAGTCAATAGTTTTTTGCTTGATGAACTACTCTATATTATTCGCTATGGGGAACAATTCCTCTATAGATATCGAGACCGACCGGTTACTATTAGAAAGGTGCCATTCATACCTGCCAAAACTCAGGTAAGTTAGGTAATTAGAGAGTTAAGACTTTCCTAATTTTCAATGAAGCTTTTAAATATATTTCATCTCAATCATTGATCTCATTATGACAAATAATAACGTTGACTCCGATAGTAACACATTATTGACTCCGATAACGCATAATCTAGCTCGAGATTATTCCATTCGAAAATTAATGCCTTCTTGCTATATTATCCAATTCTATAAAATAATATATCACAAAAAAAAAAAAGAAAAACGAATTTGCGAAATGCGAAAATATGGAGAAAAAAAAAATGAGACGTTGCGAATTTTTTAAAAAATATTTTCATTGCAAATTTTGTTTGTTTTTTTTTTTTTTAATTAATTCTATTTTCTTCGAAATATATTTCAATTGTATAATATTCTATCTCTAATATAAAAATGATCATATTTCCTATTAATATTTGAATAGAAATTGAATAATATTAAAAAAAAAAAATTGAAATGATATGCAAAAAAATTATAATGAGATAATTACGAATAAATTTTCGCTTTCATTGATCATTGTAACAATTTAATTCCGTTGTGTTCTTATTTATTAAAAAAAAAAAAAGAAAGAGGATTTTGGATTCTAACTTAGAGCAAAATTGAGGAGAATCTTTGATTACTCTTAGAAATTTGAGCATTATATTCATTGTCTTGAAAATCCGTATTTTTTTACGCTCATATTTATTTACTTTATCGAAATCAAAAGCGTAAAAAGAAAATAATTGTTTTATTAATTTTACATAAATATGTTAGTAATTTAAAAACATTAAAAACATTCTTTTTAATTCACTTAAATTTGAAAGGACTCTAGATCAATCGTTTATCATTTATGCAAATTTTTTTTTTTTTTTTTTGCAAAAGAAAAAGAAAGAAATTTATTGTTGAAAGATAAAATTAAAGTGGAAATTACCGTTATTTATTTCTTATTGAATATTATTTGAGAGGAAATTATTTCCTTTTTATTGTGGATGTAATTCAATAATAATATTAACAAAAATATCGACGAGAATCATCGAGAAGCTCACACAATATTCGCCTTTACAATAACTTATCTAATCTCAACCATCTCTATAATATATCACTATGAGATGAAATATGCAAAAAAAAAAAAACTACTTTCACCTTTTTCAATTAATTCGTCTATACTTTCAAGCCGTTGAAAAAAAAAAACCCATTTTTTTATGGCTTCGAACGGTGTAAACCAAATTCCACTCTATGCGAACCATATGCCAACCTTTTTGGCATAATTAAATTTGTATAAATTGTAAGCTTCATCAATCAACGTAAATATTAGAAAGTCTTTGATGTATATTTTACGCATTTAAATTTTGCCGCTTCATTTTCAATAATTTCGAGTTGAAACTAACAGACAGACAGACAGAAAGACAGACATATACTCGTATAAAAGTACAGAAATTACAACACAATCGTGCGCGTTTGCGTAGCAAATTTGTAGAGATGCATAAATGAATAACTTCATAATCGTTGTTTGAGAGGTGCGAAAAGTTGCTTTCAATTTGCTTTCAAAAGATTTAAGTTAGACGAAAATTTTAGGCAACAAATTCTACAATCAAAATAAACTAACTATTTCACATAAGAAATAAAAGGAAGTTATTAATAAAAGAAAATATATTGCAATTATTTTTGACAATATGCTCATGTGCACTAACGAAGATATCGAAGAAGTAGAAGAAATACAAAGGTCAAAGGTATATGAGTTGTTCTTTACCGTCGGCAATTTTTCTCTCATGTAATCATCAAAACAACAGTTAAGAATCTTTCGTCTTGTTGTTTCTTCCCCTGAGCGATTCCAGTTCATTGACGGTTGTTGTCTCCGTCTCATGCAGATCGCGTTTATATGTTCTTTCAATTTATATATATATATATATATATATATATATATATATATATATATATATATATATATATATATATATATATATATATATATATATATATATATATATATATATATATATATATATATATATATATATATATATGAAGCGAATATTTGATTGCAATTTCTATACAATTTATCATTTTTGATTTCCAAATTGTTGATATTTCAGTTATATATTTAGTACACTAACATATAAGTGTAACTGTAATGAATATTTCCTCAGCTAATTATTTTTCTTTCTTCAAATCTTAGAAGAAAAAGAAATCAAAATTCGTCTCTAGATTTATCTCATTTCAGTTAATAATTAAATTCTCAGCCTTTCGGCTTTTTTTTCGGTTTTTTTTTTTTGATTATTCCCACATAACAAAAAATTATGCAAAATATTTGAAATTATTTTATGCTTTAGGGTAAGTGTTTGTATTGCATCTATATTCATTGCTTTAATCTCACTCTTCATAATAGTTTTTGGTGTTTCTTTTAAAGTATCACAGTATATTTTATAGTATATTGTAGTATTACTTCTTTTTTATAGCGATACTTTTTCATGTTGTTGTTACTGTTAATCGTATGGCCGTTTTTTATGTCATCATATAATAATTTCTAGGCTTTCGAAGAAAGTACCCTAATGGCTACACACCTTGCTGATGAGAAGTGGTAAGTACTTTGAGTATCAAGTTCAAAAACGTAAATCCCATTGCTTTGGATTAAACACCTTGACGATGCTAACTTAAGAGAACAGGTAAATATCGGTACTTGTTAGAATGCTAAAGACAAGGAAAGAAGGAGAAAAAACATTCAATATTTGTCAACAAAAATTCCAATTTTTAGACTATTTGAATAACATTGAAGGAGCAGCTCTTTTTCACTGGATTCTTCATTTGCGACGACTGGCTGATTACAGCCGATTTAGAAGCAACGGAAGTAGGGCGTAAATAAGTGATAACATTACGGATGATAATGATGGTATATGTTTCGTCGGAGGATCGGGTGCCAACCGACGATATCGTGTGGAGGGTCAGGTTACAGCCAATAATATCGGATGGGGGGTCGGGTGACAGCCGATGAGATCGGGTGGAGGACGGGTTGGACAATAATATCTTATACTCATATTACAGCTATAATCACTCGATCACTTTTGCGGATGCGGAAGCGGCTGAACGTTTTATCACAGAGAACGCTTATCGCAAAGTGTTCGAAAGAGAGCGAAAGCGTAAAGGCGGTTTGAAACGATATTATCTGTGTAGTGCATTCTGGGAATCAAGCATTAAATGCGATCATAAATTCACATTAATAGCAGCTGATGGAGTATTCGTTGGGAAAACAACTGATGGTGGACGGCCACATGTTCATCAGTGAGCTCTTTTAAATACTATATAATCATATTATTAATTAACTTTTCAATATGAGTCCTTTTCAGCAAAATCATTTTCCCATTTGTGTAAGAAATTGGGGAACGTTTGAGTTCTATGTCGCGTGATCAGCATTCCTTCGATATTTGAATCATGCTCCAATTGCTGTATGCTTTGCGGTCTGCTTGGTTTGCAAAGTCGTTCGAAGCCAAGGCTAAAGTTCATTGACCATTTAATGATGGGCCCTTTTTGATCGGAAATACTCCGAAAGTCCAGCACTTTAGAGTAAAGTTGGTCCAAAATTACTGAGATTTTCAATGTTTCCCCGCTCTTGTTAATGATCTGATTGCGACTTATTCTTCCTCAGTCTCAAAAATTGCGAGCGAGCTTCAAGAATTTGAGGACAACGGGTGGTGTGGGAGGGGGGGGGGGGTGGGAGGGGGAGAAGAGGAGAGGCCGGATGTCTATAGATCTGCTTTCTGCCAAGTAGAAACGGTGCCATTATGATGTTACTGGTAATAGGCATTAGATCGAATTTTGAGTATGGATGAGACGTTAGACCATAGCCTTCTTATTGACTACACTTCGAGATAATAATGTCCGTTAAGACACGCATGTCGCAGCTATTCGCTTGTATTAGAAGTCGCTGATTGTTACGAATGGCCGCGAGTCCCCCTCTGCAAGCTGTAAGAGCTCATTTAAACGGCTTTAAAAATATTCCCAGGAGCATTTCAGGTCTGCGTATTCAAATTTTTGTATATTGTATATGGAGCTAGACTTGTAATATGCACGTCATTTTGCAAATTGAACGTCTTTATTTTCGAATTCAGGCCCATTTATGATGGTTGTTCGAACGATCAGGCACCAGCTGCTGCGAAAATGAAGCCGGAGTCAAGCGTTGTTGTGTCCGAAGAATCCGAACAACAACTTCAGAATCTAATTCGGGAATGTTCATCAAGTGTGATGGAAAGAATGCGATGCATCTATGAGCGTAAAAAACGTGAAATCGAACGTGAAGCGATGAGGCTCTTTTCGCAAATGCCACTCGATCGACAAAAAGACTTCCTTGAGATGTAACTTCGATTTTTCGATGCTTCCGGGCCACAATTTAATTTCATTTTTAAAATAAAATCAGCAAAAACTTAAACTTAAGTGATCATTATTGAAAGATCTTCTAGAAGCACCAAGATTAAATCTTGATGTCACCCAAATATCTATTCCGACAATATTTTCCTCTATAGTCGGCAATGATAACGCTGTGTTATCGTGGATGCCAGCTATTCATAGTCGTCCATCCTTCACATCGGTTATGTTTTCATCTATGAGCTGTGAGCGTTATTGGATTGGAAAAGCTCTCATCTATCTCTCTTTCGTATCAGAAGGTAGACACTATCGCAACCACAATGAAAAGTTCCAGGTAGTCATCGCGGCTAGTACTGGTACTAATAATCCATAACATTGATACTAATAGGTGATATCAGATAGATCAGTTTTCGTAGAAGTAACAGTGCTGTGTACTATTTAATGCATTGCGGGTATTACTAGTATAAATAATAAATAGTGTACCCATGCATAACAGTAAATATAATAAATATACAAATAAGTAATACAGATATAAGCAAGCATTGATAAATTTGTTTTTATTATTCTTTCTTTCTGCATTAAAATTATAAATATTATTATTTTTCTTCGCGACTATTCGGTCAATCTACAAACAGAAAGCGATAAATAGGGAAGATGATGAATGAGGGTCGTTCGAAAATCCTGCCTCTAAATCTTTTAGACGCAGAATTTCACCGGTATCCTTCCATTTCGATATTTCACGGTTAAGGCTTCTTAACTTCGATTGAAAAATTATTTCCCAAAAATATTAGCATAAACGTTTCGTTATAAAAATATCGATGAAATAGAAAAACCATATAAGTTAGAAGCTCAAACATATCAAGAAGCATATAAACATCTGAATTCCACAAACAACGTTGTAATCTCTCGCTCAGTGTTCTAGTAAAATAAATAGTAAATATTTTGTAGCCATTAAAACGATCCGAACCTAATGGTCAAATTCGTTTGC
The DNA here is from genome assembly GCA_013433145.1 of Ascaris suum. NCBI lineage: Eukaryota > Metazoa > Nematoda > Chromadorea > Rhabditida > Ascarididae > Ascaris > Ascaris suum. The sequence goes on along the minus strand of CM024184.1, from coordinate 6,298,551 downwards.
AGCCTCTTTTTTTGCATCGAGCTTAACCCACATTTTCGAAATCCGACTATTTAGATTCCGCTTAGTACTAAAAAATCTAATAATTCTATCATTGCAGGCAGGAAAAGCAACGCCAACGGAAGTTGAGACCACGAAGGCGATTCGCTGATTTTGGTAACTGAAAGAAGTTTTTTATTTAATACGTTTGTTATCTTTCACACTATCACATGGGTAGAATGTACGCTGCGTACACTATATATATATATATATATATATATATATATATATATATATATATATATATATATATATATATATATATATATATATATATATATATATATATATAATTTCATCTGAACGGACGAACGGTAATTAAAGCAAATTGATTTCAAAATGGCGATCAGCCAGTCTGCTTGTAACCACTTTAAAGTCGAATGCCTTGTCACTCAACAGTTGCGGTTCGCAGAAAAAGTTCAGAAAATTGTTCTTCATTGGTGTTGTACATTTTGTTTGCAAAGTGAGGTCGTTAGATCACGTATAAGGAACTTATCAAAAATCAACGAAAGCGTTCAATCGGTTATTCTAATCTATAGATCTCCTCTGATTGCTTTGCCGGTTTTTTTTCAGTTTTACTCAACAACGTTATGTTATCGGAAAATATTAGCTGAAAGAGTTCTTTGAAATTAAATAGTAATTTTTAAATGCATAAAGTCGAAAGTTTTTTCTGTTGTTGCAAAAAAAAAAATTGTGATTGATAGACGTAAGTTTGTCATCTGTCGATTTTTGTCTTCAAAAGAAACAATAGAATTATTGCCTCTTTCGAAAGGTTGCCGCAGCTAATTCAGGAACTCAAAAATATCCAATTTTACTATAGAATTTCAGTTACAACTTGTTCTCTTGGCTAATTTAACGCAACTCTTTTAGATGAGTATAGATGCTCGATGAACAAGAAATTTTAAATGAGCTAGGCAACTTTTTCATTTTCATATTTCCCTATAGATAAATTTCAATATTTGACGCTAAAAATTTTATAGAATTTTATCGAATTACATAAAGAATATAATTTTTTCCCCTGAAATCTGTCATAATAAACTTACGGAACGTTGATATTCTAGACTTTTTTTCAAATAGGCGTTGCTTTGCATTGCAATAAATTCACCTATGATATCCAAACATCCATTTTATGATTCGTTTAGCGATCCATTTTTGAAATTGTGAATTAATGGATTTTCAAGAAATTATTACCTTTTTTTCTAAACAAGATGCCTATGAATTTTTCTCTCATAAGGGGAAATATTTGCAGTAAGAGCTGGAATTGGGCAAGGAATCTCCGATGAACTTCTTCAACAAACTCATCTTTCTGCACTTGGTATTGGTGGTGAAGATTCCGATGATTCATTTCATTATGATTCGGTAGGTTATTCAAAAATATTAACGCATATAAATGAGTATTTCAAAATTAATCTCTTTAAATATTCTGTTATTTAGTTCATTTTGTCTTCTAAACTCAGTTATGAGATATTCGGCGATGATTCATATCGGTTATTACTCCTTTCTTTTACTCGAGGACGACGGGTTTAGTTTATCAATCGAATGAAAGCGACCCTCATAATGGAACTACCTGAAATATTCTTGTGTATCTTTTCTCCTGTTCCTCCTTGTGAGTCGATCCGTACATCATCCTTGTGAGTCGATCCGTAAACTAGTCAATTTTTTTCATGATAGTCTTCATATCATTTAATTGTTAATGCTTGCATTATGGACCGGAGATCGCTCGAAATATAATTTTCATCATGTTTTTAGAAACGCTTTCTTGTTATTTCGATTCATTCATTGAAATTTTTAGCCAATAGAAGAAAAACCAGAAGAAGGAAATGAAGAAGATTCTATTCGACCGTCTTATGATTGGCCCACTTCAAGTAATGAGCCAGGAAGCACAGCCACAACAATCGAAAATGAGAAACATCAAGCATCGAAAAATGAGGAAGAGGAACACTTGCATCTCGAGAAGATTTATGGAATATTTCCCATCACTGATAATACACAGACTGGAAATAATTGAAAATAGATGACCGAAGTCCGAATAATATTTCATTTATGTTTTTTTTTTCAAAGCAACGAAGAACAAGGATTACGGCTACATCATATTTATGCCGAATATTTCACCATATTATTGCAGTATTTGCCTATCTCTTCATCTCTTTTTTTTTTTTTTGAAATAGCCGATCATCTAAGATGTAACGATAATCTCGATTAGAAATAATCATATGATCTAAATAAAATTCTCCCTGTTAGTCCATTCCACTAATCATAAATAGTTTTTTCTATGATCTTCTCTATTCATAATATCGGTGATACTCAATTGAGCTAAAAAATATAATTTTTTTCACCCTTACGAATCGATCTATCGATTCTTAGGCCATGTAAATCAGTTTTCCTATATAATAGGACTTTGTGCCATCTATGAAAAATTCTTAGCTTAAGATTAATTAAAAAATTTTAAAAAGAATTAAAATAAAATTAATAAAATGCCGAGGAAAAAAAAATTATGAAATGATATTTCGATTTATTTTGCAATTTTGTTCTAGATTTTAAAATATTTAGCATTATGTAGAAGTTGGATATTAAATTGCTTAATGGAGGCAATTATTCCCACTTATATTTGATTATGCAATTGTTTTCTTAATATGATTTAATTTATTGTCTCTTCATTTAGGGTTTTTTTTTTTCTCATTTATGGAAGAGCGTTTTGTGTAATGATTGATTATTAGCTAATCTTTAATTTGTGTAATGCTTGTTTGTAAGTGGAAATTTTATTTATTCATTTCAATATCAATTATTTGCATTTTCTAAAATCTAGTTTTTTTTTTGGAAATATTCTATTATTTTATGTAGGTAATATTATATGAATATCTACGTTAAAGGTAATTTTATATTGTTTTATCATTTAGTTCTAATTATTGTTCGCTCAATAAGTAGAGATTTCATTCACTGAACGGATCCCGAATATGGAACATTCCACAACCTTTTAGACAAATACCGTGAACGATTGTGGTACCACAAATGATGATAATGCAAATGACCCCTTCTAATTTTAGGTTCCACCACAGGTTCCTTTTTCCGAAGTTCAGACAGATCAATCTTTTAAATGTGAACAGTTCACATAGTTTGCGGTTCTTTAAGGAAAAGGGATGAATTTTTGGAATTTCTCAGAATAGATTTGATGGAAATGAATCAATCTTTAATAGGGCAATCGAATCTCTCCCCCTCCCCCCCCCCCCCCCCCTACACACACACACAACCGAAAAAATTTCATTATTATCTCTCCAAGTGGAGTGTGACCATAACTCGTTCTAACTCCCTCAATGCAAGATCTATTGTGTATTCGATTTTTGCCAGCAAAGAATGTAATCTACTATTTGGTGACATTGCTTGACCTTAGTAAGTATATGAGGTTAATCATATGTTTCGTCCACATTAAGATGTCTATATGTTCTCAGACTAGAGAATAAATCTAATAATGTTTATTTTTTTGACGAAGTGATCTAATTTAGAATTGCAAATTTTTTGATTCTCCATTTGTACCTTTTTTCTTCACACCTCGTTTCGCATATCTTTTTACTTGTATTCTCTACTCTTTCATGCGTTCATATTTTTTGTTCTACTATCGGCTGGCAATAAGCGCAAAATTGTACCTACGATTCCTAGAGGTTACGTTCCTTACTGACAGACATTTCCTTCCAGCATTACTATATTTTCGCTTTTTTTCGCTTTCGTAAATCTTAGCGGAATTATACTATGTTATCACGTTGGTGCATTTATATGTTTGTGTATTAAGTTCGTCCATCTGCCCGATAATTCCAACACCGGGATCATAGAACCTATAAAATGAAAATTGATAGCACATCCGCACCGGTTGGTTGACTTCAGTGATCCGAATCTCTCCCTTTCAGGACGGAGCATATCTTCTGATCGGGTTCTTGGAATTTATGAGCGTATAGTAATTCACCTGCTTATTTTATCAGGTGGGCTATATGAGATGCCTTTATTGAGAAATTATGCAACCGCTTAGTTCAATGGAAAATTGTTGAGCTTTTCTTTTTCATAATTTTGAATATTTTTTTTACAACCTCATTACCTCACAGGTTGAAATACAAAGGTGCAAGTTGTTGTACTTTCTTCATCGATACACCTTCTCTATTGTTTTCGATTACGCTGCATTCTTCCCGCTGCTGTCCTCAATTATATAAACGTTTTTTTTTTTTTTAAATCGTACCTTTATTATCAATTTCTGATCGTTTTTCTTTTTATAGTTCTGCATTTACTTTTATGAGCATTAGTAATATTGTATACTTGAGAAGAATGATATACCTATAAACTGTTCGCAAAACACAGATATTCCTACTAGTAAATACAGGTAACTTCGAAGTCACCAGCCGACACTAATTTATTGCCTTTTTTTTGCAAGGAAATTTTTTTTTTAAAGGAAAGCTTTTTATACGATCGGTAGAAATCCTTTTAAATAATCGACATTGCGTATTTTCATTGAAAGAGACGTTTGTTGTCATTTATCACTCTCTTTTTTTTTCTTCTCTTCGAAATCAGCAGTTCAAAGTATTAGCGCTGATCGAAACGCCGAAAAAAAACAACCAAAAAGATTAGTCGGCAATAAATGTGAAGCTCAGGTTTGAATGAAAAATTCTGGCTAATGATAGGTGATACAGGTCATTTTGTTGGTTATGGACTGTTACTGTTTAACGCTTCCCTATTCTTAGCCATATAATTTCACTCTTTGTGAAAATTACTTTATTTTTTAAAATATACGCGCTCAAAATTACATAATTGTAATTTCTTGCCGCCGCAACAATCACCTCACTCATCACCAACTATCGGTCTCTAACGACATGCAGCTTTGTTTCATTAGGAATGCATATTGTCACATATCATGTAACACTCATCCATCGGTAGTGCTTACCCACTCACATGTCAGTGAGAAAAACCCTGCGGCGCAGACTGCGATTGCATGACAACCACGCTTCCAAAGTGCGCACCCTGAAAGTACGCCTTCAAGACAAACACCGTGACGATTTCATACTCACCAACAGTGTTGCAATTGAATTGTACCGCAACAAATATTCAAATTCAGGGGTTCATACAGCTGGACGCCCGCCCTTCACCCCGCCGAATGTGCTCTGGAATGATAAGGGGACGTTGCAATCTGTCGCCTCCTCTATTGACGTTGACCTGCAACCGAATCCGGACTTCATCCGGAATTCACCAGCAAGCTAACGCCGTCCGCTGTTTTATTGAACAGCCCGTTCTTCTTCAAACTCCGCACTGTCACTTGTTGCTTCAGTAGATGTGCCACTAGCGCTGCAAGTACTGCCGATTCCTTACGACTTCGCTACCATTAGCAGAAAGGTGTCATCAGTTCATAAGGACATACATATAGTAATATCGGTATCTACGCACCGCTATTGTTGTAACCACCTACCAGTGCTTTTTTGAAGTCTACCTAGTAGGTGACGTCAAGGACATCAAGGGTGTCCCTGATTTAGCGCAACCTCAGGCAACAACCCATACTGTCATGGCCTTCGCTTTGACTGGAATTAGCGACAGTTACCCTACCTCTGCAGCTCTTAGGCTTGCTTCCTGCTCCAACCTCGAATGCCCGCTTTCTCGCGCGTATGAGAACGCATGCACTCCCAAAAAACATTAACAGGCAAGATTTGAGAAAATAGTCCGGCACCTCTGCCAAACTGTTGTCAATGAACTGCTAAACATTATTTTCCGATAACATTTATCACCAAAATAATAACGACGAATGTGCGATAAAAATGCGGGGAAACTCCGCAGTGGACAGACAGGAAGTGAAAAGAATAGAACGTGATGTGAAAATGAGGAAATATTTTTTAAAAAACCAGTTGTTGAACACAATCCGCAGATTTATTACCGCAGATCAATGCCTTAAAAATAAACTTGGACAGATTAGACAACATTCAACAATAAAATGCAACAAGGCATAAACCTCATTAAGGATACTACGCTGGGCAAATGAATGAACGGAGTGGAGTCACGCGAGTACAGCAAAACGAATTGGGTCTCGGCAACACATACAAACGAATGAAATCGGATAGCAAACAACTATTGAGAATTTGAAGGAAAAAACGATTGAGTCCATAATGATGTGTGAATCGATATAAAATTGAAAACTGCTAGCCAAGACGGATGATTCAACAAAAGGTGAAATGAAGGGATGCGGGTTCGAGGAATAGGATGCTACGGGAATGAACGAGAGATGCGCCACTGTCCGAGACTATAGTTGCCCACAATCTGCGATGACAATATCAGTCGAAGTCTTGCCACTCTGAGATCCCTTCGCTTCAATCGCCTTCACAACGTCCATCCCCTCTACAACTCGTCCGAACACAACATGCTTGCCATCGAGCCTGTAAAAAGTGTTCACCTGACTACGTCCCTAAGGTGGTTTTCCACAATAGCAAACTTTTCCTCCTTAGATTATGAATCTAATATGAAGGACGGTGTCATTTGTGGGAACATGAAAATCAAGTCTGCAAGCCCCACTCAAGGAGAACGACCCCATGACGAATAAAGTGAAGTGTTCATTCAGAAATGACGGCAAATTCCAAAGCATGCATCTGAGGCAACCCTATTTTAACAGTGACAGGAATTAAAACGCCTCATCCACGTACATCAGCACATCGCATGTTCCTCTCACTCCACCCATCGGAATGTAGACCGGACTGATAACGTATCACTATCGACTACTCGGTCACACCATCAGTCGTTGTTGCATCACATCAACGAAAGCGTCATCCCTATCGATGTGCACTTAGCACCCCTACAGCCATAACCCCCTCCCCTAACCCATTCCCTTCCTCAACAAGGCAACATATGTTCTTTATACACAGGATCAAACTTGCAATGGAAGGCTCACCATTCGGTCTTGACGGTGCAGATGAAGAACTGCGACCCATTCGTATTCGGACCTGCGTTCGCCATCGATAACACTCCAGGTCCTGTATGCTTCTCCTAAACAAAAACAATGAAGATATATTCTTTAAAAAAAGATGTCACGTTGGACCGCTCTAATAAATCAACGAATTTAACAACTTTCAAATGCATTTTATGAAATTTTCTAACAAGAACCAGTCCTATAGAAGCCTTATAAAACTTTACAAAAGAATTTGGGACAAAAGCTGAACCCTCCGAAAAAACACAGAGGATAGTTAATTCCACCAAACAATGGAACTGGTGAAAACTCATTATCGCACGAAAACCTTATAAGTGTACATCCTCTGCGTTTAAAACAAAACGTGTTACCTGGAAGTTCTCATCGGCGAATTTCTCACCGTAGATCGATTCACCACCAGTTCCATTACCGCGTGTGAAGTCGCCACCCTAAAGCAACAACAAATGAAATATTAGGGCAAGTAAATTTACTTTGAGATGCTCAACACCGCGCAATAAATTTCACACATACGATCCCCAACCGGATCGGATGTGTGAAGTTTATTACGCGATATTTATTTCATAAGATTCTGCATTCTCCTAACACAGGTAAAATCAGGAAGGACAAACTGAAAAAAAAAACACGAACTAGTCCGTCTCCAACTTCCTCCTCAGAACAGTAAAGAAAGCAAACCTCAATGCCACATCGCCTCTAACCTGAACTTCATTACTGTCATTGTTATCAAGCGATCTGGAATAGATGCATCCGCTATTATAATCAGCCGCAATTCATCCACATTCACATATAAAGCTCATTTGCCACAGTCAGCATGTTGCAAAAAAAAAAAGATTCTCTTTGATAGCAGTCTGGTATAAATGCGCTGGGATAGACAGTGGAGATCTGGTCTCATTGGAGACGGTTCCTCGGCAATGCCGAAATCGCCTAAAAAAACAAAGGAAGCAAATGAAGGGAAATCTCATCATGTATACTCTTGACGTCAATTTTGAAAATACACCGAAAACCGCTCTTCTATAAAACGATGGAGAAAAATTAATCGAGAAATCCGCTAAACATAAGCGGCCGCCGTTATTCTCCCTCTCCTAGCCGGTTAACAGGCATGGACGATAGTGTCACCTGAATTGTCAGGTAACAGACTCTGAAGCTTCCCGAATCTCTCGTTAACTAGTTGCGAATGACGAGAAAAAAAACCAACAATGTTACAAGAGTCAATCGGCAAATACTGCATTAGTCCAGTTAGCCCAAACAGCGACCCGAACAACTCTCCTAGACACTTAAATATCCCTCGCAGGTAAGCAGTCTGTGAATAAAAGAAAGACGATCGTCCCCACAAGTGCTACGATACTTACTGCCTTCAGCTCTATGAACATCAACTGTCACCATAGAAATAACCTACCAGCTACTTATGTTAGGTTACGTATGGAATAACTAGCAGTTACTACGAGATTGTCAGCATTTTCTAAGTTAACGACCCCCTCTGTGAGATTCTCTCAGCAAAAAACTTACATCGTCCTTAGCGTTAAACGTCTTTCTTCGCCTGAAACGTTTCTTTCTATTTCCTAACTGGCTGAATATCAACGGAAGGAACAACCACTCTCACTGACAACAATACGATATGCGCTCAATAAGATAAAAGAATATCGATGTGTGGAAGAATAGGGAGCGTGTGGAAGAAAAAAAAGAGCAGTAAAAAATGGTGAAAGAAGCGATAGATACTTATAAGTTAGCGGTTCCGATCGCATAACCTCGACTACCCTCTCCCTTTAATTTCGCGAAACTTAGCACCATTAAACTAGCGGCGAACTAATCGTCGAAGTGATCAAGGTTTCAAGCATCGTCTTCAAAAATAACATTTTTGAAAGCACATAAACGTGGTCTCGATCATTCTTCGATAAGCAAATTTCCTTTTAATTCAGACCATTAAGGCTCTTAAATCCCACCGAATAACCATTCAAATACAAGGAATCATCATCTAGACATTTTGCTCCTTAATAGCCACACACTATGCATGTCATAGTCAGGAGCAATGCTCCTCCAGAGACCATACCAACAACCCAGTGCCAGCCACACTCTTTTACAAGCAAACACACCAAATATGATCAAAAATTCACCTGAAGCATGAAGTTCGGGATGACACGATGAAACTTCGAACCCTTGTAGGTCAGCGGTTTGCCACTCTTGCCCATTCCTCGTTCACCAGTGCAAAGACAACGGAAGTTCTCCGCCGTCTTTGGTACGATGTCAGAGAAGAGCTGCAAGACAGAAGCGCTCGAAAAAATTCAGGTCATAAAGAGAGAGAGTGGGATAGAAAGGAGAGATGGACAAAGAAAGAGAATTAAACAAAACGTTAGACATTCACGTCTTTGAATATCCGGAATTATAAAGAGCAAAATTAAAATAGAAGCCAGTTGAAAACAGAAGAGCAGCTGAATGAACACCTAATAAGCCTTTCAAATACAATAATTGCTCATAGAGATGCCGAGTTAGGGTTTCACGCAACTTCTTGAGGCCGCCAGATATAGCATCAGGCGAATTGTCCGCAATTCCACAGGATTCGTACCACCAACAAACCTGATACAGGTGCATCTTGTCATAAAACTGTACTATTAATATCGCTGAGCCTCTTCATGGAAGAATATTTCCTGTGGAACTCGCCCAGTCATATGTGGAAGCGCCATTCTAATTTCCAGACAGGCAAAGCCAATGCAGGTCACCGAATTTCGTTGTGCATCATAAATGATTAAATTTGCCAGCTTTTAATGCGAAGGTGCTGAGGACGAATACGAATTCCTGGCTTCATGGAACAGTTGTTTTCGCCGTCGTCAGCACCGGAACATAAATGTCCTTGCATCTTGGAAGCCAGTGTGATAAGAATCTACTGTGCACGATGGAGTTAGGTAAACCAGTCAGCGGAGCCTATCCTTTCACAAAAAACTTCCATTTCCCCCTCATAATTTCAGACTCAGCGTGTCATCAATCCTAGAATTCAAATGTTCGCTTGCGTCACTTCATGAAAAAATTAGGCGCTGTTAGCTTTGGGTTAGACCTACCCCAATTAGGACTTGATTTAATCCCCGCCCAATGCCACCCTCTGCAGGAGGTTATTAGCAACACTATCGATACAAATAGCGCAGGGCAATGAAAATGAACAATTCCATTAAATTTTTATACCATCGCCTCCACAATCATAACTTATAAGAGTCAACACACTTCACAAGATCACCGCTTATCACTAGTTTCTTCCACCATCTCGGCTTTTTTCTTACATATAACCACTCCCACTGCATATAAAGCAACACACATGTGTCCACCTCCACTAACCACGCTCGATAAAAAAGGTCACAGCACCTTTTGATGGAAATTCTAGGACATTCTACAGAAACAACTTACAAGAAATAAGCATCACATAGTAACAACACAATTCCATAAAGATGTACCCCCATTTTATCTGATTAAGGGTGATACATTCAGTCATATGGAGTTGTGCTGGTGCTAATGTGTTGGCAACTGTGAAGTTTCGGTCAAACCATCAACGGTGACCTCTAACTGGCTATTGTCCACTCGACATGCCTCATTGTCAAGATGAAATCAAGAACTTCTAAAGCGTTCAGATCGCCGCTAAACTCGATCACCGCATACTTTCAAGCGCGGACGTTGCGAACTTAATTTTTTCTTAATGAACTCAAAAATTAAAAGAATCAACATCCTGCAGCCTGAAATCACCACTGATGAAGTTTAACAGTATCCTAAGCACTTTTGAGATTCTCGACTTCACTTCGACGATCGAAACACCCTAAGTATATACAACAATCGTCGGATAGATGACCTACGTCATTCCTCTTTTTTTTCACCACACTGTCCCTCGATGGATCAATTCTGTCTGCTTCTCTACATGCCAGACAATGCGCCATTCAATAAACCACAATGAAATCATCCGCATCGAAAAAGTTTCACTGATAGAATGGGATGGCTCATTCGAGAAAACGATGGTGCTTTATGTTTGAAATGCTTTATATAGAAAAAATAACACTGAAAAAAAAATTAGGCAGCCATTTCTGCGCTCAAAATTCCCAGAAAAATCCTCATAAATCTTGGCTTATTTGTTTAAGGAAATCTGGTCAACGAAGGTAATCTACCTTCCTGATGAAAGCTTGCCGAAAACAATGCTTATATATTTCTTACCTCCATGACGATGCGTCCAGCACCTTTACCACCGATCGTAACGTCAAAGAAGACCTTTGGGCGAGACATTCCGACCTAGAAGTTATTCACATCGGTTCTATTCACTGATCATATCGTTTGCAATGACGGATGACTACAAAAGTGGTACAACGACGCTATAAACCGCTGACTAACATTCTATGCTTTGGACAACCTCTAATTCTCCAGTTTCGCTGGACTAGATGTCTTTTGCTCAACAGTAAGAAGGATAATCCGTTCAAATTTGCGAGGACTTTCTAATCACACAGATTTACCTATGATTCAGGACCTTGATATATAAACGATTCGTACATGCTAGACACTAAATTTCTGAAGAGTGGAAATTAAATTCGATGTCGTTTTTAAATGCAATCACTTCCACGACCACTATTCTCCCAAAAGATGGAAGAGGCCCCAGTAGAGAAATGCTAAAGATTATAGGATATGGGAGGGAAAATAAAGTGCATAATGACATCCAGCACATGCCAACTGGAAATAATCATAGCCAAAACAAAATTGCAAAGCCAAAAGCTTAGGATCGTGATGGAGACGGCCTTATTGCGCGCTTTAACAGCATTTCGTTGGTTTGTGCTGAAGAAAGAGGAAATGATTACTTTCCCCTCCCCCCTCCTCCAGAACAGACGAAAGCTGTGCTCTCCCCTTGCCCTCCCCGCATCTAAAAGCGACGGTTTACCGTGAACTCGTTTATAAACTAATCAAATCTCCATAACAACCACTCCCCTTTCCGTTCACCTCGCCCCCTATCCAAAACTAATGAAGAAAATTATATGAACCAAGCTTCAACAACGTTACCAACTTATTCGTACAAAATGAAAATATTTAAGGCTGCAACCGAAATAAGCATTCATCAACCTATAGATTACAGGTGAGCATTTTTTTTTAAATTCAAAGAATGTAGCAAGTAAACAGAGAAAACATCTTTCAACTATCAAATTTATATAATCGACCTCCTCGTTAACCCCCCCCCCCCTCCGCCGATATGGGTTAAAAATGATCCCTCTCTTAATGCTAGAATCAAATTTTCCTCTCAGATATACGATCACAGAAATCAAGGAATAATAGAAATAGCAATAAAATAAATTGTTGCAGATAAACACTCTATATAAAACTGTTGACAAAAACAAATAGTAGAAGACCGCAGAAAGAGTCTTAAATCAAAGATACCCTAGACTGGTAGCCCTAAACCTAATACCCCTCTCCTCCTCCCCAATTCGCATTGATTTCAAGCTAACGTCTATAAAATCCATGAAACCAGCAATAATCCTACCCGCGTATCCACGCACCTCGGCACACATCTCCCACCTCACCATACCGCACCCAACGCCCAACCTTTCACCGACCACACCCGAAGCAAGCACATACAGCATCGACCGAGCACAAACAGTTGCGCTTATATATGATGCGCGAAATTCCTTTACCAATGAGAGGCATTTCGCGCGTAAAAATTCAAAATCGTTAGCGAATTTTGCGTTCGACCGTTTGAAAACAAGTAAAATTCGAACGCAGAATTTGAATTCGAATCCGCTCGAATTACCCGGAATTCGATAATCCGGTAATGGTGCCTATATGAACTCAGGTTTTTTTTTGTTGAATATGAACATGGGGATCTATGATGGCCAGAGAAAAGTTATCAAGCATCTTGAATGAAAAATACCCTCAATCAATAGTATGAGGGAGGAAAAAACGTTAATAGGCATGTAAGCAATCAAGCAAGCAAGAAAAATATCAATAAATGCACATCGAAGGGATGAAGGAATGAAATAACGAGGTCTCGATAAAATAGGAGAAAAAAAATTAAAATGAATAACAGAAAAGCCAAAAAAAAAAAACACCATCCAAGAACGCCATCGGTAATGATGAATTTGACACAATCGACAGAATTATATCAATTAGTTGAGAAATAAAAAAATCAAAACATTGCATCAAGTAATTTTCCGGTTATGGCATCCAAAATACGGATAAGGATAGACTCTTGGTCAAAAAGTCTCAACGAAGGTGGTAATTGACTTCACACTCCGAATTTTTTTTTACAGATATTCACGTAAAAAGTATTGCAGAGTAAACATATTTGAGAAAGAAAATGAAAACAAGATGTACCTTTCAGTAAAATTAATCGGCCGTGGATAATAGGAAAGGTGTTCATTTACTCAATGTTAATGCATGCCCATCAACACTTTCTCTGCCGTTAAATGTAAACTTCCTGTGGCAAAACTCCACATTCTTCGTTTATTATATGCCAATTTTAGGCCATGGGTTTGTATTCTAGATGGGAAGAGAGAGGAGCACTTAGGGAGGAGGAGGGGGGGGGGCTTATAGCATTCGCAACTTCCAAAAAAAAAACATATCCGATAAAGAGCACTTAATATTCACCTTGAGGGCTTATAACAACGAATAATTAATTAATTTAATTATAACATATGCAGGTAAAAAGTCTTATAATAAAACCACGCCGATGTTAAAGTGATTGGACGTCTTTTGAACGAAATTTGCTATAAGCCCCCCTCCTCCTCCCCTAAGTGCTTGGTCAAAGTTAAGCCTCATTAGCTTGCTTGATGTCTCCTCTTTTCCAGCTTCTAAAGTCAACCTTTTACTTGATGAATATAATTGGCGAAAATGCTAGTCATAACGGTTAGCACAATATGCGCTTTTTATATTCTTATTTATTAAACGCTTACTAAATAATATGCAGACTTAATATTTGATTTCTAAGGTTGTCTCACCGTCATTCAACGGGTCTTTTTTTTTCACGGTGGATAGGAAGAGATAAAGAGGCGAAAGAGATAGGATAGGGGGAAAGGAAGTGATAAAACTGCGAATGAGGTTGATTTAGATTGTCGAAGTTAGAAAAATAATGAGCGCATTGAATTTTTTTTTTTTGATTCGAAAAATTGCAACCTATTTTTATGCTTTACACCTGTGCAAATTTCATGTGGAACACATAGACCACGATGAAGCGCCCCCTCATCTAGGTACCAACTGTCAGCAAAAATTCTGGAAGAAAATCACTCTGTGTGCAGTATTGTCGATTATTTTGCGTAGTGATTCATAACACCTGTTGTGCTATTTTTGCTGTAATTCATTGCTTGACTATAATTCGCAAAAAAAAGAGAGAGAGAGAAAAATCAATAAATCAATCAACTTTTTTCTTTACTTCAACTCGTGTGATCCTGCAATGATCATAAATAGATATATTATTGTAATATTATTTTGTGTTATAATAATAACAGTAATTTTTATTACTATTTATAATACAGTATTCTGGTGATATATATCAAAAAAAAGTTGACTTAGATAAATAAGTTTACTTTTTAACGCTTAATATTTGTTATATTACTATAGTGCAAAAAATTTTGCATAATAGCAATTAACTGATGAATGAATTAGTTAAATTAGCTTATAGTAAAAACCAAATTTATTTAAATATGAATCTTCTGTATTAAGTTATAAGATGCTTGTTCGAAGCTTGATGAAAATTGGCAGTCATTTGAATATAAAATATCGACAAGATAGGATGAACCTCAGACTCAGGCTCATGCTCTTTCTTTCTTTGAGCTCTTTTTTTTTCGTAGCAATAAGCATAATGCATCATTCAATTCAATAATCTCGCTTTTGCCTTCTGTTTCAGCATTAACTGCGCTGCGACTTCAAGTCAGACGTGAGACCCGTCCCCTTTTTTTCCCCAACCCTTCCCCTCTCCCAAATGTAGAGGAATGTACGATAACTCACTTTTTTTCCTCCTTTCCAGATGCCAAATAAAAACTTAATGGATCTGTCGTTGACGCAAGATCTTGCAGCAACTTAAATAAGCATAGACACTCGAACTGCTCATTATGATAGATGTAATAAAATAGTATGTCTTAGTGCTCACCTACTAAATAATATTCCACCATACAGACATTAAAGATTGAAATGCCTATAAGCCCCGGGCTTCTAATTTATACAGTAATCAAAGCAAATTTATGAGGAAAGCTGCATGTGTAATGGAAACGGAAGGTTCTCAAGAAAAACTTGCGAATAACCCTACAAGGCGAGATGTATATAAAGGAAAATACCTTCGGCTGTTTTTTTTAAAATTTGATTTGTTACCTGATAATAGGAGAAAAGTTAGTGATGACTTACCTGTAAGGTGCTCACAAACTAGAACGATGATATAGAGTATTTTAGAGGCAATCATATTATACGATATAAATGAATCTAATATTCATAATGACTTTTGAAAAATAACAAACAATATAAAGGTAAATAAGTATTTATAAATGCATTGCAATTAAACAGCAATTTATGCGTTATTTTCGTTGCAAATACAACACTATTAGTAATAACTGAACTGTTTCTTAATAAAACTAAACATTCCTAAAACCGGTCGGTTTTCCGGAAGGTATAGGTGTAAAACCGGAATTAAGAGCTGAGATGATAGGAAACGATTCGACAATTTAATGGTTGATTTTACGCTATAAGAGCGTTGTCGCTTTATTGAGCGAACGCAATGGTGTGGCCATTGAGAAATGTGTGTGTGCGGCTATCGTCTAGCATCTGCACCCACAATATTGATCGATATTATCGAGTCATCTCTAAGTGCATCCCCCGGCAACAACGACTTTTGCCCCTCCCATTTAACTTTTGCAAATCGAAGTATTACATCGTTATAAATAGATACTTACATATTTAAATATAAATATAAATAAATTTAAATAGAAAATTTGCATATTATGAATTTAAAATTTAGTACGCAAATTTTATGCAAAATTTTATGAAAATATTGTCATATATTTGCATATTTGCATATTTATGAGTCTCTATCTGTATGTATATCTTTCGATAATTTCAAGCATTTTTTACTATAGAATTTAATCGATACAGTAAATTAGTAGTAAATTTATAAATCGAAATTTCGTTCACCTGATTTCCTCCTTTATGAGTTTTAGAGAGAGTTAAATAAGATATGAAATTTGCATACGCAGATTTTCGCATAATTGCTAGAGTTTAGCAAAGGAAAATATATTGGAAGGATTTTGTATTCATATAAATAAATGATCGACCTCATGGGAAAATATATTGCCTTTCGAATATTTATCTCCCTATTTGGCAAAATTGTAAAAAACGCCTATTGTGTCAGCGTGGCGTGTTTTCCTACCCCTCCCCCCCCTGTTTTTAAAAAAACTTCATTCTTAATAATAATAAAAGTCTTTATTTATAGTAAGAAATCAAGAATGGAATCACATTTCCGGTAGATTAAATGCACAGGGAAGCAATAAATCATATGTAAATATAAATGTCGCACATAACCATGAGGTTTAAAAACCCAAAAGTTGGTTAACGGAAGTAAAAACCAGAAATCATGAGGAACAGAGACACGCAGGACCGAGAAATAGCTGATATCGCCTATAGATCGCTCCGCTCCAAGCGTCGCTTAAGAACGACAACTTACTAGCCATAACCACATGGTATGGTAAACAGTTCCTGATGGGAACAACACGATCAGTAAAACACTTCAGCAAGTCAGATCGATTTATTGATTTGCTCTCAATTTGACGAGGGTGAAATCTCGAGAGCAGTGCAAAGTTTGCATTGTTTGTAAACGAGAATATCCTCTCGAACGGAATATCTCAGAAACGTTTAACGACCTTAAAACACAAATATAAGTCGTTTCTTTTTTTGGTGCATTTTTTAATGAAATATTTATAAAAGTGGTAATCAATCACATTGTTATATTTGATCAAAAATTCTACAGAAAGCTTTTCTTATACGAGAACTGATACGTTGAACGACCCTAATATGGGACGAAGAACATAACGCGCACCTTTCATCCCTCTCCTCTCCCCTTCCTATGCAACGTGATATATTTTAAAAATATGCAAAGCATTTCGTAAAAATACCGCGAATCAGTCAATTCAAAATAAATTCGCGATAATATAGGAAAGCAAATGATAACGCAACATTTGTAATGCAGTGCGTTTCTTATAAATGCGCAAAATATTTACGGCGAACAGAACTACTCATTTCGGATCGACAAACCTTAACCATTCATCAATATTAGAGATGATTTCTAAGCGAATTTCATCTCATCAAAGAAAATACTTAATCAAAAAAAATATTGATAAGATATGATCACAGAATAATATGCAAAATACTATTTGCAGCGTTTATCACAAGAATAACATCGGTGTTCGTTAAGGATAAACGAAAAATAACTTCATAATGAATTAACGAATGCTTTAATCCGTACATAAAATGTCATTTGTGTAGTCTACTCTAGTCCACCTACTCGTAAGAAACATCTCAGTATTCCAATACTTCAGTATTTCGTAAACGAGAGTCGATACGAATGAAATATGCAAATAAACTACTCAGTTTGATAAGGAAACATTCATAGGCGATCTGTGGGTTGGAATCCTTTGAAATTTTACATACGCACCCAACAACGATCAAATCGAATGGGTTTAACGCTGCATCTCAAGCAATTAGCACACATATTAAGACCGCAAATGGAATGCAAGAAATGCCAATTCCTGCCAGCAATCTCTCCCGTTTCAGGTATTAAGAGAGATCACGTCACCTCATTTCACTTATGCTTAGCTAAGAGAATATCGTTATCGCCTGTAACGATGCTATATGCAAAAATCGGAAGGTATACGCGAAGAGCACTTCCTAGATGAATTCTATGAAAAACGCTTCAAATTTTGCGGTCTCTGGCTCATCGATTATAGGCAATAATTAATGACATCACTAGGAAAGGAGAGGCACATATCAATATTTCGCTGAAATTCAAAATTTTCTACTTTATAAGGCGATAAAAAAATTTTCTTCTTTTTAGTTATAATTTTCAAAACGAGCCAATAAAAATTACGAATGTATCAATATTCAAAGAAATAAAAACACAACGAATGATCAAATTTATAGAATCAATCGCAAAATATAAATACAATTTAATTACGTGTCCATGGAATCGAATCTTTAATTTTACATCGTTTTCGTTGTCATCGGAAAATATGAACTTTTCATCCAGGAAAAAATGAATCTTGAATTAATGAGTTGTATAGCTGCATCGTTATATACTAGCAAAGTGCTGAAATTTTCGAAAAACTACTTGAATTTGTGCGCATTTTATGAAAAGCGAAACAAATCGCTTTAAAATTCATAGAGACAATTTTCATAGAATAGAAAACACATATAATAGAATTTATCGAATAAAACAATTAGATGACGCAGATTGAGCTAGAAACCAATGAAAACATCAATGCATGAAAACTACTTCTTAGGGTTTTAGCTCTATCCAGTGATTCGATCAAAAACGCGAAAGATCGAGTCGGAGACCTTCAGCGCAATCAGTAAACAAACGAGTCAGTGGAGCACTGCTTCCTTCGCTGATTGCCTCAAGAAATACTTAAAGACGGTTTATTGGCGCATAGACTTCAAAGATATGACCACAATCAGGCAAAACTGACAGAACGCGGGTCTGAGTTGAATCCGACCTCGGTCCCGGCCAAGCGGTCGAGCTGTGTTAACCAGTTGCCCGGTTTGAGCTCATGTCTAAATGGTCACGAGTTATACGTTCAAGGTTTACACCGTGCCCTTCTCTCTCTCGTTCGTGGTCGCAACCGCGATAACCACACTTAACTTAGCAGCGATGATTCACTCAATAACCGGCTTAAGGCATGAAGCGCACGCCGGAAATATAAACAGAAACGTCTTCTGAAGAACCACACCAAAATCCACATCAACATCAATCACGCTCACATATAAAACGCCCAGCTTACAATAATCCGTCGCACCACAGTTGCCACTGAAGGCGACGCTGGCCTTTCACCACATTCAGGATCGAAATGCAACCAAATTGGAGAAGGATTTTTAGAGGAGGCCAAAAAACCGACAAAACAATTCATAGCGTTTTCTCCGCTGCTGAAGGAAAAAGGTGCTAAAACATTATTGCTCAGGACGATTCTAAAATCAACATGCCGCTAGGATATTCACATCGCAATTGAAAAAATTTTTCGCCACTGGTGATAATCAGCTATCAGATATTATGTCGGTGTTCACTTCAACGCAACCCAAAGTCCACTTCAACCGCAAAATTCATTCTCGTGCATAAGTTCTTTTCGACACAATTGCAGACAAGCTGGACACGGTCCCTGCGAACAGTGAACCAGACTGCTCCCATACCCCCTGGTAATACACAAAACTATACGCGTTCACGCAGTGGGTGTACAGTGCAGTAGGAACAGGCAAATTATCATTCAGTCGGCTGAAATAGCAAATCATGACAACCTGTGAAATTTCAAATCAAAAGAAGCAAAGGAAGCGTTTTTTATGGATATGCCCAGCTTCTATGCAATAAAGGATTAGTGGCTCATAGAAACACCTACACTTACAGTAGCAATTCGCAGTTTTTTTTATTCCGTCGCCTAAGAATGTCAAATCTTATTTACTCGCAAAATTTCACCTCAATTGGAGCAATGGAATTATTTTTCGCAATGATTTTGACACGATGTTGACAAATTCAAATATTAGAAATATAAGCTATTTATGCTGTTGTATTCTATGAAAATTGTCACTTCTCATCGTAATATATTTTAAACTTCTAAATATGCGCGCAAATGAAAACGATACATTTTCGTGTTATTCTTTTAGTAATTCGAGATCGTGAAATATATTCGCGATTTATAATACTTTGTTGTCGCATAAACACAACAGATAAAAGTTGAGCTTCATTTTTCATTAAAATCTCAAGTTTTATCGCTCAAAATTGTTTCAACGATTTGCAACCAAATTGAAAGCTTTGATAAATTTTACTCCTCTATTACTTCAAATATTTTTCAGACATATTTGCGCTCTTTTAGAGGTAAATTCACATCATTAAACATACAGAGATAATCACGCAAGCACATGCATACGGATACATGCAAGTCGAATCGCCCTTTCGCAGATTATTGTCACACGCGTTTAGATCTTGCAAAGACAGCGGCAACTTTCCAATATAAGTGTCGAAGACTGATTTGTGTTCAATTTCTTGATGTTCTTGATGCTGATGTTCAGATTTTTTCCCCATGACTTGTTCTTGATGTGTTCAGAACAAAGTGCTCGGGTTTCTTGTTGAAAGGTCAATAAAAGATTTCGTACTGAAGAGATGCAAGATCTCGTACCGAAGAGAATGTTTGAGTTTTTTTAGGGCTGATCAATGAAAACGTCCCTGGAATCATCAAAAGAATCATCGGTTCAGCAGTCCTTAAGAGAAGCAGCAATGTGCATAGTTGAGAACAAATGAATACTGCAGATTTTCTACCTCCAAAAACCTCTTCAACTTTTACCCTGAAAGTAGAAAGAAAAAGTTAGAGCAGAAACAGGATGTACTTCACTTTAGTGATGCCAATGAGTATAAAAATGTGTGCATATTCACCCATCAAAATCACTATGCTTCTTCAAAACCTTGCAAAATCAATTACTCCTGACAAACACATTAGGCGCCTTTATGAAACCATACTGATCAAAAATGAAATACAAAAAAAAAAAACAACCCTTACAAATCTATTTTCCTGCCAGGAAAACAACAGCATATATTGAATGAAGAAACAAAGAGCAAGATAAGCAACGACACAGCATTGCAATCTCAAAAATGTCACTCGATTGTTTCAATACAAACAACATTTCATACAACAGACGAAACTGACAAACATCATCCCTATTGCAAAATTGCAAAACACAGCACATGCAATTTAAACGGCGGCGGTCGTTTAAAATGCAAGCAACTGTCCTCCATTGCACAAGAAAAGAATTGCAACATTCCGGAATAAAAGATACAATTGTATCAAATAAAACAATTCTAAGAATCCAGAGAGAAGTAAGCATAGATTTCCCTTACAATTACTGACACCGAGAAATCATATATAGGGAATAGGGCGACTGACATATGACAGAGAATAAAACGGTCGGAAATTTTGTCGAGAAACTCAGAAGACTTGATATAAACAAGATAAGGCATGCACCCCAAAAGATTCATATAAGTCCTCAAAGTGGAATACATAAGCTGTGCTTTAAATGGCGGCCGTCCACTTAAAACACACGCAAATGTAAACCCCATGAATGCCCGAAAAATAGATAGCCGAATTTAGCATTCAACCAATTACAAGGTGTCGCTGATAATTATAAGGGATAAACGCAATATTAATATATACAATTGGAACACAGAGCAATAGAAGCAAAGCACGCACCATGCACTGCTGAGTGCATGATGCGCGCACAGCTGCAAGAGGCGAACAAACATCAGATGAAGCACTCTACCAAAAAATAGCCTCACTCAGAAATATTAAATCGGGACTCTCGTAGAACTGGAAATAAATTTTGATAGAAGTTCACTTCGGCTAAAACAAACGTCCAATGGAGGAGGGTGAAGAAGAATTACCAGGGAAGCATTTATCTACTAGACGGCAAACGGAAAACAGCAATGCGAACAACAACGCTGTGCTTTAAGTAGCGGCGGGTACTTAAAGCACAACGTGTGTCAATACATGTGCGCCCACAATGCGAAATTAAAATTCTACAACAATTGCAAATCACATAACACAATGGTGTGCCAGCAGTCACAATCAATGAATGGGGGTTTTTTGGCAATAACGCCTCGAAGATTGGAAAAAAGTGAGGAATAGGGGCTGCAGAAAATTTCTTGCTCGAAGAAAAAGGAATTAGATATAACGCGCCAAATATTTTTCATTACTTTTGAAGCCATCAATTATTAAAGAGGCCTCTGGAGTTGGCTTGAAGCAGCTTTCTGAAATCCACTAAACTGTGACTGCCTGGCCACCTCGGATCAGCAATGAACAGCAAAACATCATTTAAAACAGAAATTTTACAGAAAGAAACAATATAATGAGGTTGTTGAAGTCCGTCCTCCTTCCATATGTTGAGCCTCTTTGCAAGAGCAGCATGTTGAATAACTGCCTCTCCTCTAGGAATCGCTGAATGGCGCTTGCACTGCTCATTTCGTCGGAGTGCACCGAAGAGCCATTTTGGAAACCTGCTATAACCTTCGAACATTTCGTTTAATGATGCAAGAAATGCTCTATTCCATGCGACAGCCTAAAATTAAAGACGTCTAGGGCGTCAGGAATCGCTTGCTCCTCGGTCTTTCTCTCCTTCTACTGGGAAGTCTCAAATTCCACCAAGAATTTGGGAATGAACTCGAGTAACGTGAATTTTCTTGAAGTGCTCAACACTTCCCGATCGTTTAATCATCCATGCCTGCCACGGCACCCAGTAAGGACAAAAAACATACTTGAAAATTCGCTCACTTTTCAACGAAACACAGAAGTGACTTAAAAAAGATTGCAAAGGTTACTCGCTGACTCGAAGCATGTCCTGTATCCTTTTCTTTATGGGAATTCCGCGGATCAGTCCTCTTGGCGCTTCACGAAATTCAGTGAACCCACGGTCTGTAGGGCAATTTCTGCGCCATGGGATACGAATGATCCAATCTGTGTGAGGAAGAATTTGTGAAGGGAAATATCTCAGTGCCATACTCCAGATATCTGCACGGGTATCAGAATTTCCAAGTGGATGCATAAGAGTACGAACGCTTACTAGTTTTGTTCGTAAATCGATCGTGAATATCGGCATCACGTCGTTTCTTCCGCATCCCACACAAGTCGACTCCAAACACTGTCCTTCCTCTGCAGACTGTCGGCGTAAAAGTGGTCCATCCGCAATCCTCCATACCAGCCGACTCCAGACCTCGGCGTCATACCCGGCCCTGCAAGTCTGCAAGCAATTTACTTCAAATGCCTGCACTACAGTGGTGTTCCCATGGTCCCACCTACGAAAGGCCCCCAATACCATTAAAAAGAACTACTCAACTCTATCGGAACCCCCGTGTTTCCTAACTGAAAATCTCAACAAGAACAAGAGAGGGATACACGACGCTGTCCCCACTCATACCAGGTGCTGTCCCCGCCGCTAGACAGCACGGTTGAATTAAAACCCGAATAACTGGTCATGAGTGGGGAACATCTTCGTGGAGATCTCAAAATGGACAGCAAGTACATGCTACTGCTACTTTTTCTCTCCGCCTTACTATGAATCAGTGGACTAGTAGCACGCGAATAAAAAGCGGTTTGCAGCACCTGGCCTAGCGTTCCTTCGATAAAAGAATGTAACTGCTGTCTATTTTGAGATCTCCACCAGGCCCCTCCCAATTCAGGAATATTCTAAAGCTCTGTCTCCTCCCCTTTTCTCTTGTTTCATTTCAAGCAGAACTTACTTACTACGCATCCTACTGTCCTTAACGATAATGGTCTACTTTTTGTTTTGTACTGTAGCTCGTTCGTATGGCTCTATTAGCTGATGGAATTTTTCTGGATGAGGAATAAATACGCTGCTCAACCAGTTCTCACAAATAAAAATTAAATGATCGTGTTCTCAGTGGCATCAAAAACACCACCACCTCTAACTGGTGCAATTCTTAGTGAATCATGTGCAACCTACCAAAAGGAATCATGGGAATTCTATAAAATATTTGATTGGATAGACAGATCAGCTAAGTTCCACAATACCAACTTCCAACGATAAACCTCTGCCACTTCATCGACACTGGATGCTTTACACCGGATATAAACAACCTCCTATAGTTTTTGTGCACTCAAACTGTTTTGAGCACTTGTTCGTGAATGCACCTGTTCTTTGGAAAAGAGTAAGAAAACAATTTTGGGAATAAAAAGCGGCCTCATCCGTGCTAGCAGCTGCTCCCGCCGCTGAGCAGCAATTTTGAAAGGGGACGGAGAAAGCTAGTACGAATGAGACCTACTTTTTATGTACAATTAGAACGCAGATTTATTACTCAAGGAATAGTATACGAAATCAACCTTCATCCAGGCCATTTCAGACGAAACATTCCAAACATACTCAGCCGCTGAGGCATCACATGACATGCATTCAAGAGAAAACCTCCCACCTCCTCGCTTATAATCACCTAATGCAAATTTTTGCCCTGAACGGTGCACCTAAAAGCCTCAGCTAATCTTCGCATTCTCCCCAATTTTGTGGGAGGGTTTTGAGAACACGACCATCGAAAACGAAGAATATCGAAAAACTTAGCTGCGGCGCAACTGCAGAAGGCGACGACGCATGCTGAGCGAAGTGGTCTCAGCATCGACGTGACTCAGTGAGTCGGCCGAGCACACTTCTGGCCATGCTCGATCCCCCAACGTCCCCGCACATCGCACCATCCCAAGGCTCGAGTCGAACAATGAATGATGTGCTTGAACGCTCGTCTTTATATAGCACTCTTAGTACGACTGCAACGTTTGCCGCTTAGATCATTTCGACGGTTCTAAATAAAGGAATGATACGCAGAAATGAATAGAGCATTTGATAAATGACTAGACACGAACACATTAGTGATATGTCAGACCATATTAAAACATACTAGAGTAGATCAGTTCTCTAGTAGAGGTTACTGATAAGACTCTCCCGCTTGCACTAGCGGCAAAGGCACGCTTTGTGGCTCAGATCATTCGTGATGTGTAGAGATAAGTCGGAGCTGGCTATTGAAATTGATCAGGTGCGAAAATTGCGCTAAAGTGCGATCGACAGAATGTCGTTGTTTGCTATGTTGCGCGCTATCAGTAACGATGTACTAGAATGATCGCTTGATAAAACGGATTGTTAGGGCTATCAAAATCAGCGCAGAACGAACAACAAGGAGGGTCAACAACTGCTGCGAACAAGATCGACAAGAAGGTTTCATTAGTGAATGGATCTTATCTAAAGTCCAAACGTTTGATCCCCTGTTTTGAATGAAGTCATCGTGAACGCTATCCGAAGCATTCAATAAGGCAACAAGAAAAAAAAAATGTAATGCAGACTAGAGGTTGCTGGCGGAAGGCTAGCGAGAACCTGAAATTGTCCATTCATATCCCCAGCGTGGTGCATTTTAAGTTCCTTCTGTAGAATATATTCAGTTATGTGCAGCATGAAATGACCTCTAGAAAAGTGAAAATGAAACCTCGCGTGCTCTAACAATGGAAATGGTCTAGGAGGCTCAGTGTGGCAGCACTTGAAAAATAATCGATTTCAACCTTAGAAAGCCGAATTATTTATTGCTGGTGGTGTACAACAACGTATCGCTATCCATATTTCGTCAATACCCTTGGCACTCCTTCCAGATATTAGTTCCGATGGGAAAGGAAAAAGACCTTATCAATTCGGCACACTTTGCAACTTCCAAGCTCCCATCCTTAAAGCGGCTCTTATCAGTGGTGTTCATAAGAAGGAGAGAATAATGAGTGTCCTTACTGAAATAGTGGGATAAGTCTGTTATTAATGTCTGTTCTCCATACTATTCCACAATTAATTAGTCAACCAACCGTGAACGACTCTCCTCGACATATCATATAGGCTGTTGAGTGAATAGAACACCTGTGAATTTTCCCATCGCTTTAATTTCAATAAACTCACCTATCAGACTAATCCCATCCGATGTGACATGATGGATATAGAATCTCCAGCGATCCATAGAGTTTACAACCTTGAAATGCTCAAATTTTCCTATTTTTGTGCAGAAAAAAAAAATTCCACTTCGAGTGCGTATAGCGTTAAGAA
Source organism: Ascaris suum (assembly GCA_013433145.1). Lineage (NCBI taxonomy): Eukaryota > Metazoa > Nematoda > Chromadorea > Rhabditida > Ascarididae > Ascaris > Ascaris suum. The sequence goes on along the minus strand of CM024184.1, from coordinate 6,272,771 downwards.
AATCTCTCTAAATAACTTCACAATATTTCCTTTTTTTTTTCGGCGTTAAAGTTTGCTAATAACTTTATAAAATACAAATCCTGTTGCATCTGATATGCGACAAGACGTGAGCGATCATTGCATTTTAGCAAGAAAATATATAACAATGCATTATTTAGCTAAGAGAAATTCCTTTAAATAAGCACAAATAACGAAGTGCTAAGTGGTGATTCGATTGACTCAAAAATGATACAACGAAATTCGTCTCGATGATTTACATCCCTTTTCATGAATAAATCCACTCCGATTATGAAGACGTTCGTATTGAACATATATCAACAAAAAATTAGACGTCTGTGCAACATATGTGACGGAGAATTCGGTCATAGAAAAATTGTTAGATATCGCTCAAATTCACAATTTTAATTAGCTCTTCCGATTGCCACCTTAAATATCACCAAACTTTCGAGAATATAAAATCATCAAAAGTGAGCAATTTTGAAGTTAAGCCGAAGAAGTAGGAACAACAAAAAATGACGACTTGATAAAATCTCAGTGAATGACCACTTGCTCATATCAAGATGTTCTAAATTTACGGCAATAATAAATACGTTAGGTCACCTTCGCATTCGGTCCATTTTGAATTTCTTTTATCTCTATCAATTATTATTTCTGTGAGCGTTTTCGAAAAATAAAAGCGCCTTTTTTTTGCTTTTTATCCTCGTTAAGCGCTTTTCATATTCGGTGTTAATATTTTGCAACGTTAGGCGTTACGAGCGATCTTTTTCTCGTTTCATCCAGCTGCTCATTATTTCAAATCGACCCCATGAATAAAAACTTAATTTTTTATAATCTGTCATAATAAAATCTTGATTAACGAACACATTTTTTGGTCATTTTGTTCTATTTTAGTCACCAGTAGTATTCTATCGTAGTGACCAATATTAATGTGAAATAGTTTATGAAGTACACTGAGAGCTATAGATACGTTCAGTGAAGTTGATAGACTGCCCTAGAAGATATTGCAATATTTGGAGGGGCCGATGGGTGGATGTTGATGCTTAGCCAGAAGCCGATGTTCTAAGTGAAGTTGTTCTGTTTTAAATAAGTAAATATTTGAATTCAAAGAAGTATTTTGCTCCTAAATTCTAGTGGCTGTTTCCGCTTAAAATGCTTCTGCGAGAGCGTTGAAATTCAGTGTAGTCATGTTTGGTCTTTTGTTTAAGTTCCATTCAAAGAGAGCTCGACAATAACACAAATCCATCTTTCGACAACATAAACAGAACGATTCTCAAGGATTGGTTCCAATAAAATTTGGCACATAGGTGTTCACCTAGCGGTTTCATGATACCAGGAATAATGCCATTAAATCAATATAGGTTGATTCAAACTCAGATCAAGTCCGGAAGGTACTTCATTGTAGAAGTAAAGCAATCGAACTCCCACCTATGATCCGCTCGTTATTATTTGTGCTTTAATCTCCTAATCCGTTAGGAAATCTAATACCTAATACCGATGCGCCTATGCCTATATCTGCTAGCAATTTGATGAATATGCAGTAGTTCTCATTTGCAGAGCATGCCACAGTAAGGAAATAAATTATAAGCTCCAGACGGACGATGTGCATATAGAGCAATGAATATAGCACCAGATTATATGTTAGAAAGTGGCTAGTTCAGATTTTCGTACAATTATCAAAGCATTGACTTTTGTGACAACATGATTCATGCCCTCCGGCAATGCACACAACGATACTTTCTTCATGAGTTTTCATAAACCTGCATTTGTAAGGGCACGATGGTGATCTAGTGTCTGTGCGTGTGTATGTGTATGTCTGCTTGTTTGTGCTGTAGTTTGAACTGTGAAATCTTTGTAGTCTAGAATAACGAAATTTCGTAACGTTCTTTGCTATCTTGTTGTATCCAATTCGTGATGGTCTTGCAAGCCTGAGGAAATCATAGAAATACAAAGGCGACTAAAAGTTTATATATATTTTACAGCGCTCGTTTCATCAGTAGTCTCGCGTTACAAAAACAACATCTTCTTAGTGGTTTCCACAAAGAGGTTGAATTGGATTAAAATATGAAAGCAATATTTCGTAAATTGAGTTACTTGTTGATAAGTAATGACACCAGCTGCTCACCTGAGCGGTATGTGAATGTATTATATACGGCAGGCGCTGCGGTACCCTCCTTGATTCGTCTCCTTTATATAAATATAAATATAAATATAAATATTAATATTAATATTAATATTAATATTAATATTAATATTAATATTAATATTAATATTAATATTAATTATTAATATTAATATTAATAATTATATATATATATATATATATATATATATATATATATATATATATTTATTTATTTATATATTTGTATAGATTTTGAACTGAACTCAATTAGATTAGAGATTTCGTTCGAAGATGTTAACAAATCTTTTTCATAAAAAACAGTATTAAATCAAAGTTCAGTCGGCGAATCTCTATTTAAATGGGATTCAGTAACAACGAAATTCTTCGAAGTAGGAAAATCAATTTGACCGTTAAATAATTCCTTCATATTATTCCATTACAGATCCATGCACTATCGTCTAAGAACAGGCTTAGCTGCATTCCCCGTTGTTCTACTCATAGTCGCTATATACAATACCTTCATTACTGGTCACCGCAGTGAATGGAATGTTAGGCATGAAAAAAGGTACGTTGCAACAATGTTTTAATATTCTTGAGGCATAATGTAAATTCATATAATTAAAACTCAAACTTTTCCGTTTTTCTTCAAAATGTTGAAAATAATAGGTATCAAAAATTTGTTGGATACATCGTTTGCTCTCCAATAATGACTTCTATGTACTTTTATTTTTGAGTATACGGTAGCTTTAATAGGTGCAAACTGAGGTTATGAAAGCAATTGCATCATAAAGAGTAATTTAAAGCATTCTATGTTTTATTATAAAATAATTTGGTGGAAAACTTATTATGTTATCAATTTATTATTAGATTTGATTTTAAAAAAAGTTTTTTATTTTTTCAAAAAAGCGGAAATCGAGAAAAATCATAGAAAATCAATCAATAATTGTATAGCTCTTTCAATATTCATTTCAGAAATTCTCAAACATTCACTCGAATGAAATTCAAAAAATTGGAGAAAATGAAAAATTTGTGGAACTTTTTTTTCTCAAGGTTTTGAAATGAAATTGCAAATCAACTAGAGGAGAACCTCTTTATTGAAGAAGAGATAACTTTTAGTAACATATTCTCTCTTTCACCTTTATATTATGCGGTAAGGAAATGAATGTTTGATAAAATTTCATGCTTTATAATTTTTAAATTTGTTCAGCTAAAATAAAGAGCACAAATAATTCCTTTTGATTTTTCGAAACTATAGAATTCATTCATCCTTTTCATTATATAGAGATGAATTCATACCTATGCAATATGTGTATAAATATAATTTTGCATAATCACAGGTTTTCTCGCCAATCGAATAACCTTATGAAAAATGAGCAATATGTTGCATTCGACAATCAACAAAAATCAGGTCTTTCACCCTCTTTGTGAAATCGACTTTTTGCAAGACACGTCTAACGTTGTACCTGCATTTATGCATATGCGCATACGTTTTTCCGATGGGTTGTCAATGATTTTTCCAGTGGTTTTAGATCGGGAGCGGGTGGAAATAGAACCATGAGCCTGAAAAATGCGTGGTGCCTCTTAGAATAACTTCATGACGAGCCTTTTTTTGACTCAATTAGCTAAGACGATGTTATGGCTAAGAAAATACGCCCTAGCAATTGTATTCACTCCACAGTCGACTCAGTGATGAACCGACTGCAAAAAAAAAGCGAACGTTTTCTCGAAGGTTCATAAGACTAGATGAGATCAGATAAGCGCAAACCGGTTGATTTAATGGATGAAGCTGCAAAGTGCACACTGCACCTGAGGCTGTTACATGCATTCTCGTATTCATTTGTATTACATTCGTCTCATAGCTATTTAAAATTTTTGCAAGCTTTACGAAAACGCTTCGGTTGTTCTGATCTTACAGCCACTCTAATAAACTTAAATCTCAAAGAGTTCAAATAAAACATCTTAAGATTGCTATCTATGCAGTAATTGAGCTGGATGGGGAATACTTATAAGCCCAAAAGCTCCGGACACTCCTTCATGGCTTTTTTTGAGAGTGACTAGCTCTGGTTACTCTATCTAAATTTACATATTCAGAGCAAAAATAAAAACAACTGGTATCTTTTTGGTAAAGTCACTGATTATATTAACCTATGTGAGAGTCCTTCAACATTTACTTTATCCTTTCCTGCCGATGCGTCTAAGTTTTGCGATTGATTTAAGCCTCAGGAATTTATGGAAATTTCCGAATATCTTCTATTTTATTGATATCTTTATGATACACCACTAATGAATCGTTTTCTTTAGATGGAAGTGATCGCATTGCAACAGGTGACATAGTGAACGACAATAGAAATGATAATACCGTTGATAAAAAGTAAGCGGATTACCTATCAATAAGCTTGAGAAAAACCTAAGATTTAATAGGATGACTCACTCATCTTAATGAAAGCAAATAGTCCACTGACCTTAAATAAAAATTATTCCATTTCTCTACTCCTCTACTCCGCTTGACCATTCAATTGATTCTTCGCTTCTAAAGCAATCAATAATGATAGAGCAAATTTGTCACTCATTTGAATGGAATTGCGTAGTCGGTAGAAAAATCTCTTGAAAATTACTGCCGCTTGAATCTATACGGGTGAAAATAGTTTCATCGATTGAGATAAATTAGAGAATGCTGGGAAAAAAATCGAATATGATTTTAGTTATCAATAAAGCATTAAATTTGAAAAGATACAAATTATTTATATGGAAGAATTACATTTTTTTTTCCATGTATAAAACACTGATGTTACCCTTTATTTTGAAGTAAGAAAAACTTAGTTCATACTTTATTATTCAATGAAAAAATTGTCTAATAAGACCTATTCTTCAATGAATCTCATCGAATCAAATCATCAAAAAAAAAAAAAATTTAGTTGAAATTTATTGCTTCAAGAACTTTGCAAATTCACGAGGCAATCTCATGAAGTGATCAGTCCCTCATGATCAATATAATAACCATATTTTAATGCATACAATTCCTGTCGGTCTATTTCACTTGATACTATATCATTTAAAACTATACGTTTTTTCTAAAATGTATATAAATTATCAGCGATCTCTACAAAAGAGATTTATTATGCTCAGTCGGCGTTCATAATAGGTTTCTAGGAAGAAGCAGGAAGAAAAAGATGAAAGGAGCAACCTCAATGATGACAAGTTGGAATCTTTTTCTTCTCAAGGTGAAGTTTACCCGTTGAATTTTTGTTAAATTGGTTAAGTGTTTATTTAATGCTGCAATGATATTTTCTCAAATTCGATTTCAACTTCATTGTTTGTAGCGTTATTTCCATATACTTGTAGATAAAACCCATATAATCCTTAGTCATCTCTACTAATCTCCAATTTCCTGCAAGAAGAATATCATATCTATGCATAAGCTCCTTGCATGCATCTGTGAAATCACTGATGCCAATCTTCTTTAATCGTTAAATGAGCACTAGAACTGACAAAACCTAAGCAAAACCTCGGCTTTATTGTTTCATACACGTTATTCTAGGTATTCGCTTAGTTTTGCAGATTAGCATCTTCAAAGGGCATTATAATAATACCATGCCGCTACGTATATGTCTGTGTCTGTCTGTCTGTCTGTCTGTCGTCTTAAGTCAAGAACTATTGCAGATAGAGTTACGAACAAAATTGGATCTGATATGCATCATAGAATAATCTCCAAAGAAAATAATCTCCACATTGATCTATCAAATTCGAAAGAAAAAATTTCTGATAGGTGCAAAAAAAATGTGCTAAAATTTATAAGCATTGTATATAGACCGGACTTTCGTTTAAGACCTGGGTGAATTAAAGAAGAAGTTCTCTTGAAATTTTTTAAAATTGGTCAAGATTATAAAAAAAAAAAAAATTGCAGCATCAAACGATATTTGTTATCATTTGTTGATAATTTTATGCAAATAGCTGATTAATTATCATGTTATCATGTTAGAATTTATCAGTTATTGTGCTATCAAGTTCTCACGTTCCCTCCATTGATATATTTCACTTTTTATTATTATTTGAAATTTTCATCAAAGTTTCATCTTTAGTGAAAAAATAGTGATATCTCCAATTTTATTATGCAGATTTTGCAAATATTTTCTACTTTGTTCGCTAGATTTTAGTAATCATTTTCAGGATTAAATGTAGATAATCCACAAGAAGATTCTCCAGAAAAGAAAGACGTTGATTCGACAACTTCCGAAAATCTAATAACCGATACTAACTTAAAAGAAACTGATGATGCAATGACGATTGATACTTCAGAAGATGAGTTTAATTTTACAAGAATACGAGAATTCGATTCAACAACAGCGACAAAGGATGTACCGATAACGATTTATTCGATGAAAAGTGAAAAAATTCCCCATAAAGATGAGAACGATCATAATTCCTCGGATATTGAAGAGAATCCAGAAAATAATGGATCGGGAAGAAATAACAATAAAATTGAGAAGAAATTTCAAGAATCGGTGAATAATACAAATCAACCGAATTCAACAGATCAACAATTTGATCTTCCACTTCAAGTAAATACGCCATTAATTTCTCTATTTGATGAAAGTACTAAAGAGATGAAACGATCAGCAAATATAACCGAAATCAATCGATCAATACGAAAAGAAAATACGGATGCCGATACATCAAAAAATAAAGGTATTGATGAAAAACCTAGCAGAAATAATAAATCAAACGATGAGCTAAACGAAATAAAATTGATAAAAATGAATAATATCACCAAATTAATCGATAAAAATAATCAAACAAGTGCGGAGAATAGTGATACAACGATAACCAAAAAAGAAAAAAAGGAAAAAAGAAGAATTTTGAATAACGAAGAGAAAAAGAAACGAAGAACGACCACTATTATCAGTGATAATAATGTTATCAGTGATAACAATTACGGCTCATTGCATCGTTCAAGTGAAAAATTGCAAGCTGATGTTAAGCCGACAGATGTCACAAGTGAAACAGAAAAACGCATTAAAAAGGAAGCGACGAAAAAATCGAATATCCACAAAAATTTCAATATGAGTAAAGAGATAGCGGAAGCAGACGGCGATAGAGAAAATCTATTAATTACTACAGAAGAGACGGGAAGTGAAATGAAAAAACAATCAGAAAACGGAAATATCACCGTGTAACGATAATGAAATATCGTCGAAAGACTAAACGATGAGAAAGCTGACAATAACGGAGGAATTGTACACCTCAATTCTAAACAGCGATCAAAATAATAAAAAAAAAAGAGGATATTATTGAGGAAATGAAAGACTTATAAAATGAATATGTATAAAATTATTGCAATAATATATCATAATTTATGCATTTTTTTTTGTGGTGAAATAAATAAAATAATATTTCATTTTTTAGAAAATAATAAATAATCTAATCATTTCAAAATGAGTTTAAAAAAATTTTTTTTTAGTGCAAAAATTTTACATCAATAAATAATATTTCAAAAATTAAACTTATTTTTTTTCTATCGTATAAAATATTCCAAAATAAAAAAATGGATGATTAAATTCTAGAATTAAAAATCGTTCGTCGAATTCTTTAATAGTTTTACGAAGATCGAATATAATGATCGCATATTGGAGAGCGTATATCGAAGAGTTACAAATCAAGAAAGTGAAAAGAGATTTTACGGCATAAATGAAATCGTTTCAATTGATCAGCAAATCTTTCTCTATAACAAATGAATCCCATTATTTTATATCTATATGATAGGGAAACGATCTAGAGTTTATGTTTTTGTCGATTTTCATAGAGGAAAAATTGGAATAAGAATTGAAATCGAAATGCAAATATAATGAAGTTTTTGAAACTCAGCGTTCAATATTCATTCACATTTTTCATCCAATTATTCGTTGTTGTGCATTGAGAATCGTTTTTGCATCAATTAAATTTTGTGAGCTGCTAAAAAAAAAAAATTTCAATTTAACTGACTGAATTTATATATGGAATGATTAAAAGAGATAAAATGCCAAACGCTTATGTATAATTTCTTGCTTGATATGCAAATTCCAACTTCACAAATTTCCTGTATGAAGAGATTTTACAACTATAGTTTATCTATGTATGTGTATATATGTGTTTATTCTCTCCATTCAGCATTTCCAACTTAACAATCAATGGAAATGCAATTATGGGGTTGTTGCAATCTGCATTATAGATTGATGTTCTATATTACGTTGTTCAATCAAATTTTAAAGAAATTTGCATTTTAAAAAATGGATGAAATAAAATTTTGCATTATTTTTTCTTCATTGTGTACCGGTCGGCCTCATTAAAATAATGAATCTTTTATTGAAGATTTGCGTAGACTATCCGATAAGATAACATGAATAACATATAATGGTATTTACTCGTTTAAGTGGATAATTTGTCGAATTTTGCTGATGAAATTAGCACGACGCAAAAGCACATATCGTGCCAAGTTATCTGGCGCGCTTTTCCGCTTATTCATTTCGAAGTGCAATTCATTGATGGAGCCTTTTCCAGAAAAATTTTCTTTCCTTTAATAAACATTTCTTTTCAATATTTCACTTATTTATAGATACGACTTATTTATTTATTTCTTTATTTATTTATTTATTTAATTTAGTCGACAAAGCGTTCATTATGAATAAATGTCTCTTTGTATCACTCTCACTTCCGGTTGATGAATAGAATAGATACAACACAGAAAAGAATAGATGGTAGAAGAATCGATTGTGGCGAATTGTTTTTGCCATAATGCTTTCACGTGAAAGTCAACATCGTTAAACTATGCACATTCAATACCGCTCATAGTGATGTGTATACGACGAGAAAATCCTAATAATGTACTAAAGAATAAAGTCTGACGGTTTAATTTCTATGCTTTTATTTGATTTTCTTTTAAAAAAATGAGCAGAAAAATATAGCAGAAAAAGAACGATTCAATAATTTATGTTGGTAATCGCAATTGCAGCTGGCTTATTTGAACATCCATAGAGACTTATGCGCCTGAATGTATTATTGCCAACTTTCGATGAACGTCTTTTTTCTTATAGAAACCATCACCTAAGCTGTCTCTTTGTGAGGTGACTCGAAAAATCTAATTTACTGGGAGCAGAATTTAGTGTATATACGAAAGGTACACCATATATATATATATATATATATATATATATATATATATATATATATATATATATATATATATATATATATATATATATATATATATATATATATATATATATATATATATATATATATATATATATATATATATATATATATATATATATATATATATAGCGGAAAGTAAAAAAGTATATGTTGAGTATATACACTTACAGGGTATATAGGTATAGCAAGAAATATATTCAAAATGTGCGTATCAAAATTCACTATATATAAAAAATTGGAACAGTATATAATCAGTACATTTTTACCGTTACTATTAAGGAGTTTTTAAGTAAGCTGTTTATCGCCGAAGTGACGTGTGAAGCGAGAAATTTGTCGGTCGAAGACGCCACAAGAAAATTTCGACATTCCACCGATTTCTTATTGAAAAAAAAAAAGAGGTTCGCCTTAGAACATAGGTTGAATGACGCAGCAATTGACTGATGGTTTTTCTTTTTCGCATCCCAACTCTAAAGTTTGTAATACATCAAAGTGGCACCGATGAGAAATTGTCAGCACATTCTCGAGTGTTTGTGTAGTGTAAGCTCGAGATACAATCAACAAAATTTTGCACGGTTTTGATGTTCACGTCGTAGAGCTTGAAGTTTATATTGAGGTATGCTTACAACCAACCTCACTCAATAGTGCAACTCTTCATCTTTTCATTCAGCTGTTCCGCATTTTTCCCCTGCATTTATTCTGACTCATCTCGTTTTAGTTTTTTTTTGCACAATTACTTGTAATATATATAGTTGTATCAGCAATACGCTCTCTGCTATACACAATACATCAGGGTTCGTATTTATAAGCAGTCAAACGTTTTGAAAGATAGATTATGACGAATCGTTGCTTGTATGAATTTCCCACCGGAAGACAGTTGTATTGTTCGCATTGACCTGAATATTAAAGCTACGAAAAGTGATCGCAAGTCAACACTTGGTATTTATATTTGTTTTATTATTATTTGCCTTTGACCTTTTATTACTATTTATCTTTGAAAACCTTTAAGCTTCATTGAGATTTCTGTTAATAACAGATGTTCGAATTCACCTTTCCAACCACTAACTTCAGCTCGAGAACCACTAAAGCTAGAGTAGTGAAATTTGGTTCACTAATATCAATCCATAGAGTGACCTCATGTGCCGTTATCCAAGTTAATCCATAAACTTTGACAGTCATTAAACTTAATTGAGGATATTAAAAAAAATTTTATATTCTGCAATCTTTCTTGTTGGTTAATTTTTCAACCGCCTTGTTGCCATAATATACCAGCCGAGCCATAAAAGAATATTTTTATAGGAGGTTTGCGTTGGTACTCGGATAGTTTTGAAAAAAAAAAATTGCCCATTGCAAGGTATGGTTTATTCTTTTCTAACTAAATGCCTAATTGATGGGATGTGAAAGCGCTTATCATGATAACTGAGGTTTTGCACTTCTCCGATGATTTCAACTCCATAATTATCCGAATATAGGATCAAGAGTTTTGATACATATAAGAAATAGATGATAGTTTCACTTATAATGGAAAATCTAAAATCGATCCAATGAATATGAAAACAATTGGAGGCTAATAAAATTTCCGAAAAATTTACAAGTATTTTGCAATTTATTTATAGCAAAGGTAAATTGATGCTGCAAAATTCATACAAACAATGAAATCGTTTTTTAAAAAATGACTACATTTTTTCCACATTTATCATTATTTATTTTTCGCAACGTTGTGAATTTGGAAAACATAAAATATGCGAATATGAATAGAAAGAAAGAATAAAACATCGGTTCAAACAATGATCCCAACGAATAAATATTGAAATACGTTTTGAAATATGTATGAGTAGTAACAGTTTAATGATCGTAATGACTCAGCCGTAATTTTAAAAAATAAATGAATCGTTGCATTAACATTATCGGCATAGTGGAGATTCCAAGCTCTTACAATCGGGACCTAAAGAACATCGTTTATGCTGGAATTTTTTTAATTTTTTTTTTCGGCAAATGGAAATTGATGCCTATTTCGACTATGGGAAACGATGAAATGAAATACTTTTTAAAAAGGAAGTTTCGTAAAAGCTGTGTGCAATTTTTTTTTAAATTGAATTAAATATCGATTTGTAATGCTTCAATATTTACTGATTAAAGCTTCTTGAAGTTGGCTGATATGAGCTATGATAAGTTTCGCGGCAAATGATATAATGATTTGCGTCAAACATTTCTGCTCATTCGTGGACAACCTGATATCAGAGGCTAAATATGGAGACCATAGGAATAAAATATATACAAAATAACGTTAATTAATGAAGGCCTTGCTATAATATTCAAATTTATATTTTTGTAATCGAGATCTGGACTAGTAAAAAAAAACCTTGTGGCGGTAGCGTATGTATACTAGCCATGCTTCCTTTTACCTGTGTGATGTTTTAATGCAGGAACCATTGCAGGTGTAAGTGGAGGTGTTAGGTATACCAGGTGCAACTGCACCTAAGAAGCCTAGTGGGTATTTTGCACAGCACAGTTGATCATCGATCAATCGGCTATACTATCGTTCGATGGTCTCTGCTATTAGCATATGAGTTCGGCTACTAGAGATTTAAAAAATAATGTAAGCTTTACATGACATCTTGTTGATACATAGGTGTAATTACAAAAAGCGCATATCGTGCCAGATTCCTTGGCGCACCTTCCTTCTTTTTCTTCTGCTGTGAATCATTTCTTCAAACGTCAATAGGAAGAATTTCATGTCAGCAGGACTATAAACTAATAGTTTAATTGCACTTTCCCTTCCCATATCACGTAAACCCAAGAGGGTAGGCCTGAAAAATGGGATTTTCTTTTTTTTTTTGAAGTATTTCGATATAGCGCTGCAAAAAGTGACCCTTTTAAAATTCAATAAAAGACGTTTGGAAATCAATGGATATACACTTGCAAATCTTGATCGACATTTTCAGCAAGGATGGTGACTTGATGTTTTTTTTTTTGCCAAATATTTCTTCGTGAATTTTTATTCTCATATATGAAATTCGTTATGATAATAGCAACTCAATGCATATTTACCTATGTTTTGATGTGTATAATGTTTATTGATCGGTTTTTCTTTTTGCAAATATTGCAATACACAACGAAAAAGTCAATCATTTTTTGCAATTGCAAATGTGACAATAATCGAAGAATAAAAAATATTAGTGAAGGAAAGTAGAATGCAAATTATCATCGATTACACTCAAAGATATTAAAGCTATTGATCGGATAATTTTTTTTCTTGACGTTGCAGCATCCCATACCACCACCTGTTAGACTTTTCACAACCATTGACAAGAAATGTGGCCCGTATTTATGCTTTCGGGGTTTATATGAATTCAAACTTATTATAAGCGTTCATACCAAGAAGAGCAACATTTATAGGAATGGTCGAGGGAAAGAAGAGGGGGAGGGGGTGCGTGGAAGAGGAGAGGTGAGGAAGGAGGATGGGGAAGGTTATATAAATTATAGGCTAAGTTTTGAAATGGGAATAGGACAATGTTGTCGCTTTACCCACCTTTCAGGGTGGGTAAAGAGACGCTTTGAGTACTCTGAACCGCATGGTATCGAAAAACCACTAAAGTGGTTGAGGGGCATTTTGCTAATCTGGGTTTTTTTTGCTCACGTATGAATGGAATCCCTTCTCACAGTTGAACCTCATTCATCCGCTTGGTGGAATAATCAAAATTTTTGGACGAATTTTTTTAGTGAATTTTCGAAAAACCTTACTCTTAAGTTTTATTATTGCAGAGAGTACTAAAAAAATTGATGCTGGTTTATTAGGGGGTAATGACGTTATGGTCATTTTCGTTCTCTTCGCTGAGGTGAACTATCTGATGATGGCATACGGGGCGTACGTACCAGCGGCTGTTCCCCCTCCCCTCACCCGTCGCCATCACTATTACTTTCGTGAATCGGATCGATGGGAGCATTTAACCATTGTTATGGCGTCATTGCAATTTTTTATGCAATCTTTGCACTGAACATTGGTCATTATTTATGCTTTTTACTTTCTCGTTTATTATCTCCTTATGCAAGGTTTATTCTTCTCGTGCATACCTGTATTTATGTTTTCCTTAAATAAAATGTTGAATAAACGAATAACGTCTCCCCCCCCCCCCCCCCCGCCCCTACTTCAGCTTATCCTTCCCCTCTACTCGAACGTTATCTATACTCGGGCAACATTTATTGTTTGATCGACGAACACGTGATTTTTAATTTTTTGAATTTTCCGGAAGAAATTGTGCCATCTGTACGTAGCATGAATGACCACTCAGCGGTAAAATGTCCTGCCATTGAATATTGGTGTACTTGACATTCCCTTTCTCCTTCCTCCACTAGCTTTTCTTGTTTCCTTTTCCCCTCGTGCTTCCCGTCAGCCTTGTAACAGCAGCACACAAAGACCTCTAGAAGTGACAGGAAGTAAGCTTAACTGGTGACCGAGGTTGTGAACTGTTGGCGGTGTGTGTGGGTCTCTTAGATCCTTGTGTGTGGGCACTGAAGCAATATCTGCGCGGACTAGGATAAAGATGTCGCAAGGTTGTACTTTCTAGGTAATGGTCCACAGTTCGGTCTCCCAAATTAAATTTTAAAAAATTGAGATGTTTGACCGTTGCATGTTGACCGGAACCGAAAAATGGAGGTTGCTTATTTTATAAGAGGCCAAACAGTCGGAAAGTTTGGAAAAAAATGAGAAATATATCGGTGATATTTGACGAGAAAGAAGCACTTATAGACAATCACTTATAAGAAATGATTTCTAGAGAGATGAGAGAAAAAGATGACAGAGAGAGAGAGAGAGAGAAAGAAAGAGAGAGAGGAAGGAAGTGTGGAATTTTTTTTTCTTTGTGTTGAAAAGTTACGCAATATTCTTTTCAAATGCTCTTTTCATGCATTCATGTTGTTTCGTTGATAATGCACAATCGAGTTGACAGATATAACTTTGGTATTATTTTTTGATACTCCCGCGATAGAATCGACGAAGTGGGGTGCTTGTGTTGCGCCGCTCTTCTTATTTTGAAGTATGGAAAATATTTCTCACCTCTATGAATTTATGTCAACTGACGTGTATGAGCGCTATGCCATATATAAATGTAAATATAAATAAATAAATAGATAAGTACATGTGCATATATATGCACGTATGCGTATGTACATGTATATATCTTTGTCTACATATATATATATATATATATATATATATATATATATATATATATATATATATATATATATATATATATATACCATATGATATGGCACATGTACATGTATTTCACTCTTTACTTCCGGCTGATTTTAGTGGTCTTGTGGTCTCGAGCAACACTGACCTGAATACCTGAGCGCTAAAAATAAAATCGGCGAGAAGAAAACTTGAACCGAATCGCTTAGACAAAGTGGGGGATAATCATTAGTTTGCTTAAAGCGTTACTCTGATTAAAAGGTCGCTAAAAACTAAGAGGCTACTTAACGAAACAATAAAAGTAATGATTGTGTACTGGTGGGATTGGGGGAGGGAGGCGGAAGGGGACAAATCGAATTAGACGATGCGTAGGTCGTCCTAGGTAGTGTTGGTAGCACCGTGTATTTGTAATTATCCGGCGTTAATGCACTAGCAATGGTATCTCTGATTTTGTCGAACTTTCAAGGTGTACAATAATTGAATTCATAATCGTTTCAGGTCGATTCTATCATCAGCGAACGTGTGGTACTTAATGATGGAGGGGTCTTTCGATGAGGAGGAATACGAGGTTTTCGAAGCTCGTCATATTGGACAGTTGGCTGCCGCCGCAGTTCCAACGCATTTCTGGCGTCGACTATACGAGAAGCTGACCAGCGAGACGTTCGATGCGGGAGCACATTTTCAGATTCTTGCAGAGGAAAGTGAGGATGGCTCGAGAAGCTATTCGGTGGTCGCACTTAGCGATCTCGATGCAAGCGACCCGAACAAGTAAGCTTTCATTCTATTATTAAAAAAGTCATCACTGGCGGGCTCAAGATTCTAGATTGAGGGGGAAAGGGAGTGTGGAGAGATCTAACCTACCTGAAGAGTTTTGGGTTTAGTGCTGCTGAATTTTTTTTAAAGAAATGGAACCTAAAATTCTATGAGCAAATTATTTCTTGAAATTACTCGATGGCAATATGAATATTGCTCAGTTAGGCTTTATGGGATGTGGAGGATTTCCTTACCAGTTCTGTCTGATAGGAGGTGGGGGGGGGGGGGGGGGGGAGTGGTTGCAAAGAGGAGGAGGAGTAAGAGCAGGAATAAAATTGAGTTGACGTTGCGATTCTGGTCCTGAACTAGGGATGGTTAAGAAATTTCTTTATTTTCTCCCCTTCAGTTCCTGTCTTTTTTGATTTTTTTTTTGTTGCGGACAACGTTGACATTGTTACTGCCTAGAAATCTCTCTTGTCGCATCTTTAACTCCAATCTCCTTCCCCTCCCTCTTTTCCACTTCCCATTCTTCCTCTAAACTCCCATCCTCTCTACCTTGTTCCCCTCATTTCATCCCCTTCCTCCTTCCTTCTTGCTGCTTCCTTCGCCGTTCCTCTTCCCTCCCTCATCGTAGCAAAAACATTGGTGACATTCTGTGAGTCTTTGATAGATTTTATCACGTCGATTTAAATACCTCTAATTTCATAGCATTTTCCTCATCGATCACGCATGGACATTCCGTCCTCAAGTGGCACGTCAGCATCTACGCGAGATCCCAGGTCTATTGGATCGGATTTGTGCGGTATTCGATATTGAGGTTCGGCTCGTTGATAATCTTTTTATAAAATATTGCAGCTTTAACTGTTTTATAGCCATCCTTTATAGCTATCTTCTAGGAGTTGTTGCTTAATTTTAATGTTTGACAGTCAAACGATTCTTTTTTGTATTGTCCATTGTAATATTCAGTTTGCTGATCGAATTGCATAAAAAAGTTTCGTTTTTTTTATGCTGTGGAATATGAAAGTGATTTTGATCGCATTAGTTGATGCGATTTTGTGATGATATGAATTATCTCGATCGTTTTTTTTTTGTTGCTTTCGTTTCCATTTTTATTTCAAGATCGCTTTATTTGTTGAATTTTCTTGGCAAAAAATCTGCATACAAATTGGTGCGCACGTGTATGTTAAGTGTTTCAAAATTTAATGCTAATATCACTTTTTGTTTGTTATTATGATTGTTTTTTCAACAAAGACACTGAAAAACAAAAAAATAGATTGTTTTTTGTTTTTCAGCATTTTTCATCGTATCAGAGATATGTTAGGCTGATCAGATGTCTTAGCGAGTAGAATTATTGCTTATATTTAAAACTGTCCCATGGATAGTTGCACTGGTGGTTGGATTCCTGGTTGGTTTTCCAAATGGGAGATTGTGTTCAAATATCTAACAGTTGTGATTTCAACGAGTTTATATTGCTATGCAGGGCGCATTATAGTCTCGGTCTGTGTTTTAAGTCTGTGTATCTGTCTGTCTGTGTGTCTGTGGCATTGTCTCAGATTCCAGGGAAGTTCTAGAAGATCTCGAGGCATTCAATTCGGCATATGTAGTCGTTTATTTGAGATAACTTCAAGTTTTGAGATCAAATCTTATCAGTTTATCAGATGATAAGTCGGTTTAGCCTGTCGGGAACCAGTATTGCCTCGTTTGCCATTAGTAATTGCATCTCAATCAAAACAATTTCCATCTTAGCAAAGTGCCCATCCTAGTCTATCTTTGAGAATCTATCGTTTTATTTTTAGCGGCTATGATTCATCGACTTGGAATTGGCTATTTTTATATTCCTCTAGCCATATCATCTTCCACTATCGATCAGTCTGCATCGTCTTATCAGTTGATAAGGCAATAATGTCGCATTCATAAGTTTTAGGATCTAAATCACCTAGATTATGGTATAATTCGGACGTATTGATCGTTATCAGCTCGTTGTTTGATAAGCAGAAAAATTATTATCTCTGATTGATTTGTTGTTTTTCGCTGATACGATCGATGGTTGATCTCTAATTTGGCGTTGTTTAGAACCCATCTAACGAAGAAACAGAGAACTACTCGGATTATGGTGGAAGTGGAGATGAAGCCGATGTACCAGTTGATGAGACAAAACCACAACAACCTGCAGATGCTGACGCGGCCGGATCGAGCACAGAAATGAAACATAACGGTAAATCGAGATGTGCTAGTCTTTCAGACCTCGTTTATAATTTGAATATATTCTCAAATGCTTAGCAGGGAAGTTGAAGGGAATCTCGGTCGTCGTACCTGTGGGAATGGATTTCAATTTTTCTGTTTTTGCAAAGGAGGGGAGGATGTAATGCTTAGCATAGGTCGCTAGAAATAGCAATATTCACCTAGCGGGGTATTTGCTTTGCGTTCGCCGATCCAGTTGTATTGGGGTGCAGTATCTAACGTTTTCGAAGTGCTTAGATTTCGGCGCAGTAACCTGGAAGATGCTTCATGATGTTGTATTTCTATCACAACTCTGAGCCAAAAGGCCTTGTTAATAATTAGTACCAACATTAGGTATTATATATGCTGCAAATGACTACCGCCATGCTTGTTGCTTTTATAATTATATCAAAGAGAAAGGATGGTGGCGGTAGGTGGGGGGGGGGGGGGGGGGGGGAGAGGAGGATGGGAATAGTAGATGTGATGTTAATTTCCTTCCGGCATTCCATAGCCTTGAATGAATAATTTCAGGAAGGGAGGGGGGAGGGGGAGAGTGGCCTTTAATGTTAGAAAAGTCGTCGTAACTGTTTCTTCTCATTATGTCAAGCAGATGTATTTGAATTTTAAAAGCTCAAAAAATTTCCCCGTGGAACAGTTCCCTTTAATTGGCCTTTCGTCGGTAATTTTTGTCATGGGCCGTATCAGTCAAAATAAGTGGTCATATAAAATTCGCTCATGTGTACCAGTTTCGATTTCATCTCAGCCCCTTTGTTTATCCTCCTTGTGAGGGTTTTATCCCAGTTTTATTACCACTTGAAGTTCATTTAAGACCACCCGTAATAGTTGGAAGGCATGATTGCAAGACATGACTCGAGCTTGACCAACCGGTTCGAGAAAACACCATGAAAAGGGAAAGTGAGATTCTATGGGAGGGGAAGGTTATCCGTTCGACGATCTGCATGCTCCCATCATCGGGTTGTATCACAGTCTTGTCAGAATACTGGAAGGAAAAAGTCATTTGTGGGATGTTTTACACTCGGCGGCGATTCGTGGCTCTTACAGCGAGTTTTGTCGAGAGTGTTCCGGCTTCACCATCATGCGGAAGTATGGCAGTGGAAAATGATGAGGATCATCGTATCAATGAGGTATTGCGTCGCATGTGGCTATATATTCACACATATACGATGCGATTCACGGACAAGGTTGACATTCTTATTTATTTATTTTTATTTTTTATTATGAATTATGATAGCGTCTTTTTTTTTCTGGGGGCAATTCTTATGCACATTATATGGTACGTTACGGCTGTCTTTTTCCTTCTCTTTTTTTGAAAGGTTCATTAGTGTTTTTTGTTTTTTTAAACCAATTTATGAGAGTGAACGGGTGAAATGGGAGTGAATTTTAATGAAAAAATTGGTGGATAATTTTTTAAAATAAATGCAGAATTAGTAAGTGTTAATATTTCTCCCAAATGGGTAGTTTAAAGTGAATAATGTTGGGAAGTTTTTCATCGATTGAGTTTCCTTGTGCAATTTCTGAGAGGTCGTTCGAGTGTTATTAAAGATATTCAGTGCTGAAATCGTCGATTAGTGCTTCTGATAAGAAAACTTTGTGGAAATTATTATTGATCAGTGGATAGATAGTCTTCTTTTGTAAACTCGAAATCGCTGTTTTATTTTATTTATTTATATTTTTGTGATTTTATTTAATATTTTAGCTTCAGTAATATTTGATAGACTCTAGTCATTTTCATGAATAATTTTTGATGAGCACTTCCTTTTGTTGGAGAAATTTTTCTAAGGATTTTTTAAATTTTTTAGTCAATTTGCTGTATCGCCATTTCTCAGAACCTTTGTTGTCCGCTTGTTTTCGAGGTTGTTAGAATGAAATTTGCAAGAGGCGTAGGATTTGAGGACTTATAGTAAGTGATGAAACCATTGAAGTGCGATATATTATCGACACTACGAACCGCGCTGATTGAACAGGAAATATTATTAGGTCTTATCACGGAAATTTTTATATTATACTCACCTGTTTTGTAATAATATGGATCTTACCTGCGTCCTTCTGTTTCTAGTAATGTTATATGTGCATTTGCATTAATGTGTTGCCATTTAATGAGCTTTTTTTTTATTTCTTACCTTCGAAAAATCTTTCTGTGCAGGAACCGGATGAGAGTGATATGCCGGTATGGTATATGCCTGACGAGTTTGGAGTGCGAATTGGGCACAGCGCCAATCCGAATTTCAGGATGGTTCCGATGTTCTACAGTCCTCAGAATGTGGCGTACAGTTTGCTCTTTCCGATCCGAAACGTTAAAATTGATGGTGAGTGGGAATATAATTTTGCAATTGATTGTTACATGCGATGCTGAAGAGGCGATGGGAGTTTCTTTGGGATGAGAGGGTATGGAGAGAGGGTTTATTTTTGGAGAAGTGGGATTGCATCCATCGTTTCATGTTGCTCACTACGCGATCGGTTGTAGGAGGACTCCGACAATACTCTTTAACTCCGTCCTGCCGAGTCACTCCGAACAGCACTC
Source organism: Ascaris suum (assembly GCA_013433145.1). Lineage (NCBI taxonomy): Eukaryota > Metazoa > Nematoda > Chromadorea > Rhabditida > Ascarididae > Ascaris > Ascaris suum. The sequence goes on along the minus strand of CM024184.1, from coordinate 6,252,752 downwards.
TCACCGGGACGGGGGCGATTGAGCATGTTCGGACTCTCATTTAGCGGGATAACGCTGAATTGACTCGTCAGCGTCCAAAGAGCAGGAGATGAGCCTAAGCCCTATCCTTTACGCGACCTTACGGCTGCGTACATCAGAAGCTGAAGGGGATCGACTCGCATATAATTTTTGGCAGGGCATTGTTCTTTTTTGTTTAGTTAATTCATCTAGATATGTTCAGAGTTGGTGACGAGAGATTACGTGGACAGTGTAACACTGCGAGAGCGTATCGATTGGCGTCCCGTACTTATGCATCCTTGGGTACCAGTCGATTTGAGCCAAGAGAAGCTTCAGCATATCTTCCAGCAGGATGAGTTTTTCACGGTTTGTCATTTGTAGCGATATTGTAATGAAAGGGGTGGGCTGAAGGTAATCAGAATATCTGTTTGAGGAAGGTTTTTAAATTTTTTGAAACTGTATTTTACAAGTTTTCAGGAAATGGTGTTTTTTTTTAAATTTAAAAAATGCATTTGGCGTTTTATGAGCCATTAGTTTCCATAGTTTTCTTCATTTTGTTCACAGCTGTTGTCTTATCGGCACGTCTCTCTTTAATTGTCAACCGCAGGGAGCAGCAAATTTCGTCAGTCGTAAATTCGGTGTTTTTTTAGTGGTTTCGGTTTATATCTTTAAAGAAAAGATGTTGAAGTTTTGGCAAATTTCAAGCAATTTTCGTTGTTTATGAAAATTTTTCATTTCTCTAATGGTATGTGATTTTTTGCAGTGAGTATGGCAATATCTTTCTTGACCATTCTTCCTTTCGATTACTATAAGGAGATTTGCTTCATCTGATTGATATCTATTCGTCTTTTACCACATTGTTTTCTATGATTTTCCTGTCCTGAGTTCGTATAGCTTGAGTCTTCGGAGAGTGTGTGAAGGTGAAGGTTGCACTTAGAAAAACCAAAAATACTTTATTGGATTGAGGGGGTTGCTGATGGCTGAGACTGGCGAGAAATCATCGTCGGCGACCCTTTAACGTCAGGTCGTTATCGGCGATCGTGCTATCGGGGAATTAGATTGTCATTACAAAGCATACTTAACTAAAAATTTATGAATGGATCTGCATAGGAGTGACAAACGATTCCAAATCTTTTAGTTTCAATGTTCCGATCACTTTCAGCGATTTTGCATTTGGATTCAGCTGTTGAATTCTTTTACGAAAGAGAAGAATGGAGTTTTAATAATCGTAAGGTTTTAATGTGTGATATTTGGATGCTGCTTTAGTAGCGAATTTTAGTGAATTTTTTACATTCTGATCTTAAAAATGGCGGTAGCAATTTTTTTATAGGCAATCGACTGTCTGGTAAGTAGTCGAGAGCTTAATAATCCCTTGTAGTGGCGATGATAGTTTGCTTATTAGGTAATTTTTTGTTGTTGTCGTTTGAAGTTTATCAGTTTTGGTCTCCCATTTATGCATGAATTTTTTGTGTTTTTTTTTTTTTTTTTTTAAATAACAAGTGCATGAAGTAGATAAAACAATTGCATTTAAAGCTATCATAACGTTTTGTATTTAAATGAAATTTTTTTTTGTTGCGGCGATAGATCGAACGGCCGACTCCCAAGGAAGGTTTCAGGCGTTTAGGTCGATAGAAAATATTAATTTCAGGAGGGTCGAACGGCCGATATATTACCCATAAACGCTCCTGATACTGTGCCAGGACATAAGGGGAAGCTGCGTGTATTGGCCGAAAGCTGCCAACTTATCGACAACCTGAAAAACGTCGAGGTAGAAAAAGTGGATAGATTGGAGGATGCAGATGTTATCTGGACCAGGAAACATTTCTTTGATTACAGGTTGTTGTTGTTGTTGTTTTTAGGTTGAGGAACATTATGGTTGTATAGCATTACACCATTAAAAACAGTAGCAAACAGATTGAGGCATAGAGAAAAGTGGAGTTGAAAGGAGTGGGGGAAGGGGGTGGGGTGGCTGGAGGATTATCCACATCCTGCGAGTACCTCATGTACAGGAATGAAGAAATAATCACGTTGAAAGACCATGCTTTTTTAATTGCCATCAAGTTTACTTGTGATTTTAAGTGAGGAAATTATGAGTCCCATCGTTGTGATTTGTGCCCACTTAAGTTGCAGCCATGTAACGATTTTATAAACGCTATAGTGCGGGATGGCTTTGAATGGAAAATTTGTTACGGTGTACGTAGTGATACAGTAAGTGTCACCTGGTTTTGAGGCTGATTGTCAGCAACCGACGAATAATTGTTCTTTCGCTGTGGAACGGCATTGGAGTCGTTAGTCATCGGGGGTTTTCATACGTTGCTTCCCGATTAAATAGGGAGAAAGCTGGGAGGGATTAAGAGTTGGTTAAAGAAGGCATCTGTTTGCGCGGCAGAACACTAAGAGGTCATGCATGGTGTTCCCTGATATCTATTTGACCGCAATTTCATAGAACATTAGCAGTGACCTGAGCCTGGTGTTGTTATTTTATTGTCGGATACGACGTTGCCCTCTAATGAGGGAAGGTAGAGGTTGATTACTGAAACATCTTTTGTAGTGAATTGAGTTACTAAATATTCTCGCCGAATGTTGATGATTCATCGATTGACCGATGGGTTGACGAGTCACTTATTGATTGATCCATCGATGATTCGCTGATTGATTGATCTGTTGACTAAAAATTGACCGATAAATCCATTGATGAATCATTTTTTGATAGATCCGACGATGATCCGTGATTTTTTTGATGGATCCGTCGAGATCGAACTGTTTAATCGTTTTTGAAGTAATACGTTTGCAGAAATCTCTACGAGAAGAATCCGAAAGCGCTAGTGAATCAGTTCCCATATGAGACGGTGCTAACTGTAAAGGATCTTCTCGCGGCGAGCATCCAGTATGCCTATAAGGATTCTTCATTAGATCCGAAGACAATGCGTTGGCCACCGAGTTGGTTTGAGACGACGTTCAATCTTAATACCGAATTGCCGCAATTTGTTGCATACTTTCAACAAAGAGAGCGCAGGTTGGTTTCGCATGCTGATCGTTACCTTCATTTTTGAGGTAACTTGCGAGAGAAGAAGCAGGATAAAGTCTTAGCTGGTTTTTGCGATGTTTTTTTTTTCCTGATGAACCAATGAAGTGAGTATTGGAGAGGCAAAGGAAGAGCATTTGACTATTTTTTTCGCTATTCTTTGTCCGTATGTGACGTTTAAAAATGGTGGTCATGATCTTCTCTTTATGTAAATTTCAAAGTTCATTGGTTGTTTCATTTTCAATTAAATTAATTATGCTGATGTCTCTATTTATAGAGGTCTGGACAATACGTGGATTATAAAGCCGTGGAATTTGGCACGTGGACTCGATATGCACGTCACTGACAATCTGTGCTATATTATTCGTCTCGTTGAGAGTGGACCAAAGGTGAGTTGATGTATCATATGATCGCGGATGTGAGGGTGTGGCTCTAAGACGATCGCTGAGGAGAGGAAATTGTGCATTGATGGACCTCATTTGAGATTATGTTGCACTTTAGGTTGTCATCGATTGGTTTAAAGGACTTAACTAGGGGGATGGCAAATGTGTATAGGTGAACGTGAATCCCTGCTCCCTTCTCTCCCTCCATCAGGTATCTGAGTTTTTATGGGGTTTATTTTTTCTTGGTTGAAAAGTTGTGGTTTTGAATTTGATGCAATCTATACATTTATACGTTGCGTACTTCACCGCGTGCATAACGCATTTAAAGCATTTGCAGGTTGCGTGCAAATATATCGAACGACCAGTGCTATTCCGTAGACCGGATACTGGACGTATGGTTAAATTTGATCTACGATATATCGTGCTTGTGCGAAGCCTCCGACCACCGGTGATCTTCCTTTACAACGACTTTTGGATTCGCTTCGCTATAAAGTACGACCTTTGAGGTTTGGGCGGAGATGGTGGGGGAGTTATCGCTGAGCGCGCAGAAAGAACAGCTATAGGGAGTTGCGAATATGAAACGCGCGTTTCGACGTTCGTGGGGATGTTTATCGTCAGCTGTTTATCGTCATTGACTTTTTTTACTAATATTGGCGAAGGTTTCTCATATGAATTGAGTAGAGGTTACAAGGATGATTAGGTGGGTGCTTCATGCTGCTTGAGTTGTAGAAAGTTTATTTTTTTATATTTTTGATTTTTAATTAGTATATTATATTGGATGAGAAGGCAGGCCTTCATAGAAGTGGGTGGTCGTTGAATGGATTGCAGGGTTTATACTCAACTCTTTACTTTTCAAGGTAATATCTTCGCTGTTTTCAGTATGAATTGGTTTCGTCATTTTTTTTTCTGTTTGTTGATTAGATTTCCTATCAAATTGCTCAATTTTTGTTACCCATGTCTAATTTCTTGGATTTAGTATAGCATCTAAGAGGTTTTAAAATTTATCTGTTATTTGTCTTATTTTGAGTGATTATTGCAGTTGAGAGAGAGGAGAGTGAGGTCGAGGGGAGGGGGGGGGGGGGGGGGAGAGAAGGGTATTAGTGTGTAGAAACTTGCCCAATATGAAGTGCAGTTTCCTCTTGCATATAGTTTGTGCAGCAACTAACTAAACAGTTTGCATTTTACTTTTTCGTTGTAGGTCTTAACTAATTAATTAAAGAATTATTTTTATGACGAATTTTACTACTTGTATTTATGTATGATCAGTTTTAATGCTTATAGTAAGTTTTGGTTTTTTTTAATCGTTGGAATTAGTTGTGGTTTAATGATCTTTATTTCAGTTGATATCACTTATATATATTTCAGTGATTTCTCTCTCTACGAATTGGATGATTGTGAAACGCATTTAACCGTATTTAATTATAACGATAGCTCGAAGGTTCTTAATGTGGGTTTTTATTTTTTTGTTTTTTTTTTTTTTTTTGGAAGGGGAGGAAGGGGATTTGTTTATTTGAGCATCGGTCGAGGATTAGGCTTTATTGAGATATAAGTTTAGCAGTTTTTGAAGTGAGACAAATATCAGAGATATAAAGTGAGTTATACACGAGAATCAGTTGATGTGTTCTGATCATGGCATAAAGTTTTGCAGAATGAGCCGAGATAATACGATGAACTTAGGTTGAGTTTTTTTTTCTTGATTACGCTGGCATATCCAGAGAACTATCAATATAACAGTCAATTAATCAAATTATCTTTGTTCAAGTTTATAAAATTCTCTTAAGTATGGTGAAGTATATTGGTATGATGTGCTGGTTTTGTAATTTCATTTATGGAACCAACCTGTTGCGTGATTGCCACCAAATAATGAGGTGTTTTGAATAATCGGGTGATTTATGCAAATTTTTGATAAAGAACTGATTGTTTTGTGATCCAAGTGGTGTGAAATAAAATCCGATCAGTTGAAATGCGTGTAGATTTTTAGGAACCGTCGATCCTTTATAAGTGATTTGAATTGTTTTGAAGGGGATTGATGCTTGGTATATATTGTAGCCACTAAATTTCATAGTTTTAGTGACATTCGAGTTGAAATCTTTAGGCGAAAGGATGCGCACATATAAATTTTTCATAGTCCTCTCTTTTCTTCGGAAGATTTGTTAGCAACCGAACTAATGAGACTATAATTGTATTATTTTGTATGTTTTATTGTTTGTTGGTAATTTATGCGGCTGAATGCAGTAATAGGAATCGTGCCACCTCCTTTTTATGCGTCTCTATTTATGGCATTTATGGCCATATTTATTCGAATTCTTTGAGCTATTTGTTTATGTGATCGTTATTTACCTGATATATATAATAAGGCGCAGTGTGTGTGGTATGTATTGATGCTACTGTTATGAATGAATGTGAAAAAGAGTTGAGGTTGTAAGAGAATTGCTAATTGAGGAAATAGGGGATCGTTGTGCTGCCTGTTTATTGCTGACAACGGTTGATCTGCATAACCATAGGTGGTGAACGAGTTGTTAACATTCTTTAAAGGTAAAGCCGAAACGAGGTTTATTTGTTTCTGGTTCCGTCTTATCTGCTGCTCTTGTAACCAACCTTCTCTGCAAGTTGACGGGAGTGACGATAAGTTTCGGGTGTTTGGGCGACAAATGTATGAATAGGCAAAGGGCGTAGAGGGAAGGGGGAGAGGATAGTCAGTCAGATGCTTAGGTGATGTTCAGTATGATTGATGTAAGCGTCTCGATATCCAGTGTTAGTTAAAGAGTGGTGTATTTTCAGCAAGGTGGAAATATTAGAGGCCGCCTAGGTTGTCTGCACGGAATATGAAATAGGTAGATAGGAGAGCAAAAGTCTTTCCCCATCTCTTCGCGTCCTCCCGTCCCTCCACTCCCCGCCCCTCCGCTCCCTTCGTTCTTGCATTCCTGAGCAATTCGGAGTAATCGCCGAAATGATTGAGTTTCTGCTAGTTTCATTGGCGTTCTGATCATCTTTTTTTTTTATATTTTCCGATAGTCGGTAGTTTGTTCGAGGAAGATGGCGCAAGAGAGTGATCATCACATCGTTTTCCCCATTTGTGGTTCCCAGATTGATATCAGCGTGATCCCTTCTGCCTATCCTCCCCGTCCTTCAACGTCCTTATTCCCACACCTTGTCATTCCAAAAAGAAGTTTTCAACGTATATTTCGGCCGACCCGTAAACTGACCTCATGAGGCACAATTGATTGGATTTTTTTTCTTTCAGATGAAATGCGAAGACTTCACTGATCAACTGGAAAAGATGTATCCGAAGTTGAAGTGGGTCGATATTCAAAAGAAGATCAACGTTGTAATAAAGGAAGCTCTCGTTACGCTTTCCAGGTGGAGTTTCTTATCTTTCGCTTGTTTTTTTGTAGTATGAATGAAAAAGGAGTCCCTATTTTTAGACCTCTGTATCTGAGAGGGTGGCGCAAATGTCTTTATTAGAGCGAGCGTAAAAGAAAATTTGAGGGTAACCTCATCAAAAAACTTCGGCGATAGATAGAATAAAGCACAGCCTTGCGATATGTAGGTGAAATGTGATTAACAAACTTTTTTTCTGATTTCATTCATATCATTAAAAATCAAAATGCAAATATTTTTAGTGGTACTCCACCGCGCTCAATGGCACCAAATGGACAATCAAGAGCGATGTATGGCATCGATATTATGCTGAAATGGGATTCCGATGGTATGTTAGCGCTTCTGTGAATTCGTTTTCACTGGAAATTGGAGTTTTTCGTTTAGACTCCTATGCAGTTTCTGAGCCTTATGTAAAAAGCATCCTGTGAGAGAAGTAGAGGAAGAAGTGGTTATCTCATCTGAGGAGGGTGGGGTGGGAGTGGATAAAGAGAGGGAGGGAGAAAGGAATTCTATGTCATTTTGGAGCTTTTATATGTGGCTGTTTTATTCTTTTAATATTTTTTTGCACATGATTTCGGCATTCTGCATACTAAAGCTATGTTAAAGCAATTATTGATTTGTTAAGTTTTCGTTTCGTTGGCTGTGTCTGAAGTGCCTGAAGTTTGAAGTGGTCTGATTTTGTTGTAGTATTTGTCTGAAATGGCCGAAAGCGGTTAGGCTTCTGCGGGCATTGCTTTAGTGCGTGCCTTTTTAGAAGTGTTTAAGGGATCCACAACTCCTGCAGGCAAATATGGACCCCATAGTGAGTGTTTCAATAAATTTGTAAGAAGAAATGTTGTAGTGGATGTGTTACACTTACTGGCTATGTTTTCGCTTTGGTTTCTTCAAAGCACTTGCTTCCTGGATTTTCTGGACTCCGTAGATTTTTGGGAAGTGACTGAAGATAATCTAAGTTCGGTCGAACTGAACACACTGAAGGGAAGCGGTGGAGTAGGGAGGTGCTTGTGAATTCACTAATCTCGGTTCGTTGTTGTCTCTTTGTGATTTTGTAGTGGGAATGAAAAAATCCCATTTTTTCAGATGAGAAGACGCGCAACGTGGAGATCTCACTAATCGAAGGGAATTTCATGCCGGATTGTGAGCGTGCATGCAAGTTTTATCCCGATTTCGCGGATACGGTATTCAGGACGTTATTCATGGACGAGGAGGATTTGAGTAAGGTGACGGTGCTGTGAGGCGAGTTGTCAAATCTTGTTTTCATATCCCAGACGCTGTACTGCTGTTTTTTCTCTATTGCTATGTTTTGTTCTTTTCTAATTTTTTTTTTTTTAATAACGAAAATATGGGTTGTGTATTTGCTAGGGAGGGGAGTGGGGGGTAAAGGGTAGAGGGTGGAGAGAGAGGAATGAGAAGGGGGAGAAAGGGATCAGTCCGTTATAGAGCTGTAGTATTGCAATTAGAAAAAGATTTCGTTCGGCGAAATTTATTTCAAAGAATTTCGTTATATTGCACAAATTCTTTGATCCGGTTACAGTCGTGATTTATTATCGAGCAAAAGAAAAAAATCGCTCTTAATGATAAGGAAAACGAATAAAATTTGAAACTAAAAAAGCAATTTTAAAATTTGAACGATGGAATTTCGCAGTTCGACGAAAGAAATTTATATTTTAGCGAACGATTATTGCAAATTGGAAAAAAGGGAGTTAGAATTTTTGAAGAACGAATTTTGAAGTTTTTTCCGGTTGATGATTGTTTATCCGGTTTTATCCGGCCGAAAAAAATTTCATCCGGAATCCTTTGTCAGGGATTTTCAAAATTTTGTTGATTGTGTATGGCAGTGTTTTCAGAGGTTATTTTCGTATGCTTAGTTTTTCCGTTCATATCTTCTGTTCTGAATGAGTGAAGAATAGATGGAAGTAAGTTAGCATAAAAGTTTACTTGGTGGTGTTAAGAGATGTGGTTGAGGTGACCATGCGGGAGGGCCTTTATTAATTGTTTTACGGTAACTTTGATATAAATGTGAGTTGTTTGATGTTCGTTTTCGATTTAATGTAACTAGGCCGTTATTTGCCATTACCTTGTGAATTGGGTTGTTCTTTCTGAACGATTCTTGTGCAAACAGTTGCTTAGTTAATACAGTATTGTTTATTTTATGAATTTATGGACGGTGGTGATTTTGAATGGTAGCATAAAATAAGATCCCTGTAGCGCAATGTAAGATACCTGAGCAAGCTGGAAAGGTCCATCGTTTTTTTGTTACCGGGAGAGGTCATCACAATAATGCAGAATACTCAATAGAAATGTGAGACTGTTTTCTTATACAGTTGTTGGTAGATGTGGAAAGTGAAGTATAGCATATGAAGCAGTTATAGGGTTCTGGGTATTCATGGATGTGGAGTATGAGTTGCGGAACATGGAGTATGTTTTTGTGATGATAGACGCTTGTTAGTTGAACTTGTTGATCAAGCAGGATGAGGCCAACAGTAATTAGTTTTTTCCTATGTGCATCTTCATTAAATCTTGTAGGTTGAACAGTGATAAATTTTTGATGAGATCTCTCGAGCTACAATGCAAAATGAAATAACGGTTTTTAGCCAAGGAATAATTCACGTTGTTTTGATCAGACATTTGTCTGATTCCAGTTTGTTGTGTCCAGATATTTGTCTGATTCAGCTTTTTTGTGATCAGACTTTTGTCTTTTGTGTTAGCAACACCGATCGTCTTGGCTTTTCGATATCAATTCAAGATTGTCAACGCAATGTAGTGGTATCAAAATTTCGACCATTTATTTCCGTCTGGGTTTTGATTGTGTAAGTAGGGAAGGTATCGCTGCAAGGTGTAATATTTATATTATTAGCGTCAAAGTTAGGTCATGTGCGGTCTTACTTTCGAGAATGTCAATGGCTGTGCTCAAAATCTATCGTGTTTTAATGACACATTCATGTTGTATATTGATTGCTGTGAGGCTTTTGAGAGTTTCTTTATATTGGCAAATAATCGTCATGTTTTATAAATTAATTCATGTATATCTACGAAGAAAATATCTAAGGAACATCGAATTTATGGGGATTTTTAGAATATTCTTTTAGTAGTTGTTGAAATAATCATTTTCTTATTAAAGTACCGAAATGGGTAATATTTATTGAAATTTTCATTCATTTATTGAATTATCTTTTTTTTTTCAGCACGACAGATTTTAGGTATAAATTTAGGTTTTGCTGTTTATATTTATCTCTTTTTCAAGTTTTGTAGTTTAGAACTTTCAAATGCTATTTTCTAAGAAAAAAAATTATTTAATGATATAATATGGGCTGTGATAGATGGATGAAGTTCGATACTCACATAGTTGGATAATTATCGAATGGCTAATGAATGATTGACTCTATGCGGTTGTTCGATGAGGAAAGAAAATAAAACAATAGAAAATCGTTGGGAAATATTAAAAAATAAATTAAATTTCAATGGAATTTTTATCTAATATTGTTTTAATGCTTATGAAATTATTTAATACTAGAAATTATTTTAATGCGCATATAAAATATATCGGAATCATTGATTATAAGTGCTATTAAATTGCTATCGCTTATTATATCGGCTTATTATAGATTAGATTGAAGCGCATTCGAGGCTTTTGTTTTGAAAAAAAAAAAAACAACTGTAGTTTCTTTTTTTTTTCTTTGTAATATTTGTATTGTTCATATTATTGCTAGTGTATTCGACCGCTAAATTTTTTTTTTGCAGGAATAATTAGAGGGAATTGCTCCAATTTTTTTGTTAATGATCAAAGATCATGTGGAAAATATTTGTTCGATTTGGTTCTATATTAAAGAACAAATATTATTGGTGTTTTATTCATTTGTTTAGAATTTTAAAAAAAATTTTCAGTTTATCCGTCTAATATTCTCTATTAGTGCTCTCCTTTTCCTTACTTCCCTCGTTTTTTTCATAGAGGGGAGGGGTGGTGGCATTCGTATTATTCTTTCTTCACCCCTCCTCCCATCTGTGAAGGAGAAGGCAAAGGAGGCAAACTGTGAAAGCTTAAGAAATGAGGATGGAATGGAGAAGGGAAGAAGTCTGTTGTCGGAATAAGAGAGGAGTGGCAGAAGCCATAAAGTCTAAGAAAAAAAATCCAGGTTTGAACGTAATGGGGAGAGGAGGAGAGAATCTGTTGTTGTGGTGAAAGAATTAGTTGAGAGCGATTGTGGTTATGGTTATCGTACTTACAGTGTTATTGAGATCGTTAACTTCATCTGGTCGAATGCAATACTTTATTGCTGTGTTGTCAAGCATTTTTCGCTGTAATTGCTTGTGCTGATCGTTGAAATAAACGTTTTTTTTTCACTATCCTACTTATTATTTGCGTTTTCATTAAAAAATAAAAAATTCGATGATTTCAAGAAAAAGGAGGCGATAAAATGAGGAGTTGGATTTGCCTTAAATAAGACAAAAATTGGCGGGGTCATGTTAAGGGTGGGATGGAGGAAGGTTTTTTGTATACGAATTGGCCACATTATAAATGTTGAGGTTTGAGAATTTTTCGCTCTTCCTTCCTATTTGCTTTTCCCACCTTTTTTTTCGACGCAATTACGAATAATAAAGACGCATCGAAATTTAAATAGCGTTAGATTTCCGAGGGCATTAGTTTCAACTCGCAGAAAATTCTCCATATGAGGCTTCGTACCGGAGAGTTTTTCAAATTAGAACGCAACTGTTCCAAGGAGTTCTTCAAGTAAGGACTCGACCGTTCCGGAGATTTCTTCAAATTCGACTCAATCGTTCCGGAGAGTTAACCTCGATCGTTCAAATGAGAACTCAGTTAGGGCGTGTTGTTTAAGAAGTAGTGCATTTATTTATAATATAGGGGTGGTCATAATATCTTCTAAAAATTGGTGATGAGAAGCGGGTTTTTAATATGAATTGCTGCAGTCTTTTATTATTTATGAGACAATTGTATCGCAGAACGATTCGAAAAGCGATTTCTAATGTGAATATAATTCTAAGTGATAAAGGATCACAAAAATTTTGCATTGATATTCGTCTACTTCTCATCAACTTTCCGCCATCTATACAAGAAGAAGCGACAAATTCCCTCGACGGAGAAAGAAGAACGGAGGATGGAGTGGGATAGGAATAAGGATGGGGGGGGGGGGGATAAATAACCCACATATTTATATATTGTTAATTTCTAGATTTGTATAATTTCTAGATTTGCATATTCTTAATTTCTAGTTAATGCTTTGAATTTTGCCGAATTGGAACTTAGTTTTTTTTTCCCCAATCGAAAATCGAAAGCAGAAAAATAGAGCCCAAAGTAATAGGGCACCAAAGCTAAACTTTTAGCTGACAGCCTACTTGCTCATGGAGCTTTCAAGGTTAAACCGGTAAAGCCATGGTGATTTTGCTGGCATCTGGATTGTCACAACTTCACAGGATACCTCCGGTAATTATTGGAAATTATCACCATACAGTTATTATCACCGAGTCCAAAGGTTGTAAGTACGATGAAGTGGTAAAGATAATCCGAAGAGTAATTATTTCTCGCATGAAGCTTCGGCTAATTATTATCGAAATAGGAATTAAAATCAAAAAAATTTTCGTTATTTTTTTATTAATTTAAGAGGTATGTAAGGGAATTTTTTTTTGAAAAATATATTTAATGAAAATTTATTATTTTGAAAAATATTCATAACAAAACTTTTCGAATCTATAGAATCATGAAATGAATCCAAAAATTCCCTTACATATCTTTTTTCCCTTACATTTTTTTTTAACAAAAAAATCCAAAAATTCCCTTACATACCCTTACATACCAAAAATTCTAACAATGAATCCATTGTTAGAAGACTTTTATATATCTTCATATATCTCTTTTTAATAGCGCAATTCGAAAAAAAAAACGGATAAAATTTTAGAAATTATAGGAATTTACGCTTACAATCGTCTATTCTTAATTTATAGAGTAATCTTTCATTGTCTAATAAACTCAAATAGACGATACGATATCGTTCAACGATGACGACTCTATTGAGGTAAAATCTCACCTAGAGTTACGCCTATAGTAAACGATATTTCCATCAATGTAGAGAAAATCATTGAGATCTTTTATCAAAAAAAAAAAAAAAAACGACAAATATTAAAGACAGCTATAACAATAACGTACACAGATCTTTTACAGCTGTATGCAAAATATTTTTGTGGATTTCTTCCAACAAAAAAAAATGATGATCCAGAATGATCCAGAATATTCTTGGAATTTATTTGCAGCCGTCTGGCATGTTTTTCCGACTTTTCAAAAAAAAAAAAACACTATCTTCTTTTCTTTTATCGTTTATATAAATACACTCACTTTCGTTTTGACCTATATTAAAAAATACGATCAATGTTTTTATTGATTGATATTTTTGTTGTCTTTGCAATCGATGCTGAGAAATTATGACAAAGCTTTTCCATCCATTTCTAATATTGATCAAAGTGAAGGTTAAGTATACAAGGGAATTTGCAACGATTTAAGCCTCTGAGAAAGCGCTTTGCAATGATTTAACTCTCTAAGGAGGAGATTTGCAATGTTTGAACTTTTAGAGGAGAGTTTTGCGACGAATTAACATCTCTAAGCGAGAGTTTTACAACAAAATAGAAATCTCTGAGAAAAAGCATTGCAAATTTCAAATTAATGAGGAATAACTTTGCAATGATTTTGATCAATGAAGATAAGACCTAATCACTTTAAGAATGATAAAAATTACAAATGCAATAATTTTTTTTCCAATATTCGATCAAGAGCAAAAAAAAAACGAAAAATGAAAAATACTTGATTGAAAATTTCTTCGGTGAGTTATTTTCAATTGAAAATGTATTAGAGGGAAATTTATTGTTTTCAAAATTATTCGCAACAAAATTTTTCGAGAATTGCGAAGCAAATCAATCGTAAAAGATTTTCATATATCTTCGAATTTGCAATTTGATGTACGTTTTTTTTTTGTTGGATATTATATATGCCCTTTTCCTCTTTCATCTATTTCAAACGATTGCGAGTAAATTATGAAAAAAATTCCACTTGTAAATTTTAAATAACTATAACGATCCTATAGAATTTCTAAATTCAAAAATATTATCTAGATATAATCTTTATTGTTCTCTTATGAGTAGATTTTTAATCGAGATTTTCTTCTTAATTCAATTATTTCCAAGTAGATAGAAGAAACGATTGTAAATAAAATCATAAATTAATTAATAAATGAGATCTAAATTGTATTAAATAGCATAAAATTTTTTGATTGCTCGATTATTATTATTTTTTTTTTTTAAATTCATGTTTGTAGACAAATGTTAGATTTATATATTGATCGTGCGAAAATTTATATTCGAAATTTGATTTTTTTGATAAAAAGTTTGCAAAGATAAAATAAAAATTGATAGATAATTCGTTTTTCCAAGTTTTAGAAATTAGTATTTTCCAGATTTTTTGAATTTTTCAATAATTTCTTAAATATTTAGAATTTAATAAATCAACTTGAAATAGATTTTCTTTTTTTTTTTTGAATGGATTAGTTTAATATAAATACTCCACGATTTCTTACCTACTATAAAATTATGCAAAATTTTAGCGAAATTATTTCATGAAAATAAATTCTGAGAGTTGAATTAAAATAGAATATCTATGAACGGTATCGTTGAAATTTTTTGTATAAGTTTTGTAGTTCAACTGAGGTGATCAATGTATTGCAAAGGAATGCAAATATTCATCGCGCATGTTTCACGTCAAATTGTTGCAATTGTATTGCGATTTTCTATTGCAAAGTCAATTGCAATCTATTGCAAGCGGAATCTATTGCAAAATGACGCAAATATTTGCATACCTTCCTATTATTTCTGATGCCATTAGGCATTAGTTTGTATGCGGCACTTTTAGCTCCTTGTATAAATACTCATAAATTACATCAATTCGCCAATATGATGGCTAAGAAATTAGCGTCAATTTATCGAATGGTGTCATTTTATCTAAACCGATCATTTCTTTAGAATATGATCAACATATCATCTCGAAACTAACTTCAATCATTATTTTATCTCTCGTAGATTTTAATATTCATATTCTCTTTATACACAAAAACTTTATTAATAAATTAATAAAAAATAAAAAATAAAATTTCCATAGAGATTTACATATAGATTATAATCTAAGAAAATTTTCCTAAATTATTTTTCTAATATTTTCTTATTTATTCGAATAATATTCTTATCGATATTTCTCTAACTAATGTGTGGGATCACATGGAACAACACGTTTATTGAAAATGGGGCGTGGTCACATCATAGAGAGATAATCGTCATATTGGTCGATGAGCGTTGGTTAGTCGTCATTTTAGAGGCTATTTGACGATACGAATTTGCCCGTTTGTGTTTCTCTTTAATTGTTGTTGCACTCATCTACAATCATCAACGTATACGTTCGACGCGGTTCTTCTTTTTCTTAAACGTTATTGTCATCCATATTTGTGTCGTTTATTACTTACCTTTTCTATTGTTACCTGATCAAAAACCTTACCTGTGATTTTATTTAGAATTTCAAAAGCTCTTTAAAAACATTGCGTATCATAGATTTCTATACGCTAACCGCCTTTGTTTTAATATTTTGAAGCTCAATGAGATTGCGAAATCGTTTTACATTTAGCGGTGAAATCTCTCGAATTATCGAGAGAGAAATTAAAAATTTTTTTGCAACTACGACTTTCTGGTGTTGGAAATGGCGAATCATGGACCCAGCTATGGCTTGAGCCGTGAATTGGAACGGAAGGTAAGCGATCAATTTTCGAATTCAATGAAAGTTCTTTTACTTTCTTGTAAATTCAAAGCAGTTAGCGGGGGGAACAAACGGGCAAGGTGTCAACAATTATTTGAGTGTTATTGCCAGCCACCCCCTCCTCCTGGTAAATGCTGTATAAGTTGAACTGTGATATTCAAATATGGACATCATAACTGATGCTAATATAAAATGCAATAGCAAAAAAAATATACGATTATGAATAAAAAAAAATTCATTGAGCATCTGCCAACTTTATTCGCATTAAAATCTTTCAATGCTTTCAATGAAAATATGCAACTTCATTCACTATATTATATATGCGTGTACGCGATCCATCACCATTATCGTTCTCGTCCAATCTTATGCGCCAATATAGACGGACCGACGTTCGTCTAAGCGATCTGACATAGTCGGCACTCAAGGTTGGCAAATTCATTCCAATCGCTGGCGACATAACAGATCTTCGCCGTGAAAATTGCCACATTATTGACTACACTTATACGTTCACCATAATGTTTGTTGTAAATATTTTCTAATGGAGAGCCATAAGGGATAAGGGAAGGGGTTATTGAAAATAAAATCTTCAGGTGGAATTAAAATACCTGGTCTTACGTTTATTAATTTATCCTATTGATTCGTCAAATTGTTCAATATCCTTATGGGTCACAGTTTTTATAATACTTGATTGGTATTGATATATTCCGTTTTTTTTTCTTTTGTTTGCTCCCTATTTGTCTGAGGGTAAAATTACGAAAGTGAGGGGATATTTTGAAATATTTGAAATAGTGTTACAAATAATTTTAAAATATAGACAGCAATGGGGAAATATGAGAATTGATTAAATACTGATATCTTTTAAAAGCATCACACTAAACAGTTAAAGTTTGTGGTACTGATACGTATCTATGGGTTCTTTTAGTCGAGCGTTACCTTGATAAAATTCTTGCCCATTCTCATCTCATTTCCGTCGATCCCATTCCCCTCCCTTCACCCCCTTCCATTCCCACTCCTGCCGTCCTTTCAACTCGCTCTTGGCCAAAAAATGATACGATATTTTAAAATACCACAATTTTCGTAGCCTATTTTTAAATTTTATAGTTGTAGGTTTTCACGATTTCACATCTAAGCCTAGGATCGTTTACCCAAATATCAGCTCAATTTCACATTAAAATGCTTTTCACTCTCACGTTTTTTTTTACTGAAATTGTTAACTAAGAAGCAATATGAATGTATTTGCTATTTCGTTGGCTAATATTTACAGAATGATTGTGAAAGGGATGAACGAATACGTGGCACAATTCACTTCAATAATGAATCATTCGGGACACATCATAGCAAAGATATTAGCTTCGGATGTTTTTTCCGCCTCCAACTACACTATTATGTTTAGCTAGTTTTTTTACAATAACAGCCGATATTATCTGTGAAATATTACAATATCAAATAGATTTACGATAATAGATCTTTCATTTAAATTTCGCATGAGACAGTTTATGCTGACAAAAGTCTCATCTGAATGTCGCATGAGAATATGCAAAAATGCTTTAGTATTTAAGTCGAAGATCAAAATTTAATGAAGCAATACGTTATATGAGATCGTTTGATTGCAGTTGACATAGTATAATAAGTGCTTTAAATGCCTCAAGAAAACCTGGGGGCCTGTTTAAAGTTGGAAACGCGGCCGCTTAATATGTCTCTTTTAAGACATTGGGGATGGAGGGGGGGGGGGGGGGTGTGGGGACGTGAACATAGTTGGGCGAGGGAATGGGATAGTGGATGGAGGTGGGATTGCAGAAAACGCTATTTCAATGAGGAATATCATCATATGCGTATTCCATAGCGAGGTATACCAGACCGAGGTATTTCCCTAAAATCCTTGTTACAGAATCCATTGCGTCTTACCGTTTAAAAACTATCCAGCCACTATGATCGTTTCAGCGTCTTTCTGCAGCAACTCACCACGTGTGAAAATAAATCCTTCTAAACGATCACTTCCGGCATAATCTAAATGTATCCAAGAATTTTTTTTCTGAGCGATTTCTCGACGATACCAATTTATCATAGATGATTTTCATATTTTACTCTCTAGTAATCTCATAAACTCAAAAGAAACTCTATTTATTTGAAGATTTGTACCATAACCAATCGGTCTCACTAAAATTTGTGCAATTCGTAAGTGTTTCTATAAAATCCTATTTGATAGCCTTTACGAAATTATAAATGAAAAACTTTTATTCAGCAATATTTTATTATCATAATTTCTATTTCTTTCATTATAATTTTTCCATTTCATACCGAATGGTGTTTTCTTTTTGTTGATCTAAGATGAGAATTAAAATACATCAATATAGCTTCCATCCTTGAGGATAGATGTCATTTCTTGATCTCCTAAAATTTAGCATCCTCTCGATTAGAAATGATTTCCTGATTCGAGCATCTTCGCCAATTTAAGTAAGTTTTCACGTATAGTTATTATTCAAATAGACTATACGAAAACAATCTCCTTCCTTTTTTGTTATTATAACTCTCTTAAATTGTCCTGAAAAGTTTAACCTACTCTATTAGAATTCTCTACTATTAGGGCAACAAATATTTATTTCGTGAAGCAGAATTCTCTACGCGATTCACCTTTGCGCTATTCTTTTGAAATCAAGACTCTCGCCTTGTCCAATACAGCTCCTTCGCGATATTCCGTGAAAAATATATTCCAGGGACTCTATTTACCTTAATACGGTAAATTATGTTTTCATTTATACTGTAGATTTTAGCGCCATACTTCTTATTAATTTAGAGCAGATTAAATTAAACGATCAAATAGCAATATTAAATGACCTTTATTTAGATATTAACGACTCTACACGATTCTTACGTAGTGAATATTTCAGTGCCATTTTTTTTTTGAATGACCTTCAAGTCTTTTCGATTTTGTTTATTGGTTTTCCGCAGACAATTATTAATGTAATTGGTTACCTTGAGTGGATTAGTTTAAAATATTTTCGAAGAAGAAAAAAAAAACCTTATTTTGCGGCATGATGATAGAAAATTTTTCATTTAAGGAAAATTTAATCAAAAGAATAAAATAAAACAAAATAAGACAGAGATTAATTAATCTTATTTATTAATAAATGTTGATTAGACAAAAAAAAGTACATTATATCTAAAATGATAGAAAATATAGCGAAAAAAAAAGAGAAGAGGAAAAAAGATTATAAAAATGAATTTAAAAAATTTTAACTTTCGAAATTATTCATAAATCAGCATTGATTATTCAAAACGTAATAAAGAAAATAGCGAATTTAATAGTGGAAAAAATAGCGAATGAAATGAAAAAAAAAATTTTTTTTAATATCAAATTTGAATTTTTTTTTTCAAATGATTTGCATGCATTTTTGAGAATATAGTTGGAAAAAATTTTACGAGAGAATATAACTGGGAAAGAGGAAAGAAAGAAATTATTAAGTGGAAAGGAAAAGGATGTTTTCAATTTCTATAAAACTCTTCAATTCCTCTTATTATTAATTTTATAGTTTTGTTTCTTTTGCATATAGCATTTTTCACTACAATTTTTTTTTTTTTTTGCTCATTGATGAAATTTATTGAAGAAAACAATTCGTTGGAAATTTTCTCGACATTCATCTTTAGTATAATCGTTCTTTAGTATAATCTTTAGTATAATCGTTCATATGATACGTTCCTTTTTTTGCATTTCGCTTAACTGACCATCCACTTTCATAAATCACCAAAAGTAATTGAATATGCAAACTACTGCAATCTTTAATTAATTAAAAACGTATCTTTCAATTAATTCAATCCCTTACGGAAAATGTTGCGTAAAACATCCGCATTTTTTTTTTTGCTCGGTTGTTTTATTTATTTATTTATTTATTTCAACCAAGAGCATTCGTTACGAATAAATATCTCTTCATATTGCTTCCAACTGCCGTGATCCACTGCCTCTCTGATCTAGTCGGTCTTTAGGTCGGCCTCTACTTCTTGCAGTTCGCGTGAGGATTAAGGCTTAGGCTCGTCTCCGTCCGTCGGATGCTGACAAGAAGATCCATCGTTTTATCACTGTCGAGACTTATTCCGTCGCTTTTGTCCCGATTTAGGGTGCTGGGTGGGTGGTTCGGTCAAGCGGAGCCAGAAAGTCTGGTGGGAGCTTACTTGCAACCGACCGCTCAGTAGACAATTATGCAAAACGATGAATATCTGCTTGACTGTTATAAAATGGAAAAAAATTCAATATATGCAATTTTTTGTATACGAAATATTTGTAACTCTTTCGAAGTTTGTTGGATCATTGTGAACAGCGAATGCTGCAAATGATTATCCTTCAATATACACTTATACCTCTCGAAGTTCTAATTTTAGCCTCAATGATCCCCTAATAGATAATATCAAGCAGGGCGGGCAGATAGACGCAAACGTATAGACATAGAAATGACGACCTTGCAATAATATATTCTTAGGTGCAATAGCTTTGTAGTAAATGCAATTTGCAATAATCAATAAAAAAATTGCGAAAAATACACAAGAAAACAATGGACATCTCGCAGTGAATAGTTTCCAAATGTTGGATCGGCATGATAATTGGCAGTCAATATTTGTGAAAGGTGCTTTAAAAATTCAAAAATTTGAACGATCCGATTTTCTTCAGCAAAATATGATTGTATTTGACCGATTTAGTATATTTTTTCCGTTTCTTTAGAAAATTTTCCTACAAATTTTTAATGAAAAATCACTAAAAAGATTCGAAAAATCATATTTTCGCATTGGATCCACAAAATGGAATTTCAAAAAAAAACGAAAAAAAAAACGAAAAAAGATTGGAAGATTTGAAAACATCTCAATTTTTAGCTATGAATCGCTAAAAAAAAAGAATTTTGAGCAAAAGGTTTGATAAAAAATTTAAAAAATATTCTTAGTTATAATAGATTCTGAAAATTGTTAATTATTAGATTCTTTCTTTATTAATTTAATTTTCTTAATTTATATTGGCTTTAATTATTTTAATTTATTTATATTATTTCAATCATATTTATAGAATCAAGCAAGATTCTCGATTGAAGAGGCACAAGAAGTATTACTATGGATCGAACAGGTAACTAACGTACAATTCGAAAAAGATCCTACAACTTTCGAAACAGCGCAAGATGTTGCCGATGCGCTAAAAGATGGTATACAACTATGCGAGTAGGTTTTCATAAATTGCTATGAAAAAAAATTTTTTTTTAATGAAAGATTTTTCAAAAATTTTCATTTCTATCTCTAATCAAAAAAAAAAAATTACCTCGAAATTAAATCAATAGTTATGCGATTTTATTTTCCATTATAAAGAATAAATTTGTTCGATTAGCAAGAAAAATTGAGTAGGAAGGAATTTTATTGAATGAAAAACAAAAATGAAAGACATAATATTGAGAATTTTATTGTATCTGATAGGAAATTGTGCAAACGTGAAAAATTCCATCAATGAATTTAGATTTATTTTATAGGAAGATTTCAAACTTGGAAAATCTAAAAAAAAATTTAGTCTCTACGGTAGGAAATAAAAATTCGAATTTTTTAAAACTGATAAACTTTTTATCACTGATAAATATCATCTTTATTTGTTTTCTTTTATTAAAGCATATCGATCTTTACACATATATAGTAGACCTTCGTTATAGTTTTAGATTTTATAGGAAAAACTTGGAAAATCTCTACGGTAGGAAATATCATATCGATCTTTGCACATATAGTAGCATATCGATTCGTTATAGTTTTCTTTTGTTGTAGTATTAACACTATATGAGTCGAAGAAATTTTTCAATATCATCGAAAACAAACTCCTTATTCTATGATACCGAAGTTAAAGTACTGAAGTTACGGCCAGACATACTCATACAAACATCACATCCATATAATTTACACTACGCCGATAAATCTGCAAAACGACATTCGTTTACGTTTTTTTTTGTGTTCGAGAAAGCATGATCCACGAACATTTCAAGAAAGGTGACTAGTAGAAAATAAACAGAATCTTAAAGAGAATAAATAGAATCTTTCGATTGTGTTTTCCGATTTAAATCGATTTTTAAGTTTTCAAAATTTCGAAAATTTTCAAATCTTCTGTTTGTGTGCGTTCTTTCAGTTTGATGTGTCGACTTGTAAACGATGCAAACGCTTTGGCTTATAATCGAAGGCCGAAAATGCCATTTCACAAGGTTACTTCCGATAAATCATTACAATTTCATTGTTTTTTTTTTTTAATTCGATAAATTTTATTTTCTACAAAATCTGTACTAGAAGATATGATCAATTATTACCACCTCTACAACTTTTAGATGCGGTTCAAGTGGTTTTTCCTCGTATGTGTATTTTTCGAGATTTTTGCAGCAAATTTGTTGGCAGCTATATTTATTCTTCGTTCAAGATACTCGAAAAAATTGAATTGATTCAATAAACAAAATTAAATTCATTCAATATTTAACTTTGTATAGCCGTACTATAAATATATCGTCTAAATGTTCTGAAATATGATTTTCAATTTTCTTCTAATAGCATACTCTATAAAATTGAATTAAAAACAATTTGCTGAAAAACTCATTGAATATTACTTTTCAATTTTTATCGAATAGTCGATGCGAATGAAATAACTAAATTTCTGCAAAAAAAAAAATTTTTTTTTTAATTTGACTCAAATGTGATCAAAAATTTTTTAAAAATTTTTACTAGTTACATACATTTATTGTGCTACTTTCAGTGACCATTGTGAAAGGTAAAAATGTTTACATTAGTGCTTAAGAAAACAATTGCAAACAATTACGTTTCGATCGAATTGTTTATTTATGAGATAGTCACTTAGCCGGTTTCTCATCATTAAGCTCTATCATAAATAATGCATATTTTCATAGAAAATTTTCAAGAAAAATTTGCTATCAGTTTATTGCTTCGACATTTTTTGAAATCTAACTAAAATCAACGAAATATTTGATTAATTTTTAAAAAAAATGGTTTAAAAAATTACATAAATCTAAAACGATAATAATATTGCGAAAAAATATTCATGAAGGATGTAATACACTAAGAATAATTTCGAATCATAGTGCTTATACTTGTGTTGATTGGTTACATTTAAGCAGAAACTTCTGTTGTTTTGAGAAGGCAGGAAAGAAGTAAAACGAGTAGATAAATAAGATTAGTAACGCATAAAACTCAAGGCCTTACAACAGCAGTTATAAAATATGAGACTTAGTCTTTCGTCATATTTCTTATTAATCTCTTATACCAAGCTTTATCATCATTAAGCTCTTTCAGAAGTAGGCGTTCACCGGTAAACAAGTTCATGCTTGATTAATATGTTACCTGAATATTGAATACCTTTATTAACAGCATACCTGAATTTATTAGCATTCAATTTCCATATCGCATTTTCATTTTTTCTTTCATTCGTTCGCTGAAAAAAAAAATTTTTTTTTTCACGTTGTAAAATGTTTGCAGTTGAAATATTAGTAATTTTTATATATCAAGGAAATATAATTGCATTTTCTTACTCCTTAGATGAAAAAGAACGCTCAAGTTTTTGTGATGATCTGCACCTTACCATTGGCATGTATTACTATACATACCTTATCAATTACTCTATTGTTTAGATTTGATAATAAATGTTCCTCTCAATTTTAAATGATACGTTATCTTCTTTGATGAAATTCTATCTATAAATGAAATTTTCACTCATTATTAATTCTGAACTTCATATTTAATTGATTTGTTTAGGAATTCAAAATATCACTTAGCCGAAACCGAAGTCTTAATGGGTGGTGTTTAAGGGCGTTGCTATTGCGTATCGGAATTTAAAACCTGTCATCAGCATAATACAAACATCCGTTAATGTAATTATTGAATATAACGCGATAGCGATTTTATGTATTGCCTGAGGCAATCAACGAATCGTGATTTGTTATCGATATCATTAAAGGCGCATTTGATCGCAAACTTGTTCTAATGCAGAAGAAAAAAAAACATTTTTTTTTTGAGCTCGATTTGATCGTATTATTTTCCACAAATGTGCTAACATTTTAAAATAAATCATATAATGGGTTCTATTTTTCCGTTTAAAATGACAATTTGAAATACAGACGAATAGTGAGATTGAAAAAAAAATTCACCCAACAATGATGGTAATAAATCTAAAATTTCGAAACGACGAATAAGGATATCAAAAAAAAAAAAAAACTTTCGAGAATTAAATATTTTCAATTAAATTTGCGAATAATTTTATGTATGATTAATGATTGTGCATTGAAAACATTATGGTTACACTAAATGCACATTGATTAATTAATTATTCGGAAAGCACATTCGTTTTAAAATTAAATGGCACAAATTTGTAAAGTTTAGATATTTAATACTAATATCCGACTATATTAACGCATTCATGTGATTTCATTTCTTTTCGTTGTTTCTAGTTGTTCTAAAGCAATGTATACGATAGGAATTTCATCGAGGATAACAGATGGTCATTAGGTTTAGACACAATGCGTCACTTTATGCTTAGGCGATCCCTTTGAATTTTTTAATAATTTATGGGTTATTTATAATTATTTAAACGTTGGGCTCGAAATTCTCATTTCCGATTTGTGCATTCTCCTTAATAAAATCTGGAAAGCGCATTAGGATGGTTTCCTGTTTTATGCACGTATTTTCCTCTTGACTGACATAATCGACGATATTAGGCCATAGGCCATGAGTCAGACCATATAGCATATTCTAGGTGAATTTATCAAGGTAATATAGAGGCTATTACTGTTTAAATAAGCGTAAAAATTTTTGCATAAATTTTACCACTGAGTAAATTTTACAAACTATTGAATTACAAAAACTAATTTTTTTTTTAAATCAATATTTTGAGTTAACGCGATAAATTCGCTTAAAATATGAATGCATTATTTTATTTCTCTTTTTTTTTGCCTTTCATTGTTGATTTGAATATTTTATCATCGATATATGAATATCACCGTAATACTTTTGTTAAATTTTTTAAAAACATATTATATTGAATTATCCTATCAATTAAACGTCTACCTTTACCAACCTTTACCTTCACGATAAATGCAAAAATTATACACATTTCATTTCAATAAAAGAATTCATATATTGCTGAAGATGATCAATTGAAGAAAATAGGATAACACTTTCTTACCTAGAGCGTGAACTTATAATAAATGAAATGCGTGCCTATAATTACAGGAGACGGCACGATGTCAAAATTTGGCGTTTAGTTTTCTGAGTTATGCCTATCAACAGACAGCAGACAACAAACAATAGACAATGATTTTATCCAACATACAACAGAACTAACTTAAGCAATAACGTAGTGGATTAAAATTTTTCGTTGTACAATAAAAGATCTCTAGCTAAATTCGTCTTCAAATTTCGTTTTTCTCTTCTATCGATAAAGATAATCTAATATTAGTCTATGTAATATACCTTTTTTTTTAAAGAACTAATTTATATGCAAATTATTTCTTTTTAAATACTTCAATAGTGATATATTTACAGATGGAAAATATAAGTAATTTCTTGGAAGCAATTAAAGCGTATGGCGTTCCAGAAATTTCATGCTTTCAAACAGTGGATCTATATGAAAATAAACAATGCTATAAAGTTATCGAATGTCTTCGAGCACTTGCTGCTGTTGTGAGTTTTTTTCTTTTTTTAAGACTTAATTCAATTCAATTTCAATTTCTATCAATAATCAATTTCAAAAGCTTCATTTTTATCGCTTTATGGTATCATCGATAAATGGTATCATTGGAAAAAAATCTTTAATAGGGAAATTTCACATCAAAAGAAAAATCGGTTACTTCTTACCTTTAGAATGTTATACTTTATAATATCATACTTTATAATATTGTACTTATAATATTACAGTTTATGTTACTATACTCTGTGATGTTATACTTTTTATATACTCGTATATTAATAAGTGCATAATGTTAAGTATTACTTTGAAGAATTCCGGATGAATTGACAGGTTAAAGAGATAAAGAATTTCGAGCGATTGATAATATCGTTTGAAAATAAAACTGCTAAAGATTTATTAAATGTTGACAAGAAATTTTTGAAACACATATAAATACTCGTTCTATACTTTTGATATTTTTATCGTTAATGCTTTTATCTTTGTATTTTTCCCATATATCACTTTTTCTCTTTTCTTTTTTTTAATGTTAGTGAAAAATTCTATTATTTGAAAAAATATTTTATCCAAGATTAAGTGTTTGTTGTATGTTTGTTTGTCTGTACGCATAGAAAGTGAAAATATCAGTACCTAAACTTTCCTTTGAACTGAACTTTATTGCTCCGCATAGCGCACTCCCCACCTCCTCCCCCTCTATCATGTCTCTCCCGAAAAAAAGTAAATAAGAATTCCTGGCAGTTCAATGAACTAATGGCTGATGAATGTTCCCACTCTGTGTTTTATATTCTCTAATCCCAAAAGAAATTTCTTCGATGTGATTCTATGAAGAGTGCTTCCATTCGAGATTAAGATATTCCATTTCATTATGTGAATTACGATTGCATTTGATTGTCCAATATAACATCAAAAAAAGGGAGTAATTTATGCCGACATAGTTGCCATTGCTTATCTTTGTTGCCATATTTCTAAGAATACAGCGAAAATTTACTTAAATGACATCAGAAATGGGC
The DNA here is from genome assembly GCA_013433145.1 of Ascaris suum. NCBI lineage: Eukaryota > Metazoa > Nematoda > Chromadorea > Rhabditida > Ascarididae > Ascaris > Ascaris suum. Next base: position 6,226,468 of record CM024184.1, on the reverse strand, counting down.
GATTTAATTATTGGGAAAGAAAGGTGTAAACTTTTTAAGGAAAATGTGGTTATATTTCTCTTTTTTTGAGCTGAGTTATAGTACAAATGGGGAAATGAAACCGGAAAATTTTGTATAAGAGCATCTAGGGGATATTTCTATTTGTGATAGGGTGGACGGAGGAAAGAGAGGGGGTTAATGACTTAAACCTATTTGAAATTTTATCCACTTATATTATTACGAAACAACAGAGATATTATACCATTAAAATTTTTTTTTGCGTAGATAAAAGAGGAAACATTTGCTGAATTTAATGATATGAAACATACCTTTACAAGTATTTTACATTGTAAGATTCGTTTTTCGTTAGTATCATCGAAAGCACTTACTCTTGAAGTAAGTTTTAAAAAATCCTCCATTTCGGCTTATATGACTTAAAGAGATGATAGGATAATTTCAGGGGGGGGGGGGAGGTTTGCATTTTTACTGATTAAAAAAATATAGAATTCGAAATTGTCTATTTTCTTTGAATATATAAAAAACAGAAGCAAAAAAAAACTCAATATTAATTTCTACAATTTAATAGCACTCTGTTCTAACCTATTTATTTACCTATTTTTCAAATTCACTATTCTTTGAGAAGGGAGTGTATAGGCGTATTGCTATGAGTAATATCCTATTTTCAAGAAAAAAAAAGCCCTAGTCATAGGTCCCACGCATAAAATTAATATCTACATCATATGCTTTTATTTTCATGTTATATATATTAATATTCTTCCATATTGGTTATTACTCGATGTTCTATGACTCATTTTCCAAATTTTCGGAATTATAATAGAGAAATTTTTGTTTTCAAAGAAAAAAAAATTTTTTTTTTAAAAACACATTGCACGTTAAACACGTTTAATAGAATCTTCATGCGAAGCGAGACGCTAACATACAGCAGCTGACTGATGTGCGAATTTGAAGGTCACTGAACGTATCTAATGATAGTTTTTCACGACGATGACAATTTTCATCGTCGAAATTTCTCGAATATTTTTGAAAAATTTATGAGATATACCTATAAAATTTTACGTCTAAAGTAAAATTTCATCTTGATTACCGGTAAAGTAAAATAAAGCTTAATTGTAAAGTTTCATCAGTGTAAGAGGATATGAAACATATATGTAAAACTGAAAGTGGGTAAAAATCTTTAAAGCTCTAAAATGAGAGTAATACTGTCGCAAAATCTTTCAAAAATGATTTTATATAAGCAGATTTGACGAGTCATTTAAGAGGAATTGAGCGAAAGTGTAAAGGATTCTCACAAGAAAATGAGTAAAATCGTTGAAATAATTTCGGATTTTCCTGTTGGGGAATTGAGAGGGAACGAGGAAAGAGGGAGAACCTGGAGTCCTTAAACCACATAACAAAAGTTTACCATGTACCAATTACCAATGCTGGCAATTGAGAGCAAAAAAAATATTGAGCTAAACGATCAAAACCTATCTCCTTTTTCGCTCCTCTTTTTATTTTTAAAGAAAGAAGATGCGACGCAATATTAATATATATAAATTGAATTTTTTAAGCCATTGTTTTAAATCATCTCTCAAAATTTTTGAGAAATTTTTCTTATTTTTTCAATTTTTTTATGATTCTTCAACTTTTTGTTTAGATGCTAATTGTGATTAGCCGATTCTTGACCACTATAGGCAAAGTTTTCGGTAATAATATCTGAATATGTTAGCCGGAAATGAAGAAATCGTTGGATAAAGTGCGCAGTCATTTGCGCCGTTTATTTTAGTATATTTTAGGGCCTCATATTTGAACGGTAATATTCCGGAAGATTTTTCTCGAATTCTCTGATAACCTTTGGAAATTTCTGGATGAAATACTTCCGGATTGATCATTTTTTGATAAAATCTTCAATATTATCTTTATTTTCATACAATAAAGAATTACAAACTTCTACTTTATAGTTCTCGAATTTTTCAATATTCTTTCCTTCTAACAGTTAAAGTTTACTCCTATCTTACAGCTGCATAATGGCTTAGACATTATCGTTTGAATGCGTTTTCAAGCAATTTCCTTCCTATATATAGAGCTATTATTTTCATCAACCGATCAGATGCTAAAGTCGCTAAACCTTCACAACAAATTCAAATAGACGTTAAATATTTTTGAAAAGATTTTCGCGAAAATTTTCTATTTCATGAAAAATTTTTCTTCTTTTTATCTTTGCATTCATCGAAAAAAAGAACCTTATATTTATTTATTTTTGTCTTATATTTTTATTTATTTTTATTTTATTGAAAAATCTTACATTCATTATTATTTATTTATTTATTATTTTTATTTATTGAAGAATTTCAACTTTAAGCTTAAATCATAAATTTATTATTGTTGTATTTTAAAAATTTCGGAACTAAATTGTTGTAAATCAACGGATTTTTAACGGAATATTTACTTAATTGTAATGAAATTCGAGTAGAAATCTTCGTAAAAGTTTATGGAATTTTCTTTTTTTAAATTAATCAACGAACTCTTTTTATTAATTAATCAATGAGAATTTAAAAATTAATCGACTTATAGGCACAATCGAAGAACGCGCCGGTGATATTTCCCAGTTGGGTGGTGAAATTATCGCAAGGTCGACCACGTACATTTCCCGAATCTGTAATGCGTCGTGGTGAGATGGTGATACCATTACAATATGGAACAAATAAATGCGCATCACAAAAGGGAATGACACCATATGGACTTGCAAGGCAAATTAAACCCGAAAATTGAACTTTGGAGTGTTTTTTTTCCCCCTCTGTTCAAACTTTTTTTTTTTCAGTGATTATTGGAGATAATTGTTGTAAATTTCCATATTTTTTGAAAAAAAAAAGTTGAAATATAAAACATCTTCAAGCGAATGCGAAATATTATAAATCATTACGTAATTGATAAAATAGCAAAATGATATCGATTTTCATTAATTAATTCCATTATGTGCAATACTAAGATAAACAATAATATATAACTAATTTTTCTTTTCTTTTCGATATATTTTGAATTTAAGTTCGGGCGCAACATTAGAATGAATTTCATCTGTGTTAACATATTGAAAATTTTAAATTGAAAAAAAAAAATTAATCATCTTAGAGAAATTGAAATAATAATTGAAAATTTTAGATCAGAGGGAATTTTTTTTTTCAAAGAAAATTTCATCCCTCTCTCTTTTTACAAAACGAAAAAAAAAAAAGAAACTGCTCACTTGAGAAGTTTTAAATGTTTTTGAAAGCTTACATGAGCATTATCCATTTAGTAATCAATTGGTGTAGCAAAATATATATATATCATTAATACGGCGCTAAATTTTTTTCCATTTTATGAGCCTGTGGAAATTTACACTTTTCAAAGCGTACTACGACAATATCATTTCTATGCTTTCATATTTGTGTTATATGTTTGCTTGCGTAACGTTCTCTGGCTTCAACTCGAGCTCTGCTGAAGCTAGAGTTGTGACCTCAGGCGGATATATATATATATATATATATATATATATATATATATATATATATATATATATATATATATATATATATATATATATATATATATATATATATATATATATATATATATATATATATATATATATATATATGAAACATCTCTATGCCGATATTCAAATTGTTCTATTCACTTTATAGCTTCTTACATTTATTTGAAGATGCCTAAAATTTGCATATGGAAGAGCATTTTGCAATCATTCGGACCACAAGGTCGAAAGAAAAATAATATTTTCGCAAAAATTTGCATACCTAGTTACTCGATTAAAATATTCTAGTGTCTTTATTGTTGATCGTTCATTTAAAAAATTCCAGCGAATAAAAAGGAATGAAAAAAGCGCATATTGTATATGCCACTTGGGCACATTTTTCCACCTATTTTTTTCCCGGGAATAATTTTTCTCAAAAATGAATAAATTCTCGTTTAATTTCAAAAAAAAAAAAAAAAAGAGAGAGAGATTCTTTGGAATCATAGAGATTTTCCACACAAATATTCAAATACAAATTTAATAATATATATATTTATTGAATATATCCGCCTAATAGTCATTATTTATGCAAATTGACGAGATTCTTTTTTTCTAATTTTTCATTTTTTTTCGTTTTTTTTGAAAATTTTTAAAATATGGATATATAAACTCATTTTTTCAATAGTCAGTGTAACGAGCATTTATTGAAGAATATATGGATGATGAGCGAAAATGTTTTATTGTCATTTGTAATAATTTTCATTAAGAACGAAATATTATATGAACTCGATAGAGTAATCATTGGGTATTCAATAATGCGTTATAAATACTTTCGTATTACTAAGTAATAGCTTTAAAAAAATCGAGTAATGAGCAATGCAGCAGTAATATAATGAACTAACCGATAGACAAATGAATGATTCAAGTATTGAATTCATTTATTTTCTTTGCTAATTACTTCAAATATTTTTGACTCTATCTTTGAGATTAAAAAAGAAACAATAGCAACTATTAAATACTTCTAAAATTGTCGAAAGTATCACTGAAGAGGGTGAGAATTTCTAGAGGGCATGGAGGTAAGGATTTCAAGGGGATACGAAGGTATGGAGGTAAGAATTCCAGAGGTTAGGAAGGTAAGAATTTCCAGCGGATGTGAAGGTAAAAATTTCCAGAGGTAAGAAGCTAAGATTCCCATAGGTATAAAAGTAAGAATTTCTAAACGCTATAAAAGTGGCGTCCGATTCGGTGTACGTTTCTTTCTTATTCACAGTATCATCGCTGCGTCACATTCAACAATAGCGATGACAGGAAAACAAATAAAATTCGCATTTTGTATTTACGTTTAGAATAAAATTGCGCGAATATTTCACTATTTCGTTGTTAGTGAGCAAAACTCAAATGTAAACAATTCAATAAATCGTTGCTTAAATAAATGAAAAGGAAAATTTCTCAATCGGGGGAGATATATTCGTTCAGTTGCAATTTTTGATCACTTCTTATAGATAGAATGCGAATCATCTTCCATCTCTCTACGATATTTGACAGTTACGAGGTCTGTTGTGTTGAGATGGGATGACCTTGTGATCGTTGTTCACTAGGAACGGGGATTCCGCGACCTCTTACAGTCGTATAGGTTTAAAAAGTTAAGGCTGAGGAGGAGAGTAAATATCCGATCGTTGTACTTCAGACTCTTGCATGGGAAAGACTAGTCATTGATATATAGATCGTGGTACGTCTCCTATAGCAGCCTTCGGTCCAACGCCTATGACTTTGAATTCAGAGATCTATCTCAAATGTTTTTATCTTCGCCGACGATCAAGAATAATGCTAATATTTCGTTATACGATTTTTGGGTTGTTTCGTTCTTTTATATTTGCATTCTCTCTTTTTTATGCATATTGAACGCATACTCATATCTATTCTATGCCGATAAAGAAATCCGAGATTTCAATAAAATCGTTTCATTCAATTAATGCGGATGGTTCACATTTAGGTGATATCACTAATCACGAATATTTCCCCACATGTGGCAAACATTTCGGTCTTAGCATTCCCCTCCCCCTTCCCTCCATCCTCCTTCCCAATTCTACAATCATCACGCTTAAGAGAACAACCGGCGTCATAAATGCTCAACAAATTATAAAGGAGCGCAATTATGCATCTTCATTCTAGCCAAGATTGTGGCCATATATGGCCGCCAACATTTTTGCAGAAGATTATTTTTTTTTTTGTTTATTAACCCAATGATTGTAAAATATAATTGAATTGGTTTAAGTTGGAATTCAGGCGGATAGTAAACAGAGAATTTTTGAAAGAAATCACTGATAGATTATTAATTTGCATCGATGAATAAATAAATATCACAAAATTTATAGCGCATACAAAGAGTGATCGTTAACTATGAAAGAATTCTGAATATATTTTTAAAAAAAATGAATGAAGCGAATTTTCGAATTAAGAAAAAAAAATCTTCAGCAAGTTTCAACTTGAAGGACTTCGGGCATTTTTCTCATCATCTAAATCAAGAAAAAAGAGTGAAAAAAAAATTTTTTTTTAATGCTTAGAAACTTTTAATCTAAGAAACTCAAGATTTCAATCTTTGCATCCCCTACCCTAATCCCCCCCCCTTAGTTTATTCATAGCATTTTTCCCGACAATAAAGGTTTCTCGACATTTTTCTAATCTATCCTGTGGGCCTGATGATGAGAGCTCGACAATTTCTCTAAGCGCCTAAAAAAAAAAAAAAATCAATGATTAAAAAACGACAGCCATTGATTAAAAACTAAATCATCTTAAGTAAATCTCAGTTCACCTAAGCTATCAACTATGAGCGATAAATTTTATCCTACTAGTTTATTGTTTTCCGAAATGAAACCAATAGGAATATAAAATTAAAAATATAAGCAAAAAAAAAAATTTTTTTTTGCACATTTACAAAGTATATTTGTGAAATTTTTTTGAAAGTTACAAAATAATACCCCCCCCCCCCCAACTCGATAAAATCCTATAGATGGCATATAAAATATTCGATAAGCTTTAACCCTCCACTTTCAAAACTTTAATCCCAACAAAATGAGAGACGTTTGCAATTATTTCAATGAGCAAAGAAAATGATCAACTTATGTTCGCTTATGAAACTCATTGTTGTATCTATTCGAGGGAGTTTTTTTTTTTGATCGATTTTATTGCTTTATTGAATAAGAAATGCAAAAAGATTAGTTTTTCTTTTTTCTATTTTTATTAAAAATTAAAAATTTCTTTGTTACTTCATTCCTACTGAAAATTCCTAAACTTTTTTTTTTAAAGTTGATTAAATTTTATTTTTATTTTCTCAAATCTCTAGGATTTTGAAATATTTTGAAAAAGAATATGATCAAATACGTCACGTGATATATCGCTTATCACGTGATCATGTGACGTTTTTTTTTTTTGATTATTTTGATTGGTTGTTTCACGTAGTGTTCACACGTGTTGTCGTTATTTTTGCGATAATTGTACGTTATGTGGATTTGCTGCGTTCATAGGTTTATATAAAGGAATCACAAAAATTTCAGTGCATGTTTTCAAATGATACTAGAATATTGCGCATAAGTTTCAAATAGCCTAATCAATTTGATGTACATTTTTTTAAAATTTACATATATGCATAAAATTTCACATTTATGCATTTATGTTTCAATTTTGCACTTTACAATGCTATTGAACTAAAAAAAAGTTCCATGTTTTTAGTAAATTTCACTAAAAAAATGGTTGAATACCGAAGAAAAAATATCATCCGAGAAAAAATGATAATAGAAAAAATTATCCAGAAAAAAAAAGACGGAGCCTCATCGTTTGGGAACCATTTGAGATGGGGATCTTGTTGATAAACTGATAAGAGCAATGTTGGCTAATATAGCCGTCTACACAATCGATTGGAAAAATTATGTTATTTGCTTCAAAATATTTGCAAGGTTTTATTTTATACTTAAGGAATATTTTCGTTCAACTCGACTAATCCATAGGAATCCTCATCGCATCTAATTTCAATAAACGATTAAGGAAAGTCATATCCATAACGGAGCTATAAAACTACTCGTATTATCAATTATCAGTTATCATTTATCAACATTATCAAATTAGACATTTATATTATCAATTATATATTATCAATTATCAAATTATCAATAGGCGGCATTAATAAAAATGTTTTGTGTTATAATAATTTCGTTTTTTTTCTGCGCTTTTGCTAACACTCTTGTTTAATTGAAAGTTTACTTTAATGTTATTTCTTCTAAATTTCAATTGAATTAAAATCAACAACAACTAAAAATTTCATTGAAATTTGTTTGCTTAATATTTTATTCAAAAAAAAAAAAATTAATGGAATTTTTATCGTTAATAACGAAAAAAAAAAGAAACAAATATAATTTCCCGATTTCTCTTCATTCGTAAATGAAATTTCTATACGATTTTAAAGATTTATCTCATTTTCTTGGTAGAATTTCAAGTGAATTGAGAAATGCGTTGATAGACGGAAAGAAAAATGCACATTTATATTCCTCCCATGTGGCTAATTAGTTCAACAATAAACTACCAAATAAAAAAAAAAAACTTTAGCAAATATAACACATATACGTGTTAAAATTAACATATCAGCTTATTTAGAAAAAACTACAAAAGTTCATATTTAGTACAGCACGACCAGTTGAATAAAAAACCGACCGGTATAATAAATGAGCAACCAAATGGTGCAAATTCTCTCGGAAATTTTTCAACAGCCTCAAATATCTATCATCCTATTTATATCGATTTACCAACTCAAAACTATATAGTATAGAATAGTATAGAATATAGAATAGTATAGTATGGAAATAATATAGTATAGATAATATGCATTATATATGCATCAATAATAGTATAAAAAGTCTCATTGCAATATGCATTACATTCGAAAATTTTCTCGACTATAATTTTTATAGTTATTGAGCGCGAACTAATTGATGTACAATCAGATAGGATACATATATCTCTATAGACATAAAATTGCTATAATCGTTTCCTAGAAATAAAATTCAAACATTGGAAAATCAAATGAGAAGCATATAAATGGTTAGATTATTTGAAACTTATGCGTAATATTCGTATATCATTCGAAAATATGCGCTGAAATTTTCGTAATTGATTTGACATATCATTGATGAATATAGCGAAGTATTGATAGCATTGGTCTAGAAGTTTCAACCAATAAAAGAACGATTTAAAAATCTCAATGCAGTTATGAATATTACAAGGTTTATCCCCCTCTCTCTCTCTCCCTACCCCCTCTAGGCCTCTTAAATATATTCACTACGATACTGGAATATTTTATATGATTTTGCTCTTTTTATGTGATCACTTGATGCGGCTAATCTAAGGAAAAACTAATTTACTACATATTCGGATAATTTGCTCCGGGATTACTGGATCAGTCACGATTCCAATTGCTTTGCAATCAGATGATTGCTTCTTTGATTGAACTCCAATTTCTTAGAGCTATAAATCACTAGACATTTTTTATTTCATCGAGTATTCCCCGATTTATTTGTACCGAAAGTTGACTAGATTTTAAACGTTGATTTGAGCATATTTCTAAAGATTTTTTTTATATAATGCTAATTTTATAACTATCGAATCAATAATATATCATCTTATGATAATACTTGATATATAAAACTGATTAAATGATTACATTGAAAAATTTTTGTTGTGAATAGTAATGGTTACTCTTATCGAAGTATAATGAATTATGCATTATTATGTCATTTTCAGCGTTTCTTATTTTACTGAAGAAATGAATAATTCGAATAATTCCATATTCCATTATATAATTCCCATAGTATTCATATATTCCATTTGTCAATTGCAGACAGATGGCTGGTAAAGAATGGGCGCCGGTAAATGAGGGAGAGTACCGGCAAGTGCATTTTTCAAATCGACTGTCAAATTGAAGATGCACCCTCTCTTATTTCATTAGACATTTAAATTCGAATATTATCGAATGAGCAAAAAAAAAAAATAGAAGTTCAGAAATTCAGTAAAACTATGAGCGATATATTATATCGCCCATTTCAGAGCGAATAAAATTACTCTTTTTTGATAAATATTTCAAATACTCCATGTAATGCACTCATTCGAAAAGGAGTATGAAAAAAAATCGGCATAAACAATTGCGAATTAAATGGTTGCTTAATTTAGTTCCCTTCGCTTCCCCCTCCACTTCCTCTCCTAATTGAATTATCTATTGAAGATTTAGCGTTATCGGAGAAACATGAGATGGGAGTTTTGATTCGTCATGATAGTCGTCTGAATTTAGAAATCATTTGGTATCACGGAAATGCCTATTAACCCACCTACTATTCTATGCTCAATCCATAGGGAACGCTTTCGTGCTGAATTATGTTGTATACAAACGAGACTTTCCTGCGTATTTCATAGCGATATGAATAACTATAACGTTTTCTTCCTATAGCGCCACAACTTATTTTCTTTCTATTGTCGCCGTTTTAACGCTCTAGTATTGGCGCTTTACAATTAGAACACAGCATCACATGATCGAATTTATTATGTTGCGCTATAATATTCAAAATGTGCTGCGCACTTTTCGAAGTAATTATCGTTGGAGTGTCCATCATTTTTCGTTGTGTTTCAGGATGCCATCCATATTCTAGTGCATATGTAGGCAACATTTTTCATTCTAGGATTGTTTGTGGATGCATTTATTTGTGTCTCAAAAAATGTCGCATGCAAATATCGTCTAATGTGATTCATTTCTTCGTTGAATACCACTTTGGGGGACCATTATTGATGCGAGAAAAAAAAAATTTCCCATTTCATTCGTCATAGAGGAGTGTGGAGTAGAAAAAAAAAACATGATGAATGAAAGCGTTACATTGCTTAAAATTTCCATTAAAAAAAAAAGAAAAAATATTCGATCGTCGAGAAAAAATTTTTCACTCCTCATATTAGATATTTATTTCTCAAATTTTTATAATTTCGGGGAAAAAAAATCGAAATTCAAATAAAATTCTTAAAATTTTCTATTTATAGATATTTTTTTTTGAACTGATTTTTGAAGAAATAAGCTAAAATATTAGATTCCTTTCTATCTATTAGATGGGCCAAATTAAAGCAAACGAGTTGTTGTGCAAATTTATTGCATGATTATCGCATTTCGTTTAGGCGTTTACTTATTTCAGTGAATAATGAATTTTTTTCCCAACGGCGCACTGAATATACACTGTAATAATAAGTGAAAAAAGGATTTCCCAACCAATGACATATTTGTTTAACCGCTGAGTACATTTATCGAGTAGTTTCACTGAAAATAGAGGAGCAGTTGAAATTTCAAAAAAAAAACCCCCCTATTTAAGTATAACCATTGCTACAAAAGTTTCTCATTTAAGCCATAGATAATTTTCAATAAAAAATTAAATTAATTAACCATTTCGAAAATTTTCATTCCACTGAAATATAGAAGTCAATAAATATTTAGATGTTTTTGTGATTATATTACAGTAGGTTCCATCTTATTTTAGGATTAAGAAGGGAATCTTTTTTTGTGTTTATTGCCGCCTAAATACGGATTTTTGCAAATCGGTGAAGATAATTGATGTTTTTCGAGGTTAACCTTTCCGATTACTTGAAGTATTTGGACTCCATCGATAAACAGGATATTTTGACTAAAACATTCAATAGGTTTGAAGTGGACATACGCCCATAGAAGATATTCTATATGGGGATATACTTAAACCAATTCGGTACCGTACATTACAAGTATTTTTCATGAATATTCATAATGTTATCAAAATTATAAGATGTATTTGAATCCTGAAGAACTATTTGCGTTACAACACTCTCGCTTTATGCGCTCGTCTCATCTCTAAATGGCTTTTTGATGAATCGTATGGATGACAAGGATGACCCTGTAAATGGAAAGCACAAGGATGACCCCCGTAAATGTCGAAATATTATAGTCGTCGAAACTTCCAAATAAACAAGGCAGCGATAGCCGGAAGAGAATACAACGATTGATTGACAATTATGGGGAAATGGGAAGTAGGCAGAAGTCGGTCGCTAGAACCTGACCTTAATCTCTCTTTAATTGGTGCAAGATGGAGGGCTACCTCATGATTACCTCCAAGCAATATCACTCTATGAAAATAGAAATGCAAAAGTATTTCAAGATTAATTTATTTGATGCGTGAAGACAGTTTGAAAAAAAAAATTTGGCTAATTTCCAGTCGCTTTTAGGCTCAAATTCTTCAAACATTTTTAATCGATAGGAAACTTCGCTTATAGTCCCATAGTAACTTGCTTGCATTCAGTCCAAATGATCAAAGTGAGAGGAGGAGGGAGGGGGAACGATTTTATTTAATCCTTTAATATCTATCCTCTTCTCTTTTCAAGCCAAGCCTTTCTTCTTTGTTCTTTAACCGTCGATATTATATGATGCAGTGTGCCACTTACTTTGGAAATTACAGGAAGCCGACATATTCTAAAGAAACTTAAATGTGTGGCTTTCGAAGTTACTGAAGAAAGATGCTCTGATCTTTGTCAAGTTATAGGTGATCTCATTTTGTCATTTCCGTCTAATGCTACCTCAGATTTAAATGTTTCAATGAAATATTTCTAGCACAAACGTCATTGCGATGCCAAATCCGCAAAAGTATAGGCGAACCGAAATTTTGGCGTTTAACTTACAGCTGATGATTGTCTAATCAAAATTACCCTTATGACAGGTGATTTCAACTCGCCAACATATATTTAGAGCTAATTTTGCAAAATTTCATATCGTCGATTGCTTCTTACAGTGATTTTGATTCATGTAATTGACTACAAACAAACACTTTAATCGTTTACTTAGACTAGTTTAGTAATCTGGCTAATTGTAAATGCGTAAACCCATCTACGACAAATTTCTGCTCTTATATGACTATTGCGATTGAGAAATATACAGTTAAGTGGGCAAAGTTATGCACAATATCCAAGCTTGGTTGATTATTTATGGATTTTAGGCTAATAGAAATCATTTCTTAGATATGAAACGGTATGGTACTCATCCATGAGCTAACTTTAGCATATCTACAAAGTTCTATCATAAAACCTGTTGCAATTATGGCAGAAATGCAAAGAGCACTATATTTTATGGAAATGAAAAACGATTCTATACGTATATAAACGATAAATAAAATAGACGCATCATTATAGGTGATCATTTCTCTAATCAAGATGATAATATCAGTTATGATTGTGATAGAAGCGAATTTCTGCATAGTTTTTTCGCTATGGTTTTCGCCGTGAACAGAGATGCTGTACTTCAATTCTCGATGAAATGCTGAAATCATTTAACTGTTGGCTCAGATTTCCTTCACAAACGAAACCGTACCACCTTATTTCGTCAAATGCACCTCAAGAAGCATCTGTTATCGTTTGAGTAATATTTTCGAGTGAAGTCTATCATATTCGCACTCTCTATTTTTGGGTAAACGGCAATAGTCCCACTTCCGCTCTCATCCCGTTGGCAAAAAAACAGCCGGCAACATCTATGTCTCATTAGCTTAAAGTCATCAATGTGGAAAGTGTTCGGATTTATCAAGAAAAGCCTCATTCGCGCTTAATCTCTAAATCTTATCTGTCTCTTATCATATCAATTATCAATTATCAAATCTAATGATTTTTATCAAATACGATCAATTTCTCGCAAAGGATTTCACAATTAAAAGACTTAATCACTGATATGAATGATAAAATTCAAATTGAAATGATTTATATCGATTATGCGAATGCACGTTTGACGAAGATGCTCTAGAAATATGAAGCCTTTAGGTTCAATGAATCCCCACTAAAGTGAATTGAACAACTTCTTATTGAGAAACCCCTTCGAGTCGATCTCACAATATTATTATCCAAAACTTGCGATCTCATGCGGAATATTTTAGGTTTTTTTCTCTTCATAACATAAAATAATAATGATTGCTATGGATTATGGATCTATGCTCAATAGAGTGTTGACACATTTTTTGAAACCCTATTGATTGCTTAATCTCAATGATTGACGATCGATTTTGATTCACTTTAGAAAGGCTTTGATTACTTCAATAAATGGTTGAAATATTGGCAGGTAAAAATATTTTATGAAGACAAATGCAATCTGATGCATATTATTTTTCATTATGATTACCCTCTATATTTAGAGGATCAACCTATGTGATGCACTCAAAGTGATATCCCATAATTACAACGTAAAAAAAAATCTCTGAAGTTTTTTTTTTATTTTTATTAAAACCAACATTTTATAGAAATATGGAAATGCTTCTCGGTTGTAAACGGGAGATTTTTATCTTTTCAGCAACAATGTTTCGAAATACTATCAGAAATTTTTTTCGGCACATCATTACCTATTTCTTAAGTATTGAATTAGGAGATGTTTCCCATAAATAATCCCTAAATTTCTACTCGGATGTATTATTGAACCTTAGAAAAATATTCAAAATTATTTAGCCCATATAGAGCTAGAGAAAGTTATAGATCAAGAGGAAGAGTTTGACTGCAATTCTCGATCAAACATTCTTGAAGTGGAAAAAAATTTGAAAAATCGAAAAAGCACTTTTCCATTTAATAATATATTATAAAATAGATTTGCCAATTAGTTGCATCGACGAATTATTTCAAGCTGTCTAAGAGGGTCTCATCGGTTTCAATTCCCTCCTAGAACCTATAAACTAAATCCTCTCTTCCCTTATTTTTATCGTAGAGTTATTTATATTTGAAATAATTTGTCAATATTTGCTGCTAAGGCAAAAACGAAATATCCATATTTTCGTAAATTATTTGAGGTCTGTGAAATTTTATAAAATCTCTCTTCATTACTCATTTATGCATTCTTTTGCATTCTTTTCGTGTTCTTTACGTTTGTTTATTTTTAAATATTATTACGCTGTATTTTATCGATTGTTGTATTTTATTTTGTTTTTTATAGACATTAAATCTCACACATTTGATGTATTTTTTTTTTTTTTTCAAAGTAATATGAAGTTGATGGTAAAATCTCATATTTGTCATTATAAAGCATTGTGGTCATTAAAAGCCACAGCGATCATTCTTTATTACTTGTATACCCCATTGAACGTTTTCGAAAAATAGCGAAATGTGTATCCGAGCATGTTCTTTTAGAAATGATACTTTTTAATAAACTCTTTCTGTTGTTTGAAGTAATTAAGTAATTAAGTAATTGAATTATGCAGAAATCAAGATGTGCATTTCACACAACAAGTAAATTGGGCTTAATTACTCAAGAGATTATTATTCATGACGAATTGGTGGATATTGTTGAAAAAAAAAACTGAATAATATGCGATGCTCGAACAAGCCCTTCACTTAACTTCTAGAAGAAAAACTGTCCTTTTTTAATGGAACTCGAAAACCGCTTTTATTCACGATTATTAAAAAACAACTGATTTTCGCACATCTGAAGCATAGATTTATGGGAATGAAGAGGACATTTCTAATGTTTTAAAAATCATAGAACTCTGATATTTTATTTTAGGCGATACAATGATGGGCCACAAAACCTTGTCGATTCAATGATTTCTCGTCGATAGTATTTCTATATATGTCACAGTAAATTCTAAGTGAAATTGAATGGTAAAAAATGACATCCTTTGAAAAGCTTTTAATCAAAAGTCGCATGCATACATTTATCGAGTATTTATTTTTGATTAAATAATAAAAGAGTAATAAATCATCAATTCAATTAGTGCATATGTTCATGAATAGCGCATTAAAAATGATCTATCATTCACTAGAGCATTCTTTAAAAAGCGATAATCTTTCTATATTATTTGCCAATTCTTTTAATCTCTTTTATAGATTTCAGTAAATTTTGTTTATTTCAATAATTTTATATATTTTTGTCATATTTGGATATATTTTTATTTAGTGAAATTTTTTAAATTCTAAGTAATATATAATTTAAGAAAATAGTTTTATTTAAATATAGTACTATATAGTAAATTCTAAGGTTAATAAATTATTGAAATTGAGAAAAAAAATTTAATTAGTAAATTCTAAGTAATATATAAAATAGTTTAAATAGTATAAATTATTGAAAATTTCGCTATGCTTTAGTTAAATGCAAAATTTTTCAAAAATTTTCCTATAAATTTTCCCTTATATCAATATTTCAATTCTTTATTTATAATTGTAAATTTGAAGCTTTGATTTTTTTTAAATGTTTCATTTTGAAAGCAATTGTCATAAACAATGGTTATTGTTATGTTGATGTTCGATGTTTGAATTTTTGAAAGACAGATTTTTTTTTGAAATTTTTACGAATGGAAATTTTTTGAGAGATTTTTTGGAGAGAGAATTTTCTTTGATAGGTAATTTTTCAATAGAATCGCTTTTTAGGTAATTTCTATAGTATCTCTTTAATTTCAATTCAATCACCTTCTTCCATGTTGAGCCTCATATTTTTCTAATAGCAATATTAAATTTAAACCTCATAATATTTCCTAGAAGGCGAATATAGCACTTATATTTCCCATTCAGGTAATACAATTTATCACACTTTAGCATTTAATCACTTGTCAACGTTTATTTGTTCTTATTTCAATCAACAGAATATCATTCATTGCGAATAAATGTCTCTTCATATCGCTTTCACCTGTCCTGACTCAATGCCCCTGTGATCCACTTGACTCCAGCGGCCTTTGGGTCGGCCTCTACTTCTCACAGGTCGGTCGCGTGAGGGTTCGGGCTTAGACTCATCTACTGCCCGTCGGATGCTGACGAGCCGATCCACCATTTTATGACAGTCGGGAATTATCCAGCCGCTCTTTTACTGAAGAGGATGCTGGAGCGAGGGGAGGGCGGACGGCTCGGTTGAGTGGAGCCAACAAGTCTGATCGGAGCTTCACAACCGACCGCGCAGTTGACAATGCAAAACGATGAATCTTATCAATTTATCTAGTATTAAAATCAAGGTTGTCAGAAATAATCGTTTTGACATAAATATATATATCGCTGTAAAGAAAGTAGTATCAAATACCCGTTTTCATTGATTTATAAAAAGGTATTTTCGTACGAAAATTGCTGCTGAAAGATATTTCATGGAGGAGGGGAAAATAAATTGCCACCGCGAGTGTTTCCGGTTTTACAACGAATTATGCTGGCAATATTCTTCAATAAACGATTTTTGTTCTTTCTTATAGAATATAAACATCTTTTCAATAAAGTAAGGCTAAAGTATGAATTTAGAAAAAAAAAAGTTTATTGGTACCCAATTTCCTGTTTTTTTTTTGGTCACGCTATTTTTTATTGCTAAAATTTGATCAACATTTCAACTCAATGAGTTCTTTTGATCGTCTATTATCATATCCTCTAAGATTATATCATTTTTTCGCTTTAAAATTTTTCCATATTCTTTTAATTGAATAGTTTTGAAATAATGGTAGAAATGAGGAGATCAACGTTTCATCTCAGTTAACATATAATAGCTGCATAGCTACCTGTTATCATCCGTTCCTCTCCGTCAAATTCACAGGATGTAGTCGTATCATATCCACGCTATATCCATATCAATTTTATCATATCACACGTTCCTTGTCATAGGATGCTTATTAGCGATTGTAGTGATATTCTCGTTGAGATACGGAAAGACGGAAAGATAGTGAGATAGAATTATTTATATAGGATCATTGCTCTTATGCAATCAAATAGCATGTCTAGGAAACGACAGTATTAATGAATGAATGCGTTATTCATATGAATTATTGGCTAATAGTATGAAATAGATAGAAATAAAGAATATGATGATAAAATTGATAAAAAAATGATAAAGTTGTTGTTGTTGTTGATGATGATGATAAAATAGAAAATAATAAAACTTTAGAAAAAAAAAATTATCATTTCCGACAAAAATTATAATTTCAAATTATTAAATTTATTTTCAAATCATAATTTTGCGATTTTTTTGCTGAGATTTTCGATTTATTTATTGAAAATGAATTTCTTTTAGCATTGAAATAAAATAAAATAGTAATTATTTAATGAGAACTCTTTGTTTATTTCCTTTGTTAATCAATTTTCAAATCATTTGTTAATCGTTTGTTAATCAAATCAACTTGTTAATCAAACTATTCATCTATGCGATTTCCTTTCAAATCTTATCATTACGTTAAATGCTATCTAGTATTACTATTCATCTATGGTGTTACAAAGTTTGCGGGATATTTTGTTGTCATTTTGGAAATATATTCTCTTAAAATGTTGGAAAAAAAAATTATCCCTCATTTTCCAATAAATTTGATAGTTTTTTTTTTAAATTTTTTAAAATCATCTCCTCAAAAATAGCGCTCTTTTTTATCGTTATTTTTCGTCAATTTTAACTTATTATTGAAATGATCTATTCGAATTGAAAAAAAAATTTTTTTTGCCTGTTTTATGAAATAATTTACAAAATTCAATATGAATTTTTTTTTTAGTTTTTATTCATTATATGGATTACTACTTGGCACTTCATTGTAATAATGTTTCCTCATCACTAAAGAATAACGTTGAATTCTTTTGGCTTGAAAAAAAAACGACGATATAAGAGTCACTTTTTCCATAAAAACTCATCGTATCCTTATCGTCAAAAATTTGCTCATCTTTTTGGTCTCGCAATGTTATAAATCTCAAATGTTTTTGAGATATTGAAACGATATATAATATTGTTTTTATTTTTTTTTTCGTATTTAATGAATA
Source organism: Ascaris suum (assembly GCA_013433145.1). Lineage (NCBI taxonomy): Eukaryota > Metazoa > Nematoda > Chromadorea > Rhabditida > Ascarididae > Ascaris > Ascaris suum. The sequence goes on along the minus strand of CM024184.1, from coordinate 6,208,215 downwards.
GATTTTTATTCAATGAATGAATAATCAAAAAGTTGAAAAATGATAATATTTTGTATTAGAAATGCATAAGAATATTTCAGAAATTTTTTTATTTATTCAATGAATTCGTATAATTTAATGTTTTAATAATTTATTCTAATGACGCTGTTTTCTTCTCAAATTTCTCACTTTTATAGCAAATTTTTATCTTTTTTTTCTATCTTTTCCTTCTTCATTTATTAATATTTTTGTTTTTTATTTCTTTTCTCAATTTTTTATCTTTATTCTTTTCTTTAAAAATATTTTCATTTCATAATTCTAAATGATATTCTAAAAATTTTTTTTTCTTTATCAAAAAACGATTAAAATATTTCCTAAAATATTTTTTCGCATAATTTTCGCGTTGCAAAAATATTTTCATAATTTTAGAGAGAATTCTAAACGAAACTATCAATGACATCATTGCTATCATTGTTATTCATTTCTAAAACGTTATCACTAAGGTTTTATTGATAATTTAAGTTCAATTCGAAAATACTCCTAAGGTGTTAAAAATTAAACCAATGTGAACACTTAGAAAAATTATAACTTTATAAAAGTATTCAGTAATAAAAAATTACAATAGTATTCAACGATTAATCTATAATTCGATAATATCACTATTGAAATCTAATATCTTATATTGGTGCGCATATAAACTATAAGTTATATAGTATAACATATAAAGTGTAAAGCATAACGTATAAAATATGAAATTTCCTGAATATGGAAAAAAACGGCAATCTTAGATGATAATAAAATAAAATTTTTCGTCACAATTTTTGTTGTTATCTGAGGAATTCGAACCCTTTTCAGGCTATACTCCTTCTTTATCTGTACGGGTTTTTTTTTTTTTTGCAGAACCACTTCAAGACTGAATCGTTTATATTTTAGATTCTTGTAAGTGAAAAACTCTGCTTATATAGAATAGTCGGAGGTATTTAAATATGCTCAAGTTGCAGAAAGGCGGTGAGTTCGCAGTTAAGTCATGCACTCATGCAAAACTTCATTCAAGCGTTGAGATGAATTGTTCTAGAATGTGATAACTAACATCGTTCCGTTTCTCTGATATGATAAGGTGATAGTTTCTTTACTGATTAACTGGTTCTTTCGGCCATTTCCTATTATTCTTCAAATATTTTCTTTCAGCAGTACTTGTTACAGTTCATTCCCAAATGCTTTGCGCATTATCATTTTTGCTTATATTTCACATCATGAATAGCTGTTGTTTTTCGTGAGTTATTACGACTCACAAGCGGAAGCAATCAAGCAGTCTCGACGCAATCAAGCATCATAATTCACCAACTCAATGCAAGTATATAGATATGTTCAATTCCAAAATGGACCACATCATTTGAATTCATCGTTTTCAAGCTTATCCCCTTTCCATCCTCTCCAACTATCGCCATATATGAAGATTTCATTTGCATAACGTACGTACATTATTCCACTTATATCGCAAGTAAAAAGTATTGCTATTTGTTGGGAACACATACGAAGTGAGAGCATTTCTATAAGAGGTATTACGGGGAACTCTATGGAAGAAGAAGAAATATACGTTCGTGTGACTTTTGCAATGATTTTTTTAGAGATTCAATTTTTTTTTTAGCAGATGAATGCACAAATGAGTCGATTTTTTTCAGCGCTTTTTTTTAGCATGGCAAAAATTGAAATATCGTTTCTCGGAGTGCAAATCAATGATGGTATCATTAAAAAAAGTTATGAGATGAAAGCTCATTTATAAGAAAGTTTTAAAGAGAAATCTCATTTATCAATCAAAATTGCAAATGCACATATATATATATATATATATATTATATATATATATATATATATATATATATATATATATATATATATATTTATATATATTTATTTATTTATTTATTTATTTATTTATTTATTTATAATTATAAAATGGAAGTTTTTTTTTTAAATTATATATTCCTCTTTGGAAATATTTTTATCAATTCGGAATATTTTTTGATTGCAAATAAATATTTATTCAAATATATTTTAAAATATTTAAAATTTTTCTTGTTATATGAGAGTGTAATTTTGCTCATTGCTCATCGAGAAATTTATATAGGAAAATCGCCGATTTTTTTAAAATATGATTTCAATTAATCGCTCAACGAATATATTTTCTATGTCGTTAATCACCTCAAAAAAAAAAGATGAAAATTGTTTGATTTAGAGTTTTTTTTTTTGAAATACAAATAAAATCAATTAAATTTTATTGATTCGTTTTTTCTTTTAGCGAAAATTATTCTTCCAAAAAATTTTCATTGTAATTAAGAAATAGGCGAAATTTCGATATAATTCATTCGGCGATAAATTTTTCACTCATATATAATGTAAAAATTTCGAGAAGAAACTATTAAATTGCATACAATTATGGATGTATTAAAGAAAAAAATCTGAGTTGCTTTGCGTTAAAAAAAAAACTATTTTTGCTCAAATTTTTTAAATAATTAATGATTTTACTTTCTTCTTCTTTATTTATTTATTTATTTATTTATTTATTTATTTATTTATTTATTTATTTATTTTATATTTATTTATTTATTTATTTATTTATTTATTTATTTATTTATTTATTTATTTATTTATTTATTTATTTATTTATTTATTTATTTATTTATTTATTTATTTATTTATTTATTTATTTTTTTTTTTTTTGCTATATTGAAGGCAACAGAATGTATTTTTTAAAATTCAACCTTGATTTTCGACCGAGTGATTCGCCTTTTTATTTTCACTCGTGATTATGATTAATGCATCATAAGTATTAAAGAATATTTATTTTAACAACATTTTGTCGAGTTAGTTGATGCTCATAGTAAAAGGAATCCTCATTGGATGAAGTGGAATTTTTTTTTGTGTATATGCATATTAAGCATATGCTAGCGTGCGTGTGCGATTTTATGTCCGTGGAAATACACATGCGTCTGTGCACCGTGTGTATGTGTGCGTATATATAAACGTGCGTGTGCATGTGCATGTAAGTGCATGTACGTGAATGTGTAGATATCTGCACGTACTTATCCGCTTACGTGTGTACGTAGATCTGTAAAAAGGAATGCAAGGATGTATCTACGAGCATCTATGCGAGTATGTGCACCTGTACGCGTGTGTGTGTGCATGCGTTGTGTATTGACGAATGAATCCATTGGGAAGCGATTTAGCACAGAGAATTCCATTGAAAAATCGACATGGAATAGTCGAGTTTCCTCTCAAAAATGAGAACTATAGGCGAAAAGGCGGTTTTTGCTTAAGAAACGCTTGCAATAAGATATTTTGAACGCTTAGGAAATCATGCAGGAAGGACAACACGAATTCCGCCTTTTTTTGATGCTCTCACTGATGCCCAATTGGAAAATGGGTCACCCACATCGTACCTATGGGAAAACCATTGAACTAGTTTAGGTTACTATTGACTTCAACTGCGACAGCTTTTTTGAAATTACAACATGAAAAAATTGTCGTTTAAAAAAAATTTTGCAATATATGAAGAAGTCATTTCCTTTCATTCATTTCTCTCTCGTTCCGAATTTTTGAGTTATTTGCGCCGTTTTTGCGAAAAATTTATCTCTTCGCTAAATATGAACATTAGACTAGACAATCGACATGTGGAGGCGTATTTCATCGATAGAATATAAATTTCACTCCGAATGCAATTATTTTCAGGTGCAAACAAGAATTCACTCAATAAATATGCAAATTGCGATGAAGCTATTAATTGAGTGTTTCTTAAATACGCAACCAAGTGTATAATATATATTTATAGGATAACTTTTCATATTGATTGAGTTCAATTTTTTTTGGATATTTCTAGCCTGAAAGCGACCAATTTCTAGGTCAGCTTCTTTTATTGGATGAATATTAGGCAATTTGAAGGTGGGCTTTACCTTTCCGCTTTCTGCTGATACTTTTTACCTACAAGAGTGCATTCTAAGTTTTTGATGAAAAGCACCATTTGCCATCCTCCTTCTGCATTTCACCGGTATAATGCATTTGCAAAGATTCTATGTCATCTTTATTTTGCATGTGCTTGTATATGTATATACTTATATGTGTATGTCTGTGATTGTGACTTTATGCGCATGCACTTATGTGAATATACGAACGCATTAAGCACAAGCGCGGATATGCCCATTTGTTTGTTAGGTTACTTCAATCTAGAATCATAAAAGCTCGAGTGATGAGATTTGACGAGTTTAATCTGCACCATTGGATTGCACGCTGTACATTCAATTCTCTTCGATAATTTCTATTTTTAGGAAAATTGTAGCTTCGTTAATTCGTCGAAGAATTCGAATACATTCTGAGAACCGATCCGCAAGATCCACAATCATCCATAAGAAGATTTAAACGAAATAATAAACTTTAATCTTGAAAAATTCGAGCGAAATTTTTATATGAAAGTATATATATATATATATATATATATATATATATATATATATATATATATATATATATATATATATATATATATATATATATATATATATATATATATATATATATATATATATATCATTGGTAATTTCTTTATTATTTATTCATTGTTTTTCTAGGTTTGAAAAAAAAACAAGTTAACAGTTGATAGTATATAAGTTTTTACTTTATCATCTTCAATAACACTCAGGTTTTATTGAATAGAAACAAAAATAAAGCATATATTATGATGCGTTCAATATCTCGTCTCAAACATATCTTTGATTAAATATTTCGCGTTTATGCACCTTTGGAAATGTCATCAGTAAAAGCGCATTATGATAACAGTGTTTCCATTCGCATGTATGTTTGTGTCTGTCTGTCTGTGTCTGTGTGTCTGTGTCTGTCTGTCTGTGTCTGTCTGATAGCTTCAACACAAAATCACTCAAGCTGTAGAGTCTGATGGTCATAAATATAACATAGACATTGTGGCATAGTCTCTTATATTACCAGTCACAGTGATACATTAACTTTGAAACAATTTTTGTCATTCAAAGTAATGAAAAAAATTCTTTTTTTCCACTTTTGAACACCTATTTTTATTTTTTTTTTCATCACAAATAGGTGAAGTTGGAAAAAAAAAACGAATATTTCATAGAAGATTTGTGCAAATGACCAAGTTTATCAAAATCACAATATGACGATATTATTTCATAAATTTATCATTGGTTGATAACTTAATGGAACTGTTTGTTTAGTTGAGAAGAACACAAAAAACGCACATCGTGCCAATATTTCCAATGTGCTTTCCCTTTTTTTTTGTTAGCCCATTGTCTAGAAATTATGGACTAATTTTTAGACAGAATTAAATATCCGTCGCATTCCTCGGATCTACTGGATGCACTTAAAAAACTGAAGGGAAAAATGCCTATGATTAAGGGCTCATTAGGGGCTCAAAGCAGAGATTTATCAAACGGTCGACTCGTGAAATGCAAATTTTAATGGAGAATATGAAGTCAACATTAGTACTGTAGACAATGCGTTCGTGTATGCATGACTTTAAACTGTGGTTAATTGAATGACGGCGTATTTTTTGTTAATTTGATAATCGAAAATTAAATAGAAATTAATTGAATAAAAATTGAAATTAAATAAAATTAAGTAAAAATAATAGAAAATTATGCTAAATTTATATAGTGAAGATGGCCGAAGGAATTGAGCGCCATTGTCAAAGCATTCAAATTCACAGTCAATGCTTTTTGTCTCTTTTGTTTTTTTTTCTGTTTTCACTTTTTGTCTTTTTTATTCCTTTTCAGGTCCTTTCATTTATGCTTCTTTTGTTCTTTTCTCTATCTTTCTTTTATTTTCGTTTCTTTTGTTCTATTCTATGTTCTATTTCAATAGGCATGTTTTCGTTCAGTACTCAACACTTTGTGTATTTTTTTTCTGCTTTTTTTTTCGTGCAATTTAGCGTCTTCATTATTTTAAACAAATACTCGTCCTATAAGATCTTTTCTTTTGTAACTCTCTTTCTAGGTGCTCTTTTTTAAAACTTTACTTCTGATGTTACTAACGGAGCTACCGGAGCTAAACGCCATAGAAGACCGGTGATTCCAAAGCTTCCGACGCTAAATGATATAGAAAATCCGATATATCTACCGGTTGGCTGCAAGTGATTGAACCTTTGCAGGTTTCGTTTCAATTATCCAATTTCAACGAAAATTTCCAATTAGTTTTCATCACTAACATTTAATGTTTGTAGAACAATTCCGTTGATATGCAAACACATTTCTTTTAGTTGTCGGATATTTCCGCCTTAAACGTCGTCATCAGTCATCAATAGCCTAAACAATGCCAAGTGATCGGTTTTGATGACATTAATTGCGGTGTTATTGAGATTGTGACTCTGACCTACTATAGGCTAACATTTACTATTAAAGTAGGATTTTAAGTATTTTGATTTTATATTTTGTTTTACCTATATATTTTGAAAAGTAAGATTTACCTATATATATTTGAAAGTCATATATTTACCTATATAATTTGAAAATCTTTAAAATATAATGTTTTCGATGTTTAATTATAAGGAGAAGTCATCGAAAATTTTCGCAGCAATTTTATTGCGACTAAAAAATGTCTGTCGATATGAAATCATAATTTCACATGCACCGGAAAACATTTCAATTGTTGCGCAACTTTTTTTTTTCCTGAAATGCAAAACGAAATTTCTTTGCTAAAAAAGTGGAATTTCTATTGTTTGGACTATTCAAGCAAAATTTCAATGACTTTAGTTATAATAAGGAATTGGCTGTTTATCTGGCATCAAGCCAAATTTCTTTTTCTCTCCATTTGAAAAAGTTTTCATCCTTTTTTTTTGAAAAATTTTCTTAGCGGAATAACAGAAATTTGCGCTGCAATAGAATTGTTTTTCTCGTATTCGCAGAAAAAAAAACGTTCATTTGATAATAAAGAAGACTTTGCGCTGTTTTCCAGCAATTTTTTGCCGAATTTTGAAAGTCTATTATGGAAAAGATTATTCTATACTTCATAACTCTTCGCAGGATGTTTTATCAAATCTCTTGATTTTAATCTAAATTGCAAATTTGTGCAATTTTCAATTAGTATGTATTTCATCTATTCTATAATCACCTTCAAGTAATGAATAAATTCTAAAATGAATTTCGAAGTTTCAACTATTGATTTACCAAATCTTCTAATGCTAACATTGAGCAAGCATTAGGCGGCCAATTCTTATCAAAGGAATGAGGATTCAGTCGTTTAACAAGAAACCATTCTCTCGACGTACTTCCCAAACGTAGATTGTCTATAACTGCATTCGAGATTGCAAAACCTTATATATATATATATATATATATATATATATATATATATATATATATATATATATATATATATATATATATATATATATATATATATATATATATATATATATATATATATATATATATATATATATATTGCACGAGGATCTTTATCAAGGTAGAGTAAAGTGGTGATGACATCGAAAAAACTGAACGATGCATACATATGTCACAACTATATCTTTAAAGATTTAAGGCAGCCGCAAAAAATGCGCCGGCACCGCCTATCCGAGGAAACTATATCTTTCTGTAACTGCCATAACGAATGAAATACAGAGAAGTCGAATTTTTTTTGTTGAAAAATGAAAAATACGTTGCGGGGAGGAGGGGAGAAGGGGGGCTGCAAAATCTGTACATAAAATCACCTGAGAACGTTTCTGTAAATAGTGTTTACAGTTGCTTTCATTGGAGGCGAGCGTTTTCTTTCAAATTTTCTAAAAACTCAAAATAGATCTTTATTTTATTTTAATAGTGCTGTAAATATTAGAATAAACCCAAAATGGCTTAAGTACCATATGTTTTAATGAGGGGGCATCAATTTAAAGCGATTACAAGCAATAATTATTGCATGAATAGCATTTATTATTATCGCTTATTCCGAATTTTGTTTCATTTCAATCGAGTTGCCTCAATAAGCCGCCAGCAGCCTTAGGGCGAAAAAATTGCTAATTATAAATGCGAATTGCTTATTTAATGGCTAACTGCAAAGTAAAGCATTTCAGCGTAATAATCACTCGACTGTTTAATTAAAAATTTGATATTATTGATTCTTATCAAATTGCTTTATTTTAGAGATGCGTAGTGAAGATACCATCCGGTATCTCATTTTTTTTTCCACTTCATCTCTATTTATTTCTCTGTTTCATCTTTGCAATTTCATCTATTTCATATTTCTCTAATTCATCTCTATTTCTCTATTTCTCTATTTCACCTACTTTATTTATCTGCCATCATTCGAGGCTAGCTAAAATAATGAACTTTGCCTTTCAATTTGAAGTAATTTAAACGAGAATCAGAATTTATTCAAACATATCCAGACGTGGAAAAAAAAACTCTATTTTAAAGGGAACATAGAAGAGAAGAACCCTGCCGTGATCAACAGCATTCAACAATTAATGCTGGGCAAATAACTCTTGTTTCGTAAGTCCCTCCTAAAGGAACCATATATAATTTTTTGCTTTTCAAATCTTATATGACGTTCATAGGGCCTTTCAGTGCTAAATGAGGTTGTATAAAATTTCAAGCATAATCATTCACGCAAATAATATTATAACTCATGATTGCCGAAATTTTTAAAATCATAGTAATTAAATTCGTCTTTGAAGAGTTGGATAATTCAACATTTTCAATTATGAATTTATAATTTATCATTTATAATCAAGACCAAATGCTGCAAGTTTCTCAATGAATATTTTTTAAAAGCTTTATTTTATTGCTTATATTTGCTTCTCTAATTTTCACCTATGAAAGAAATCAACTATTATAATTTTTTAAACGGACGATTAAGGAATTGAGAGCCATAATGAAACCTTTTCCGATACGGCTTAGGAGTGTCAGCTAATCGCGAATTAAATATGATTGACTTTGCTGCAAATATATTGAAAATTCAAAAAAAAAAAATAATTTAAAGTCTTCCGTATAATAGAGCAATAAAATACAACGAGTTTAACTCGATGAAAACGATTTTTTGTTAGTGAATTCAACAACACATCTCGATGGTACCGAATCATAGCACGACTCTCTGCTCCTAATAGCCTTGTAATTCTTCGAGATTTGCTTATCACTGCAAGCATATAGGTGTCGAAATTCGTTCGAATTTGTTCCCGCAGTGCACTCATTAATTATAAGTTCATTAGTAATTTCTCGGAGGAAAAGCGAAGAGAGGAATAACTTTTGCAAAAATCTTTTAGTACTATTGTGAGTTTTAAATAACATACGAGCAATAATTAACAATTATTAATTAGCGCTCGTAGGCCATTTTAAAGCATTTTTAGTGACATCCACTATTATAATATTCAACTCGAGAACACTTTAGAAAGTGATTTGAGCAATCGAAATAAAATTATATTATTTGTTCATAGAACATGAGTGTTTGTTTTCAAAGAAAATATTAATAACTATTTTTCTGGTCGTAATCACTCTATTTTAGTGGATTCGATACGGCGTCGGCACATAAGGAAAGGAAACAACATGAATGACAGATGTCGGTTACGAGCACAACAACGAAAAGATTACCGACATTTTGCGCAATATTTTTCTTTTGTGCATAAGTTAATGCTCTAAATTCCATATATTCTGACAATATTTCAACTTAAAATGCTCCCATCAGAGGTAAATAAATAAACACTTTTACAGCTAATCATTCTATTTCAGGGATTATTTCATCAAATATTTTGACATTAAAAAAAAATGAAGTAATAAACATAAAATAAAGGTGAATGAAAAAAGAAGATAAAACGCAAATATTGTAGCGTTTCTTTGAGAATATTTATTAAAAGATTTTTAAAAGTATACGTTGAGGATGACAGTCTTTTAAGGAAAGCGTATGCATCGGGCGATGCGAACAAGAGAATATGAAGCAATAAAAATGGCAAAATTTTTTGATAAATTAGATTAAATAAAACGAAAGGCAAATTTAATGGAATGAAAGAATCTCCTCTGAACAAAATCATTGCCCAACAACTTTATAACACAGAGCAAAATTTATGTATAAATTAAATAAAAATTGAGATTTCTGGATTCATTTCCAGCGGTATCTTAAAGTCGATCACGGAGCTCTAACCTCTTTGACTTTGTGGAAAATTTTGAGAAAAACACATCTTATGTTTTGAGTCGCTTATTAATGCGGCCGAAAATTTTTCATTTCTCTCAAATTTTTTTGTAAGTTCCGCCGCTCAAAAAGAAAAATTTATCGTATTTTGAATGAGCATTGAAAATGAACGTTTTCCTACAAGCGATGCTAGCATCGCTTAAATCCATACCTATTGACTCTTCTCAAGTATCTCTCTAAGCATTGCATTTTTTGAAATCATACTAAACATTTCGCAATATCCAACTTTCACTGTAATATGCAAATTTTCATCACATTCGGTCTGAAAAAAAGTAATTTAAAGTAGTTTCCCATAGTGCGCTTATTCTTGCATGTTTAAGTAAATATTCCAAATCTCATCCATAATTTTTATTGCAATGGATTGGCGAATAGGAAAAAGCTCATAATAGCCGTCAAGCCAGGATGAATCTTCACTGCCGTTATAGAATAACAGCAATCTTGGAATGCTATCAAAAACTACTCAAATTAGCTGTAATTTAAACGTTCAACATCCTAGAGGGATGAAATCATTGATTTCATTCTGTATATAAGTAAAATTTTTCACACACATTGAAATATTTTGCAAAAAAAAAAACCAAATTTGCAATAGAAAAAACCCCAGGAAGCCATGTTTCTTACCCTGGTGGGCAATTCTTCGTTTGCCTCAAAATTTTGAAAGGGTCATTTTCATCCAGAAAATTTCCATTTAAAAGTAATTCTTTCTAGTTCTCTGTACTTTGGAGATAGAAACCTTTCATGCGGAATAATTCCCAATTTCCATTGTTGTGTTCTAAATTTGGAAAGATGATGTTGTCATTATTTTCCTTACTTTGCAAGGTATAATATATAGTGAGAAATGATCTAATGCATATCACCATCCTTCAATACGGTCAATTTAAACGATGATTGTGAAAAAATTTTCTGCACAACAATCTTTCAAGTATATAAACGTCGAATAATTGAGTATTATTTTCAGTTACGTTCAGTGCTTGCACATATTGGTTTAGTGATGTGTTCAATCGCTTATGTATGTCTTGGTGCATTTTTATTTCATCGTATTGAAAGGCCTAATGAAATTATGCAAAGACTTACACATCGCGCACGTTATGAAACACTTAAAATGGTTTCGTTTAAATTTATTACTTATTTGTTTGCATTCTTTATTACAGTTAAGATATAGGATATCTCCATCATATACGGGCAATTTGAGAATATATATGCACATATTCGGTCGATTCAAAAAATTTGAAAATTCAGGGATTCCAAAAAATCGATGAAATTCCATTCTTATTAGAGTAAGAAAAGGGTCTTAGATATGTAAATCGTTTACAGATATCGGCATGACGATAGTCCTCATCTAACTTTTGGCTTACTAGGATGACTTAGAGTGTATTGTACTGGAAGCACTTCGAAGCAAAGAAGCGTCTTGGCAATAATGAATTTGCGTTGGAAAAATATAGACCCCTCTCCTCCAGCTAATTTAAGAGTGGTCACCTAGAGCTATTCGTCAGGTGATCATGTCGAGGTAAATCTGAAATATTGTTGTATCATTTAAGTTTTTGCAAAAAAATCAGAACATTAGTAGTCCTTACTTTCGATGTACCATATTTCCTAAATCTAAAGACTAAAATTACGAATTTCGATGCCGATTGAGACAACGCGAAATAGGCCTTTCTTCGCGTGAGTGTTCTATGACTTCCATAGTACTCTTCGGTATCAATGTTTCATCGTCCGGGCTTTAAATGCTGTCAAAACTGATATTCTTTAGCAAAACTCCGAAATCTATTTTCGGTAGTATAGTCCAGTATAGTTTGTATAGTGTAGTACAGTAGAATATAAAACAGCACATTATACCATACTATAGCATAGCATATTACTGCTAAGTACAGTACTGTGGCATATTATAGCACAGTGTGATATAGTATAGTGCAGCATAGTATAGTATAATATGATATAGTATAGTATAGTATAGTATAGCATAGTATAGTATAGCATAGCACAGTATAGCGTATTATGATATAGTGTGATAATATGTATACAGAATACAATTTGGCGGCCAATTATGATGATATAGAATGAATAATGAATGCCATCTAATAAAGTAGAATGCCGAATTAAAAAAACATTAACGACCCATGCAATTTTGCCCAAGAAAATATACGAATAATATTGCATGGATATGATAATATCGAATGCATAAAATATACCGGAATGTATTTTATCTTTAAAGAAATATGTTATTGAAATCCATATTACTTGATAGTTTTATTACAAATATGAATATTTCGCTATTAGCAAAATTACCATAGAAGATATTGCCGTTTTTTAGAATATCTCTTTTTATAACGATTGAAACAACGATTCGTTGACATTTTCAGGAATTAATATCGAAAAGCGTTTGGGAAAATTTAACTCAATCCGATTTTTCAAACCTCATCGATGATTATGTCAGAAGTATGTTTGAATTTTTCGAAGATCCTCAGGTATAGAGTCGGACTATTATTTTATTGAAATTCTCGCATTATTCATGATCGACAACATTGTTATGCGCCGCTATAATCACTTTTGGAGCAATATCATGTTGACATACAGATACAATGCTATTCGCTGCTATAATCTTTCGTTGTGCGTTACATACAACATGACCCTTTTATTATATTATCAAATGGTAATTATAACCACCAACGCTTCAATATTTTTGCAGAGTGAATTTTGAGCTGAATTAATTCTCATGAGAGTGACTGGTAAATTTGTTTTTTTTTTTGTATGATATTTTCCCAACTTGAGATTCTTCCTTTCTTTCTCAAGAAAATCGAATTGGTTGACCAATTTCAAGGAGGTGAGTTTACTCGCGATCTTGGATTGTCCTAAAATATATTGAAAAAAAAATTGGCATCAAAGGCTAGCAATGTTTCAGTCAAACGCTACAACAATGCCATCTTGCCTAGGGCGTTGCAATTGATTTTTCATTGATGCACAACAAATCGAATATTTGAATATTTGTTTATTCTTTCCCGACAGTTTAACCGTAATATTAAACATCGTAGTATATCTGTGGCGCAAAATTTAAGAAATTTGAGGACCAATTCCAGCTTTTCAGTTGTATTTTACCGGTAGATTTTCGGAGTTCACCTGCTGAAAGTAATCTCCAGGTATAGGGTCCGCACGTTTAGATCAACTAACTTTAGGCAGCGTCTGTATTTGAATCACAATTTATGAATTATGGTACCGAGATGGATCAATGGACTGCCGCATCTTCGTTACTCTTCGCTGCGACTACCGTGATTCCAGTGGGTGAGAAAAATTTCCATATTTGCATATATTTGTATATTTATTTATTTGCCGCATATGAGGCAAAAAAAATATATGAAAGGAATTCGTTCATATTTCTTGAAAAAAATTCACTGCAAACCAACTTTTTAAAATTCATTCATCAGTGCATAAAATAGAAAACATGCAATCACGCTTTTTGTCATCAGAGTGATTTGAAAAATAAGCAAAATGCATTAGAGGTGAAATAACCAAATAAAAACGATACAAAAAAAGATTATATTGATAAATATAAGGGAAAAATTATAATAAAATGCATAATTTTTTGAAAATTCATTCAAAAATCATTGGATACAGATGATTTATGAAAATATATGGATATTTTTAATCTTAAGACAAAGTTGAACAATTTTCAAGACGGAAACAGCGTTCAGGTATAACGGCAGATTTGAGCGGAAATCCATGAAACGATTATTATTGAAGATTTGAGGCTAATGAAAACAATTTCTTCAAGCTTAATATTTGGGAATTCGCTCATTATTTTACAATACAATACTAGGTAGAAAACTATTACTCCTATACGATTATTTGCAAATGAAAGATTTTTGAATAAAATTTGAAAAATTTTCGAAGAATATTTGCATATAAGCATCTCTATTCGTCCGCCTATATCGTCCTCTTTGATAGTTTTTGAAAGAAAATTACCAAATTGAGAAATTTTACGGATATCATATACTCTAGATTCATGTTTTTTTTTAATCCGTACTAATCATTCAATTCAAATGGTTGACGGATTATAAAATATGTCAAGAAATTGAGAGGAAAAGTTTCGTCTCAACGGCCGAGTGAGCGTATGATTGTATGATTAGAGAGCGGAGTGCATGATCTTGTATTCGACTAGCATAGAGGTAAAATTTTAGAGATTATGAGGTTCTCCTATGCAGATATTTTGATGACCTTCATCATAGTCTGAATTTCTTAAGCGGAAACTCGATATATTTTTTTAAATTCATAAAGCGAGCAATGCATTTTTCAACTAATCGAATTTTCGATGCACTTCTAGGATATGGATTTGTCACTCCAACAACAAAAATTGGTCGTTTATTAATAATTATTTATGGATTAATCGGCGCTCCACTTGTACTCGTTACGTTAACCGATGTTGGAAAATTTATTAGTTTCTATTCAACAAAATTTCTTCCAAATGTAAGTATCTCTTTCGACTATTGCTTTAGGTGTTGAAAGTTTTCTTTAAAATAGTGAATATCTACTTGAAGTTTATCAGATTTCATCTATCATGCTGGATGACGATGAGAAAATACGCTTTTCATAGCAAAACTAATAAAAATATAAACATTAACATTAATAAATATTAAATTTATTTACTTTTATGATCGAAATATTCGATTTATAGGTCGATTTATTCAAAACATGAAATGATTTTTGATTAAAATATCAATATCTATTGCCATCATTTACATATTATGATGTTTAATTTCTCCTCTATCTTAGCGAAAAACCATCAATGATATCAGTGATATGCGCTAAAAGTGACCAATTTATCGTAGATAAATTTAAAACAGTCGCTCTCATGCCAAGAAAGAAGCACAACCACGACAAGAATATGTTTTTAAAAATGCAATTACAACATAATAGAATTCAAAAATATATGCCGGCTATTGACCTGACAAATTCAGTGGAAATTGAGTTTCGGATCTAAGAAAAATCCGAAAAACACCAAATCGAATTTCAATCGGTAAAAGGCGATTCGCGTTTTAGAAGCCTCATATTATGGATGCTGGTCCAACAAAATAATCCCTCTCCCTCAGGTAAAATTCAGAAGTTCCGAGTGCTCCCACATTTCATTTAAAGGCAGCGTGAAGTTATCAACTCCGCAGAGAGAAGATGTCAAATTACCATCGCTGGCCTTTCGTTTCAAAGAAATTCCTCTTCGTAGTCGGTCAAATACATCAACAAATGAGGATGGGAAACGTGCGGGAGGGCGGGAGTGAGTTGAAAAAAAGAACTTGTGCTTTCTTCTATACCTTTAGGTAATAAAACCATTCCCATATGTAGAGGTAATAAAACCACTGCCATATATAAGTATGATTGGTAAAATCGTTAACTAAATGCAATCGTAATTTCAGTCGATGTCGGGCGTATGTTTTCTTGCATTCCTTCTTGTGTATTTATTTGCTGGAGCGATGTTATTCTCATTGTTCTCACCACTTGCCTACCTCGATGCAATTTACTTCTCAATAACTTCCGTTTTTACGATTGGTTTTGGTGATACACCGGTAATTTATTCATTCATATACCTTAACTAGTTATATTTTATTGTTATCAATTGTATTTATATTTATTTACATTTATTTTTATATTTGCAAGGTGTACGATGATGACGATCTCGAAATGGTGCATGTATTATATATTTTTTCCAGTATTTTCCACTGAAACTCGTTGAAGCTAGACTTATGAAATTTGGTCGATAAAAAGAAAACTTCACTTCGATCTTTCAAATATGCAAATGAGCTGCGGGTTTTTAACTGAGCGAAATGGCCATTCTATATTCTATATTGGTTAGGACATTGGAACAAGTATGAGGGTATATTAAAATTCCGGCACGGATATGTGCTTTTTGCATTCTGCTCGTCAGATTAGTTAGCTTTATGGGTTAATTAAAACAAGTAAAGAATCGTATCAGAAGACATACGATGTGCGCTTCCGCATCTTATTCATCTACCTGATCAATTTCACATCTTCCCAGCAAAAAAAAATATTAAATTTGCCCTAAAAGCACCCTATCGTAGAAAATTTCAGTCTTTTCTTTCAAGTAAGAACAAACCACGAAATATATGTTTTTTAAAATGCAAATAAACTAATATATTTAAAAATTATGCCTATTGTGAAATATTGATAATTGAGATGATCTTGAATAATCTTGTAATACACATTAGATTGATTTCAATCTACTATTTTTTAAAAGCCGCATATATGGATGTGGTATAAGCATATGCAAAATTGAAAGTTGATATGCAATTTTTTGCAACGGTTAGACTTGAGAGAAGATGCAAAACATCACTCTATCTATTTCATTATTTGGTGCTAAGAATTGATAAAATATGGATAGTGATATGCGACTATGGTAAGATGAAGTGGTTTTGAATCCAACTCCGGTGGAGCTGAAAGTTCAAGCATCGGACTCTAGCTCCTCTGTAAACTAAGAAATAGCTCCCTACTGGCTCTCAGTCGATGAAAAACTTGAGTCAACTATGGGAGCATCTCCAAAGTGACTCCTCTCTGATTTCGCTTCTGAACGTTTGTCATTAGTATTTACGGAGATTCTATCAAGATGAGGTCATCCTTAAGATGTTACTTGCAATCAATGCGCTTGCTGGTTACCACAGAGGAATAAACCGAATGAAGCCATCCTTAAGTAACAGTTAGCACTCATTTATTGCTCTATTTTGCGTTTAATACCCCATCATCCCTTTTTTTTGTATTGCGCCGTGCACACAACACTTCACTCGGACCTAAACAACACCATCCAACCTGAAACCTCTAGATTCCCCTCACAATAGCACAACTTTCACTCAGTGCGCACGATGACAAACCGGTTTGATAACATTACAGGCAGAGAAAATATGTAATATAACAGAGCAGTGACGAACTGAACTGAACGTATCACTGAGCTCGATGCGCGAAAGAATAATTGCAAAGTGGCCGTTCACCATTATAATTTCTAAAAAATGAAAATTTTTTTCTAATCTCTTTCAATTTAATGAAGAAAATATAAAAATGTTTCGATTCAAATTATTGTGAGCGAAATTTAATCCATTTCCGCTTAGAATTTGGCAAAATATTTCATTAGATTTCATCTTTTCTTTCATCACAATAGGTGAATCACTAGGAATGTTCTAGAGAACTTAAAAAAAAAATGAAACCAGAATTGAAGACTAAATAGCAAAGAATATCTAATAAGCTACTAGGTATTCTCCTTACTTGAGTAATCCCTTTTCATAAAGTACTAACATAAAATGAGTTTTCCGAATGCAACTCTCATATTTTTATTCATATGATCATAACATTTGCTTCTAAAAATTCTTTCAAATTTACGTGGAAAAGGTGTATTATAGGCTACTTATTTGTATAGTCTGCTCTGTGTTTTTGTGTCGTATCTGTGCGTTTCTCTATGCGTTTGTCTGCTTCTCAATTCGATATTTTAAACTTTATAACTAATAAAGTTGGAGTAAAAGATTTGATAAGTATAATAACTTCCAATGAACAACTGGGTTACGAGTTGAGTCAGAAATAGTTCGGTTACCTTTAATTAACCTGCATCATTTGTCACTTTCCTAGTCGATTTTTAAAGAAATTAGATGTTGAAGTGAAAAACAAAATTTCTGCTCATTTAACACCCGTGGAGGGGGTGTGGAGGGGGGGGGGGGATAGGAGAAAGACAAGTGCTTTGAGGATTTACACAAGAGACTGCTTTGTTTAAAATACAAAGGCGATATTCTGCAATACTTTATTTTTTGTTGGTAATATGTGAAACCGGTCGGTCAGATGGATGGGATGTCAAAACGCATATTGTGCAGCTTCTTTACCACACTTTTGCGCTTTTTAAATCGCACTTTATTGCATATGCCTACATTTGTTCGTTCTCAACAACGTTGAAAAAAAAAAAAATCAGATCAATTTGATGCAAAAATTTCAACGTGCTAAATTTTTGGCGGCAAATTAAATTTCAACGTTTTTAATTTATTCAAAAGCTCACATAAATAAAGTTGTGCAAATCAATATCACATTCAAAGAGCCGTATTAGTATATGATGTTTTGTTATCACCACTTAATCCACGACTTGAAAATTCAAAATCTTATGCAATAAAAAAAATTCCACTTTGAAGAAAATTCACGTTATATGCCAACTCTCATTTTTTGAGCAAAAAATATGGGCATAAACTCACACTTTCAATTGATATAAGTGCTAAAAATTCCAGTATTACAGAAACACCGGGGGATGGAGTGTGTGTGTGTGTGTGTGGGGGGGGGGGGGGGGGGTACGCTATCAACGAATTGTTGAGAGAAATTTTTGCAAACGTCTCTCATATTAATTTTAAAAGAAATCTTCTCGTCAAACATTTTATATTGATACACAAATTGTCTATGCAAACAATAGTTTTGAGCAAAAGTATTTCCTCATTCAACAATACGACTAAGCAATTTTCATTCTGAGTCTTAGCAATCATAAGTTTCTGATTGCTTTCGATAATTATCGAATATCAAAAAATAGTTTTTCTTTTTTTTTTTTTTTTTAATTTGGGATAAATCTTTAAATACTTTTTAAATTTTTTTTTTTGCTCTAAATACTTTAATTTTAAATTATTTTTTATTTTATTTTTTGTTTTTAATTTTTATTCTACTGAATTATTTTTTAATTATTTTAAATTTTTTTAATACTTCAAATGAATATTTTGAAAATTTTTTTAAAAAATTGTATTTTTAAATTTAAATCTCAATTTGATGTTAAAATTATTGAAAATTTTTTCAAAAATTTCATCCGCTCTTACAATTATAAAAGATCTAAAATCAATGCTCTTCTTCCTTAGTCATTATACGTCTTGGAATAGAAATGTGACCAAGGATCTCCTATATAACTTTGTCGATCATTCATCTTATAAATACTCAATTATTATATTGAAGGCAGTATATCGCAAAAAAAAAAAGAAATTATAATTTATTTTTCAGCCTCCCATACCGATACCTTCATTGATATTATTTATTACGATAGGTGTAATACTTGTAACAATAACAGTAGAATTAGTCGCCGCTGAAGCAATAAATCATATTCATTATATGGGTCGACATGTTGGTAAAGCCAAACAAATCGCTAGCAAAATGATTCAGGTTTGTTGCGTATATTGTTTTTTGAATAGATTTCCTCAAAAAGTATAAAATTTGCTATGAATATTTTCATGAGGAAAGAAAAAAAAAACGTCACCCATTTTTTTATGAGATATTCAAAGTTTTCGAAAAAACTTTCTTAAGATTTTTGGAATTTTTTAAAATCTCTTCGTTGATAATTTCTGAGATTTTTTTTTTCCTTATTGCCTAAGCTCAAATGATTTTGATCTCATAGAAATAGAAAATTATTGAAAAATTGTTATAAAATAATTTTAAATCTTTTCATGAGGATCATATTAAAAAACCGGAAGTGATCATGCGATCTTTGCCGATTCGGGAATTTAGCACAATTACATCGTTGATTTTAGTTTTTTTTTTTATGTGAATCTATAAGAGAAGAATGCAAATCCTTCTCCCTCTCCTTTTGCGACTGAATTCTCACGGTGATACCATAGATTTCCGGTTATTTTCAGATCGGTTCCGGAAAAAAACCGTTTCCCGAAAATTTTTACAAATTTTATAAGTATTTTTCAATAAGCAAATTTGCAGCTGGCACAAAATTTGAGCATGAATCGTCGCGCCTTAAGTTTGGGATTAACTCAAATCGAGTCGATAGCACGTTTTCATATCGCCGCTAATATGGACAAGAATGCAGCGCTATTAGCAAGACGGTGGCATAGAGGTCGCTCAAGTACCGCATTCGAACCGGTCATCTGTAGTGACCTCGAGTTCATGGACGTTGTTCACCCGGATACCGACGACCGTAGCAGTATCTAAATCGAGTTCCAATCAGTAATAAATAATGTGCTTTCTTATGTAATGAATAAAGTTTTCGACTCGAAATATTGCCGTCTCTAATATTTCAACCCTTGAGCTTCGCACTTGTTTCATTTTTAGCATTCTGCGAATTTCCACAAGAACATTTTGTGAGACTATTCAAATGTGCATACGTGTCAAGTATGGGCGAAGGTCGGGACCTATGTATAAATATCAAATGCGAAAAAAGTTCGAGCTCTATGCATGAGTGTCAACTATGGGTGAAGATCGTATTCTACGTACAGATGTCAAGTGTGGACAAAGTTCCAGCTTTATCCATGAGTATCAAGTATGGGGGAAGATTGGAATCTATGAACGGCAGCCAAGTACGGGCGAAGTTCGAGCTCAGTGGAACGCGATTTGAGCTTGACTTTGCAATAAAAACATATATTGGTGATTATCCACTCAGGCACGGCCAGACGTGGACGCGCTTCTTATGTCCCGATATCTGCACACTTCCGGTGCTGTTTACTCAATTTATGTCGTGCACATATAGCGCATATCTAGATATGTACATATGTGTTGCATTAAAGAATGGGCATATTACTAGAAAAGAAGGGAAGAAAGAAGAGGAGCCAAAGAGGAGGCGGAAGGGAAGCTTAGACTATGGATATTTTCCAATTTCCGCTGAGAATAAATCAACCTTTTATTTATATCTCAAGAAATCTGCATTATCACTTCCGCTTGAGCGCTTTTTTATGCCTTATTACCTTTTAACTTATTTTTTCCTCCTCTTGCCATAATCGCCCAGATATTCAACAGATGCCCTAATTTTTAAAGACGAATATTTATTGAGGGGGTAATGAAAGGAGGTTGGAGCAGATCGATGGAGGGCATTATTGATAGGGAAGCTTTCAACCAGTAATTAAGCTCCGCTCTCATGAAAGGGAACGTATGATAAAATATCCGTCCGCAGAAACGCCTCAACATCTTATCACCTTCTTAGGTGAAATGAGGATTGTGCCATGTAAGGCGAGTTCAGCACTTTACGAGACCGGCTAACTCCAAAAAATGTGAAAACAACTTTGCCATATCTAACAACTACATTTTCTAATATACATAGGAAATATGCAATCAATCGATAAAGCTTGATCGAGGTTTAGAGCGATGTTTTTATTGATCCATCACAAATTTAGTGCTGTTATAGTTTTTCAAATTTAAAATTATGATCTAGAAACGATATATGAATTGAATTTGAAATTTTCCATTATTAATTTTTTTTTTGTTATGAATATTTTACGTTTCAATTTTATTCTTATAAATAATTTTTGCATAAATTAAATAAAGAGAAATTTCGGCAAACGGAAATATTTTTTTGCAAAAAGAAATTCAGCGAGAAATTTAATTTCTCTTATATATATATTTAAAAATTTCCCTTTCGTTTACCGTAATACCACTTGCTAAAGAGAAAAAAAAAAGCAATTGAGAGTCATGCACGTAGCAGCTTTTCGTGCGTGCGGTTGACAGCTTCGTGGATTTTCATCTTCATTCAACCGGTTGTCTCGTATCGCCTGGTGGTTTAGTGGTTGAGGTGTGCGTTGTTATTGGTTCGTTAGTATTCCTCAGGATGTCATAATTTTTCAACATGAGTACGATAAAATCTGCGGCTAACTTTGTGCGGTTAAATTTGCAATCATCTATGTGCAGCAAAATCTGCGGCTGCCTTTACGCAGTTAATATTTAGCTATCCGCGGTAAAATTTGCGAATTATCTGTGTGCAGTTGAAGAGAGATTGTCACTTGCATGTTCTGATTGCTTCGTAAGTTTTAGCGTTTCATGAAATGACTATAGTTCTATGGATGAGGTAAAAGGCTTTATACTTGCAGGTCTTTGGGGGATGGCAGCATCCTCTTAACTAAAATACCTTACTTATCATCCTACGTAGATTTAATCTCTACAGTGAAGATTTCATGCGTCATACAAGGTAGTTTTATTTTGACACGGTAAATATATCCAGATTTTTTATTGCTCAGACGTTGACTTAAGTTGAGTTTTTTTTTATTACTTCATAGACCATTTTTTAATTGCATCAGTTCCACCTATCGTGAAGTTTTTTTTTATTGCTCCATCTCATCAGCCGTAATGCGTTTTTTTAGTGCTCCAGAATGTCTCATTTATTAGGATTAGGAGACAATATTTGACTAGAGCAGACAAAAATCTTTCTATGCCTTTTGATATATCTGAACTGAAATTAAATTTATGTGCTAAAGCGAGTAGTTGATCGCTTTGTTGAAAATAATTCTTATCAAATTGATCACTCTTCCATCATACTTACTACTATTTTTTTTATTAAAAGGTTTATTTAATTTCATGCATAGAATTATTTCCCGTAGCCGACAATTTCTTGTCAGCGTGATTATCCGTAGATCTCAGGATAGGCAATCTTGAAAAATGTAAAGTTTTCAGTCTCATCATCTTATGAGAAGAGGGGGGGGGGGGGGGGGGGGGGAGGGGCAGGGCGAGTAGGAAGGAAGTTAGTGGTGAGCAGAAATCTCGTTGTGATCTCTTAAGGGTAAGCGGTCATGAATAAGTGAACGAATAAAGAAATAGTACTGGAAAACTTGCATTTATCAAGCGCCACAGATTCAAACGTGTCGTCATGTTCACGCTAGAACCCCGATCTTCTCTTCTGTCACGTAAACTCATAACCGTCACGATACTAGTTGCGCTTAAACTTTTCTTTACAGATGCTGTCGGCGGTAAGACGTGCAATCCCTTTGAGTGCCCGCATCCTGAGGACATCGTTGATTCAACGTTGTGCCGGAGCAACGTCGGCAGCAGTTACCGGAGCGGCTCCTCCTCAATTCGATCCTATCGCGTAAGATCTGCCAAAAAAAATTTTTTTTGGAATTTTTTATGGCTAACAAAAATGATTTGGATGTTTTACTGAACAATCTAGATCTCAGATTTGATGCTTATAGCAAAATTCGTTGTTTTGCGTCGAGAACTATTGAAACCTCCATTCGGGAGGAGCTCACTTTTTTCTCTCTGCCATTCAAAGTGGTTGATGCCATTGCGTTTTGAATAAACGATTGCTGTCGGAAATATAATTTAAACATCCAGGTTTTTTTTTAAATCTCTGTAGGTGCATTTTTCCTGTTTTTAGCTCTTTTCGTCTCCTTAGTAAATTGCAGCACACTCATTTAACTGAGAATTCATTTACGTTCGTCTTTCTTTGTGAGAACAACGTCGAGGGGACCTGAGAGCATCTGTGGCTCGGGAGTTAATCAATTAAAAGATGGCTAGTTGATTTATATTTTCCATGAATATATTGGGAGGTTTTTGAAATGGAGGTGAGTAAATTTTAAAGTTGAGGAAGGAAAAGAGTTCTATGATGGTTTATAAAAAACCTCACCAGGCAGGAATGAGCATGATTTCTTTAAGAGGAGAGTACTGTCGAATATCACTTGCCTTCTGTTAGAAGTCGTGTACAAGCAAATGCTGGTGTTAGACGCGTTGTGGAATAGACTACTGGAAGGATGGTCCACATGACACCGATTGGAACAGCACGCAAGCGTCGTCGAGATTAACGTTTATTTACCTTCATAGTGAATTACAAAGTAAAACTGTTGTGCTAAAGCGCAAAGCATCAAGCTAATATCTTTGTAGGTGAAGGTGGTGATTGTTTTTAAGTGGGACCCGAAAGGCAGAACAGTCATTGCAAGCACCGCTTCTCTAATGTTTGCTTTAAGCAACGCTATTTTTCTATAGCTGTCGCTGTTTGTTTGTATAAGCCATTTGATGCTGAGATTTTATGTATCCACTAGATCAGAGTGGTATTTTATGTATTCACTAGGTCAGAGTGGGAGAGGTCATGCTTGAGCTTTGAAAAATAAAAGACCGATAGTTGTTTAGGACGATGTTTTTCGTCATTATCATTAGCAGCCTAATAACAAATGAGAGGAGAGTACGGAGTAGCGAGAGGAGGAGGGAGGGGAAAAAGGAGGAAGCAAGGCCATTTGCTATTTCAGCATCGTTTCTGTCATTCGAAACCAGCCATAGCTACCATCTGGCTCGTTCTGTGTTCTCTGTCATTTCCCCCAGTGCATATTGCTTCACAGACATGTGCTGGGAAGCTTTACAATGGAAAGAGGGAACCGACTGCATTTATAGACAGGAAATGGTCGGGCATAGCTCTGGATATGCGAGACGATTTCGACTGATTTTGCAGGACATTTTAAATAAAGGTTATATTTGAGACGGCCGAAAAGAGCGTCATTTGTGTCTTTGCGTTGCATCAATAAAGATAAACAAGTTAATTAACGGCTGATTGTTGGAAATTGATTTTTTTCTTCTTTTTTTTTCTAATTTTTTTGTGATCAGTTCAAATATAAATTGTAGTCAGCGTAACTAGTTGCAAAATTAATTTTCTAATCATTAAATAATCAACTGATAACTAGCAGATAGGAATTCGCCAACTTTTCCTCAGGTTTTTTTTTTGTTCAGCTGTTTATCTGTAACTGCCTAGAGGTTTAAATTTATGCATTTTCGGTAGAGCGTTTTATGATATGCTTATATCAGAAGTACGGTGGATGTGGCTTCTTTCATCCGATTTTGTCACTGTTTAGTTTCAATTTGTGTAAAACCTTGTTTGAGAAGCATTGGTTTGTAGAAGTTGAGGAAAATATCAAGGTAAAGCAGGTAGATGGTGGCGAAATTCGATGCTGTATTAGAGTAGTTTTGCAAATATGAATGCCGGTCGAGAGACAAAAATTATGAACGGATTTTTAGGGGGAGGGGGGGGGGGGATTGAGCTGATGATTTCCACGAGTCCTTAAAAGGGTAAGTATGGTCGTACTATTTGTAAGATTGCATGTGAGTGAAATATAGGGCTATGAATAAGAGACATACTGCATTAGCTGTTGGGCTTTATAAGGGATTAATTAACAAGGCGATGAGTAACTCGATCTTTATGGTTTATTTTATTCGTATAATGTGCTCATATGGTCGTATCTGAGGTGGTCATTGTCCTTTGCAATATTTGTGGGAAGAAATAAGAACTAAGACCAGGACTAAGTTCCACAACTTTTTAGTTTTTAGAACTTTTTAAAGCCTTTCGACCCTTGAAGCACTCTTCCGATTCATACAGCTATGATATGTCATTAATAATCGTGAAAAGCGAAGCAGAGAGTATGGGGATATGAAATATAGGGCTATGAATAAGAGACATTGATGTTGGATCGGAATTGAGAGCACTTATGATGTTTTTTTATTCTTTATCGTTGTTAGGATCACCACATCCTCGCATTCCTTCCTTGTTTTTCTCTGAGGTGTTCATCTCGGTATTTGCCCAGCTTAGAAGATAGGATTGCATGAGGAGAAAAACGATCAGGAGTAGGCGTGTGGTCTGAATAAAGAAGTCGTTTATTTGTACGTCGGGAATTCGTTGATGCGTGAATGTTGTTTGAGAATCGTTGGTTTGTTTTGAAAGTATGAGGAGTTTGTAGAGGCTTCTTTAAATCTTTTTTAAAAATTTGTCGTTTTGAGGGAGGTCATGTTGAGTGATTTTCAGTGCGGAGAAAGGATTTAAGCCTCTACATAGCCATGGAACTCTCTTCAAAATAGAGCGCTACTTCGCCGCTGCGATGGTACCACTCATTCCAGCTGCCTATTTCATCCATGGTCGTGAAATGGATCTGTGCCTAGCGCTCGCACTTACTCTGCACGTCCACTGGGGTGTTTGGGGCGTCGTTAACGTAAGTTCTTTTATTCTGGGTTTGTGGCTTCCGTGCTGGAGGATTCTTCTGTATGCGTAGGAGAATTCATTCACACTGGAGGGGTTATATGTCCATTACCCGCCCGGAGGGTTTGTTTTCGGTTTTCCTTTGAAGAATTTTTTAGGGTTTTGGGATCACCTGCCAATAAGCCTAGCTGTAATCCGCAACCGTCATTTGGAAGGATGGAAAGATGGGAGTTTGCATTTCGGATTGTCATCTGTAGGGATGTAAGGTGACGTTTTCCAAACAGTGGCATTTTTGTGATATGTGGTAAGCTTTGTGAGCGAGACTTTGAAACATAATTACCAGTCTCATCCATAAGGGAAGTTGTTTTTGAAATCTGCAAAGCTAAAAGTTGCATTTTACCATCCATTTTCGTTTTAATTGCCAGAGCAAACGCGATTAGGGGACAGTCAGGGAAATTGCCTCGGCGGATTTTAGAGATTGCAGAAATTGTGTATTGGTGCACGATGGATGGTTGATTCAGATGCCTAATGGCTTGAATAGGAGGTCTGTGCAAACTTGCGAAGTATGGAAGACATTTTTCTATTCTCATCTCAGCGGTGAACAATTCCTCTCGTCCAATATGCCTTGGAAGCGCTATTCCCTGATTGAGATTTCGATGGGATAATCTTTGAAATTTCCTCCATGATTCCTTCGAGGCCACTGCTCGGTCGACTGCTGTCTCTCGCTCCAGTCAGTGGCCTGGGGAGCATGAAAGCATAAGGTCGTTAACATCCGTTTGTTAGGAACAGACAAGCGAAGGACCGGGAGTGGGGTATTTGTATCACAGCGGGCGGAATTTGGTAGTTTTCTTAGTCAGCACGTTGCGGTTGTGTTCGGGAACCCTCGATTAGAAGTTTGAAACCACTAGGATTCATTGATTCGCGAATTGGTCGCAGATGCAGCCATCCGTAGACCCTTTTATCCGTAAAGCGTGTAGTAATATATCCGTAAACCTATTTCTACTGCATGACCTCACTGGTTATGTTGTTGTGAAAGTGTAAAATGAGTTGGAATTTAAGGATTATGGTCGTCCGTTTGTGTTGGGAGATACCTTGGCGGCGGCAGTGCGCGTTGGTGCGTACATCTTTACAGCGTGTCTCCTCGCCGGTCTATTGTATTTCAACGAGCATGATGTTGGGCTGACGCGTGCATTCGAAATGGTGTGGGAGCTTTAGGCTTTCGGAGTCGTCTCGTCTCGTATTGAAATTGAAGCCCTTCTAGTGTCCACTTTTGCTGTCATGCGCTCTTTTTATTGTCTTACCATAAGGACTCTCGATTACTTCTTGTCACTTTTATCCCAGCGTGTGTCGTGTGAATTGGTTCGTTGACTCAGCGATTGTTGTTGTAATGGGTTTTGCCTCCGATAAACATGCCTCGTTTAGTTGAAAGTAATGGTCGAAAACCTATTTTGTGTGGATTTGTAGGGAATGGGAGATATGATACCACTGTGTACTAGGATTGGATGTGGTTGTTCCGGATTATATTGTAATAGGAAAATAAATTATTGGTTACTATAGCGAAGTAACAAATGGAGTACGCAGTTGTGGGGAAGGTTTGGTGGCTGCTGTCAGGAAATAGCATTTTGCTATGAAGGAAGCTGAGGGGAGGAAATTGTTGTCAAATTATGATCGAGAATTTGCGAAGAGAAGGTGAAAGGTCTTTTGCGTGTGGATGAGGTGTTGTTCTTTCTAGTGATGGCAAGAAGATCGTTTGTTTATCTAAATTATCGGACTCATAAGCACTACACAATACCTATGTGATCGTTTTTCAGCTTTCTTAGGTACAGTCATCTCCTATCTGTGGTATATAATTGTATTGGCTGAGTGCATAGATTTTGGATAAAACAATATTCGGGAGTATGAATTTTATACGAAAGCATAATAGAATTGGAGCGTTTCGTATGATTTGCTTCCGGGATTCATAGTTCATTTCAAAGGAATTGAATTTGGTGCATTGGAATCGTCGGCCACCTAACTACCTTGTGAGTTTTCAGGTACAGTGGTAATAAATTTGAAGAGGGAAAGGTCGGGTTAGTAGAGAGGAAAAGGAAAACAAGGTTGCGTTTGGTTACCTTTGTTACCTTTCGATCGGAGAGATGAGGCCATTGGGACCTGTAAAATTCTGCTCCATAGGTGGAAGAACAGAAAAAACTAGGTATATGCTTTTCAGCGTAAATGATTGTCTTCGAAATGCGCATCTCCACAGTCGAGGTTGTAAGTGAGGTTATAAGTGAGCTAAATCCCTCCCTCCCTCCCCCTCAAAAAAAGAATCCGGTGGAGTTGGGGCTTTGCCCGGGGGTTTTCTTGACACTGTTGAAGCATTTCAGCGCTCAGAGTCTTTTCGAAACTTCTTATTGCGTTCCAAGCCTAGAGGCCTCTCCCTCAATGCGCGGAGGTTTCCAGGTCAGTAGTGAAAATAAAAGCCAGGGTGAAGTCTAAAACTGTGGTGCATTCAAAAGGCTCTGTGTGACTCTCACCTAAGGGCGTTTCCAGGAATTTTGGGGGCGCAACTTGCAGAATGGCAAGCGTAGGGTTTCTCTGAAGTAGCAAAACTCTACTTAGGGGGTAGCGGAATAGTAAGTAGCTTATTCAGCTCATAGTGGCTTGTCATTTCTAGAGTCAAAATGTCCGTCCTCATTTCGTCGCTCTTCCTGCTTTTGTTAGATCAGAACTAGCTTCCAACGTAGTTTTTTCACCTTATTATCTTACTGGTCATGGCCCCTTCCCAATTTTGGATCATGCCTCAATAAGGAAGTGACCCCGAATTCTTTGAGGGTGTCGATATGAGGAAAACCTTATGAAGAAGGCTTTGAAAGGCACCAAGGGATTATGTTTATGATTCGACAGTGGACCGTGAGCTTCCAAGAATGATGTATTCAGAGGATAACTCGCAAAGCTAAAACCTGCATTATGCAACAACGACAACGAGTTTTCAGCTCTACTTCAACTTCAAGGATAACATCACATCCGGAAATGTAGGGGTGCGAGGTTCTGATAAGTTTCCGGAATCCTGTACTTGGCGCAGCATATGTGCGTTTGCGTCTGCAATAAAAGGCACTTTCAATCTGATTATGGTTCCAATCGTATTCATATAAGTCGCACTTGCTGAACTGATGATTGGTACTCGCCATTGCATAATCCAAAAAATAAGTCATTACAGTTGTTTTTTATTGTTAGCAAGTGGGAACAGATGCCAGAAAGGCTGGCACAATATCTTTCTTGGATTCATCTCATTCGGCTAATCAGCTTAAGAAGCGGCCAGGAAAGAATAACGTGTCTTCATTTTTCGACTGATCCGGTTGCTTCGTACAACACGCCTGCAAAGAAATTTTGCTTATGCAATTTAATTGTTTTAAATAAAATTACGATTGGTGGGCGATGTATACTGCTTCACTGACTTATTCAAATATCTTCAACACGGCTTCAGTACTATTCGACCAAATTTTGCAGGTATATTATAAACTATACGTGCAAAATTTCACAACTATGTTTCTAAATACTCAAAAGTTGAAGTTATTTAAGGAACACTTAGAAACATATTGGTGCTAGCATCAAGGTAGTATGTTTCGTTCGGGAACGGCAAAATTCTTTTGTAGTTATTTCATTATTTCATGTATGAATAAAGCTTCGTTTTTATCGAATAATTTTAGTTAGTAATGGAGAGGCATTTTTGAATTTTGTTCAGACGTAATGGAAATTCTTTTTCCACAAGATGCTTTTCTGCTCGGTGCTCGAGTTGAATTTCTGGAAGAGTATCTAATATATTCCGGTCGCAATTGGATATTTCTGATTTGTGGCACGAGGTCATCGACCATTGCTGGATTTCATTGTTGAGGCGTTGGTTGGAAGTCAGACGACTTATGTAAATGCCACATTTCATTCTCGTAACGATATGGTCAATGCATGATGTATGGCACTATAAAAATTTGAATGCATCATTTGAAAGTGAATATTATTATGGTGGAAATTAATAAAATTTTTGAAAGTGTACGAGAATGTCTTCAGGAAGATACAGATAGAAATAGACGCTCAAAGGGGTAGGACGATGAATGATTAGGGAATAAGGCGAGAATACCATGCTTCAAGATAGTACATGACGTATGAATAAGTCGGACTTGTATCCGTTTTCAAAGCATGATGATTCACTCAGTTTGAAATTATATGCGACATTTCCGATGTTTTCATTCTCGGATACTTTAGAAAGCAATTCTTTCGTTAAGTGCGCCTTCAATATTTCAGCAATGATAATAATATACTGATGATAGAGATAAATAGTATAGATGTCGTGAGGAAGACTATTTTGTTCGCTATTCTAGGAGTCATATTTCATCAAAGAGAAGTGAATCGATGATAATATCACCAAAATAATTCCACTAATATATTTTAAATATTTTTATATATTTATATAGTATTTTTTTTTAAAATTATACGGTAAAATATTGTAGTTTCACCAATACGACTCTTCTCATTAAATTTTTTTTTTCCTTTATTATGAACGCAGAAAAAAATGTCCCACTAAGCGAAAGAATTTTTAGTTGCTATAAGTTTCCGGGCAAACATCATTTTTTATACCATTTTACTATAATTTTGAAAATTTTTTTAGCTTTAGAAATATCACATGCCTAATGTTGCGCTATCCTCTTACCTCTTCTCGTATTTTCTTCCTTCCCCTTCCTACCTCTTTTGTTCCTCCCTCCCACCCCTCCCTTACCCCTCCTATTCCCAAGCATATTTAATAGTAATGATTTGTGCTAGAAAGGAAAGACGTATATTCAGCAGCGTCCATGTCGTATCTCATTTTGCAAGAAAATTATTTAATTGCTGCATGATTCCTAAAGATTTCTTATGATCGGCTATAGGCAGATAAGTCCTCGTTTAATATTCAACTCTCGAAGTTTTATCGATAAAATTTCTTAATGAAAGGATAATCGATACCTCGTTCGAGGATTTGTTGAGAAACGAGTAAACATAAAACGCTTTGGAGGACGTAAACGAGTGATAGAATAACGAAACCTCTCATATATGTAGAAATAAAAATAAAGAAAGAAAAAACAAATATAATTAGTGATGATTTGATATTTATAGAATAAATTGCAAATAATTTGTTGACAGCATTTATATCAATAAGCAAAAAGAAAAATGATTTGCAAAAAATAAATAAAACAAAAAATAAAGCAAAGAAAAAGTGACATATAAATTAAGAAATTTGCATAAATGAGTGCATCGACTTTGCAATAAGAAGGAAATTATTTAAGTGGAAGGAACATTGCACGAAAATGAAATATCCTTAAAACTATATTCGAAAGCGACACTTCCGACGATCGTATTTTCTTTTTCGTTATTCCATCCGTTTAATCTTTTCTATACTAGACGTTTGAATTCATTGAAAAAAATATATATGATTAGTCGTTGGAGCAATTCTTGATTTATAGTGCTAATTCCACTTTCATATTCAACTATATATTAAGTTCACCTGTTCACCTGTTCATCTGTTCACCTGTTCGCCTAGATAAATCGATCAATGAAAGGTGATTATTGACTTTTTTTTTTGCTTTCCTCTCTACCAAAAAAAATTTTTATACTGTAATTTCACATAAATGCATCGTTGTTCAAAAGTCGCCGAAAATTTAAGCCGGATGTCGATATCATCGATATTTTCTGCAATAAATACTTTGCAGTAATAGTAATTAGCCACCTATCGAATAATTATAAATTATGAAAGAGCATTAAAATGCGTTATTAAAAAAAAAAAAAAAAAAAAAAAGAAGAAGAAAAAATCGTCTAGCAACGATTCGTTCTCTAGAATTTATGTCGCCAATTGCGTCAATAAATCGAAGATTTTTTTTTTCTAAACTTTAAATGAAAGTAATTTATTAGATGAGTCAATGTTCGTAAATTTTTTTTCTTAGACCATCCTCTTTCGTGCATCTTTATTTAAATAATTCGATCTTTCAAACAATTGTAGTTGCTTTCTTATTTTCGAATATTGATAATCATTAGATTTTTATTGCTCATTTAGCTGTTCGTTTATTTTTCAATTCTTTATTTTTAAAAAAATTTTCATAAGCGTTCCATAAAAATTTTCATAAAATTTTCTCTATTTTATTCAATTAGAGAGAATAGAAAATCGATTAGTTAAATATGATGTGCATCTTTTTTTTTTTTAAGCGATATGCTTCAAGATCGTAAAGAATCTTCGATGATATATTCGATCTCAAGTTTCTCATTTAAAGTTTAGGCATCGTTTTTTGAACGTTACATAAAACGCATGATTTCTGAGGATCATTGACCTTCGGCGATCGATGGGAGAGCCTGAATTGTTGGCATTGATCTTTTCATCTTTAGCTTACAATTTATGCAAACCTTTCTTTAGGGTATTTCTCTTCTCGGTTAGTTATCGGTGACAATAATGACACCGCTATCCTACCCCCTCCCCATCCTTCCTCTCCCCTCATCGATCTGAACGAGGCAGGAGATTTTTATGATAACAGCATTATTGGCGAACAGTTCCATTGTCATGCTGTAAAATATCAACAAACTTATCTCTACACTTCTTCGAGACATTTCAAAACATAATAGACGTTTTTTTTTGGGGGGGGGGGGGGGACGGAGGGGAGGGGGGATAATTCATAATCCCTCTTTGTTTTGCTCCTCCTCATAAAATTGTCACATAACGTTATATTGTTGGAACGGCTCCTAATTTAGCTAATTGTTGAAGTAACATATTTCATGTGGTACCCTCTTCATATAATTGAAATGAATCGAAATTTGCATCAATTTAGTCGGCGAAAATCGTTGTTCTTTTTCTTCGCCAACAACAATAAAAGTGAAAATTATTTTGGACAAAAAAAAAGACAAAAAATAATTAATGCGTTTTCCTAATATGATATAAATCTAATGAGATCCACTCAACGGGGTGCTATCTTTCAATTCAATTTGAACGAAGAATTTTATTCATCAAGGGCAAAAAAAAAAAACAATTAGAAATCATTCGACGTTGAGATGACATTCAATTTTTTTTTTTTTTGGGCGGCTTCGCCATAATGCCTTGGCATTAGACTCATTCTTCCGAAAGAAAGAAAAAAACTCTGCAACGATTCGAAGATAATGAATAGGATTTTTGTACAGTTGGAATATAAGCAAATGTATTACTCTCGAAATATATACTCGTGATCGATTAAGCAACAGTTTTTGATTTTTTTTTTTCGAGAGCATTTAACAATGGATCGATGAATAAGTGCAACATATAACGGGAAAAAGCCTCACAAGTTATTTGGCAGATAAGTACATTTGGTGTAGCAAAACGAGCTTGATGTACCACCTAGTTGAAAACTTAGGTTTCTCAACCACGCGAGTGATTCTCTCAAGTAAAATCGCAAAATCGGACTCGAATATCATTTACGTATGGAACGAATTTGAAAGTAAATATACATATTCATGCGTATAAAAATACGCATTCACATGTCAAGTTCGAATAAAGAACTTTCGCATGCGAATTTTACTTAGTTCTCATTCATTCAGAAGCTCGTTTGCAAATCAATGTGGTAGTAAAGTGTTTGCACTATACTTGTGTTTGTGAGTGTTTGTTAAACAGTTTCAAATCGATAGTCATAAATGCTAGAAGTTCGAAAATCGGATGGTTTAGTCCATGCTCCATAACGACACTTGTATCAATTTTCTATTCCATCGATCAACTTCATATAGAGCTATACATAAATTTCTCTAAGAATCAACAAACTGCACGTTTAAAATGCATACAACCATTTCTCGAATCGTTTTTCATTGCAAAGAATCATTGATTTGTATTATTATCGATAATAAAATTTGCAAAATTATGCTATGTGTATTTAAACGTTTGCCTTGCAAAAAAAAAAAAAAAAAAAAAAAAAAATTGCGAAATTCTCGTAATAGAAGAGATTTCTATTTTTGAATCATTTGAAAATATCTTTTTAATTCATATGGAATTAATTTTTGGATTAGATTTTGGTGATATTCGTATCATCGACGTTTGAACCTCACATATTTGGAATATTATTGAGGATTGCGAATTATTTAAACCGATAAATCCAGAGCAACCTCTTAGAGTACTATTGTATATTAAAATGGTATAACGCATTGGCATCATTGAATATTTTTTTCCTTCCTCTCTTAAGAACTCAATGAACTGCATATCTATTCATTGATCAATATTTTTGGTACATTTATGCCATAATAGGTTTTATTATACAAAAAAAAAAATGTTGAGATTAAAAGTTTCTAAAATTATTGCCAACTATTTCAAATAAAAAGATATTTTTCATTGATTTCTTTCTAGATAGTTAAGAGTCATCGTCATGGAGATTATCACCGATTATCACCGGAAATTATCATGAAACAATTGTAATTATCATTAGATTTTATTCCTATAAACTTTTTAATGCAATAGCATTCGTTTGTTATTATTCATTTGTGAAAATACTATGAAATTCCATAAGTATTGACAGCGAAAGAAAAATGACGATAAAGAAAAGAAATTACTCTTAATTCATATCAGGCGGATTTTTGATCAGCTTGTTGTCATATGGAGGATATCTAAATGCAGTATATAGAAGCTTTATTTTCCTCTTGTGTACTACCGAAATTAATAAAGATATTCAAGAAAAATTAGCATTACCTATTTGTTTATGAATATTTATTGTATTTGATGAATTCAGCTCAATCGCTCTAAACTCTCTTATGTTTCTATCAAAGTAAGTCATAGATTTATTTTCTTCTCAAGTTTCAAAAATAAATATGAATGAACTATTGCATTTCCACTGGCATCAATTGAAGAAAATAAATCTATGACTTAAGTTCATTTAGTGAGAATTAGTTTTTACTAAAATTTGCTAGACTTTACGCTCGACTGAACTATATTTAAAAAGTTACATGCGAAAAAGTTTGCTAAGTTGGAAATGCTCGTTCCAAGCGTTAATGATGAATGACATCTATAGGCTCTGACCGTCTCGTGAAGTTGAAAAACTTCAACAGGTGTCGATAGAACTGATCTAAAAAAAACCATGAAGCAATTTGTTCTTAACGAACAATAAAGAAACTTTCAATCAGCTTTATTTCTTAGATTTATCGACGGATATTCGCGCTCTTAAATTTGTACCAATCGGAGTTCAATGTTTATCGTTGTGATTCAATGGGAAAATTTCATTCAAATTTTCACAAATGAATAAATTTTTAAAAAATTTCAGTTTATTTCAATTTTTTTCAATAAGAAAATCAATTATGCACACACTTTTTTTTACTAGTTTTGAAGAAAAATCATAAAATTTTACGTAGAAGAGTGGAAAAATTCAACTTTTTATGCATGTGCGAAATTTTCAAGTAGACGTCAAACAAATCAAATTTAGTGATAAAAATTATTCCACTAATATTCTTATAATTGAGGAAGAGATCTGGGAACATCTCTATATACTGCGTTGTTTATCAACCAAAAATTTATATTATTATCCAGGAAAGATTGACCACTCAACTCGACTTCTACTGAAAATGAGGAAAACAGATCATAGTCGCGAATAGTTCCATTAAATAAACTAGGAAAATGTTTCATCATGAAGTTTTAGAAAATTGCTTAATACGTTAGATGAAAACTACATGGTAAAGTAAAATTTTCAATGATTTGTCAGAATTAAGTGACCACAATATGAATGACCATAATTGACTATAATATAAATGACCACAAGTGACCACAATGTGAGTGATCACATAATATGAGCGTATACGATGAAAAACTAGCGAACAAACTTTGCCTCACGGGGTCATTACGCTAAATGAACTGATGAGATGACAAGATGAAATGGCTTGATTCAAGAATAAAGAAACATACATTAGTATGTGAAGAAAGAGTTGAAGTTCAAAAATGAGAGCATTCAACTATCATGAGTGAGGTAACACTGACAAAAAAGACTAAAGCATGATGAAATATACATTAATAATATAATGGATGGCCATCTACTCCCTTTAAGTACAATAAATCAAGTTCAACGATGAATTGTAAGTAAGTAAGTAAATTCATAAATTCATAAATCAAGTTGGGTGGTAATTTCCCATTAAAAGCATTGAGATTTCTAACTTCCACAACGCTAGCTGCTAGATGATTCCATAGCCGAATGACTCGAAACGAAAATCAACGTAATATGTCTCATTTTGGTCGAGAATCTGCGTTATTTTAAACGAGAAACGATGAAATCGCGAGCGTATTTTAAACGAGACATACTGACTCTAGGAAATAGCACCGACTTCCCTTCTATCCTTGTTGCTACCGTCCCTTTCATTCTCTCCTCCTCACTTTCCTTGTCTCCTTTCATTGCATAAGAAAGAAAAAGAAAGCAGTGTTATGAATAGATGGAAATGCATCGCTACTCATATTATCAAATGCATCCGATTTTCTATGAGTTCCGTTGATTTTCTGTCGTACTATATGAAATAGAATAAAATATATGCACGTTGGTGGATTATCATAGATAAACGAGACAAAAACTCTATTTACCTAATGCAGAAATACGAAGATATCCCAACCATAATGAATTGTTTCTCGCTTTTTTTTTGAATCGAAGCCTATTCTTCTTCCATTTCAATACTATCGGGATATTCAAAGCTATAGAGTAAATAATTCAAGTATGCAGTTATCTTATCACATAGATATTTGATATATTATTTTATCAACTCATTTTATTCATTAAAAAAAAGTGCAATTTTTTTTCGGCTTTAATTCTTTAAAAAAAATTTTTTTTTGGGGGGGGGGGAGGGGGGAATTTCTTCTCTTTGATGGATCGTTTTAACGAATCGTTCTTATCAATGAATGAGCACTTGTCAGTAAGATTAATTTCATCTCAAAATTTAAACTAACAAACGGAAGATGAAAACTAAAGATTTTTCGTTATTTGAGTTTTATAGATGAGAATATTTATCTATTCAAAAGCGTAATCGTACATCAAATGCGTCGTTATTCGAAGTTCTCTTATATATTTTATGGCAAACGACATATATAACAATCGTTGATTTTCAATAAGAAAAAATATAATCGAAATTTGCATAAAATCGAAAATCAAAAAACTCATAAAAATGAAAAAAATTTTCATCTATTTTTTTATTAATATATTTATCAATTAAATTTCTCTTTTTATATTGTACATATCGAAATCAATTCAATTCCAATCATATGTAATTAATAATAGCAATTCATATGTAATTCTATAACGATAATAATATCAAGCATTTAATAAAATTCAAAAAAGATAAATTCATTAAATTTCTAAAATACTATTGGCGTATAACATGATCTTTAATAATTCTTGTCTTTAATCTTACAAGGAGATAGATAATCGATATAGAGAGCAAAGCAATGGTAAAGAACTTAGTTTCAATTGGTAATGATATTGTTTGCTTAGGAATTATGCAAATTTCGATGTGACATTATGCAAATTCAATGAATTCATCGCCATTATTTCTATTGACGAAAATATAAGTGCTATTTGTGGGCATTGTGGAATGCGTTATTCACCTCTCAATAAATTTGTGCTTTTGATGAGCAAAGAAATGAGAAGATAAGAAACGGAAACACATAAATCAAAAACATATAAAAACTAAACTGATGTGTGAAAAGTTGCAGCAATTGATTAGGCTAATTAATTATAATTGTGGAACTAAGGATGGCATACGATTTTTATTGAATGAATGAACGAATAAATAACCGAATGTATGAACGGCAGTTTATTGCTACCTATCAACCTCAAGCCGTCTTTCCCCACTCACCAAACTCGTCGAGAAATTTCGTTCGAAATAGCGGAAAATCGTTCGTCAGGCTCCGATTTGAAGACTAAAGATTTATTAACTCCTTGAAACTTGGTGCTTTAAATTTGTCAAACAATCATGAAAGATCCTTAATAGTGATTTCATAGTGCACGATATTTGTTAATGATATAATGAAAAACTAAGATGAATAAATATAAACGTTTAGAAAATGAGGAATATAATAAATACGTTTATGTAATATAATTGAATATAGAGGTAGTGGTTAAATTTTTGAAAATATTTTTGCGATCACTTAGGCCACATTATGAGAGATAATTTTCTCTCAGTGAAAAATTTTTCGCTCTAGAATTTCATTTCTTGGAAATATTGATCAAAACTAAGAAAAAATTTTACTGAGAAAAAAACTATCAAAAAACTAGAAAAGGACTGTGTATTTCTCGCTCCTTCCCCTTCCCCTTCTTTCCCGTTCTTATCCCTTCTCCTGATGATGATGTTGGAATCAATTTCAACTCTTCAAAAAAAAAAAAATGCTGTAATTTTCTGCAAAGTTTCAAGTTTGGCGTTGTATGAGCCTAGAATCTGGCTTTATGTCGACATCGTTGATGCACTCACTCAATCTTTCAAAACGCTGCTAAATTCTTTCGATTTTCACACCATTTGCCTGCTCTTACGTATTGAATATCTGTTCACCTCGTCTATTTGCTTGGTGAACATTTTTTTTCCCACTTTGCAGCTTTTTTTTTCATTATCTGCTGTGCATATTTTCACATACGTCAGGATTTTGAAATCCAGAAAATTAAATAAAATAGATAAATAAAGAAACAAAAATTCAATTTAATATATAAGAACGATAAAAATTTCACAAACAAATTTTTCGTGGAAAGTTCGTTTTTTTTTTTCTTCATCTGATTTTAGAATCAAGAATATTCTTATAATCTTATGGACTTTAGAATATTCTTATAGTCTTATGAATCAAGGTGAAAAATATATGGCGCATTACCTGTGGTCTATATTACACCTATCGAATTTTATAATTATAACTTCATTGATAATTGAAATTGAAACTAGAAAAACTATGAGAATATAAGAAAAATATAAGAATATCTACAACATGGCTATAATTGGCTTTTATAAATCAATTCTACAAAAGTGCATAAAATCAATGTGAAAGTTATTAGATTAATTAATAATATTTAAATTAAAGTTAATAAAAATATTTAAAAGAAATTTAATTATAAGACTTGTAAGATTATTATACTGAAGTTTTTAGTAGGCAGTAAGCATGAGGTTTTCTTTCTGAAGCATAGTAGAACATCCGAGAAATCAATCCTCTCCTTCCCACTAATAAACTTAGATGAAACGATACTCGCCTCTTCAAAGAACTTATCTTTCGCCATAATCGTTGCTTTCTTTAAAAAAAAAAAAACGTTTTGTTATGCATACACAAAGAAATGACTTCTCTCCCATACTTTAAAACCTTATGCATAATGCGGGTTATGCCAACTGCTTTCCTACGACCGCTATGCATATTATAGATAGCCATTGCATTGCAGACTTCTTTACTTTTCAATTCAACAAGGAAGTAAACGATGTGCTCGTTTGTTCGATCGATCCATGATCGAGGATATATACCTCAGTTATACTATCATTTGGTTAATAAGCAATTTCGACATGAGAAGTTCGAACTCTTCGCCTCTCTATATTCCTTCTTCGAAATTCATCAGATGAATCGGCGTGGTACTTTCTAGAACGATCTAGAAGTTCTAGAAGGTCCAAAAAACTTCCTAGAAGTAGCCTCAAACGATCTAGAAGAGCTCGTATCCCACTACTGATGGAAGGAGTAGAAGTCCGTCTCTAAATAATTACTGTACTCCGATGAATTATCACCCCCTCCCCTCCCTTTTAAATTCCTTAAACATTTATAGCCTTACCTTTGCGTAACATTCCAGGTACATGAAACACTAAAAACCCTTCAAAAATCTTTTCAGTTCGCGTTTGGAGGTTTCTTCTTTTTGAATTGTTCATGTGCACTTATATATCGCAGACTGTAGAAAGGGTTGTTAACACAAACACTGAGTTAACATAGTTTGCCACAGGTCAGTTGTAGAGATAGGATGGGGGGTGTATTAGGGTGCCACCGGTCATCGGTCAGTTGTATAAACAAGTTGTGTAGATAGTAGCCATCGGTCAGCTTTCTATGAGTTTTTCAATGTCTGACCAGAACAGCAGCACGATGAGCCCAGATACTATGGCCGACCTTCTTGACTAACCTTAGCGCTCGTTCAACTTCTCGCTTTGGAGCTTATATTGCAGTGATCTCGTCGACGTATTGACCTATTACCACACTACTTTTTCTGTTACTTTATTATTTATCAATTATTTGGTTTCGAGTTATTTCACGTCGACGATTCATTGTATACTCTCTCTCACATGGCGACCTTCCTTTGATTGGTCAATCTTAGAAAGTATTGCAAGCAAGCGTGCTTTTCCATGCACTTCCACAATCCTATCATATTTAGTGTTCGGTCGATTTGAAACATCCAAAGTTTTGTGGAAGATTCATGGCTATGGTCTACTTTTCTATCATTCTATGGATTTAGCTCTTCTGATTATTCGTGTCAAAATGGC
This sequence comes from Ascaris suum, assembly GCA_013433145.1. Classification (NCBI taxonomy): domain Eukaryota; kingdom Metazoa; phylum Nematoda; class Chromadorea; order Rhabditida; family Ascarididae; genus Ascaris; species Ascaris suum. Next base: position 6,167,936 of record CM024184.1, on the reverse strand, counting down.
GAGTACTGTCCTATCTTCCCATCCGTTTTTTCGGCATTTTAACAGAATTTCCCATTCATTTTTCTATCCTTTAGCATGATTTTCTTGCTATATGAAACAATGCGGCTAAAACCGTCCAATGTTGTCATCTTTTAAGCGGAAACGTCCGATCATCAATGATGCTTTTGTCGAAAAAAAAAAATATTTTCAATTCATTCATGATGTAATTTCTAACAACAATCCGCCATATAATATGAAACACTCTTCCTTATTAAATCAGATTCAAATGTCTATACACCATATTAAGCTGTCTTGATGCTTACTCATCATTAGTCATCAACGTTTGTTTTTTCTTTTCTTTCATTTCCTTAGGTAGATATGTAAATGAGCAATGGTTATGAGCATCTGCGATCTTTGTCCATGAAGCATTTTTCCTTTTTCTTAGCTAATTCCTTGTATATTTGATACTTTAGTGTCTCATATTTTAAATAGCATATTTTATATTTTATTTTCTTATAAAATTATTTATTTTTATGCACTAAAATTTCGAATTTTTCAAAAATATTTTTTCAACTTCAATTGAAATTTGAAATTTTCATTCGGAAGTCAGAGTTTTATTCGAAATTCCAAATTTTTAAATACGTTTGAAATTCATTCCGAATTTTTCAATTAAATTAAAGCGATTCAAAATATCTCTATGAATAGGCAAATGGAATATTGAGAATTATTTAAGCTTGAATTTCTTGTTAAATGTTTATTCCTTTGAATAAAAAATTAAAAAGAGATTAAAATAAGTCTTTAATATTTTATAATTAGTAGTTTTTTTTTGATTATGTCATTACTCGCTTGATATAATTCCTGCATTAAGTTTTGAGAGCAAAATTTTCAACGAACGAGTTATGCTCTGTTAGAACGGCATTATCGGATCAGATGAGAAGATTGAACATCAAAAGATATCGTAATGATTTCTTGAAATTATAGCGTTTGCTTCTTCTAGGATTTATTCCATGCAAACTTTTTTCCACATTCGATTTATTAGCTCATTTAGAAAATAATAAAATCCATCTAGATTTCATGCTCAATTTTGATTTATTTATGGTTTTCCACTATCAAAAGCTTTTTTTTCCTATCCAATAGGAATCCAAATATTTATAGGCTACCTAGGATTTTTTACTGTGGTTCTCGATAAGGAATTCATGATGTCTAATAGAACGATAGCTTTAAACTTGATTCTCAATTTATCAAAGTTGAAATCGAATTGAAATGAAATTAATGATAGAATTAGAATTAAATTCATAATATTACTGTTGTGAATTGATATTTTTATATATTTATCGTTTTCTTTCATCCTCACTTAAAGAGTTTAATTTTACTCATTAAAAATAAACTTTATAATAGATAGATTCGAGAGAATAAAAAGTTTCATCCATATCACTTCCTTTCCACCATCACCTTCAACATTCTTTATTGTCGAAAAAAAAAATTGAAATTGATCATTTTTCTACGCCATTCTTATGGAAATAGCTGTATTAAGGACTATATAAACAGCGTGCATCACTATTTATCAAAGATAACAAAAGTATTATCAATATATTTATTTTGCTATTTTATTTTAGTATTTTAATCTCGGAAATCACAGATTAAATGATTTGAAATTTTGTTTTGAGGACAATGCGCATTATTTTTTTGCAACGAAAATTCATTCCATTTTTTTTGGGGGGGGGGTGAAAATAGAACTATTTAAATTTCATTACTTTGCTTTATTTTCTTTTTTTTTAATATTATTAGGCAGACAGTACGCCATATATGAATTTAAAAAAACATTTATAGCAATATAATTGCAACAATTTTTTTTTGGATATAAAAATAGGCGATATGTGATGTGGGTAAAAATTTAAGAATTAAGGAAATTGATGGATTGATTCAACTTCTGGACGATTTTTTGTGATAGGATTCTCGAAAACCTTTGTTTTCAAGGAAAGTCTCTATGCGGCATCTAGATAGAGTGAGGTCCCATATGAGATCCTCGAATTCTTGGCGCCCAAGTTTCCTGAAATATCTAATATTTTCGATCTTTCCCCTTCCCTCCTCTCCACTTACCCTCCCCAATATTAGGTACCATGAAAATAAAGGAACTATCATTCTGTCTGCTTGATAGCAGTTCCATCTCAGGAGCCGCTGAGGCTGGAGTTACCAAATTTGACAAGTGTTATTTTCGTCAAGTAAGGCTTTCTATAGCGGCTTTATAGTTGACAGATGAAACCTTTAAAAACTATAAAGCTATGCTTTAAATCTATCAAAAATTTTGCAAAAAAATTTTTGCAGCTTTACGCATATTTTTGCTCGTTTTTTTTTTTTTTTTTTACGCGCTCTCAAATGATTTTGTTTAATAAACGCATTATGTGGACGATATATTTGCATATGAAGATATCTATTTATTTTTTATCGCTTTCGTTATTTAAACCGGAAAACTCTAAAGAGAAAAAAGGTATAAAATTTTGAGGTGAGCATACAATAAAAATGGTCTCAGTACGTTAATATTAAACTTAATCCATTGTTATCGAAAAGAATTAATAGTTTCTTTTAGAATGTAAAAAAAAATTGTATATATTTTACGATTGCGAAAAATTTTCATCGGATATTCGTTAAGATGGAAAAATACCTAATCCCTCTCTCATTGATAGTTTAATGCAACGATTGAATCAATTTAAATGTGAATATATGAATTCAATCGTTTAGTTGTTTATTAGCGATTCCATCGAATCAACGAGCGTACTGAATGAAATCCCTTATGCTTATATCATTTTACCTTCTTTTACTTACCTTGTTGTCTTTAATTGTTACTCTGTTACTTTGTTAAATTTTCATTATTTTGAGGTAATCTATGTAGTTGTATGACTTAGTATGATGGATTGTAAAAGCGCATATCGTGCCGCAACCTATGGTGTTCTTTCCTATTTCTTATTTAAAACGTTTGTGGGAAATTTTAACCGCTTTAATCAATCAAATCAAACCATTCAGCGTTCATTTTCTTTTCGTTTTTGTTTAGAAAACTCTAAGATGCTTAAATGAGGCCTGTAACGAGGATGTTTTTTTTTTGGGGGGGGGGGGGGGGGGGTGGTGGTGATGGGAATTGGGAGGTTATCCCTTAATAGGGTCACCTCATTCCTCTCTAAAACGGGTTTCATTCTCTCGTAATCTAATATTATTTTTGCTCTTTGTTGGCTTTCCGATTTTCATATTCAACAACAACAAAAAAAAAATCAATGCATTCGCTGCTTCCATCTTCAACTTGCACTACATATCACCCCCTCCGTTTTAGAGTACACAATGATACTTGTGTGCGCTTTGATCATTATTGCTTATTGAATATAATCTTCTCAAAACCATCTTATATTTTTTTTTGAATGTCTGTCGAATGATAATTTGATATGATAATAGGTAGCAAGCTTAACATTGATCCATTTATTAACCCGATTTTTTTTTGAATAAAAAATATCAATTTTGCTACTAAACGTTACTATCCACTTTTATATTCATCTTCAATAATAAAGTAAATTCTAACTATATAATTTGAATACTTCCATAAATTTTTCGGCTCTAAATTTATTTATTTTTCATATTTTCTCATAAAAATGCTGCTAAAATATTTTTGAAAATGGTATGTTTGCACAACCAATATCTAACGAACGTTAATTATAACGTTAACGATATCTCTACACCTAACGTTATGATGATATTTAACGTTTTCTACACATACACAGCAACCGCTTTTTCTAAAGTAGTATTGAATGAACCTATTCTTATAGACTTAGAACAACAACTTAAAAAATCGCATCTTCTGCCAGTCATCTATCAAATAATAATGACTTGTTTATTTTCATAGCGTTTTTTTTTAAATAATATATATATAGGAGAAAATTTTTCCAACGTTTTTTTCAGTGTTTTTTTTATCCTCTCACAGATAATCCAGCGTTGCACAGCATAGATGCTTTAATGAAATTCCAACGACGATGAAAACTCAAATTACCTATTAGGTGAATAAATTGCTTGCGAAACTTATCTGCGAGAAACTATTCGCAAGTTGACTTTTAGGAATAAACGCAATAGAACGTTTTGAAAAGTTCAATAATGAGTAGCAGCATACCTACGCTAATAAGTCAACCGTCTGTTTCAGTATGTTAACCGTCTGTCTCCTCAATCGTCTACAGCCAATCGTCAATATTTCTAGCTGTAAAATTGCAACAAGTGAAAATCTCAATGAAAATTGCAAAAACTTGATGCATAAAATTATGAAGCTATAAGTTCGAAGTATAGTACCTATAAGATGAAGCTATGAATCTCTATGCAATTTTTGCGATTATTTAAAGTTCCTCGAATAATTTGAAAGTATTTTGATTGAAAATTTTTCGAACATTTCCGAAATTTTTTCTTCTATCGTTGAATTCCCAATCAATAATCATGATATTTTCCATAATTAAATTGCATTTTTATAGAAGCCTATAAATTGCCATTTACAAAGCGCATTATTGCAATATCATATCTGTGACTATGTATACATATATATCTCTCCTCCGGGTAATTCCATCTCACTTACCACTGAGGGAAATTTACAAATTTTTGCGGGTACAATGCAATATAAGATGCCCTTCTACATCATCTTTCATGTTGTTCTGCCCACCGCTGAGGGGAACGATAGGCACCTAAAAGTTGAAAAAAATTCATACATATTTTTATCGATCATTTTTTTTCCATCATATGTATTTGGGACAGTGATAAAAGAAATTTTTTTATAGTCAATCGTTAGATTAATTGAAATATGCAGACATTCTAACGTATTTGTTCACAAACTAGTCAATTATTGAACAGCTTAGTAATTTATTTCGTCAGGTGAACGCATTATGAGATGGCGTTTAATGCTATCTTCCTTGATAGCGTTTCCTAGCTTATTTCTAGCTCTTATCACGTTTTCGCTTCATTTCTAGCTGTTGCTTTACTCTTTTTTTTTTACTTTGTAGAGTTTACAATTAAATGCTTATCAACGTTTCATTGAATTTTATAGAATCTTAGCTTTTACGTTTTTCGATCATCGCTTTTTTTCGATTCATATCGTCCACTATAATTTAAAACTAATTTTGCCGGCTGCTTATATATAGCAAGAGTGAATAAAATGAAGTTATTCTGCTATAAAGCTGCAATTACAAGATGCACTCTTGTATATTAATCCTTCGTATGATTTCGTCAACATATCTTATGCGCGTTGGAGAGACGGCTATGTTCATTCGTTCGTCACTGTTTATTTGTTTCTCCGGCAGCTTAGTTCGGGAACTACGGGGATGAGGTCATGAACTTTGTTGGGCATAATCTGAACTACATGGATAAGTTTTATATTATCTTCAAACTTGATCTGTTAATATGGAAAAAGTTTATGTGATTTTGATAATAGTAAAATTTTGCAGCCATAAAATAAAAAATTTTTTAATTTTTTTTTGATGAAAATTTTCTTTTTTAACTTTGATAAGCCTTTCGTAGTGTGATTTTCCATTCCTCATTTGCATTTCCAAATTAACGGGTATCTTTAGTCTTTAATCATTTCTAAGACACATTTGCATTGAGCATACTTTTGGGACTAATAAAAATTAATACCCGTATGGGTAAGAATTTCAGCACAGGTAAGTTTTTAAAAAAAAAACTATTTCTGCTAAATAAAATACTCAATAATAAATGAATATTTAATCAAGGAGCATAACTTCTTTTTTGCTATTGAATCTCTTCGTTATTATATAAACATTTTATTATTTGGGGGAGATTCTGCTCTATTCGAATTTCATATCTTTGGGTGCCGAACTATCATTTTTGGGAATCATGTTCTAATGCAACGTTCATTTCGTTGAGAGCGTTTGAAGAATTTTTTTTTCTCTGATGATTTGAGATATTTTCTTCAATATTGTTAATGAAAGCGAATTTAGAGCAATAAAAGAATTTCTCTTCATTTATTTTTGAAAGGTGATTTGAAGTAAGCAATTTTCTTCAATTATTTAACTGATATTATTCCAAAGATTGAAATAGCTAAGATATCCCTAAGGGAACAAACGCTCCTAAAGTAATTTCTGTGGAATTTATCACCTTATCGATAATTGACATAGTAATTGAAGCGATTATTTTATATTTTTTGCGCAAAAAGTATTCCTCATCGATATATTCGATTAGTATATCTTGCGGATATAAAGTATAATCAATTCCATTATAATCTAAAATAACTCTTCAATGCTGAATTGTATTTTGAAAAATTATTAACGATCATATTATTTTTTTTTGGCACGCAAGCGCGCGCTAGCATTTCGGTGGCTTGAGGCTAAATCGTCGAGGGGAAACACCTCCAACAATTTAATCCTTCTGAACTTATATGGTGGTCGCGTTTAATCGAGAAGGCTTCTACTAAATAATCACCGATTCTTTTCCGCATGAAGTATTGATGGAATTTAGTTTTTCCAACGTTTTTTTCACCTCCCTACAAAAAAGAATTATTTCCTCTGAAGAGATCAACATAGTAATTGAAGCGATTATTTTAAATCTTTGAAACAATATTGCGCAAAAAATAATCTTCAAGATATATTTCATAGTATATTTTGCGGATTAAAGTATAATCAATTCACCATTTCATAATAAATTTTAGCAATGAACACTTTTTCGGACAACACATCACCTTAAGATGCATAGAGAACAAGTTTGTAAATGATTCTCGAGTCAAAAATAATGAAATGGACGATAGACAAATACAATCAACACGAACAGATAGTTGCATATGCAAGCTTTAAAATATTCATTATTTAACATTTGGAGATGGTTGATATCATATTTCTGATGGTTTAGCATTGGAAGAAATCGGAGCCTTCTCGCTTTAGGATCGCTCTGATCTAAATCTTCGAAAATAGTTGGGTAAAATGACCTCCAGCACTAATTCTAATTCTCTAAAACTTACTTCTTAAGTATGAAATTAAGGATATTACATTTATTTTCAATCGCAAAAAAACTTGGATGAATAAAAATTACAATCACCTAAAGTTTCTTTTACCGTTTGAATTGTTCTGAAGAAATAAAGGCATATTTCGTATGTTTTCAACTGATATCCTATATTTTATTCAGTTTTTATTAATATGGAAACTTACTGCTTCAAGATTTATTTTTCTACGTTTCCTTCCATCTTCTACTCTTCATCATCCCAAGTGAGCTTTAAATATGCATATATTGAAATTTCCTCATAGAATGGAACTTTGCTAAAAAAAAATCTCTGCAATATGCAATAGTATTCGAAGTTGTTTAATTGTTATCGCTCTTTTGCCATATGCAGAGGAAAGATAAAGTTGAAATGATCAACCTCTCAGCATTAATATAGTAATATTTCAAAAAGAATATTTTTTAAATAAATACCATAAAGTGCCAAAAAAAAAAAAAAGCTCTTTTGGACTCAAAGATGGAGCACAAATCAAAGCATCAACACAAAAAAATATGCTTGAATAGCTTAGAAAATTGTACACCTATACTACTTATCATCTGTGCATTGTAGTTGAAAGGCTGATGTAGCGCTTATCTTTATTAGGTGAATTGTTTCGAAAATTATTTATGAGGTATTCAATCTAGTATGATTATGAATAGATCAATCCGAAGATTTTAAGGTATGACGATCGACGTTCGTATAAGTCACCATTGAGAAACAGAAAAGCTTTTAAATATTTCAGAGGAAATTTGCCTGGTTCGCTCTTTTCGCTTTTATTTCGCTTTCGCTCTTCGCTCTTTTCGCTATTGCCTTTCGCTTAAACTTTTATCCAGTGAACTGTCCTAGAGCTTATTAGACAGCCGTACATTATACATGTTATGCGACTGTATATATGACGCATGAGAGAGGAAATTGTAACGTTAATGTAAGTGAGCAAGGAAGGTATGCTTATTATTCGTCTTTTAGGCAAAAATTCGACAAAATATTTAACGTTTTGACAAGAAAGCCTCAAGCATACGAAAAAAATGCATTTCGACCAGAATGCAGTAAGAAATTTTCAGTGGTAGTAGCATTTCTCTCACACCCCTCAAGAGTAGAAAGATCATCTATTTCACATTGTTACATCATTCCCTCCCTTCATTGCAAAAAAAAGCTCTCTCTTATAATCTCCTTATCGCTCCTCCCTCTTCTCGATTACGCTATCGCGTGACTAAAAGCATGAACAAATGGCAACCAGCTGTCACCAAAGTATTTTTATTGGTCTTTGTTTCGAATGTTCAACAAACTCACAATACTCTTCTAATGGTTCAAGTCTCAACATGCTTTGAAAAAATCGTAAAATAGGAATGCAAAAGCGAAGTTTTCAAGTCACCTTCAACAAGGAGGTTATGGAAGACCTACTGTTCTTCCACCAGTCATCCTTGCCTAAAAAGAGTGGAGAGGGAGGAGGATGAATTGGATGCCTCTCTTCATCTGAAATCCCTCTCTCTTTCCTTCAACCGCTCTAATGGCCTGCTCCTTCTATCTCAACAGTGAGAGCCCTCAGCACATCAAAAATTTCATCAGTTCTTTTGAAGTAAACTTCTAAGATTGAATGAAGTCATTTCTTTTTTAGTAAATTATGGTGTTAAATTTTCGCTCAAAGCGACGAAATTCTTTCCTCAAGTTATGGCCGAACAGCCTTTTCATATAACTGGTTGACATATAACCGGTAAACAGGTTCGAGGTCGCACCTCCGTGCACAATATGCTCGATCTCTTTGCATTTCTTATATGAAGTTATGCTCGCATAGTCTACGCTCAAGCAAAGTTTCGCTCTAAATCGCCGAATTTCGTTCGTGTTTATCAATAAAGATGCCATTGATATCCATCATATTAAGCAGAAGAACTTTTCGTTTACGATCAATAAAGTCCTCATTTCCTACCTCCTTTCTAAGAGAAGACGCATTACCCTTGTTCCACGATGGAATTTACAACTACAATTTTTGCCTCCCAACTATGGTAGTTTTTTTTTTCTACATAAGGGAATATTTTTTTCATCGTTTTTTTTTTCATTTTCTATTCTCTAATTTTTTAAAAAATTTCCTATATCTTATTTTCCTCTATTCATTTTCATATATTCTCTACGTGATTACAAAATTGACAAAATTTCTACGTTGAACTTATCTTCTAGTTTTTACTGCTTTCATCCTAAATAATAAGGTTATCTTTGAGCTACTTATATGGATGATCATATGAGCAGGTGTTTACTGATGTACTTTTGTTTATCTCATCGTCGTAATACGTCGTCATACATTCATAACTGCCATACAGATGCACTAATCATACATACGCAACTGCCTTTATATGTATTTATTTCATTTGTTTGTTCGATTGTTAAAGTGTGTCACATTGGTGCTAATTTTTAACTCAATGCTCAGCATCCTTATTTCGTTCCTCTTCCAACTCTCCCTTCATTCTCCAAGAAGATGTGCTCATGAAGCTGTCTTCCCCTCTGAGAGTACTTCTTCACCTCTGACGAAATACAACTATTTACAGTTTAGTGAAAATAATTGGTAAATAAGTTGAAAATAATTTCCATTATTAAAGCATATTCTGTTTATATGGATTTCATCATAAATCACATAGATATCATCGTATACATAATGAAATGCTATTATTATACAGAAAGACATTACATCTCTTATTATTGCGACTGTTTCACGATTGATTTCTTTCGTATTTCACAGTAATCGTATATATCAGACAACTTTCAGCAATAATTCGCTATTTATTGTAGTTGAATTTATCCGATTATGAATGCATTTAACAGCCTTATTAATAGTTCAACTAAGCACACTTTGAAATGTAGTAGATATGCAAAAAAATTGAAAAAAAGAGCTGCATTCGATGTTAACGGAAGCGAGATTATCATGTAGAATCTATTGGAAACGAAATTTTATTTAGTATTTGGTGGGTAAAATTCTAAAATCTTCCCATATTATATTAATATTTTATTTATATTTTATTTATACCAATATTTCTATTATATATTAATTCGATTTTATTTCTAATATCTCTATTTTCATTAGAATATTGTCTTATCTATCAATATAAAGTACGCCCTTTATACCTTTGCTAGAGCCCTACCTTTTATTCAATTATCATCTGTTTTCAACCCATTACCTTACATCTATTGTTACAATTACCTTGTTTTACTTCAGAAATTTTTACAATTTATTTAAGTAATTGAACATTTCAATTTTGGAATACATAAAAATTAAAAATAATAGAACCTTTTATGGCCAAGTCTTCAAATATATAGCCAAGTTTATGGTTCGAATTTGCAAACTTAGAAATTTGAATTGGATTTAAATCGCGTTTCACGACCGACCTTTCTCAATTGAAGCACTTCTAATCGCATTTGCGTTCATTTGAGCGGACCTGTCATATGACCAATGTCTTAGTTCACTTTTTTTTTCCTCACTTATGTCCCAAATAAATTGTTGAATTAATTAACTCCGACACTCTCCACTGTAGACTTTCTCATGACTTTATCTTATAATGTTTCGTTTTAGTCTGTTATTCCATCATCTCCCCTCCCAAATCCCGGTACAGCATGATGTTGTTGTTTATTTTGTTTTGTTTCTAGCTAAGGCAATTGTTCCGGTTTGTATATTATTGGTATTAGGTATTGTTATTGGTATTAGGTAAGCGATTAGTGATTGTTTAAGAAGCGCTCTTTACGTCGTGATAAGGACCATCCAATAGCTCCATTTTAAGAATAGGAGAGAACCTCAGTCGGTTTCTACCGACGAAAAAAAAAATTTCTTTCTGTCAACATTACCATTGCAACCGAAATTCGGTTTCTACCGAATGTTATTTTTCAATAATCTCGAGACGGACGTTTGTAAAATGTATTCGGTTGCAGCCGAATTTTGATTCCTTACTGAAAGTCTTCGATTGATGATCAATCAATATTTTTGAAATGCATTTGAATGTGATCGATTTTTTTTTACGGATCGAGACTTCCGTTCGGAAAAATTTCCACATTATAAATTTTCAAAATTATGCGAACAAATCATTGTCACACCGAAATAAAATAAAGAATTAAACTATCACTCAATCATAAGAAAATTATGAAAATTATCAAAAATGAAAAATATTGATTTAGAAATTTTCACAATCATCGTTTAATATGGTGTCAAATCTGAAAATATTTTTCGTCGAAAAAGTTTATGAGAGTAAATCGGCGAATTTTTTTAATCACTTACATGAATCATACACACTCATTCATCCATTTAAACTATTCATTGATGATCTATGAAATAACATTCAACGAAAAATCAACTTTAATTGAGTTCGTTTTAGTTATTTCTCTTCTTGCAATTTTTGCTTATTTATCTATTGCAATATCTTATAATAGGTATTGCAATATCTTCAACAGAAATATCTATTGATATATTTAAAATTAGGCGTTTCATTTTCGAGCTTTTTGAATAGCGAATTACTTCAACATACTATTTTCCTTTTTTATCTTTTCTACAAGCGTTTCCTAATGAAATTCTGATCTGCAAATATTGCGCATTATTCACCCATGAACCGATCGCTTATAGACCACCGTTTAATTTGCAAATCACTTACAAAGTTGATTTTTTTTTCCTCAAATCGCTACAACTGGTTTTCCATCCATATTGAAATTTTCTTGATTTAAAAAAAAAAAACTTCCTTATTTTATTTCTTGTCTTGTAAACTGTTTTGTGGCTGTTCGATTCCCATTCTTTTCTTTTTTTTTTCATTCATGAGTTTTCCATCGTTGTTTCGCTATATGCATCGTTTCTTATCGTTTTTTTTTTTGCATCTATCTTCTAATCTCACATTTATGGAGGTTATTTTTTTTTTATTTCTTCTAATATATCTTTTTCAGCCCCTTTTTTTTTCAAGCATTCAAGTGATTGCTTCTTGTTATTCGCTATTTTTTTTCTTTCATAAAAGACAATTTCAATCTTTTGCATGAATTGAATTGGTGAAAAATTTGACAAATAGAAAAAGAAATAAATTGTTTCCCACTTTTTCCATGTTTTCTCTAAAAATTCTACGAATTAGATAGTGAGTCGCCAATAAATGAGTGTTGTTTTATTATTCCTTCAAAAAGAAAAACAAAAATATCTCTATGGAAGTATGATTACTCAACCAGTCGTACTAATTCTATGTATATATAAGAAACATTTTATGCAATCAGATATTGCCGCTAATTTGAGATAAATTTTCTTCGGAATAGAGATCATGAAAACAAATCAGGTCACCTAAACCAACTTTCTGCAGGTAAGAATCGAATCCTTGATCCTCTTCATTGTTGCGCCATTTATCTGTTAATTCAGATTTTATCTTTCTTTTTCCATTGGCAAAAAAAAAAAAAATAAAAGTAACTGAAATTTTATGAAAAAAAAATCGTTGAATAATGCAAAATTTTCACTTTTTTTTTTCAGCTTCAAAGATAGAAATTAAATCAGTAGATTTCTTACATCAATCTGCTTAAAGATTTTCAATGGATATTTATCAAAGCTTCCAAGAAATTAAAGCTTTATTTTTATTGCACAAATATCACATCCAAAACAACCCAAGATTATACTCTAGAGTAAGCCATATTTTTATATTGTCATAAATGAGTTATGTGTTACATTAACACAACTGTGTTATATGCTCACTGCAATTATTACTTTTATATCGAAATAATAGCGCATCAATCACTAAAGAGTTAGAAAATTCAAACAATATAGATTATTGGCTGTTTGCAACACATTATTATTGATAATAGTGAAAGTATTGCAAATAAATGTTTTTGAGCATGAGCATGGGCTTGAGCTTGAGCGTGAGCACGAGATAATGGGCAGGCCACCTAGCGATGCTTTAGCTGGCTGCCTCTATGAAGTATAAATTATTATAAAAATTCACCCGAATAAATAATAACACAACTTGATTTAGAGATAATTATATTTAAATACTTTCACTGAAAAACTTATTTAAATACCTTTATTGAAAAACTATCGTAATGTTTAGTAAATTTCAACAGGTAAGTTTGATAGGTAAAAAAATTACCTGCTCCGACGGGTAGAAGAATTATGATAAGATAAACGAATTGTTACGAATAGAAGGTGGATTGGTTTATGGGTGTTTATAAATCTGTGGAATTTGGATCAAATTTCAACGTTTCATTTCGAAATTTATGAAAGATTCCATTCGTAAAAATGTGTTGTCTGCCGTATTTTTTTTTTTTCTCTCATAATGACGTAGTTTATTGTCAATTCAATTCGCTATTGCTTATGTGTTAATATACGCATAAATCATTTTTCATTAGCAACGTATTTCATTTTGTTAAATCAACAAACGGCCACATTTAGACATTCCGATGATTTTATCATATATGAGACGTTGAAATGTTAGGTTTTTTTTTTTTAATTTCCTTCAGTTTTATCATTTCGTTGAATCGTATTCGTTTTAGTTGAGAAACTAATCAAACCACTTTATTTAAATAGCAGTGTTATAAATGAATAAAGAAGGAGAAATATTCTACAAAGAAGTACTCTAATTTTAATGATGACATGCATAACGATATTGGGCATTGTTTTGTACCGTCATGGTACTTTTCTACAGGTCAAGAGAAAAAAATAATAAGGAAAAACATACCTAGGAAAGTGTTGAATTCCTAAAAATATGAGTAAAAAGAATCGAGTTGAAGGACAAGTCCTTAAAATTTTCCCATTTTCCAATAGGTACGAAAAGAAAGAAAAACGTTTAAGCAACAAGAAATAATGCTATATAATGAGATGGTGATTCGTAAAGAATTATATTCGTCGTTTACTTTTTAGCTGCTATGATAATTTCCTTCAAGAATCAATCTTTTCATTGCTTTTGATACACGGCTAATAAAGAAATTTTTGCTGGGAAAAATGATTCTGTCAGTCGTAAAGGCGTAAACTGCATCTGTCAATAACCCTTGAAGTTTCGATACGAACAACATCGGTGAATAAGGAAATTGCTAGAGCCTCTCTCGTACGCACCTCCGTATCCCCACGCCCTCCCCCCCCCCCCCATCCCCTTCACATCGCCAGTTTGTTTGGTTCCCAAGATGAAGAAATATTCCCATACAAAGGCGATCATATGATCATAATCCTATGATTACAATCCATAGATCCGTCGCCAATAATTGTTATATTTACTCCCCCCAATAATCCATATAATCATGAGTGTGCGTATACATGTGATGCATCGTTTAAATTAGTGATAATAATTTCTGATAAGAAATGACCTCAAACGATATTAAAAAATATCGAAGAAATTGAAAAATTTTTTTCAATAAAAGCAAAATTGAATCATCGATATATTCATATAAAAATTGACACTGACATTACATCTTTTTTTTTCAAGAATTTTCCAATTTCAATAATTTGAATTTGAATTTTTCAATAATTTCCAACGGTTGCAATTTTTCCAAAAAAAAAACGCAAAATTAATACGTCACATGTTTGAGCGTTATTAATCATGAGACGCCTAAGAAATACGAAACCCCTCCACTTCCCTTTTCCTCATCTCTCTCCCCTCCCCCCCCCCTTCATTTGAGCTCTTCTAAATGCCTTTGCAAATTTCATTTTCAAGAACTAATCATGACACTACATCTTATTCATGCCAAGTTATACTTGTGTGTTCGTCTATTTGTCTCTCTGTCGGTCTTTTAGTTTTGACTTGAGAACCACCGGAGCTGAATTGAGAAATTTCATCGTGCAATACGCGTTACGCAATATTTTGTGCTGATTTAACATTCTCGAAATAATCTATTTATATTGAAATATGCAAAAATGTGCGTGCATCCTCATCAAATTGGATTTTCATTTCACACGACTCTTACAATGAAAAAAAAAAAAAACGAGTTTTTTTTTAAAAAAAATAGAAAAGCATCCTATTTCATCAAAATATGAAGGGAGCACTCTTTTATTGTCACATTTCTTCAAAGCAAATCTATGAAATTAACTGAGTACTTGTACTCATTGCAAAAGCACGTATCGTATCGGATTTTCTATTGCATTTTGCTAGCTGTCATCATTATAGTGCAATAAATTTGCACAAACGTAATTTATTACTGATATAAATATAACTGTTACGAAATGCAAATATTAGTTTTGAATCGCAATAAAAAAGAAAAAAATCATGATATCTTATCACTTATCAAACAAAATGCACTCTTCATAATTTAGTAACATATATCAATCTCTACAAAATGTTTTTCAAAAATTAAAAAAAAATTAAAAAAATAACAGCAGCGTTCTAATTTGAAATGAACAAATGGCAGCCAAAAATGCAAAAAAAAGAAAAAAAAATGCAAATTGCATTTTCGATTGTCTGATGTTGCGGCGCTAAAATGCTTCAACTTGATTATTTCAACTGATCTCTCGATATTAGCGTTTAAACCTTCAAAAAAAAAAAACGAAAATTGCATCAATGAAAGTAACTTTAATTTCCGTTGAAATAAATTAACTAATAGGGAAGGTGATAGTTGAAAAAATACCTACTAAATAAAAGTAAATTGTTGGGAAAAAAAAGTTTCTTAAAGAGATTAACGAAATCTATGCAAAGAGATTTTTGCGATATTGAAGAGCGACAAATTATACTTTACTCGTTTGAACTCTCACCGAAATCAACGAATAACTGTTAGAAAAATTCGGCAAGCAAGATAAAACGACTTGAATTTTCATAATTAGATGTCGATGTCGAATTCACGAACGCTCAATGAACAAATTCATAAATTCTGATTTAGTAAGTAAAACATTTTGAATAAAAATCTTAGAAAAGAGCTTTATTAGGGCAATTTATTGCTTGTGACGTTTCAACAATCAACTCAGAATGTAAAACAACCGAAAATTATATGAATATCTGCCTGATGCATATGACGAAACGTCGAAAAACGCAATAGGTATTTCATGCATTAAAGGCGATAGACAATTGCTAGCACACGGTGTCATAACTATGAAGGCCAATCTCATAACGATAACATTAGAACATATACGCGCATTAGATCGCATAAACTTTAAAAACGAATTGCGTATTGAATGAATAGCATCGGCATAGGAAGAAATCTGAATGCTTTAATCGGGTATATAAGTTTATATTCAATTTGGGAAATTGAAGTGGATGGCATTAAAAATTCATCAAGAAAATACACTCTTCTATCTTTGGTCATATACGTATGAATGCCTTCTTTATTACTTCTGTTTGCTATGCTCACGTAATTCTACCGCCGTATATTTGTTTAACAAACATTTTCATTGTGGACTAATTCAATGAGAAATTGAACGATTTGCCTATCTAAATGTCGAGTCTATTTCCAACTCATTTCAACTATGACACTAATAACCTGCGGTACTCGTGGCAAAATTGGATATGAAAACCAGAAAGTGGCTACTTTCTCTTACAAACCCTCGCTTTCGCTCTTTAAAATCCATTTGCAGCCACAAGAGGCCTAAATGAAAAACTGCTGCATTTCATCATTTCTCTTTCTTTATCGACAACTCTTCTTTATAGCTGCAATCTATAAAATTCACCAATCGGTGAAATTTTAAGAGCAACCATCAAGTGAAGTTGGCATGTATTATTTTAAACACATAGGTTGAAAGACAGATTATTCGCTGAATCTAGTACCATTATTCGAGTATAAGCATAACCACTACTAGTTTTAATTTCAGGTTTGAAAAAAATAGGATCATGTGTCATTCGAAGTGCTCATGAACGAAATCTAAAATTAGCGCGAAATGATCGAACCGACTATTATCGTGTATTTTGGCTGCGCAGGAAAAAAAATCATCTAAGAACTATAACTCATGTGATTTGGTAAAGATCAACAATTCACATGGTGTTTGATCCATTTTTTTTTTCTGGTATTATAATGGTGAGGCTATTATCATATGAAAAAAGCAAACAACAATTTACGTCATAGCGTTCATTCCCACTGATCAAAAAATCATCGGAAATTCTACGTGAAGCATGATACTTGATATATCTGAAGTGATATTTGGGCAAGTTAAATGTTGTTACCTTCCCGAAAATCTATAATTCCCTTCCAGAGAGAAATTCGTTGACAATCATCGAAACTGAGAGACATTCCGTTCCAGTCGACTACGTTACTTTCCAACTAGTCCTGATCAAAGTACATGTAAAGAAAGGCTTATTGGAGTTCTTGAGAAACCTAGGAAGTAAGTGTTTATTAGCAGTTATACCACTATTTTCGACTTCTTTATTTCATTATAGAATATGTTCATTATTACCTCGTTTAATACAAAATTACCCCAATTAAAGCAAAAAAAAAGATTTCAACACATCGCTTAACAACCACTTGGGTACACCATCGATCCCCATAGAACCGCCTTCATTTGCCCGCTAGATTGCATTCCTATTTGAATCTCTTCCTCTCAGAAAACCACTGCTCAATTAAATCGCTTGCCTTTGACAACATTTATGATGTGTTCATCCCTCTGATCATATCCCGCCACTTTTATATATAGCTTCTGATGACGGAATGGGAACATTTATTTGCTTGGATGCTTACATCCTTATATGATACGAACAGTCCTACGTCCATTTCCTTGAACATGAGAGTGTGCGTGGTTTTTTTGCCAGCCAGGAAGACCACTCATGAGCAAACTATATAATTTTGCATATATATATATATATATATATATATATATATATATATATATATATATATATATATATATATATATATATATATATATATATATATATATATATATATATATATATATATATATATATATATATATATATATATATATATATATATATGCAATTAGTACGCTTACGTTATTCATCTGAAAAGAAAGCCGCAAAAAATCCAAGTCTAAGGTCTTGATGTCACTGTTTTCTGAATCAATCGCATGTTAAAATTTCGATCAAAATGACTTCTCTGTCGAGGAATCTTTCGGTTTATGTCTCCGTCGTTTTCGTAGCAATTAACTGTGCATCGAGTTTCCTTAATAATCCAGTCGACGCCCACTATCAAATTCAAATGCGAAGCAAATATAATGCACAATCTGGAGCCCTTTCGCATTGAAACAAGCTCATAAAATCGGCGATTTGTGTGTTTTGTTTTATTTTATTTTTGTTCTTGTTTTATCCTATCGTTTTCGATCGATGAGAGTGTAATTTTCTATACTAGGAATTGGTACTAGAGCAATCTATTTAAGCCGTCTGTTCGAGTAGGCCGAATGACAGCTTTCTGTTCAACACATATCCTATTAAATTTCAAGTTTTCTTCGACATATGCAAGACATCTCTAGTCGAAAATCAAAGGAAAGGAGCAAAAAGTTCCACGTAATCAATAAAAATGCGCAGAAATGCGCATTATTGTGATGCGCTTTCGCAGATTTGCAATGGACCATAACATCGCAAATATGTGTGTGCATAAACTGATGTGCGTGAACTATGAGTGGTATCTCTGTGTCTTGGCACTTTTCACATCAAAATCGTTGTCGCTATATTACAAAATTATACGGTAGAATGAGTTTTGCAACAACTTTCAACTTGATCTATCAATTCTACCGTAGTAGTTTACTTGAAAGTGCAGAAAGTGGCATGCACTTCCTTCTCACTTCGATCACATTCTCCTATCGTCGAGTTGCTATTTCTAACCAATACGCACGAAAAAATAAACTTTCATAGATGATAGAAAAGTCGACCATATCGTTTGAAATATTGAGCAGGTGGTGCATTACTCTTTGTTGGCCTACTCAGAATTCTAGTTTGTTATGACGATTGCATGGCATCTGTGATGATCGCTATTGCAAAGATCTCATTGATGATGAAGAGCCGCAAAAATTGCAAATGATTGCAGTTTTTTTTTTTGATAATCTTTTCCATTTGTATCGATATGCTATCATCCCATATATGGAAGTGAAAATAACGTGGAGAATGAGAACGCCAACTATTGCAATCAAAACAATCAGGCAACGTTATGTGTTCTAATTCATTTCGAGATAATTATTTTTATCAGTTTCAGTATATCCACAAGAGTTCGCTGAATAATATTTAATTACATCGTTATAATATAGATAATACGTATAAATTCATAAAATTATCAATTGTATCTTATTTTTCAAAATTTTTTGAAAATTGTATAACGTTTAATTTAAAACAATAAAAAACAAAAAATTAATTTCAGTGAAATTGGCTACTTGAATCGTTGTTAATGGTTTCATTTAATATAATATTTCAACGTCTCTTATGTGAAATCCTACTTTGTCAACCGGAAACTCGAAATGATCCACAATGTCATTCAATTCGCCGAGTAACTGCCTTACGTTTGTAAAAAAAAATCATCACAGCAAATTTCTCTAAATCGTTAGAAATTTTGAGTGCAATTCTCGTTGAGAAATTACGCATCGATATAAGTAAGCATTAGTTCTTCTTTAATAAAAAGGGATTTTATTTGAAAATTTTTAATTTATAATTAATGATAAATTTATTTATGCTTTCTTTGTTGGTTTTTTTCTAAAATTGCTTTATGTACAACAATGAAAATCTTCTGAATAAATTGAGAATGAAATAAATGAAATGAGATAAATATTTGTGGAATTTTTCTTTTTTTTTGATGTCATCATTTCCATGGGAAGAAAATTTCAACTTTTTTTTTTTGCAAGGAAGGTTAATAATTTTCCTTTAAATCGAAGAATTGCGGCTAATTTTCCCCGTTTTTTGTTGCCGAAATTTGTAGTGCTATTGAAATTAGGAACTTGTTGGCTTAATGAACGTTGATATTTTTTACCGACTCAGAATGATTCGCTCTAGTGGGCGGTGCTAAATGATCAACACTCAACGCAACAGTACTTTTAAGCGCGTTCGTTTCGCCTTTAGCTCTGAACTTAAAACCTCCTTAGTGTTGGATGCTCGCCTAAACATAACTACCTTCAATATTATCTTCACTCTCAGAATTATTAAGGCTTCAATTGCATATTTAATTCTTCCCCATAATTTTCTTCTTTCTCAACTGTATATCGTGAAATTCGTCAACTTCAGTGGCTATTTAAGACCGCTTCTCGAATAAAATATCGTCAAAATTCCCACAGAAGAAAAAAAGTGGACAACTCGAGATTCTATTCCTATTCATATGGTTGTATGCATCCTGAGGTTCTTTTCATGCTGATTCATTTGTGAACTTTTTGAGGTTTTATTATTGGCTTATATAATTGTAAACCTCCTAAGGTTTTATTCTTGCTGATATAATTGTGTAATTTCTGAGGTTCACATTGTTCAGACATATGAGATTCTTCACATTATTGAACTTATACAAAATTATACAAAATTATACAAAATTCAAATTATACAAAAGTATTTGAAAATTAATAGCACTATTAATTCATATAATATTAGAGAATTACCCCCTTAGTATGATTAACTCTTTGATTACCTCGTTAAAATCGCATTTGACTATAGTGTTGCATTGATTACACTAATCGCGGATTCATTTGATGACGATAATTAAGAAATAAAGGCTTAGTAAGGAATATCGTCAAGTTTTATGCGCATTATGCAAACTTGCGCCTATCATACACCTATGTATGTGTCTGTTTGTCTGTCTGCCTCTCCGTCTATTTATCTGTCTGACAGTTTTTTATATGCAACCACTGAAAAAATAGTGATGAAAACCAATGCTTATGATGTAAAATCATATGATAGCCACTTATATCACCAATTCTATTCTCTTCAACAAATTTGTAGGAAACATTGAAAGATGCCAAAAAATCTTTACGCATTTTCAAACAGTCGAATTTTTTTCTAGTCGATTAGATCACAAATGAACGAACCTCTTTTTTTTGCAATATTGCAAAATTCAATTATTCATCAGTACACAATATTTTGCATATATTTTGCATAAAATATAACTTATTAGCAAACAATTGCAATCGATTGATTAGAAGAATGATATGCAATTTGCAATGATTGCATTCATTTCTAGTGGATATTTCACGCAAATAATCGGGAAAAAATTTCCACCTGATTATGAAGTTTTCTTTTTTTCTGAATATTCTAATAAGTGCTTTATCCAATAATTAATGCTCTATCAATGAAAAATTAAGCTAGAATAACCAATTTAAAAAGCATAAATATTTTTTATTTTCAAATGAATCGCCGACATTAATTTTTCAGCTCTATAATGGAGGAAAAATAGAATTGTGTAATATTAATGTTGTTTGCAATATTCATTGTGCTATTCAATGTTCAGCAAATTTTCTTTAATATGCATAGCAAAGATATGTTTATATGATACTCGAATTTGTTTACGCGTTCTGCATTAAAGCATTCGCTCATATTCGCTCGTTCCATTCACTTTCCCGATATTGTTTGGTCCAGGTGTTTGATGCTTTGGAGCCATCTTCCCCACCTTTTATGCTCTCTATTTGCACAAAACTCCACCAAAAAGCATCAGCTTTTGCATTTCAATGACGCAACGATCTAAACGATTCAGATGGAAAACTGTGCTTCGGCAAGCGATAGTGATCTTGTCGAGTGGAAGGAGGTGGGATGGTGGGGGGGGGGGGGGGGGGGGGGAGGGGGGAGGGAAAGGAGGAGAGGAGGAGGAGAAGTGTTCCTAGAAGAGACAAAGCAATACAAGGACAATGCTTCTACATGCATACGATGAAAAGAAAAAAATGAATATTATTTCCGAAAGAAAAGGAAAGCATTTAGCATCCTTAAATCCCTCTTAAACACAACTTCTTAAACTCGTATCAAAATTGCACTCATTTAATTGTAAATTTGCATATATGTTTACGAATTTGCAATTATTTGCGAAATCTATCGATTATTTTCATCGGCCGTAGAAAAAACGTTGATCGCTTTTTCAAAGATTATCACTTTTTTTGTGATACAAATTGGTGAATGAAATTTTTTTTCCAAATTTTTTTCCACATTTCTAAAGGAAAATACAATTTTCTTCACTTAAAAACTTATCAAGATTATCACTATTATTTAAAATTATATTTAATTTATGATATATTCAAATATATTTATAAATTTTTGCAATCGTTTAATTTTTTTTGAACGTCGTTTACGTCATTGATTCTCGTGATTTCATCTTTAAGAATATTTCTTTCTTTTTTCGTTTTGCAGTTCAACTCATCATTGCAAAATATGCAAAGCCGAAAGTTTCCACTTTTCTTCTCGCTTCTTCTTCTCCTCATTTTTTCATCAAGCGCTCTATCAAGAAAATATCGCGATATGCGTTTAACAGCTCGCCGGGTAAGTTAATATATTAGCGCATAAAATATTTTCACTGTAAATTTTCCAATTGTTCTATATAAATATAAATTCCGCATAATTTTTTGCCAATTTAATAAATATTTTCTATGGATTTTGCAATGAATTTTATTAGTGATAAAATATTCTTTAATGAAAAAAAAATTTTTTTATGCAAATCATTTTTTTTTCAATTTTTTTTTCCTTAAAATTCTAAAATTTCGTATAATTGAATGAATAATAACGATTGTTAAAATAAATTTCTTCTATATATAGTAATTATTAAATACGAAAGATTAGATAATTAACGATATAATAAGTTCATTGAATTAAAATTAATAAATATATATATAATTTCACTTCTTCAAAAAATAGTTCTCTTTTTTGAAAAAGAAAAATCACAAAATTTTATTATTTTTAGCTATAAAGGGTTCTATAAGAAAATTGCTCACATGATGTCATTTACGCTATTATCCACAATTCTCTACGTACTCTAAAGTATGGGTGGTTTGACTAATCGAAAAGTAGTTTTACCTTACTAATAATTCTCTAAAAGTATAATATTTATTTATAGGATCCTCAAAATCCTAAAATTCTCATAGCGAATATGGTATTTACATTTGTTGCTCCAAGCCGTTTTGAAGCATAATCCAGTTTTACTAGAACTTTTTTTTTACTGTACTATTAATTCCATGAAAATATGATAGTTATTTTTCGGATTTCCAGAATCTTACTATTTCCATTGCTCTTGTGATATCTATATTTTTCGCTAGAAGCTTTATCATCTTTCGGTCGTCCAGACTTTAAAATTTAGTCGGTTCTCATATATAAGCTATTCATATGATCGAAATTTGCATATAACTACGAACAAACTATAGCTTATACAAATTTCCAATTGAGAGATTGAATGAGATTTTAGTTCACGAAAACAATTGGTGAGTTTATAAACCCTCAACTAACTGCCTCAAATCTGCGAAGATTGTGGATGACGATGTAAAGTGTCACGACTTTCACCAATCCCATTTGTTGCCCGAAACTCGATAACTTCAGCAACACCATCGATTATGCATATATAATCAATTCAATAATCTCAAAATCTCATTGGGTTTCATTTTCCGAATCAAACCTTTGCAAAAACCATTTATATATTTATGGAATCAGGATGTTGCATTTGGTATATCACAATATTTTCGAGCCTATTTTCAGGATATTGCATCCGACAATTTGCAACATATTTCTATCATCGTCTCATTCTCCGATTACATAATATCAAATTATATCGAAAACATTATCATAAAAATTTGCCCATTGACTTAAAAAGATGATAAAAGAAGTTTAACCGGAAAACTATTCAACAAATCGTTAACAAATCAGCCAATAATATTTTGCCGTAATAATTGTTCTTGAAATATGTTTTTCTATTTTCGAAGAATTTCTAGTGGGAATTTTTTTCTATTTTCCTGAACGGTTGAGAAAAGGATGTAAGCCAATGTAAGCCATATCAATAAATGGGAAATATAAGTCGTGCAACTGCACCAAATGATAAACAACTAATATAGGCTCATCTTCTATTACTGACTTCATATAGAAGGAAGTTATTTTAGTGGAACCTCGGTTATGCGCTAAAAGTAAAGATGGTATAAAATTTTACAGTCAATGTCCCATTTATATTTATAGATCGGATGTATTTATGCGTCGAGATAGATAGATAAATTTATACAATAAGTGTATAGATATGCTTGAAGTAAAAATTTATATACGGAGAAAGCGCATAAATAATTAGGAAAGCGCATTATGCATTTTTTTTTGAGATCGGGAAAACGGTATAGGCATAAGATTATATATCGAACGAATTATCTCCTCTATACGTTAAAAGTGAAATAGAAATAAAAGCCAAAATATCGCAGATAGAAACTGCGCAAATATTATTACAACGCACCAATGGTACTTTGAGAGCTTTCTTTTTTT
Organism: Ascaris suum; assembly: GCA_013433145.1. Lineage (NCBI taxonomy): Eukaryota > Metazoa > Nematoda > Chromadorea > Rhabditida > Ascarididae > Ascaris > Ascaris suum. The sequence goes on along the minus strand of CM024184.1, from coordinate 6,143,711 downwards.
TTTCATCTATCAAGAAAAAAAAACGTTGGAAAAAAAGTCGATAAAATCAATCAACAACAAATTCAGCGCTAATGCTGATATATAGATTGATAAGTACTATCAAAAGTATTGCCGACATAATCAACGTAGATGATCTCTAAAACTCAACCTGTCGCATCTACCTGGTGGTGTAAGGTATAAATCTATACTTACCGTTTGTTATTTCGCATCAAAATAAAAAAGTACATTCATATATTATCAACAGGAAGTGTTTTCTAAGTATTTTTATTAAACAGCGAAGAAAATATTGGTTTATTTGAATTTGAAGATCTCACCTTCAGTGGCGGTGCTTTTCTTCATTACGCATAGAATATTCAACTCTATAGTAAAAGTTCATTTATTTAATAATTAATTTTCAACAAATCCAAACTATTTCTAAAAGTTACACATTTACCTGTAACGAGATTAATTGCTTTAAGTCAAATACGATGAAACAGGTATATTTCTTTTAGTGAATTTGCTATAGCCTTAATTCTAGATGCCTGTAGTAAATGATAAACAACGTATATGCTCGACAAACGTTTTTTTTCACCAATAATCAACGTCTTGAACCTAATAAACAATAAATTTGATTTTGATATTGTGAATAGCTATATTATTGATAGATATTGGCCAAGGTCTTTTTTTTTCAGTTACAATCGATAGATATTGATTAGTCTTTCAAGCTAAGTCGGCTAAAATTCTAAATAAGTTACTACATCATTTTTGTGCTCAAGAGGTTCGAAGTTACATTTCTCATTAGAGGAACAGGTTTTCAATAAGGAATTAACGTTTATTTCAGTGTTGATGTGAGCGCATCAAAAAATGACTCATAATAATAGCGAATGATATTGAATATACCACAAAATTCATCGATTCACCTTAGAAAGTTTGTCAAGGACTACTCCCCCTCAAGCAAATATAAATTATATACGTTCATAATTGCCCCGTCCATAATGCGCAGATTACCCATTTCGAATGTTCGCATCATTGCATTCAAAATATGCCTAAATTTCGATGAATTTCATCTACTTCTTACATTATTTTCGTATCGAAATTTGCTTAAATATTTTTTTAAACCCTTCATAAAATATATTATCAAAAATAAATTAGACCGTCGAATAACAAAATAATTGGATAAAATTCCCTTAAAACCTTTTTAAGTGACCGTTCTTCTTTTTAGTGTCGCGATCTTTTTATCTCATTTTTAGTGTCCCTTATAGCAATATAAGTGAGATTAATAGAACAACTTCTCAGGTGTGTTATTTAGAAAGTTAATGAAACAAAGTGAATGCATCTAAAATAACTAAAATTCTCAAAAATAATCAAGAACGCTACCAGAATCCGATGATAAATAAATGAAGTAATAAATCCCAATAAACCGCCTTCTATAAGAATGCCTGAAAATGTTTAATTTTTTTAATGGATACGTATATGCTTGGATGTGATGTGTTATATGCATCGGCTAAAATTCAAATTCAACTCAAACTGCATGTTTTGATTCCTGCAACTAAACTGCATTTCCGACGAAGGAAAGGTTGAGGAAGAGCCAATTCATTTCATGATATTGTTATGTGTCCCGTAAAGAAATTATGCTATTATTTTGCAAGTGATATTTTTGCCCTTAGAAAATGCTTCCATGTGCATATATTGCTCCAGTATAGACTATTAGATTTTCACGAATCGTTTCACAAATGTCTCCCCTCTCTAAATTTCAACTTTTTATTGCTTGAAAAAAAAAACACTTTTATTAAATCAAGAAAAAAGTCTCAAAAACTTAAACTCTCTTTTTTCTTGCTCATCTAAGAATTAACTATACGATATTTCGTAAATTACTTCTAAAAGTCAGAAGTTTTTCCACTATACAATCGGTGAATGAATATGAAATAAAAGTAAAGTAATCGATGAAGAAAATTCTAGCTTCATAGACAGACACCAAACATTCATTAAATAATGTTAAAGCATTCAAGTTTTCGATGAAAAATCACACAGAAATAATAAATCATTAAGCCATTAACTAAATAAACATTTATTCAACTTGTAAGTGTCCTCGGGGAAGATATATTTTCAATGATAATGGATGAAAAAAAAATTTTACAATTTACAAGCGGCATCAATAAATTGTTCAACATTCGCATTTAACGTATTTTCTAACTGCATTTTTTTTTGAGAGAGAGAGAGAGAGAGAGAGAGAGAGAGAGGAGGGAGAGAGAGAGAGAAGAATTTCTCTTATTTACATGGCTAAATTTATTTATATACATTTTACGGTTTAATTAATGTTGTTGGGCTCATTGGAAAATTGCTCGATTGATATTCAAAGTTTTTTTTTTCTTTCGTTGTTACATTGTGAAACGTGAATGTATACTTTAGTTGATCATTACATTGTCTTACTAAATTTTTTCACTGCAAATTTATCTTCCCATAGAAATTTCTACATATGATTTTATTATAATCTTCTCAAGATAGTCTCTTTTTTTTTTACTCGTGTGCAGATATATCAAGGTCATTTTAATTGGTCATTCATTTTAATTGGTCATCTAGGGTCAGGTTTGATCTAAGAGCCTAAAGTAACAAATGATTGTGGGATGCTTTTGAATTCGCTCTCTCTCCTCCCCTTTTCTCTCTACACTTCGGATTACTCTCTCGTATTCTACTGTCATAGCATGTCTATATGAATGTTCTCTTTTCCTGCCAAAATCGGTCAAATGGTCAAAATCAACGATTAATACTGCTGAAATTGGTCAATACAGTCATCTCACATTGCCAAATCTCTCATCTCATGACCCCATAGGTCGTTTATTTTCTATGTGTAATAATGTTTTGAATCTTTAACATCGTTGAATTTTTATTCGCCATAAGAAAAATGCTGAAAAGTTTCTACAAAAATAACTCTAAGTGCATAAACGTTTTTATTATTGCTCAGGTAGACGATATTTTTTGACCAACCACAAAGAAATTACAATGCTGCAATATTTCAAATTATTTTCCTTGTTGAGGAGTTAAGTAGCCGCAACAATTAGATGTTTACCTCATAGTTTTCAGCAATTTAAAGATTATCGTAGTAGTCATTTTTTGCAATGATTATAGGAGAATTACGTGGGGAAAAAAAATTGTCAATTTTGCAAAAAAAAAAAATTCCTCAAACAAAATTTTATTAATTCTCAGTGGAAAGATTGCGTGAAAGAATATTGAAGAAAAATTTTTGATGAATTAAGATATTAATAAAATTTATTGATGAAAATTTCAATTAAAATTTAACGAAAATTTATTTCATTTATGATGACTGGATTATATTGGAAATTATTGTAAAAAAAAAAAAAATAATAAAAATAAAAATAAAAATAAAAATAAAAAATAAAAAAAAAAAATAATAATAATAATAATAATAATAATAATCGTTTTCTAAGTGACAATTATGAATTTGAAAAAAAAATTATCCATATTTTATGAAAATGAAATTCTGAATGGAAAAATCTTTGCAAAAAAAAATGAAAAATTCTTGTATAGAAAAATTTTTTTCATTACATCGATTCATCGATATCATTTAATGGTTGTTGTAAATATAAATGTAACATAATAATAATTTTAATGCATTATTAACGACTTCTTTATGTGCAACGATCCACGCGTAAAATTGAAAGAATTTATTGCAATATTAAAAAAAAAAAGAAAGAAAAAAAAGAAAAAAAACAACATTCGCGAATAAATGAATTTATATTTATTAAAAATTTAAGCAATATTTTCTTTAAAAATTTTCTATTTTCTTTTTTTTTCGAAAATAAAAATACGTTAAAAAATCTATTAAATAAAAATATATCGAAATAATATATTGAAAATAGACGAAAATCGATTATCACTTAGATTTATAATTTTTTTTTTGATGATCATTATTTTTACCCTTTGAAAGAAAAAGAAAAAAAAAAAAGAAAATTTCTTTCTAGAAGACATTCGAATGTTTGGTAGCCTTATTTTCGGCGCCATTTAATTATATTTGTGTAAGTGCTTAACGTCTGATCCTCTATGACAACAACTTATCTTTGTTGATTTCATTAATACCGATAAAAAAATAGTAAATAATATTGATAAGCGATGTTTTATTTCAGATCATCATTTATTTCATTTGAGTAATATCGAACGGGGCTAATCTCCTATTGAAAAAAAACATCTTTGTTGTGAAAGATAGCGGAAAAATTTTTTTTTCTTCTTTTTAATAAATTTTTTATTATTCTAAAAGTTTCATACTTTGATTCAAAAATATGAAATTTATTGACGAGTGAAAACGCTTCAATATTTGATCATTTTTCTCTATAAGAGAAATTTCGATAATATTTTATTCTATAAGGTTAGCGATACTTTTCGAATATTTCTCTTCATAGATGTGGCGATGAGAGTATAACTCTTGAGAAAATCAATCCTCTCAATAAATTACAAATGCCTTAGATATAATCATATCCTCATAAAAGAAGAGAATATTACTTCAAGAAAATAAATTCATATTTGTAATTTACAATTTAAAAAGTTCTATAGTAAAGTGCAAATTCGTTACTCATATTTTTCGCATATCAATTAAAAATTATCGAAATTTTGATAGGAATTGGATTAAAGGAAAAATTTTAGGAATAGGAATAGGAATAGGAATAGGAATAGGAATTGATAGAAATAGGATAGTGAAATAGAGTTACGGCATTTGGTCAACAAATCACATGAAGTTATGAAATGAAATCTTCGATGTGCTTCATACCGTTCTTCGATGTCTAGTTTCAATCGTATATAGCACGTTTTTTTTTGAGTCTCGCACTGATGACTACTCAGTAATGGGATGTTATAAACAACGGATTTTTAGTCAGCGCAATTTTTGTCGATCGAAGATCTCCTTTCTCTCTTAGATGTCGTTGTACCACACTTAATGTTGGTGATGCTGTGAATAACACAATTTTTCAGTGAAAAGGCAAAACATTTTTCAGGACTTGGGAGGGGGGGGGGGAAGGGGGGAATAACTGTTTTGCGAGGTAATCCACTCTTCCAATATATTCAAATTGATCTCTAAATTTCAAAAGAAGTTTTCGCCATTTAATCCTTCCTAAATATATGCTTAATATTTTGCTGTTGAATTGAATTTTCATTTCATATCGGTGGGAAAGAAAACAATCAGAAAATCGCCATTAAGGTTATACGATATGTGGATTTGTCTTTAATTTCATTTTTTTTTTTAGTTTTTCATCGCTCGTTTAAATTTGCTGCAAAAAGTTAGTTTCGTTATAATTCAACGGGTTTAAAATGAAAAAAAAAACTGACAATTAAAAAATATATAAAATTTGTGGAATATTCTAGTGAGTGCTATACACTAATATCCTTAGAGCCATCAAATTTCGTCACTCCACCATCAATGGTAGCTCAGTTTGAATTACAACACGATAGCGCAAACACCTACCTGCACCTAGACATGACCGCTGCCATAATCTGCAATTGCCTATGCCAAATTGCGAAAACGCATTATACACGAATATCTCGCCAATATATGAATGAGCGGTTGAATGAGTTAATATACAAATGAAAAGATGCACATGTTTTTATTACTTACTACCAACCGGCGAAACTGTTTGGTCGGATGAGAGGGACTGCAAAAGCACATATTGCACAACTCGTTCCATATAAGCTCTCCGCATAAAAAATTTTTCCATTTTTCCATCGTTCCCATAGTTAGCTGTATCAATGCATCTCCGGGGAGGTTCAATTTAAGTGGAGGGGAAAAAGCTATATGTCCAAAAGATGAAAACAAATAAATAAACATGCATTCAAAAGTGTTGCTGCTCGTTTCGGGGAAAATTTCCATATGAGTGAATGGGAGAGGGGGAGGGGGCATAGTGTTCGAAAGACAAAAATAAATAAATAAATAAATAAATAAATAAATAAATAAATAAATAAATAAATAAATAAATAAATATGCAAGAAAATATTGCAAAAAATGACGATCAATGAAGAGTTTAAAGAATGATCTCAATGTAAGCTTAGTGAGAGGTTCAGCTGCTTAAAGTATGACTCATAAAAGCAATGTTTGCGCATATATTAAAAATTCAATAAGATCGGTACGATGTTACAGCACAAAAGCGGTCACAAGCATAAATTTTATGCAAATCACATCGTTGACCACATTTTAATTACAAATGCACATGTGCTATTGCATAGGAAGTGTTCTTTTTAGATGCCGCAAAAAATGGTGTCCCTAATCATTGAGTGCGTCGAGCTTTTTATTATGGATTAAGATATTTTGGCTCCCTTGCTCTAGCTTCATTTGCATAAGATGTTCGTATAGGTCTCTAAATATTTCTGATTATCAAAAATATCTATTATAGATTTTATTATATATAGCACTTTATTTGGTATAGATTTTTAATACAACGCTTTATTTGCTCTAACATAGCTATTAAATTCCTATATTGCCGGCATCTTGCATAAATTCTAGTTATTCCTGGAATGATCGTCGTTGGTGAGGAAAAAATCTACTGAAGCGATATATATATATATATATATATATATATATATATATATATATATATATATATATAATATATATAGGGTACAGATTGAATAGAACACCTCTGTTTAATTGCTTTCCCTCGCTCAACATGCAAAATTATATTCTTCCCTGGATGCAAAAAATTTATTCTACTTGCTGACGTTAATGCTAATTGATGGTGAGCTTACTCGCAAACCTACGATGGAAATACAACATAGGCGCAAAGGTGGTGAACGTATTGCCCAATGGGCAAACTAATGGAGAAGAATAATAAGAAAAATAGCAGAAAAAAAGATGCTTAAACAAGATGGAAATATTGCACTCGAATTTTACTATGGTTATCTCTATGAATTGATTTAGATATTCTCTCCTTTCACATTTCTCAAATGTTTGATTTTTTCCTAGTACTCTTTTTGAGTAAGCAATATTTTCTGGAAGTTCTAGAACTTTTGCTACCAATAATGCTGTATATATATATATATATATATATATATATATATATATATATATATATATATATATATATATATATATATATATATATATATATATTTATTATTTATTTATTTACTATTCTATTCCTTAAAATTTGATACGATAAAATGAAAAATTGGGTGGGAAACTAAAAAAAAAATTGGTTATGTATCATCTGAATGAAATGTAAATTCAGCTCTATCGCCATATCCCACAATTTCCAAAGCGACAGATATTAACAAGAATGGATTGCCGAGCTCATGAGCGATTCGTCAAATGCGGTCCTGAACCACATTGTGAGATGTCCTGCGATAACCTTTACAGGTATTAAATTCCCCAATAGTAATTTGCATAAATTCATGCGCATTATCAAATACTTTTCTACCGAGCTTTTATGTAATTTGCATAAGATACAAATTCATGCGCATTATCCACACATTTTAGCTGAAGGCTTCCTATACAAATTCGAAAAACCTTTAAAAAAAACATGAATCTCATAGTTTTATGAATTTTCTCATCTCTCTTAAATATAAATTAGTCCAAGTAGCCTATGAGCTTTAGTCAAAATCAACTCTTTAGCCGTTAATAGCATCTCAAATTGTACTTTTATTTAAAGCCATAAAATGGCTTTCAGATATCTGCGATTATTTATCACGATATTCAATCCTCGAAATGGAAAAGAAACTCTACGAATGAGACACAAAAACCTATGTCTAGATCTCTGATAAAAACTAGACCCATGGCTAGTAGCTAATTCCATTTTAATGCTTTATGCAGTTGTCTCTTATTGAAACCGTTGAAATCGTTCCAATCGGTAGTGGAATTCCTCAATTTTTTTTTTTTTTTTTGCACTCAGCATTCGATGCCGTAGAAGACTCAAATTTTACAAGACGAATATTCCAACTCCTCGACTCCGCGGGATCACATTTTGAAAAATTATTCCACTGAACATCCATTCTATAATTAAAAAAGGTTTTTGGTATTTATGTGGAATTTTCACTTGTTTCCTTTTGTTTGTAGTTTTTTCATCCCCTGAAATAATATCAGTTAACTAGTAGGTATTTTCTTTGCGCAAGTACAGATCGCCTAAGTACAGATCCCCCAAGCAGCACAAGATGCTCATTTATTTTCAACTTTACAAGCATTTACGCTGCTGTAATGGCTCAAATTTTGCCTTCACTAATCCTATAGCTTCAGCTTGCATTCTAGTTTTTTTTTTGCATTCAATAGCATATAAAAAGATTTCAAACCAAAAATCTCCATATAATTGAACGCTTCCTTCATAATAAAAGTTCACATCGTCAAATATAGTGAAAGAATATGAGGAAGAAAGAATAGTTGAATTTTATAGAAATTAGAAAAGCATTTGCATTTCGAATATTTTTCTTAACCTATCGGTTATGAAATGCAACAGGTGTTTGAAACGTTATCAAAAGAGATGACCTTAACTAATCGACATATATCCAAATATATCAATACCTCAACGCAGCAGGTGTTGAGATACTAGTACTTCTTACCTGAAAGTCATATTACACAAACATTTATATTTTAAGCTAAAATTTTATGCAGTCACCAATTAAAACTCACTAGGGATTAGTGTTTAGTCAATCTTTATTCAAAGAATGCGATTTGATCAATATTATCGCTTTTATCATTATATAGATCACTCTGTGGAAAATTACAGTTTTCAATATCTCAAGAGTATTGACTGAGAACATCTTCATTTGTGCTCTTTTAGCCCACCTCATTGTCACGCCGATTACGACCATCCGAAGTGCTACTATCCACGTTGCATCTGTAATACAGGATTCGTGAGAGATAGAGAAGGGTTCTGTGTTCGTGAATGGAAATGTCCTGGAAGGTAATGGTACTTATAAATGTTTAACACTGAAATGTTTGGACCCTAACGTTAAAAGGTCAAATATCGATGCCTAGTAATTTAATGATCTGTCTCGTTTAATTCATCACTATTTCAACAATGTATACTGAGGCGATACGCTTTAATATCCTTACTTATAGGCTTTTAAGTCAACGACCGCAATAACCGTGAAATGCGATGCAATCATCGCTAACCTATCAACACTTTTAGTCGATTATCCCAAAATTAATTCATGAAAATTTTTCGGACAAACGGCGAGCAAGTAAGTTAGCCGGTTGACCACAGATCCTCGGAAAGGTGATTTCGGGCAGATTCGCCCATAAGTTGCATGGACTATTGCCACGACTGGAGTACTAACAATTTTACTTTACTCTAAGTGAACATAGGCAGAAACTATACTAACAAATACTATGAAGTTACTTCAATCGAAATCACTTCTTTACTTAATAATTGTTTTATTGTTGTATAATTTAACTGTATGATCAATATTCAATTAATTTAACCTATAATCATAAACACTATAATTATTATAATATTTATTAACCAATTAAATTCATATTTAATTATTCAAATTCAATTCAGGATGAATTCATTATTAATTAATCATAAATATCACCTTATAATCACTTCATTACAAGAATAATTCTAATCAATCGTTTTTAGGTACTTTGAAATTGATGATGACGATGACAATACCGAATATCAATTCAAGAGGCATCCAAGAGAGCATCGCATCAAATTGCAATACAAAAGGCATTTCTGGTGAAATCCACAAAAACAATGGGTGTCTCAACAAAAAAAAAACGAGGTATGAGGTGAAAGGAAAATACGCATTTCTCCTGAAACTTCTTTCATAAATTTCCTTGATGCTTGATCACCTTTCAATAAAATTTCATTGTTTTTTCTGTAGTACTCTATCAATTCAATCATACATATATTTCTAAACCATTAACTCATTTATATAGAGGCCGAATTTATCGGTTTTTTTTTCGAGATGCCCGCATAAAATGGAAATCCGAAAATTTCAGGAAAATTTCATTATTGAGGTGCGGTATCTATCCGCTTATGGTACCCATGTGTATCTGTTTGTCTCAATGTCTAGCATTTTCATCTCAAGAACATTTGAAGCGGGAGTTATCGCGTCCAGTGGGCATAACATTTTCGCCAAAGGATGAATTCCTAAATAAATTCACGTTAGCTTCATACACCACATTTCATGTCTCACGCTATGTGGACTTCTCTGATAGAGTTACCGACTTCTTTTCTTCATTAACCTTTTTTGATTATCCTAGAAAAGCCTCTGATTGTTGCTTCCGTATATCAAATGCGCCTCATACTTTGTGCAAAACAAACTTGTATCAATTATAAGAAGTTTTGAGTTCTTGCCACATACATTGCTTCACATGTGAATGTTTTCTATCCTATTACTTAATGCTTTTCTATGCTTATATCTGTCACATGACTATTTGCGGTTTTTTTTTTTTGCATTGATTATAACTTCTCATTTCCTGAGCTATCTTTCAACAATGAAGTTGACGATTTCTATGAATGCTTCGGGAAATAAAACCAAAAATTTTCCCGAAAATTAGATGAAAAATGGGAAAATAAAATGGGAATAAATATATTTTATTCATTGAATTTTGAAAAAGAAATGATCGATTAATTAGAAGAAGAAGAAAAAAAAAGCTAAATAATTTACGTGGGCAATTAAATTTTTGCTGAAAGATACTCAAGAAATCGCTTTGAATTATTATGCCAAAATTTCACTATTTTGTGAAAGAATTTGCTCGACTTACGATGACGGGTCTGATAAATAAGACAGATCCATCTCTGTTCAATTGCTTTGTGCCGTTTAATGCTCATATTTTTATACTATACAATCATTAATGCTTTTCTAAAAATACTCTAATTTTGAGAGATTTTTGCAAAAAAAAAATTTTTTTTTTTTGCTATATAATGAGGTTGAAATATTTTTTTTCAACGTAAACGTTTTCAATAATTTTTAAAAATTATTGGGAGGAAAAAAAAGAAAAAGTTAGTAAAAAAAAAAGAAAAGGAAAGTAATTTTCCCAAGAAATTCCCTTAGTCTATTAAGTTTTTCTTACTTTCTGAAACCTTCAACACAGTAACATTTCGACCATTTTGATCGCATAAATCATTTCAATAATAACTCATATGCAAAAAAAAAACCTAAACAATATCATCTTATCAATACTTATATATGACAATTACTTTCAAGTTGAAAATTTCATTGAATTTTTTAATGAAAAGAAAAAAAAAATTTTTTTTTTTGAAAAGTGATTATTTTTATGATGGAATTTTTTTTTGATGACTTTAAAGATGTAAAAAACAATGACGTCATGCTGTCCTACTCATAAAACTTGCCTTAATTTCTCTTCTACTCATAATATTTTTGCTTTTTTTTTTGCAATTGCGTTGCATTGCATTTCGTTATCAATAGAGAATGCAATAAACACCTTTTTTTTTGCTTCCTAATGAAATATTTTTATGGTTTAAGCTAAGAAATAACTATGCAATTTTCAATTTCATTACTTGTAATTACCATTGTTATCGTGTTTTAATAAAATTTCAATTATATACACTACATTATAACGCAATAAACTACAGATGCTCTTTTCATTAAGGCGACTCAATTGTTCGTAACGCCACCGTTTCAATTCCTTTCACAACTTCTAGTGACCACAGTGATAGTAGGTAGTGGTCACAAATGGTCACAATCATGCATTGCAATCTCAAAGCTATGAGTATATGTTATAAACGATTCGTCCATTCTCCTACCAAATCGAATAAACAATGCGTCTGAAAGTTTATAGTTTTCGGATTTATAGATACACTGATTTCGGAAAATTCCTTAGAAGATTCAATGCAGAGAACTGATAAAATACACTCATGAAGTGAAATAATATTTTTTTTTGATCGTTATGGTAACGTATTCGTTAATGATAAATTCTATCGGAGTCAAAAGTAATCGGAGTCAAATATGTATGTATTCATGAGATAATCGAGTAGATCTCTTCGTTAGCTATCAAATTGATTCTAAATACTTAAAATCGATTATTTCAAAATTTAATAGTATATTAAAATGTAATAATAAATAAAAGTTTATAATAAATAATGATTAGATGGAAGAAAGCATTAGGACGACTGATAGAAATGATTTAAATGCTTCTGCTAATGTAATATATAAATCGGGCTAAAATATCGATATTTTTCTCATTGCTCATGAATAATATTGCCTCATTTCTTGAAATTTCCATAAGGAGAAGTGTACTGCCTTATTCATCTCATAGAGGTTTACTTCGAATAATCTCGAAAAGTAAAGAAAAAATTCTATTTGATCATGAAAGCATTTTTTATTGAAAATTTAATTCAAATTTCTGATAGACTATAATTTTGGTTGTAAAACAATTTATTTAATTAATATATAAATCGCTTTGAATTTTTTTTTCATATTTTTAAAAAATATGAGGCAATTTCAATTGTGTTTAGAGTTTGAGACGCTTAGAAATTGAATGTTCGATCGGCTCTAGAAGGGTTTCTTTTGGAGAAATGCATCAAATTGTACTTAAAGATATGAATAGAAAACCGTTGCATATAGATCACTTGTTGCTGCGAAAATTTTGACTGAAATTTTGTAAGCGCTATTGAATTGAAGCACTTTTGTATAGTATGGCATCCTACAAGAATTATGCAGTGAAAATTGAAAAAGATGGTCTTTGAAATTCCGCTCATGAGTTCCGTTTACTTGATCTTTTATTTGATGATTGCTTCCTATTTGTGCAATTTGCAATAAACTTTTTGAAAGCAAGAAACTGTTAGAAATATATGCTAGTGCATAGGTGCGCAGATACACAAAGGCACACGGACATCCATTTGCACCGGGAAGTGTAGAGACACTGGTGCGCTGATACATGCAGGCAGGCCGATACACGCAAGCATACACAGACACACAGACGCACACAGTCACCAAACTGCGCACGGACATGAATACACGGACGCGCAGACGCAGGCAATTGCAAACATGGAGGCATGCAACACAAAAACACATACAAGTAGTTGCAGATTTATACGAGCAATTAATGCATATGCATAGGCTAAGATAGCGGTTGTCCTGTAAGCTCTATTAGCTGTATCAAACACTTCGTATCACTAGACGTCAACAAACGCTTCGCTAATAAAAACCTATCCAGATGTGTTCATTTCACACCTGATCGGAAAACGGATTAATTCTGAACAAAATATCGAGAAAAGGAAAAAGATAAGCTGATAGCAAAAAAAAGAGCGCTAATTTTAGATGCAGGTATGAGTGTCAAAAAATTTTCGAATAACGGTTGAAAGCCATCGTTGAATAATGCAGAGTACATAATTCAGCAAAAAATATGTCTGATAGGCGTTAAAGATGAAAGCAAGAAGACCGGAAATGCAAATTCATGAATGCCCTAAAGGTATTTAGAGCCAATAGAGATGTCAAAAACATGACATCACATAGGCGGGCAACAAGAACATTTATAAAGCATTTGTTATTTCATCCAGAACTTAGCTTGTTTTATCCAGAACTTTTCACTAAAATTGTAAACGACTGCTTTCGATATCACTAGTTCTAGCGATAGAGTAGGTGCGCCTTCAAAAATTCACATACCTTAACACACTAATGATGACATTAATACCTTTTTGCTATCAATTTCCCCCGCAGTCCGTTCAGAAATATCAGTTAAAAACCTTAATTAACAACGTTTCATGGATGCTAACTATATTTGTTAGAAGAACTTCCTTCAAATATTTGTTTAATTGATAACTAAATGATAATTAGACCTAACCACTTTCATAAAATGCATTAAACTAGTTGCATTATCAAACTCGTCTATGTGGATGGTGTGAACGATCGGTTTGATGGAAAATTCGATGAAAATCAGAAACATAGTAGGTTTTTTTTTTGCCCAAGAAAGGGTATATTTTTCTAGAGGTTTATTTTTTACCGGGTCAAGAAAATAAATAACTAAGAAAACTATTCCATTTTTTTTTTCATTTACTCTCATCGATTTATATAATTTTTGACTTATCTTATGAATGATAATTAAAAACAATTTCGGCATTGCAAAAAAAAATTAGCGAGATAATAAGTGAAAATTTTTTCAATATTAACTAATATGAAACAATAATACTTAATCCAATTTTTTATCGCATATGTTTGATCCATTTGATATTAATTTCCATTATTCAATTTCCATGCATCAATTCAGTTTCATTTTCATTTCTAGTTTAATTTCAGGTCGCTTTTGTCTAGCAATGAATTTTCCGCCATATATATGATAAGCGGAAAGAAGATAAAATATCGCCTAAAATTTTTTCAACTTCATATAATATCGCTTCAGATCTTTTCAGCTTTTTTTCGTGCAAAATTTATTGCTCAAATGTTTTATGATTTGATTTTCTACATGGATTTATATGGCTCTTCTTTGTTTAGATGATATTAAGAAATCAAGCTCAGTATTAAGGCTTCAGCTTAATTTATGAATACATCGCTGTTTTAAACATCAAAGTTGTTTATTTATGAACGAGTGACTAATTAGGTTTTTTTTTCAAACACAACAGGTTTATTTTCTACCATATTTACCGATAATAAAACCATATATGATGACGTCAAAATTGTTTATTTATGAACGAGTGACTAATTAGGTTTTTTTTTCAAACACAACAGGTTTATTTTCTACCATATTTACCGATAATAAAACCATATATGATAACGTCAAAATTGTTTATTTATGAACGAGTGACTAATTAGGTTTTTTTTTCAAACACAACAGGTTTATTTTCTACCATATTTACCGATAATAAAACCATATATGATAACGTCAAAATTGTTTATTTATGAACGAGTGACTAATTAGGTTTTTTTTTTCAAACACAACAGGTTTATTTTCTACCATATTTACCGATAATAAAACCATATATGATAATGTCAAAATTGTTTATTTATGAACGAGTGACTAATTAGTTTTTTTTTTTCAAACACAACAGGTTTATTTTCTACCATATTTACCGATAATAAAACCTTCTTTATTAACGCTTCTCATAACGAATATTCTGCGTTGGAAAATATTACGCGATTACGCGAAATAAAATAAATAAATAAATAAATAAATAAATAAATAAATAAATAAATAAATAAACAAATAAACAAACAAATAAATAAACAAATATACAAACATACAAAAAAAAACAGCCGATTAGAAATGAAAACATTCCGTTTCGTTTTCAAATCATCGAGAAAATTTATAGAGGTTGAATGAATAGTGAATAGATCGTGTACATTTATGTTTACATATTCAATTCTATGATGATGAATGCCTCCTTCTTCGTCGTCCCGTTAGCACATAGGTACCGAAGTTGTTTGTTGAACTAAGTGGTGCAAAAGAGCTCAACGTTGTACCGAATGGATTTGAACCAAGCGATGAAGCAAATATATTACCAGTATTCCCCAGTGATGAGAACGTACCTGAAGTTTGACGATTTACCTGTCTGAGATATATTTAACCTTAGCTACCACAACCATCAGAAATAATTGTTGTGCTAACAGCTTGAAAATTAGCTTACTAAATGCAATATAGTAACAAAATTATCCCAATAGAAGCGCGAAATGTATATTGCTTCAAATCGAAGCAGCGTAATGAATTTTTTTTTAAATTGGTTAGAAATTTTTATATGTTGCACATGTTTTGCATTTTCAATAGGTGGAATTTTTTTGCAATTTTTGCGTTGTATATTTCATAGGTTTGCAAAGTTTACAAATTTGTAATATGCAATATTGCAAAAATCTCTAGTTTTTTCTATAATGCAATCGAATTTGCACTATATCGTTGATTGATAAATCAACGTTTTCCGTCTCGATCATAAATAATAATTCATTAAAAATTGTTCGCTAATAAATGGAAACGCTAAATTGTTCTAAAATTTAGCTCTTAGTCTTTTTTTTTTGCATCCTTGATAAATCCTTTAAAAAAATTTTTGGCTAAAATATATTATATATGTAAATTATCTCGATGGGGTAAATATTTTATGCAAATGACGAATATTATTGTGTGAAATTGTTAAATTTCAAAACTTTAGCCAAGGAATTAATCTTTTATAGTATCATCATTGGTGAAATGAAAGTTTCTTCGGTTAATGACGAATACTTTTATGTAAAATTTCAAAAAATTCTATGAAATTTATGAGAAAAATTTTCTCAACAAAAAAAAAATTCCAATGATTCAAAAATAGTAATATTTTGTGAAGTTAATATTTTTTGATAAATTAGTAGAATTGTTGAATTGCTTAAGATGATCGGTTATTTTCATACTCTTAAATGTTTTTTTCTCACGCAACAAAATTTTCATATACACTTTACCGGTTTCGAATGGATTACTGCTACGAAGTGATGAGAGTTGAATTGTATTCGGATTTGAACCAAGCTGGATAGTATTCGCGTTTGAACCATCTGTTGCAGTAGTACCTAATGCGTTCGGTGAAATAAGGAACGCTGAACCACCAAAATTCGGATTGAAGTTACCAAGTTGTCCACCACAACAACCACCGCTATTGCAACATGGTGATGACATCTGTAATAAACGTTGAGAAGCTCTATGGGGATGTTGGGGGGGGGGGGGGGGGGGGGAGTAGGGGGAGTACGCAAAATCATAGAAAATTAGCAGAATCATATACGAATATCTTATGATGTCACAACGTTAAAATATATTTCCGAATAAGGATTACTATAGAATAGTTATAGCTTAGAAAAAAAATTTTTGGGAACGATCTAGCGATGAAGAATGCAAAAATAATAAGATTTTATTTAACTGTCGATTTGAAATATTTAAATTCTCTCAATGAGAGGTTTATTCACCATTATGTTATGAATGTTCTCTTATCTCAACTTCATAGATATATCGTTTTGTTGCATAAAATAATAAGAAATAGAATGGAACAAATATGTGATTTATTTTTTATAGGCTTAATAAACTTTGCTATGATTCGTTCCTCGAGCAGAATATATTTTCACTCATCTGTTTTTTTGAAAATTCTTTTAAGAATTTTTAAAACCTCTTTTATAAGCTATTAAGCATCTGTTACTTTATAATTTACTGATATTTGAGTCAGTTCATATCATTCACTTGATCTTTATTCATACACTCATCTAGTGGTAGATGAAATGGAAACTCTATGCCAATAGATAATTATAAGTCGAAATTAGAGCTATTTTAGGTGGAAATCCTTTTATGGGCTAACGCTACAAGTAAATGCAATTGTGAATGAAGCAAATCATCAGCCCATATGATGACCACTTTCATTTAAAAAAATTTATTTCTTAGGAAATAATTTTTGCAGAAGTACTCTTGCGTATGTTTTTGTAATTGAGAAAATCTTATTATTTATGATCTATTTTTTGCTTTATTTGCATTTGCATAATATATTTGATGCGATGCGTATGTTTCATTCTGATTCTTCTGTACTCTGGAAGACCAGGATTATCACTATCTTTCCTTTTCCTCCCTCCCCTCCCTCTCTTCCAACTCCTTTCCTACCGCTATTTACTGATACAGCAATGAGAGGCAATAAATTACATATATATATATATATATATATATATATATATATATATATATATATATATATATATATATATATATATATATATATATATATATATATATATATATATATATATGAATACGATTTAGTAAATGAGGATTTATCATCATTTGATAAGCAATAAATCAACTCACGCTTGGCGATAATATAATACAGCCACTGCCACCATTCATACACGGGTTTGTCGCAACTATTCTATAAGTGTTTGTGTTATCCGTGGGTGGAGTGGTAGATGGCGTATTTACCACTGGATTTATACCATATGCAGATCCTGAGTTAACACCGGTATTTTCTATAACGAGGCTATTGAATGGTGTCATTCCAAAATTGTTCTCGCCCACTTGATTTGTGCTCAATGAGGAACCAAAATTGGGATTACCTGAAATGGAGCTGAAGTTAAATTATCGTTATTGATATCCAAGAACCCAAATATTAATCTTAATTGCGCACTTTTCACCTAAACCATCGGCTCATAAATTTTATTATACTATGATTAGATAAGATTATGCAAATTACTGTGCAAATGCAATTATATATGGAATGCTCCTTATTTTGAAGAAAACTATGGGAATGCCAAATGGCATAGTAATGCAAAGTGTATTTTGCTTGTGGTCAGTTGAAGAGAATCACTTAGATCATGTTTGCAAATGAAACCAGCTTTATTCTCAGCCATCTATTTCAAAGAGCATGCAATATGCTCCTCAATATTTCTCAATCCGCGAACTCTTTTAGATTCAGGTCTGAGCTAATAGTCCATACGGGTTAGATGCTAGCAACCTGCCAAAACGATTAGTTCAGTATTTCTCCCAGTCGGGAGAACATAACAGGGGGAAGGCAGATATTAATATTCCCTTGCTATAGAACCGCAAATGCAAATAAAACCTTGTTGCGTTATAGTAGACACGTAATATGATGTTAGAAGGTTAGCCAACGTTTTGATTTCATCAATATTTATATGCGTGTCTGAATTGTGCTTCAGACACTAAAACTTTAAGCTAAACGATACATCAAGATCCACTGAAGCAAAGTCGCATGCGAAATACATTCTCGCATGCGATACAACAAGCTAATGTTTATGTGCAAAGAGAAGCGAATTCTTGCAATTCACTTGCGAAAATGCTGCGTATCGTTCATGCTTGTAATGATCGAAAATTTTGAGAAAATTTGAAATTATGGAAACTATATGCAAAAATATGAACTAGTCAAAGAGCAGCTTCGTCGAATATGTATCATAACATATCTTCGCATTGCACATGTGGAAGTAGAAAAAAAAAGAATGCAGCGAAAAAGCTGGCTAGGCTATGGGAATATGCTCTCCAAGTGATGCATAGCTATCTGACAGTTCTATTACACTAATATATATGGAGTTTTTTTTAATGTTTATTTGCTTGTAGATTCTTTTTCGCTAATGGGTTTGCTTTAGCGCTGTATTCGTTCGCATTTTTTATGGATTTTTTTATCGATGCCGGTGATTGGCGCATATCGATAAACTATAGATTCTTATAAGGTTCATTTTTTAGATGATAGAAAACGAAAAATGAGCAGTAAACTTACTTGACATTCCACCGAATCCAAACGAATGCGGATTCATACCCGAATTGGCCATTGCACATTTTGCGCAATAACCACCACCACCGAAACCCATTTGTGCTAATGAAAGAGGCAATGAATAATACACCAAGATTATAACGACGTGAGCGTTTGCCATCTGCAAATATAATTTAAAATGTTCCACTGATCACATAATTGAAGAATGTTAGGCATCTGATACTGACGAAAAATTCCCGATTTGAATAAGTGAGTGGATTTGAGAGATCAAAATCAGGATATGCTTGCTCTAGTTGCAGTTATATTTATTATTATTTGCAATCTATACAGTTTACCTGTATTTATTGTATATAGCTGCTTACCTGTATTATAATTTCAGCTGAGGAGTCTATTGAAGCAAAAGTTACAAAATACGACGAATATTACGCTCACCATTGCGAGACTTTCGACTTTTTTTTTTTTTTGAACGTTGATTTATGAAGTATGGAAGAAAAGATTTACGGATGTTTAAAAGATTAAAAAAATTTGCATATATTCATAATAAGGGCATTTATAACCGTCACTTATTTGCATCGATTAACCTATCATTAAAAGAGGTTTTTTTTTAACAGAAAGTTCTTTTGAGCAACGAGGTGAATTAATAACTGAAAATATTATTTAATATATTTTTTTATTTTTTCGCTTATGAAAATATTTCAGTCGGCTTGAAAGAGCATAGAAGCGCTAAAATTACCATATTGTGGAAAATATCTCTCTATTTATGTTTAATGACAGATGCAAACGACAATTCACCAACAATGAAGGTGATTTTTTTTTACTGTACGAGAAAATTCGCATTGATTATTTTTCGATTATTTGTTTTTAATGATGAAGTAGTAAAAGAAACTTCAAAAATAGTTAGCATTTCATGAGGAAAGTACATATAAAGTAAACGAGTAAACATCTTTATCTTACAGATAATAATAAAAATTGTATATTTTTTTAGGAGCCTTTGAATTTGAATATATTCCTTTCGTTGGATTACGAATTTCAAAGGCTGATGTAATAATGGCAGTGATCGTGGTCTTATCGTCATAACAAAAAAAAAATCCAATATTGCATTACAAGTTATAAGAAAAGAATTTCAAAAAAAAAGTAGAAATAAATTGTAAATCAAA
Organism: Ascaris suum; assembly: GCA_013433145.1. Lineage (NCBI taxonomy): Eukaryota > Metazoa > Nematoda > Chromadorea > Rhabditida > Ascarididae > Ascaris > Ascaris suum. The sequence continues at coordinate 6,123,469 of CM024184.1, read as the reverse complement.
ATTTTGAATTGAAATCGCTAAATTAATGGATAGTTAATATACGCTATGAAGTTTTTATTAATATTAGCTATTAAAATATGGCTGCCATATAAAATTCTATAGCCAAATTTGATGTTATTATTGAATAGAGAATTATCCTTGCTTTCCGCCTCGAGCAAATCGAATCATCAACTAGGAATTAAATGAAATGAATCCATCATCTATTAACTTCTATGCGTAATTGAGACCGAAAATAACTTCGTTCACCGCTCAAAATAAATAATAATCTCTCTAGTGTTTCAAAATTGAAAAAATTTAATTACCACTTTAATTGGTTCAAAGTTGGAAGGTAAATCGGAGTGAATCGTTTGCTGAAGTAATACTCGTCAACGATGGCTTATATAATGTGTGCTAAAGTTCAAAATGACCAGTGGTCAGTTGACTTTAGCAATTGAGATTTTATTTACTTTCATCATTGTACACTTTAAATGACGCCCAGTTTATTTCTATTGCTTTCCTTTCTTTGTTCATTGTGTCAAAAAATAAACACGATTCGAGAATGTCAACTGAAAGTAGTACAAACCGCATTTTTTTTCCATTCTTCTTACTCCAATATTGTTTAGAGGACGAAACACTTTAGAATGAAGTCATTTTTTTCTCTCTCTTTGTTTTGTTTTATTCTGTTTCGTTCGAAAAGCTATATGTATTTGAGCATATAATTGGGCTTTATTTAAAGAAATCTTGAGGCATTTATTGACTCTCATCTTATTGACTCTACGAAGTAGTCTCCTCTAAACGGCCTTATTAATTCCCCGAAGAAGCAATCCTCGGATAATTCTATCGTTCACTGTCCTATGCTGAGAAAATAAATCCTTCGTAATACTCCTCAAATCTCATCCTCTATATATATATATATATATATATATATATATATATATATATATATATATATATATATATATATATATATATATATATATATATATATATATATATATATATATATATATATATATATATATATATATATATGCATGCGCAAATAAAGCGGCTTATTAAACAGCATACAAGGAATCACTGTTGCTTTACTTCAACTCATTTGTGAATGAAATAAACTATCCATATGTCTGAAAATTTTTTAATGAATTGTTTCTGTTTAATTGCCAATAGTCGATGATTTATCGCTTCTAATCAACTCTTCTAAATTTCCCACTGATGGAAAATCTTGATTTCGAGCCAAATTTTGTAAAGTATAATGCTTTATGCAAAATTAGCGAACGATATTTCATTCGAATGATATGTGATGCTTGCACTGATGTTGAAATTCACCACTGAACCATGATGCAATAACAGTATTCAAATTCAAATATGGCCATTATAGTGCCCAAATATTAATAGAAAAAAGGGCGGATCATCATGGATTAGCTCACTTGTTATAGTGGTAGATTTGTCCGAGGAAAGATTTCCTTAGTAAGATAGTTTTAAAAAATTCGCTAAGCGTTAAACGACCACTCAGCCTACCCCATTTTCTTTTGTTGTATAAAGTTTCTTCAAGTAGTATACTGTAATTTGCAATCTCTTGTAATCGCATGCGATCTCGGTGCTTGAGGTAGAAAAAAATCGATACTGTGCAGTAATTATCTCAATTCTTATCAGTTTCCAGTCTCATTTCTGATCTATATTATTTGTTCACCTCTACTTTACGGTTAATTAAAGGTAGGTGCGCAGCTTGAGAAGGATTGGATTAGTACTTTTTTCTGGCTTAATAAGACCCAGATTCCACATCATACTTGTCGAGATTTCAGAAGTAAACGTGCAAAAATATGCGCAAATATAAAATCACTTTATACAATAACAATAACAGTAAATAAATCAATAAATATTAAGGGTAATATTCTTATCGATTCCAAAATTCACTTTATATTCATCGAAAAGTTTCTTTAGTTGAGTGCAATATTCGTTGTGTAGAGCATCGATCTCTTCTTGAGATGGATTCAGATTCTTTTCGACGACGATTGGTCGTCCAACTGCAAAAAATTAAACTCTCAAATTCTTCGATTTTGTAAATAGCTCTTCATTGAACTCGATAGCCGAAGAAAATAATTAAAAATAAATGTGGTGGTTCGTTTAGCGAAAACTTTGTAAGAAAACCTCGAAAATTTTGGCTTTTTGTTTGCTATACCTATATTTCGGATTGATTACACCTATTATTGCTGGAGTATAAATATCAGCCGACTATTCAGCCATTTCTAAATTGAATAAATATTAAATTCATCACGTAGTTACTAATTGTTCAACTTATTTATATATATATATATATATATATATATATATATATATATCCATCTTACTCTTACTTACTCAGTTTCCAATCATGTTCAATGTTTTCAGTGTGGTGCTTTTTGTGGAGATCAGTCTGTGAACGCATTCTTCCGCAAAAACAAATTTAACCATTGACCTAATCAATGGATCATTTTATTTTCAGATCTAATCTACGAACTAAAAGAATTCTGATCCAACAGCATTCACCTCGAATCTCTATTACCAAAAATCACTTTCCCCCAATTGCTGAATCGACTTCTCATATATAGTAAAGGGGTACGCTCATCTTGCGCCCAATATGCTTTCCTGCTTGAATATGTGCTTTTTGAGTCAAGAATTCACCATCGAATTACATGAGAAAAAGTAACGACTTCAAAACTTACTAACGGTATTAATAGGTGTCCGTCTCGGCAATAAACCAAAAGAAGGGTTAAAAATTCCACAACCATTTATTAATGGAGGGCAAAAACCCCAATATTTTTTGATTATACGCTGAAAGAGAGAAGAATTTAATATTCTCGTATATGAGAAAAATTGTAGTAATCAAACAACACTAAAAGAAAAGAATTTCACCACTGCATTGAAATTGGAGATGGCCAAGTTGAGATCAGGCCAGGTAACAATAACATTCATTCATCTGATTGAGATCTGACCAGGTAACAATAACATTCATTCATTTGATTGAGATTAGACCCGCTAATAAAACTATTGATGTTTTCGACTGCAAAATTGCCTTCATATACGCTATATTATAGCTGAAAATTTGCTCGAATTTTCGAAGCAATTTTGCTGCTTTTGATATAAAGAAAGAAATTCAATCCCTTTTCCAGGATCCCTCTAAAACATCTATCAGTGATATTAATCGTCTCAACGGTGTGCTCATTGATGAATTATAATATTCAAATACTGAGAAGCGTAATAACACATATATGGTGCAGATGCATTCAAGTCAAAATAAAACTATACCTCCTCATATCGTTCATTAATGCATGATCTTCATAAAGGCGCATGTGTCAAAAAGTGCTTGAAAAACACTCCATTGTCCTGTTTTTCCTGTATTTCGAAAAAACAGGGATTACGCATTCAATATAGTTTCCTACTCAAAAACGGTAAAAGAGCATTCGAAAGGAATTCCCATAAAAAGACCTTCAAGATATCTCGTCTCTCAAAAAGTTGTCTCCTATATGTGAGGATTTTTTTGAGAAGGGAGTCTCTCAAATAAATAGGTCCTTTACTGCTATTATACAAGAAGCTATGTCAAATCCGGGGTAGATTCTTTCCTCTTCTTCTTTATTGATTTTAGGTCTTCACTGTGGTAAGAAATGGAAGTGAAGTAATTCAACAAATAGTTAAAATAACTCTCACATGCAAATTTCTTCAATATATTGGTATTAAAATAGAATCTCACCTGCAATGCCCTCATTTTAGAGCCACGGTTATTAGGCAATACTTGCGAATATGTATTATTCTCACCAAAATTATACATTGGTACCAAATATGCACTGAAAGAAATTTGATTAAGGAATTATATGAAGATAACGTGAAAAAAAAATGCAAAAATTACAAAACTTGCCTAAAAATACCCGAAAATAAAAGCAGTACCTGCAAAGGTAAGCGGTCGAAATATGCTCATTAAAAAGTAATTAAAAGTAATTGAATATAGGGAATGAATGGAATTATGTTCACGAATTTCATTTCATCACCAAACAATGGCGCTCTAAGCGCGGAGAAAAGGCTTCTTGAGATTTCGAAGAATCTAAAGCCAGATTACATATGTCACTCTGGGGGTATATGTCTGTAGCATCGTTGGCTATTACCTTCCTTTTCCGGGTTAAGTTTCTCGCATAAAATCGAAACAAAAAAACTATCGCTATAAGAAATGATTTTTTAACCCATTTTTTCCGTGATTATAGTAATGAGTGTCTATTTGCAATAAAGAATTTCAATCACAAAGAAAGACTCTTGGCAGATATCAATGGGCACGGAAAACTTTTTATCTGTAAGTGAAAAATTTCTACGAAAAGTAACTTGCAGCAGCAAAAAGATGGCTGATCGGCCGAAATTCTGAAGTTTCCCGACAAGAGTTAGCGCCTACTAAAATTCTGGGATCTTCAAAGATGATTTTAGGAAGCCTGAACGCGATTCATGTGTCCCAGAAAATCAAAAGCATAAGAATTTCGGTGGTCTCAGAAAGAATATTTTCTACGCCTGATATTCCGTAGCAATTCAAACCGAGCCACAACTACGGTAAAAGAAAATTCGTCTGAAATATTCATGACTCCCCAAGAAAACTATTCACTGAGAATTTAGGGGAAAGTTTACTATCAATATGCTCCTATACCTGGGGAAAGATAAAATTATTGAACAATTATACAACGATTCTAAAATCTCTTAGCATTTGTAAGTTAAAATATAAGTTAAAATGAATTTACCCATTGCGTAGAGCGATCTTGATGAATCCTCTTCTCTTTGATAGATTCAAATCATAGCTTCCTGGATTTGTATCTAATACCTCTTCGGCTCCACCCAACACCACACCAACTGCTCTCCCATTTCCTTCGCTTAGAATATGATTTAGACTATCTGCGCTTGAAGCGATAGCACCTAAAACAAGAATATAATTACAACAAACAAATGAAGAAAAATTCTTTAACTGTCCTGAAGCAAATTTACATATTTCTTTGATTTCCGTTACACCTCTTTTCACCTTTATGACGTTATTAGCATGAACAATAGCTCACCTTGAGAAAAAAAAGATCCAAGAACAATAAGTTGGAAAGAACTCCAGAAAAAAACTGAAACATAGCTGAAGCCTGATGCATCGTAAATTTACATACATAAAACTCTGATTGTCTACAAAATTATCTCAGCAAATCTCTATGCATTCATTCTGAATGCTCTCACAAATGAGAGCATATGTCTGTACTGAAGGGAACATGGGCAATTCTTATTGGCTCGGCTCTTCTCTGTGAATCCGAACAGCCTTGGCTCTGTTGCAGTTGAGCAAAGACTATTTGAGTCGAGATGCATACTCGAGCCAAGCATCAGTGAGAAGTATAGTGCTTACCGGCAAACGTACTAACTACCTTAAAAGTACGTGAATATGCACCTAATGGACGAGATTTTAATATACGCCACCACGTAGTTATGGTGTCTGTACGGACACTATTTAATATTTACGGTGCTAAGTGTAGCCCTAAAGTGTGGGTATTTCGATCGCCCATTGCATTCTTCACGAAAGATTCATCATGAAGCACTTACATTCGAAACAACGCAGTTATCGTTCAAGGCTGTTTGTGAATTTAGGCGTACAAAAAATGGAAAATATTCATACCTAAGAAAAATTATACTATCGAAGTTTTCCTTGCCTCGGTGCATTCTTGATGAAATTTAGCGGATAAACGAGAGACATGGGAATAGAGGGGGGGGGGGGGGAGGGTGGGTTGGAAGAAGGGGATTTGGCACCGATCGGCAACAACTCCCTCACATGAAAAAGCTCCTAAGCCTTCTTTCGAAAAAGAAATGGATCAATTTGAACAAAAAAACTCCCAAATGTTGGGAAAAAACTCTAAGCATATAGTAGCAATAATTAAGATTTATTGTTATGCATATGATATAGCAATGTATATACCACATATATTGCATTATTGTGCAAACAACTACGCATACTACATGATAAAATATTGTTAGAATTTAACAGTTAACCAACTATAAGAAAGCAATTTAAAAAAATTGCTCACCAGTAAGCATAAGTTCATCCCTTCGAAAAGGAAACCAAAATTGCCCATTGAGTGTTACAAGATATGATTTAAGTCCAGGAAAAAGTTGTGAAAATCTTGTACCATCGGTACAGAAAGTGGCAAAAGCGCCAAATGAAAGAATTCCATGTGGATGCGATCTGTAAATGAAGAAAATTACGTAATCATAAAGCAATTCGATTCGACAAAACTTTTCAATCAAACACAACTTCGTTCATGGCCACTAGAGCAGCATTGAGCTTTCTATAAGGCTCTAAGTGTCTATCCATAAATTTGCTATTTCCGGTTCCGGTAGCCGATATTTTAGCATAATTGTTAACTAAGACAAAGATCCTTCATCGCTGAAATTTTTTTCGAGAATTGTAACGCTATCGCAAAATTTTATACGATATGCTTTAAGTTTTTCTGGCAGTTTTTCCATTTTTATCATTCAATCAGAAAAAAAAAGTTAGAGATAAGCGAATATCTCTCTTCAAAAAATGTGAAATCCATTGCAATGTTCAGGATGAGTGAGGTGAGGGGCGTTAATCAACACAAATTTTTCTCTCAAATTTGCGATTTGAAGATCTCAAATTTATAATTTATGACTTTTTTCTTCGGGAATATCATTTTTTATAAACTTATACCTTATTTGCTAAGCACTTAGGTAGTGAATACATACAAGTTATCGCTTTATCAGTAGCTTCTATCATTTGAGCTCGAAATAGGTGACATATGTGCCACAAAGTATAATTACGGTATAATATTAAATACGGTAATTACAGCGGCTACCGTATGAGTACAGTAGATGGCAATCAACCGGTCCAGTAAGTATTCCCAAAAATGATATAACATACGTTCGACAAGTACATTACGCTTGAGCAAGTTAGTTCACGGTAGTGCATTAATGCATTGATGGAAATAATGATCTAAATTAGTGTGAAAGCGCAACAAGAAGAATAGCGCGATATGTATTTTCTGCATTCTCAAATATTGAGATCTCTTGATAATCATAAATGAAACGCTGATAAGGACCTATCGATTTTCTAATATGGATAAATTTTTTGCATAAATAATTCAATTGAATATAACAAATATTTATGTTGAATTCTATCTCGAAGTTGTACATTTATTAACTGATAACCTGATATAAGTTTTCAATTGATAAGCTAATAATAGTAAAGCTAAGCAAGTGGAATTTCTTTCAAATCAGAAATATTGCTCGAGAAAATTTCAAACCCCCCCCCCCCCCGAAGAGAATTTCATGTCTTTAGTTCTCTTCGAAGGAACATTTTGAAACGGCGCTAGAGATAGATAGACATCTACAAATGGGTATATCAAAAATATAATAGACTTTTGCATTATAGCGTAGATTGGAAAGAAATATTCAAATGCTTAAAGCAATTTATTCAGCATTAGATTTAAATTTATAAAATATATATTTACGTTTCAATTAATTTAAAATTTTCAAATATTCTCTCTATTACATTACTTTTATATATATTCCTCAACGCATCAACTAATTACTTTTAGCGTTATTACTGTTACATTACTTTTAGCGTTATTACTGTTACATTACCTTTAGCGTTATAAAATATTCATATCATTAATTTATATTAATTCCTCAATGTATCAACTAATAGATTCATTGATCCATAAAATCGAAAAATGTGAGCAAATTCTCTTGAATAAATTTTTTAAAAAAACCTTACATTGGAGATATATTCAGACGTTTAGAACGTAAGCAATAAATTTCTTTCTCTTCAAAAAAAAAACTTCCAAAAATATTCACTTTAATGCTGGATGCGAAGAAAGTGGAAAATTGATGGTGAGGAGTGGGAAGCCAAGCGAGATGATCATCGAATTCATTCTATAGATTTCTTTTAATTTCCCTCTATTTCAATATCATTTTCGATCATATTTTCGAGCGAATCTCTAAAAAGTAAACTCTCCTATCAACAACAATGAACAGCAAGAATAGTAAGTAGAATAGAATATTCCCACAGCTAGAAGTAAAAAAAAGATCGTCGAAAATGGTTGTTTCACTAACCCAATAATATAGTTATGATCGGTGGATAAATCTTCCACTTTAGTTAAAGTCATCGGAAAATAGTCAGCGAAATATTTCCATATGATGCATTTACGCATCCATTCTTTTGGTCGTGATCCCATTTCCGGTGTTCGAAAATCATAAAACACCCAAATTCCATAGAAAATGAGGAACCACCTAAATATTATATTGCTCTTTAAAAAAAAAACAGTGCGCAAAGTGAAAGTTTTACCCGGTTGGCACGAATTTCCTTTTGAAATAACGGCTATGTTGTTTGACGTTATCATTAGAAAATGGAGGATTTCATGCAAATATAAATATTGCTATCGTCTAATTGGAGATATTTATTAGGTCATAATATAAGAAATAAATTTTAATTGATTCATTTCGGTTGGAAAAAAATTAAACAATCGAAATGAAATGCAAAAAAAATTGCCAAAGGATTCTTATATCATTAATAAAGGGAAGGCTATAAAGCTGAAAAAAAAAACAGTTAAGAAATTTGTGCAAGTGAAGACTCAGTTGTTGACTCAAGTGAACACAACAGCGATTAAGTTCAAAATCCTTGAAAATATGTTCCGCTTGAGACAACCAAACGCTATACTGGAAGAGATTATGAGGTGCTGCAGTCATTGAAAATATGATTGCAAACTCTCGTAAAATATCAACTATTCTTGCACTCCCCCTCCCCATCTCCCCTTCCCTGGGCTTCAAAACCACTATCCTTTGTCACTTGTGCTGAGTAGACTTTGCATAACAACAATCTCGAGCTGGGCCACATGATTTGATAGAAGCACAAGCTCGGAAAAAGTCGATGTGTTTAAACAACAATTGCTCGATAATCGTTTAGATCAGTGATTCTTGAGTTACAATTGGTGAATAGCTGACTGTGCTCAATAATCCCGAGTGCTAAAAAGCGCATATCCCTGTTATACCTGTTTTCACGGCAAAAATGTATAAAGCACGAGATTCCGTCTATCAAAACAATGATATTTTCACGGATTTGGAAGACGAAATTATCCAGAATGCGAGTTCTGTTTTTTTGAAGGGATTTTTTTTGTCCTGAAATTCTAATGGATGGAAAATTATTTGAAGGATTATTAACTCGTGCATTCATGATACCGCATTCCTTCCAATATACTCTTTAGGCGGACAATTTTCAAATGAAGGCTTACATAGAAGTAAAGCCATCTCACAGAATAAAACTTTAGCCGCTGAATTCTATTCATAATAGTCAAACTTTCTAATATAACATCGATAATTTTGTTACCAATTTTGTTGTCCTCATACGTATAGTGTAAGAGGTGACATAAGAAATTTTTACTTTCAATGATATCTAACAAGTATCAATCCCAGGTATATCACAATTTTTTATATTTTCCAGGCATATTTCTCAACATATATTACAATAAAATGACTCTTGTAAAGAAATATATATATAATATATATATATATATATATATATATATATATATATATATATATATATATATATATATATATATATATATATATATATATATATATATATATATATATATATATATATATATATATATTATATATATATATATATATGGCTTTCGGATTCTCATTGTCTCAAACTCCATCATATCCGCTTCATAGAGGAAGAAGCGAAATAAATGCCGCATATTTTGAGAGATGGAAATATGCTTACCAATAAGTCGATAAGGCGAGTTTAATAGTGAAATAAATAGATAGAATTGGTGTTACAATGAACATAAATACGTAGTGAATTACAGCAAGTTTTTGTAGTCGATACGTCAACCATTCAGTAAAATTTTCTGAACTTTTCAGATGCATAATCTGTAAGTATGCAAATTTTGTTGGAAAATATCAACGATCTCATATGCAAATAATATGATGCAAATGCTCGTGATAGAATGCTAAATAACGTGCTAAAGTAATACGGCAACAAAGAACAAGTTGTAATGATAAGGTGCTGAAGGTATTCAAGATATGGATGTCATTTTATACGAAAAGTTAAAAAGTATAAAGAAATGATGATAAATACTCGAATTGAAGTAATGACAAAGCAGAATTGGGACGTTTAAAGTTGGTTCAACCCTCATCAGTACCTTTCATTTTGTATAAACTTTATACTTCATAAATATATGACCCATCAATAAGATTAATAAGTATACTCTAGCAAAGTAATGATGTGAGCAAATAAAATAGAAATCATCCACGATTATGAAATCAATGAAAATTTGGAGAGTACAGGTAAGCACATTTTATCGTACAGGTAAGTACAATGATTCGATGCGTCAATGTCAAATTCATTATTCGGCTGTCGTCGAGGAATTTTTATATACCCATTAGCTATAGCTTATTGATTGTTTTCAAATTGCACCTTATGCATCTTCAAATAAGTATGAAAGTTGAATAGCCAACGATTTCAGCGAGAATAAAATAAACTCAACTCGGAGTCAAGATTACTTCATAACTCCTCCTACTATGCTTGTGAAAAATGAACTCCATCCTTCTTCTTTCTCCTTAAAAGAAGCCTCTAATAATTCTGAAGGTTAGATAAGCCTGAGGGTTTTATTTCTCTTTATGGAGCAGTTTGTCTCTACCATATCTAGAAGACCCAAGTTTTCAATAACGAAGTAATGTAATGATAGCGCACAATATGAAGAGAAAATTTCCGTCAAGTTTTGAAAAAAAAAGGCTCAGAATAATATAGATGCGTAATAATTCTTTGTATTCGCAACGTTTTTGTAACGCTTAGTAGCTCGATGGACTAAACAAGACAAGAGTACAGCACGCGAAACTAAGATCTCAATCGTTTACGAAAAATCTGAGAATTTTCTGAGATCTGAGCATTCTAACAACTCTAAAGAGACCTGTAGAAAATTATGAGATTGTGTATTAAGTATTATTGAAAATAAACACAATATAAACAACTCTTATCGTTATTTCCTCGAACAAACAATATTTCGTGTCGTATCATAGAACATCCGAAGTTCGATGATATCGATTTACGAACACATTTGAATCACAAAAACAAAAAAAACAACCCGTATCATTTTATTTCCGCTATCCTCTTCTTTTTATCATTCCTCAAACATAGTCAAAAAGGAAACAAAATGAAGAAAATGATGGCAGGAAGGAATGCTTTATGAGGATATGAGGAAATGAATTGTCGACAGATGGGAAACAAATATCCAAAAAAAAAAATGAAAATCTCAAACATATCGAAGATATTCATGCCATTAATCGATGGAAAGCTCATTAGTTATGGCTATTTGAAATAGAATCAATAATTTAACAGCTTTAATTTTAGTTTAATTATTAAAATATATCTCGAGAAATGTATCATAGGCTGAATTTATCGTAGTTCTCGCTTGAAATAATCAAACCTAAAATTGAACCTAAAATTAAACCTAAAATCAAACCTAATTTTGTTAGAGAATTTTTGAGCAATTCGTAATGAAACTATATACCCATTTTTGATAGGACTCGAGCGTTTTTTTTATTTCTGGCATATATTAGTGCTAAAAACCTTTCTAAGTAAAAAAAAAAGATATTAATTTGAGAAAAAAATTTTTTCATTTTTCAAAAAAAAAATTTTTTTTCTCATAAAATTTTCATTTCATATTTTTTTAAATATTTCATTTACGAAAAAGAAAAAGTGGAAAAATATTTTTCAATTTTTTTAATAATTTTAAACTTTCAATAAAAATAAAAAAAAAAACTTAAAAATATTTCATTTCAAAAATTTCCTTTGAAATAAATTTTAAAAATCATTTCGAAAGAAAAAAAAAACGTTCAAAACGATTAAACAAAAGCAGAAAAATTTTTTAAAAAAGCGTTTCAAATCGCAATATCAATAGATCACACTTTAAATTCAAGCAAATATGAATTGTTTGCCTATTTCTCCTACACTATCTAATCGTTGTTGCACTTATCAACTGCTAGATCATCTTACATCATTATTGACATATTAAAGCAGCAAAAGCTTAACTTTTTTTTTTCGTTACCTGTTTGTTTACCTGTAACGTTCGTTTTCGTACCAACCTATTCAAGAAGCCAACTCCTCATCAACGACTTCAACGTAATTAATCGCACACATCTGACGTAGTACACACTATTTATATCATTTTATATTTACACAACTATCGAGTTATCTATGTTTTCTTCAAATATATGAGCAAACATAAGAGTACAAATGATTGCGATGATTTTTGCCGCTCACTTCATCAACATCAAGATCTGTTGTAGACTATTTCCCATCTTATTCCGCTCTCCGATCGTTATTTACAGCTCCAAAGGACTCTCGGAGTTTAATTGGAGAAGAATCCAATAATTTGCCAAGAGAGAAATATGCAAATGTTAAATTTTTGCATTTAAAGTTTGCAATTAAAAAGATATAAGCAGTTAAATAACCAATATCGCCCAATGATGTTTTATTCTATGAATATTATTAACCTGCGATTGAAAATCTCTAAAGATTTTAATGATTTAAGGCATTTTTTTATAGCATGACAATCAATAATCTTATTCAACAATAGCGTAAAGACGTACTGAGGATCTTTAAATGGGATGTACTTTTAATGCGAGAGACAGGAGGAGACAGGAGGGGAACTAACATTTTCGTTGAGGGAGAGGGGGTGATATTTTCAAGGCATAATATTTACAACTAGATCACTCATACTTTGAAGATTGCGATATTGATACAGATACAAATATTGAAGCACATATAACTTTAAGTATCCACGATAATGAAGAAACGGATGAAACGTTATCAATCGCCCATATTTTATCACTATTGAGTCCTAACGTAAATGACGTACAATCAACTACTCCAATTGGCTCGTCAAATGGGACAGCTGTCATTAAATATTTGAATATATTTAATGACAGCTGGCCCATTTGATCGAGCAGCTAAATGAGTGATCGTTCAATGATGTTTTATTACCTGTATACAGTTACGATCATCCAATAAGGTAATCGAGAACTATTCGATCGATGAAATGCTTATTCACTAGGCAAATAAACAGATCGATAGATGCGATCGATTATCAGCAAATATTACGAGAAGTCTATTTTCGAATTTCCAGATGTTCAGCAAAATTGTCAAATACTTCTAGAGAAAATTTTTCCCGCTTCGGTTTTAAAATTTTCTTTCATTGTAATATTTCGCTTCTATCGCAACAAATGATAAATATTTGTTTCAAATAGATCATTTATACGTTTACTATAATATCAAAGAAATAAAAAATAAATCAAAAAAATTGAGATGGATTTCAACTTGGTGATTCTATTCCTATAATCGTAGATATGAAATGAAATTTCTTCAAGTCTAGGATTTATGCATTGATGAATGAAACATCTAGAAGCCTGAGACGTTTCAATCACTTTAGTCTTTGATCATCATAGCTGGGAAGAAAGCATCGTTCATAGTTACTTTTATACTGGTAATGCCTATACATCGTAATGAGTAGATTAAACACATAACATTTGAGATGAAACGTTTTATGGACTGAAAACACTGGACGCTTTCCATGAATATGAAGAATATGAAGAATGAAATGAGACACTGACGTTTGGATAGATAATGCGAGGGTTCTTTGCTCGCTTATTTCCATCCGTTTTCACTCACATTCTTCAAAAAAAAAAACGCACCACATACACCAAAAATCACGTTAAAAACGTTACGTTATGTTGACTTTTGCTTCTTTTAAGCTATAGGTTTGATTCTTTCTATAAGAACGGTGAAATTACAAATACTATAGTGAGATTTTCATCGGTCGCCATTCAGAGATTTCAAATTTTGACGTAGATTTAGGGATATAGTCGAAGAATTTTCAATTTCGTTAGTTTTAGCCATCTTTTAGTGATTCTATTACCTGTTGTTAGCTTGTAATGAGGAGATGATTATTTAATTAGTTTAGATTGTTTTAAAATAATAAAGAATTCACTCTTTTGCTATCTATTGCAATTTGAATATCAAATTGCAACGCTTTAAATATGAGAGGGAAATCATGACGATGTGTTTAGTGAATATAAAAGAAATGATGGGCTTTAATATGCAAATGTATCACGATTCTATAACTGCATCCCCGTTCTTGAAGTATATGAACAATGCATTGATAATGCAAAGTTTATAGTGAAAAATTTAAAAAATAAACTTTTATTGGTGACAGCCGATTGGAAAATAAACGATTCAAACAATATTAAGGAGAGATTAACGTTGTATTCCCCTGTAAAAAAAAATTCTCTTACAATAAAATCTGAGACATTATTATGCATATTATTTTATGCTCTCTCTTACGTTCAGAAACACATTTTTGAACTCGAAAAAAACTCTATCGTTAATAACGTGAGGATTTCAATTTGTATTTTTGGGCAAGCGTTTGTTGATTACTGCTTAAGAAAGTTGTAAGTTAAATAAATCAGGAGTGACTAGGCACATGAAAACTGAATAGATGACATGAATTAGCAAATATGCACAACGAATATTTTTGAAGATCAAATCAGCCTATATGATTAGCCCATATGATTTAATGCTTGACGATGAGGATAGTGAAGAAGAAGGGAAGAAGCAGGTATGAGGACTTGAACTTATTTATCGAAGTTGTAAATAGCTAAATAAGAAAAACTATTTCACTCATTTCAACACACCAATTTTGCTATTGAATAAATAATTTTTTGTGCTCGTTGTTTCGAAGCAACTTACTAGTTATAACAGTTCAACTCATTATACGAAAGCAATGAGCAATTTGAAATGACTCAATAAATGTCATGTCGACAGTTCTGTGATAAATAGAGGAGTAAGCACTGACGACCGATGAATAGTTGTGAGAGATATAACAGATGGTGCAGTTATGGCGAAGAGTTATACAGTTATAACACATCATGCAGTTACGACGAAAAGTTATGGCAGTTATAACAGAGGGGTGCAGTTACGATGAACAGATATGATAGTAACAGCTTGTGGTTTCGTATTGTGAAGCACTTTATAAAACCAAACATGCTATCATTCGACAGTGAATGCCATACTCGATATCTTATATTATATTAAACGCCTCAAAAATCATCTCTCAACGAAAAAACATGCGTCGTTGTCCACACTAAAATATTGCTTCCTAAGAGATTTTAATTTCAAATAATTCTTATGCAATATTATAAGCGTTATAAGACTACATTGTGTTATATTTGTAAGAGTTATAGTTATAACGAGAATATTTTCCACTATGGTCTGCAATACTATCATCAATCACCAACTATAAGAGTACATCGCTTGGCTTCATATAGTAAAGTACTTTAAACGATCAAGATATCACCATACAACTACTCTCGAAATATGCCTTATGACATTTGCTATGCTGGTCTTAACTTAACAGAGCAATAAAAATGCGAACTACTTGAACTTCAACTATTTCAATTATACATTATATAATCAACGTTAAGTCTATTTAAATCGAGAGGCTCGAGAAACGTTCAACTGATTTTAGTATCAACTATGATTACAATGCCTTTTGCTTAAACAAATCGCTCGTAAAGAGCAGAAGTGCATTGGCCTTTTTCTGTTTTTGTGCTAACACTTTCATGGCACGTGAAAAGTTTTAAACAACTGTTGTCAAATATCTATGAAACGCTATCGCTGATAGATCACTCATAGATCAGGCTTAAAGTTCCTCGAAGAAAAACCGATAGAGATTCAAAGATTCACAACTTTTTGTTGAAAATAGCCGTTGCTCCTGTTGCTCTTCGTCTTTGTTGCACCATACTCGTTATTTGATTTCAAAAGAGGACATATCTCAATGCTCAAGCTATGCTATTTTGTGATAATTTCCTGTCAGATCGTTAGACGGAATAAAAAAAAAACCTCTTCGGTTCCACCTCTCACCTTCGCAGACTTGGTTTTATTAAGAACATTCGACTTTGCCGTGCTTGAAAACTTTACATTCCTATATCCACTGTCAATCTTCGCTCTTTGGGGCCAAGCTTGCATAGCGGTAAAAAGTATCCCTCCCCTCCTCTCGCTCACCTCTTCTCCTCAGCATCTGCTTTCCTGTACACATCACAACCGCTGTCTTCATGCCAAAAGACTGAAGCTTTGAATTCTCCTAAAACCGAAGTTGTGTCAGCTTCATGTCCTGTTTTTATACACACACGAGCCATTGTTTTGCAGTCAACGAGCATAGACGTTCCATGCGGTTTTGCCGTTCGATCCGGTCCAAACAAACGACCTCTCATTCCTAACTAAAGGACATCGCTGGACAAAGAGTCATCGTTGATCGCAACAGTCATCTTCCTTATTTAACACGAATCGAGCGTTTATTTCCGGAGAAATTCAAAAATTTCACCACTTTCTAGTCATGACAGCTCACTACCTAACGAAGAATCTATGCTGCTTGTCGACGAAGCACAGAGAATATTACAACATTTGCTGAACGGTTTCCATTCTCCATCTAATCTCTATACAGAAATTTAAATTCTCATTTAAACCTATTTTCTGAAATCAATTATGCTAGGAAATAAATTCCACTATAATTTAAAGCAAAAAATTCCTTAGACAAAGCTATCGCTATGAGTATTTATCAGTAGACGTTGTCTGTCTGAAATGGATGGAAATAAAGCGAATTGTACCTTCCCGTTCTCGCAAAAGAAAATTATCGCAACAATAACTTTCTCGCACTATATTTCGAAATTTAGAGTGGAAAATTTCTTTTAAATACTCAAATTTCAGAGGAAATTCGATATTTCAACTTACGGTTCGAAAAAGTACCGCTCACTAATAAGTTCAGATGAAAATGAGGAAAAAAAACTTCGATTGCCATCATAAACGATATGAACGGAAAACGTTTCGAATATCCTTCCAATAGTATAACCTTACTATTTCAGAAACAATTTTGATAGTTAATATATATAATTCATTCATAGAAGAAAGCTTTCTCTTTAATATTTCCGGTTCGTTAATCCGGAAAACTCTCACAACAGGAAAGTCTCCGAAAATCCGGAATTCGTGTATTCATTGCATCGAGATATTTTTTCGGCTTCGATACGTGTCATCATGAGTTCAGATTTCAGCCGATGCGATCACCTAGACTTGATTCTACTAAGGACATGCTTATAGTGCTTTGTAATCGAAACATTCACAGGTAGAGTGCAAATTTTTGTTAATAGTTGGAGCCATTATGATGGTTTTAAAAGTTGTTCATAAGGCAGAGGTAATTTGCATAGTTTAAGCTTCAATGGCTTTAGTCGTAAGGCCATTAACGTGGATGGCAGAGACGAAAATCATGGTAGAACGCACTTTCGAGTTATTTAACATATACTCTAATATAAATGCAAATATATTAACTTTACAAAATGCGGATATATACAATGAAAGAAAAAAATATCGAAACAAAAATATGAACAAAGAAAAAAAGCTTTATTTGAATATTTTAAGTTCTGCATACATGTTGATTGTTGCGGATATAGGTGATGTAGATGTACTATTGCCCCCCCCCCCCCCTCCATCCAACACCTCTCCCATTCGGTGCCGTAATGCGCATAGAGCGTTGGCGGAATTTAGGATAGCTGTCAAGAAAGGGAACCGACGCTTGGATTTTCCGCACTTAGCGCTCTATCAGCAATTCAACTAAAATCTTCTGCCATTTGCTTTTGTGACAGTTAAAGAATTCATTAAAAAACATAGTTGGACGGCGGAAGTGGATGGCCGACAGAACTTTCTTTCCTGTCCAAAAGCGCATAGCGATCCCTTCTGTAGCTGCGGTATTGTGGATCCATCAGGTGTTCGGCATGAGCAAAATCCCATACTAGTTGCCCCATGCATTCCAGCCTGCAATCAGCATTTCAGAGGAGAATTCAGGCAGAGCTAAATGCAGCCCAGATAGAGAAAACTGCTAATTGGAAGGCTGGTTTTCCTTTTTTAACGCTTTTAGACGAAAGAGTGCTTAGAATAACTCAAGTCCTCCCTTCTCATACATTCGTAAGAAGCTTCAACAACCGCCGTAAATATCTGGACTGTAATTATAACAGTATATTTCGTTGAACGATCCAACTGTCGAATTAAAATATCATGATCTCAGATTGCTCGGTTATAAGTTTAATTATTAAGGCTCTTTACCTCGATGAAAACAGATGAATCCCGTAAAGCAACATTGAAGAGCCTCAAGAATAATAAGAAGGAAGGCTTCTGATGTTAGCAGGCGAATACAACATGAGAGAATATCGGTTAGCATTCAACCTTCGTCCCGTCAGCACTACTATTATTAGCGTGATGGATAAAAACATCCGTCAACCTTGTATTTTCTCGTAACAGTAACCCCACAGTCTTCTCGACTATATCATTGTGTAAACGAATCGTCACTCCTCCATCTGTCTTTTTCGCAAGTACTGTTTTGCTTCAAGGTTGTTGAAGCACGACCGATGTTGCCTGCCGTTTCCGATCGATTCTCTCATGTCGACGAAACTATCTTTTCCTCTCCACAATAAGCGGAGTACTCTTTGAGCTTGTAAATCCCACACAGTGACGACGCAATTTTGTAACCGCTGAGATTCGACGGCTACATACATCGCCTCATTCAACACATATGAACTTTGAGCATCATTGGCATTGCAGAAGAATGTAACGCTTTCATTGATTGCGGAACATTTTGCATCTTTCGATGAGGTCTTTTCCTTCGATCGGAGTCTTTGAAGTCTTGGCGGTATGCCTCAAAGACTTCTCGCATCAAAGAATGTTGGCAGACACATCACAAACATTCCCGGCAGGAAGATCGTAAGACGTATTCATTTCACCAGCTGAGTTGTATAAACTTATTATTATACAATAACAAAGGTTTCTTTACTATTCGCATGAAACACTTTATATTGCAGGCTAAATAAGCTCTAATGTTATTCATTCGGCAAAAGGATGCGAAGCATGTTTGCATGCATCTTACCAGGAAGTGCTCATTTCCTGTCCAATTTTGTAATTAACCTCGGCGCACCTGAAGCGATTAAGACAACCTGAGCGAACTGCGCGTCCGCACAGATCTAAGAATATGCTCGAAACAGACTGCCGATTAATGTTCCGTCGTCTTTAAATCGGTATCACTTAATGCTGAATAAATCTCCATCGTAATAAAACTTTATTTCAATAAGAAATAAAGAAAAAAAAACGAACAATGCCCGTAAGGATATTCAATAAATTTAAAGATTAAAGAAGTGGTACGGTGAATAACAGCATAGATAAAACAATGAGTGAGTCATATACAACAACGGACAGGAATAGCCGTCTTTGCTATTGAACCATTTAAATCGAAACAGTGAGACCGCGTCCCTCTATAAATTACCCGATTTCACCACAAAACCTCACTAACTTCTTAAATACTATGAAACCTTTCCTTTGCACTGCTCAGGCAATCAAAATCAAAAGTGCCTGACAAGGGATAGGAAAAACGCACATAGCATATATACCTATCGCAACCGCCGACGGGTATTCTTTACCTCTCGGAGGTTTCCTCTCCAAACAGTGGCCAACGCTTGCAGCCAACAACCCCCCCCCTTGTCCCTTATATTTTGATCTTGTACTCTCCTAAGAACCAACTGTTACAAAATTGGAGATAGTGGCGATTTCTTGGGTCCCAGGAAGTCCTAGCAACGAGAAAGTTTAGCCAAAAAACATTGAGGCCGATTCGAAGGAATAAACAGAAGGTAAGACACCTCAAAGTTTCTAGCACCATCTCATCAAGACAGCAATGCCAGCCGACAAAAATGCTAAGACAAATAAAGGTATAAAAACATTTCCGAAAAAACAACGTTAGCACATGTAGAAGCAAACAATCGATCAAGTTTCACCAGTTGTTACAACTTCATTTCTTTTTCAATAAGTCCTATCATTTATGCCGAAAAGCCACTTAGTAGTATAACTAAATCCTCATTATAATATAGAAGTCGTCCTCATACATAAATCTCTCCATAATAAAAACAATGAAATTATTTCTCACCTTCCACTAAATTACGTGTTGATCTTGAAAGTTCCCAACGACAAATACAATGATATCCATTGAAAGTCAAGAATATCGTAGGCCATCCTTAAAAAGTTGCAAATGACATAAACCTGCAAATGCGTGACATCTGTGTATATATACCTTACCTCCTATACCGCTATCCTACAGGTCTTCGCTCAAGAATATAAGCTAAGCTTAAGGTATACCCGAATCATCCAAAGATAAGAAAAATCAAAATTCACTACCGTAGAGGAACTAAAATCTGAACCTAATTTATGCAAAGTATGTGATTTGCAACACGTTGTATCTGAATATTTCAGCCAGCTGATCCTAAACTCGTAGACTATCCGTTGTTATACGATTTCTTGTGAATTATTCAAAGTCGACTAGGATGACATCATATTCATATATGCAGATTTGCGTGTGCACATTCCCAGAATTGAATCACCAAACAAACAATGCGATGAGACGAGATGTGTCGAATCTACATCACACAGCTATCTCCCATCCCAATTCCGCCACCATTCATTAATTTACCCAAACTAATTTTAGGTAAATTGATTTTAATTTTTTTACCCACACTTACCTAAATTATTCAACTTAATTTGTTAATATTTTCCCCTCTTATTTGCCCTAAAAATTACCCACAATATTTACCTAAAATTAACGGCGCCATTAAAATTTACAACTTAAATCTTCGAAAAACAAAAGAATTTCGCCCTTTAAAATTGCATAAATAATCAATTTAATAGTAGAGCATATCATTAAACATTTTCGCATTACTTCTAGAACCTTGAGCAGCTGTCCACCGCCCAGTTGGGCCAAAAAACAGAAATGCAAATCGAGCTAATTTCGGAATCTGTATTTTCGAATTTCCGAATAAGATCTACATGGTACCGAAACGCAAATCGGTACCACATAGATCTTATTTGTGCAACCGTTTTATCCAATATATAATGATTATGAACACTCGCATATTTTGCATAATATATCACCCAAAGACTTATAAGCCCTATAATCCGGGAATTCATCGATTCATTCGCGCCAAACACCTCAACTCACCCTGAGTTAAATTTCATTATAATTTTCTATCACAGCTCACATACCCCCATCTACCCCCTTCCATTACCGTACATCATACTATCACTTCGATATACTTTTAAAGCTATAAAAAATATTACGGCTAATGAATGCCACATGATGCCAACGCATTAATCTTTAAGCCTTTCCATCAAAACGCTGATGAGGTTGGCGAAAAAAAATGCCGGCTGAGTATCCGATCTGCTAAATACTTCAAATGTTCTCAACCACATTTTTTAGACAAAAAAAAATTCCAACACATCGACCATATCAATGGTTATAAATACAACTGCTCGAGTGTACACACTAAACCTTAAGCCTGTCCAATAGTAAATTCCATGTTGGTTATCATATACTGTACATGCATACATATTGTACTGCGTAGTACATCCATACCGTACATGGACTTTCCCGCATATCAACTGTGGTTATATGCTACAATAGATGCTCATTCAAAAAGCCATCGAACAGCTTCGAATTTCAGATATATCCGCGATGAATATAATTCACCCAACGATGAATTTCACCGATCATCCCTTTTGCTCTTAAAATTTCACACATTATGTTGTACTCTCAGCAGGTCTTTGCAACAAATAAAGGTATCTGTTGTTCGGCTATATGTCCGTGCAAAACTTGAATGTTATTAGAACAGCGCAGCAAATATCGCATTTCCATTATTCCTCACATAGATATGGAAATGCTCTCATTGCCCTTCACTTTTGAGTAACGAAGATATTTGGAATCCTCGCGCTTCGTCGCTTTCAGCACAGATATAAAGGATTTCGCCCCACGCAACATCTGATACACCGACACTACTCCACATCCACCAAAACATTCGAGGGCGATGTCTGGCCGAGTTTCGAGATCACTGCATCGTCTGATATCGGGCTGCAAATATCTTATTTTTACAGGTTATAATCGATGTCGCTAAATGCAGCGCTCTAATATGCCTATCAGAAAATTTCGGCGAAGCAGTTCACTATTTCATCAACTGCCTACATTCAAATCCATTTTCATTAATACTTCTCTAAAAGGTAATCTCTAATTCCACCTCCTCAACGCATTCATTTCTCCTTATCAAAGCAAGCACCCCAACGATACATAAAAAATGAGCACTTAACGTAGTCTTCTCAGAACTACAAAAAAAACACCTTTCGCTCATTCCGGTCGAATCAGCGGGTGAGTTCTGTCCGGAATGCATCGACTGACGACAGCGGTCCGAACTTCCGGCTCTGGCGAACATGCGGTGTGCATAAAGAGATCGCCGTACTCGCATCCAAGATGGGTATAGTTCAGTCAAAGCATTTCCCCTCAGACCGCGCTCTAGCGTCAAGATCTTTTCAAATCCCTGGAAACAACATGCACATTAATCCGCTGCAATATGTGGACTTCCAAAATCGACTCATCGACGAGCTCAAAAACCATTTCCCCCTTGACGCAGTTCGATCAAATAAAGCAATGCGATGAATTTCCATGTCTGACTCATTGCGCTTACTTTGCAAATAATTGTGCTTCTGGCGACCCAAACTTAGCAGCTTTACATACGGTGCGAAATTGAAAGACTTTAGGAGATTGAGTTGATTTTGAGAACTGCAGGCTCGTATAAAATTTTCCAGTTGGTACTGCGGGCTCAGAGAAGTGGAAGAATCAAGACGGTCAAATCTATGATCAGAAAAGGTCTTAATGTTTTTTTTTTTTTGCAGAGCAATAAAATGGAAAACATCCTAACTGACAAGGCATAAATCGATTCTATGCAAGGTGTTTTAGTGCGCATTGAAAAACGACGAGTAAAAGCCATTTCTGCGGGCACTGACACAGAATACATCCAAACAGTTTAAAAGCCTCTATGCGCTTGTGTTAGAAAACCCACAACTGTAAAATGGCCATCCGAACGTTTATTAGGGAAACTCGGCAACTACTCTCACCTCTCGGGTATCATTTTTGGCATTCTTCTGGCAAAAAACCTCCATTTCTGAAATTCCCTCCCAACCTAAGCATTTCTAAACCTCACTTCATAAAATCATGGAACACCACCTGTGCTGTTTTTTTGCCGATTAGACAACCGACTCAAATAAATCCCTCCTTTACAACTTCATCTTGCAAAGAGGGGAATTAAGATCGGTTAAAGAATCGCAAATTGGAGGAACGACGAGACTGATTCTCCAAAGCAATGTTCGATGCAAGCTTGGGCACCTACTCCACAGTCACTCTGAAACTGGTCCAATGGGTTTGGAAGCAAAATGCGCCTACAGATCTAGATGAATCGGCAAGTTTTTGGCAATATGCGTTCATCCAAGTTGCACAACAAGGAAAGAAACTAAAAAACAATGGAGGTCTTCGCCCTATTGAAAAAAACATCGTTTCACTCTGATAAACGAACAGCAATCCACTCACATCGATATGCGCTGCTTGAGGTGCCTTCCTTCCGAGACGTACCTCACGTCGGCACTCCCGATCCACAGCACGTACCAACGCGACTCTCTTCTCGATAACCGCACATCCATCGGCATGTTTCGGTTGTCCGTCACCGACAATTTCACCGTCAGTGGTTTTTATTTTTGCGACAGGGCCTTTACCACCTTTCCGCAAAGCACGAATACAATTGTTGCAACGATAATTGACCGTCCTTCCATCTACCGAAACGTTCGTTTGTGCATATTGACGTAACCCACCATCCGCTTCCACCGTCAAAATCGTTTCGTTGAGACATCTCGAAAGGGTTCTCTGCGATAGAATCGCATCCTCCCTTTCAAGACTTCCGCTGAAAAAATAATACCACATACACAACTTTTCTCATTCATTATGCGTGCATAATATTCAACAATTTTACCTATCACCAAATCACAACATTACTCAGCTGACGTCTTTACCCGTCCTAAAATTGCATGAGGGTTGGATCTGTCTAACACCGTATTAGCACAAATATTTAACCGCAAAGGAAAAACTTCTTGGTCTTTTCTTCAGCAACTTTTATACCTGTTAGTTACTGCCAGTTGGACCTATGCTGACTGCACCACCCATCGGTTACAGGATCAAGATAAAAGCAGCGATGCATCAAGATCCCTGTTATCGGCATTGAATATCACAACAGCCAAGTGATTATATAATGGTCTCGTTCAGTAAAAGACCAGCATTATTTCTTAGAATTTCTGGTCATGCGATACCAAGGGTTGACATCTGGCCACTGAAAACTCCATCGGAATGCATGCAGAAGCGGAACAAAATACTTACTAATTACGAACAAAAATACAAAGGCAACATATACATCTGCTTTAGAAACTGGTACAAAGGTTTTTTTCTAGTGGACTTTGGTAGCCGATGAGAAGCCCTAACTGAGTTGAAAAACTTTCCTCACAATCTGAGGTCCAAGGAACGAACGAATTTCTAACTTCTTCCCTCGGACATGCTTTAAAAAACTGCTAACCTTCTGGATGTAAAACTCGGAAGCTTCAATAACTGGATAACTCCAGAAATCGGGAAATAATGGGCTGACTTTTAAAAAAGCGCCCAGAATTTCCGGGCGCTTTTTTGGACGAAATTTCCGCTTTAAAGGCTCATAAAGTTCCGTGACATTTCCGCTGAAAATCTGACGAAAGGGTGGAGAGGGGGGCACCAGCATAAAATTTTGGCACCTTGCTTTATGATGCAAACCTGCAGGCTCACGCATATGCCTACTACAAAGATCTGATGGTCACCACGCAGTTATAGCAAGTTGTAATCAGATACGAGGACATACTTCCACCCTTTAGATTCCACTGCGGCTGCCAATTATATGTGGCAAATTTCACGCTGACATCGGCAATACAGGTATGCTTCTAATCTAATGGTACTCCTGACATTCAGTATTACTCACCTTTACTTCGTCAAAGCATCGAACATGACAAACAATCGACGTCGCCCTACCACCTCCAACCTATGACTTTCCTATAGACTATTTTATCACCTAACTCCCGTACTTTTGCAGTTAGAAGCAACAATCACCTTGAGAGACTATTATTGCAGAACGCATACAAAATATACGCTTCACAAAAATTTCTGAATCATACTATTAACTACTTCAAACTGATGCATCACAATTACCTCTGACTTCCAGAAGGAAAGAAGGAAGCCGAAGCACGATACTAGATACATTCAAGGGGTGAGAGAGAGAGACGAAGAGAGGGAGAGAAGCAAAGAGGGAGAGAGAGCGGGAAAAACGTTAGCGCAACAAACGCTGACTTAATTTTCAATCAAAAAAGACCCGCAAAGGACTATTAAAGGCTGAAGTATATTTTGGCCTTCCAGCTTCTAAGCTGCGGCTTTGCCGCTTCGATCTACATACTATTGATGCCCTTATGTATTAAACATCTCTGCCTATATTACAACTATGCGAACGCTTTGCTCTTTCTTGCTGCTTATTCCTTATATATTTCTGTATTTTTTCCACTTCAGGGCGCTGAACTGAGTGAATGAGCACATAAATAAATAAATAAATAAACAAGTAAATAAATAAATAAATAAATATTGCTTAAACATACAATTTAAAAATGAGCGCATTCGATTGCGAAATTTTTTACTAATGGCCAAATTTCAGCACATCCCATATAATAAAAGATTGCAAAGCTGAACTGATTTCTAGCAATAGCAGAAACATAAAGAACGATTTGCAAAATAATGAGGACGCAAAGGTGCAAAAAGGAGATGGGATGAGGAGATGAAATGTTATTCATACAAAAAACCGCTTATAGCGGAAATTACCTTCCCATTTTCGACTTGATGATCAAAGATTTAAACAAAAGATTGCATGATGACATACCTTATTCGTACTTCCGACGCAACACATTTCTTTTTTATTGCCGATGCGGTACCTTCCTTCCTTCCGCTTTGCGTTGCATCCGATCCAGTGGCTTCTTTCCTCCCGTTTCTTCGACTTCGTCCCCTCCGCCATGTCTGGAAACAAACAACTTGAACAGCACCTATAAAGCGTTATTAATTCTATATCAGCCTACCCTCTACTTCAGACTTGTTGTATATTAGGGTGACAGTTGTCGTCAAAACTCAGGTACGTTCGATCCTCTGCCGTATCGGAACAACATCGGTCTAGAGCAAGCCATTTTATTTAAAGTGAACGCACTTTAGCTATTTACGTATAGATACGGGCAAGCAGGAAAATCATTGCGTACATGGTGTACGTACGGTCTTGACGATTATACCTATTAATGTGTCACTCTACTGGCACACCCGGAAGGATGCTAGTTCATTGATAAAATGGGCAGGTAAACGATATTACTTTGTAATCAATAGCTACCTGGAAAAGACCATCACCTTGGTAGCACAGCAATGCAGTTATGAACGGAACGCCATTACGCGAATTATTATGTGGCGCAATTAAAACGTGAATGGCGCATCGCCTAATCAAGTTCTCTAAAGGAATCTACATCCACGACAATCGTCGAACAACCAGATCAGCTCTTTTTTCTTAAATGAAAGGTTAGATAGTTCCAAGCAAAGCCTACTGCCCCCCCCCCTCCCTCCCCCAATCCAATCTTACCTATAAATGACAGCGCATTAAAGTATAGTGCTATTTCAAAGGTGTCAAAAATTATGATCATTTCGAGTGCTATAAAAAAATCCCCCACGAACTTCTATAAGTTGTTCTTTTTTAAAATATTTATCACATTTAAGCATGACTCACCCCACGTAAGAAGCGTTGCAGCGTCGACGTTGATGTAACTATGCCCACCTCTTTTTCAATTATATCTCTCAATTCCGCAAGCGAACCGATTGTACCATCTTTTATACTTCTCAATATGTCCTCGCATGGGTTCCCTGAATCAGGACATTCTTCCTATAGTTTGATAACACATCATCCCCATAAAGACCACATCGGTACTCTCTTCTCTTATTACCTCAGTATTATTGGGATGGTCCTCAGACTGTTCGATCTATTCTCACAGTATCATTGTGTAATTAATCATTTTGTTGCTGTGTAGCTATGCAAGAGAAAGAATCATTTCCTAGTAACTTTATATCTTACTGTAATCCAAGATGAAAGGCTTGATTCGACCTCGATATTTAGTTAAGTCGATTATAATTTAATCTCACTGACATTCACTTTCACTTCTTCAATCCAATTCCATCTATCCGTTTGGACAACCTGAATTCAGTTAAACACAAACAATCCAACTCTACCTGAATCGTCTCCTAAATTCTTTCCATATGAGTTCCCTCCTCCTTCCCTTTTTCCCACCCCCCCACCCCCAAAGTTTTCGTTAGGTTTTATTTTAAAATGTTCCTGTAATAGTGCTAAATCGTGCAGCTTAACGAATTGCAAAATTCATTCAATAGTATTTTCAATCATCCTCTCATTTCCGCATACGTTTTCTCTATTCTAAGGGAAGCGGAAGTGAAAAAAAAAACACATGACAGGCACATTGTAAAGTTGAATAGAACTTACCAATCCAACTTGGCCTTCATAATGATCCGATGATGAGCTTATGATCCTGTAAAACTTATATGAATGAAGCAAACTGCATTTTCCTTCCATCATTACGTCAAATACTGACATAATTATAATTGAACTGCCATAAGAAATGCACTTCACAAAGAAAGCTCCAGAGTTTTCTATATTTTAAGCCTTAATTAGACTCTCACCTAAATGAAACTTTGCGCCACTACCCAGTGGGGTAGGGGGTGCTAGAAAGAATGGAAAAATGGAACGCGTGGAAGGGCACGATGTGATCTCATAGAGGCCAGGAAAATGAGCGATGCAAATATATTGATGCGCATGCAAATTCCCATAATAGCACACACATACCTGGCGCCAAATATCTACTATTCAGGAAATAAAGAGACGAAGGGATGAGATCTTCGTTTTGATTATTGCGAGAGAATGGGCACCTCGCTAGTGCATGAATGACAAAGGTTTGTTTGCAGTAATAACAGGTGAGAAAAGGTATAAGCGTGACAAGGAAATAGCATTTGAAAGAAAGGAAGCTCTTAAGAGACTAAATGATGGAAATAATAGCATAGGGTATGTCCAGGGATCAGCGGGATATCAGCGAGTATGCTCATGGCAGGATATTCCCTAGAACTTAAAAGGCAATCAATGGGAACGCTGGGACAACGAGTGCAACTGCAGGAAGGATCTTACAACTGGTGTATAAAAATCGCAAAAAAAAAATCAATACCAGACGTAAGACGAAAGTGACATCCACAAAGTTAAAGTAGAAATCGCGGGTGTGTCGAACATTGATCCCAACATAATCGCTAAGATTAATTTGGTTCAATTATTGCATGGCTAAGCTAAGAAATAATCTCGCACGAATGTTTCGAAACGG
This sequence comes from Ascaris suum, assembly GCA_013433145.1. NCBI lineage: Eukaryota > Metazoa > Nematoda > Chromadorea > Rhabditida > Ascarididae > Ascaris > Ascaris suum. The sequence continues at coordinate 6,095,010 of CM024184.1, read as the reverse complement.
TATGTAAACGGTAAATCTTTTACCACTGTACTTTTTCATTTACCTTCTTGACCTCTTTTTTTCAACACGAAATACGCAACTATTATAAGGATCTGCATTTTCGTCAACAAAGGCTCGTAACGCGGTATGCCCGATCCTCTCGAATATATGCTTGCAAATTATGCACCAGATAGAGGGCTAGATCAATGGCAGCCTTTTTTTAGGTGCGGCGACAGGTGAAGATGAGTACTTTCTGAAGGGATATAGGCGCATGCATTTTGCGCCATTTAGCTTCAATGCCTTTCTTTCTACCTTTTGCGCCATTCAGCGTCAACGTTGGGTGGGTGCAAGTAACGCGTTTCCAATACCGCTGTTGACGGAATGCTATTTATTCCTTGCATATTTTAAACCCAAGAAAGGTCTGATGGACATACGTCGTCCGCCAAAGATGAATGAACACGACAAGTAATGAACCTCCTATGGAAGTGAAATACCTCCCCTCTCCCACCCCCTTCCCCTGCGAGAAAAAAAAGGATTGAAGGCTTTGCGATCCGACGAGCATGGATCGCATGAATTCGCTTTACTAGAAGCATTAAGCGCTGCATTTCCAGCAAAGAACGTTTGAATTTTCAAAACAAAACCTCTTACAGCTCAATATCAGTGAAAACATTTGCGCATTACTAAAGATTCGGGCAATCTCATGGGCTGACTTCCGTGGAGTGGATCATCTGGTGTTGATCGAGGTAGCGAGGTCATGATCTAATCCCATAATCAGTGTCTATAGGGTCAGGTTTATGGGCTTACAGGTTAATCACATTTACAAGACGGTTTTCCGCTAGCGTATGATAAATGATACTGCAGCATGAAATCGAAAGGTCATGAGCTTTGAACTTTACAGCTTCTATGAGGAGTTGATCTGCTTCTCAAAGGTCATGCTTCACGAATAGAGCTCGAACACACTCAGTCTTCCTTACTGAAATGAATTCCAAACGAAATAAGTCTTCAGCCAGAAAAATTTAAATTATTTAAATTTCAACTGAGTCAAGCGCATCACTTCCAATATGGTCGAGCAAAACCGGCGAATGAACACCTCTATTGATTGGTTGACGTTTACCTGAGGTCACCTTTCATCTCTGAGGGAGTTTCAAGTAAAATTGCCTAGAAGTACGCCCAGGACCAACTACGAACGTATACGGACAAGTCCTTAAATAGCGATACCATGCTCCGATCAACCAACCAAATAATTACGAGTATCCGCCTGCGATCGAATTCGACTGCTATCCAATGGTGGATATGGAGAATCCGATTTGGCATTGCTGAGTATATTAATAGGACATGATGAAGTAGTCATAAATGTATGTAATTTTTTCGCTCCAGAATGTTCGCCATAGATAAGACCTGAAATTGGAATATAAAGATAACGATCATAATCGTGGATTCCAGAGGTATATTCTAGAATTTCGTCTGGCGCCATGCAGAACATTTAGGAATCTTCATGTTGCTTTATCTGCTAGAATCGAAGTATTTCCGATTGGGTTAGTTAGAATCTGAAATCTCTCATTGGCCTGAAATGTGTTTTGCAGGTTGCCCCCATTTTGCACCTCTTAGATGAACGAATAAAAATCACAAATTTCTGTCCTAATTGTAAGCCTTTCTTTGACCACACGAAGTGAATGTCTGTAGCATTGCATACTCTTGTGTGGGTAGGAGCACAGCCCGATGGTGTAAAGTGAACCTCTGAATGGTAAAGTGAACCTGTAAGATTGCCAGAGCTGCTAGAGCCCTTAACTCTTCCCCATTTTCTCTCCTTTTTCGAGTCTTTGCTAGTATCGGACACACCTATTGTTTATGTTATGTTACCTGGACGATTTTAGCACGTTATTCTTTCATCTCTGTGACCTTCGTTATAGTTGAGGTCTTTTTGCGTTCATTTTACTAACACAGAAGTAAATCCGAAGGTCGGCATACAGATATTGCAGAATTAACGCCTTGCCGAATGTTCGTAAAGGTAAGTAAACGTCACCTGGTGGGGTGCTGGTTGAATTTTTTATAGGTTGTATTGAAAATTCGGCCTCAGTTCACCGTGTGAAAAGTTCCGCTCACATAGTCACAAGAGAAACAAATCTTGGTGTGCTGTTGTTTTGCAATTTGTTGTAATTAGTGCACGTAGTGTCGCATCTGTATTTCCCACCCATGGGGCATTTTTTGCCCGAACGTAACCAAAGTTTACCCGAATCCGTACCAGTTCGAGTCGTTCTTCCCGTTGATGATTATAATAAAAAAGCTATCAGAACGGTGCTGACCTGAGAAATCCATACTCGTTCTTACTTCGTTTCTATTTCGCAAACCTTAAAATTAGCACTAAGCTTTCACAATGAAGTACCACAGAATAGTGTTTAGGTGTTCGGGTATTCCTAATAAACAACTCGAAGGATAGTTTGAACGTTCGAAATTTTAATTAAGAAGCTGAAATTATTAATAGGATAATTGGTTTTGCTGGCCTAGTTGGCTATTAATCCTTGAATTTGGCATGCGGTATTAACATTCCACTAAGAAATGGAGATAATTAGGTGCGGACATTATTACCGAATAGATCGAATAGAAGCAGAATTGCTGATCCATACGGACGTCCGTCGGATCATCACTGTGAGAGTGTATTCCATTTGTTTTAGCTATTTCGACACCAAAGGTCAAAGGTCAAGGTCTTGGAAAACCCAAACAAGCCTACTATAGAACGAATAAGAAAAAGTTTGGTTTATAGATTCTAGTATTATACCGGAAACAACAAACAGCATTGTAGATATGTGGAAAAGCATTAGCAAGATCTTATACTGGGATGTCCCCTAAGCGAACTAAGTTTCCAAGTCTCGGAAGGTTAAACTGTCATATTTGATGGATTTCTTCTTCTACAACCTTCATAAGAGCATTGCAAGACCGCAGCCTGTTCCACCCCTCCCACCCTCCCCCTCCGTGGTTTGAGGATTCGAGTGCGTAGTTTGGGATAAGCTGACAACAATACAATGCTATGCGCCCATTGTTTGACGATAGCTATGAGCGATGATACCTGAAATTAGACAGCATATCTTTAATACGCAATCTTTCTTCATCGGTGGGCCAAATTATCCGATTCGCTTTCGCATATGGCGTTGTTTGTATCACCTTATTTCGGGAGGAAGGGGGAGGGGTTATAATCACGATTACTGTATTTATTGTTCTAGTAATGGAGTACCACAACACTACTGTATAAACATGCAGGTGTATTTGCAGATGAGCGATGAAGCGAAAGATGAGGCAATGGGTCGTGAACGAAAAAGCAATGAGTAAGTGTTGAATTATTTCTAGAATTTTAGCTAGAGTCGAATTTGAGCAAGTAAAAGCGTTACGCTTAGCAAAAATTGTTAGTTTTAAATACGGAAGAAAATCTTATTAATATTTAATTCATATATGATTTTCTATCAAATAAAAATTTGATAATTTCATAATTTTGAATTAATTTTAAATTAGCTAATATTCACAAGCGAATTATAGATCCGTGGAGTGGGAGTTGTAGGGTACTGAGAGGATCAGTGAGAAAATCTCGTTATCGAGAAAATTGCAACTTTTTTTTTGAAGTGTGGAATTTACTTGCAATTGTTTATACCTTTTGTTATTATTAGTGTTTATGAACGTTGTAGTGATTCTTTTCTTTTTTTTTAAATGCTATGAGGTGGAAATTTTTCATTACGTTTTTTGTTCGATTGCGAGTGACAGCTGGCTGGATTGCTCGAGGGCATTTCCTCAAGCTATACATATTGCTTTGAGAGAAATATGCGGAAATAAACTATTATTATTACTGTCACCATTATTAATATCACTATTATCATTGTTGTTGTTACTACTATCATTATTATTATTGTCATTACTATTATTATTATTACTGTTATTATTATTGTTGTTATCGTTGTTATCATCATTATTCACTTTTCATTATTATTATTATTTATTACTATTATCAATACTATTATTAAAGTCATTATTCCAGAAAAGTGCTTAAGGAGCTCTATGATCAATGCAAACACGACGGGAAATTTTCATGGAGGGAGCTAGCGGCCCGAGCACGACAAGCGGGCATCTTAGTATCAAAGTCGACACTTTTCCGAAGGTTTAGACATGTAAGTAAAACTGAGAATCGCGGATTCGACGCTTTTTAAGGCTAGCATACTCCTTCATCTTGTGTTGAAATTTTGAGAGTTCAGTGAATAGGTAAGTGGGTAGGCGAGTAACATTATGGACGGGGATATAGGTAAAGGAATTTCCAGCATTTTAAGGAGTTAAGCAATGAAGGCGTCACATATTTGCATATCTTTGCTTTTTCATATTTGTAGGTCTTTGGGGATGGCGATGATAATCTAGCTTCTATGACGGAAACCACATTTGATGATCACGGAGTTTATGGTACTGAAAAAGGAGGGAGATAATCCCCTATCGGCTACGTATATGATTGCAGTTCTTTATCTTGTGATTCGTTAAGAGGTTGCATAGGTAAATGAGTGGGGAAGTACGAAAGGAGAGCGGTTTATTCGGAGAACACGGCCTTAGAAGGTCCAAAAGAAAGATGAAAGAAGAAGAACTGTTGGTGTGGAAATTTCGAATGATGAGATGTAAATTGAAGCCGATATTTTCAACGACGAATTTGTGCATCATTAACGAATTTTGATTTTATGAGGTTAAAGTTCTTTTTATGATGTTTTTCTAGAAATTCTTTTTCTTTCCTTTGCTTTGCCTCTCTATTCTTCAATCCAAGAAAATGCCAAGGATAATCTTGTTAATTAATTAGCTCATTTGCTTTTTTCAGACAATCATTTGCGTAGATTAATCTATTCAGTGTTCTTTTAGGAAGAAGAAAACCAACAGAAGAGAATGGTGGAAAATACTGGGAAAATGGAAGAAAGGTGAGAACAAAACCATCATTTGATTTGGTTTCATAAGGTTAAGTCTCAAGTCGAGCTTAGGCTAGTTGAGCTAGCTTATGATATGCGTCATTGTTTCATTTGAATTATAAGAAATGAATGCTAATATGCTAATATGGCAGATGGTAGACAACGGAATGTATACCTTGAAATCCCGCTGAGGCATCATTTAATGAGAAGGTATTATTATTTGCTTTGAAAATATTTCACAATTGTTGATTGTTTTAAATGTTGCGATATGTTTATCATTTCCTGACTGTACTGCACTTTTTTTATAATAGTAGAAACTTCCCTTAATCCTTCGATTTTGCGCTCTTATGGAAGGTTCACGAACCTTTTAAGGCCGTTCTTGATGATAACTAGCCTATCATCTGCCGTACTCATTTTCTTTCTTCCCCACTCCCTCTCCTTCTGCTATTCTTGCGTACCTTCACCTTCTTGAAAAGTACGCACATTGAAGGGTTCAAAGCTTAAAATTAGGATTTCGCCGATGCTGAATTAGGTAATTGAGATCGTTTTCCAGTGACGAGCAGTACGGGTCATTGATTGTGAGGCGCATCTCGCTATCTCGGCATTTAAAGGCAACCATGCTAAACGTATATGAATGCGGTCTTCTCAGGCAGTATTCGCTTATACGTGGAGATAAAGAAACTGGAAGACAATATTACCGATGTGCAAGATGTGTGGGATGGAAGAGGAAACAACAAGACGGAAGGATCGCATATTTGTCGGTTTTAAATGGAAAAATTGTTGGTCGAAGTGGGGATCATCATCCATGTTGTGAGCCCCTCGATGAGAATAAGGTGTTCGCGAAGGCTGTTGATCGGCAATGTCGTCTGGATGTACGAAGAGGTCAGGCAAATCCACGACTTGCTCATATAAAAGTAAGTAGCTACTTCCAGAAGGAAATGCATTTACTCGTTGAAATATAAAGAACGCCAAGGATTTCCTTCTGAAAAATTCGGATTTTTTTGGAGCGGTGGGGGGGGGGGGGGGGGGGGGGGAGGAAGAAACTAAAGCTCTGTTTTCTGCTATAACACCTAACGCGTGTGTTCCATCTAATAGCCATATGTAGATGCATTGAGATTCTTTTTGATGTAGTGCAGAAGACATAGCAGTTAGCGATTTCCATATTTTGATTCCGTTTTATTACAGGTAATCCGAACGGCGAAAGATGAGCATGATCCCCAATTTTAGGGACGTTTGCGCCTGAATATTGAGACTCTCGAGCTTTAGCGTGGGGATTTGTAGCCATGCTCGTTGCGTCCCATTATTTCTCGGAGATGACTTCACCTTTAAAAGTTGAACAGAACCACATCTTTGCGACGACTTTTGCCGTTTTTTATTGTTTCTGCTTTTCTTCTTTCCCCAAAAACAATAATAAGTATAATAAGTTCGTTCTTTTTATGCACTGACCTCTGATAGGTATGCGGATAAACTTTTTGCACAATCGGGGAAGATTACCCGTATTTACTTTCTGCTCTAACCTGTCACGTTGGTGAGCATCGTGGTTGAAAAGATCAAAATCTTGACTCGAATTGCCTGAGGAATATTTCGCAAGAATACCGGAGAGTTTAAAGTCAAAAACGAAGGGAAAAGTCTATACATTTTAATCTCTTTTTTTGCACTAGAGTACGCTTTACTTGGCTGTTATAGTGGCACGACCGTACCTCCGCTTTCATTACAATGTCGGTGGCATCTACGATCCTTGAATTCCTGCTTGAGCCTGAGTGGAGGAAGGAGGGTGATTTTTTTTTAAATACTTAGGTTTGCCGGGTTTTTTTGAGCCAGGGAGTGTAATTAGTGGTGTATTTTGTGCTCTTAGATAAAAACATCCTTGACATACAATCGCTTAGGTTAGCATGATCTCCCATTTCCGTCCTTAAATTTTGAAATTTATAAGTGCCGCTTTGAGGGTATGGAAAGAATGATGGGTGCAAGCCTGAACGCATGCAGTTATTTCCCTCGTTGGAGTACAGTTCGTCGTGCGTACTATCGTCATCGAAAAAAGCAGAGAGAGTGCACTGCATCACGTTCGCCGTTTGCATCATTTTCTCAAGAAATGATGAAAAATGAAGGTGCCAAGGTGGAGGACAGGTGGCAAATTTTTATTGCAGTCGAGAGTTGCTTTTTTGGGTTCTCCTCTTTTGAAGCGTTATTTCATCGCAGTACTTGAATATTTGAGAAGTGGAAAAATGAATGTGATGGGTTTAAGTTATGTCGGTCAGATTTTGCATCACGTTATATATGATTTCATGGAAACTTTATTCCGTTTTCTTAACGATTTACTTCAATGAGCTACCGCCTAGCGCAGCCCTTGAAGTATGTGTAGGTTTACTTACCCAAGTTTGAGGGCTGCCCGGAAATATTGCATACCAAGACTGAAGTTCTGTTGAGCAGTTAAGGTTTGTATCTGTTATCGTAAGTTTTTCAATCAAAAAGGTGACGAATCGCGAAAGATGCATGATAACCTTGGGAATGTTGTTTTCCCGGTTCCTCCAAAAAGGGCGCTCCACTCTCGTCACGTTTGGCATTGAATCTGCGAGCACATAAGGTGGAGTTGTACGAGCATCAGTAATATCTGTCTGTTTATTTCCATCGTTCGTCAGTAAGCATCATTTAACATCCACGAGGCAAGGCAGCTATCGGGCCAACCCTTCAGGACACTTAATGTGTGGATATGAGCTAGCCTGGTCTTTTCTGGCCTACATCTGAACGATCCTCCGTTTCCTTCCTCTGGTAAATTATGTTGATTGGAGTGCTGGCCACTTCTCCGAGCAGCCCAAAGTAAGCGGAGTTCGTGACCATGATAACGATATACCATTGATAGACTCACACCATGCCTTGTAGTCACACGCTGGATCTGTTTCTAATATGGTGTCAGACGGGAGGTCATGTTTCATTCAGGGAGATCGATGCATCGCAGTTGTCACTATACGGCAGCCCGAAGCGGCAAAAATTATTAACAGACAGTGATAGTGATACGATGACTCACTTCACTGTGTCACAACGGTCTTCGGTTGATGGGATTGATAGGCGTGTAAGAAAGGACTATGAAGACTCGGCCGATGATGGAGAAGTTGTGTTATCGGGCACGACCGCCGAGCAGCCATCCGATCTACTAACATATGAAGAGCAGGTTTGTATAATTTCTTGCATTCGTTTTCGTAGGCGTCGTAGATAAGCTTTCACAAGTACTGTGGTGAGGTGTTCTTCATCAGGAGATGGACTCCTTCGGGAGCGGAATGACATGGACAAGGTCATCCAGGCAGAAAAGTTGATTGGTGACTTTCGAACTAGTTTGCAAGCAGTTCCACATGGAAAGAAATGGTCAAATCTCGAAGAGCAGTTCGCCGGAGCTAGATTCGTTAGGAAGCAGTTAAGAAGGGCAGGGATGACCCTGGATGAGAAAGTTGGGCGAGCAATCTGGTTACACAATGAAGAACGAAAACAAGTCTTACAATGAGCAGAAGAAACAATTTTCTAGCAAAGAGTGACTTCATAGGAAGGGGAAGGGGCCTGGTGGAGAAAATATGAAAATTGATGTCTGACATGACCATCTTGACTCTGGTTGAAAGTCCTTGTCAAAAGCTTGTTACCTGTTTTCATCTTTAAGGATCTCCAGATGAAAATCTAGCTCTCAGCTTCTTAGTTGAAAATTGAAAGCAGCGATCGCAAACTGGCGTTCAATCTGAAGCCGACAGCTTTTTAGTCAAAAATTAAGGTCGAAAACCTCATCGTAAATGCCACAGTCGACGTAGCTTGCAGGTTTTTTGGGTAATGAAGTGTTCTATGTGATGTTGTACGGATCTCATGTTTTCCACCTTTTGGCGATTAACTAAGGCCACAGTCAATTCGGATATTTGGAGTGGTAGATCTGTATATGATATTAGTAGATCGTTGCTTGTATAAAGAATGTTTTAGTCATTGCGTTTATCATAGGTTCTATCACCTAGAGTTTCTGCAATACTTTAATTTATTGTTGGAAGTTAAGGTTGTTGATTAAGGTTCCATTTTAGGCTTGCTTGAAACCGGTATCTGACAGTGACGATGATAGGTCATCTACAAGAGGCTGTAGACGGTTCGTTTCCCACCATAAGGACGAAAGGCATAGGCAAGGAGGGGAACGTACACTCTACGTACCTTATGTGTTGAAGAACTTTCAACGCAGGAATATCACTAACGTTGAGGTATCGCTTTTCCATACTTACGTAGAAAATAGATATCATCGTCGATTATATATGGCCGCCAATTGTAGGATCAGGTTTGATTAGTAGATTTTATGTTTTTGAATGCACGTAACTTATTTATAATGGAAGAAATCTGAAGATTTTGGATTATTGAAGCAGTGAATTGACGACGGGAAATGCCATACCCGTTGTGCTTTTGTGCTTGAGTTTTTTAGGTGTATTTCATGTTCACCTTTGATATTATATATTTAATTATAAGTAAGGGGAACCATCTTCGATTTTCCATTAAAATTCGGGTGGATCGCACGAGCCTCTTGAAATTCATTCAGAAAATCCTAACTGAAATTTTATTCTCAAATCTTTCACTGCATTAAATAAGCTAGAAATTAGCCGCCGCGCTTTCCTATGGTTTATCGGCTTCATAAAGACAAGTGCGTATTTCTCCTGTACTCAAGAAAGCAAACAGGTTTCTAATTTCGAAACTTCCAAAGAACAGAAATCCTGAACGAAATCCTGACCGCTGTAATATTCGGAAACCGCCGAGTTTGGAACTTATAAAGTCAGGGGCCCATGTAAAAATACATCCTGTGCAACTCTTCGAAAAAGTTTTTCCGAGGACCAGCGTCATTTCATTTGCATACGTCGGATTGCGGTTCTCATAGGTTACAGCGTTGAAATTTAGTTCGCAGATCTTCATGAAGGTCGGCCAGTGACGTCATGCTATTTGTTAGCTATCCTCTTCCGACTTAAATGAATGACGTCATATATGACATCGATAAGTGACGTCATAAGGTTTGTAAAATAAATTTGTTGTGCGGTTGATCGAGTGCTTCCTGAAAGCAAACTGTAAAGTTGAGGGGGTCAGCTTCAATAGAAGCCAATGCAGCTGTATATGAATACGAGTCCTGAGAACATGTGCGGGCAGTGCACAGGCATGTTGGGTCAAAACGGGGTATTGCATCTTATGTCACCACCGTCGGCATACCTGTCTGCTTATTCCCATTTGAAGGTAATTGAAGGTAAAGTCATGGTAGTAACCTGTTGTCGACTGTGGAATGTGATTCATTTTTGCAGTTGGTTGTGTATGGTGAACGGCAAGGGAGAGGTGAGAACATCAAGGTGGTAGTATAATTCCTGTATAATACTTGTGAATTGTTGCATGTCAGATTAACTGTAAAAAAAGATGAAAGTAGTAGAAAACATGGACGTTTGCGTGGAAATTAAAAGATTCAAGCAATCAAATAGGCATATTTCGATCTTGTAAGGTGCGCAGCTTCAAGAGCTTCATCGCAGATACGTACATGACTGTATCTATTGATATGTAGCTAAGTCCACAGAATTTCGTCGCTTTTTTTTCAGCAGTTATGGCACAGGAAAAAGAACATGGAAATGCTGGTTGAATAATTCGGACCCATTCATGTGAATATAAGATAGGGCGTTTATTAGGGACAATTGCTTGGTATTTATAGGCTTATTGGGCAAGTTCAAAAAGTTAGAATTAAGGTGTGAGTCTAATTTACCTAATTTACCAAAGGTTATTACCTGAGTTCGGGCTCTGCAGAGAAAATTTCGTAAACTGATGGTAAAAAATGAGGTGAAATCGACAGGTGGAAAAAAACAAACCTAGCATATACATCTGCTCATATTTATGCATAATATTTTAATAAATGAATAAAATTAGGGATTGTTGTTTCATTAGATGAGTTTTTACCGTCTCAATTCTACGAGATCGACAAATTCCATTCGGACATCACTGATTTCAGGTTAGTCGGACAAGCTGATTTTCTAATTCGTCTTTATAGGTAAGTAAATAAAACGATTTTAAGAGGAGTTTTAATTCTGTTATTTTTCCATTTAAAATTTTTTTTCAGTCCTCAACAACACAACAGTTGGTAGCCGAATTACGTACAATGAAGGCTGCGCTACAACAACACGAAGAGAGGATTCGTCTGCTTGAAGAGCAACTCGCTGATAGAGTGATCGTCGAAACTGGAGAAAGTATAGTCTATCGCTGAATACGGTGGAATTGATTGAGCTGTTGGTAAAGCTGAAATCATTCCAAGGTGTCATAAGTTGCATAATTTAACGTGCGGAAGAAGGAGTGGGTGGGGATGGTGGTGGTAATGTCAGAATTAACTTGTTGAGGAGCGGCTGAAAAGGGTTTTTGAGTAGCATTTAAATTTTCAGGCCCGTTTTGTTCTTATTGATATAGAGACGAAAGCATTTTTTTTTTCAATTGAATTATGCGAGATCAATTCACAAAATAATGGAAAATTTTTAACCATTCTGTGGTGACCAATGAAAAAAATTGTCGATTGATGAGTACGAACATTGTGCATACTAGAAGTGAGGAAATCTACGCAAGAAATAGTGGTTAGCGGAAGGTATCCGCGGCGGCTTAGTGGTAGGGCATTTATTCGGTAAGTGAAGGTTTTGGGTTCTCGGGTTCGCATGCGCCTACGAACGGTGCTTTTATTGGTTATCAGATAGTGGGAAAGACTTCCAGTGGGTATCTCTTTTGGTACATCGAGCTTTCCCAACAGCTAATTGAGCTTGACGAGCTTTATGAGTTGGGCGAGTTAACGATTGTAAATATTAAAGATAGTTCTATATTTTTACATCATCTGTAAATTATGGAATAAAGTTGGATTTATTGTGTTGCGTTATGCTTTTATGTGTTATGCGGTTGAAATGCTCTATTGAATTATTTGAATAATGCATGGTGTTATATTTTCTTTGCAGTCATCTTATATTCGATGTTGTAGTGGATGGACATAGGTGAAAATTAGCGTTATATTTTAGAAAGTCTTTGCTGATAGCACAAATATATGCAAGACAGATGACGGTTAATGTCGTCAATTCACGAAATCCGCCGCAACGACCACAATGAGGTGTGGTTGTGGTATGCGAGTGATTCACTCAGTTGCTAAAGCAAACCAGTAGTAATAAAATGATATGCAGGAGAGGGGATGTAGTGGATGTAGGCTGCTGGGGTGAAAATAATGGATATGGCGTTGTGTTTAGGCGTGTCTCAAGTGAGGGAAAGAATAGGTTGTTGATCACGAGCGGGGAAGGGCGAATGAGCGAGGAGGGAGAAAGAGGTGAGGGCTAATTTTGTCTATAGCGTTACGTTTTTCTAGAATATCTGCTGTATATTTCAAATACTGTTTCTGCAGTAGAGTTTGACGAGTTTCCCCATATCTTAGTCTCAGTGAGGGAACTACTTCCACTTATTCGTATCGCAAAGGGACCCATAGATTTACTGATACGGTGAAAAAAGGTGTCTTCAATGAGATTGGTCAAGTAGAAGAGATTTTGCGGTACTGTCCTATAATCTGGAAGTTTGCTATCTAATCGGTGCAGCAAATTTCCTCGCAACTGTGCCGGCGATCCTTCTTTGTTTGCAGATTCCATGCTTACGAAAGTTTGGTATTTTTATTGTCAAATTGCAAGCATCCGACAGTATATTTTCAACTACCTCTTCTAAGAAAAAAGAAGGGTTTAGTCTCTGATCCCTGATCTATATAGCAAATTTCTTGGATTTTGATTTCTCATCTATGCATATGTGGTCCTAATTAGGGCTCAGAGGGTGGTTGTTGGTACCGATTCAATAGGCACACAGCTTGAGGTGTACCTGTTTTAATGAGAAGGGGTCGTACTTGTTGCAACCTGATATAAATTGGAAAGAGAAGGAATGATGGGTTCATTGAGTTAGTTAAGCTGTGAATTATATGGCATTTATGAGAAGGCGAAGGAACGTTTAGTTTTTTATGTGAATGCGATCAAAAGGAAAATAGAATGTCACTGTTCAATGTAGAGACTCTTTCGATGAAATATGGATATGACGATGGTTTCATTAAGCTGTAATCTGCTGGAAAATGATGAGAAATGATGTTGAATTCGTGAAGCCCAACACGCATTGCGCAATTTTTATCGGTTTTGGCGCAGTTTCCGCCCCGGACAATCGACTACAGCAGTTTGGCCGATATCAAGTAATAGAGTATGTAATATTAACGCTTACAAATATGCTGATAGCTTATAGGTTTCCAAGGGTTAGCTCAAACCGGCTATGGTTTAAAGTAAACCAGTTTGTTCTCCGATCTCAACGAGCCTAACTTCAACATCTTAGATTATTAGAAACCGAGAATTTGAAGATTTCACGATGGTAGAAGTCTATGTGAAGTCAATACGAGGGGCACCATCGCTCGACGAAACGGCACGTTGCGTTTGTGAAGCGGTCGGCTCAGATGAGCTCTTCGCGTTTGGTGAACTTCTTGCGGAACCTAAGGTGACAGCGTTGAGGGATTCACCACAACATGCTAAATTCTACAGACTTCTACAGCTGTTTGCTTATGGTATGTTCGTTTCCTTCGATCTCGTAAAGCATATTAGTGGTAGTCTGGCTGCATCGTTGTGTTGTCTGTGTGTCTGTGTCTGTCTATCCGGCAGGATTAATTTGACAAGCACTAGACTAGAATAACAGACTTGGCGAATAGTTTGCAAACCTAGCTTGAACCACTATACGAACCTTCAGACCGATCTGTTGGCGCTGGAACGTATTATGCACGCCCAACATTTGCATGGATTTCACCGACTTTGCAGCCGATCGGGTCGAAGGAATGAGGAATTTTACAGAAGATATTTCAGCGACCGCTCCCATTGAAATATAATTATGTCTTATGCAAAATTCATTGTTTTTTGGCTTGATGGGCATAAGCGGAAAAGCGCACATTTCTTCCATGCTTTCTAAGTTATCTCTTTTGTTTTTTCGTCACATAAAAAGGCTTTTGCAGCGCTAATGATTTCTTGTCATTATTGTTTTTGCTATATATTTTGCGGACTTAATTTGCATATGGAAAGGTACGAATGGCGAATACCTTAACTTTGATAGTATCCGTTCGAACACAATTTTGGTCGTCGACGGGGTTGCTGATGGTTGCTGATTCTAAAGCAAAACGTCCTGGACTAGTGCCGATATCGATTTGGTATCCGGGTTACTGCACCTGTGTTAAACGATATACTACTTGTTGATGCATGTGATTTTATTTGGTTGTTAAATAGGTACGTATGGTGATGCGATAGCAAACAAAGACGATTTACCTGAACTGAGTGGCCTAATGACTCAGAAACTTCGTCAGTTAACGCTCGTATCGATGTGTACTCGATCACGATGTATCACGGTGGAGGATGCGATGAACGCTTTACACTTGCAGAATTTGCAGGATTTGTATTTCCTATTCATCGGTGCGCTATATAAGGGCATTCTACAGGCAAGTAATTACTCTTTCATAGGTAATTTTTAGTTTTTTTTTTCTTATTAGGTGAAAATGATAGTGAGTGAGATTTTTTTTTTGAGAGAGAATAGGCTAGAATTAATGGTATACGAAAACAGCCCCGATCAAAAACATGCCATAATTTTTTTTTTATTTATTTTATTTTTTTATTATTTTTTTGTTTGATCTGAAAATAAAAGTTTTTACGTTTTTGCAGAATTTTAGTGGTTTTATTAGTGGAATATTGTGGAGCTTTTAGGGTTTTATTTATATTATCAGAGAAAAAAACAGAGAAAATGGACATACTATCCGCCTTTTTCTTTGTTTCGTAGTGTACCCTCTTGCGGATATCCTCTCACCTGAGTGGTTTCGTAGTACCTTTCGAGTCGATAGCATCACTGATACATGTGTTATGAAATTTGTGATTTACAGGGTCGTGTAAATAGTCAACAAGGTACATTGGAGATCACATCATGGAAGAGCAGGGATGTAACTGATGAGGAGCTCATAAAAATAAGGGAGAAACTAAGCGACTGGATCGATCATTGCGCATCCGTGGCGGATAACTTACGAGCGATTGCCTCGAATGCTGAGAACGCGATCGCCGAAGCAAATGTGAATGAAGCGAAGGTAGTGAATTGTTTTATCTTTTTTAAAAGAAGGGCTTTACAATCTGAACTTTGAAATCTTCAAGGGTAGTCTGAGGGAGGAGGGAACATGGTTCCGGGCTGGAATATAAGGCCAGCATGAAACATCACAACTTGAAGCTTGAGCTGATCAATGGTATTGTCGATTGTTCTTATGTCTCCGATGATTGATTTGACGGAAGCAGAGTGTTATTGCAACCTGAGGTGAACACCTTGCTAAGCACTTTTTATAGTATGGTGCGATAGGAGGAGGGGGGATATGGAGTACACAACGGGGAGCAATTTGTTTATTTCGGAGACACGCAGAGAAATGGGAGGATTGTTGTCACACAGGGGTCCCGTCGAGGAACGAGGACGCCATACCACCATAGCCAGAATTGCATCAAGCAAAGAAGTAGTGCTCTAATTTATGATGGGACCCAAGAGTTAGGTGAAGTGTTGTTTATCCCTCTTTACTATTTGAAATTATTCTTTCACTGCCATTCAAAAATTAATTACCATCGTAAGAGGAGTGTGCTGTCGTCGTGCTAGATGTTCATTCCTCTTTCACTTATATAGTGTCGAGTTTGATGTAATAACGGAGTCTTTGCAAGCATATCATGACTTTTTTCTATTCTTTTCTGGTGTCGACGTGGCAATTTGCAAATATTTGAAAGGAAACAAAATTTAGAATCGTTTTTAAATGGAAATATATGAACGCAAGTCTATGTTTAATTTTTGATGCCATCAAGTACAGATTAAATACGCCGATCATTAAAGCACCCCAAAACCTTGCTGGTGGTAATGGGATGTAGGTCATAAGAGGACGAAGATATCATGGCAGTGGGCGTAGAGGTAGTTGCAGAATGTTAATACTTGCCAATATGATCCCACCTAGGTTGTTTCCTTGTAGCACTCTTCTTTTTCGAGTATGCGCCACCTCCAAGCATTGCTTGGCGTCTTGTTCTGTTCTTTTTATCGTGGCAGTTAGCAATGTTGTTAGCCGAGCCAAGAAGGCATACAGGAGTGACGCTGCATCACATTTCGGTCTGCTTCGATTCTCAATAGGACTATGATAATTGCATTGTTATGCATCAAATAAGTCAATGAATTTTTGTCTAATTATTTATTTGTTTATTTATTTATTTGTTTGTTTACCTGTCTGTTTGCTTACTCATTTATTTATTTGTTATTTACCTGTTTATTTATTTATTTATTTATTTACTTTTATTTTTCAATTTAAGGTTGAAGAAGAGGTGCGCCGTGTTCGTAAAACATTGCAAGAGGAAGAGGAGCAACGTAACCTTAAAGACTATCGACGGCCGAAGACACAGCGTGGAAAGAAATACCCTTAACAAGTGTCTTTGAATATTTCCTTGCTTTATGGTGGTTATGTTATATTCCATTTGTTCCTGTATATGACCGACTATTTCTGTGGAAATTATTGGCACTAAAAAAAGGAACTTTTTCAGGCTCGTTATCTGTTTTTTATTACATTCTTTCGAAAATAGAGGGAAGAGAGGGAAGGAGCCGAGTGAGGTTAGGGGCATGACCTCAGGTGACCTCAGTAGCACGACTTCGAAAATAGTGGTATGACATCAAGGACAAAGCCGAGTCATAATATCTCATGCACCTTAGTTGATTTGACATCCTGTAGTCTTAAATTTTACTCTCTTGCTTCTTTTGAGTTCATGTTTTACTTTGGATTGTGCGGGTTCATGCTTCTTATGAATGTATTCATTCAGAATGTACCCCACCTTTGATATATCCAAATAAGTTGCAGTAACTAGTACTTGAAGATATCGCCTGGGCACCTTTACTAGTTTTAAGACCCTGCCTCTATAATTGCTGATCTTTGATCACCGGAGAATTCTGTCTGATTTAGCAGGTGTGCAACGATGATTTCTCTGGGAGAATTTTTTTAAGTGTTATAGTTGCCTTCTTCAAAGGCGATCGTTACCATATTTTCCACCACCAAATCTGTGAGTATATGCTGGTCTATGCTGCATTCTGACCATAGGAATTTGACCATTAGTCTGGTACACCAGATCCTATGTAGTCTCAAACGGAGCCGCTTTCTTTTTTAGATGCAGATGACCGACCCCTTCAGATCTTTCGGGAGGTTGCGTGCACTCCCTTCCCCTTTCACCCGTAACATCCTTCTCTCCTGTTCCATAAAACTGGAGAGATTGATGCACGTATAAGGTTTACGACTGTTGTACATATACTGTTGACATAGAATATGTGTATCCTTTTGCTGGCAGTCACCATGGCTGGTCCTCTAATTCTGTTGGTAGTGAGGGTTGATGGTTGGCTGCCAACGACCACCGACCACCAAACTGGAATTATTGGCGGCCACCGACCAGTGTCATGGAGTCATGTGTTTATTGGGTCATAAAAGCTTGTCAAATTCTGCACATTATATTGTATTCAAATGTGCTATATGCTAAAGGTTTGGAGAAATTCGTCGGCCAAAGCCCGACGAGAATCTACAGTCGACCAATGCCTTCAGAAGGACTCCGTTTCCCTTCTACTTCCGCTCCTTCCTGTGGCAGTCGACCTCACAGGTATGCACCGTACACCCCGATTACAAGCCTCCGCTAAAGACGGAAATTAACTGCAAGACCTATCTCCAGATTATATCCACTCTGAATTATGCAGCTGCTGCTTGACTAAGATCAGACTCTTTAAGCTGATAGCTCGATTCCAGTACCTTCTTAGTGTACACCCTCCTCATGGTTGTGGAGGGAATTGAAAAAGTTCTCAGCTACGAAAGAACTATAAATTTTTCCTTGATTATACATCCTTTCAAAAAAGCTTGCAAATTTGCCTCGGATTCATGAGGCTCCACGGCGTATTTGTTAAACGTTATATAACTTCGAGTTAACGTAAAATTATCTCATATAGGTCATATCCGTTCTTAGTTCGCTCATTAAGGGAGGCGTGGAGAGAGCCGATCCAGCATGATGTCAAATGCTGAGGGTGATAAGGCGTGCCAATGTCCATTTCAACCAGATATTTTGGGAATTCTGATAACCGACTGTCAGAAACTTGGTGATAAATGTGGTGCATAAGATGGACAGGTAGCTGTATTATGAAGCATTCGTAGGACTGATCCGATTTATAAGGTAGTTTGATTTCTGATATGGGAATTGATTGCGGTCTTTTGTATCTTCTTGGTTAGACTGCAGTACCCACCGCAGTCGCGCTCATAAACGACACTTCCATTTCCAGCGAAATGAGGATTTCAATCCGAAGAAATCCATAAACAAGTACTTAGGTACTTAGACGAAACGTTTCTACAAGATACTAAGCTCACGAAGACTTTATTCTCATAAATTTATGATCCAACTGTATTTATTATTCTAGTCGTCTAAGAGGTGGAATTGCTCGTTCATTTCTCTCGTCCCACAGAAGTAATCGCTGTGTGCCGAGGAAGGTTGAGGGTTTTGTTGAAGCACTTCCGAACGCCTGATATTCGAGGTTGCCGTAGACGCACTATGGGAGTGAGTCCTACGCTATTCTTCTGTCCCCAATGAATATACGAAATTCAAGACTGTATGTGTCCATTATGACGCAAAATGGTCATTGGTCATTGGTCATAAAAGGTGATATGAGTCGATACAAAGGCTTTATTTGAATATACCCGCTCTCTTCATTTATTGATTGTTCTAAGTGACTTTACGGGGCAAACAATAAAACCTGCACTTTGCAAAATATAAACTGAAACAACGGCGTAACCGTCGATCGGAAGTATTCCGTCTATATTTTAAGAGTAAGTAACGTTACATCCTTCTGTTTGCTCCTATCCCCTCCATAAAATGTGGCTTTAGAAAATTCCCTATTGTTGACGTCCAATCGGCAAAAATTTCGGTAGGATGGAAGCGGAAACGGCCTCTTGTCCTATATCAACTTACTAGCATAGTCCGCCTGGAATATCGAGACCCCCGGGGTAAACTTTAAGCGTAGTAATTTTCCGACTTACAGTGCTAACTTTTATTTCGTGGACTGAAAGAAATACTTCCAAACAACAAAGTGTAACTCTTGCATTATTCTTCCCTGAAGTCCCAAATAACCAATGAGTTTCATCGTAAAACTATCGCATACACTTCTTTTCCATTATTTTGACACAGACATAAAAGAGAAACTTCTCCCTGAATACTCACAAACGAGACAGCGAATTCTTCGAGTTGATCACAAAGATGGACTTAACTTGGCAGGAAATCTCCATAACGACATTGGCAGAACTCCCTGTCCTTGACATCCACCACGCACACCGCTTTGTTAATTGACGTCGCAAAACGTCATAGAAAATAGCCCTCCAATTCCTGAAATATACACCGTAAACATAACAGACACCAACCGTCGACGACCGAACCCACGCTGAAGATAGCTGAAAGGAACTGCTTACTTTGTTGCATTCGTAATGCAGTTCATTTTCAAAAGGCAAGAAGCAAGAAGATGACGGAAGAACGATGGACACGAAGATCACAGTGACTTGCATCTTCCTCGCAGAATTTACCCAGAGGATTATACGTAACCTCCTCACTTGTTATTCAGTACAACGGATGAAACCTAGGTTGTTGCATGTCTGGTCGGTGGTATTTCCACACCTCCCTCTGGACCTGGTTTGGCGACCGTAAATTGCGAGACACATTCGAACGACCGAAAAAAACCATTGCTTTGCTCTCGACCTTAAAGTATGGGCTGTCGAAAGAAAAGACCCTTATAACATCAACGAACCGCATTTGTGAGTGACGAATAACCAGCGATGAGTCGAATTGGTGCCAGAATTCCCAGTGATGGCGGTGCCTTCGTTGCAGGTCTTGCCGATAGCACTAATGTGGTTACGAACGACTCGCACAATTTAAGGAAATTGTCGACAGCATTGAACTGCCTCAGAGTACATGCTAATCCTGCCGAAAACGCCGATACATCTGTTCCATCTGAGCGTTTCATCACTGAAAGTAATTTCCACTGGCGATTGCTAAATGCATCTGTGGTCAATTGTAATCGCTACAAGCATCTGCCTGGGACACCTATGCTCCTCCCTAATGACCTATTCTATTGTTTTCTATTCGTTCAGTACTCCAGAGATAAATCTGCCTGATTTTTCTAAACAACCGGAATTTTCGTCAAACGTATCATCAAAAAATCATTCTCGATAGAGTCTACTCAAACAAGGAACTACTCGCATACACTCGGGGCCTCAATTTAAGAACAGAACTCAGCAAGACAAAACGAGAGTGGAACATACCGTTAAATTTCGGCAGCGCCGACAATAACACGATGAAAAGCAGTGGAATTAGCAAATGAGGTGGTTCCTGCTTGACGTAAATCTGAAATTAAAGCGTCTTTAACAGACATAATTTTCTAAAGACCCCTACCCGAACACCAGTTATACCTGTGCTTTGCCAACATGAACCGGTTGCCTTTTATTTCTATTACATCTATTCGAATCACGTTTAAAATCGATTGAAAAGGATCACAATTACGAACATAATACCCCCCCCCCCCGAACAAATAGATTAAAACGACATGCAAGAAAAGGCAACGACATTTGCGCCATCGAATTTGCATAAATAACAAATACAAGCAATAACCTTCTGCAGTGGATCCGCGATTGCACACCTCTGAAGTAATTCGGCCAACTCGCTTAATAAGGCACCATCACATTTCGCACTCCCAGAACGCATATCATTTAGAACACTTCTAAACAACAACAGCACCTTAAATTACACAATATTTCGAAGCAAATGCTCTTAAACGTGTATCATAGCCAAGTGTGCTATCATGTCAGTACGATTTCTTCCGGGATGGCAAACCGGAAATGGAACCAAACTCTTTGGAATACTAAACCGGAAGTGCAATCAAACTCCTCGGAATATTAAAACGGAAGTGGAATCAAACTCCAGTCCCCGTTAACTGAAAGTCTAACACCTAAGTGCAATATATATTTCACTATATCATATAGAAATGAAACAACTGCCAGACTCGCTCGCCTTGATTCGTTAATAGCACAAGTAATTAAAAAAAACCCTCAAAAATACCCATTAAAATTGGCGACTGCATTGAAGATATTCGGTGCCCGGCACATCACAGATGACTTCGTAACAATTGCCAACTGGACTCGAAGCAATTGCAGTTGGCCGATCTATAAGTAGGAATTTAATTTAATATTGACATCTGCGAAAAGACTATATCCACTAAAGAATACGTTGTTCATTGCATTGCATTGCATTGCATTGCACTGCACTGATCACACTTATGTTTCCGTGCGCTGTGTTCATTGCATTACCGTCATTGATGCAACGCAATAGCCACACTGATCTATTAGCCATAAAAAAGGCTTATTTACATATATGAGGAGTTTCACATGGTGTCTGAAATACAAACTAAAATATAAAACCAACAAACTATATTTTAACTTGTTGACTTTATGTTTTGCAAGCTAAAATAATACAAATACTCGGAAGATACCGCTTTGAACGAGATCGGGGCTCAATGATCGGGCCTAAGCACTACCATAAGAATTATAGCTATCGATATTTTTATGGTTTGCAGGTTGAAACCACCACACGGGGAGATAAAACATATGCCTACATTTTTGCAAAGAAAACGCACATTTGTAAATGCTCACATTCAAAAAAGTCTTCAGCGATTCATAAAAAAAAGTTCGATAAATCCTCAACACCGAACAGCAAGCCCCTTTAAACCGAACAACGTTGGTAATTACTAAACCATACTTTATAAGCAATTTGGTGTTTCATTAACCGATCCGTAACTGTTGTGCTAAGTGAGTAAATTCAGGTCAGTCTACCATCGGCCAAAAAGCTTAGAATGAGATCATCTCGTCTGCCAATTTGACAATAACGACATAGAAGGATCGGTGCTTAAAGTGCCTAGAAGAATAATTTGCCAAACATAGTGCTACAGAGAGCATTTATCCGTTGATCGGCTCACATACGGCTATTCCGAACTAAAGACCTTCGACTACCTCAATACCAGATCTTTAGCGCCATATAAGCGACAAAAACGACATATTAGAAAAACTAAAGCATCACTCAAAGCTCTAGCACTGAAACATCAATCGAAATGAATATTCTATAATTTCAGCCGCAACACACCACCCAATTGGCTGATTCTCAACGCGCATAAAGTTTACAATAGCTTTATCCTGCTCACATCGGCAGGTTAACGCATTCTAATTCCAGTGAATGCAGAACTGCAGCTGAAAGGAGAGAGCGCATTCAACAGGTAACAAGAGAAGATAAGCTATAGCACAGGTGAGCTAACAGGTATCCACAAAGGTATCTGGCGTTTCCTCTCCCCCATCCCCACTCAAATGTATCATTATAGTCAGATGAGACTATGGACAAATATAAGCAATCGTTTCGATCTGCAGAGATCAATCAAAAAATATAACATAAGAAATAGTCCACCTTGGAAAGTGTGACGATAAAAGGAGACGATATGGGAGACATCTTTGCAAGTGCGCTATCAAAACTTTTCGACCTCAGTTGTGATGGCCGCTTTTCAATTTCCTTCACTTCTTCTAATGAAGAAACGACGGTTGGTGACAACTTTGACGCGAGAAGAAATAAAGAACGCAATTGCCGAACAATGCAAAAACAAGTTATACGATCCAATGCCGAGAGCATCAATGGTGAAAGAGCTTCCTGCAAATCAGAAATTTCACCTCAAAATGACCTGAGAATAAAACTTACTAAAAATAGATGATGTTCTAACCTTCGAATCAAAGGGGGTTTGGATACTGGGTAGGGGGGTGTCCTGGCAATATAAAGCACTACGCAGCAAAAAACGGAAATGAAAGAATGATCTTCTTTGTACATCGAAATGCGAGCAAAGATGGCCTATATATTTCGTTACCAATTTCACGCCAAATTAGCCATTTTCTTTTTCCGATTAAACGCCGTTAAATTTAAAACATAAGGGAATCAACCAAAACAGATAATGATAACCTCTGATAAGTCAAAAAAGGAAATCAACAATTTGTGCCAGTATCAAAGAGGACTAGTCTAATAAATGCTCTAAATTTGCATATTTTTCGGCTTCCATATGCAAATTAAACTTGAACAGAGGAGAAAATCTATAGCAGTAATCTTTTAGTGCCGTGATCAATATCGCTTCACAAGGTCACATAGTATATATCCGCTATATCACAGAAACGAATAAAACTATCTGCGCAATAGCACAATCAATGAGAATCTCGTTTAAATTTCACCGACCTGTATAGCGTTGAAAGATTCAGCCGACAATTGAGTTTTTTTCGTCTTTGAATCACACCAAATGCGCATCGAATTGACATAATATGTAGTACTGAAAATTCACTAAGCATTATACGCAAATTTTATAAATCCATCCAGCGTTATATGCAAATTTAATAAGTAATGCAAATAATAAATATTACAAAAAGCTCCGAAAAAAAGAAAATGAGGAACAATGCGAATATTAGATTCTTCTACAGACATCGGCCGTGAATTCAAGACCCCCCTAATTCCGCGTAAAACAACAAACTACAGTAGAATGCACTTGAAAATATTCATTACATTTCACCATTTCACTCTTTTCAAACAACGACTTGAAAACAGTTCATATAAACTGCAGGTCTTAGGGATTTACTGAAAGTATTTTATCATCAATTACGCAAATTCGAGTGATATTAATGAATGGGCAGGAATAATTATGCAAATTTAAGTGATATAAACGAATAGGCAGGAATAAGTCCAGGTCATAGGTAGGCTGAACTTCTCCAAAACATCACCTAAATAGTCATTAGACCTTAAAGAATACAGCAGCAAAAAAAACTGAAATACTCACTCGCTAGCATCGTGAATGCTCATAATAGTTTTAAAAAAACAGCGACAACAACTGAGAAGACTGCAAACGAGAAAGCAGAAGAAAATACTAGTAGAAGAGCGAGTATGGATAATTTGGTGGGTAAGAAGGCGGAATGTTTCGTTACCCGCCAAACTCCCATACTCAACAATTTGGGTAAATTACATTACCAAAAGATCTCTAAGCCTTGTGGTCGTCATGTAAGTTGATCTGTTTTCTTTGAGTTGTTTTAAAAATGATGTTCCTTCAAGCTCACCGTGGATCAGAAGCATCCAAAAGAAGATCATGAAGTCGTCGAAGAGGTGTTTGAGAAGTGCCGATCGGTGGTGTTCGTGGAATAGGTACCGACTTCAATTGATAGAGACTCTCTTCATCGCTCACCTTAATTTTTTCATTGTTCTCTTAAAACAGAAAATAGAATACACTAAATTATATGCAAATTTGATAAACTCATCCAGCACCATATGCAAATTTAATAAATTTAATTTCTTAAACATTCGACTATCAAAAGCTTTTCAAAAAAATTTTTGAGCATCATTCTACTTAATACTACATAGGTGGTAATTAAACAGTTGAATATGGACAACTAAAATCACGACAGGTGTATTTTGAAATAAATATAAAAACAAACGCAGACTTTTGTCCATAAGTGAGATCTGTACCCTTAAATCAAAGGGCAGTAATTAATCAGCTAAGCCGACGGAGATTTACTTGCAGCTGCATGAACTTAAAGCTTGTTGGTATTTAAATAGTGAGTAAGACCGCTCTCTTCCCCCCACCTGTTTGAAGTAAAGCTAAACAACTCCCTCAGAGAATATCAACACTAAACATGTGACGCAGATTTCGGTTCTTCTCCCTTCTTTTTTTCGCAACTCACGCAAAAATCTTCAAGAGCTGTTCAGCCCATCAACTGTATCATCTGTACAATGCAAGCCATTTAACCGTGAAAACAAACATCACTAAACACATTTCTATTAAATGGACGACAGCGAAAGAAAATGGGTTCAATTTTTCCGCTATTTCTAGTTGAAATCGTTTCCGATTACAGATGTGCCCCATTTCGGTAAATACGATTATTCATCACCCATACGATTTAAGCGACCGTACCTATGCATCGTAACGCTGATCAATGATAGGCGAAGGCTTCCTCCCAGCTTTAAAAGCCATCGAGTCTTTCAACACTTCACAACATAATCTATGGCAATGAACGCTTTGAAATATGCAACAGTGTTTTACATGAAAAGATTACCTAGCTTAAGAAATATTCAGCGAAAACAGCTCCACAGGAGGAAAGAGCTCCGGCGGAAAGAGCTCCCAGGAGCTGCTTTCCGCCCTTCCCCCCTCACCTCTCACCCACTCTCAAGCCAACAAATTTACGAACGGAAATATTCATACCGCATGCCGAAGAAAGGTATTACATTCACGTTCCACCATATATCCAATAACACGTGCCATTTCATTTTGCCATACAAGTGCACCGTTAACGGCGATATGTTCGCACATATAAATAAATGCACGGCGAAATCGATTAAATTGTGACTTCAACATCGTCAATATTGCACTCAATGTTGCCGAAGTGGATAATTCGGCGTGTAGACTCGCCGAGATTTGCGTTACTAATTCTCTTAAATAAATAAAAAATTAATCAAAAAAAAAATATTCCATGATCTCCTTTCTCAATTCTATTCTCTTCTTATTTGTCACAAGCTTTCCAACTCATCTGGTCTTTCGTCAAAATAAACGACGGTCAATGAGTTCAATGGTAGAAACTGAACTTAAAAATCCAATAATGTGCTTTTTATATGTTTTCCGAACGAATGAAACAAAAATCATCATCGAAAAGTTATTTTCCGAATATTCCACTAAAAAACAACTCGGCGGCGACGAAATTTCCGAACTTCAATAAGAACTTCTCATAATTTCCAAATTATTTAAATGCCGTATTCATTCTATTTCTTAATCCATAGTAGAACTATTAGGTTATTCATTTCCACTCATTTAATAGAAACCTTCATATATACCTGCGAATTCCATCAAGAAGAAGACTCGATGGATCAATGCGTAGTGAGCCAACCCACGTCAGTTGCATTGTCGAAATTCCTAACGAAAGTGTTGAGATTGCATGCGTTGTTTCAGCAAGCTGCAGTCTTCGTTCCGGATCAGCCAACTGCCTTATAGCCGTTTTATTCACTGTACATCCCAATGGTTTCTCCAATAATTCCACCACTCGCTCAAGTAAGGAAAATAACGAACGTGGGACAGCCTATAAAATAAGAAATTAGGTTTATTTATGCTCGATTCTATAATGCAACTTCCGCCATATGTTGCCATAAATATTTGTCGTAATAAAATAAAAAAAGTACAACAACTGTAGAAAAACAAACTAAAATAATAAAACACCTCACAGCTTACACATAAAAATTAGCTACTGCATGTAATTTCCAGAAGTGCCGATTTTCACGGCGAAGAATATGGAAGAAACCGTGGCGAAGTATCTTCCAAAATGCTAATTAAACGAGATTCGAGTAAACGTCCGTTGCCGAAGACGGAAAAGGTATGCACAATACATTTTATCAGAGTATACGACACCATCACTTATGCAGGGATTGCGATAAACGATCAAAAGCGGTCCTTAGACGCGTAAAATGAACCTGTACTGCGGAATGAGGAACATGGATCAAGTATGAACCTATTTTTGAAATTTTTCAAGAGAAGCAACCATGATTACTTATGCCACATTCAACGGCAAACAAGATCTGAGAATGCTATCGAATCTGAACTATGTGCTCTGCGGTCAAGTATACAACCCATTCTTTATCGTGTCTCTCGTGACCTCAGGCCATAGATCAGGGACATGAAAGTGAAAAAATTTATCCCAAATTGCGAAAGTGAACAAAACAGCTAGCTGTTCGCATCATTCGATCATAAAGGAAATATCGGTAAGCAGCTACGACGAGCAAAGAGAGAGATGAAGACAGGAAGTTACACAACCTACAATCTTGCAGCTACTAGTTAACTCAAAATGGAATGAAACGAATGCAGTTAAAATATCATGTCCTCCATTGCTAACGTCTTAGGGAAGACGACAACTGAATTGAAGTAACAATGTTCGAAAATGTGATTTCGCATTTATGGATTCGATCAGCCATCGTTCACAATTAAAGTCGAAGAAAACAATAGACTCAATAAATAAAAATAACGGAAGATAATACCACTAATAATAATAATACCAATAACAATAACAGCGGTAATAAATAACGGTAATAATAACATTTTTATTAATATTAGTATTAACATTAAAACATGAAACCTGTAGAATCCGTCTCAGACGAGTTTCCAGCTGTCTCGAGTAACACAGCGAAATAGCGGAGATACGTTCCGGGGTCTCTACCCTGCTCAAAGATCGGCCTATTGATGCGGAAAGTTTCACAAAGAGTGAACGCACTGGCAGGGGATCTTTTTCAACCAAACGTTCCAAATCATTTGCCCACCTGAAAATAAATGCAAAAAACTGACAAACAATTAAAAGTACAAACCTTCTTCAACGGTTTATTTAATTCAGTCAACTTTTTCGTTGCAGACAGCCCTCCCCCCCCCCCCCCCCCCACGTCTCCCCTGGATAGAACAGCAGTAATCAACACTCAAAATGGCTGCCAATAAAGCAAAATGATGAACAGATCATAATTTTCTCGGTTGTAGTTCCAGGTTTTCAGGTCAGGGTAACAAACCATACTTCAAAACACAGGTTAATGAACGTAAATAAGAAGCAAAAAAAAAAAAACTGACGCCAACATATTTTAAAAATTTTGAGCAAAAAAATCAAATAAATATAAAATAACAGAAATAGAAAGAACTAACTGTTCTACGAGTGTCCATCCGTATGAAAAGTCGGCGGCCGCTTCAACTCCCAAAAGAACGTTCTCATCGAGTGCACTCAAACGAGACAGCTTCCCAAGTAAAACCGATATGTTTTGAAGATATTGACTTGCTGTCACATTTCCGGCTAAATCATGCAGATCGCTCACCTATAATAATACTGACTGTAACAATAGTCAATAAAAGATTGCTTCACTAAATCAAAAAATTAAAGAGTTCCTACTAAATAACTAAAAAGCAACAATTAAAAATTGCCGCAAAATATTTTTCCCCTCAGATTCGACGTAAAAATTTTGGATTTTTCAATGACGGTGTCCTAGCGTCCATATGGTTAAAAATTTCAACTGTTATCGAAGTTTGTCGCCAACGACAAAGTGGTAAGAAACGCAGACTATTAAAGTCTGCGATTTTTCAAGAACACCTTTACGCTACCTAAAACCTTTTCTCGATGAAGTTTGCCTATCCACCTATAATTTGCCGTATTTACCTACAAAGTTAGCGATGCGTATTTACCTGTAAAGCAACGCTACAGGACTAAATCCTTTTCTATTGATAACTGAAGTTAGCAGTTAAAGCGACATGGCTCACCTAAGCATGTAGCTCAAGAGTGTGCAATATGCTAGAAAACTCTCAATTCGAGGCTAAACTGAGGCATTAAGCCTGAAACCCACTCGACCATATTCAACAAACTTGGCCATAGTACCAAAGAGATCCAGATGCCGACCTGTTATTTACAAAAAATTAAATAATGAGCGCATCCTACAACTGTCCAAGTAGTCTTCAAAAATTTGCTCTAACCTCCCCCCCCCCCCCCTCCCCCCCGCCTCTCGTTCAAGTTTTTACCAATAAAATTCGCTTACTAAAATCAACCGTAGCAAAAAAAAAACTGCTTAATACCAACGTTAACAACTCACTATAGGAAACAAATATATAGAAAAAAAGATGACAGCAAATATGCACTTTCAAGAGGTATGAAGCAGCAGATTTATAGATAGTGGCATCAACTTTAGAGGTAAAAGATCGAGACTTTGTTCACGAACTCAACTCCTCATCAGCCATAATCTTCCAAATCGATGCTTGCAATTTAAATGAGTTAAATTGAAAAACTTAAAAGAAATTCAAATCTTTCAAGTGTTTTTATTCTCATATTACAATGACAGTGTGCTACATTTAATTGAAATAAGAAACCTGTTCTATTCGTCGCATTAAATGCTCAATAACCGTTGCCACATCACTCGAAGAAACGTCCAATTCTGAGACGGTTTTCTGCACAAGAAGAAGCCAATTTTGCAGTTTCACTGAAAATTTCGCCATATTCCTTATCGACTGCTTCTATGTGCAGCAATGCAGTAGATCCATTTCAAAATTATACCGTAGCGACGTTCTTCTCCCCCTTCCGTTCCCAACAAACCCCATCCCATCAAATTTTAAAAAATTATGCAAATTGCGAGACTTTACTAGAGACTAGACAATATATTGATTCATTAAAGATATAATTACGTTAATTCCAATCTACCCTTATCTTATCCACTAATTGATCTCGGAACTATCTGTAAATAACGATTCTAAAGATTAAACAATAAAATCTGTATTTCCTCTCCAATTCATAGACAAAGGAAAGGAATGGGGCGAATTGCATCTCCACTTTGATTGGTATAGATTAACATAGCTAAAAAAAAAACTCGATACAAAGTCTTCCGTCAAAAACTGAACGCCAATGGGTTGGTTCGATTCAATTCGCTCCAAAATGCACAAAAAACAAAGCACAAGAATTGCCGACTTTAATATACCAATCGGAATTACGATCGTCCCAATTTCCCCACTCCTTCATTTCCTATTCGAAAAAAATTCCAACTAGATGGCTGTTTCACTTTGTCAATTTCAACAAACAATAAACAAGAAGTATTTTTGAATGCTCACATGTTTCACGTCGTATCATTAAAAAAAAAAAACATTTAACTCGCAAGCAGAAGTGGTCTCATCAAGTCGGAAATTTTCACGAAAGACGAAAGGAAATAAATTGATAATACGTCGCTACAGCGGAAAAATTTCATCGCCGAATCTGAAACTTCCGTTTCATACAATTATGCAATTCACTTCATCTAAAAGATTTGAGCGACGGCGGTGAAGAGCGGAGAAAGTTGGAACGGGACGACCTCACTAATGAATCTTACAACTCTATCACAAACTTTAACATTCAAATCTTCAAAGCCTTCTCATAAATCGATCAAAAAGAACGAGAAATGAATTAACATACGATTCTTTTTAATCTTTTGTAAAGGAACATCATTTGAAAATAATGCCGCCATTTGTCCAATAAGATCACTTAAATCAGATTTCACCGCATTAATTTTTGATGCTTTCATTGATAATGCCGTTCGATAAACCTGAAATATAAAAATAAAAATAAAATAATTCCTATTAATATCACCTTACTCTATAACTAGCAGCAAAAACTTCCGATTGTCAACCGTAAAAATATCATACAGCAGCATCTAATCACATATGGATTAACCACCTCCCATTATTCCAGGGTTTCAATCACAGGTACTAATTCACAATCCTTAATTAAGAAATCCACACACCTGAAATTAGATGAAAGTCCTTCTTTCAACTAGAATGATATGAAAAGTGTATGTCCTTTGTATGCAAAAATCTGTTAAACGTCGAATATATATGCTAATTATACCATTTACATGAAGCGTAACCCCTACAAATAATTTTCAAAAAAAAAAAATTAATGCCTTACAAAAGAATTCGACTTATCACTGATAGGTGATTATCATCGAATATAACAAAACTGATCTATATTAACCATCTCAAACAAAAGTAATAAACGACTCAATATGTAAGCAAAATCTGCTATCTTATTTGAGGGCATTTCATGAAAAATTATTAAAAATTATAACTCAAAGGGATGGAGACAAAAGTCTAAAAATTTCGAAAAATATTTTAAAGAATTTATAGCAATCTGAGAAAAAAATTGTGTGCGAAAACCTAAGCGATCAAAGTATCCTCGAGAAATTTACCTGAAGTTAATCGGAAGCCTGAATAGAAGGGGAGGTGGGTAGGGAGTGGGGAGGTGAATACTATGTTTCAACGATTACATCAAATTGTTTACCTCTTTATATGTGCATTCAAATGAAGCAATTGTTAGAAGAATTTGAAATAGCTCCAGCGTTGATATACCTGTCTGAGCGCATACCGCATCACATAATTGCATCGCTCGTTTACAGTGCTTTTCCGCTCTATCTGAAATACTTTCCTATGCTTCCGCCTTCTTGTTTGATAAGATAACTTCATCAAAAAAGGTGATAAAATCAATGTAAGAAACAAAAAGGTTATTATGAGTGAAATCCCAAAGATGCTAGCTAGGCTAATAATAAAAGCAAACAAATCAACTCAACCGGTAAATTTACGTGAATAGCCTTTAAGCTCCTAAAGTATGTGGTATTAATATAGAATATCTGTACCTGTATTGCTCGTTTAGTGCTCATTTTCAGGTCTAAACCTGTACCCATATTATTCTTTTAATAATCTCTTATTGCCAAACAAGTAACGGACGGGAATCAGTGTAACCGAACTGAAACCTTTCCAAACGACAGAAATCACTTCTATGGAGCTCAATATCACAAGAGTATCTCATCTCATTCAAAATTTTTATTAAGAGAGAGGCAACTGCTCTTTCCAATCACCTGTAGAGCAGGATGACATAAAATCAATTACCGTCGCAGGTTTACCTTCCTAGCTCCCCTCCCTTCTTCTCCTATTTCAACCTACCCCCCCCCCCTCCCCACTACCACCTTGTAATGTAAAAATAGCAATGGAAATGATTACATGAATGTAATGCGACCCATCTGAAATGTTTATTGGCTGTAGCAATAAGCGCAGCACTGCTCGATAGATCGGTGACAGCCAATTTCGTGGAATGCGGAAATGAAATCGACTTCAATGCAAGCCCGTTTCCAGCTGCTAATTCCTTCACGCATACCAATGAAAGTGTTTGTTGAAGTGCAGTACTTGCTGCTTTATACTGATCCCATGCTTCAACGACATTTATCAACAATCCCATATGTACCGGTACCACCTTAAAATGCAATTCTTTTATTGCAGAACATTGAATACATGCAAAATTTATGCAACCGGTAAGGTTGAATGTAATGCTATTCATTGCAATGCAATTCAACATCGCAACGCATTTCATTGCAATACAAATCGTTGCAGATTTCGATCTATCACTGCAATAAAAATGGAATTTCTACAACGAAAATGGAGTGTTGCAATAACGAAAATCACATTATTTCATTTTCTAGCGCAATATTTTTCTATCCAACAATTTTACTATAACTATCTATGAAGAATAAAAAACGAAGATAGATTACTTCAAGAAATACACTCCATATCAAAATGTACATTAAAGACTCCGTATAACTAGAACTCCATATAATATTCCCAAGAATGCCCACTAGAGATAGAGAAAGGAAGAATTAAACTACTAATATTACAACACAAAACATACCCTCACCCCAAACAAATTTAAAAAAAAAAGAAAATACAAACGAACAAAAACCTAAAACTAATTCATGATAACGAAGTACAAATTTGAGCAGAACGCTATAAAGTAATAAGTAAATATTTTTCTTCTTCTTGAAATTACTGAATATCTATTTAAAAAAAGCACATCGATGCAAATATGAATAATTTCTATACATTAAACCATTCCAGCATTTCCTTTAGCTCTTATGATTTAGCTCGTTTAGCCCCTCTATACTAATATTTACTGCAATAGTTGCGCCTTATAAGAACCATAAAATTTTCGATGACAATGTCGCAGGGATCCATCAAGGAAATTCCGTAATAAGTTCCCGCTTGACCTTAT